>CM065298.1:64972904-67472904 GCA_032871835.1 Dipteronia dyeriana | reverse complement strand
ACGATGTTGTGAGTTCGAGTCCTCCTCCTCTAAAAAAAACTGTAAATTTATAATATAATACTTCAACAAAAAAAAAAGTTACCATTTGTTTTATGAAAGTAAATTTTAGTGTTTTTTAAAAAAGGCATTTAAAATAAGTTAATATTATTTAAACTATTATAATTTGTGGATTGGAGACGAGAAATATGACTTGAGATAGTGGGTTTAAAAATGGACTAGGCCTAAGGGGGCCGGTCCGTTTGGCCTACCAACAAAAATGGGTCGAACCAGGTCCGGTATGTAGGGTCATGTGTCGACCCAAGTCTGCACGTTGGTGTGCCACGTGCCAGGCTAGAGGTGGTCGGTCAGCTGGACTGGCCCACCACGACATGCCATGTCGACGGGCCAAGTCCAACTGGTGGCACGTTGGTTCGGTTTCGTTGTCCGATCGGTTGGCCTTTCAATTTTACTTTTTTAATGATTGGCCAATCCTAGCTTGCATGTCGATCCAGTCCGGCAAGCCGACATGGCCCGTATAAGACAGGCCTCCGTGCCATGCCAAGCTATGTTTCTCAAACATGTGTCGGACCTGGTCCGGCCCGCTCTCCGACATGGCACGGACCAGGCGTGCCATACCTAGTTGGACCAAACCGGTCGGAATTTACAACATTACTTGAGTAGTTGAGTCCACAAATTCATTAATATGTGAAAGGGCTTACCATCAACTACAGACTACTTAAACTTTCATAATTATTATTATTTTTTTGTCTATTGGTACCATTTCAACTCAAATTATTAATCTAGTGTTATTCCCAAAAGTCACTATGGATTTAGTGATATTTACGTCTATTTCCACTTCATATCCCTTAACTTCAAAATTTATTTTCCAATTGAGTCCACTTCATTCATTGTTAGAAAGAATTAATTAAGCAATTTTATCTTCAGTCACTCTTGTTAGTTGATTTTGTTTATATGTGAATACAGTAGGCTGTTGTATTTTTGCTATCTGTTTAGACAATAGTTTCCATTTTAGATTTTATACATATGACATATAAATACATCTATTAACAGTTGAGCATTGTATTGGAGATATAGAAATTATACATAAATATTTTCTCTAAACTTCTCTTCCCTTCCTCTTCATCTTTCTTATTTCTTTATCAAAACACGTTTATTTTTCACTTATGATCTTTGATCGAGCTCATTAGCGCATCTCCAACAGTTGCTAGATTTTCCATTTTGCCGTAGAATTGGACTCCAACCGTGCGCTAATCTCCACGCCAGATTGCAGAACCCATTTTTTTTAACGCCATATCAAGCGTACTCTCTTCTTCAACGCTACTTTGCTGCTGCTTGGTTTTTATTTTTTTAGTCTCTCAATATTCACTTATTTACATATTGATCATTATTCAATAAAATTTATTGTGATTATATCCCTTATTTAAAATTTTTGTTTAATCACAGTTTTACCCCGTACTAAATCAAATGTATTTCAATTGTATCCTTTTAATTATCTAATGCTTTTGATTAATTTATATTTGTTTTAATTTACTAATATGCTAAATCCTTAACTTATCATAATATTATGTTAACTAAGGGGTGAAATGTTAATTGTTGAGAAATAGTAAAAAAGTGAATATTTAAGAAATATTCTTTTTAGAGTAAGATTTGATATAATGTGTTTGAGATGGTGGTGTGGAGTAACTGCATTTTGCTATAAAATTACAACCAATTGATTCAATAGACAGGAGATGGACTTAGGGGTTGAGTTTCCACTAAAAGTTCAAAATTCTTTCCCACAAACAAGTATAGTCAATCCACTCAATTTAGAAATTGGAAGTTTATTTTAAAGTCAACTAAAGAAACTAAATAGCATTTTTCAACTTTCTTAATTTTTACTGACTTTAATTTTTTGTTTTAAATTTCCAATATTATAATATAGTTAAACAAAAAGTTGTGACCCTTAACGGAAAAAATAGGGGTATATAGCACTTTTTCAATTGCAACTATCATCACTTTAATAATTTTTGTTTTATTAGCATAAAAATAGATGGCTAGATCAAAATACCACTACTTATTCTTTTACTTTTATTTTTCATTTTTCATTTTTCATTTTTCATTTTCTCTATTTTTCTCTCCTTCTTACTCTCCTTTCACAATTCACATAAACTTCTCTCTGAATTTTTTTCGCTTTAATTCATTCTCACTTCGTTGCTAAATTTCTAGACCAAAATCGAAGTCCAACAAAGTCCACCCGGGTTTTTCCTATGTACTTTTTTCTCATCAATTCGAGACTTATTTACACTTTCGAGACTTATTAAGTAAAATTTGAGACTTATTTTACAAATTTGAGACTTATTGGGTAAAATTCGAGACTTATTGGAAAAAAATCGAGACTTATTTTTATCTTCTTCTTCATCGCGATGGAGGTCTGTTCGACCTCTATCAATGGTGAAAGTGACGAGCCGACGATGACACTGGTTGACTCTAAAGATAGTTGGATCTGGAATATCAGACGATGTTGAGTTCATTGGCATCATCAGTTTTATTAGATTCGCAACAGATCGTCACATATCTGACGATGAAGTTTGACGACGGTTTGGGTTTGGCTTCGTCTCTCTCTTCACACAGCTCGAAACTGAAACGAACACTTCGGTTACAATGATTGACAGTCGATGAACGTTTTCTCTGTGGTTTTATCGGTCAACTCACCAGTCGGTGGTGGAAACTCCATTGATGGAGTTCTAAACCCCATCACTGGAGATTTTTGAATAAAAGAAAAAGTAAAAAGAAAAAGACCGATAAGATAAAAGAATAGAAAAGCAGGGGTATTTTTGTCCAAATTCCATCTTTGGTGTTATTTAAAATAGAATTATTAAAGTGGTGCTAATTATGCAAATCAATCCCAAAAAGTGCTTTATAATTTTTCAACCCACCCTTAATGCATTTAAAAAAAAATGGGTTTAAAGAAGCTATAATACTTAAAATGGATTATGGGAGTGATTAATACAATTAATAATAAAGAAATAAAAATGGATAGGCCTTGCTAGGTGGGTCGGTGGTGGTGGGCTGAGCCGATGAGGGGATCATCCGCCATCACTTTTGGTTTAAATTTACCATACCTTGTGTTTTATAAACTATTGAATCTACTCTAGTCTTTTGAAGTTCATGTACTTTCTAGGTTTAAATATTCTAGTCTTTTTAGTGTTTTTGAGTTTTCTTCTATAAGATTAAAAAAGTACGTCTTTGCTATGTATAGTTTTTCTTCAATTAATGGTTCTTTAATAAGAAATCTACTTTTAACAATTAATATACCAAAAATCTTTTCAGCTTCAAAGATATCTAAGCTTTGTATAACATACATAAATTCATCTAACAATCCTACAAAGCATATATTAAGAAAACAGTTAAAAATATTATAATCACTATCAAATATGCTACTATAAAACATGATGTTATGGAAACTCATTGTTCAAACTTCCTTTTCTTAGTTATTATCCTAAATTTTTCTTCCCATTTTTTCTCAGCTAAAATTATTCCACTCAATCTTGCCTTTAAACTAAATTTTCTGGAATGCTACCGCTTTCTAACTGATCTTTAATCTTCTTAATCTTTTCTTTACACTCTTTTAATCTAATATTTATAAATTCTACTTCTTTATTCAGGTCCATTTAGAGAGCTAGTTGACGCTTCAACTGTTAAATCTAAGCTTTTCTGTTGACCTTTTTCTTGACTATACTCTTTAAGTAATCATTCCAATTCTTTTATTTTATTCTCACTATTAGTTTTCATTTCTTCTAAATCATGCAAATCTTTTTCAAAATGAGGACATCTATGATTTGTGCTAAGGTAAATATTATCAAACACTTGATATTTATTTTTAAGAGCTATATTTATTCTTTCTACCATGATAACATGATGCTTTTTATGGACTCTAGGCTTTCGGGATTATTAATTGCTAGTTCTATTAATCTAGCGTCTATAGCGCTCATACTATCAACAATATTCATAATAATATTGAACTATTACTTGTTGGTACATGGCTTTGTTAAACACAAGTTTACCCTGGCCAGCACCACTCTGGATACAGGTATGCCTGTGTATTCCCAGCCTATATACCTAACTCAGTTGTTCAAACTTCTCAATTAATAAACTTATAATAAGTAATATCAATAGTATATGGACTGCTATCATGGTTATCAACAATAATATTAATAAATTAAAACATATAATATTACAATGTTTTATGAAAATATAGATCATAAAATTCCTTCTGTGAAAATTCCAAAGATGTAATTAGAAGTCTGCCTTTCTGTAACTACTCACTAGACCAAATTATTAAATTTAAAAGTAATTAGGCTCTAATACCAGTTCTTAAGAGAGGGGTTCTGATCACGCAAGTCTTTCTTGTTCTCATGGTTTCTACAGATACAAAATGGATTTTCAAAATCCTCTCAAAGCATTCTTTTGCCTTTCACTAGGACTTACACAAGGCCACCAGAGAGTTTTTTCCAGAAAACAAACTTTTGTTTCATATAAAAAGAAGAACCTTACTAGACATTATTAAAATATGATTAGGACGATAACTCTTAACAGAGTTCCATGGACCTCGTTACTATATAAATTTAATAACCTCTTCTAGCTTTCGTTAACCTAGCTAGACTTCTTTGGTGTTAAAGCTAATAAATAACTTGAAAATAACAATGAAAATACAAGATACTTACTGAATACTCACAAGCTTTATTGACCTTGAGAAATATGATACATGAAAACAGAGAATGTTTACAGAGAGTTGTTTGAGAGAGGTGTTTGCATAAGATGATCGAATGATCATTTTAGGAGATGGAGAGGCTACTTATAGAAAGGAAAAAGCAAAGGCCTAAACAACTGGCCGACAATAATTTTTAAAGTCAAAAGAAATACAGTGAAGATTATGCCGACATAAACAGCAAAGCTTTTGTTTTCTTCTAATAATGCTATATATATCTAATCTTAATAATGCAAAGCAATCTTTATACTGTTCTTGATAATGCTGGCTATACTGTGCTTGGCTTCTTCTACCAACACTTTGTCATCATCAGGCATCCAGATTATGGATAGCTTCTTCATCTAAATCATAGTCTTCATCTTCTAGAAGAGGGTCTTCTAGCCTTAGAATCTCTTGCTCTTGAACCTCTTTCAGATAATCATCAGTTTCTGGGCTCAAGTAAACCCAAGGAATTGGATACTTGGACCAGACATGCTGATCTCTGATGAAAATTGACATGTGGGGAGTCTGACCGATTAACTTTGGTCTGACCAGATTAATGCTGATGTAGTATTTCTGACCTCTGTATCACTGTAGATACTCAGGACACATATCTTGACAGTCAGCATGAAAGCTCTCTTCCCTTATAGTTCCAGTGCAAATTAATGGTACTATCACAATGTAGTGATAGGCTGGAAGATAACAAGTCATCTTGTAGGGTTGATTGATGATCCACTCATATGGTATGGAATCAATGTCAAGGCAAAACTCGTGCTTTCCTCCAAACATTCTGATAGTCTGCTGGAGTTTTTCAGGGAGAAAATAGATCTTTATGATACTAAAAGCACTTATAGCATCAATAATTCCATAGCTAAATAATTCTTCAATACCAACTTGTCCTAGCTCAGGAATCTCAAAATTCATTGGGAAATCATCCAAATGAACCTAGGCAGTCATGAACTTGAAAGGATATTCATAGTTAATATTTCCTTTATGAAAAAGTGTAGTCATACCTTTAGGTAATCCTACTGCTTGAGAAAGAAACTTTTGGATTTTTAAAAATCGCTTCAGATTATCATCTCGGGCATAGCCAAAGATGCTCTGCTTTATATCATTAGGTAGAGTTTCTACCGCTTTATAAAGATCTTTTGTTTTGTCCCTCATTAGGGTAATATTAATAATATCTACAGGCCTTTCCATTTTTTCTGTTTCGTTTATTTTTTCTTTGCCTTTGCCCTTTTCTTTTCTCTTCTGTTCTTCCTCATCTGTTTCCTTCTTCTGAAACTGCTCTATTAGTTGTTCAGCTCTAGCTAATTCTTGTTTTAGTACTGTATTCTTTTGTTGAAGATCTACCAAGAGATCATTCATTTCCTTTTTACAGCTTTCTAGGTCTTCAGAAATCTTGTTTTTTGCTTCATTGATATTTCTAAAATGATTCATAAAGCTTTTTACTTGATTTCGACTGTACGAACAACCATTAAATTCTAAAATTGGCTCGAAGCCATCTTGGTTTTGAAAAAAACATTTTTAAGGCTTTATGGGCTTCTTCGTAAGAGAAATATCCTTTGAAAATGGGATTAGAAAAACCTTCAATACATCCAGCAGTCTCCTGCCATGTAGAAAAAATTCCTTTCCTCCTTCCATTAAAAACAACATAAAAACAGAACTTATTGTTTTCTGAAAAATGCTGACTTAAAGTATTTAAAGACTGGAGAAAACCTTTGTTATCATTTCTGAAAAACCAAATATCATTTAAAAGAGCTTGTTGAACTTCAGTGATCTTGTCTTTCAACTGTGACAATGGCTGAAATGGAACACCTGGACAATAGTTAATAATATAAGATCCTATATTAATCTTTTTACCGTTATTGCTTTGAGAAATGGCTTTCGAACTATTTTGACTATCTTTTGAACTTCCTGCCATACCTGCAGAATAATCAACAATCAATTAGTCTTGAGAGAATATCTGCTATAGTATTATCTTTTCCACTTATATGTTTAAAATCTGCTTTATATCTTCTTCCTGTTAATGTCTCTAGAAATCCTATCCATCTTTTACTAACAAATGAATTTTTCTTTTCAAAGTTATTTTTTCTGTACTTTTCTATAAAATTTTACTATATTGTTACAATCAGTTCTTACTGTAAAAGATTCATTTTGTATATATATATGAAACTGGTTTAAAGAATTTATAATTCCTAATATTTCTAATTCGGTACTGGATCTTCTTGATTCTGCTTCTGAAAATTTTCCACTAGTATACATAGCTATTTCTTCTATATTCTTTAAGCTATTCTTTGTAGGTTTTTGAATTAAGATACCAACCCATCCCTTGCCACTAGCATCTGTTTGTACTATTTTATAATAGCTATCTATTGGTGAGGCTATAGGGCCTAAGTTTTGGGTTATTTACTTTATCTTCTGTACTAGCTTCACATCTTCACTATTAAAGTATTTCTGACCATTTTTACCAACTTTGTTATAAATGGGCCTAACTAAGGTACGTAAATTAGGTATAAACTTTCTACCATAATTTAACAATCCTAGAAATCTTTACAGTTCTTTTGTTTTTTCTATCTTGTCAGGGAATTCTAATATCTTCGTGATTATGTGGGGCTATAGTTCTATTTTTCCTTTGTCTATGATTAATCCTAGGAATTCTATTTTATTTTTGAATAACTCTATTTTTGACTTTGATATGATTATATTATTCTTTTTAAAGGTTTCTAAGACTTGTCTAACATGGTTCATATGTATGTACCTGTTATTACTAAAGATAAGAATATCATCTATATAGACAATACAGAAACTTGAAAGCTTTTTAAAGATCTTATCCATTCTCTCTTGAAAAACTTGTGGAGCATTCTTTAATCCAAAGGGCATAACTAACCATTCAAAGTGCCCTTCTAAACAACTAAAAGTTGTCCAGTTTACAGATTCTTCATCTAATCTTATTTGCCAAAATCCACTCTTACAATCAAACTTCGAGAACCAACTGGCTTTTTGTATACAATTTATTAATTCATCCTTGTTTGGGAGTTTATAACTATTTCTTAAGGTATTATCGTTTAGTCTTTTGTAATTCATTACCATTCTACTTTTTCCTTTTTTTTTGCTCACTATGGATAAATACTATAAATGTTGGGCTCCTATGCCTACTTGTACTTTTTCTTATTACCTTTAATTCTAATAGATCTTCTATATGCATTTTACACTGCTTCCTATCTTCTAGGCTGTATGGTAAATCTTGGGTGATTATTGTAATATCTGGATTTATTATTTCTATTTTATATACTTCTATGCTATCTTTATTTTGAGGATTATCACCTATTATTTTTAATTCTTCTAATTCTTCAATCTTTTGTCTTATTTCTATTGGCCAATTCTTCAATCTTTTGTCTTATTTCTATTGGCCAATTCTTATAATCTTTTTCTGCCTCTACTTTCATGCAAATTTCTTTATGATACTCTAACATTTCTTCACTGCTTAGGGCATCTATACTAGGTTCTTCATCTAAGGCTTCTAGTATCGAATCTTCATATTCTATCTTTAAAGGTTCTTCAATATTAGTAGCTGTAGGTTTCTTTATATAGGGGAGATTACCAGTCTCTAGCTTAAGCTGAACAAAAGATGACTTTTTAAAGAAGTTAACACCATTAGGTGTAATTAACATGCTTTCATTGTTTCCTAATATAAAGTTTAATCCTAAAATAAATTTATAGCTAGCTGGTTGATTCGTAATTAATGTTTGGGGTAAATTATGAGTTTCCCCATTAATCCTAATAGGTATATTTATTAAACATTCTGTTATTTGAATCGTACTTTCACTAAAAGTTCTTAATCCTATATAAGCTCCTAACTTAGTCTTATGTTCTTCAGGGGCTAAACTTTCAAGGATGATACATGTATTGGCACCAGTATCTATCATTGCTTTAGTTTTTACTGATCTTGACTTATAAAGAATTTCTACATCTATTAATATTAACTCACTTCCAGCTCTATTTATTTCACTCTTCTCTTGGCTAATAGCTTTACAGTTCTTACAATAATAATTCTCATTATCCTTATAACCTTTATTAAATTCATTCTTACAATTACAACAATATTTTCCTAAGAATGATATAATTTCTATCATATTAACTTTAGATTCACTATGTGGCTCTTCTTCATTATAATCTTCATCTGATTCTTGGTCACTAGTTGACTCTTTTTCTGAACTATCTATTATACATATACTTTCATCTTCAGATATCTCTTTTGATGTTCTAGAATCTTATTTAACCAGGGCTATACTAGTAATTTACAAATTAATTTTTAAAAAACAAATAGTAATTAGTAAATTAAATAATAAAAATAAAAAACAACAAAAAAAACCCTAACTTTATCTCTTTCTCTCTCCCTCATCTCACCGCCTCTCTCGTCTCTCTCTCCATCTTCTTTCATTCACATACCACCACCACCACACCGTGTTTCTCTCTCTCACACACCACAAACGTGTTTCTCTCACACACACACCAGTCACCACCACTTATTTCTCTCTCACCTCAGATCTGTTTCTTTCTCTCAAACCAACACCAAACGCCAACACCATGCCCAGCCAACCAAGACCCATCTGTTCTCGGGGTCAACGCCGCTGTTTCGATGGTGCATTTTATGGTGACAAAGTAGATCGTCGGTCATCCAACACGATCTGATCGTCCAACATGTCGAACGTCCAACAAAGCAGATTGTCGTTGATGGATGGGATTTGGTGTTAGGCAACAGGTGAACCTTTATAGTACGACGGTAATGGATAACTCGTGGCGGAGGACTTGGCATCGGGTCAACAAACAACTGTTCATTCCATTAGTTTTTTTTTTAAATTAATTTTTTTTGTCTTTATTGAGTTTTTTTGTGGTTTGAAAGAGAAGGAAGTGATGCTGATGATGATAATTTGTGGTGATGGCAGTGGTTGTTGTAGAGAGGGATGAGTGTTTTTTGGGATAAAAAAAATGTTATGTTTGATTTTAGGTTTGTGATGGTATTATGGGTTTAATTTGTGGATTTTATTTTGGTGGTCGAATGGTGTTGGCTAATGGTTGAATTTTTGTTAGAAAAGATGATGATCAAGATGTGATGGAGAAGAAGATAATCTGGTTTTTCAGATGTTCAAGATCTGATTCACCAGATTATATTTTCTTTTAATTTTTTTTGTTACTTTAAATTTTTGTTTTAAAATTTAGATAAAAAAAATTTCTCAAAAAAAGAGACAAATTCCTTTTTTTTGTGTTTTTTTATTTCATTTTTTAAAATACACAGTAAGGGTAAAATGATAATTTCATGTAAAATTATTTCATTCACAATAAGAATAAAATAATTGTCATGTGTGAATCTTATCGCATGAACACGTCATCAATAAAGAGGATAAATTGCAAGGTGGATATCCGAATAGGCATTCAGAAAATATCCTACAAGACATTGTCGAAGAAGAGAAAACCCGAGTAAGCAGATATTGAATAAAACCTACTCAGGGACAGTCAGCGTTATATACTACTCGAGATTAGTTAACGACACTCGGGGCTGGTTAAATGACACTTCTACTCGGGCTCAAATGATGTTACTCGGGACCAGCTGGTATTATCCTTGCTCGGGATAAAAATGAAGAAATCTGAATAAAAAGCCTAGCGCCTAGTTCACACATATTAGGTCATTAAAATACACAGATATCCATCAAGAAAGAATCCCAAAGAGAACAGAATACTGAGCTGTAAGGATTCCCAATCAGGCAACAACTTTATCTCTTTATAAAAAGACTACGTTCTTATATAAGAAAACAAGTCCAGATTAGATTACATTACTAGAATCCTATTCGATTTCAATACAAGACTCCGAAATAGGAAAGAAGACAATCAGCTTCAAACAAGAAAATAATTGTAATTAAATATAAAGATTTATTACTTGTACAAAGCGGATTAGGGCTCTATAAAACATATAAATAGACCTATAATCTCGCCAAAAAAAAAGAGATATAGAGAACAATCATAGCAAAATACAGAGAGAAGAAAGAGAGATCGAGAGCTTGTAACATCATATTTTCATAGTGGATTTTGGCTCGGTTGATCATTCAACCACCCGTGAACGCTTCTCCGGTAATCGAAGTTTTACCACGTAAAAAACTCGTCTTGTTTACTTTCTCCACCTCTCTCTCTTTGAAATCACAGCCGAAATCCAATCCTTGTTGGCTTTTCTGATACAATCTAGAAATCTACGTCAACAATTGGCGCTAGAAAGAGGGGTTGAACCTCCGACTTGATCAAAAGCGATGGCAGGAAGCAGAAGCAATTCTGGGGATGTTCAAAAATCTCCGGACAACTTCCATGTTGGCTCAAGGGATCTCGCCGTGACAATGGAGAACCAACGTACATTCCTGACGGGGATCCAGTAGGTTCCTCCTACCAGCGGAGACCTGACACAGCGCTTCCGAGAGGCGTTACAACAATTGATGGTGGATGCAGCAAAGGAAGGAGTTGATCTACTAGCTACGGAAGCACAAACTCCTAACCTCCCACCTACGAGGCTTCTTTCGGTCGTAGTAGAGCCAAAAATAAATACACCAGAAGTCGAAAGGAACCCTACTCAAATAAATCAGGCTGGACATGAAATACCTGAAGAGGAACGACCACGCCAGAGGCAGAACCAAGATCAGAAGACCCGTGCTAGACACCGCAAACATGACCGCCACCGAGATCGGTCGTCATCGGAAGACAACGATCAGCACTATCGCAAGCATCACCAAGGAATCATACGTGAAACCCGACATCATAGTGAAGAACTAGAAAGAAGAATGACAATCACCCAGTGGTTCGACCATAGGGGAAGTCTAGTGGGAGGCAGAGACGTCGTAATCCAGAGCCTAACTCGAGAGGTCGAGAACAACAGACATCAAATGGACTCACTGGTCAGACATTATGTGTATAACGATTTATCTGATGACTATTCTGACAGTCCATTTACCAGGGAAATCTTACAGACCCCATTCCCAGAAAGGTTTAGGATGCCGTACGTGGAGCAGTTTAAGAAATATACATATCCAAAAGAGCACGTGAGACACTATAAAAGTGTCATGGCTCAGTATGCCCACAATGATCCTTCGCTATGTCTCAACTTTCCATAAACTCTGGGAGATATGGGTTCAAGGTGGTTCGGGAGATTGCCCCCAGCAAGCATCAGAAATTTCAATGAACTGAGCAGGAGCTTCTCAAGGCAATTCCTGAGTAATGTTCAAAGGAAAAAGTCAGTGGCTCACCTTACTCAAATAAAACAAGGGAAAGATGAGTCACTAAAGAAATACCTAGGGAGATTCGGCCAAGCGGTATCAGAAATTGGTAGTGCAAACGATGAAGCAATAATCGATGCATTCATCAATAACTTGCAGAATGGACGGCTATCTTTTGATTTAAGAAGAGTCCGACTGACCAGGTATGCAAACATGATGGATATAGCGGAAGGATATGCACTGGACGAGGAAGAAGAGTTAGCCACGGGAGGATGCTACATGCATGGGGGAAAACTCGAACAGAAGGACGTTGAATCCAAGGTGTAGAACCAGAAGGGAAAACATAAAGGAAATGGCAAAGAAAAGAGCAAAGACAGGGGCAATGGGCGCAATACCTAATAGACCACAGAAAAATATCGAGGCAGATACACCAACTACATCCCTCTTCGAAAAAAACATGAGGAAATCCTGGCCATTCTGGAAACAAAGAATATGGTACAAGAGCCACGCTGTCAATCTCAGTTTGGTCGGCGATATATAACCAAATATTGCAGGTTCCACAAGGAAACCGGTCATGAGACTTCCAAGTGTTACCAGCTCAGAGATTACATAGAAACCCTCATTCGGGAAGGACATCTACAGGATGTGATCTTGAAAAGGGATGAAAAATCAGAAGTGAAGAAAGAGATCAGAGCCGATCACAGCTCTGGTCAAAATCAAAGGGTCAGTCCAGAGGCCAATCAAGTAATACATATGATCATTGGAGGACCATCCACTGAAAGAAGTAACCGAGAACGAACTTAGGAAATTAGAGAAGTAGTAGAAGCAAGAAATAACTTTGATATAAACTCGGTCAGCCACACCTGAAAAGGATAAAGAAAGGATGGGACCCAATAATATTCACATAAGCAGACTCACATGGCATCGATGTTCGACCAAATAACACATTGGTCATAAGTGCCCAGATTGGTCACCAGGAAGTCAGAAGAATCCTGACAGATAATGGAAGCTCAATAGACATTCTCAATGTAGCCGTCTACGATCAACTCAGGTTAGACCGAAAGGACCTACAGCCCTTCCATACCCCACTTAGAGGATTTGGGGGAGTTGAGGTCAGATCAATCGGGACGGTAAAGCTACCTGTGAAGATTGGAGTGGCACCTTGCTAGAGAACTATATTGCTTGATTTCGTGGTGGTAGACTTAGACAATTGGCCATTTAATGCACTACTGGGAAGACCATTCCTGAATAAAACTAAGACTGTAACAGCCACTTATGCCTTAATGATAAAATTTCAGACCGAACAGGGGGTCGGGGTAGTCAAGGGATCCCAAGAGATGGGCCGAAGAGCTAACCTGTCAGTATACAAGGACAAGAATGAACAGGCTTGCACAATAACACAGCCGAGCCAGAATGAAAAGCCACTATCATTCGAATTCGATCCAAGGGAAGAGCCGAATGAATCCAAACTGAACCTGTCGAAGAAATCATCTTGATGGAAGATGAACCAGACAAAAAGGTCAAGGTCGGGGCCAACATGGAAGGAAGAGTCAAACAAATCCTCGTTGATCTGCTTAAAAAATACAGTGATGTGTTCGCTTGGAGTCATGAAGACATGGTCGGGATAGATGTCCGAATAATATCTCACCATCTCATACTAGACCCGAATGCAAAACGGGTGATATAAAAGAGAAGATCATTCAATCTTGAAAGAAGCCAGGCAATCAAACTTGAAGTAGAGAAGTTACTCGCTATAGGATCGATTAGAGAGATCAATTACCCTCAATGGGTGGCTAATGTAGTCCTCATCTAAAAGAAGAATAGACAGTGGAGGATGTGCGTAGATTTCACATATCTGAACAATGCATGCCTAGAAGACAGTTTTCCACTCCCGAGGATAGATCAGTTGGTGGACGCTACATCAAGCATGAGCTACTCAGTTCATGGATGCCTATTCGGGATATAACCAAATCCGGATGAACAAAGCTGACGAAGAAAAAACACCATTCACAACTGATCAGGGTTTATACTGCTATACAGTGATGCCATTTGGATTGAAAACCGTAGGAGCAACCTATTAAAGGTTGGACAACAAAATCTTTTCATGGCAAATAGGAAGAAACATGGAAGTATACATTGATGACATGCTGACCAAAAGCAATACTTCAGATCTGAAAGAGACATTTGAGGTCTTAAGGAGATACCAGATGAAGCTAAATCCGAACAAGTGTTTATTCGGAGTTCCTTCGGGAAGATTCATGGGTTTTCAAGTTCACCAAAGAGGAATCGAAGTCAACCCCGAGAAGATTCAAGCCCTGCAGAAAATGACTTCACCAAAGACGTTCAAAGAAGTACAGCGCCTAACAGGATGCTTAGCTTCCTTGGGTAGATTCATCTCAAAAGCAACAGACAGATGCTCGCCCTTTTTTAAAGTAATCAAAAAAGGAAAAGGGCTCGAATGGAATGAAGAGTGTGAACAGGCTTTTCTGAAAATCAAGGAATACCTAGGGCAGGCACCCATCCTCTCAAAACCATAAATGGGAGAGATACTCCAGCTATATTTATCAATCACAGAACTAGCAGCAAGCTCAGCACTAGTTAGAACAGAGGATGGAGTACAGAAGCTGGTGTACTACACCAGTAAGGCACTTCTACCAGCCGAAACTAGGTATTCACAGGCAGAGAAAATGGCCCTAGCGTTGGTTTCGGTAGCAAGAAAGCTAAGGCCATATTTTCAAGCTCATACAATCCATGTTCTCACCGACTGTCCAATAAAGAAAATTCTACAGAAGCCAGAGATTTTAGGAAGACTGACTAAATGGGTTATCGAGCTAAGTGAATTCGACATCCACTATATCCCCAGGACATCCCTCAAAGGGCAAGCAGTGATAGATTTTATAGCAGAATTCACAGAGCCAAACCTAGAAGCAAAAAGAATGTTGAGCAAAGAATTCCCATGGAAATTGTATGTAGATAGCTCTTCAAACACTCATGGCAGTGGGACAGGGATAGTAGTATGCACTCCAGAAGGAGATGATGTTGAATGTGCCATGAGATTTGATTTCAAAGCAACCAACAATCAAGCCGAGTATGAGGTGCTACTAGCTGGACTCAAAGTCTGCATAGCTCTCGGGGCAGATGAGGTTGAGATATTCAGCGATTCACAAGTAGTTGTCAACCAAGTCCTGGACGAGTACCAAGCCAAGGATGAAGGCATGATAATCTACCGTGATATTGCGAAACAGCTCCTCTAGAAATTTAAAGAATATAAGATTACCCAGATCCCTAGGGAGGAGAATGAAAAGGCAGACACATTGCCCAAGCTAGCGTTAGTAACAATCACAATCAGGCCAAAAATTATTCCGGTTACACATCTCCTTAAACCGAGCACAACTGAACCCTTGCACATAAAAACTGGGGAGACGTCCTCGGTAATACGTAAGGACTCGAACATATGATTATGGTGAGCCATGATGTAATGTTCGGGTAGCAACCGTGTATGAAACGCAAGTATAAACATACTTGTCTGTTTTAAAGATGACACGGTTAATAATACCAGCCAGTTTAATAAGATACTTGGTATAAAAATTGCAATAGCCAGTTTAATAAGATACTTGGCGGTTAAAGCTATTCGGAAAACAACCGGTTTAATAAGATACTCGGTGAAGTTACCCGAACAGTATAGTTGTATAACATACTCAGCAACAGTCAAGGAATTTCTTTAGCAATGAAAACAGATCAAGACCATTCTACCCAGAAGATAAACTTGGTATTTTATTAAATCTCTCCAAAGAATTCTTTACAAAGTGTGTAAATTTTTACAAATCTACAAAGAATTACAAAGAGTTTTTTACAATCCTACCAAAAATCAAGGTTGTGAGGATTTCTAGCTCTTTCCAATACTAGGGTCAGGCACCATCTCGTACTCGCGGAGCAGACTTTCGTTAGAAGGCTAAGCAATTGTGTCAACCGAGTCATCCATCCATTGGCTGTAATCCTCTCCCAGAATCGGCCCGACATCAGGCTCCACACCCTCCACGATCGACTCTTGACTGGCATAGAAGGTCAAAAGGGAGTGTTCGGATGGAATCTCCAAATGCATAGGATGGGGCTCTTTGCCTCGGCTACGGCAGTAAGCTCTCTATTCTTTCATCTGAGTTTAAAGAGACTCCAAGAACTGATCCACATGATGTTTGATCGACAGCTCTCAATTGGTTCGGGCCTTCTCAGTTGCCCGATTCTTGACTTTAAAGAATTCACCAGCTGAAACCAGCCCTCGTTGAAACTCCCGAAGGAGAAGAGCATCGTAGGCAGAGGATCTTTTGAAATGATCCACCCCTTGTACTTTAAGTTCCAGCCTGGCCTCTCGGGATTAGGATTCGATTGTCAACGCTTGGCACTCTAGATCTTCAATTTTCTGCTCATACGTGGACTTTGACTGCTCCGCTTCCTGTTCGACCTTGAGCATAGATTCCTGGGCAAAAGATAATAAGTTCTGAAGTGATGTTGCTTTCTCTTCTGCCAAAGAAGCCCTTTCCTCGGCCTCCATCTGCTTTTCCAGACAGTGGTCAGTAAAAACTTGTGCAGAACCAACCTCCTGTTGGTAAGCCGTTTTGACCCGAGCATGCCGATCCTCACTTTTCTTTAGCTGAGCTTCCAGACGCCTTATTTGATCAGTTTGATGTTGTTGTGTCTGAACAAGCTCAGCGAATTCGGTCACCATCTAAAAAAAGGTTTAATTAAAAATTTGAAAATCGGGCAAACAAGCAAAACAATTAAAGGGTAACTTACATTAGTTGCACCGTTGAAAAAATTCTGAAGACGATCAGTCAGAGAGCCATCTCGAAAACAACTCCAACTGTCATCTCCGATAAAAGCCCGACCAGATGACATCTCCCGCAGCATATCCTGGGGAGAAGGATGTGAAGGAACCCCCGAGGGTTCAGCCCGTAGATCTTCAACCTCGGGGGGAGGGGAACCCTTGTTCGGCTTCGAAGCCTCCATATCCGCCGATGCTCCAACATCAGCACTCGGGTAAGGCTCATCCACATTATCTTCATCACTGGAGTCGATGAAAGTGACAACCCGAGGAACCTTGAGAGGACGAGTAAGAGAGCTGATTGCCTTCCGTTTCTCACCCCGAGAACGGTGGAAACTGAGATCAGTTGTGGGATCCTCCTGAGTATTATCCCGAAAGGCTTCAAAAAATTCGGGACCTTTGGGTACCTGTCCCGCAGAGGTATACCTCTATCGCCGGTGTTAGTCTGCTCGGCAGGCTCCTTGCCATGATCTTCACTCTTCCTCTGCCAGTCGCCAGGCAGCAAAGTATCGGTCGGGCCACTTGGACCACTAGTTTCCCCAGCCGTCGGTTGAATAAAGTCCTCAGGGACATCTTCGGGAACTTGCTCCTCAACCGTATCAATCTCCTCGTCGGACTCAGGCTGAGCGATGTCTTCATTGCCTTAACGAGAAGCCTCTTTCCGACTCTCCTGAATAATTGACTTCACTTGGCGAGCCTGAAGATCGCAGACGACGTCCGTATCATACACTTAGAAAGAAAAATGAACAGCGTCAGGAATGCAAAACAAAAAATATATAATGAAAGGAAAGGGTTACAAAAATCGCTTACATCTCCTGTGGTAGCCCGAAATCTCTTTGAAGAAGCCGAACTCAATCATTTTCGACTTAACGAAGAGATAAGTCTTGCTCCTCTTCTCCAAAGTGCGGACTGCCGCCCGAGCAAGTTTGGTCTGCTCCGCATCGCTGTACTCGATTTTCTTCTTGTTCCAAATATCGGGGGAACAGAAGAAACGGGGGACCTTCAACACCGTCCGAGCACCCCCAGCTAAAACATTAACTTCAAGCCCGAGACTCCCTCCGGTGAAAAACCAACTATTCTTCCAAAACTTGTTGAACATAGGAAATCCCCATATAAAACCCCTCTTTTTAGGGTCATCGGAGATATCAGCTTCTCGACTCACTTTTATCCCCTTGGGAACCCAGCAATCTGACGAATTAGACATGAGGAAGTAGGTCCCCGACTTGCCTGATTGCCTCAGTGTTAAGAAGTGCCTGATTTCATGGGATGGCGGCGATAGGTTCATCCGGCTGTACATGTTCCACATGCACATTAAAATTTTGTAAATATTCGGGGCCAGCTGAGCCGAAGCAATCCCTGCTTCAGCCAAAAACCAGGCAATGAACGGCTGGAAAGGAAGAGTGACGCTACAACAAAGCATGGATCCGTAAATTGCCACCATGCCTGGGGGAGGATTCCACACAGCTCAGTCACCCGCTGGAATCAGAGTGACGGAGTTGGGCAGATCGAATCGTGAATGATATTTTTCTACCTCGTCTGCCCCGACTACATTTGGCTCGGTGTCAAACCCACTCTGGCAAGTAGTAGAGAAAGAAAGGCGAGATTTTTTGAACGCCTCTTCAACATCGTTCTAGTTGACAGTCTGATCCCTGATCAGAATAACGCTTGAGTTGTGCTTACGAACTTCACTTCTGCTTTGATGTTTTCCCATCCTTCGAAGATGTGCCCTGTGATCAGAAATGTCAGAATCAGAACTAGATGAAGAACTCGATACAGGGCTAAAAGTGACGTCAGGGTGAAGCCTAGAAACATCAACTTCTAAAAATGGAGGTTCATCAGCAGGGATTTCCCCCAGTAATCTTATAATGCAAGAAACTAACTGGAAATCCCCACGTTCTAATGCATCAAGAGCGACATTAAAAAGAAAATGACGGGAAGATGGCTCCATTAAAACTAACCTTGAATTAAGTTTGATGCAAGATCTTCAACGGAGAATCGTGAACTTCTGTGTAAAGAAATCTGGGTTTAAGAAATTTTTCTGCTGAAAATCGTTGAGAATAAACCAACGTTGTCTCTCAGTGAAGAATGTAAAGAAAATAAAAACCCGAAACCCTAGATCTTAAGGCGGGAAAGAAACAATGATGAGGATTGATGACGTAGGCGGTGCACGGAGAAACGAGTAAGTCGTTTCTCATAAATGATATCGAAAAACGAAGAGGTGAAAGACACGTGTCAAAAAGAGAACTGACTTTCACCGTCAAAACTTCAAAACGTCGTCATCATTAAAGATCTCGCGTAAGGAGGCAAATTGAATTGTAGGGTCGTCATTATAACAAGATATTTACTCGGGTGCTACAAAGATATTGAAAACTAATTAAAATACTTTTGCCTGAGGAAACCTTGTTCAGCAAAAATATTTTAAGGGGTTTTTTCATGTGTGAATTTTATCGCATGAACACGTCATCAATAAAGAGGATAAACTGCCAGGTGGATATCCGTATAGGCATTCAGAAAATATCCTACAATACATTGTCGAAGAAGAGAAAACCCGAGTATGCAGATATTGAATAAAACCTACTCAGGGACAGTCAGCGTTATATACTACTCGGGATCAGTTAACGACACTCGGGGCTGGTTAAATGACGATTCTACTCGGGCTCAAATGATGTTACTCGGGACCAGCTGATATTATCCTTGCTCGGGATAAAATTGAAGAAAGCTGAATAAAAAGCCTAGCGCCTAGTTCACACGGATTAGGTCATTAAAATACACAGATATCCATCAGGAAAGAATCCCAAAGAGAACAGAATACTGAGCTGGAAGGATTCCCAATCAGGCAACAACTTTATCTCTTTATAAAAAGACTACGTTCTTATATAAGGAAACAAATCCAAATTAGATTACATTACTAGAATCTCAATCGATTTCAATACATAACTCCGAAATAGGAAAGAAGACAATCAGCTTCAAACAAGAAAATAATTGTAATTAAATATAAAGATCTATTACTTGTACAAAGCGGATTAGGGCTCTATAAAACATATAAATAGACCCATAATCTCGCAAAAAAAAAGAGATATAGAGAACAATCATAGCAAAATACAGAGAGAAGAAAGAGAGATCGAGAGCCATCATATTTTCATAGTGGATTTTGGCTCGGGTGATCATTCAACCACCCGTGGACGTTTCTCCGGTAATCGGAGTTTTACCACGTAAAAAACTCGTCTTGTTTACTTTCTCCACCTCTCTCTCTTTGAAATCACAACCGAAATCCAATCCTTATTGGTTTTTCTGATACAATCCAGAAATCTACGTCAACAATAATCTTTTCAATGTGGTCAGTACCGATCAAGGGTATTAAAGTCATTTCACACATCTGACATGCTCGAAAGCGTATTTTAACAGATTCTGTTATAAAATGATTAAAAGTTATAATTCTAAAAAACGGTAGATTAAACGCAGATTAAAACTAACTATAGAGACTAAAATACGATTTAGTGTAATTTGGTAAAGCATGGTTAATGTTAAGATATCATATAAAATATAAATTTAAATTCAAAATCACTATATTAATTTGCTACTTAAAACAATTTAAACCGGTGCCGTGGTATGGAAACTTGTTGACAAAAGAAAGTGGACCAAAGTGAGGATAAGGGTGGGTCCACAGAAAAGAGCCGATCGAGCAACACGGAAGGTATAGCTAAATAGCTTATAGCTGTCTATAAAATATAAATAATAAAACAAGTTGACCTTGACTAACTTGTGGTACAAGTCAATCCAAAATGTCCTGGCCTCAGCCCTCAGCTCCTCGTTTTTGACTAGTCAACCAATCCATCCATACGAGTATACGACCATGCCATGTAAACAACTATAAACATTAGCAAGCTGTAAACTTTGAAGACTTCATTTTCATATCATCATCCGCTTCTCCACTACAAAATTATACCCACCATATGTGATATGCCTTCCAAGTTTTAATTATAACTTTTGCAAAGTCTTCAACGTTAACAATTCGTAATCAGAGCTAACAGATGTTGAGCTGGTAAGATGCAAGCCCTTCGTATACAGATCACTGGATTGATTGAAGTTATCTCACGTTATATTTGTAAAATAACAGTTATATATATTTAGTGCGTTTTTTAAGAATTTTTCACTTCAAAACTCTTAACTCTAAAGATTTGGTAAAAATAACTGAAATTTGGAATACCATATATACTATTTCATATTTATTGGAATGAACATTAAAGAATAAAGATGGTAATTAATATTAGATGATTTATATTAGGGTAAATTGCACTAAAATGCCTTGACATTTGCTAATATTGCAACTAGATTGCCCTTTTACTAAATATGACACCTTAGTGCCCTTGACCAAACAATTGACTATTAATGTTAACGGTTGACCGTTTAATTTTACGAAATATCCAAATTACCCATAATAAAATCAGAAAGTAATAAAAAAATAAGAAAGAAAATAAACAAAAAATCAAAAACTCAAAAAGTAAAATAAAAAAATAAAAAAATACAGAAAGTACAATAAAAAATCAAGAAAATAATAAAATATTCAGGAAAAAAAAACTACAAAGAACTTCTTCATCATCAAACAATCACATGCAAAGTGATCAGCATGTTATTTAACAAAATTTAATAACATTCACGATCTGTGTTAGTAGGCACCCAATTCTTCTTACCTCTCTTTCACTTCTCTCACACAAATTATCAAACACCTTATAGGCACCTACACAAAATCTCTCAAAACACAAAGTCTCTCTACAAACCCTCATTCTTCACTCAAATTAAGAGACATCACAGATAAAAACAGTTCAACACCACTACTAATTCAACAAAATCAAACACATCGTTGATAAAAAAAAGGAAGAAAAAAATAATTGAGTTATTCCATCTAGTTTGTGTGTTTTCTCCCTGCCATTGTTGTTTCTTTTCTTCCAACAAAAACAGATCCACTGAAAACCCCGAAACCATTGGGTCTCAACCTCTCTTCGAATCTTTAAAATCGTTGTCTTCTTCTCGTAACGGTGACGATTTGTGACGCTTATTGGTTTCTCTTGTGGGGTTGCCATGGAAGGGAGAGAGCAAGAAAATGAAGAAGACTTATATGACAGTCATTGAAAACAAATTAGAGAAGATGTTGGTGGGAGATTATTAGAGATATGGTTCCAGTTAAACATCTGGGAACCAAATCTACGTTTTTTTTTACTTCTTAAACATTTTTTTAAAATTATTTAAAGATTTTATTCCTTAATTTTAATGGTAAAATGACCTTATTACCCTAATAACATTAAAAAGTAAAAACCCAGTTAACTATAATGGTCAACGTTAGGTCAAGGATACTTCTCCGTAATTTATGAAAAAGTACAATCTAGCTGTAATTTGAGCAAATATCAAGGCCTTCAATGCAATTTATCCTTTATATTAAAACAGAGTTGGAATATAATCATAATATTAATATAAAAGTTAAAATACATTTTCGTTGTTACTCATATCATATCATAAAGGTCAGATATATATATTATTAATTACACATAACATGCACACTTTAAAAAATGCATATCCAACATAGAGTTTAAACCATTCACGTTACATGAAGACAATAGCTATAAATTGTGTTACATTTTGGATAGTCAATCAATTTAACATACAACTTCAAAAATACAAAATCATTTAACATTCAGAAATTTTCTTTTTCATTCCCAAAAGGATTTTTTTTTTTTTCTTGTCAACAAAAAATGACTCAATACTGTGTATAATACAAAAGTGATTTGTGGCCTAAGAGAGGCCTCAAAACAATCAAAAAATAGGTATTTGAAATTTCTATACCTACAATTTATGAATATACATAAATAAACCAAATGTATTAATATAAATATACAACAAACAAACAAACATAATGCAATGAACAAATGAACCTGATCGATCACATTCTTATTCTTCTAAATTTCTAATCTTTCCCATATTTTTCTACGCAGATTTTTCAGTATAGTAAAGACTCAAAGAACAAATCATCCCTTGGTTCTTCCTTTGTTGTTGGATTTCCTTCATTCATGTATGATCCCAAAGGACTCGCCAATAATCCTGAAAAACCATATCCCCCTGGGCTTTGCAACATCTCTAGGGAAAAGGGTGCTTGCCCGTCCGATGATGGTAGCCTCACATTTCGAAGAGGATTCACCATGGGGTTGTTTGAGTGATTAGACATAGCCGGCGCCCTAATCGCCAGGCTTGCATTGTTGTTGTTGTTGTTGGGCAGTGATAGAGATCGGCTACCACTACCTCGAGCTGCTGGAACATCATGGTTGTGTTTTCCCTCATAGGTTGTGATTACTGCTCTTAGATCATGAGATGCTCTCTCAACATGCTTCCTCACTGGACACGCTGGATGTGTACACTTGTAGTAGCTCCTACAAGTTGCAATGAAATTCACAAAATTAGATGACAAAGTTAATTCACAACACTACTCATTGCAAATCCAGAGTTGCAAGAAAAAATAAGAACAAAATAAAAAAACATTGAATCCTCAAAGGTTATACGTTAAAATTCAAGACTCATTAATTCAACTAGTAACATTTAACAGAATCCCACTTCATTTACAAAACTTATATGATACTTTTTCCAACGAGAGTCCAAGAAACAAAACCGTGCAGGGTAGTCCAAAAGCGGACAATTCTGATATCATTTGGAAAGCCAAAATTATAAGAAAAGCACAGTTCACATTTGAAAAAAACTTATGACAATTGATAACCAAAAAGACAGGCGTAGAAACATAAACCACTTTTAAAGAAACTCATGTGACGCACAAAAGCCTAAACAATACAATAGAACTTGCTTTTGGAGATACTAAAAAGAACAAAAGTAATTGAAGTACAAAGAAGGAAATGATATATCACATATATATATATATATATATATATATATATATATATATATTACCTTGGATTTGGATTTCCCTTGACCACTTTCTGCCCATACTTCCTCCACCTGTAACCATCATCTAGAATATCAATATCACTTGTGGTTTGAACCACAACTCTTGGTTCTCTCACCGTTCTATTTCCGGGGGCTGAAATTCCTTCATTTTCACCCTCAATTTTCCTGAATAAAACCATGAAATACATTAATGAGTCATAGTTATTTCTACCCAAATTAGCCTATTATACCAATATTGTTATACAAGTAGATTGAACTAGACTATTTGTCAACATAGACCAATTCAATCTGGTCTGCACCAGACTGCAGACTGCAAACCAGAATGGATTGAATTGACTAAACAATTGGTTGGAATAATCCTCCAATCCAATCCAAATCAATCCTGCAGATCCAAAGCGACATGTAGATTATAATAAAACTCACCATCTTTTGGCCTCGGGTTCATCTTCATCATAATCATCTCCACCACCGGATTTACTCCTCTGCGATGCCCGGTCAAAGTCATCGTCTCCGACCGAAATAGAAGAGTTTTCGGGTGTAGCAACAGAGTCCATCTGTCCACTTCCATGAGTACTAGTAGCAAAGGACTGATCACGGACCTCCCCTGTAGTAGTATTCTGACTAGACCCCTGAATAACATTAGAACTAACAGAGGAAGACGATGAGCGCCTTGTAGATTGAGGCTTTGGATGGTTATGGCTTCCCTTGTAAACAATCTCTGTAATCTGTCCATCCAATGACCTCTCAACTTTCTTCTTGGTTGGACAGTTTGGGAATGTGCACTTGTAATAACTCCTTGGATTTTCACTTCCTTTCACTTGTTTTTGTCCATATTTTCTCCAATTGTACCCATCATCAGATTTCCTGCTCTCTCTAATTGTATTTGTACGAGTCTGAGTCTGTTGATTGTAGTTTCCATAATCTGATAGGAACCCATTATTGCTGTGACTGTTGTTTGTTGTCTGTAAGGTTGAAATCTCAGGAGAAAAGCTCTTCATTGAATCTTGCTTTATAGAATTCTGGTAGCTCCTTGGTTGTTGTTGCTGTTGCTAAACATATTAATTTGAAACAATTTTCATCAAAATCAAGTCTAAAAATTGAACAAAAACAGAGGGAATCTGAAAAATCAGTGTTAACATACAGTTTGAAACAGAGTTGATGATGTAGTGTTAAGTCCTTTTTGTGTATGGAAAGAGAAATCAGAGAAATTCTTCTCTTCCTGTTTGACACTACTTTTTTGTTGTTGTGAAAAATTGCTTGTATTGTTCCTCCAATTGAAAGCTTGTGGTGGAAATGACCCAGTTGTTGGTGATGGCAAAAGCTGTACACAACAAAAATGAGCAAGAACACAACAAAAAAACAAACAAAACACACAAATTTCGAGAAACTACTAAGTACTTACGTTGGATACGTTTAAGAGGACAGGAGAGTCAAGGAGCTCAGCTGGGCTGAGACCAGGAGGGATTGAGAAGTAAGAAGTAGGAGAGAAGAGAGAGGGAGGAGAGATGGGTAGTGAAGGAGGCTGGATGGATTTGAATTTAGGTACGCCCGACCCGGTTCTCTCTGCAACACGATCCGATAACCCACGTGTGGTGTTGGTGTTGGTGTTGAGTTCTTGTTGTAGGAGGTCGGTGAAGGAGGAGGAGGAAGAAGAAGTGGGCATGAAAGGGTGCGCAGAGAAAGTGAAGTTGTTGGCTGATAAAGTGTCTAAGCTACCTGAAGAAGAAGAAGCCATGAAAACACAGTGGGATGGGTTTTGAGACTTTTGACGGAGAGAGATTGTGAAATGCATATGAGAAGAAGGAGAAGAAGATGAAGAAGATTACGTATTGAACAAGATTTGTATCTTATAATTATTTATTTTTGGATTTTTATTTATATTTTAAAAAAATAGTTTGGGATGTTTCTGGGAAGAGAGAAAGAGAGAGGAGGCTTGTTTGACCGTGGAAAATTTTGGACAACGTGTGCGTGTGAAAAGTGTATGTGTTGTGTGTGTTGTTTTGTTAAGTCAAACTCGTGCATTTGACCCTGTGGCGGCTGAAACTGGGTGGGAGATATTTCTTCTTTTATTTGTGACAATAATTTTATTTTTATTTATTTTTGTCATAAATCTAAATCTTTTTGCTGCGCTCCGATTGGAGAGATGTACACCTTTTACTGGGATCTTAAATTCCTGCACCCTATTTTCATTTTAGAGATTTTTTTTATAGAAAAAAAATAAGAAAACGAAAAGGGATAGGAATAAAAATCATCTCCAAATATCTCTATTTATCCTTATTTTTTCATTTCCTTCAAATATATATAAATATAATTATAATATATTTTTTATTTATTCTTTAAAATCTATGTATATAAACACATTTACTCTTTTTACCTTCAAAATATAATCCTAGAAATTTTTTAAAATATTTGACAATGAATTGCCTGTTAATCTCTTTAGATTATCTATTATGTGAAGTTTTCTCGTTAAAAAAACAGTTTTTATTAATTCACATATGAAGTTGGTTTAATTTTTAATTTTGAATTATTTAAAACAATTTATTTTGTATTTATAATATATTAATGGATTTTATTTTGTATTTGTAATGAAATGTTTATTTTTTTTTTTAATTTTAATTTGTAATTTTTAGTTATATGGAGAAACGGGGAAATGGGTGATCGAGGGAAACAGGGAGACGGGAAAAAATAGGAAAAACAGGAAAAATTAGAAACTGGGAATGAGAATGGGGATATGGATATACCTCCTCCTAAAAATCTCCATCCCCATTTTCCCCAAATAGGGATGAGGGATGAGGGATGAGGGATGAGGGATGGGGATGGGAGATGGGAGATGGGAGATGGGGGATGGGTCTAGGAAGTGGGAATGAGGATGAGGATGAGGATGAGGATGGGGATAGGAGAACCTATATCCATCCACATTCCCCAAACGTGCATCTCTAGTTGAATACTTGGATGGATGGCTTCTGTTTATTTGTTTATTTAAATAATTATTTTCGTTTCAAAATTTAACCAAGGGTAGGGGAGGAGTTTTTGTTCATGGTTTACACATACTATTGTGAATCAAAACTAGGGATAGTAAATTTTATCTCCAAATAGGTTTTCGAGTGGGGGTATTTGGGGTAGACATGACCCTGGTTCCGGTTCTAAGGAAAGGAAAATTGGAACTGACCTTAGGAGGTTCCAATTTCGGTTTCGAAACTGTCGGTTTCGGTTCTAGTTCGACGGTACCGACGGTTCGGTTCTCAATTTTATTTTTTTAAAATAAAATACCTACTCAGCCTCCCTCTCACAAATAAACACAACACAGTCACACAAATCTTCACCCTTCTCTCAACCCGGTTGACCGGATCTTCATCACTCTCTCTCCTAAATCAACATAAATTTTCCTGTTGTTGGATCGATCGTCATCATTTTCTTTCTTCTTCTTTCTTCTTCTTTCTTCTTATTCATTTTCTTCGTCTGTCTTCACCTTCAGTCTTCTTGCTTGGATCGATCATGAGAGAGAGATAAGATTATGGGTTGTGTCGTGGTGGTCGATGATCGATGTGATTTAGTTTAGAAGGTGGTGGATTTTGGGTTTATGGTGGTGGATCATGGGTGCTTATTAAAGAGAGAGAGAGAGAGATCTAGTATTCTAGTTTGGATTTTGGAAGAGAAAGATCTGGGTTTGTGGTAGAGATAGAGAATGAAAGATGAGAGATCTGGTTCTAACCCTCTGGTTCCACGATTTAAAAAAAATGTTGGAACTGGTTTTGGTTCCAATTTTCAAGAACCGTCTGGTTTGAACCTTACCCGGAACATTTGATTCCAGTCCGGTTCAAACCAGATGATTCTTAAAAATTAAAACCAGAACCGAAACCGTCGTGGTACCGATTTCGATTTCTGTTTGATTCCGAAACCAGAACCTGAAAAAACCGATTCCGATTCTAATTTTTCTGGTTTGAGTTCTAGATCGGTTCAAATTGGGGTGGAGTGGGGCAAACTTAGCCCCCATTTTATAAATGGGGAGATGGTGGGAGGACCACCCCAAACATGTTCTCTCATTTCTTCCCCAGTGTATGTATGTATATATATATATACATATATATATATATATATATATATATATATATATATATATTGTTAATAGCAAAATTTGGTTAGGGGACCAAAGAGAAATTTTCCACTCTCCTAGCTCAAATCAAAACCAAAGTTTACCATTCATTGAACCTTGGGCGAGCCATAAAGATATCCCGCGGAAGCAAGGAGGGGTCTTTGGGCTTCAGAACTATCAGGAATAGAGCCCGACACGATCAGGCCGAGCCCCTCACGCCTACCTTGAAATTCGGACATAGCTCGATACGTGGTTATCCAGGCTTCCCGAGATCACCTATTCTGCAACCCCGGTTCTTGGGGTCGAGCTCCAAAACCACCCCATGAAAACAAGGAAAGGTCTCTAAGCTCAGGAAAGCACTCAAAGTAAAGCCCGACAATCAAAGTGAGCTTCTTCCAGATTAAGGCTTCCCTAGGTCAAATTTAACTCGTAGCCTGAACCAGAAGCCCACCAACCTTTCCAAAAGCCCGCTGTCCTCACCAGATACGAAAAGAGAGCTTTTAAGTGGATCAGATTCATGCTATAGTTAATGCTCCGATTCGCTAAGGGACACTTGTAGAAAGAAGAAACTCGCATAATCCACATTGCCCTCAGAAAGTGCCCACAAGGCTGTCCCAAGCTTCTGGGACCAGAACTAAGGCATATGACTAGATCATATCTACACTCCAAATGAACATTAAAACTCTGCATACGTGTAAGGCAAGATATTGAGTCCAAAGAGGAAATAAACTTATCTCCACCAACGATAGTCTTGAGTCCGTTATTTATTTGAAGTCAATGATTTTTAAATGGAGGAACTCGCCCGATAAGGAGGGAACAAATTCAAATAATCATGGCAAGAGATACACCCGTTCAAATTGCTTGGACCATATATAAATATGAGAGAGGACAGAGATTGAGAGAAAAAGGAAGCCGAGCCTAAATTCTGTTATCAGAACACGACCACTGTTGTATCTGCTATTCGATAGGCACGAGGTTGCCACCCTCCTATGCCTTAGAGAGATTGCGAGTGTATTTGAGAGATTCTTGTATACCATAGGTGATCACTAATAAAATTCTCATTTGCCGTCACAGTCACATTCGAATATTCATTTCTATCCTAATAGGTCAGGGATCTAAGGTACTGACCCCGGCCACCACCTTCGTGGTAGTGGTCTCAAGGGTATTGATTGGAATTTTTCATCTTGAGTAAATTTTCCGTTAACACTTTCTGGCGCCGTCATTGGGAACAAACCACACCGTTATTTTTACACTTACATATTTATTGTTTTGCAGTAATTATGAGCCTCCGCTCCTCATAGGGACAACCCGAGGCTTCGGAACAGCCTTCAGCGGCATCAACACGAAAGGCCCCAAAGAAAGGAAAAATTCTGGACACCGTAGCAAAATTCCGGTCCAGCCAACCTTTGCACGGGCTTCTGGCCCTCCTATGACAAGCCAAACCATGCTCGATCAGCAGGCGGTGGCCCTTGTGGAAAATATTCACCTTCGTCTGCTTGTTGAGGGCATCACGGTCCAGCCACATGGGGAGCCGAGCAGGCCCAGAACCAGGACACTTGCCTTCGATCGCCTAGGACCTCCTCCTCCGGACCCTACCCGTGAGGTGGCCGGGATTCAACCATCAATCCGGGATAGATTAGGGCTCATGCCCCCAGTTCAGGGTAAACAATCACATTACCAACCCAGGCAAGTTAAATCTACAGCAGATGCCTTACCGCGGGAACAACAAGAGGTTCTTTTCCCTGATGGCCTCAGGGAGAGAAGCCCGGGCTAGAGAGGAAGGTAGATGGAAAAGCCCTCGAGCAGACCCTGCTTATAAAATTGACCGAGTGGAGGTCACCAGCTCATCGGAGGAATCCGATAGCGAGGAATATGAGGTCAACTCAAAGAAACCGAGAAATAAGCGACTGAGAGATCAGTTGATAAGACTACAGAAAGAGGTCCAACTGATTAAGGCTGAAAAGCACAAGGAGAACAAGAAAGATCCGTTCAGCGAGATGAACGCTCCCTTCACTAGAAGGATCAAGGAGGCGGAGCTCCTGCTGAAATTAAAGATGCCAACTGATCAATTCTCTGGCACGGAAGACCCCTTGAGCCACCTAGAGAGCTTTGTCCAACAAATGGAAGTCCAAAATACCTCCAGAGCTGCCATGTGCAGGATGTTTCCTACCACCATGACTGATTACGTCAAGACTTGGTTCAAAAAGCTGCCTGCTGGTAGCATAGATTCGTTTACAAAGCTGTCAACCGATTTCTACTCTCAGTTCCAGGGGGTCAAACCGCGTCCGAATGACCCCATACACCCATAGTGTGTGATTCAGGACCGAAATGAGACGCTTCGGTAATATGTTAAACGTTTCCATATGGAAGTCATCCATATAGCGGTCTTCGTTGAGAAAGAAACCCTGTCCAATTTTAGGAGGAACCTGTGGGCAGGCAAGCTTTTCGATCCTTTGCCAAGCGACCTCAGGAGACCTACCAGGAGGCATACGACCAGGCACTAGAGCAAGTTGAAATCGACGAACAAACTAGGATCAAGATGGAACATGACGATATGAGAACGGTAAAATGATAGAAGAATGAAGCACCCAAGCCAGAGCCAGCTTAGAAAAACCAGAACAAACCCTTCAATAGGTCGACGTACCGTTTCTCCATTTCTTAACCCAAGCCAAAGAAGTATCCAGCAAGGAGAACTCCTCTGCGGGCTTTGCCTCCTCCTCCCAGGACGGTAGCTCCTATAGCTCGAAACAAGATAGGGTACGATCATTACACCCCCTTAAACATATCCCGTGAAACAACTTATCTCGCCATTCGGGATAGGGGACTACTACAGAAGCCCGCACCCATGAAAGCTCTGGTTGATAGGAGAAATCGATATAAGTACTACGACTTCCATGAAGATGTGGGACACAAAACTTCAGAGTGCTATAACCTGCGTAATCAAATCGAGGCTCTGATAAGAGGAGGATGCTTGATAGAGTTCTTGCAGCAGGTCAGGGACAAGATTCAGACTGGAAGAGAATTACAAGCCGAGATCCGTGAGCATGCTGAGAAGAGAAAGGGGGAACATGTGGATCTGATGCAACAAATTTAGGTGATACATATCATCAACGGAGGGCACACTCTGGCTTGTACCTTCAATAATTCAAGTAAAAACCACGCGAGGAAAATCCCTCGTGTAGACGAAAGGCGAGATGTCTTTAAAGTGTACTAGAGCCCAACCAACCCCTCCTAGTGTTCACAGATCATTTTCATCGATGTGGATGTCTATAACACCGTGCAGCCTAATGATGACCCCATGGTGGTCACGGTACAGATTGACAACTTCACGGTCCATTGTGTGCTTGTTGACACAGGCAGCAACGTCGACATCCTCTTCAAAGATACCTTAGAAAAACTGAATTTGAAACAATTGTGTTACAATAGTTGCACCACCCCGCTGTATGGATTCACCGGAGACTCAATCATACCTGACGGATCAAAGATCCTTCCAGTAAATGTTGGAACATCACCCCTCCAGCAAAATGTTATGACGGACTTCATGGTGGTAGATACCCCATCGGCCTACAATGCGATACTGGAAAGAACTTTCCTGACATCCTTGAAGGGGGTCCTGTCCATTTACCACTACGTCCTGAAGTTCCCAGTATGAGACAAGGTGGGGGAGGTATGAGGTGACCAGCAAGCAGCCATGAGATGTTATGCAATGTATGTCAACCCAACAACTCTAGCGAATCAACTTGCACAGGTAACAACGATCCAGGAGGGGGCAACACCTGGATTGACCTTAGAGGATGTAAAACCCATAAATCACCCAGAGGATGACCCCGAGGTGCCAGATGAAGAGGAGTAGAGGAAGGAATGGGTCAACGGTCATCCATTGGATAAGCTAGAAGAGATTCCCATCCGGATGGGCAATCCCTTGAAGGTCGTCAAAGTCGAAGCCACCCTTGAACCGGGAGTGAATGAGGGTTTGATTGGGCTCCTCAAAGAATTCAATAACATATTCGCTTGGAGTCACGACAAGATGCCTAGGATCCCGATGTCTTTGGCTGCTCACCGATTAGCAGTGGATTTGACCTTCAATCCAGTAAAATAAAAAATGGGTCACTTTAACGCCGAAAGAAATGTTGTTGTTCAAGAAGAAGTGAACAAATTGACCAAAGTGGGCTTCATCAGAGTGGCACACTACCCCGAATGGATTGCCAACGTGGTCATGGTCACAAAGGCAAATGAGAAGTGGTGTATGTCCGTCGATTACACCGACCTCAACCGGGCATGTCTAAAAGACAGTTTCCCTCTACTAAAAATCTATCAGTTGGTTGACTCTACATTTGGAAACAAGCTCATGAGCTTCATGGACATATTCTCAAGATACAACCAGATTACGATGCATCACGCCGACCAAGAAAAGACCAACTTTATCACCAGGCGGGGTTTGTATTGCTACAAGGTGATGCCGTTCAGGCTTTAAAATACATAAGCTACTTATCAACGATTGGTTAATCGTCTGTTCAAGCCTGAAATTGGAAGGTCAATGGAAGTGTACATCGATGACATGATCACCAAGTCATCAACAATTGAAAGCCATTAGGACGACCTTTGCAGAACTTTCATGATCCTAAGTTAAAATCAGATGAGATTGAACCCCTTCAAATGCACCTTTGGGGTGATTGTGGGGAAGTTTCTGGGCTTCATGGTTCATGAGAGAGGCATAGAGGCTAACCTAGAAAAGATCAAGGCTATCCTTGACCCAGAGTCCCCCACATCGCTTAAACAGGTTCAAGTCTTGACCGGGCAGGTAGTAGCCCTCAATAGGTTCATTTCTCGGTCTACCGATAAATGTCTCCCATTCTTTAAAGCCATCAAGCGGAGAAGGAACATAAAATGGGACTAGGAGAGTGAACAAGCTTTTCAAGCCTTGAAGAAATAACTGTCAAGCTCTCTGTTACTAGTCAAGCCAAGTCTTGGAGAAGAGCTGCAAATCTACTTGGCCGTTTCAGAGACTACGGTAAGTGGGACCTTAGTCAAGGAATGTGGAGATAGGGTCCAGCGACCTATCTACTATGTGAGTTATGCTCTATCCAAACCAGAAAAGAATTATACCCTTCTGGAGAAGCTCTTTTATACCTTGGTGACCTTGGCAAGGAAGCTCTGTCCCTACTTTCAAGCTCACTCAATAGCAGTAGTGACGGACCAACCCCTCCGTCAATTCTTGGTCAGATGTGTCCGGAAGACTGGTTTTATGGGCATTGGAGCTTACTCGGTTAGATTTAAGCTATAAGCCTAGAACCATAATTAAAGCCCAGGCTTTGGCGAACTTTGTGGCAAAGCTCTCAGCTTCTCTGGGCCAAGCGACCTCCGCAGCAACAAATATAGCTCCTAAAAAGAGTCCATAATCCGACAGATAGTCGAAAGATTACAAATCGTGGATCCTCTACACGGACGGAGCGTCCGGGCAAGCTGGAGAAGGAGTGGGCATAGTTCTAATAGACCCGGAGGGGACTGAATGCTGCCACTGTTTCATATTCTAGTTTAAGGCCACTAACAATGAGGCAGAGTACGAAGCCCTCCTAGTCGGGATAACGGTGGTTGCCAAGCTCAAGGTCGATTACTTAAAGATCAAGAGTGACTCATTACTCATAGTCAATCAGGTTTCGGGGGATTATTAGGCAAAAGGGGATAACATGATTGCATATTTGAAGCTAGTTCAGCTGCTTAAAAATAAGTTTAAGGGATTTAAGATCGAGCAGGTCCCTCGACAACAGAACCGTCGAGCTGATGTTCTGGCCAAAATAGCTGCCAATAGTGGCCAGGCCTTGCCACAGGGAGTTCCTCTCCAAGTGATCTCCCAACCAAGCACAGCAGTGGGCAAGGGGACTTATGTCTTGAATCGACATCGATGTTGAATAAACCCAATAGTAGTCTATCTCTAAGAAGGAAGGCTTTCGAAGGAGCCCGACCAAACTAGAAGAATCAAGAAGCTCTCAGTCCGATACTGCCTAGTGGACGGACACCTCTACATGAGGGGCAGATCCCTTCTTCTACTTTGTTGCTTGCATCCTGATGATGCCAAATAGGCGTTAAGAGAGGTTCATTTTGGAGAATGCAGAAACTACGTTGGTGGGGAAGCGCTGGCATATCAAGTACTCCGCATGGGGTATTACTAGCCAAATATCCATTAGGATACGAAGAGCTTTGTGTAATCCTGTGAACCATGCCAGAAGACCTCTAACTTAAGCCGCCTCCCACCAGAGTGACTGTCATCTCTCAGCTTGCCTTACCCCTTTGCTATATGGGGAGTCGGCCTGATCAAACCACTACCTACAGTTCCTAGACAAGTCAAGCATGTTATTGTAGCAATCGACTATTTCACGAGGTGGGCTGAAGCCTGACCGTTATCCCAAATATCGAAAGAGAATACGATAAGGTTATAAAAAACAATACAGTTTGCAGGTTCAGGACCCCTCTTATCATTGTAGCCGACCTCGGTAAGCAGTTTGATAACGAACGATTCAAGGACTTTTGCCAAGGTTTGGGGATCAACCTTAGATTTGCCTCAGTAGACTACCCTCAGACTAACGGGTTAGTGGAATCAACCAATAAGACTATCAAGAAGCTGTTGAAAATAAGTTACAGCAGAGAAAGGGCAGACAGGCGAAGGAGCTTCCCGAGGTCCTCTGGGCTTACCGTACTACAAGGAGATCAGCCACCGGAGAAATGCCCTATTCTCTAACCTTTGGGGTAGAAGCAGTTATTCCCATCGAGAACAAACTAACCTCTTTCAAAGTTCAACATTTCGAACAAAGAAGTGATGAGGATAAGCTCCGAGCTCGCCTAGATCTCTTGGAAGAGAAACAAGATCAGGTAGCTGAGAATGTAGCGATTTACCAGAGCAGGATCGCTAGGTACTTTAACAGGAGGGTTAAAGCTTGAAACTTTAAGGAAGGGGACCTAATTCTTAGGAAGGTAACCTTGAATACTAGAAAGAAGTCAGAAGGGGTCCTGGGACCCAAATAGGAAGGACCTTACTTAATAAAGGTAGTAGTCCGAAATAAGGCATACAAGCTCGAAGACATGGATGAACACCCTATCGACCATATCTGGAACGCAGATCACCTAAGAAAATTTTACCCTTAAGTAGGGAACTCGAGAGCAGGCTACCTCTATTTAGGTTTTAATGAAATCCTCGTCAATAATGTACTCCAGTTTTTTATCAATAAAGTCTGTTTTCTCCATCTTCAATTATATTCCACCATGATTACTCCTTATCCGACTAGGGTCTACATGGGTAAGTCCGACATAAACGTCTCGAAGATCGGGGATTAGCCGGGGAAGCCCCCTCACTATCCTTGATGCCTTGGTCGGGCTACCACCCTTAAAAAGGGTCTGAGTGTAAGAGCATAGTTGTCATCTAGATCTCGAGACCAGGGATATAACTAGATAGCCCTCCTGACGCCTTGGGTGGTCTACCACCCCTAAGAAGGGTCTGAGTGTAAGAGCATAGTTGTCATCCAGATTCCGAGACCAAGATATAGCTAGATAGTCGTCCGGATGCCTTGGTCGGGCTACCACCCTCAAGAAGGGTCTAAGTGAAAGAGCATAGTTGCTATCCAGATCTCGAGACCAGGATATAGCTAAATAACCCTCCTGATGCCTTGGTCGGGCTACCACCCCCAAGAAGGATCTAAGTGTAAGAGCATAGTTGTCATCCAGATCTCGAGACCAAGATATACCTAGATAGCCCTCATGATGCCTTGGTCGGGCTACAACCCCCAAGAAGGATCTGAGTGTAAGAGCATAGCTGCCCTCCAGATCATGGGATCAAGAAATAGTTAGATAGCCCTCTTGATGCCTTAGTTGGGCTACCACCCCCAAGAAGGACTCGAGTTTAAGAGCACAATCGTCATCCCTATATCGAGACTAGGAAATAGCTAGATAGCCCTCATGATGCCTCGATCAGGCTATAACCCCCTAGAGGGACTCAAGAAAGGAAAGCTCTCCTACTTAAACTCCAATGCCCCAGTTGTTACTGGTTGCCAATCCTCCATGTATATGGGGTTGCTTGCTGTGACAAGTGCGAACTAGCCTGCAATCACACAAGGGGATATTCACTAAAGTCACGGAGCTACAAGTTTCTATTGAGAATTGAGAGCTCGAGCTAACTGTCTACATTCACACTTAAGCAGTTTTTCTATCTCGTTATTTTTCCCAATTCGGGTTAATTCGAGTTATTTTAGAGGCTGCACCTGGATCGAGGTTAGGAATGAAGCGAGAAGATATCAATCAAATCAAAATTTGTTGAAGAAAGCTTGGATGAAATCTAAAGTTAGGTTCCCATAATGGAATGGGAGCCTATCCCCTGGAAAGGCTACAATTATCAAACAAGGAGCCCAACCCTCAGCTCCGGGCAACATAAGCTAAGAAAAATGAAAATGAAAAAGCTTATTAAGCATGGCATGAATATAGCGGGGTGCCCACCCCGCTTTTCAGGGTGTGAAAGCAAATTTTGAATAAATTGCATCAGGTTCCTGCTTCCTCCTGGTCCCTTCTGTTGCTCCCCTTTTCTGGTGGACCTCGCCCCTTGCTTCTTCTTTCGGTGGTGGATCATTTCGGAAAGCCATCTCTGCTACCCCTACCACTAGAAGATTCCAGATTGCTTTCTGCTCAGCGGGGTTCTTCTCCAAAACCTCATTAACCACTGCTATATCTTCATGAGGGATGGCTGCGTCGAGAAGGTTTGCCAAGGATTCTACCCGGTCTTGTTCAACCTCATGTCCTTCTTTAAGGGTTTCTTTCGGACTGTTGTGGACCCTTACTCAGGCTTCTAGTAGTTCCTCCTCGGGGTTGTGATGACCGAACCGCACTAGAGGTCTCCCCTGGACCCGAGACTGGAAAGACTAGAGGAAGAGGAGGATGTGTCACAACCGCTCACTTCCCAGCTCCAGCCTCGTCACCTTTAGGATGAGACATCTCTGCAGTCTTCGACATATTCTCCTCCCTATCACAGTTGGTAATAACTGATAGGTCGAAAGGGGAAGGGATGGCTTCAGCAACCTGGTAGGAAGCATATAAGTATCCTTTACTGAAAAATGCATCCACTTCGGCCTGAAGCTTGGCAATCTGAGCATGCATATCTTGATTCTCGGCGTCTAGCTTCTTGGCTTCAGCTTTCCATGAGTCTCTCTGTCTGACCCGCCACTCTGACTTGAGGGTTTCCTTGTTAAAGATCGCTTTATCCTCTTATGATCGCAGAGAAGCTCGCCTAGTTCAGCCTCCATCTCTTTTTGGTTAGAGGTCATCTCCTCTACAAGAGACCGATCTTGCACGAGAAGCCCTATGACCTTTTCAGTTTCAGCTTCAGCTTGGGCAGCCCTATCACGAAGAAAGGATACCTGGTGACCCATCGCTACATTGAACTTGAAAGCCTGTAAAGTATAAAGCAAAGGTTAGAGAGCAATCAAAGCTCGCAATCATAAAAAAGTATAAGGGAGGACAGCTACCTCAGCCAATAGGGAAGACCCTTTGGTAAGCAGGACCTCAACGGGTATCGATCCCATCCTGGAGAGACCACCTCCCTAGAAAGATGCAATGAACTGCTCCAATATTTCATCTTCCCCCCCCCCTCCTCCTGAACTCGGGTGGCGTTGGAAGCAGGTAAGAGGAGCTTCAAAAACACCAGCCTCTGAGTCCATTGAAGCTCGAGAAGTTGGAAGCTTAGACGAAGGGGGTGATGTTGGGACCCCGTTCACCGGTCATGCAGCGGAAATGAGTTTTAATTTTTTTTATACAAATCGTAACCTGTATCTGGGACCAGTGAACTTGAGATCGTATTTATTTTCGGAACAAATACATATAAAAAATATTACACTAAGAAAATATATATGTAAATACAGGAAATTGTAATCAATAATAAAAGTAGATTAATAAGCTTACCAACGTTTGGAGGCTCCTTCCCTTTTCAATATGCTCCTGGTCTGTACTACTGATCTTCCTAGCTATTCTTGATACTAGTAACTGCGTGTGAGCGCGTCACGGTTCTAAAAAACTTAGGATGGAGGGTGTAGAGAAAAACAAATGAAGAAACTATTTCTTCATAAAAAACAAACTACCTAGAACAATTCTAATCGTTAAAAAAAATAATAGTTTATTTTATTTTTGGTGCAATGACTTACACACACTAAAGACAAAAATGTTTTTGTTTTTTTTTCTTTCTTTTGTACGTTTGACAAAAACCATCCCACTTTTTTTTTGTCTATATATATATATATATATATATATGTATATATATATATAAGTTGTTCGTTTTCACGCACACCACCTTTTTTTTTCCAAATAATATATATCTTTTATATAATATTCAAAAATTTGATCAAATTTATATTTGATTTTTAAAAACTTTCAAATAAAAAAATATCTCATATCTTATATTTGATTTTAATTTTGAATTCAAACTATTTAAATTCAAAAATAAAATATTTAATTTAATAAAATAAAATAATCACATTATCTTATTTTATTCAAAAATAAATTTCAACATACACCCTCCATTTAGTGATTAATAACATAATTAAATAATCTTATTATTTAGTTTATTAAATCATCATTATTCATTAATTAAATAATCTCATCATTTAATTAATTCCTGAATAAATATGTGTCACTTTCGTAACACGATTAATTAGACAATCCAATTAATTAACCGTGACCCTTGTTACCTAAATCGATCGGGCTAGCAAGGGGACATAATGGACCCACGGTATTTTGAGCTCCAATAATCCTCGGAATCATTAATTAAACTCTTTAATTAATATTTCTTGATTATTAACTCTGGTGTTATTCCACTAAAAACCCAAAGTTGCACTCTCTCAACTGCAGACGTTTTTACACAGACCGATACAACTCGGTGTCCATCGATATAGCTATTACATATGGTGTGATCCTCCACAGTAGTTCATAATTAGAGCTGGGTCATAAAGTCCGTTATACCTCTCTAATTACATATATCCTTTAAGTACCGTTGATTTTCTAATAGACAATAAATCCTATTTCCTCACGGAACTAGGAGAGCGCTCATATTGTCCAAGCCCCGAATCAACCTTTAAGGGAACTACCATCTACTTCTCACAAGAAGGAGTTGATTCCACTATTGTGTACAAACCTTCCCAGCCACAACCCAAACTGCAATCCTAACATACCAAGTATATTGATGAGGAAATGCATCTGACCTCACCCATGGTATATCAAAGACTACGATTTAACCTGAAGGAGTCGATAAGACACTCAAGATTAAGATCACCCTCATATAGCCATCATTAGTTGATATATATGAATCTCATCGGTAAACGGATCTTGGTGAGAGATTCATATAGATCATGGCCCATTCCTATATGATCACATCATACAAGGTGCCTCCATTCTCATATCACATATGAATGATTCATGATCGAATCATCGTACATTACAGAATGGACCGCAACTATAGATTAACCACAAAAAAATTACCCAACTTTATTTGCTATCTATGGACACTTTAGATTGCACGTCTCTTACTGTATCTATCCTATATGACACTCATATACACAGTTCGAGATTACATCTGGCAATCTTGGATGTTAAATATATGCAAAGCTTATAAAATAAATAACATAACAAGAATGAATTAAACTTTTCCTTTTATTTATTTCATAAATCCATTTACAAATTACATCTTTAGGGCATAAACCCCAACAATCTCCCACTTGCACTAAAGCATGCGAGGCATGTCTCGTAACCCTAGACCATCTAGGTGACTCGAAAACACTTTAGCGGGCAAGGTCTTCGTAAATGGATCAACATGATTATCTTGTGAGGCTATCTTGGTGATGATCACATCTCCTCTCTTCACTATCTCTCTAATGAGATGCTACTTTCTCTTTATATGCTTCCCTCTCTTGTGGCTTTTTGGTTCTTTAGAATTAGCCACAGACCTACTATTATCACAATAAATTGTGATGGGCTTATCCAGGTCTGGAAAAACTTCCAGATCACTCAAGAACTTACGGAGCCAAACAACCTCTTTAGCAGCATCACAAGCAGCTACATATTCGGCTTCCTTGGTGGAGTCAACAATACAAGATTGCTTGATACTTCTCCACACAATGGATCCACCACCCAGGGTGAATACTGATCCAGACGTGGATTTTCTAGAATCCTTGTCTGACTGAAAATCAGAATCTGTATATCCTAACGGGATCAAATCCTGTCCGAAATACAATAGCATATAATTTCTCGTTCTCCGAAGATACTTGAGAATAGTCTTGATAGCAACCCAATGATCCAATCCTGGGTTGGACTGGTATCTGCTGACTACTCCCACTGCATATCAGATGTCCGGTCTCGTGCATAACATAGCATACATGAGACTACCTACTACCGATGCATAGGGTACACGTCTCATATCCTCAACTTCTTGAGGTATATTAGGACACTGCTCCTTAGACAAGTGAACTCCATGACTGGAAGGTAAATTACCTTTCTTGGAGTTTTGCATCGAAAATCTCACAAGAATCTTGTTGATATATGATGCCTGAGACAGTGCTATAAGTTTGTTCTTACGATCCCTTATAAGTTGGATCCCTAAAACATAACTTGCCTCTCCTAAATTTTTCATTTGGAATTGGCTAGCTAGCTAGCTAGCCCTTTACATCAGACAACACTCCTACATCATTCCTAATGAGTAGGATATCATCTACGTGTAGGACCAAGAAAACTACTTTCTTATCAATGATGCGCTTGTAGACACAAACCTCATCGACGTTCTGCTCGAAGCCATAGGTTTTGTTCACATCATCAAACCTAATGTTCCAAGATCTAGATGCTTACTTAAGTCCATAGATGGACCTTTGTAGCTTGCAATCTTTTTGCTCTTGATCTGGAGACACGAATCCCTCTGGTTGCATCATATAGATGCTCTCATCAAGATTGCCATTCAAGAATGCAGTATTGACATCCATTTGCCAAATTTCATAATCGAAATAGGCAGAAATGGATAAGAGAATCCTAATAGACTTAAACATGGCTACTGGCGAGAATGTCTCATCATATTTGACCCCCTCTTTTTGGGTATAACCGTTAGCCACTAGTCTTGCCTTGAAAGTCTCTACCTTTCAGTCTACTCATCTCTTTCTCTTGTTGATCCACTTACAACCTATGGGTTTTACCCCATCCGGTAAGTCTACAAGATCCCAGACTGAGTTAGAGTACATGAACTCCATCTCGAGATTCATGGCTTTAAGCCATTCCTCTTTATCAGGATCTTCCATTGCATTCTTAAATTTCAATGGATCATCCACACTATCAGTAGAGACAACACCTTGTCCCTCACCTATAGCTAAATAGCGTTCAGGTTGTCTCACAACCCTCTCACTACGTCTAGGTGGTAGTGTATCCTGATCAGGAACCATCTGACTCTCAGATATTTATGGATCAACAACTCTTGTTGATGAAGCACTAGTCTCACCAGTCTCCAACATTTAATACAATCTTGGAACGAGGTTTATGGTCACTAATGTAATTGTCCTCTTTAAGAAACGTTGCATTTGTCGATACAAATACTTTGTTATCTTCGGGACTATAGAAGTGTCCACCTTTGGTCTCATTTGAGTATCCTATAAACAGGCAGACAACAGACTTAGAGTCTAGCTTTCCAGTTATGTTCTTCAGCATGTTTGCTAGACACCCCCATATGCGAAATTATCGCAAACTAGCTTTACGACCATTCCACAACTCTAGGGGAGTCTTAGGAACAGATTTGGATGGTACTACATTCAAAATGTATGCCGCTATTTGTAACGCATATCCACAAAAGGAATTTGGTAATGATGAGAAACTAATCATAGATTTCACCATTTCCATTAGGGTTCTATTTCTCCTCTCTGCTACACCATTTTACTGAGGTTTACCGGGAGCTGTGAGTTGGGAAACTATCCCATGCTCGACCATGAAGTCTTCAAACTCTTGGTCAAGGTACTCACCTCTATGATCCGATCGTAGTGACTTGATAGTCCTACCTAATTGATTCTCAGCTTCAGCTCGGAATTCTTTGAACTTTTCAAATGTTTCTTACTTTCGTTGCATCAGGTAGACTTATCCGTATCTTGAGTAGTCATCTATAAAGGTGACATAATACTCATAACCACCCCTAGCTTTAACATTCATCGGTCCACAGACATCTGTATGTATAAGCTCTAGCGGTTCTTTAGCTCTAAGCCCTTTTCCAGTAAAAGGTCTCTTAGTCATCTTACCTTCCAGACAAGATTCGCAGACATGTAATGTGCCAACCTTTAACTCACTTAAAGGTCCGCTTTTTACTAATCTGTTTATCTGGTCAAGGTTGATATGACCAAGCTTTATATGCCAAAGATACGTGTCATTATCTGGAGAAATTTTATATCGTTTAGTTTTTGGTTTTTCAACCTTAAACATTTCAGTGTTGAGCAGTGTAGTATGTATTAACGGTCTTAACACATACAAATTATTTTTATTAATTCCTGAACAAATATTCAGACTATTCTTTCCAATAACAACAGATTTATTATTAAAAGAAACCGAATATTTTTGTTCTAACAACTTAGAAACGAAAATCAAATTCCGTGTAAATCCATGAATATAAAATACATTGTCCAACAATATATAATTATTACAAAAACGTAATCTAATTACGCCCACTGCTCGTGCCGACACGACATCCCCTGACCCCACACACATTGAGAAGGCTCCATCCTCTAGCGGTGTCTAAGAATCAGTCCACTGCAAAGAAGAACAAACATGATTTGTGGCCCCCGAATGAACTATCCAGGGTGAAAAATCATCTTCCACTAAACAAGATTTAAGAACAAGTAAATCATATTTACCTTTCATTTTCTTCTTCTTGGCAGCCTCCTCTAGATATTGAGGACAGTTCCTCTTCCATTGTCTGACCTTGTCACAATGGAAACATTTTCTCTTGCCTTGGTCAGTGGATGCGCCCTTGCTATAGGGGTTTCTTGGGTTTGGGCTTATTCTTTGCCTTCCTAGTAGACCTCTTCCTCTTCTTATTATTAAAGGAAGATGGTTCAGCAACATTTGTCTCACCGGTCTTTCCTTTATTGTCCTTAATCAAGGACTCAAAGGTAGCGAGCTCATTGAGCAACTGTGTAAGACTGAACTTTAACTTGTTCATCCCGTAGTTGCTTTTAAACTGATCGAAACTCTTCGAAAGAGTTGTCAGTATGATGCTCACCTGACTGGGTTCGTCAATGGCCCAGCCATTGACTTCTGCCATGTTAAAGTAGAACATCATGCTCAGGACATGTTCCCGAACTAACGTACATTTCTTCATGCGAGAGAGCATAGCGGAACGAACAACTTCGTGTCGCTTTTGCTCGGAGGGCTGCTCGAACATAGCTTGCAATGACTCCATGATTTCGAATGCTGAAGTCATTGCTTCGTGCTTTGTGACAATCACATTTGTCATTGAAGCCAACAGATATGTTCGGGCTTTCTCATTAGATGAGACCCATCGCTGGTATGCCTCACGAACAGTTCGTGTGGCATTGGCAGTAGGCGCTGGAGGACATTCCTCCGTAAGCACAAACTTGAGGTCTTTGGTGACCAAAATTGCATTAATATTTAGTTTCCACTTTGTGTAGTTATCACCAGTTAATTTGTCATTTGCGAGAATTTGAAGTAATGCAGAAGACATTGCTGAAATAAATAAAACATTCATTCAGTCATTTATTTAAAACAAGTGCGAGTGCTTTGGTATAAATTTAAACATGATGCATGAACATGTTTAACGAACTAGAACAACCATGAAAAATAGTTACTATACCACGACAATCCAACATACCACAAAAAGTGTCGCCTTAGGGTCGGTCAAATATTTGCATGTTGGATCGAGACATTCTCAATCAAATGATATTCTAGAATAACTCTTATTCCATATCATTCAACCATCGTTTATTCAGTCAGATTTTTAATTAACAAACTTAATCAAAACCTTTGTGAGTGTAACCCACCATTTCAGATCTCACGAGCTTAACTCGAGAATTGCTGCCTTAGGGTCGGTCAATCCCGAAATACCCTCAGAAATCCTATCTGTTAGGAAGTCAACCTTGATATTGACCTTTGTGGAAACCCTCCTTAGGGAGGACGAAAGCAAATCTGTCATGAGGCCCCACTTGGATCTCACGGTGTTGAACTAATGATGGAGACCGCAGGATATACGTGTCATATATCCATCCCTCTCCCACTCACTATTTTAAAACTAGGGTTTTCTATTATCCGTTAATGCACCTAGACTCTACAGGATCAAACGGCTAACTTTAATCAAGTTAACTAGTGCATTAACTAATTCATTATTAGAAACTAGTTCTAATTAACTAATAAATTATTAATGATTTTTAACAATTAAAAATCTAATCTATTAGTGAATAATCTAAGTCTTTGTAAACTATTTACTCAGCTCAGATTATTATGAAAGTGTTTACCAAGTTTTAACGATTAAAACTCTAACACAATATTCGGTTCATTTATAATTAGGCAATTAATCAAATTAATCCTAATTACTATAAATGACTCTATTAATCTAACTTATTAAACTCTTTAATAACAAGATTAATATTAATGAGAATTACCAAGTTTTTTAACAATTAAAAAACTAATATCATATTCATAGCCAATTTATGTATTTACCCATTTTAATCACATTAAAAAAAATACTTAAAATATCAGGCTATGATGCATGTATGACATATCAAATATATTTGTGTAGGCACATCTAATCTAAATGACATATGTATGCATGACAATGCTTTTATCATCACATAATATAAAGTATACATGAATTGATCGAATACTATGGATTATATAACCTAAAACAAATTAGAATCTAAAATTACAAAAATACCCCCAAGGCATTCCTCGGTCTTCTTGTAATTTTCGAGTCTTCCAGTCTGTTCAGGTCACCCCGATTCATCTCATGAATCCTTCTTCGCGATTTTTCCAGGTCTTCAATATATATTACATTTTTTTTTACAATACAATTACAGTAAAAATAATAATAAACAAAAAAAAAATACAATCCATAAACCCTAAATCCGCAGTACCATATAATTAACGAGCAATCATGTTTTTATAAATTAAAAAAAATAATATACATACAAAAACATCATACAGTCAATTTAAATCGTGCCTACACAATCATACATACAGGAGCATCGAAAACAATTTTCTGTTCCGAAAATAAAACTGCCTCTGATACCAATTGTTGGAACCCCGTCCACCGGTCACACAGCGGAAATGAGTTTTCAATTTTTTTTTATATAGATCGTAATCTGTATCTGGGACTAGTGAACTTGGGATTGTATTTATTTTTGGAACAAATACATATAAAAATTATTACACTAATAAAATATATATGTAAATACAGGAAATTGTAATCAATAATAAAAAAGAAGATTAATAAGCTTACCAACGTTTTGAGGCTCCTTCACTTTTCAATATGCTCCTGATCTGTACCACGGATCTTCCTAACTATTACCGGAACTAGTAACTACTTATGGACGCGTCACGGTTCTCAGAAACTATTTCTTCTTAAAAAAAACTACCTAGAACAATTCTAGTAGTTAAAAAAAATAGTTTATTTTTTCTATTTTTTTTTTGCGCAATGACTTGCACACACTAAAGACAAAAATGTTTTTTTTTTCTTTTGTACGTTTGACAAAAACCAACCCACTTCTTTTTTTTTTTGTCAATGTATATATCTATATATATATATATATATATATATATATAAGATGTGCGTTTTCACACACAACACCTTTTTTTTCAAATAATATATATCTTATATATAATATTTAAAAATCTGATCAAATCTATATTTGATTTTTAAAAACTTTCAAATAAAAAAATATCTAAATTCAAACTATTTAAATTCAAAAATAAAATATTTAATTTAATAAAATGAAATAATCATATTATCTTATTTTATTCAAAACTAAATATCAACATACACCCTCCATTTAGTGATTAATAACATAATTAAATAATCTTATTATTTAGTTTATTAAATCACCATTATTCATTAATTAAATAATCTCATTATTTAATTAATTCCTGAATAAATACGTGTCAATTTCGTAACACAATCAATTGGACAATCCTATTAATTAACTGTAACCCTTATTTCCTAAATCGATCGGGCTAGCAAGGGGACCTAATGGACCCACAATATTTTGAGCTCCAATAATCCTCGGAATCATTAATTAAACTCTTTAATTAATATTTCTTGATTATTAACTCTGGTGTTATTCCACCAAAAACCCGAGGCTGCACTATCTCAACTGCAGACATTTTTACACAGACAGATACAACTCGGTATCCATCGATATAGCTATTACATATGGTGTGATCCTCCACAGTAGTTCATAATTAGAGCTGGGTCATAAAGTCCGTTATACCTCTCTAATTACATATATCCTTTAAGTACCATTGATTCTCTAATGGATAATAAATCCTATTTCCTCACGGAATTAGGAGAGCGCTCATATTGTCCAAGCCCCGAATCAACCCTTAAGGGAACTATCATCTACTTCTCACAAGAATGAGTGGATTCCACTATTATGTACAAACTTTCTCAGCCACAAGCCAAACCGCAATCCCAACATACGGAGTATATTGATCAGGAAATGCATCTGACCTCACCCATGGTATATCAAAGACCACGATCTAACCTGAAGGAGTCGATAAGACACTCAAGATTAAGATCACTCACATATAGCCATCATTAGTTGATATATATGAATCTCATCGGTAAACGGATCTTGGTGTGAGATTCATATAGATCATGACACAGTCCTATATGATCACATCATACAAGGTGCCTCCATTCCCATATATCATATAAATGATTCAGGATACAATCACTGTACATTACGGATTGACCACATCTATAGATTAACCACAAATAAAGTACCTAGCATTATTTGCTATCTATGGACTCTTTAAATTGCACGTCTCTTGCTGTATCCATCCTTATATGACACTTATATACACAATTTGACATTACATCCGGCAATCCAAGATGTTAAAATGTATACAAGTTTATAAAATATATAACATAACAGAATGAATTGAACCTTTCTTTTTATTTACTTCATAAATCCATTTACAAGTTACATGTTTAGGGTATAAACCCCAACAGGTATGGCCTCTGATAATGTGATTGAAGGAGCAACAACGGTAGTAGGGATAACTGGTGAGGGGGTAGAGATGGTTGGATCAACAACTTGGGAAGCAGAGCCTCCCTTGGTTAGCGCCTTGGAAGCCCATGACGCAAGAATGAAATTTCCCTTTATGTTTATAGTGTAAATATACCTAGAGAGGGGGTGAATAGGTATATGCTCTATTTTTTGTCTTCTTTTAAAATAATGCAATTTTAACAATGCTTAATGAAAATTGCAAACAATGACACACAATATTTACGTGGTAAACCTCCGAAGAGGAAACATCCACGGGTTGATACCACAACCACCGGCAAAAGCAAATCCACTATTTCAAATAAGAGTTACACACTCAAGCAATCTACACATGCTCTCCAAGCTATCACTCTCACTCTATCCTTGAACCTAGTGATCTACTAAGCCGACTTCCTATCCAAGACCTCCTGTCTCTAGGAAGATTCTTTGCTCACCTATCCGGATCCTCCCGACCATAGGCAAGACTTCTTGCTCAACTATCCGAGTCCTCCCGACTCCAGTCAAGACTTCCTTGCTCAACATTCCGAGGTCTAACACCTCTTGTCGAGACTTCCACTTGCTTAGCTATCCAAGTCTTCCCGACTCTAGCTAAGACTTTCAATTGCTCAAATCAAAGAATCACTCTAAGATATGAGACTTCCTACCTCTTCACAAGGCATCTAAGTGATCATGAATGCAAAACACAAACAAGCACTCAACATAGAAAATGATGATCAACAAATTCTATGGACATGCAACTAGATAGCTAGATTATGCTTTCAAAGAACAATCACAAATGAATCTAGGCAACCTAAGCATGTTACCAACTAAGAACCAAATCAATGAAATGAATATACCAACTGATGTAGACCTAGTTCTTATAAAATTAAATTAAATCTAGAAATAGTCAATCAAGCATAAGAACAAAAGATTTCTAGAAATAATTTCATGTTTATCAAGTTTAGCACAAATCAATCAACTTATCACAAATCTAGCTAAACTTGAAAATAAAATCAACAATCCACAAAATGATATCAAAATCATCTTATCATGCTTCTTAATCAAAAAGGCATCAATCAATAATAAGATCTAAGAAGAAAACTAAGAAGATGATGATTTTACCAACAAGGATGAAAACCATGAACTGAAGATCTAATCACAACGAAAACAATAGACATATTTTGGTTCTGGAAATGCTTGAGGTTTGTAGAACTCTTCAAGACACTCGAAATCGGTTTTTCAATCAAGTGATTCGGACTAGAAATGAAGAAGTTATCACAAAAACAAAAATCAAAATGTTGAGAGAAAAATTCTGCACTTGTTCTTCAAATTTGTTTTTCTTTACTTGTTAATGAATGAGAGGGAAAGAGATGTTTTAAAGAGAGAACAACCAAAAGACCAAATTGCCCTCATGCCTTAGTGCCTCCACGAAATGGTGCATGGGCATCTCGGGGCAGCAAGGCTTTGGGGCCGAGATGGCCACGCGCCATCTCGGGAAGATGCCAAGTGATGGCTTGTGTCATCGCACCTCTTCCCTTATGCTCCTCTCGCGTTCTTTGACCGTTCTTTGGCCTCTAAACTCCGAATTCGAATCCATTTAAATATTATGAACCGGGACTCCCTCACGGACATGAAAATATAAGATACTCAACCCAAAAAATAAGAATTCGACTCGATATATGAAGACAAAGACAATGTATGTAACATGAGTTGAAAATGTAGTATCTTTTGACTTAAAACTTGAGATCAATAGTATGAGTAACCGAGATGACCGGAACTCAATCATGAATAATCTAAGACTAAAACCAAGTTCAAGATCCATGTTATACAAACATATAAATAAACAAACACATTTCACACAAGAATGCAAACTACATAGAGATAGTCTCAAATCATGCATTTTCCAAAAGATGTTACTTTCATACCAATGCATGAGCATTCAACTTCAAGTGTGTGAATATGTTATACCAAATGATGCGCTAAGATGCAGGGATACAAATATATGAATTGTGTGTGTGTGCGCTTATAATGATGCACAACTAAGCAGAGACACATATGAATGAATTGTGTGTGTGTACGCTTACGCCTTGCAAATGGAAGAAGGATCTCGATACCTTAGCATCCAAGAATAGTACCAATCCTCTTGAAGACGAACTTTGTATCATGAGAAGTTGCTTTTCTTCCTTGAAGCTCTTATCATCACGAACTACTTAAGCAACTAAGCATTACAAAAAAAATGAAGTTTTGTTATGGAATCAAGCCAATACAAATCTAAAACCTAACAATCTCCCTATTTGGTTATTCCATGACAAAACCTCTACCTCACCATACAAAGATCACTCATAATCAATGTTGATTGCATTCTCACATCCTCATATTACAAAGAAATATTCCTAGACTAAAATGTCTTCAAGAATCTTCAAGAATATCTTCACACATTCAAAGCACATGTGAGACAAGAACAACAAAAAAGAAATCTTCTACAAAGAAGATAGATGAGATAAACAAACAATATACGAAACAAAAACAAAAGTTCCCTTATCTCTTCTTATCTCATGCAAACACAGATTCTTTATCCTCCTTAAAACAAAATTTCTCCCCCTTAATGGATTGTCTCCACTTTATATCAAAAGTAAGTAACATGGTGAGGAGGAAAACACTTTCTCCCCCTTTTTGACAAGGAATAGACAAAAACATATTACACATCCTAGAGAGAGAGATAAATGCCAATTTAAAATACCTACAAGGTTATAAGGGATGCATAATGAAATCATGAGATAGTGAGCAAACAAGTTGTATAGAGAACTAAGTTTAATAAACTAAGCTCCCCCTTAACATATGCTCCACAAATTAATAAGCAAGTAAACTTGTTTACAAGGGAATCACACAATCACACACACATTTTTGCTTAATGTGCTCGATTCATTAGTAATGAGAGATTATTTTTTAGAGAATAATGAAAATCTATGATTCTCTTACTAATTTTGCTTTTCCAATCAAGGTCAAACCGATTATCATCCGGATTTTTACTTTAAAGAGAATAGATTTCAACATATGAGCGTGTGTGTGCATGTGGCTCGTCATTCCATTTCTGTTTTTCAGCCCGAGCAATCACAATTTTCAACTATACTCCATTTTAAGCATTCCTCCATTTCTTTTTAGGCTTTGTATCAAAGATTTATATATATATATATATATATATATATATATATATATATATATATATATTTTATATAATTCTTTTTCAACACTTCTTTGATTTTTCTTACATAAACATATACTCTTCATGACGGCTTTCACTCATCACAATGGTGTAGCCCTTTCCTACATTGGGCGGCTTCACAACCAATGTGTGTAGCTCTTTCCATGAATGTGCTCGTTGAGTTCTATGTACATGCCGAAGCAAAATGGATACTAACTATAGGTCATCTATCATGTACTAGACAATGAACTTCAAGATGCATCCATAATCTACATGCTTTCAAACTCAATTACTCAAACTTAGACATATAAGAGAAGCATTTGTGCACTTTTAAAAACAAGACTTACAAAGACTTAAGTGCATGATCTAGAAGCAATAAAAGCTATTTTATCAAGATCATTACTTCTCACATGAGTAGCTCTCACAGAAATAGATATGCAATATAGTTTTGCTTATCAAGACACTCATAATCACACACAAATCATGCCGATGGATCTTCTAAGAGATACAAATCTCTCTTTGTCCAAGGGCTTTGTGAACAAGTCTGCAAGTTGATTTTTAGTAGGCATATGTTCAAGAGTTACTATTGAATGTTCAACAAGTTCTCTAATGAAATGATGTCTAACGTCTACATGCTTTGTGCGTGAGTGTTGAACCGGATTTTTAGAGATGTTAATGGCACTCATATTATCACAATAGAGAGTCATTTTACCTTGATCAATCTCATAATCCTTAAGAATTTGTTTCATCCATAGAAGTTGTGTGCAAGCACTTCCGACCGCAATATACTCGGCTTCAGATGAAGCGAGAGATGGAATTTTGCTTCTTGCTTTGCCAAGCAAACAAATTATTCCCCAAGTAAAAGCAACCGCCCGATGTGCTTTTATGATCATCAATGTTTCCTGCCCAATCTGCATCACAATATCCAACAAGAATATCATTAGCATCAAAGGAATAGAATAAAACAAGATTATGTGTTCCTTTTATATACCTAATGATTCTTTTAACGGCTTTCAAGTGAGATTCTTTTGGATTAGCTTGAAACCTAGCACACAAACCAACACTAAAACAAATATCTGGCCTACTAGCCGTTAGGTAGAGAAGACTACCTATCATGCTCCTATAGAGACTTTGATCAACATTTTTTTCCTTTTTCATCTTTGTCGAGTTTTAAAGTAGTACTCATTGGTGTTTCAAATTCTTTTCCACTTTCAAGGTCAAATTTCTTAACAAGATTTCTAGCATATTTAGATTGAGACAACATGATACCATTGCTAGATTGTTTCACTTGCATGCCAAGAAAGCAATTGAGTTCACCTACCATACTCATTTCAAATTCTCTTGACACAACATTCATAAAATCATCAACCTTGGTTTTACATGTAGACCCAAACACAATGTCATCAACATATATTTGTGCAACAGAAATGTCATTGTCATAATGCTTGACAAACAAAGTTCTATCAATACCATCTCTCCTATCTTGGTTGTCAATAAGATATTGAGTCAACCTATCATACCAAGCTCTAGGGGCTTGCTTAAGACCATAAAGAGCCTTTTTCAACTTAAACACATGATTAGGAGAGTGTGGGTCTACAAAACCCTTAGGTTGTTCAACATACACTTCTTCTTGAAAGTATCCATTGAGAAAAGCACTTTTGACATCCATTTGAAACAATTTGAATTTTTTAAGACATGCAATGGACAACAAAAGCCTAATGGACTCAAGACGTGCAACAGGTGTAAAAGTCTCATCAAAATCTATACCCTCAACTTGAGTGTATCCTTGAGCCACTAGTCTTGCTTTATTTCTCACTATCTTGCCACATTCATCGGTCTTATTCCTAAACACCCATTTTGTACCAATCACATTGACATCTTTTGGTCTAGGAACTAAGAACCATACTTCATTCCTCTCAAATTGATTCAGTTCTTCTTGCATGGAATTAACCCAATATTCATCAATAATTGCTTCATTAATATTTTTCGGCTCAATTTGAGAAGTGTAGCAAGCATATGAAATTTGGTTAGCTAGTTGTCTTCTAGTTATAACCCTTTCATTCAAATCACCTATGATGTCTTGTTGGTAATGCATGTTCCTAAGTCTAGAATTAGAATTTTCAACATCTTGTTGGTTATCATTCATCCCATTTTCTAACTCTTGACTTTCTTCTCTAACAACACTACCATTATCATCATTATGACTAGACTCACCTTCATCACAACTAGTCACATCAATAGGTGCTTTGGTGTCATTTAACAAACGTTCTTTAGGTTCATTGACACCATTACCATCAAACAAATCAAGCATGCTAAGATCATCTATTTTCACATTAATAGATTCCATAATAGTCTTGGTTTTCAAATTAAACACTCTATATGCACGACTATTATTAGCATACCCAAGAAAGTGACCAATATCACTTTTAGCATCAAACTTTCCTAAGTGATCTCTATCATTAAAAAAAAACCACTTACTCCCAAAAGTGTGGAAGTAACTCAAATTGGGCTTCATGCCCTTCCAAAGTTCATAGGAGGTTTGTTTTGTGTCGGGCCATATAAAAACTCTATTAGTGACATAGCATACGGTATTGACCGCTTCGGCCCAAAGATTTCTAGGGACTTTCTTGCTATTGAGCATCACCCTAGCCATCTCTTGCAAGACACGATTCTTCCTCTCAACAACACCATTTTATTGAGGAGTTCTAGGAGTCGAGAACTCATGTGAAATCCCATAATCATCACAAAACTCAATAAATCTAGTATTTTCAAATTCACTCCCATGATCACTCCTAATGCGACATATTTTCTTGATCTCAAGACCTTTTTCATTTTGAACTTGATTGCAAAAATTCTTAAAGTAACCAAAAGTTTCAGTCTTGTCTCTAAGAAAATATACCCAAGCAAACCGAGAAAAATCATCAACACATACAAAAATGTATTTTTTACCATTTATGCTTTCGGTTTGGATTGGTCCCATTAGGTCCATATTCACAAGTTATATGGGCTTCTTGGTAGCAAAATTAGTGTTCTTTTTATGAGACACTTTGGTTTGTTTATCTAATTGACATGGTTCACAAACACCATCAAGCTTTTTACCAAGACTAGGAAGACCTCTAACAATGTTATATTTCTCAAGCTTCTTTAAATCTTTATAATTCATGTGGCCCAATCTTTCATGCCATAATTCAAGCTTGTTGCACTCATGTGCCATATTACATGTTAGTGGATCAACCTCTAAACAATAGCAATTGTCCGAAGACCTTTTGACTTTCAAAATAATTTTTCCCCTTTATCGATTATTGTGCACACATCCTTGTTAAAGCTAACTTCTTTAAAAATTTCACACAAGTGAGTGATGCTTATTAGATTAGCTTGTAGACCATCTACATACAAGGTGTCACGAAGTTTAGGCAATCCGGGGATACAAATTGTTCCCTTGCCTAGAACTTGCTTTTTGGTGCCATCACCAAATGTAATCCATCCACCATCATTCATAACAAGATTCTTAAAGAATTCCTTATTACCGGTCATATTCTTAGAGCAACCAATATCTAGGTACCAACAATAGGATGAATTAGCTCTTAAAGCATATTGTGCAACCAAACATTGTGTTGTGTTTTTCTTAACCTAAACTTTCTTGACAAGTTTCTCATTCCTACTTTTATTAACATGCTTTGACTTGTTTTTAGGCACATTGACTCCATCAGTCACATTTTCAAACAAATCAAACAAAGCATTATCAACTTTCTCATGCATAGTAGAACGAGGCACAACACAAGATTTAACAAACAAATCATCAAGACATTTATTCTCAACATGCTTTTCCAAGGTCTTCTTAGGTCTAATTCTAGATCCATACATGGATGATTGCCTAGGACCATTCAAAGACATATTATGCAAATCATTGGCAATTCTACATTTATGAATGTATTCAAAGCATATAGGTCTTATGTGTCCTACCATGTTGCAATAATGACAAATAGGTATGAATTTGAGAAGTTTACCATTTGCTTGAACATTCAACTCATTTTTCCTTCTCACATTTGTACCTTTTTGGCGTGCAACACTAGATGTCTTGCCTTTTGCATTTGATGATGATGTTGCTTGTCTTTGGCATTGTTGAGTCTTTTCCTTGACTTTCATTGTTGATGTTGAGGCACCTCCGGTAGCATTCATGGCTTTACCGTTAGAGAATGTACCTACAATTAAATTTCTAAAAGCTTTGACAAAAGTAGATTTGTTAGATGAAGGAGTTGATTTTTCATTAACATATCCTAAACCTCTTTTGTCGCTTGAAGACTTTCCAACCTTAATGAGAGCTTCACTCTGTTAGAGCTAGATAACATCTTGTTAATCATCTCTTTAGCCTCATTAAGTTTGTCATTAAGCACTTTCTCTTGATTCTCATGCTCATTAAGTTTTGTTTTAAGCACATTTTCAATTCTCCTAGCTCGATCAAGAGATTCATCTCTTTGCTCAATTTCATGCTTCAAAATACTTAATCTATCATTGCTATCAATCAAGTTTTTCTCAAGATTAAGAATTTTGTCATTAAGATCAATAACACATTTTGAGCTACAATCATGATTTTCTAACTTCTTAGTGAGAGACTTATTGATCTTAGAGATCCTTTCATTTTCTTGAATAAGATCTTTGATCTTTTGATCATCTAAGTCAATAGACTCACCTTCAACAAGAGAAACCACACAAGAATACATTTCTTTAATCATGGTGAAACAAAAGAAGATAACAAACACTACAAAGAAGATCTATCTAAGTGCTACTAGACACCGGCTCTGATACCAATTGAAATTTCCCTTTATCTTTATAGTGTAAATATACCTAGAGGAGGGGGGGTGAATAGGTATATGCTCCAATTTTTTGTCTTCTTTTAAAACAATACAATTTTAACAATACTTAATGAAAATTGCAAACAATGACACACAATATTTACGTGGTAAACCTCCAAAGAGGAAACATCCACGGGTTGATACCACAACCACCGGCAAAAGTAAATCCATTATTTCAAATAAGAGTTACACACTCAAGCAATCAACACATGCTCTCCAAGATATCACTCTCACTCTATCCTTGAACCTAGTGATCTACTAAGCCGACTTTCTATCCAAGACCTCTTGTCACAAGGAAGATTCCTTGCTCACCTATCCGGATCCTCCCGACCATAGGCAAGACTTCTTGCTCAACTATCCGAGTCCTCCTGACTCTAATCAAGACTTCCTTGCTCAACAATCCGAGGTCTCACACCTCTTGTCGAGACTTCCACTTGCTTAGCTATCCATGTCCTCCCGACTCTAGCTAAGACTTCCAATTGCTCAAATCAAAGAATCACTCTAAGATATGAGACTTCCTACCTCTTCACAAGGCATCTAAGTGATCATGAATGCAAAACACAAACAAGCACTCAACATAGAAAATGATGATCAACAAATTCTATGGACATGCAACTAGATAGCTAGATTATGCTTTCAAAGAACAATCACAAATGTATCTAGGCAACCTAAGCATGTTATCAACTAAGAACCAAATCAATGAAATGAATATACCAACTGATATAGACCTAGTTCTTAGAAAATGAAATTAAATCTAGAAATAGTCAATCAAGCATAAGAACAAAAGATTTCTAGAAACAATTTCATGTTTATCAAGTTTAGCACAAATCAATCAACTTATCACAAATCTAGCTAAACTTGAAAATCAAATCAACAAACCACAAAATGATATCAAAATCATCTTAGTCATGCTTTTTAATCAAATAGGCATCAATCAATAATAAGATCTAAGAAGAAAACTAAGAAGAAGATGATTTTACAAACAATGATGAAAACCACAAACTAAAGATCTGATCACAACAAAAAATCTAGACATCCTTTGGTTCTGGAAATGGTTGGGGTTTTTAGAACTCTTCAAGAAACTCAAAATCGGTTTTTTAAATCAAGTGATTCGGAGTAGAAATGAAGAAGTTCTCACAAAAACAAAAATTAAAATGTTGAGAGAAAAATTCTGCACTTGTTCTTCAAATTCGTTTTTCTCAACTTGTTAATGAATGAGAGGGAATGAGAGGTTTTAAAGAGAGAACAACCAAAAGACCAAATTGCCCTCATGCCTTAGTGCCTCCCAGAGATGGGGTGTGGGCATCTCGAGGCAGCAAGGCTTTGGGGCCTAGATGGCCAAGCGCCATCTCGGGAAGATGCCAAGTGATGGCTTGTGTCATCGCACCTCTTCCCTTATGCTCCTCTCGCGTTCTTTGACCGTTCTTTGGCCTCTAAACTCCGAATTCGAATCCATTTAAATATTATGAACCGGGACTCCCTCACGGACATGAAAATATAAGATACTCAACCCAAAAAATAAGAATTCGACTCGATATATGAAGACGAAGGCAATGTATGCAACATGAGTTGAAAGTGTAGTATCTTTTGACTTAAAACTCAAGATCAATAGTATGAGTAACCGAAATGATCGGAACTCAATCATGAATAATCTAAGACTAAAACCAAGTTCAAGATCCATGTTATACAAACATATAAACAAACAAACACATTTCACACAAGAATGCAATCTATATAGAGATAGTCTCCAATCATGTACTTTCCAAAACATGTTACTTTCATACTAATGCATGAGCATTCAAATTCAAGTGTGTGAATATGTTATACCAAATGATGTGCTACGATGCAGGGACACAAATGTATGAATATTGTGTGTGCGCGCTTATAATGATGCACAACTAAGCAGGGACACATATGAATGAATTGTGTGTGTGTGTGCGCTTATAATGATGCACAATTAAGCAGGGACACATATGACTGAATTGTGTGTGTGTGTGTGCACTTACGCCTTGCAAGAGGAAGGAGGATCTCGATACCTTAGCATCAAAGAATAGTATCAATCCTCTTGAAGATGAACTTTGCATCATGAGAAGTTGCTTTTCTTCCTTGAAGCTCTTATCATCACGAACCACTTAAGCAACTAAGCATTACAAGGAAATGAAGTTTTGTTATGGAATCAAGCTAACACAAATCTAAAACCTAACAAAGAATGATCATCCTAGACCTAGCTTGGGTAGGAGATAAAGATGGAGCAGGAGCAGGAGCAGGCGAAGCAACAGCTGGAATGGTTGGCCCCCTTTCTCCGAGGTAGCCAATAAAACCCCCCGGGATGATCTGGCAGGAGAGGGAGGGATCTGAGCTTATTGGGATTCACAGAAAGTTGGAGTAACAACAAAATCTGTTAAAAAAAAAGAAAAAAAAATGAAAAGAAGAAGGATGTCAAAAGCGAGCCAGCTGACGGAATGAAGCATAATGACTTGGTATTACTTACGAGAGGTAGCATCGGAGATCCGCATGTATGGATTCACCCTGCAGGGATCGAAGGGATCAGCAATTGGATACTTAAAATTCAGATAGTTCATAGCAAGGATAGTCTTCAACACCATTTCAGATTCAGCGGGCAAAGAGTTCTGATCCCATGATGGTTTGTCATTGAAAACCGTGGGAACCATGAACTCGTGCCCATCTATGAAGATTGAGCTCCCCTAATCACCGCCAACCAATATCCACTCCTCTTTCCAAGCTGGGTCCTTCCTTGAAGCTCCAGAGATGATAAAATTAAGCTTGTTCTTGGCCTTAGCGTAGAACTGACCTCGGGGGGCTCCAGCCAGGCTCCAAATTTGAAAGAGAAAAGCCAGCTCCTCTGCCCTGGGCTCCCTAGTTATCTTACTTAGCTCGCACTACTCCCTCCACAGCACGAGGAAGCTAATTATGTGCCTTTAGAAGTCGGGCGTCAACTGGAAAAGAGCTAGTTGAAGTGCATTGAGGGCACGCCACAGGGTAGGATGAAGGGGAAGCCTGACCCCACTCTCGAGGGCCGCCACATGAATTGGGAGGGTTAAAGATGTCATAATCTCTGTAAGGGATTATGAAGGAGACGCTATCAGGAATACCATATTTGGATCTCATACGATTAAGGGAGTCTGGATCAACAGTGGAATTGGGAATGACCCTGAAGTCATAGGGCAGAAGCTCCACCGGAAGAGGACAAGCAACAAGCGACCGTGACTTGACCCCCCCCTCCCAGCAGCATCGACCCTGCCTTCTTTATCAGAGTCTTCATCGACTAAGTTCAGAGGGTTGTCGGGTTGATTGGAGAAGTCGAAACCGATTAAGACATTCTTACCAGAGCGACGGTACTGACAAACCCAGGAAGAGTCCTTGTTGCTCGAAATTCCTCATACCCATTTTTTGGGAACCAAATTGGGGGCACCAGTGCCCTCAACCATGGCTTCAATACTGTCAGAAGAGTTCGACATTGTCGGATGAAAGGCTTGAAGAACAAAGGAAACAGCGAAGAGCTGGTCAAAGGTAGTGAAAGAGAGAGGTTTTTGAAAGTTTAAAGTTTGAAAGAAAGCGCGAGGAAAGTGATGTGCAAGCCTGGTTTAAATAGAGCCGAGAGGGGCAGTGACGTCAATGAAATCTTCGGATGGATCTCCTCGAATCACGGAGTAGCCATAACGTAGTCGGATTATTTCGGGGAATACATCAGTCTTTTCCTGCCACATCACTGGAATAATTAATGAGGAAGATTTCTACCCAGATTCGATAACGGTAAAAAAAAATAAAAAAAAATTCTCAATTAAAACAAGGAATCTGACTCCAACCCCAACTCAATCACCGGTGTTCAAGTCAGAGGGGACTTCTGTTAATAGCAAAATTTGGTTAGGGAACCAAAGAGAAATTTTCCACTCACCTAGCTCAAATCAAAGCCCGAGTTTACCATTCATTGAACCCCAAACGAGCCATAAAGATACCCCACGAAAGCAAGGAGAGGTCTTCGGGATTCAGAACTATCAGGAATGGAGCTCGACACGATCAAGTCGAGCCCCTCACGTCTACCTTGGAATTCGGACATAGCCCGATACGTGGTTATCCATGCTTCCCGAGATCACCTATCATGTAACCCCGGTTCCTAGGGTCGAGCTCCAAAACCACCCCATGAAAGCAAGGAAAGGTCTCCGAGCTCAGGAAAGCACTCAAAGTAAAGCCTGACAAACAAAGTGAGCTTTTTCCAGATTAAGGCTTCCCGAGGTCAAATTTAACTCGTAGCCTGAACCAGAAGCCCGCTGTCCCTACCAGATACCAAAAGATAGCCTTTAAGTGGATCAAATTCATGCTATAACTAATGCTCTGATTTGCTAAGGAACACTTGTAGCCTACCAGGACATGAAAGAAGAAACTCGCCTAATCCATACTACCCTAAGAAAGTGCCCACAAGGCCGTCCCAAGCTTTTGGGACCAGAACTAAGGCATAAGACTAGATCATATCTACTCTCCAACGAACATTAAAACTCTGCATACGTGTAAGGCAAGAGATTGAGTCCAAAGAGAAAACAAACTTATCTCTACCAACGATAATCTTGAGTCCATTATTTATTCGAAGTCAATGACTTTTAAATAGAGGATCCCGCCCGATAAGGAGGGAACAGTTTCAGAGAACCATGGCGAGAGATACACCCGTTCAAATTGCTTGGACCATGTATGAATATGAGAGAGGAGAGAGATTGAGAGAAAAAGGAAGCCAAGCCTAAATTCTGTTATCAGATCACGACCACCATTGTATCTACTATTCGACAGGCACGAGGTTGCTACCCTCCTATGTCTCAGAGAGATTGTGAGTGTATTTGAGAGATTCTTGTATACCATAAGTGATCAATAATAAAATTCTCATTTGCCATCATAGTAGCATTCGAATATTCATTTATATCCTAACATGTCAGGGATCTAAGGTACTGACCCCGGGCACCACATTCGTGGTAGTGGTGTCGAGATCCTCCTACATCCATCCTTAGTCAAAACTCAAAACTACTTTCGGTCAAAACTACTTTCGATTGGGGGGTAGGGGAACCCTCCCACATCTCATTGTGCCCCCACGTCCATCCCTATTCAAAAGTCAAAACTACTTTTTTGGACTACATATTGTATTACTGTGGATATGGCGATTTTATATTTATTGTCTTGTATCATCTCAAATGTTATTATATATATTTTTAATTTATTTTATTATTAATAACACATTACACAAACACGAAACAAATTTAGTAGGAGTAAAGTGAAAATAATTTAAAACAAAAGTTCGAGTTACGATTGCCATAAATGATATATAATAATAAATAAATAAATAATCGAAAGAAAAGTAATATTATATGATCCAAAAAAAATAATTTAAATTTTATTTTAAATGAATTAGTAAATGAATTGTCATTACTATACAAATAATAAGGTAATAAGAAATGATATGGTATGAAAAAACATTTGTCACGTCATTTGGATTTATTTTTAGATTCTATAGCACTAGAGTTATTATTATTATTTTATATTATATTAAACTTATGGAAATTTGCATAGACTTCCTTATATTTTAGGTTTAATATAGTTGAATAGACATTTTGCTCAAAATTACATAAATCTTCACTGCATACAGTTGTCATCCATTGACCGTTAATGATCGAGAGTAAAGTTACATTTGTACCTATCAAATAAGATAAATTACATAATTTATTATCAAAATAATTTAATATAAAACAAAAAATATAAACCAAGGAGATCAAATCTCCATCTTTCAATGGTGGATATCTGATATCCTCTATCATTTAATTAATTATAGTAAAAAATGAATGGAATGGATGATGAAAATTTGATCTATTTCATAATTTAATTAATAAAAAAATACGGGATAAACATTAATCTTAAATTAAATAACCAACAACAAGCACTATACAAAATCTACAAACTTAAATTTTGTTCACCGATATCTTTTCTTTGGACTCCATGCGGTCCAACACATTTGAAGGGAATGTAAAGATCTCATCCCAAGTGTCCTCCATGGATAGGAGGCATATTCATATCTCTTATTTTTATTTTTATGTTTTAAATTATAATTGGATTTGGATAATTATTTAGAAATGATCAAATATCTCATTAGGGGCGATTTATACATTTTGTGCCAAATGGCTGGTCAACAATTAACTTTGGCGGAAGTAAACTGACGGGAATGGACGTTTGTGCAACTTTAAGTAAAAGTGCATCCATTTGCTATTAGGCTTAAACTTGGTGGAGGTTTGTGGAATTTGCCCATATATTTATGGATAAGGTACGGTGATTGGTGATTGGTGATTGGTGATTGGTGAATTGATGAATGGTGAGACACGTATTTCTTTTTCTTTCCTTTTTATTCAATTTTATTTTTTTTTCTTTCTATTCGACTTTAAAGACAATGAATGTGGAAGGGATGTGTTTAAGGCATATAATAAAAGTCAACACAATTCTAGAAGATGAATCAAATTTCTCATCAAAACGTGTAATTGAGGGCAGTTTGTTTCTTCTTGTAGGCCCATCACAATTCACAGCTTGCCTTTGTAGTTTATATCTTTGTGAGGTACAGACGTATCTTCCTCTTGAAAAATATAGATTTTTAGGTGGGTCCTCATCGTTACAAAAAACATACTATATGAACTGCAAACCAACATTATCTTATATCATTTTACTATTCATTTGAGGTTTAAATTCTTTCCGAATGAGATGAGGTTGGATCAATAGTATGCTCTTCATAAGTCATACTCACATCATGAGATTATGAATTTGAGTTTCTCCTCTTTCTAAATTTCAAAATATTGTATTTAAAAAATAAAAAAAAAATCTTATTGATCATATGGATATTTATGTAGACAGAAAAGTTTTTTTTTTTTATTTTTATTATTAATTTTTATATATTCCTAATAAGAATTATGTGATATAAAAGACTAGAGTTTATTAGTTTGTGACCCTCATTCTCTTTACTTTAGGTACATAATATTTTGGATCTTATATTCTTATGTACTGGGGTGTACCCAGAGTTTTTTATTTGGGTGGGCTAAAAAAAAAAACTATATATATATATATATATTGATTATCTCATAAGGAATTTCTTTTTTTAGCATAAAATTTTAACATAAAGTAACGACATTTATGAAATTCATCAATTTGAATGAATTTTTATTTGAGTTTTTTATCGATGATAAGTTCAATGAAGTCTACTTATAAACAAAATTTGAAATTTTTTCAAACATTTTTTTTATTCCATTGAGATTAAGAAGGCAATCTTGAATCTCCGTCCCCGACATTTACGGAGAACTTGATTCAGTACTACTTGATAATTGAATTTTTTTCCCCAAACTATGAAAACATAGTTTTTAGCTTTAATGTATAATTGTTTGATATTGTAACCTAAAATTATCAAACAATATATCTAAAAGATATATTATAATTTATAATATAACACTGAAATAATAAATTATAGTCATAAAATAATTTCATAATTTTTTTAACAAAACAATAACTTAAAAATATGAATAACAAACCAAAAACTCTAACTTATTAATTAGAAAAATAAATTTTAACTAAAAAAAATACCTAAATTAGAATGAATTAATCTTCAGACAACAACAATAATTATTAGTTAGAATGAAATGGAAGATGAGATTTGGGAGGTAGATAATTTATAAGAGAGAGATAATTGGGATTGGAGAGGGAGAGAGAGAGAGAGATAATTGGGACTTGGGAGTCTTGGGAGGCGAGAGTAGTGTTGAGTTGTGTTGGAATGTTTGATGAACTGATGAGAGAGGGAGAGAGAATGGGTGGTCGTTGAGTTGGTCCTGCAAGAATGATATATTTAAATAGATCTTCGATCTCGTATTGTATGTATAAGTATGAATAAACGCGTACCTGAAAGCGCAACAAAAAATGTTCAATTCGTAGTGACTTAATCCCGAATCCATAAGCACACAATAACCTGAAAATAAAATAAGGAAAATAATTAAAACAATAGAGAGTCTTTTACTCTCTTCTCACCTTCCTCAGATTGCCTAATGGGGAGACAATTCTGTTATACGTTCATTGTGAGTGAGAGTAGGGACCCCCTATATATAGTATAACTTCATGGAATCCTAACCCATAAAGGATTCTCAAAACCCTAATAGAATGGCTAGTCCTAATAGGAATACTAAACCACACATATACAGTAGCACATACCATATCCTACATATATTTAATGTAGTTAAGGTGCACCGAGCCTAACAAATATTGATCACATTAATAACGGGCTTTATCCGGTCAACTCTCACTTACTTAAACATTCCAATCAATTTGGTTTTTTACAAACTCAAAATATAATATAATATGTTACTCACAATTTTATAAAAATCTTACATTCTCCCATTTGAGCTACATAGACATTATAGATGGTCAACACATGTATAGTTTTACCTCAATGCAGTTCAAAACCTTAATCATTGATAATCCAACGAATATTATGGAATCTTAACAACTAGTTCACTACGTGAATACATAGTCATCCAGCCCCCATAAATATTCCAAACACAATTGATTATATCATTTTAATAAACGATCATTATAAAATCTTAATGGTCAGTCCACTATGTAGAAACACAACCATCCAACTTTATAAATAATTTATAAAATAATCAATTAAGGTTCTTAATGAAATAAACAAATTATAATGAAATCTTAATGGTTAGTCTACGTATAAACGTAACCACCTAATTCCATAATAATTTCATAGGTTATACATTTGTAAAACATGAACCGCAAATCCAATATCATAACACCCAACATAAAATTATATATTTCTCTTAATCAATCCGACATGGTCACATATAATTTTTATTTCAAATTATGCAAAATAATGAGAAATATATAACCTTCTTAAATTTATGTTGAATATATATTATTTGTGAGCATATAGAATATGTAGGCATCATTAAGTGTTGGGCAATTTCATTCAATTAAATAAAAATATATTAGAGGCAATTTCTAAAATTTCAAACATTTATGTCACGTATATTATATAAATAAATACCCTAAGATGATAAACCTCTTACGGAGAAGAACATCACCCATCACATGTGTCTAACACTCACAACATATTATATAAGTGAATACCTCGAGATAATGAACCTCCTATGGAGAAGAACATCACTCATCACATGCATATAATTCCATCATTGCAGTTCTATAGATGAATACCTCAAGATGATGAACCTCCTACGGAGATGAACATCACCTATCACATGTGATAACTCTCCTACGGAGATGATTAAACCATGCATTTCAAATTTAATAATTGATAACCAACGAACATCTCAAAATTTTAATGATTAGTCACTACGTGAAACATAATCATCAAATTCACGAGAATATTTTATCAATTATTAAAACTTACCAAATTAATAATCGTTAACCAATTATATTCTCAAAAACGAAATGACTAGTCACTACGTGAAACATAATCACTCGATTCACGAGAATATTAAAAACAGATTATTAATTTTAACCTCATCAATAATTGATAACCGACGAATTTCTCAAAATTTTAATGATTAGTCATTACGTGAAACATAATCATCCAATGTACGAGAAAATTCTATCAATTATTGAATCAAAATCATTAATAATTGATAACCGACGAACATCTCAAAATCTTAATGATTAGTCACTACGTGAAACATAATCATCAAATTCACGAGAATATTCAATCAATTATTAAAACTTAACAAATTAATAATCGTTAACCAATTATATTCTCAAAAACGAAATGACTAGTCACTATGTGAAACATAATCACTCGATTCACGAGAATATTAAAAACAAATTATTAATTTTAACCTCATCAATAATTGATAACCGACGAATTTCTCAAAATCTTAATGATTAGTCACTACGTGAAACATAATCATCCAATTTACGAGAAAATTCTATCAATTATTGAATCAAAATCATTAATAATTGATAACAGACGAACATCTTAAAATCTTAATGATTAGTCACTACGTGAAACATAATCATCCGATTCATGAGAAAATTCTATCAATTGTTAATTTTAAACAAACTAATAATTATTATGAAAATTAAATGATTAGTCACTACGTGAAACATAATCATCCGAAATCATAATAATTATTTATGAACTGTAATTATTTTTCATAAAAAATTTGGAAAATTTTTAAAAATGCCTCGTGTTTTTTATAAATTTTAAATTGAACCCTATACTTATCATAATATAAAATTGGCCCCAAATATCTTTTGAAATTATAAATCTACCCCAACACATACCCAATTACATATGGATACCTTAATGTTTAATTAATTCAAACAGGCTCAAGAAAAATTGCTTAACAGACCAATATTCTAACTAATTTTAAATGGGATCTAGGAAAATAACAAAACAGTCCTCATATTTTATCTAATTCTCAACAAGTGGCCCAAATCAAAATCGACCATGGAAACCCTAGTTCTTCATGCGCCGCCGCTGCAGACACCACGCCGTCACCTGAAGACAACGGCGAACGTCACCGAAGGCAGCGGACGACCACCAGCAACGATCGATCCTCTCAAATCGGATCTGGAACGAGAGACCTCAATCGATCTACACCGATCGAACGAACGGTGGTCGATCCCAGGCTTGGGTTTCTCGATCTGGACCAGCGGCGTGTTCGACGCCCGATGAACTCGATCGTCGTCGTAAATCGCAGCAGTCTGGTGCAAGAAACCAGATCGACCCGAATCTGGGGCGTTTCTGGTGCAAACGACCCGCTTCAGAGTGCGAATCTGGGTCTTTTTGGCTCAACGACCCGAACTAACGTGCGGGTTTGGGCCATCGACCCGCAGTTATGATTCATGCATCATCTTATGCGATTTCATCCAATCTGATCCTACAAATAATTAGATCTGGATCTTCCCAAAACCAGAATCACCCACTAACTAGACTCCGTTAATGAATCATCACCACCAGATTACATACACAACCAAAATTGCTCATGCCATTATTTTTAAGAATTATTACGATAAAATAATTCAATAAAAAAAATAAACAAATTCCATGGTTCAATCAATCCATATAATCAGATGCAATTGTGTGTGTTGTTCATAGCAAGTGAGACCATGAGTCTCCATTCAAATACAAACTTAGACATCATGTAAAATCATCACACGATTCAAATATAAATTTAATTAATGGCAACATTAATCTAACTCAATTAATTCGGTGTGTATAAAAGCAAAATATAGATATGAAATCAAAACCATTCAATCTATACAACAATAAGATTGACTTTGATACCACTATAAGAATGACATAATTAAATAGATCTTCGATCTCGTATTGTATGTATAAATATGAATAAACGCGTACCTGAAAGCGTAACGGAAAACATTCGATTCATAGTGACTTAATCCCGAATCCATAATCATACAATAATCTGAAAATAAAACAAGGAAAATAATTAAAACAATAACATATGCTTATATAGTTACGTTGATCCGAATTTTTACCTTAACATTTTTTTTTTACACATTTAGAGTTTGTGATCGGTCATTTAACAAGAAAAATAATAAATAATTTATCTTTAAATATTCAACAATCAAATGATACCGTCACATGGGGAGGGAATGAGGATGCCAATGTCTTGTTCGAGCACTGAAAGTTTACATAGCAAATTAGCAATGTCGAGATTTGATTCTAGGACAACCTTTTATTATTAGAGCATCTCCAACCTTTGTACCATTCATCAAATTGGAACATGAAACCCCTTCAACCCAACGTTAATCACCACGTCAGAATGGCTTCAAGTGAAATCCAGTGCTAAAAGTAGCGCATTATGATGAGTTACGCTGCTTGCTGGACGGATTGGTTTTTTTTTTCCCTCAAGTTTTATGTATTCACATATTCAGCATATTAAATAAAACATATTATGATTTGATCCCTTACTTAAAAAACTTGTGTAGTTACAGATTTACCATATTAAAGCAAATATATTTCAATTGTATCTTTGTAATTATCTAATGCTTTTGGTTAATATATATTTATTTTAATTGAATTATTATTTATTATAATATTTATAATAAACAAAAATAAAAAATACTACATTGAAAACAAAACAAATAAAGCAACAAAAACACAACATCGTATTTTTTTATTTCTTGTCGGAGTTCAATTAATAATAAAAGTAATATTTTAGTTAATTAAATTTATTTTTTTTATTTACTAATTTATTAATTTCTTAACTTATCGTAATATTATGTTATTTGAGGGGTCAAATGTTAATTGTTGAGAAACAATAAAAATGTGAATATTGAGGGGATATTGTTTTTAGAGTAAAATTTGATACAATGAGTTGGAGATGGTGCATGCCAGAGCCTAGTGAGACGACCGCCTAGGGCCCTCGATCTGTAAGGGTCCCCAAAGTTTTAAAATAATAATTTATTTTACATATAACCCTTATATGAACTAATAGACCCGTAAAAATGAGTTTAAAAAAGCTCAATGAATATCTAATTTTTTAAAATTAATCAACCCATAAAATGAGTTCAAAAACATATTTCATTTTAAGAGGACCATAAATTATAAAACCCAATTATTAGAGTGTGTTGACTACTTGAATCTTAATCCCAACAATAATTATCTTTTATATATTAAAAAAAACGGTATAACACTCTTATTATATTGACATTTACAAGTATTTATTATGGAAAAAAAATCTAGTAAACAAACATAAAGTATCAAGGGTCTCATTTTTTTGTACTTTGCCTCGGACTCAGAGCCGGCCCTGAGCCCTGAGATGGTGGAGTGAAAGTTGCTGCATTTTACTGTAAAGTTACAACAAATTAGGGCAATAAGTTGGAGATGATCTATTTAGTATCCTACACAAAAGAAAGGATCTTTAATAACTAATATGACCGGGAAATTAAAGAAATTAAAGAAATTAAAAATAAAAGGCTCATATATAGAGTATTCACAATTATAAATAAACAACTAGCAAGGGAGAAAATATTCTACGCATGGGAGTATATATACTTTGTCTAATGAAACAATGCAAATGTCGTTTAACGTGCTTCGTTAAATTATTTTGTTTGATTTGTTAAGTGATAAAATCATTTAAATAACCTTCAAAATCACTTATTTATATAAGTGAATTTTTGTTTGTTTTTCACTTAATAGAAAACCAATTAAATTTAAAACTATTTTCACTACCTAACTTATTTTTAATTTTATCTTCTATAAAGCCCTAACCATATATATATATATATATATATTTTTCTTCTCACCTTAAAAACCTAACATCACAAAACGTTCCTGAATATGAAGCATCTATCCAGGAATTTGATCAGTTTGAAAAGCCTGATCAGCTAGATCCATCTGACGAGCTTGTAATAGGAAAATGGCTTTGTCATCCTCGTATCTGCTGCCAAATGCAGTTCTTGTAATGACATCTTCTGAGAGAATTTGAAACAAATCTGATATTTCAATTTCAACATTCCCCGATTTCAATATTGCTTCCCATTTATTATTTATCCAACATATCTGTTACACTTTTTGCCACAACAGGTACCAACAACAAAACTGCACGACACAACACAAAAGAAAAAAAATACATAATTGTAAATTTTACAGCGTAATTTCAGATACTGTACATACTCAAAGAACAAGTAGAAGAAGAATTTCATGTATATACTTTGAGATTTTCCATGTGGAAAGTGGGGTCAAGGTTTTTCTGAAAATGTATTGGATTGAATTATTTCTTTTTAAAATATAAATATATAATAAATAGTAGAAGAAGAATTTCATGTATATACTTTGAGATTTTCCATGTGGAAAGTGGGGTCAAGGTTTTTCTGAAAATGTATTGGATTGAATTATTTCTTTTTAAAATATAAATATATAATAAATAATAATTAAAAAGACATAAATGTAAAAGTATTTATTTTCATATATTAGTAACTTAAAAAAACAAACAACTTATCACGTATATTCAGTTTTCAAAGAAAAAAAAACCAAACATATTGTCCAATTTTCAATTTTCAGTAATGTACATTTAACACTATTCAATCTTTAGACAAAAAATCAAACACAACCTTAGTTCATTAAATAGAGGCTATTTAGTATTTACTATTATTACTATTATTATTAGTATTACCCTTTAATTAACCCATATGATTGGAATATCATATGGGTTTCATACACATGATTGGACTATCCCAGATGTGTGATTGCCCCATTTGATTAGAAAACTTATTTGTGCCCACCATTATTCCCGCCCAGGCATTATTAATCAAACCCACCAATTTAGTGGGTTTACATAATCCCATCCGGTGGGATTATATATATATATATATTCAATTAATAATAGATTTAAAAGTAATTAAAAACAATATAAAACTATAGCTTTATTTTAATTTAATTTTGAATATTTTAACTTAAAATATATAAATTAAAATATTTATTTTGTTCCAAATTTTATTTTAATAATTCTTTATTCAATTTTTACCCTATTACAATTTAAAAGGAATTGATATTACTTCAATCCTTGTTCCTTCTAACGGATAGAAGAATTTAAATACATTATCCCAATTATATATTTTTTAGTAATTTTGTATTAAATAAATAAATTGAAAAACTGAAAAATATTTAATTTATTTAAATATTATATTAATCTATAATTTAATTATTATTTTTTGAAATTGTTATTTTAATATTATTATATTTAGTCAAATCTCATCTATCACCGAACAAAACATAGTATTAATTGAATCAAATCATATATTTCTCCAAACACAGCATGATATTAATTTTGTCAAGTCAAGTTTAGTCTCATCTCATATAGTTTCCATCTAATTTCAAGCCTATCCAATATAATAAAATAGTATAATTCAATTCCGCACACCAAATAGGACCTTAACACCTATTTTTTTTTTTTTTTAAAGTATTACACAATTTCATCAATTCGGAGTTTTTTAGGAGGGTTTCGAACCTGCAACCTTATGATGCAAGTGTGCGGGATCTACCACCGGATTAATCTCATCTCGTCACCTTAACATCTAATTGAGATAGGGAAATTTAAAAAAATGTAAAAAAAATTTAGAGTAAACACTAGGTAGATTCTACTAGAATGTGAGAAAGCCATCTATGCACGGGGTGTTTGAAATATGTCTAATGATATCACACACATGTAGTATGAATTATTAACATATATATATTCGCCATCCCACGAACATAAATTTAGTTGCGGGATGCATGCACCTTCATGCAAATAATTGAATGCATTGCAAATAATGTCAAATCTGCCTACCTTTCAGTTAGCTGTAATTACATGTAACACTCATAGAAGCTACATTTTTCAATCTCAAAATGCAAAATAATTTCACTTTAAATGTAATGGTTTAGTGAACCTAACTACATTTTTCAATCTCTACTTGCTTTAGTGAACCTAGCTAGCTAGTAATCTAATATTATAAGGATCCAACATGCCGAAAAAGATGTAAAGCCACCGTTTCTCATTCTATGAACAGTGTATCCTTTATCCTTTTATATATTGCTTATGGAAATATCTTCTACTTGGACTAAAAAATGTCAATAGTTGAGACATAACAAAATGTTGTTTGAATTCTGAAATCAACCTTTTGGATTTGAGACGTAACAAAGCAAATAAAAACTTTTCTGAAAATAACATAAAAAATTATCTTCTATTAAAGCAACGAAAAGAAATTGTTAGGGTTTTAATACACAGTCAAAACAAACTGTGAATACATGTCTTGGTAAATTAAGATGAGGAACCTCACAACAAAATTACACAAAGTCTAGACTTCCTGTTATTTTTTTCTCGTATTATTTGGTGAAATAATATAGAGACAATTCCAAAAATAAAAACAACCATATGATTATGGGGCACTAGATAATTAAAAACTTCCTTAGCTAAATACCATGTCTGAAAATAAGGTATATATTTATCTAATTTTGAAAGTGTGATTATTATTTATTTTATTCAAATCTTAGGAGAGGCTTTGAAGCTCTCCAAAGAGTATAGCTGTTTAAATTTTGGGTGAATTTGAGACCATTTTGTAGAAAGCACCTTTGAATAAAAAAAAATACAGAAATACTTGAAGGTGCTTTCTAACAAACATATGTCAATCACTCTATAAAATAAAATGTGGAGAAAACAAAATATATATGCTTATGTCGAGTATTTTTGTTTTTCCAAAAGGATTGGAAGTACATGATCACAATTATGCTTTTACTTTTTTTTTTAATCCATATTAGAGACTAAATATAAAACCATTCTTAAATATTTAAGAGTGTGAGCACACTATGAATGTCAACTTAGTATAGTTTCTTACATGATGAGAATCATAAACCTGAATCCTGAAATGAAGGTGTTTTGTTCAAAGTCAATTAAGAAACTGAAGTTGACAAATGACAACCACTACAAGTCTTATTTAATTTAGTTCTAACATGCTTACGGCTTACCCCACGTAACATTTTTATTTATTTATATTAATGTATAATACTATTTTGTTAATTAATTCAGCTTACTACTTTGTTGGATTGGAAGATGGAAAGCCGGAAAGGTACTGAACACTTATAATAGGTCTAAACAAAACCATTAAGACTTGTATCATATTGTGATGTTGAGCAATATTTCCAAGCAGAAAAAGAGCCAACTTCAGTTTTCAACATTTCGGTGAAGAGCCAACTTCAGTTTTCCAAGCAGAAAAAGAGCCAACTTCAGGTCTGCGGTGGCCCCAAAAGCCAACAAATGAAAACAGGCTCAACTGCAAACCAATTTAGTTAGACAATCCAAGCAAGACACATTTTGAACACATTCTGAGCTGAAGTTTGGTTGTGAATGTTGTCTAATTCATTCGATCATTGGGTTTTTTTTTTTTTTTTTTTTTAAGGATTTGTAGCGATATATATAGTCATTTTCTCTTCGGTACGTATTGATATAACTTACGTCAGTGTGTTACATGTGGACCATTGATTATACAGAAGTTTTGACGTGCATAGACTTTGAGTCAAAGTATGTAAATCTAATTGTCTACATCTAACGCACCGATGAATTTATATCAGTACGCACTGACTTGAAAATTTATTTATATATATATAATTAAAGAGTAAGTCTCTCATAAGGGATATCTTATTTTAATTTCGGTAAAAACCTTGATGGCTTTGATGAAATCACATCAATTTTTTATGAATTTTAATCTGATTTTTTTTTTTATGGATGATAATTTCTTTTTGATCCTTTTGTTGTTGTTGTGCATGAGTTAATAGGGAAGGCTTCAAACAATCGGGGAAAAATGGTCTGGGTGGGGGAGTATATTTATTATACATAAATTCTGACATAGTATGTAGCCAATAAATTATGATATTATTAATATGGGTCAAAAAATTATTGGCACTATTAGGGGGGGGGAGGTGTTGTGCAAATATCACAACTTTACTAATGTATGTTTAAAATGCACCATTTAACGTGTTCAGACGAAAATACCCCGAAATATTAAATCAGTGAGGAATTTATCGTTTTCTAAGTCAGAGAAAAGCAACAGTCAAACCGACGGGAAACTAATCGACGGTGAAGTGACCGGAGTGAGAGTACACAAGAACAACTGCGATTGACAAAGGAAAGATTAGTTTTTTTTTCCTCGTTTTTGTTGTTGATAACTTGCATTACATGTTAGAATTGAGTTTTGTTGATTGAAATTGTAGAAACCAGTTAAAATAGAGATCTGGGAATAGTTGTGGTTTAGGTTAGAGTTTGTAATTTGGTTGAATATCTGTTGAGGAAGATGAAATCTGGGTTATCGAGACTTTTTACAAGAGAATCGAGCTTATTTATAGTTGAGTCGAGTTTTTATTTTCGTGAAAATTAGGTTTTGGTAAGTCGAGCTTTTTTTGTAAGGTTTCGAGCTTTTTTTGAATGTGATCGAGCTTTTTAGAAAGGGATCGAGCTTTTTTGAAAATGAATCGAGCTTTTTTCAATAGGCTCGAGCTTTTCTTACATAGGATCGAGCTTTTTTCTAAAGGGTCAAGCTTTTTTATAGATGAGTCGAGCTTTATTTTCGTGAAAATTAGGTTTTTGTAAGTCGAGCTTTTTTTTATAAGGGTTCGAGCTTTTTTTGAATAGGATCGAGCCTTTTTGAAAGGAATCGAGTTTTTTTAAAAGGGATCGAGCTTTTTTCTATAGGCTTGAGCTTTTTTTAGGTTGGATTGAGCTTTTTCATCATGGGATCGAGTTTTTTTTAACATAGGATCGAGCTATTTTGTTATGAGATCGAGCATTTTTTCATAGGATCGAGTTTTTTTTAAAGGGTCGAGCTTTTTTGTCCTTGGATCGAGCTTATTTTTTATAGGACAGATTTTTTTTATAATTGGACCGAGCTTTTTTATTATGGGATCGAGCATTTTTTGTCATAGGATCGAGCTTTTTTTTAAAGGGTCGAGCTTATTTCTCATGGGATCGAGTATATTTTTTTTAGGTACGAACTGTTTTTACATTTGATTTGAGACTTATAATTTTGGTTACGAGATTTTTTCTGTTTAATGATGTTGTATTTCTGTTACATTGCAGATGAGAAATAGGTTGAGGGATTTGCTTAAAACTCCAAAAGGAGACTGGTACGAGGGCAAATTGACTCAACATAACCATTTTGATGCCCTTGCCCATATAGACGACGCACTGAACCGGGTCCCTACAGAATTTACAGATGAAGATCGGTGTCGATTCATGGCGTCATGTTTCAGGCATTTCCTGACAATGCATCGGGAGATGAAGTTTTCGGATGGTATTATCCATCGGTTGCTTTTGAGGGAGCTGCATCATAACGGCCCACCAGATGAGATGCAGTTCATGTTAGGGAACCAGTCAGTGAGGTTTTCGAAGGTGGAATTTTGCCTGATCACTAAATTACTGTTTGGGATTATACCAGACACGACCAAGTATGCAGCAGCGGAGAATGGCATACATCAACGGTACTTTCCTAGAGCCGATGAGGTCTCGTTGGAGGAGATAAGGGGTGTTGTCACCGTCACAGAGTTTGGAGAGGCGTACGATGCTGTCAAGCTCTGCCTCATATATATGCTGAACTGGATACTGATTGGGGCTAGAAAAGAGATTCAAGATTCTAGTTTGGCAGTTTCGGCTGGTTAAGGATCTCGATGTGTTCGACGCGTTCCCGTGGGGTGCCCACGTGTACAAGCATTCTATTTACTCATTCAAGCATGCGTTTGATGGGCAACGAGACGGGTTTCGAGCGACGCCAGCAGAAAAAGAGCGCTGACGTACATACGGTGGAGACCTACAACATATACGGTCTATCTCACGCCCTATTGGTAAGAACTTCGAATTACAAGTTATACTTTATTGGTGTTGTCCTCAATGTTATGGTTAGTTATCGTACTTATCTTCGATGTAGATATTTGCTTTTAAGGTGGTCCATGAATTGGGCAAAGAGTTCGGTGCCCAGAGGGTTACAGATCTGTCTCCCCGTATTTTGAAGTGAGAGTTGACCAGACAACCGAGAGTGAAGAAGCTGGCCAAGATTTTCAAAGCCAGAGTATGTATATAATTTGCTAATGTTTATATTAGTTAGTATGTGTACAATTACATTGTTCTAACTAATATTTCAGATGTTTACGAGGAAGGAACTGGTACCCACACCAGCTGAGAGACAGACACCGTACTATACGGGGGGTGTATGCAGATGAGGACAGGCTTCATATTCTGCCTCCAGTCCATTGTAGAATATTCCTAATGATCTCAGCTAGAGTCAACATAGGCAGTTGTCGTGTAAATTTTAGGCATGAGTTTATGCATTCTGCAGCATTTGTTGTCATCACCCTGTACCTTCTTTCGGGGCAGTGTACACGGGACCACTTGTGTGGACCGACATCAATTACATAATCATATGCATTCTGGTGCAAGTTTCTTAACTCCATATGCCAGTTATATTCAAACTCGGTGTACGCGTGGAATGCTTTGCCCATTATTACGGTAACATCCTTCCTATGAAACCGCTTCTTAATATTTTCAGTAAAGTGCCAGCAACATATGGTATGGGTGGCATAAGGGAACACTTTAGAAATCCATGCTTCAATGCTTGCATGTCTATCGAAAATGAAAACCAGCTCATAAATATGACCTAGGGAACCCTTCAAGCTATCCAAAAACCATTCCCATGAAAGGTTGTTTTCTGAGTCGCCATACCCAAAAGCAATTGGATACACATGTTCGTTCCCATCTTGTGCTGTTGCAACAAACATTGTACCTCGAAATTGTCCCTTCAAATGAGTACCATCAACGGCATTACTGGACGCATACATGTCTGTAATTCTCTAAGTGAGGCACCAATTGACATGAAGAAGTACAAAAATTTACTATCTTCGTCGCACTGTAAGTCAGTGATTATGCCGGGATTTTTTTGTTCCAAAACATAACCAAATGATGGAAGCAATTGGAAGGTTTCCTCATGCGTTCCATATGTCAGTGACAACGCATAATCGAGGGCAGCGTGTGCCTTACTGTACATGATTTGGATTCCATACATTGATTTCATGTCGGCGATTATGTTCTTCGGACGCATTAGTCGACCATCTTGTTGTTGAAGTCTAGGTGCAATAAATTCTCCAATTATGACTGCACTAGCTTATCGGTGGCGGCGGTGAATTTCCTCTAACAGGCTAGTGTGTTCGTTGACAAAACTTCTTACTTGAAAGTTTGTCCTTTTATCTCTCCTCACCACTCTTAACTTCCATATACAATTTTTTGTCAAACAAACTAGATGTAATGTTGTCTTATTGGACCTTTTCACCTTCCACTTGAAGTTTTGCCGCATTGCAAAATGGCCTACTAGTCTTTTCAAATCCTTTTTCGTTGGAAAAAATTACCCTTTAAATATCACGCTTGTAGGTTCATCTTCAACCAAGTTCCTACTTCCACCCATGCCAAACGAGTATGATTATGCTTCTAGAATAACCCATGTTGTGGCATTATCAGAATCATCAGGAGTTACATTCGCCCAGACCTTGGAGGTCCCAGCTATATCTGGTGCACTGGAACTAAATCTGTGTACACGTCTTACACGTCTTTCCGTTTGGACCGGTTCTTCATCTTCCTCATTGTTCTCTACATTATCTACCGGATTGAAATTGCCCTCATTATCCACCTCATGAATCAACCCAACATTCGGTGTTGTATTCTGCTCATTGTTGATGTCATTGTAGATCTCATTTTATTGGTGGTTGTACTGCCTACCATTCATCTTAATTTGACAACCAAAGACATCGTCGAATTGAGGTCCCAGTATATTATGACGGGCAGCTACTTCCGGTGGGACAACACATATGTTTTTCCAACCATCAATCCTACTTATTTATGTGAACAACTGGTTGCTTCCACATGATGATCGAAATTGTTTCCCTCTCGATTAGACTAACAAATACTTGAGGAATCACCCTATCTTCCCCTAGCATAAACTGAACATCATCATTGTTTCTTATAAATGTACGACATGTAGTCCCATGAACAATTGATATAGACTGTAGATCAACATTGTATTTGTTCTCATCAAACTTCACAATCTTGATGGTTTGCACCATCGACACTAGTTCGTCGTAACTCAAATTCTTTGACACATACAAACCTTGGTTATCGGAACCTAAATACCTCTGATTTCCGTCGTGTAATTGCTCTCATCAATCGTTGTAAGATATGACTATTCTCATCCTATCCATTGTCCTGTCAAAATCATCATCAAAAACCATTATTAAGAAAATAATATTTAATATTAAATTTACAATTATAAAGGATTAAACAAAAATCAAACGTGTATGTGATCCAGTTTTTTTTGTTACCGATCGAGCTTTTTTTGTACATGATCGAGTCTTTTTTTTACATGATCGAGCTTTTTTAAACGGGATCGAGCTTTTTTTGTTCAGGACCGAGCTCTTTTTGTACATGATCGAGCTGTTTTTAATATGGCTCAAGTTTTTTTTAATATGGTTCGAGCTTTTTTATAATTTGATCGAGCTTTTTTACTAATGTTTCGAACTTTTTTAAAATGCTTTCCAGCTTTTATACCCAAGATTTTAAACTTGTTTGCATCACTTCAAATCAACTCGGCCAAATATATATACAAAAAAAAATGCATACATGTTCATACATTATTTTTAAAAAGTTTACATCTCGCAGACATAAACAAAAAAAATTGAAACAACATATTCATAAATGTTAATACATTGTTAAACCACACAGAAATGATGAAAAAAATGAAAATGAAGATCAGAAATATTAGTTTACCTTCTTGTACAATATCTGGAATCGAGTTCGTTTTTTGAAGAGATACCCGAAGTAGTTGATTGATTTTCAGATAACTTTTTTGGAGACAGACTTTAAAAGAATAAAGAATCGATTATTTAAGGGCAATTTCGGTAGTTCACCATAATAGATGCCTTTTTAAACTTAACTTATTATACCGGTGACATCACTGCAACTCACAAAAAAAAGGTGACATTTCTCACCATTTTCACTTATTAATATAAACTAGTTTATCAACCCGTGCGATGTGAGCTTTGTTAAAAACATTATCATACTGTATATTTTTTTTTTAAAAAGAAAAATATATCATGCTATATGGTTGTTATTAAAAACATTATCATATCTTATAGTTGTTAGGAAAATGTAAAATGTATGATTTTACTGTTGTCTTATTTGATTATTTGCTATAACAATTAAATGCCGAAAATAGTTGAAAAGGCATACGGGTACATTAAAAAAATAATATTCTTAAATATTTATGTTTTTCCATAATTAATGAAGGAAATTATTTTCAATAAATTAAATTAAATTAAATTAAAAACTTTCATTAACAATGAGTAGGGAGAACATTTTTTGGTAGCAACAGAGCCACCTAAAAGATTAAAGGTACATTAAATTATAAAATCAATAATTAAACAAATTAAAGTTAAAAATCTTAAAGTATAACATTTAGATTCAACTCATCTTTTATTCTTTATATTGTTGTATTGGATACAAAAAGTCTTCCTAGATTTAATCATTATTCATTTATCTTTGAGCATTAAATATTTTTTTCTTTCTTCATCAAAAGTTCAAGCTCCTGCAAATCACATGATCAAAAATAATAAATTAAATAAAAAAAATCAGTTGAACTTATGTAATTAACAAAAAAAATATGGAAAACCAACTAAATATACATGCTCAAGAGAAAGAAATGGGTGAAGAAATTACATGTATTGTCAACTTAAGATCGGTAACATCTTGTCAATAAAAAAAATAAATTATAAAAATTCAGATTAACATAAGGTAATTAATCAAAAAATTAAAAAAATCAACTAAACACACATAAGAAATTACATATCTTACCGACTAAAGTCACGTAAAATCTTGTCATAACACATACAGCAAAAGTTAAAATCCCAAGAGAGAGGTGGTAAAATGTATTAAAAAAAAATTTGATACTTCACTTCCATCATATAAGAAAGAAAAAAAACTAATGGATGCTTCACTTTAAACCAATAAAATGGAATATTAAAAAATGTCAAATTAAATAAAAAGATTATATAATGGTACTGGGTAAGAAAAAAAAAATTTGTTATAGGAATTTTTTTTATCAATAGTCGAGAGAGATTGAGGTATATATATTATTTAAAATAGAAACCGAAAAAAGGGGAAGAGGAATAGAAAAGGAGGGAGACGAAAAGGATGAGGTAAGAAAATGGAAAGAATGTTTATTATTTGAAATTAACATTTTATTAATCGGTGGGAGTTTAATTTCAAAAAAAAAAAAATACTAGAATATTTGTTGACGTCGATTTCTCGATGGGTGAGAAAGTCAACAAGATTGGGTTTTCGTTATGACCTATCAAAGAGAAGAGAAAGAGAATGCAGTTCTAAGTTAATAAGACACGAATTTACGTGGTAAAACTCTGATGATCGGAGAAACGTCCACGGGTGGTTGAATAAACAACCGAGCCAAAATTCACTATTGAAATAAAGAATTACACCACTCGATCTCTTTTTTCTCTCTCTGCTATGTATTTTCTGTATATATCTCTCTCTTTCAACAATGAAATTATAAGTCTATTTATATTTGCATAGAACCCTAATCCTTGTTGTACATGTAATGAAAGAATTTTGTATTCAGTCACAATTGGTTGCTTGTTGGAGTCGTCTTTAACTTCTTTCCTATTTTGGAGATTGCATGGAGATCGACTGAGACTCTGGTGATATAGTCCGTTTAGGACTTATTTCCTTATAAATACGTAGTCTTCTCGAAGTAGAGTTGTTGCTTGATTTGGAACCCGTTTCCTGTTTGGTATTTTATTCTTCTAGAAATTCTTCTGGATATGGATGTCTAGCGTATTGGAGCATGACTTTGGCTTTTCCACGTGAAAAATTATGTGCCGGATATCTTTATTCGGGTTTCTCATATCTATCATGAGTAGAACATGTCATCACTTGGTCCCGAGCAAGTCATGACTTTTTCCGAATACTTGTATTCTCACTTACTCGGGTTTCTATTCCTTTTGCGATGTCTTGAAGGGTACTTTGTGGATGCCTAATCAGATGCCTAATCGAATACCTACCTGGTAAATTTTTAAAGGACTATCCACCTTATCAGTGATGTGTATATTCGATAAAAATATACATATAATAATATTCTCTTAAAATATTTTTGCCGAGTAGGAACTTGGCGAAAGTATTTTAATCGAATTCCCTACTAGCTTTTTGTCTTCATTAATACTGGAATAATTACTTCTTAAACGACGCTTCGTACTAATGACGTGTCTTAATGGCTACTATGAATGTGCAATTTGTTTCTCTACATGAAATTCCAATGATTATGATGTTAAAATTTTGACGCCTGTTCAATTCTTTCCAACACACGTGTCCGTTAACCGCTCGGTTTCTCAGGTAGTATTTATGAGACGCAACTGGTGGGTTAACTGATGCACCGCTTTTGTCATCAAATCCTTATTTTGATTTTTTCCGCTTTTGAGACCCTAGGGTTTCGTGTGATTTCCCCTTTAAATGTTTTATTGAAAGGAATGCTCCGGTTTATTTTTATAGGAGCAAATATTCGACCCAGACTTTCTTCATCTCACAACTCTCTTATTGCAGTTTTTCTAGATTTCTTTACATTTACTTTAAAGGTTAGTTTCGATGAACCCAGCTTCCCGTCATCGCCTCTTTGGAATAGCTTTCAAAGCGCTCAAACACGGAGACCTTCAATTGGTTTCCTGTGTTCGTAGATTATTGGGGGAGATTTCTCCTAGTGAACCTCCGTTTCTGGATGTTGATGTTTCTGTGCTTCATCTTGACGCTCACTTTAGTTCTAGCTCTGAAACTTCTTCTAGTTCTGAATCTTATGTTTCTGATCATCACAGGGTTCCCTTGCGATCGATGATGGGAAAACATCAGAGCAAACGTGTGGTTCACAAACATGGCTCAAACAGTTTCCAAATCAAGAGATAAATAATTGACGAAAATGATGTCGAGAAGGAACACAGCGCGTCTTGTATCCCTTTTTCTTTTGATTATCCAAGTGGATATGATACAAGCCAAATGTGGTCTGGGAAGATGAGATCGAGAAGTATTTTGCTCAGTTTGACCTAGATGACTCGGTCATATTGACTCCTGCTGGTGATAGAGCCGTATGGAACCCACCTCCGGGTATAGTGGCGATTTATGGGTCCATGCTCTGATGTGGTGTGACTCTTCCACTTCAACCATTCATCGCTTGGTTCCTTACCGAAGCGGGGATCGCTCCAGCCCAACTTGCTCCGAACAACTATAGAATCCTGATGTGTATGTGGCATATATGGAGCCAGATGAACCTGTCGCCGCCTTCTCCAAGCGAAATTAGGCCTTTCTTCACACTAAGACAATCTGGTCAGACTGGAACTTATTTTCTTATGTCAAATCCACCAGATTGCTGGGTCCCTGAGGGGCCCAAAGTGAACCGGGGAGTTGATATTTCTTCGGACCCTAAGAAGAGAGGCTTTATGTGGGGATTCTCTTATTCTAACAAGCATTGGAAGAACAACTGGTTTTTTACTGGGGGAACCTAGGTCTTGAGGTTACTCTCTCATCTAGGGAAGATCAGAAGGTGCTAAAGATTCCTCATTTTTTCTGTTCTCTTGATGCCTGGTACAAGAAAAAACTTATTTTCACTGAGTTCGAGTTGACCAGACTTGCTCAGGCTGCTGTACGTACTTTGGAAAAGAGAAGCAGGTCCTATCTTTACAATGAGAAAAAAATGATAGAACTCGGTTTCTTTAATCAGATTTCGGATTACCGTAGGCGATGTAAGTAGAAATTTTTCTCATTCTATTTTGCTTCCTGCGTTATTATTTCTGACTTGGTTTTTCTTCTCTAACTTGTGCAGTGTATGAATTGAACATCATCTGTGACGTCCAAGCTTGCCAAGTGAAATCGATCCTTAAGGCAACCAAAAAGAAGCTTCTGGCCAAAACAGGGAAGGTATTGCTCTGCCTGACGAATCGGATGAAGAGTCTGATGAGGCTGATGAACAAATTCCTAAGTACGTCCCTGAAAAGGTCATTCAGCCGATCATGGGGGAATCTAGCGGTCCGAGTGGCCCTGCTAAAACTGTGAATGCCCAGAAGTTTCCTGAAGATGAAGGGGGGCAAGGAGATCGTCTTGGTGGCGAGGTGCCTGGTGAGCCAAACTCCTTGGTTGATGAGGTTTCTGTCTACCAATTTGCCTTCGGGGAAGGAGATAAACCCTCAGATGATCAAGCAGATTTCGATCCTGGCTTTTTCGGATCCTTCCAAGATGATGGTCAGGAAGATCCTACGGCTGACCTCAACTTCCATCGTACTCGGGCAGAGAAAAGGAAGATGGTCGACTCCCCAATCACCCTTATAAAGTCCCTAAAGTGGTATCGTTCATTGAATTGAGTGATGATGATACCGAGGTCAGAGTCTCTTTGAGCATTCAAGTTGAAGCTTTTGTAGGAAGAACGAAAACTTCAGACCTTAACATGGATTCTTTACCTCCTTAGGTTGAAGATGTAAGGGCGGAATCCTCTGGAGACCCTTCTTATCCTTCTCCTCAGGATATGCTAAGGGCGATGTCTTCTGGTCGGGCCTTCATTGAGGATGATTATTAGAGCCGCTTCAGGGGAGGTTCTTCAGCAGATCATCTTCAAAATATTTTCAACAGCGCGTCCTATGTAAGTTTACGCCTGTTAGATTTTTTAATAGCTTTTCCTTACAGATAGTGGCCGAGTTTGCTGAGTTAGTTCAGACGCAACAACATCATGCTGATCGGATAAGGCGTCTTGAAGCTTAACTAAAAGAGAGTGAGGATAGTCATGCTCGGGTTGAGGCGGCTTATTAAAGGGAGGTGATCTCTGCCCAGGAATTCACCGATCATTGCTTGGCTAAGCAAATGAAGGCCGATGAGAGAGCTTCTGTGGTAGAAGAGAAGATTGTGTCTTTATAGAGTTTATTATCTACTGCCCATGAGTCGATGCTTAAGGCTGAACAGGCTCGGTCATCTTATGAGCAGAAAATTGAAGACTTGGAACGCCAAGCTTTGACGGTCGAATCCCTATCAAAGGAGGCTAGGCTGGCACTTGAGGTCCAAAGGTTGATCGCTTCAAAAGGTCCCCAGCTTATGACGCTCTTCTCCTTTGGCAAAATTTTCAAGGTTAAGAATCAGGCAACTGATAAAGCTCGAACCAACCGGGAGCTGTCGATCATGAACCATGTGGATGGTCCCTGGAGTCTCTTCGGACTCAGATGAAAGAATGGAGAGCTTACTGCCACAGTCAAGGTAAAGAGCCCCATCCTATGCATTTGAAGATCCCATTATAGCATTCTCTCTCGACTTTCTATGTCAGTCAAGAATCTGGTGTGTATGGTTCAACGCCTAATGTTGGTCTAGTCCCTAGAGAAGATTACAGTAAGTGGATAGATGATTTGGTCGACACAATCACCTGGCCTTCAAATGAGAGTCTTCTCCATGAATACGAGATGGTGCCTGACCCGAGTATTGGCAGGAGCTCCAAATCCTCATCCCAACATTAGCCATTTTTGTACAATGTATAGAAAAGATTTATTAATAAAGCTTTACTTTTGCCAACTGCTTTGTTCAAAATGCCAAACATTATTTAAACCGGCTAACTCTATTGCCTGAGTATTTTCACTGAGTATCTTAGTTTTGTTAACAGTTTCTAACGCCAAGTATCTTATTAAACTGGCCAATTCTGTTGCCTGAGTAACTTTACCAAGTATCTTATTTTTGTTAACAGTTTCTAACGCCAAGTGTCTTATTAAACTGGCTAATGAGATTTCTTTGTGTCAAGTATCTTATTAAACTGGCTATTATTAACCGAGTCATCTTGAAACAGGTAAGCAGTTTTACCTTTGTGTTTCATACTCGGTTGCTACCCGAATATTACATCAAGGCTCACCATGGTCATATGTTTCGAGTTTCTACGCAGAACACTAGGATGTCTCCTAGTTTGTCTGCGCATCGGTTTATCGAATCATTAAGTTTTTAAATTGCTTAACATAGCTGCACATCTCACCGGGTTTTTCCCGACGGTGCCCCGAGCCATTTTCCAGAATCTGGTGCCTCGGGTTTACTTTTTGGCTAAGGTCGACTGACCTTGCTCGGCTGGCATACCCATTCGAGCTTCTTCGCTCATTCGGAGATTTTACCAAATTAATGGTCCCGAGCATTTTTGTTGTTGTTGTTGTTGTATGTTCTTATTATCATGCTCCTCTTTCATATGTTATCATATGCTTAGATTTTTGGAATCCCGTGTTGGGCCTTTATTTATAACTGTAAAATTAACAATGATAAAATCTTTAAAAACTAAAAAATATCCTGACTAACAAAATTGTTCTGACTAAAAGAAACAAATTTCAAGGATAAAAAATCTTCAAATATTGGGCATTGCATGGCCGGGGTAGAACCCCTCCATCTAGTCGGGCAACCCAATAGGCTCCATGTCCAGCTACTCCTTCAATCTTGTACGTGCCTTCCCACTTGTCGGCCAAGGAGCCTGCAACTTTGTTTTTTGTGTTCAGTGACACCTTTCTAAGCACCAGGTTCCCTAGCTGGAATTTCCTGATCCGAACATGAGAGTTATAGTGTCGAGCCACTCTTTGCTGATATGCTGCATTTCGTACTCGGGATTTCTCCCTCTTTTCTTCTAGCTCATCTAAGCTTTGTAACAGCATATCAACATTCTGGTCTTCATCATATAGCCTGGCCCTAGGTGAAGTGTATGATGTTTCTACTGGGATAACAACTTCAGTTCCAAATGCCAAAGAGAATGGAGTCTCTCCTGTAGAAGTCCTTGCTGTCGTCCGATTTGCCCATAATACTTCAGGGAGCTTTTCAATTTAGCTGCCTTTCTTGGCATCCAACTTTGCTTTGAGTGTGTGCTTGATGATTTTGTTTACTGCTTCGGCATGCCCATTTGTTTGAGGGTGGGCAGGTGTAACATAATAATTTGCAATATGGTACTCGTTGCACAGCTGTCTGAAATTTTGATTATCGAACTGAGTGCCGTTGTTAGTGATAATAGTGTTGGGTATTCCAAATCTATAAAGTATATATTTCTTCACAAAGTTCGAGGTATTTGCTTCTGTGATATGCATCAATGCTTCAGCTTCTACCCACTTTGTGAAATAATCAACGACTACTATTGCATGATTTGCTCCACCCCCTGTCCCTGCCGGCATTGGGCCAATTAAGTCTAGGCCCTACATGGCAAATGTCCATGGTGATGTGAGGCTTCTAAGTTGTTCTGGGGGTTTTCGGATATCATTGGAGATCCTCTGGCATGTATTGCAGCTTTCTGAACATTGCTGTGCATCCGAGAACAAAGAGGGCCAATAATAACCTTGTCTGAGTACCTTATGTGCTAAAATTTTGCCCCCAGTATGGTTTCAGCATACTCCATCGTGGATTTCCTTCAATATCTGATATGCATTTCCTCAGGTACACATCTTTAGAGTGTTCAGGAAAACCCCCTTCTGTACAATTCTCTTATAATCAACGTGTATCTTTCTGACCGGTACCTGATGTGTTTCACCTCTAGGGGATCTTCCGGGAGCACGCCTTCTTTTAGGTATCATTTTAGCTAATTCATCCAACCGTCTGACGATGTTCGAATTTATGAGATTTCTAAGTTTTTTGGCTCAACTATACTCGGTCTGAGGAGATGTACGACCGGAATAGTTTTTGGCCTGATTGCGGTTGTTGCTGATGTTAGTTTGGACAAAGCGTCTGCATTTTCATTCTCTCCCGTGGGAATCTGGACAATATTATATTCCTTGAATTTTTGAAGGAGTTGTTTTGCTATGTCTCGATAAGCTATCATACCTTTATCTCTAGCTTGGTATTCGTCCAGGACTTGGTAGACGATTACCTGTGAGTCACTGAATATCTCGACCTCATCTGCTTCGAGGGCTATGCATACTCTGAGTCCAATTAGTAATGCCTCGTACTCGGCTTGGTTATTTGTTGCTTTGAAGTCGAATCTCATGGCACATTCAACATCATCTCCCTCCGGGGTGCATACTACGATCCTTGCCCCGCTGCCATGAGTGTTCGAGGAATCATCAACATATAGCCTCTACGAGAATTTCTTACCTAGCATTCCTTTCGCTTCCAGGTTTGGTTCTGTAAATTCTGCTATGAAATCTGCCACTGCTTGGCCTTTGAGAGACGTGCTGGGGGCGTATTGAATATCGAACTCACTAAGCTCGATTATCCATTTAGTTAAATCTCCCCAAAACTTCTGGCTTTTTTAGGATTTGCTTTAGTGGGCAATCGGTGAGGACTTGGATCATATGAGTCTGAAAGTATGGCCTCAGCTTTCTTGCTGCCGAAACCAATGCTAGGGCCATTTTTTCTACCTGTGAATACCTGGTTTCAGTTGGAAGAAGAGCCTTGTTGGTGTAGTATACTGGCCTCTGTACCCCATCTCCTGTTCTGACTAGAACTGAGCTTGCTGCTAATTATGTAATTGACAAGTATAAGTTAAGAGTTTCTCCCATTTTAGGTTTTGAAAGGATGAGAGTCTGTCCCAAGTACTCTTTGATTTTTAGGAATGCCTGTTCGCATTCTTCATTCCATTCAACCCCTTTTCCTTTTTTGATTACTTTAAAAAAGGGTGCACATCTATCTGTGGTCTTTGAAATAAATTTGCCTAAGGAAGCTAAGCATCCAGTCAAACGTTGCACTTCTTTTAGTGTCCTTGGCGAAGTCATTTTCTAAAGGGCTTGGATCTTCTCAGGGTTTACTTCAATTCCCCTATGGTGAACTTAGAAACCTAGAAACCTTCATGAAGAAACTCCGAATAGGCATTTGTTTGGATTCAACTTCATCTGATATCTTCTCAAGACATCGAATGTTTCTCGTAGGTCTGATGCATGTTTGTCTGTCGTGATGCTTTTGGTTAACATGTCGTCTATGTAAACTTCCATGTTTCTACCTATTTGGCGAGCAAAGATCCTATTGACCAATCTCTGATATGTTGCTCCAGCGTTTTTCAGCCCAAAAGGCATTACTGTGTAACAGTATAAGCCTTGTCAGTGGTATATTCGATAAAAATATACATATGACAATATTAAAGTGAGAGATTTCAGTGGAAAAAATGCATTAAATAGAATACTAATAACATTTGAAATTAACATATTATTAAATGGCGGGAGTTTCATCTCAAAATAAAAATATTTTTTTAAAAAAAAGAGAGAATCAAAATTTCCAATGGACAAAAGCATTAAATATATAAATAACACTTAAAATTAACATCTTTTTAAATGGGGGAGTTTCATCTCATATTAAAAATGATAAATAAAAAACCTAAAAGTGAAAGCGTAAGTGGATAAAAGCATTAAATAAAAATATAATTAACATTTAAAATTATCATCTTATTAAATTAATTGGTGGGAGTGACATGTATTCTTCATTAAATGTTAATAATATAAAAGTATATATAATAAATTTTCTTATATAAAAAATTATAATAATAAATAATATAATAGAATTTCTTCATACTTTTTAGGTGGGAGGGGAAGCTGGAGGAAATCAAGAGGACGCAAAATTTTGAATCCATCTTCTTGTAGCTTGTTCTGAATGCCCGGAAAGGGGGGTGGGCATCCCATCCTTACTCATGCTTGATCATCATCACCTTTTTGGCTTGACCAGGAGCAATAGGAAGCAGTCCGATCAAGTCGACTCCCCACATAGCAAAGGGGTATGGTGAGCTAAGGTATGACAACCGTTCCGGCGGGAGGTGACTCAAGTTTGAGGTCTTCTGGCCTGCTTCGCAGGATCGTACTAAGTTCTTTGCATCTTGATGGATGGTTGACGAATAATACCCTATGCGGAGTACCTGATATGCCAGAGCCTCCCCACCATTGTAGTTCCTGCATTCCCCAGAGTGAACCTCTCTCAATGCCCATTTGGCATCTTCAGGATGTAAACATCGAAGCAAAGAAAGGGATCTTCCCCTCCTATATAAGTACCCATCTACCAAGCAATACAAACTTAGAGCCTCTTGATTTTCCTAGCTTGGTCGGGCTCCCCTGTAAGTCTCCTTTCTTGTAGATAATCCACTATTGGGTCCATCCCACATGGCTGACGATCCAGGGTATAAGTCTCCTTACCTGCCACTGTGCTAGATAGGGGGATCACTTGAAGAGGGACCCCCTGGGGTAAGGTCTAGCCACCGTTTGCAGCTATCTTGGCTAGAACGTCAACTCGACGATTATGTTGTCGAGGTACCTGCTCGATCTTAAATTCTTTTAACTTGCTCTTAAGTTGTTGAACTAGCGTCATGTAAGCGATCATGTTATCCCCTTTTGCCTGATAATCCCCACAAACTTGGTTGACTATGAGCAACGAGTCATTCGTGACCTACAGGTAATCGACCCCGAGCTCTGCGGCCGCCCTTATTCTGGCTAAGAGGGCTTCATACTCTGCCTCATGGTTAATGGCTTTAAATTTAAATTTGAAATAGTGGCAGTATTTTGTCCCTTCTGAGTCGATTAGGACTATGCCCAGTCCTCCCCTAGCTTGCCCGGATGCTCCGTCTGTGTAGAGGATCCATGACTTGCAACCTTCCGGCCAGCTGTCAGATTCTGGAATCCTCTCAGTGGCTATGTTCGTTGCTGCGGAGGTCGTTTGGCTTGGGGGCATTGAGAGCTCTGCTATAAAGTATTCCAAAGCCTGGGCTTTAATTGCGGTCCTGGGTTTATACCTTAAATCAAATTGGGTGAGCTCCAGGGCCCATAAAACCAGCCTTCCAAATACGTCTGGCCTTTGTAAAAATTGGCGGAGAGGTTGGTCCGTCACTACTGCAACTGAGTGAGCCTGAAAGTAGGGACGGAGCTTCCTTGCCGAGGTCACCATGGCATCAGCGAGCTTCTCCAAAAGGGTATAATTCTTTTCTGGTTTGGTTAGAGCATGACTTACGTAGTAGATAGGCCGCTGGACTCTATCTCCATATTCCTTGACCAAGGCACCACTTACTGCAGTTTCTGAAACGGCCAAGTAGATTTGCAGCTCTTATCCAGGGCTTGGCTTAACCAATAGCGGAGGGCTTGATAGGTATTTTTTTCATGGCTTGAAAAGCTTGTTCACTTTCTTGGTCCCATTTCATGTTTGTTCCCTACTTAATGACTTTGAAAAATGGGAGACACTTATCGGTAGACCGAGAAATAAACCTGTTCAGCGCTGCTACCTGCCCGGTCAAGACTTGAACTTGTTTAAGTGACGTGAGGGACTCTAGATCTAGGATAGCCTTAATCATTTCTGTGTAAGCCGCTATGCCTCTCTCATGGACCATGAAGCCCAGAAACTTCCCCACAGTCACCCCAAAGGCGTATTTGGAAGGGTTCAATCTCATCAGGTTCTCCCTTAGGATCATGAAGGTCCTGCGAAGGTCGCGCAGATAGCCTTCAGAGGTTGATGACTTGGTGATCGTGTCATCGATGTACACCTCTATTGATCTTCCAATTTTGGGCTTGAACAGTCGATTGACTAACCGTTGGTATGTAGCTCCTGCGTTCTTAAGCCCAAAAGGCATCACCTTGTAGTAGTACAGACCCCGTCCAGTGATGAAACTGGTATTTTCCTGGTTGGCCAGGTGCATCATAATTTGATTGTATTCTAAAAACGCATCCATGAAGCTCAAGAGCTTGTTTTCGGAGGTGGAGTCAACTAACTGATCAATTTTTGGTTGAGGGAAGCTGTCTTTCGGGCATTCTCGGTTGAGGTCGGTATAATTGACCCACATGCGCCACTTTCCATTTGCCTTTGTGACCATAACTACCCATTGGAGATCCATTCGGGGTAGCGTGCTTCTCTGATGATGCTTGCTTGGGTCAATTTGTCCACTTCTTTCTGAATCGCAACATTTCTTTTGGTGTTGAAGTGACACCTCTTTTGTTTGATGGGCTTGAAGGTCTGATCCACTGCCAATCGGTGAGCAGCCAAAGTCATCGGGATCACATGCATCTCATCATGACTCCAAGCGAAGATATCATTGAACTCTTTGAGGAGCCTGATGAAACCCTAATTCACTCCCGGCTCAAGGGTGGCTCCGATTTTAATGACCTTCTAGGGATCGCCCATTCAGATGGGAATCTCTTCTAGCTTATCCACTGGATGGCCGCTGGCCTATTCCCTTCTCTGTTCCACCTTGTTTGGCACCACGGGGTCATCATTTGGGTGATCTATGGGTCCTATATCTTCCAGGGTCAATGCAGGCGTTGCCCTATCCTGGATCGTTGTTACCTGGGCAAGTTGTTTTGCTAGAGATATTGGGTTGGCAGACACTACATAGCATCTCCTGGCTGCTTGCTAGTCACCCGAACTTCCCCCACCTTTTCTCCTACTGGGAACTTCAGGACATTGTGGTAGATGGATAAGACCCCTTTCAAGGATGATAAAAATGGCCTTCCTAATATTGCATTGTAGGCCGATGGGGTATCCACCACCACGAAGCCTGTTATGATATTCTGCTGGAGAGGTATGACTTCAATGATTACTGGCAGGATTTTTGATCCCACAGGCATGATGGAGTCCCCAATGAACCCATACAGCGGGGTAGTACAACTATTGTAACACCACTGTTTCAAGTTTAGTTTTTCCAAGGTGTCTTTAAATAGGACATCAACGTTGCTGCCTGTGTCGATGAGCACACGGTGTACCATGCAATTTGCAATATATAGATCACCATGGGATCATCATGAGGCTGCACGGTGTTGTAGACATCCGCTTCGGTGAAAATGATCTGTGATAATTTGGAAGGGTTGGTTGGGCTCTGGTAGACCTTGAAGATACCCCGCCCTTCGTCCATACGAGGGACTTTCCTTGCGTGGTTTGTCGTGGAATTATTGAAGGTCCGAGCCAGAGTACCCCCCCGGTGAAAGCAAGGAAGGATCGCCGAGCTCAAGTAGCATTCGAAGTGAAGCCCGACAAGCAAAGCAAGCTCGGACTTGTAGCCCAAACAGGAATCCCATCAACCTCTCCAGATGCCCGCTGTCCCCTCCACGGTATGAGGAGAAAGAGGGCATCTAAGTGGATCAGATTCGTGCTACCTCCCTGGAATGTTTACAGGGACGTTTCAAGCTCCAAAGGGTCGAGAAAAGTCCATCCCAAGCTCCTAAGAACAGAACCAAAGCATGGATCTGTCTCGCTCTACGAGACAACGAGCAACGAACTCGATGACCTCCGTGAAGAATCATGTCTTGAATATACACAAGATCATATCTACGTTATAACCAACATTAATTCCGCGTGCCTGTAAGTCAAGAGTTTGATTCTACAATGGAAACAAACTTATCCTCATCAAAGATATCATCGAATCCGTTATCAATTCGAAGTCAACAACTTTCAAAATAACGAATCCCGCCCGATAAGGGGGGAACGGATTCATAGGATTGTGGCGGGATATTTATGAGTTTAAAACCTACTTGGACCAGATATAAATAAGGCCAAGCAGAGACGAAACAGGGATAGGCAGAAATAGAGTGAAAGAAAGAGAGAATTACGTCGAGCTTAAATTCTGTGATCAGAACACGACCGTCGTAGTATCTACTATTCGACAAGCACGAAGTTGCCACCTTCCTATGTCCTAGAGAGATTGTGAGAGTATATGAGAGATTCCTGTATATCACGAGTGTTCAATAATAAAGCTCTCAATTTGCTATGGTCATTCAAACATTCGTTTCTATCTAAGCAGGTTAGGTATCAAAGGTACCGACCCCGGTCACCACCTCCGTGGTAGTGGTCTTGAGGGTGTTAGTTGGAATTTCTCATCTTGAGTAAATTTCCTGTTAACAGATAAAATTATACATATAACAATATTAAAGTGAGAGATTTCAATGGAAAAAATGCATTAAATAGGATATTAATAACATTTGAAATTAACATTTATTAAATGGTGGGAGTTTCCTCTCAAAATAAAAATAATTTTGAAAAAAAAGAGAGAATCAAAATTTCCAATGGACAAAAACATTAAATATATAAATAACACTTAAAAAATTAACATCTTTTTAAATGGGGGAGTTTCATCTCATATTAAAAATGATAAATAAAAAACCTAAAAATAAAAGCTTAAGTAGATAAAAGCATTAAATAAGAATATAATTAACATTTAAAATTATCATCTTATTAAATTAAATGGTGGGAGTGACATGTATTCTTCATTAAATGTTAATAATATAAAAGTATATATAATAAATTTTCTTATATAATATAATTTAATATAATAATAAATAATATAATAGAATTTCTTCCTACTTTTTATATGGGAGTGAGCATTTGTTTTTCTACTTTTTATGTGGGACTGACACATGACAATTATAAATGTTATTTTTAATTTTTTTTTTCATATCATATATATATTTTTATCAATACACATGTTGCAACCTGATATTATGTATTTCAAAAAAATAAAAAAAAGGTTAATAATATTTATAATTTTTACGTATCGCTATCATATAAAAAGTAGAAAAAAAACTATTATTATATTATTAAAAAAGGTTATTATTATATTACTATATTTTTTAAAAATAAAAAATAATAACATTTATGTTTATCACGTGTCGCAACCATATCAAAAGTAGAAAAAAACTATTATTATAATATATATGAATTGTTATAGTTTTAAAAAATAAAAAAATTTAGTAACATTTATGATTGACACGTGTCGTAACCACACAAAAGTAGAAAACAGATTATATTATTATTATTATACATAAATTATTATATTTAAAAAAAAAATCAGTAACATTTATGATTGCCACGTGTCGTAATCACATCAAAATTAAAAATAAAACTAATATTATATTATTATTATGTATATATGAATTATTATGATTGCCATTGTCGTTTGTAAATTTTATCAGACGTACACGTCATTGACAAGGAGGATAAAAATGTCAGGTGGACATCCGAATATGCATTCAGAGAATATCCTACAAGACATCACCAAAGAAGAGAAGTCTGAGTAAACAAGTATTAAACAAAACCTACTCGGGGTCAACTGACGTCATATACTACTCGGGGTCAGTTAAAGATGCTCGGGGCTAGTTGATAACATTTTCTACTAGGGATCAGATGATGTCACTCGGGAACCAGCTAATATTGTGTTCTACTCGGGACAAACATGAAGAAAACCGAAAAAAAGCCCAGCGTGAAGCTCACACGAGTCGAGTTGTTAAAATACACAAAGATATCCATATCAAAGAGGAATTCCAAGAAGAATAGAATACCAAACAGAAAGAGAAGAATAGAATACCAAACAGAAAGGGACCTAAATCAGACAACATTTTATTTCTTCAAAAAGACCGTTTTTATAAGGAAATAAGTCCTAACTGGACTACATCACTAGAGTCCCATTTGATCTCAATACAAGTCTCCGAAATAGGAAAGAAGACAGACTACTTCAAACAAGTAACCAATCATAGTTAAATACAAATATCTTTTATTACTTGTACAAAGAGGATTAGGGTTCTATGAGCATATAAATAGAACCATAATCTCATCACAAAACACAAACAGAAGATATAGAAAAATACAGAGAGAAAAAGAGAGATCGAGAGTTGTAAATCTTTTTAATAGTGGATTTTGGATTGGTTGATTATTCAGCCACCCGTGGACGTTCTCCAGTCATCGGAGTTTTACCGCGTAAAACTTACGTCCGATTTCTTTCTCATTCTCTCTCTTTTTGAAATCATAGCTAAAACCCAATTCTTGTTGACTTTCTCCATACATCCAGAAATCGACATCAACAATTGACGCTAGAAGAAGGGGTTGAACCTTCGATTTAGTTAAAGGTAATGGCAGGAAGCAGAAGCAGTCCTGAGGATGTCTAAAAATCTCCAGATAACATCCAGGTTGGCAATAGTTCGCGAGATCTCACTGCAACCAAGGAGATCCAACCAACATCCCTGGCGAGGATCCAGAAAGTTCCTCCAACCAGCGAAGACCTGACACAACGCTTCAGAGTGGTGCTGCAACAGTTGGTGGCAGACGCAGCAAAGGAAGGAGTTGATCTACTGGTTGTAGAAGAAGCATAACCTCCTATCCTCCCATCTGTAAGGCTTCGTTTGGTTGTAATGGGCCTAGAACTAAATGCACCGGAAGCCGGAAGGAACTCTACTTTGATTAATCTGGCTGGATGTGAAACACCCGAGGAGGAACGACCACACCAGAAGCAGAACCATGATCAGACAGCCTGTGCCAGACACTACAAATATGACTGGCACAGAGATCGGTCGTCATCAGAATATAACGATAGACACCATCGCAAGCCTCATCACAAAACCATATGCCTGTAAGAATCAACCACCCATGAAACTCGACATCAGAGTGAAGAGCCAGAGAGAGGAATGACAATCACCCAGCGGTTTAACTATCATGGAAGTTCGGTGGGAGATAGAGATGTCATAATTCAGAGCCTAACTCGAGAAGTTGAAAACAATAGGAGTCAAATGGACGCACTGGTCAGATGTTATAGGTACAACGATTTATCTGACGAAGATTCTAACAGTCCATTCGCTAAGGAAATCTTGCAGACTTCATTCCTAGAAAGATTCAGGATGCAGCACGTGGAGTAGTTCAAGAAAGATACAGACCCTAAAGAACAAGTCAGACGTTATAAAAGTGCTATGACCCAGTATGCCCATAACGATCCCTTACTATGCCTCAACTTTCCACAAACTCTAGGGGACACGGGCTCAAGATGGTTCGGGAGATTGCCCCCAGTGAGCATCGAAAGCTTCAGTGAACTAATCAGGAGTTTCTCAAGGCAATTTCTGAGCAACGTTCACAGGAAAAATTCACTGGCTTACCTTTCTCAGATAAAACAAAGAAAAGATGAGTCATTGAAGAAATACCTAAGGAGATTCGGCCAAGCGGTATCAAAAATCGGCAGTGCAAACGACGAAGCGATAATTGTTGCATTCATCAACAATCTACAAAATGGACGACTATCTTTTGACTTAAGAAGAGCCTGTCTAACCGGATATTCAGATATGATGGATATGACGGAAGGATATGCACTTGCCGAAGAAGAAGAATTAGCCACTGGAGGATGCTATATGTATGGAGGAAAACCTGAAAAGGACGCTGAGTCCAAGGTGCAGAGCCAAAAGGGAAAACAGAAAGGAAACAACAAAGAAAAAAGAAAGATCGAGGAAAATGGGCGTAATGCCGAACTGACCACAGAGAAATTCCGAGGTAGATACGCCAACTACACCCTTCTTCGAAAAAAGCAGGAGGAAATCCTGGCCATACTGGAAGAGAAAATTATGGTAAAAAAGCCACCTCGCCAATCTCAGTTTGCTAAGTGAGATACAACCAAATACTACAGATTCCATAAGGAAACTGGTCATGAGACTTCCAAATGTTACTAGCTCAGAGTTTACATAGAAACCCTCATTCAGGAGGGACATTTTCAGGATGTAATCTTGAAAAGGGATGAGAAGTCAGAAACAAAGAAAGAGATCAGGGTCCATCACATCTCTGGTCAAAATCAAAGGGTCAGCCCAGAGGCCAATGAAGTAATACAAACAATCTTTGGAGGACCATCTACTGGGAGAAATAAACGAGAGTGAAAGCAGGAAATCAGAGAAGCATTAGAGGCAAGACATAACTTTGACGTGAACTCGGTCGAGCCAGACCCGAAAAGAGTAAAAGAAGGATAGGACCCAATAATATTAGCAGAAGCAGACTCACATGGGGTCGATGTTCGGCCAAATGATGCTCTGGTCATAAGTGTCCTGATTGGTCACCGGGAAGTCAGGAGAATTCTGATAGATAATGGAAGTTCGGTAGACATTCTTAATGTAGCCGTCTACGACCAACTCAGGTTGGACCAAAAGGATCTACAACCTTTCTATACTCCACTCAAAGGATTCGGAGGAATTGAGGTCAGGTCACTCGGGACGGTAAAGCTACCTGTAAAGATTAGAGTGGCACCTCGTCAGAGAACTGTATTTCTTGACTTCGTGGCAGTAGACTTAGACAATTGGCCATATAATACGTTGTTGGGTCGACCATTCTTAAATAAAACTAAGGCCGTAACAACCATTTATGCATTGATGATCAAGTTCCTGACCGAACAGGGGGTCGGTGTAGTCAAGGGATCCCAAGAGATGGCCCGAAGAGCTAACCTATCAGTATACAAAGACAGAAATGATGAACATGTATGCACTATAACGCAGCCGAGTCAGAACAAAGAGTCACTATCATTCGAATTTGATCCAATGGAAGAGTCGAATGAGTCCAAAAATGAACCGGTCGAAGAAATTATCATGAAAGAAGATGAACCAGATAAGAAGATCAAGATCGGGGCCAATCTGGAAGGAAAATTCAAACAAAGCCTCACTGATCTGTTTAAAGAATACAAGGATGTGTTCGCCTGGAGTCATGAAGACATGGTCAGGATAGACGCTTGAATAATATCTCATCATCTCGCGGTAGACCCGAATGCAAAACAAATGATATAAAAGAGAAGGGTATTCAATCTCGAGAGAAGTCAGACAATCAAACAGAAAGTGAAAAAGCTACTCGTTGTAGGGTCAATAAGAGAGATCAACTACCCTCAATGGGTAGCTAATATAGTCCTCATCCAAAAGAAAAATGGACAATGGAGAATGTGGGTAGATTTCACAGATTTGAGCAAAGCATGCCTAAAAGACAGTTTTCCACTCTCAAGGATAGACCAACTGGTGGATGCTACATCAGGCCATGAATTGCTCAGTTTCATGGATGCCTACTCTGGATATAACCAAATCCGGATGAACAAGCTGACGAAGAAAAAACAGCGTTCACAACTGATCAAGGCTTGTACTGTTACACAGTGATGCCCTTCGGATTAAAAAATACAGGGGCAACATATCAAAGGCTGGTCAACAGAATCTTTGCACGACAAATAGGAAGAAACATGGAAGTATACATTGATGACATGCTGACCAAGAGCATCTCGACAGACAGGCATACCTCAGACCTGCGAGAGACATTTGATGTTTTGAGGAGATACCAAATGAAGCTAAATCCGAACAAGTGTTTATTCGGGGTTCCTTCAGGAAGGTTCCTGGGTTTCCTAGTTCACCAATGGGGAATCAAAATCAATCCTGAAAAAATCCAAGCCCTGTAGAAAATGACTTCACCAAGGACACTGAAAGAAGTACAGTGCCTAACAGGATGCTTAGCTTCCTTGGGTAGATTCATCTCAAAGGCCACAGATAGATGCGCACCCTTTTTCAAAGTAATTAAAAAGGGAAAGGACTCGAATGGAATGAAGAGTGCGAGCATGCATTTTTAAAAATCAAAGAGTACTTATGGCAGGCTCCCATCCTTTCGAAACCACAAATGGGAAAGATACTCGATTTATACTTATCAATGACAGAACTAGCAGCAAGCTCACTCCTAGTCAGAACAGAAGATGGAGTACATAAGCCAGTGTATTATACCAGCAAGGCACTTTTGCCCGCCGAGACCAGGTATTCACATGCAGAAAAAATAGCCCTAGCATTGGTTTCAGCGGTAAGGAAGCTAAGGCCATACTTTCAGGCTCACACAATCCAAGTTTTCACCGACTGCCCACTGAAACAAATTTTACAAAAGCTAGAGATTTTAACAAGACTAACCAAATGGACAATCGAGCTAAGTGAATTCGATATCTATTACGTCCCCAGGACATCCTTTAAAGGGCAAGCACTGACAGATTTTATAGCAGAGTTCACAGAGCCAAACCTGGAAGCAAAAAAGATGTTGGAAATTTTTTTTCCATGGAAATTGTATGTTGATGGCTCTTCAAACACTCACGGCAGTGAGGCAGAGATCATAGTATGCATTCTAGAAGGAGATAATGTCGAATGTGCCATGAGGTTTGACTTCAAAGCAACCAATAATCAAGCCGAGTATGAGGCGTTACTAGCTGGACCCAAAGTCTGCATAGCTCTCGGGACCGATGAAGTCGAGATATTTAACGATTCACATGTAGTTGTCACCCAAGTCCTGAACGAATACCAAGCTAGGGATGAAGACATGATAGCCTATCATGATATTGCAAGACATCTCCTCCAGAAATCCAAAGAATATAGGATTGCTCAGATCCACAGGGAAGAGAATGAAAAGGCAGACGCTTTGTCCAAACTAGCATCAATAATAACCACAATCAGGCCAAAAACTATTCTGGTTGCACATCTCCTTAAACCGAGCACAATTGAGCTAAAAAACTATGAAATTTTAGAAATCCGAACACAGTCAGATGGTTGGATGACCCATCTGAGAAGGTTCCTGGAAGAAGGTGTGCTCCGGGAAGATCCTCTAAAAGCAAAACGTATCAGGTATCGATCAACATGGTACACATTGGTCGAAGGAGAACTATACAAAAGGGGGTTTTCCCGAACACTTCAAAGATGTGTTTCAGAGGAAGATGCATGTCAGATATTATAGAAAATCCATGAGGGAGTTTGCAGAAACCATACTGTGGGTAAAAGTTTAGCAAACTAGGGAGACGTCCTCGGTAATGTGTAAGGACTCAAACATATGATCATGGTGAGCCTTGATGTAATGTTCGGGTAGCAACCGAGTATGAAACACAAGTATAAATTTACTTGCCTGTTTTAAGATGACTCGGTTAATAATATTAGCCAGTTTAATAAAATACTTGACGTTAAAAATTATTTAGGTAACGAAACAAGTTTAATAAGATACTTGGTGAAGTTACCCGAATATCAGAAATAGCCAGTTTAGTAAGATACTTGGCATAAAGATTGCAATGGTAGGTTTAATAAGATACTTGACATAAAGATTGCAATAGTCGGTTTAATAAGATACTCGACATAAATTTCAATAGCCGATTTAATAAGATACTCGGCAACAATAGAATCAAGTTAAAGAAGACTCGGTGAAATCCCTAGAGCAATGAATCAGATCAGACCACTTGGTTTTCAGAATTACAGTTAACTCGGAATTTCATTGATAATCTTTACAAAGATTTGTTACAAAGAATTTTTACAAAGAATCTCTACAAAAATGAATTTCTACAAAATAAATCAATTAGGAGGACTTAGAACTCTTGCCGATGCTCAAGTCAGACACCATTTTGTACTCGCGGAGGGAAGGCCAAGCAATGGTATCGACCGAATCATCCATCCATTGACTGTAATCTTCTCCCGGGATCGGTCTGACATCAGGTACCACACCTTCCACAACCGATTCCTGACTAGTGTAAAAGGTCGAGAGGGAATGCTCAAAGGGAACCTTCAATTGCATGGGATGGGGCTCTTTGCCTCTGTTACGGAAATAAGCTCTCCACTCCTTCATCTGAGTTTGAAGAGATTCCAAGAACTGATCCACGTGATTCTTGATCGATAGCTCCCAGTTGGTTCAGGCTTTTTCAGTTGCCGGATTCTTAACCTTAAAAAACTGGCCAGCTGAAACTAGCCCTCGTTGAAATTCCAGAAGAAGAAAGGCATCGTAGGTTGGGGATCTTTTGAAACGGTCTACCCCTTGGTGTTGTTGTGTCTGAACCAGCTCAGCGAACTTAGCCATCATCTACAAAGAAACGAAATTAAAAATCAAGCAAGCAAACGGGCAAGGCAAGAGTAAGGAATAAAACCTACATAAGATGTGTTGTTGAAGATATTCTGAAGACGACTCGTCAGAGGTGCGTCCCTGAGATGACTCCAATGATCATCCCCGATAAAAGCCCGGCCAGATGACATCGCCCTGAGCATATCCTGAGGAGAAGGATAGGAAGGACCTCTCGAGGGTTCATCCCTTAGATCTTCAACCTTGGGGGGAGAGGAACCCCTGTTCGAGTCAGAAGTCTCCACACCCGTTGATGCTTCGACATGAACACTCGGGAGAATATTAGCCTCGGCGTCTCGAGGAACCTTGAGAGGGCGAGTAGGAGAGTCGACTGCCTTCTGTTTCTCAGCCCGAGAACGATGGAAGCTGAGATCAGCTGCGGGATCTTCCTGGACTTCATCCCTGAAGGATTAAAAAAATTCAGGATTTGTATGTACTTGACCCTCGAAGGTTTTACCTTCATCACCGGCATCTGACCACTGGGCAGGCCCTTCACCAAGACCCTCTCATTACTTCTTCCCGTCATCAGGCAACTCCTGAGTATGATCAGTTGGGCCGCTCAAACCACTAGACTCTCTTGCAGTCGGCCGAACGACTTCCTCAGGGACATATTCAGGGACCTGCTCCTCAGCCATATCAGGTTCCTCGTCAGATTCAGGTGGGGCAATACCATCTTTGCTCTGACGAGAAACTTCTTTTCGGCTCGCTTGAAGAATCGACTTCACTTGACGAGCTTGAAGGTCAAAGACGATGTCCGAGTCATACACTTAGAAGGAAAAGGAGAATCGCGTCAGAATATATAAAGCAAAAAAAAAAATAACAAAAAAAAAGAGGGTTACAAAGATCACCTACATCGTATGCGATATCCTGAAATCTGGCTAAAGAAGCCGAGCTCTATCATCTTTTTCTCGTTAAAAAAATAAGTCATGTTCCTCTTCTCCAGAGTGTGAACTGCTTCCTAAGCAAGTCTGGTTAGCTCAGCATCGCTGAATTCAAGCTTTTTCTTGTTCCATACCTCAGGGAACAGAAAAAGTTGGGAGCTTTCAACACCCTCAGAGTTTCCCCAGCCGAAAGAGTGACTTCAAGACCGAGATTCCCTCAGGTGAAAAACCAGCTGTTCTTCCAGTACTTGTTGGATGAAAGGGAATCCCCATACAAAACCCTTATTTTTTGGGTCACCAGAGGTATCAACTCCACGATTCACCTTTATCCCCTCAGGGACCCAACAATTTGGTGAGTTTGACAAGAGGAAATAAGTCTCTGTCTTGCCAGACTACCTTAGTGTATAGAAGTGCCTGATTTCACTAGGGGAAGGCGACGAAAGGTTCATTCGGCTTCACATGTGCTACATGCACATTAAGATCTTGTAGCTGTTCAGGGCGGCCAGTTAAGCTGGAGCGATCTCTGCTTCTGCCAGAAACCAGGCAATAAACGGCTGAAAAGAAAGAGTGACGCCGTAACAAAGCATGGATCCATAGATTGCCACCATACCCGGGGGAGGATTCCACACAGCTCTATCACCCACCGGAATCAAAGTAACCGAATTATCCAGGTCGAATCGGGCACGATATTTCCCGATCTCATCTGCCCAGACCATATTCGGTTCGGTATCAAACCCATTCGGGCGATCAGCAGAGAAAGAGAGACAAGACACTCTGAACGCCTCTTCGACATCATTCTCGTCAACAGTCTACTCCCTGATTGGAACGCTGTTCGAGTTGTGCTTATGGACTTCGCTTTTGCTTTGATGTTTTCCCATCCTTGATCGAAGTGGTACCCTGTGATTAGAAACGACAAATTTAGAACTAGATAAATCATAATCAGAATTGGATACAGAACTAAAATGGAAGTCAGGGTGAAGCTCAGAAACGTCGACTTCTAAAAAAGAAGGTTCATCAGGGGGGATTTCCCCCAATAATCTTCGAACGCAGGAAACCAGTTGAAAATCCCCACGATCGAGCGCTTCAAGAGCTATAGTACAGAGTCGAAGACGGGAAATCGGATCCATTAAAACTAACCTTAAATGAAGAAATCTGATGCAAAATCTTCAACGAAGAACAACGATTTTCTGCGTAAAGAAATCTGGGCTGGAAAAATCAATGACATTTGATGACGTAGGCGGCGCACCCGGAGACACATAGGTCATTTCTCATAAATGACATTGAGAAACGAAGCAGTAGAGGACACATGTTCAGAGAAGAACCGGCTTTGGCCGTCAGAACTCCAAAATGTCACCGTCATTAAGATCTCGCGTGAGGAGGCAAATCGAATTTACATGGTCACAATTAAGACACGCCATTATGACAAGACATTTACCATGGCATTAAAAAGATGTAAAAATTGAAGAATTGATTAAAATATTTTTGCCCGAAACGAAACCCTGTTCGGCAAAAATATTTTAAGGGGGTATTGTCATATGTAAATTTTATCAGACGTATACGTCATTGACAAGGAGGATAAAATTGCCAGATGGACATCCGAATATGCATTCTGAGAATATTCTACAAGACATCACCAAAGAAGAGAAGCCCGAGTAAACAAGTATTAAACAAAACCTACTCGGGGTCAACTAACGTCATATACTACTCGTGTCAGTTAAAGATGCTCGGGGCTAGTTGATGACATTTTCTACTCGGGATCAGATGACGTCACTCGGGACCAGCTAATATCATGTTATACTCGGGACAAACATGAAGAAAACCGAATAAAAAGCCCAGCGTGAAGCTTACACGAGTCGAGTTGTTAAAATACACAAAGATATCCATATCAAAGAGGAATTCCAAGAAGAATAGAATATCAAACAGAAAGGGATCTAAATCAGACAACAATTTTATTTCTTCAAAAAGATCACTTTTATAAGGAAATAAGTCCTAACTGGACTACATCACTAGAGTCCCATTCGATCTCAAAACAAGTCTTCGAAATAGGAAAGAAGACAAACTACTTCAAACAAGTAACCAATCATAGTTAAATACAAAGATCTTTTATTACTTGTACAAAGAGGATTAGAGTTCTATGAGAATATAAATAAACCCATAATCTCATCACAAAACACAGACAGAAGATATAGAAAAATACAAAGAGAAAAAGCGAGATCGAGAGTTGTAAATCTTTTCAATAGTGGATTTTGGCTTGGTTGATTATTCAGCCACCCGTGGACGTTTCTCCGGTCATCGGAGTTTTACCACGTAAAACTTGCATCCGATTTCTTTCTCCTTCTCTCCCTCTCTCTTTGAAATCACAGTTAAAATCCAATTCTTGTTGACTTTCTCCATACATCTAGAAATCGACGTCAACAACCATGTATCGCAACCACATCAGAAGTAGAATAAAAATGCTATTATTATTATATATGATTATTATATTTAAAATAAAAAAAAAAAAAATAAGTAACATTTATGATTGTCACGTGTTGTAACCATATAAAAGGTAGAAAAAAATATATTATTATATTATTATATATAATATTTAAATTATTGTATATTAAAATAATAATAATAAAATTTAGTAACATTTATGATAGTCATATGTCGAACCACATTAAAATTTTAAAAAAGCTGTTAATATATTATTATATACGATTAACTAATAATATCTTCCCTATTTGGTTATCTATAAAAGTAGGAGATAAAATCAATCTATTTTCTTTCCTTAATTTTAATTTCCAATACAAAAAAAGGAAGTTTTTTTTTATTAAATTAATTATCTTATGTTGGCATAATTCCTTACTCTAAATAGTTTGTTTGTCGGTAATTATTTAATTTTACCTCCCACATTTTCTTTAGCGATAATCATTTTCTCTTTTAAATTGTCATATTATATATTTTACCCCTTTGGTTTCAATAATGATCAGTTTCCCCTTTAAAAACTAAAATATTAGACGTTTCCGTCCTACCGTCAGGATTTCCATTAAAACTCTCGTTAACCATTAATTTTCACCATAAAAGACATTAATGCCCTTCAATAAATGTAAATAAATGGGTCTGAAAAGAGAACAAAATGCAAAAAAGAAAAAGAGAAAACAAAGCAAAAAAGCAAAAAAGCAAAAAAGCAAAAAAAAAAAAACAAAAGAGAAAAGAAAACAAAAGGTGAAAAGAAAATAATGATTCAATCTCCTGCAAAATCTCTCTCTTACCATTCACTCCATCATCACATCATTCTAACAAAAACAATTTACATAACCCCAAATCTTATTCTATTTTTTTTCTTCAATAATCATCAATGTTTTACACAAAAACCCAAAATCCTCATTAGAAATCTGCACCCATCAAACTACCAAAAATCTTAAACTAAAACTCTCACATAGATATCTCCACCCACAGAATCCTCACCACCACCACACATTCCTTCTTGAAAAGAAGTTATGGATCGTGCTTCAAAACGGGGAACAGCAGTCCGCAGAGAGGCGAGCACACTCGGAGGATCAGAGCGAGTGCGAGTCAGAATCGAGCGAGTCAAATACAAGACTAGAGAGAGACACGAACGGTGGCGGTGGCGGTGGCGGTGGTTGTAGAGTGAGAGGTCTGTGAGGGTTTGTTCCTTGAGGTTTGGTGTTGATCTTCGATTTGGGTATGATGAGGATGAACTGGGTATGGATTTTTGAGGTTCGGTGTTGATCTTCGATTTGGGTATGGGTTGATGATTTGGATCTTTGATTTTGTTCGATTTTGGGATGAATTAGATGATTGGGTTTGAGATGGGTTCTAGGTTTTGAGTCTGGTCTTGTTGATGATGATTGTGGTTTGGTGGTGGTGTTGAAGATGACTATGGATTGGTGGTGGTGTTGATGATTGTGAATGTTGCTGGAATTTGGTTTGATGGGTTTGGTTTGATGGGTTTGGTTTGATAGGTTTTAGTTTGATGAAAAAGAAAGAGGATAATGGGTTTTAGGCTCATTTTGGTATTGCTGTGCTGTGGGGAGAAGTGTTTTTGAAATTGCTGTGGAGGGAATTGCTTTTGGAATTGCTTTGGGAAGAATCAGCTAAGTGTTTGGTGAACTGATTTTTAAAAGTGCTGTGAGAACTAAAAGCAATTTCAATGTGTTTGGTTAGCTGAAATAAAAAGTGCCGTGAGTGTGTAAAATTACTAAAAGGACATAGACATCTAAATGGTACTAATGTGCTATACTTTACATTTTTCTTGTTTATTTGTGTTTAATGTTAAGTGTTATATAATTATGGTACTTTATTGAATTAATTAGCCCCATTTTTTATTAGCCCCATTCGAGAGTAGGTAGCTTAAATCGCAAGTAAGATGGACTAGGTTCACTTATACCGGGATTAGGTAGTGGTGGTGGATTTAAACCGGGATTAGGTTGTAATTCCTTTGCCATTAGTGGATTCGAGGTTCGAGTGTGGCGAACATATCAGCCAGTGGTTTTTTCCATTTGGAGGGTTTCCACGTAAATCTCAAGTGTCTTTATTAATTTCGCACTTTTTACACTTGTGATATTTTTCTAACTAGCTAGGGGCATTTTCATCAACTTAACTTTTAAAGAAAATTGGGTGAAATTGTTTAAAATCTATTCACCCCCCTCTTGATTAATATTATACACACCATAATATTTGTTTCAATTGGTATCAGAGCAGGTTCCTAGACATACATAGGTGATCCTTGCTCATTTTGGTGTGTGTTACATTTTATGTGTGTATTGATCATTCATTCAGTTGCATTCATATCATTCATTCATTAAACACAATGAGTGGAAACGGTGGCAACGAGGGAGCTTCTAGCACTAGACCTGCACTTCTCACCGGATTGAATTATGCATCTTGGAAAGGCAAGATGGAGTCGTATATTTGCCAAATTCATGATAGGGCTTGGATGGCGGTTGAAGATTGCTACACTCCACCCATGATGACTCCTACAGATGGAGAAGATGATGTACTCAAGCCAAAGGCACAGTGGAACACACAAGAGTTTGAGGCATAGAAGTGGAATAGGAAGGCAATGCATGCCATCCTATGTGCAATGGATGAGAACCAGTACAAGTTGGTTCAAAATACTAGGACAGCTAAGGAGGCATGGGATATCCTAGAAGTTTCACATGAGGGAACCGATGTGGTTAAGGAATCGAAGCTTCAAGTTCTTCAAACACAATATGAATTGCTCAAGATAGATGAGAACGAGTGCTTCAATGACTTTGAAGTGAGGTTGATGGACATTGTGAACCAAAGTCATCAATTTGGTGATCCTTATTCGGATAGGAAATCACGCAGAAGAATATGAGATATCTACCTAATAGATTTGAGTCTAAGGTGACGGCTTTAGAATTTAGAAGGGAATAGTGGTTATAAGGATATGAAGCCAAGTGGAGTGATTGAGAGGCTTCTAGCTTATAAATCTAGAAAATGTCCTAACCCCACACCATCAAAAAAGCAACAGGATATTGCTTTGAAAGCCACCAAAGTTGAGAAGGAGGAAAGTGATGACTCGGATGAAGAAATGGCCTTGCTAATAAGGAAGTTCAAGAAATTCTACAAGTCTGAGAAGGAAGGTTTTGAATCCAAGGGTCAAGACTTCAAGAAAAAGGCCCCCTTCAAAAAAGATTGAGCCTAGTCAAGAAAAGACCGAGAAGAAAGGAGTCAAATGCTATGAATGTGGTGGGATAGGTCACTTTGCCCTAAATGTGCAAATCACAAGGTCAAGAAAAAGGGAAAAGTGATGGCTGCCACACGGAGTGAAAGTGATAACTCTAATGAAGAAGATGAATATTCGGATGATGAAGAACTCATGGCCAACTTTATAGCCTTTACATCCTCTCTTAGGAGCAAAGATGCTAGTGAAGAAGAAAATGAGAGTCAAGAGGAAAACTACTCAAGTGATGATGGATCTTCATCACAATCCACAAATGGAAGTGTGGATAGGATGGATCTCAAGGACTATATGACTAAGTTTGAGAGTTCAAGGTAAAAAAACAAGAATGAAATTAAGAGATTAAAATAAGGAAACCTAGACCTCTCAACTCAAGTTGACCAACTAAATGAAGAGTTGGTGAGATCTAAGAGGAGTGAAGAAGGGTTGAAGAAAGAGCTTGAAGATGCTAGAGAGTTGTTAGCCAAGATGAACTCTAGAACCAAAAAACTTGAACACATGCTAGATGTTGGAAAGAGGCCAAGTGACAAGAAGGGGCTTGGGTTTGAAGATGACAAGATGTCCTCCACTCCAAGCAAGACAATTTTTGTAAAAAGCATGAACTTCAATGGGTCCTCTTCTCATCAATCGCCTAGGAAGAAACTTGACCTAGAAGAGTGTTCAAGTAGTGCTCCAGTGAAGGTGGCACCAAGAATCCTACCTCAAGCCCATCCTACAAGGGCTCCTCAAGTTAACTTCCCTCAACCGAAAGCTCATAAAGGGAAGATACCTATCATGCAAGCTCAACTAAGGAAGTAATCAAGTCTTGCTTAACAACAGAGAAGGAAAGCTCCTCAACAACAATTAAGACAACCACAAAGACATGGGAAGGCTCCAATGCATCCTCAAGGTTATGGTATGATTCCTAACTTCATTCCTACATGTCATTTTTTTGTGGTATTGATGGTCACATTATACCAAATTGCTTTAGATATATTAAATTGTGTAGAATTGAAAGCATGATAGAGAAGAAAAAGACTAAATCCATGATGCATGTCACTAGGAAAAATGGAATACCTTTGCGATCCTAGGACACTTAGAGCCCATGTACCATTGACCACTAGGAAGAAAAATATTGTACCTAGGTGGATTAGAAAGGATGAACACTTTTTCCATGTTGCACAAATTGCCTTGAAAGCTCATTCTTGTGATTTTTGGTATTTTGATAGTGGGTGCTCTAGGCACATGACTGGAAGCAAGAGTTTCTTTGAGATACTTGTGATGGAGGAGGGAGGAAATGTCACTTTTGGTGATGAATCCAAAAAGAAGGTTAAAGGAAAGGAAACCATTTCCATTCCTGGATTACCCTCATTGTCCAATGCTTTGTATGTTGATGGTTTAAAAGCTAATTTGATAAGCATTTCACATCTTAGTGATGAAGGACTTTCCGTCTTGTTTAGGAAAAATGATTGTTCTATCCTATTGCCAAATGGACAAACCTTGTTAAAAGGTATGAGATCTAGCGACAATTGCTATTGTCTTGAGGCTAGAGGTGTCTCTTACAATGTTTCCAAGGATGAACAAATTGAGTTGTGGCACGAAAGACTTGGTCACATAAACTATAGGGATTTAGGAATCTTAGATAAGTTCAATGTTGTGCGAGGCCTTCCCAAGCTTGGGAAAAAGGTGAATGGTGTTTGTGGACCTTGCCAATAAGGGAAGCAAACCAAAAGTATGCACAAAAAAGGCAAGTATTTATCCACCAAGGAACCTCTAGAGCTTCTCCACATGGATCTTATGGGTCACATGCAAACCGAGAGTTTAGGTGGAAAAAGATATATTTTTGTGTGTGTAGATGACTTCTCTAGGTACACTTGGACTTATTTTCTTAGAGAAAAATCTGAAACCTTTGACAATTTTTAAATGCTTTGTTCCAAAATTTAAAATGAAATGAACTCCAAGATTAAAAGCATTAAGAGGATTAGGAGTGACCATTGGAAGGAATTTGAGAATGCTCATTTTGAAAACTATTGCAATAGTCTAGGCATCTCTCATGAGTTTTCAGCTCCTAGGACACCTCAACAAAATGGAGTTGTTAAGAGGAAAAATAGAGTTCTTCAAGAAATGGCCCGTGTGATATTGCTTAGCAACAATGTCCCTAGGAAATCTTTGGACCGAAGCTATCAATACGGCGTGCTACATCGAAAATAGAGTCTTTCTAAATCCCCACACTAGGCAAATCTCCTACGAGTTATGAAAAGGTAGAAAGCCAAATGTTAGCTATTTCCATACCCTTGGAAGCAAATGCTACATTTTAAATGACCGTGATCAACTTGGAAAATTTGATGCCAAGAGTGATGAGAGTATCTTCATTGGCTATGCCTTGAATAGTAGAGCCTATAGAGTTTTCAATCTAAAAACTAGGACCGGAATGGAATCATCTTATGTTGTCATTGATGATACTAGGCTCAAATCTAATGACCAAAAGGAGGAGACAGATCTAGTTGATTACTCCCCTTTGGAGAAGGTTGTTGATATTTCTAATGTTGAAAAGACTAATCTTGATGATGACATAACACAACCTATTGATAGGATTTCTTATTTGGACTCAAAAGAACCTGCTCCAAGGGTTAGGAAACTCCTTGACAAGGATGACATCATTGGAGAGGTTAGTGAGGGTGTTAGGACTAGGCGACAAATGGCTAATCTAATTAGCTACACTTGCTACACCTCTCAAATAAAACCCAATAAGGTTGATATGGCCTTAAAGGATGAATTTTGGGTTCTTGCTATGCAAGAAGAGCTTAACCAATTTAAAAGGAATGAGGTTTGGACTCTAGTTTCTAGGCCCAAGAACACCAATGTGATAGGTATCAAGTGGGTAAATAGGAAAAAATCTGATGAGGATGGCAACATTGTGTAAAACAAGGCTATGCTTGTTGCACAAGGGTACTCTCAAATTGAGGGTATTTAATTTGAGGAGACATTTGCTCCCGTTGCTAGGATTGAGTCCATTAGGCTTCTTTTATCCATTTCTTGTTTGCGCAAGTTCAAATTATACCAAATGGATGTTAAGAGTGCCTTCCTCAATGGTTTCTTGCAAGAGGAAATGTTTGTTGAGCAACCCAAAGGGTTTGTGGATCCTCACCACCCTAATCATGTATATCATCTCAAGAAAGCTTTATATGGGTTGAAACAAGCACCAAGGGCTTGGTATGAGCGCCTCACTCAATTTCTTATAGACAATGGCTACACTAGGCGTAGTGTTGACAAAAATCTATTCATCAAGAAAGACAAAGATGAGCTCTTTATAGCTCAAATCTATGTTGATGATATTGTTTTTGGCTCCACTAATAACATCAAAGTCCAACAATTTGTTGATGTCATGTCTCATGAGTTTGAAATGAGTATTGTTGGTGAGCTAAGTTACTTTCTAGGTTTACAAATTAAGCAAATGGATGATGGGATTTTCATATCCCAAGCTAAGTATGCCAAAACCCCTAGTGAAGAAATTTGGCCTTGAAAGTGACAAACATTGTGATACACCCATGAGCACCACTTTGAAGCTAAGCAAGGATGCTAGCGGTAAAAGTGTGGACCAAACTTTGTATCGTGGCATGATTGGTAGCTTGCTCTTTTTGATCGTAAGTAGGCCCGATATCTCTTTTAGTGTGAGTGTGTGTGCTAGGTACCAATCCGATCCTCAGGAGTCCTATCTCTCTTCCGTTAAGAGAATCATTCGATATGTGAATGAGACATCTAACTATGGAATTTGGTACTCTTTTGACACTAATTCTAGTCTTGTAGGCTTTAGTGATGCAGATTGGACAGTAAATTGTGATGATAGGAAAAGTACATCGAGCGGTTGCCTTTTTCGTTGGGAACAACCTTGTCTCTTCGTTTTGCAAGAAGTAAAATTCGATTTCTTTGCCCGCGGCTGAGGCCGAATACATAGCTGCTGGGAGTGGAATGTGCTATACTTTACATTTTTCTTGTTTATTTGTGTTTAATGTTAAGTGTTATATAATTATGGTACTTTATTGAATTAATTAGCCCCATTTTTTATTCTACTTTATTTAATTAATTAGCCTCATTTATTTATTTTATTCTACTTTATTTTTTTATTTCATTTTTATTCTACTTTATTGAATTAATTATCCCAATTTTTTTATACAGTTATGACAACATTTTTTTTGTACAGAAATATAAGTCCAATTTTTTTTATTAAATTTCGTTAAAAGCAAGGACAAAGTTGGAAAGTTAGTAAAATTTCATTTAATATCACTGTAGCACGTTTTCTAAAAGTAGAAGCCAAAATCCAAAAGCATGTATTTGTAGCTTCTCAAAAACTCAGTTAAGAGAAACTAAAAGTGACCAAAAGCACTTCCCCGTGATTTTACCAAACACCCTGTCTTAGATCCATAATCACTTTTGACCCCAAAAGCAGCTGGGGAAGCAATGACAAACTGGGCCTTAGTCTAATGAATTCGGTTTGGTGATTTTTGTAATTCTGTTTCATGGTTTTTTTTTGTTGGAATTTGGTTTGATTGGTTTTATTTTATTTTTTCGATTTTGCTCTTTATTTTATTTTTCAGTTTTTTAAAATTGAATAAAAAAGAGACTGATATATTGAAGTTACAAATTGTCCTTACTAATTGACGGTCAAAGTGTATCATAACGAAAATCCTGTCGGTATGGGATAAAATGTTTAATATTTTGGTTTTCAGGAAAGATATAGACCATTAATAAAATTAGAGGGGACAAAGTCTATAAGTATTGTCAAAATTAGGTTTCGTAATAAGATAAAAGATGAATTTTTTATAAATTCTTTGATCCTGTATATTGAAAAAGAAATCACATAGCAACTTAGTATATATTCGATTATAGACGATTTTATAAATTTAAAAGAGCGTCGCGTTTTATTTTAATTCGTAAAACCGTGACTACTTTATTTATTAATTAATTTATTGTATTATTACAATTTACATATGAAACTATATATTATTATATTTGATTTTTCAAATATTATTATATTCGTTTTCTGTTAACTTTTGATATTTGTTTTTGTGTTGACCCCAAAACTAAAAACTAAAAACCTTGATTTGCCCTTGCTAACAACATTCAACAATTATTGGAAAAATTCGGTAATCATTGGGCAACACGCATTCTGAATCCTAAAGCCTAAAGGTATCTTCTTTTCTTTCAATTTGTGTATTTTTCGGCATCTAGTCAATTTATTTTAGGATGAGGTTTTTTTTCGGGGTATTATCTCTAAAGTCCCTAATTTTTAAAGAATTATTTTCTTTTTAAATATCTTTATTATATTAGTCACTTTAATCCATTGTTTTTTCAAAATACATCACTTTAGTCTATTTGATAAAAAACTAATGGTTAACTATAACAGAATGATTAAAAATACCATTTTACTCTTATTGTTATTTTTTAATTTTTATCTTTTAATCACTCTAGTTTCAATAATAACTGGTAAATATCTGAAAAAAAAAATACCATAAAGACACAATCTCTAGCCAACTAAGCTATAGTAGTTTATTGTTGAATATTTCTTGATTTAAATGTATATATAGTTATATAATTTGTTTAAACTAATTTAAATCAATTTATATAATTGAAAATAAACTTATATATATATATATATGTTGACGTCGATTTCTCGATGGATGAGAAAGTCAACAACGTTAGATTTTGTTATGACCTGTCAAAAGAGAAAAAGAAAGAGAATGTAATGTAAGCAATAATGACACAAGTTTATGTGGTAAAACTGCGGTGATCGGAGAAACATCCACAAGTGGTTGAATGCACAACCAAACTAAATCCACTATTTAAACAAAGCATTACACCACTCGATCTCTCTTGCCTCTCTCTTGCAATGATTACTTTTTTTTAGTCTGTTTTTCTATTCTGTGTATATCTCTCTTTTGCAATGGGATTATGGGTCTATTTATATATACATAGAACCCTAATCCTTGTTCTACAAGTAATGAAAAAGAATTGTATTTTAATTAAGACTGGTTGCTTGTTGAAGTCGTATTTATCTTCTTTCCTGTTTCGGAGACCTTATGAAGATCCAGTTTGAATTTTAACGGGATTCTGGTGGCTTAGTCCGTTTAGGACTTATTTCCTTATCGGCGTGTAGTCCTCTACAATAGTAGAGTTGTTGCCTAATTTGGGATTTGTTTCCTATTTGGCGTTTTATTCTTCTAGAGACTCCTTTGACAAGGATGTTTTATGTATTGGAACATGATTCTCGGGCTTACCCACCTATGTGAATCATATGCTGAACTTCTTTACTTGGGTTTCTTGTGTTGTCCTGAGTAGAACGTAATGTGCCAAGTACTCATGTTCGGACATACTCGGGTTCTTATTCCTTAGTGAAGTCTTGAATGATGTCTTCTAATTGCCAGCTCGGATGCCCATTTGGTGATTCTTCAAGGGATTGTCTTACTTGTTGGTGACGTGTTCATTCAATAAGATATACATATAATAATACCCTCTTAAAATATTTTTGCAGAGTAGAATTCATTTTGGCGAAAATATTTTAATTGCTGTGAATTTCGACTAGCCTTTTGTCTTTCCCTTCTTAATTTCTCATTAATGTAGGAATAATAATCCTCAAACAATTTACTGCATTAATGACGTGTCTCAATGGCAACCGTGCATGTGCGGTTCGTCTCGTCACGTGAAATCCCAGTGATTATGACGTTTTGAAATCATGACAGTTTAATCTGTTCTCTCCATGACACGTGTCCTTTAGTCGTTTGGTTTCTCAGTTAGCATTTATGAGATGCGACTCGTCGCCTACGTCACCAAATGTCCCATTTTTTTTTTTTCGGCTTCTTGAAACCCTGGGGTTTCGTGTCTTTGACCATTTAGGTAGTTTATTTAAAGTGAATGGGGGTTGTTCCTGTTCATTTTTCTTAGAAAGAAAGAAAAAACAAAGGTTTTCTTGCGCACAGATTCGTCTTGGTTCTTCATCGAAGCTTTTCCCGGTTTCTTCGCATCTACTTGAAAGGCCAGTTCAGATGGATCCTGTTTCACGACAGTGTCATTTTGTTATAGCTTTTGAAGCACTTCAGCATGAAGATTTTCAATTGGTTTCTTGTGTTCGTAGGTTATTAGGGGAAATCCATCATGATGAGCCTAATTTTCTAGATGTTGATATTTCTGGGCTTTATCTTGATGTTCGTTTCAGTTCTAGCTCTGAATCTTCTTTTAGCTATAAGTCTTTCATTTCTGATCACAAGGTTCCTTTACGATCTAGGATGGGGAAGCATCAGTGTAACCGTACGGTACACAAACATGGTTTAAGCAGTGCTCAAGTTGGGAGGCAAGTAAATAGCAAGAAGGATGTTGAAGAAGAGCATCGGGCTTCTCGAGTCCCTTTTTCTCTTGATTTTCCGAGTACGTATGATGACGAGCCAAACGTGGTCGGGGAAGCAGAAATCAAAAAGTATCGTGCTCAATATGATTTGGACGATTCGGTTTTAATGGCCCCTGCTGGTAATAGGGCCACGTGGAACCCTCCTACAGGGCATGGTAGCAATTTATGGATCCATGCTCTGTTGTGGTGTGACTCTTCCCCTCTAGCCTTTTATTGCTTGGTTTCTTGCAGAGGCGGGGATCACTCCAGCCCAGCTTGCCCCGAACAGCTATAGGATCCTGATGTGTATGTGGCACATGTGGAGCCAGATGAACTTGCCGCCGTATTCTCTTCATGAAATTAGACATTTTTATACTCTAAGGTAGTCTGGTCAGACTGGAACTTATTTTTTTCTATCCAGCCAACTAGATAGCTGGATTCTTAAGGGGACGAAGATGAACCTGGGAGTTGATATTTTCTCGGACGTCAAGAAGAAAGACTTTGTGTGGGGTTTCCCTACTTCAAACAAGCACTGGAAAAATAGCTAGTTTTTTGCCGGAGGGAACTTGGGACTTGAGATCGAGCTCTCAGGTGGGAAAGGCCGGGAAGTATTAAAGGTTCCCCGTTTCTTTTGCTCTCTTGATCGCTTGAACAAGTCACAACCTACTTTCACTAATGTCGAGTTCCCCGTTTATTTATGAATGCAACGGTTATTGCCTCGTCATTTGAGCTGATGATTTCTGAGACCGCCTGACCAAATCTCCCCAGGTTCTTTTTTAACAACTCGTCTTTCCCTTGCTTCAGCAGAGAAAGGTAAGCCACTGACTTTTTCCTATGTACATTGCCTAGGAATTTTCTTGAAAATCTTCTGCTTAACTCGTTGAAACTCTTAACACTTGTAGGAGGCAATCTCCCGAACCATCTTGAGGCTGCATTTCCAAGAGTTTGTGGAAAATTGAGACACAATAAAGTGTCGCTGGGCATATTGGGCCATAGTGATTTTATATCGTCTGACATGTTTTTTAGGATCTATATCCTTCTTGAACTATTCCAAGTGTGGCATCCTGAATCTCTCTGGGAAGGGGTTCGTAGGATGTCCCTGGTGAAAGGGCTATCAGAATCATCATCAGGCAATTCATTGTATCCATATCGCCTAATTGGTGCATCCATCTAGCATTTGTTATTCTTGACTTCCCATGTCAGACTCCTGATTACGATATCTCTATCGCCCACTGGTTCTCCTTGATGGTCGACCCGTCACGTGACCGTAATACCTGTCACCATCTCTTCTTCTTTCTGTCTCCGAGTCTCATGAGCAAAACCTTGTAAGCGTATGGTCCCACGATGAGGTTTATGAAGGTGTCAATCTCTACCCTCTAATGACAATGACCAATCTCTACGCCGGTCATATTTACGGTGCCTACCATGGCCCGCCTTACCGTGGCTCCGCCTTCGGTACAACAGTTCCTCTGTGGGCGTTTCACGATCCTTGTTCTGGTTGCGTGTCGTACCCTCAATCTGATTGATTGGGTCTGAGTTCCTAACAGCTACTGGTGCATCTGGTTCTGGCCCAACTACAACCGATCAGGGCCTAGGAGATGATGGAGGATTTGGCGGATGCGCCTCTCCCACGACCAATAGATCTATTCCTTCTCGAGCCACAACTGTTAGTAACTGTTACAATACATCACAAAAACGACGCGTTATATCCTCACTGGTAGAAGGGACTTGCTGGATACCAACCAGGGATATCGATTGATTCCCGGTGGTTGTGGTGGGATCCTGAGTGGTCCCGTCTATATGCGTATTTTCTGGAGATTTCTGGATGTCCCTGGAATTGTCTCTGCTTCTGCTACTAGCCATTGCTTAAACAGGTTTAAGGTTCCCCCTCATTCTAGCACTAATTGTTGACGTCGATTTCTCGATGGATTAGAAAGTCAACAACGTTGGATTTTGTTATGACCTGTCAAAAGAGAAAAAGAAAGAGAATGTAATGTAAGCAATAATGATACAAATTTACGTGGTAAAACTGCGGTGATCGAATAAACATCTACAAGTGATTGAATGCACAACCAAGCCAAATCCACTATTTAAACAAAGAATTACACCACTCGATCTCTCTTGCCTCTTTCTTGCAATGATTACTTTTTTTTTAGTCTGTTTTTCTATTCTTTGTGTATCTCTTTTTTGCAATGGGATTATGGGCCTATTTATATATACATAGAACCCTAATCCTTGTTGTACAAGTAATGAAAATGAATTGTATTTTAATTAAGATGGGTTGCTTGTTGAAGTCTTCTTTATCTTCTTTTCTGTTTCGGAGACCTTGTGAAGATCGAGTTTGAATTTTAACGGGATTCTGGTGGCTTAGTCCATTTATGCTTATTTCCTTATCGGCGTGTAGTCCTCTAGAATAGTAGAGTTGTTGCCTAATTTGAGATTTTGTTTCTTGTTTGGTGTTTTATTCTTCTAGAGACCCCTTTGACACGTATGTTTTGCGTATTAGAACATGATTCTCGGGCTTACCCACGTATGTGAATAATATTACGGACTTTGATTTTTTGAATTTTCTGAGTTTCCTTTTGTTTTCTTATTTTTCTTTTTTATTTTCATAAATATGTTTTTATATATTATTTATTAAATATTAGTTTATTTTACATTATATATATGAGTTTATTTTAAATTATTTAAATAGATTTAAATTAGATTAAACAAATTATATATATATATATATATATATATATATATTTAAATCAACAAATATTTAAAAATGAGTTAATCTAGCTTATCTGGTTAGATCTTGTGTCTTTATGACTTTTAACCATGGTTCAAATCTGATGGAGGTATTTTAATTTTTTTAAGGGGTTGACCAACTATTATTGAAACTAGAGAAACAAAAAGACAAAATTTTTAAAAAACCATGGTTCAAATCTGATAGACGTATTTTTTTTAAAGGGTTGATCAACTATTATTGAAACTAGAGGAACTAAAAGAAATTTAAAAAAAAATATATGACTATTTGTTAAAAAGTAGGAACTTTAGTGATAATACCTCTTTTTTTTTTTCATGTTATACTAATGAATCTTTATACCTTTAGATAATTTTCTCTAAAGCGACCAAGATTTGCAATTTTTTTTTTTTAAATTCAGTTATTAAAGTTTTGAGTTTTAATTCAATAATTAGTCTACTTAATTGGCAGGCGTTAAATGGTTCGGGGTATATTCATTTTTGCTCTCTACAACTTCTTTTTAATGCGTCATTACTTTTGTTGTGCTGCAAACCTTAATCTCTAATCAATGTCTAAAACAAAGATGATTTTTTTTTTGTATGTAAAATAAATCTAGTTTACATTTATTTAAACAAACAACTGTTACGGTTATTGACTCGACGCTTTTCATTAACTGCACATGGAAGATTCTCTAAAAGAAAATACTTTTCTTTTTAGTTAATTATTTATTTATAATTTTTTTAAGAAAATTATTTCTTGAGTTAAGCTTATAAATAAGTGTTTACTAAGCTAAGATAATTCCAAATATAAGGGCATACAATATATATATCAGTTTTGATTACAAGATGAATGCTATAGGAATTCGAAATTGCATCACTTTAAGGTAAGAGTTCAATCTAATCCTCAAATGATCTAAAAACTAAACCTATCCATCGAAAACGCTAAGAGTATCTCTAATGAAAATATGTATTTTGAGAAAATTGATTGTCACATAGAAACTCCAGTACAATTATCTAACTTTAATATGGATATGATGTGACAAAAAAAAATAGAGAATATGGAGTTGAGTTTCTAATTCTTAGAGCATCTCTAATGCAAATATGTATTTTTTAGTTTCTAAACAGTGCCATATCAGTATTTCTAGCTATTCACTATGTGCCTACTTTTGAATTTTTTTTTAGAGATATACATATTCACATCTCCAATGCAATTATCTAAAGTCAAATATGTATTTATTTTATAACAAATTATAATAAAACAATTATTACATTCTCTATCCTCTTTTATTTTACAATTAAATGAGTTTTAATATTATTGGTGGAAAGAGTTAGAAATTCTAGTCAACATTTCTAGAATTAGAGCATCTCCAATGCTATTAGAGTATCTCCAATGCAAATATACATTTTTGAGTTTCTAAATAGTACTATATCAACATTTCTATTTATAATGGACCAACTTTTGATTTTTTTTTAAAGAGAAATGCATATTCACATCTCCAATGTAATCATCTAAAGTCAAATATACATCCATTCTATGAGCAATCATAATAAAACAATTATTCAAATATCTATTATCTTTAATTTTACAACTAAATGAGCTTTAAAATTGTTAACGGAAAATTTACTCGAGGTGAGAAATTCCAACTAACTCCCTTGAGACCACTACCACGGAGGTGCTGACTGGGGTCAGTACCTTAGATATCTGACCTGTTAGGATAAAAATGAATGTTTGAATATAATGAAAATGAGAGTATAAATGTTTATTGTAGAACATGTATGAAATGCAAAAATCTCTCAAACACACTCAATCTCGCTGGAGTACAGTAGGGTGGCAACCTTGTGCCTGTCGAATAGTAGAATACAATACGGTCGTGTTATGATTATAGAATTTAGGCCGAAGTTAAATCTCTCTATTTATTTTCCCTATGCCGCTCTCATTCACTCACTTTTTCCTTCTATTTTTCTTGTGCATACTTATGCATATTTATACACAATCCAAATAGGTTAAATCAATGATTCTCTCACCGTGATTCTCTGAATCCAATCATTCATTGTCGGGTGGGATATCTTATTTTGAATGTTGTTGACTTTGATCTAATGATGGAGTTGAGAATATCTTTAAGAGATAAGTTGGTTTCCTCTTTGGGCTCAAACACTTGCCATGCACGTACATAGTGTTTCGATGGAGTACGGATATGATCATGTGTGTCTTCATGGTGCGATTCCTATTGGAGGTCGTCGTGCATAGTGTTCAACATTTCATAGTGCGGGGTAGATTCATACCTTGGTCTTAGTATTATGAGTTTGGCTAGACCCTTCTAGATCCCTTGGAACTTGAGGTGGCCGTGCAGACGCTTTTTTGGTGGTAATGGAGCTTTGGCAAGCTTCGTCCCACTGGTCTAAATAGGTTCGAATCTTCTTTCGGAGAGACGAAACAGTACTGTAAGATGGGCACTTAATGGGTCTCTCTATGTGCTTAGGGAGGATGGTTGTCTTCTGGAGAGGCTAGAAGGTAGTTCTGACCTCGGGGAGCCTTGATTTGGTAGAAGAAGCTCGATTTGTTTGTGTCGGGCGTTACCTTAGATGCTTCCTGAGCTAGGTGACCCTTCCTTGCTTTTACGAGGTGGTTTAGAAGCTAGACTCTAGAAACCGGGGTTTCAGGATAGGTGATCTCGGGTTTGGATTCGGGCTTGGAGAGTGGATAATTTCTCTTTGATCCCTAGCTTAATTTGGCTATTAACAGAAGTCCCATTTGACTTGAACACCGGTGATTGAGTTGGGGTTGGAGTTAGATTTCCTATTTTAATTGGGAAATTCCCCCCCTCCCCCTCCCCCTTCCCCCCTCCCCCCTACCTTTATCATTACCAAAAATCTCAGAGGAAATTTTCTCATTAATTGCATAAGTGACGTGGCGAGCATTGGCTGGTACATTCCCCGAAACAGTCTGGCTACATTATGGCTATTCCCGATATTCGAAGCAATCTGACCAAAGATTTCGTCGATGTCATCATCTCTCCTACTTCTATTTATACCCAACAGTTTCACCACCTTCCTCACGTTGCTTTTTAAAATTTAAAATTTAAAAATCCCTCTATTTTGCTACCCACTATAACTACGCCTTTGTTCCTTCTTTTTTTCTCAGCCTCCAAACTCTATTCCATTATGCGAAGTCAACCATGACTCCATCGATTCCCTCGTTGATGGCGTAGAGGTTTACAGTCTTGCCCAAGGAAAGTGGGCTAGATGAGACCTTGACAATGACGACTCACCTCCGACCCAGCAACGTCGACTGTCGAACAGGAACATAGCTATCGGGACTGGTTTTTCTAATCGACCAGATAATCCTATGAGCTTGGTTGATGAAGATTTCGGTGAGGAAAATAGGGATGGTGCTGCTAGGAAGGGCCAAGTCACAGTTGTCTGTCCTTCTCTAGAGAGGCTTCTCCTCTTAGATTTTAGAATTATCCCGGACTCTACCACCGACCCCAACTCGCTCGATCGCCTACGGTCAAAGTACAACATCCCCAACAACGTTTCTCTCTCCGTCCCTCACATGAATTATGATGTCTTCAAACCTTCCAGCGGTGTGCTCCCAACTCAGGTAGCGGCATTCGAGAATGGGGTTAGGCTTCCTGTTCATCCTACTCTTCGACGGGCCCTCATCGCGCTACAGTTAGCTCCCCTCCAACTGACGCCCGGCTTCTGGAGGTATCTAATCAGGTTTCTCATACTGTGGAGGAAACAATACGAGCTGAGAAAAATTATTAGGGAGCCTGGAGCAGAGGAGCTAGCGTACCTCTTTCAGATTAGAAACCTGTCCGGAGCTCTTACAGGTCAGTTCTATGCCAAGGCAAATAACAAGCTCAATTTCATCATCTCTAGTGTTTCGAGGAAGGACCCTGCTAGGAAGGGGGAGTGGTTCTTAACGGGAGATGACTGGGGAAGCTCGACCTTCATTGGTGGGCATGAGTTTGTGGTTCCCACGGCTTTCAACGATAAACCATCATGAGGCCGGGATTCCATGCCCGTTGAGTTCGAATCTATGTTGAAGGACATCCTTGCTAGGAACTACTTGAACATGAAATTCCCAACCGTAAACCCTTTCGATTCTCACCAGATAAACCGTAATCTGTGAATCTCTGATGTTACTCCTCGTAAGTAACACTGAATCATCATGTTCTTTTTTTCGTTGATTAGTTTGATTCTGACGGTTTCCTATCTTTCTCTTTTTTCAATATTTTTTATTGTTGCTCTAACTTCCCATGAATCCCAGCATGTTCGAACTCCTCCCCTTTCAGCCAAATCAAATCGGGAAATTCCTTTGGCTTCCCAGAGAAAAGATGGCCAACTGTTCCAGGTGGGCTTCATATGCTCTTGCTCAATCCTCCTCCCAGCACAGGTCCAAGATGGCGCTCCTCGTATCTCGGGCTACCAAGGTGTGGGGTATGGGGGCCTGTGTTTCTCAAGCTGCTAACATTGCAATGACAACTCTTGCTCTAGTTGTCCCTACCCCTGCTTCTGTTCCTGTCACCCCCATTTCTAACTTGGCAGACACTTCTGTCTTTCCATCTATATTCCCAGCCCCCCGAGCTTCAAAGGCCCCGAGAATGGTGTTGAAGGGGTTTTCCCTGTTTGCCTGTAAAATCAGTCCGTCTCTGCCTCTCTAGACGAGGTATTAGGGCATTTTCGTCGCTTCCTACCCCGGGAGCACTCTTTCTATGATAGCTTCGATGGCCGTAGATATTCTGATCACCAAGGGTTCTGCCCTCTTGGCCGAGTTAATCATCGTCTTTTATCTTCTCCTACTATAGTTTGGTTCGTCACTTTCTAATTTGAATTCTTTTATAGGCCTTCAAATTCAACATGGCCATAGGCCACCAGGTGGCTTCTCTTTGTGATAGAGAAACCAAAGCTGAAGCTAAAGCTGAGTGGGCCATGAAGTTGTTGGCACGGGTTCAAGACTTAGTACAAGAGATGGCCTCTAGTTAAAGGGGATGGAGGCGGAGCTAGCCGAGCTTCTGTGTGACCATAAGAGTATGAAGAGCTTCGGTCTGAGCGTTGGGCTGAGTAGAGGGACTTCTGGAAGGCAAAAGTAAAAATGCTTGACGTCGAGAATCAGGCCCTACACGCTCAGGTAGCCAAGCTACAAGTGGAGGTGGATGCTTCCTTCAGCGATAGGTATTTCTATGCCTTTTTCTAGGTTGCTGAAGCTCTACATATACTCTTAGACTTATCCATCATTGCCGGCTGGGATAGGGAGGAGATAATGGCTAAGGTTGCAGAGATGTCTCATCCCGAATGTGATGAATCGGGTCATTCTAATAGGCTGGAGCTGGGAAGCAGTCAGCTATGTCAGACCTTCCTGCTCCTCCTCCCGTCTTGCCAGCATTAGGTCCCGAAGAATCCTCAAGGGGGGTTTGACCCATGGAGCATGAAGGAGGCCATCCAGAAGCCCGAGACCCCTTTGAAGTGTCTTCAAGGGAAGATGCGAAGGTTAAAGAGAGCATGACAGAGTCAATGGCCACCCTTTTCGATGTGGATATCCCACCTGAGGTTATGGCAGTGGTTAATGAGGTCTTGGAGGAGGACCCAGCTGAACACCAGGCAATCGAGGATCCTCTGGTGGAAGGGGTAGTAGTGTTGGCCAATCAAAATGAGCAACCGTCGGAAGAAGGATCAGAGGGCGAGGTGCACCATGAAGGGGGAGCAACAGAAGGGAACCATTAGGAAGCAGGAGCTTGATACAGTTTATTCACAACTTGTTTTTGCTACCCAGAAAGGAGGGGGGGTGGGCACCCCACTTTACTCATGCTCTATTTAATTAGGTTTTTTCATCTTCATTCTCTCATTTTCTATAGCCGAAACTGGGGGTTGGGCTCCCTGCTTGATAACTGTAGCCTTTCCAGGGGATAGGCTCCCATATCATTAATGAAGACTGGCTTAAGATTTCATTCATGCTTTCTTCAATGAATTTTGACTTGACTGTCATCTCCTTGCTTCATACCTAATCTCGAACTAGATACGACCTTTGAAATAACTGGACTTACTCGAATCTTGGTGAAGCTAACGAGATATAAATTTTTTTTTAAGTGTGAAAGTAGATAGCTAGCTCGAGCTCTCAACTCGCAGCAGATACTTGTAGCTCGATGACTTTTGTGAATTGTCCCTTTATGTGATTATAGGCTAGTTTGCACTTATCATAGCAAGTAATTATATACACATGGAAGACTAGTAACCAGTAATAACCGGAACATTGGAGTTTAAGTAGGAGAGCTTTCCAATCCCACGCCCCTTTGGGGGGTTATAGCCCGATCGAGGCATAAGGAGTTATATCTAGCTATTTCATAGTCTTGTGATCTGGATTTCATTCAAAACTGAATGGAGTGGTTTGCTCATGAGTTCCCTATTTAGGGGTAGTATTTTCTCAGGTGATCGGTATTCCGGTGTGGTTGATGGGTTGACCATCCATGTCCTTGAGCTTGTACGCTCCGTTGCGCACTACCTTTACTAGGTAAGGCCTTTCCCTGTTGAGCCCCAGGACCCCGTCTGACCTCTTCCTAGTATTAAAGGTCACTTTCCTAATAACTAGGTCCTCTTTCTTAAAGTTTCGAGCTTTAACCCTCCTATTAAAATACCTAGCGATCTTGCTATGGTAAATCGCTACTTTCTCGACTACCCGATCTTGTTTCTCTTCCAAGAGATCAAGGATAGCTCAGAGCTTATCCTCATTACTTCCGTGTTCAAAATATAGAATTTTGAAGGAGGTTAGTTTGTGCTCGATGGGAAGAATTGCTTCAACTCTTAAGGTTAAAAAATAGGGCGTTTCTCTGGTGGCTGTTTTCCTTGTAGTATGGTAAGCCCAGAGGACCTCGGGAAGCTCCTCGGCCCTTCTGCCCTTTCTGTACTGTAACTTTTTTTTCAACGGCTTCTTGATAGTCATATTGGTGGATTCCACCAGCCCATTAGTCTGAGGGTGGGCTACTGAAGCTAATCTAAGGTCGATTCCCAAGCCTTCGCAAAAGTCCTTGAATCGGCTGTTATCAAACTGCTTGCCGAGGTTAGCTATAATGATAAGAGGGGTCCCGAACCTGTAAACTATATTGCTTTTATTGAACCTTGTCTATTTTCTTCTGATATCTAGGAGAGCGGTCCGGCTTCGACCAATCTTGTGAAATAAGCGATTGCCACAATAACATGCTTGGCTTTTCCATAAGCGGTAGGAAGTGGTTCGATCAGGTTGACTCCCTACATAGCAAAGTGGTAAGGCGAGCTGAGAGATGACAGAAGCTCCGGTGGGAGGCGGCTCAAGTTGGAAGTATTTTGGCACGGTTCACAGTATTGTACAAAGTTCTTTACATCTTGATGGATAGTTGGCCAGTAATACCCCATACGGAGTTCTTGATATGCTGTAGCTTCCCCACCAACGCGGTTCCCGTATTCCCATTGTGAGCATCTCTTAATGCCCATTTGGCATCATCAGGATGCAAACATCGAAGCAGAGGAAGGGAACTGCCCTTCATGTAGAGTCACCCATCTACCAGGAAATATCGGACTGAGGGCCTCTTAATTCTTCTAGCTTGGTCAGGCTCTTCGGGAAGCCTTTCTTCTTAGAGATAAACCACTATTGGGTCCATCCAGCATGGCTGTTGATCCAGGGTATAAGTCTCATTGCCTACTACTATGCTTCGTTGGGAGATCACTTGGAGAGGGACTCCCTGTGGTAGAGCATGACCACCATTCGCAGCTATTTTGGCTAGGACGTCAGCTCGACGATTATGTTGTTAAGGCACCTGTTCGATCTTAAATCCCTTAAATTTATTCTTAAGCAGTTGAACTAGCTTCAAGTAGGCAATCATGTTATCCTCTTTTTCCTGATAATTTCTAGAAACCTGATTGACTATGAGTAACGAGTCACTCTTGAGCTGTAGGTAATCGACCCAGAGCTCGACTACCACCTTCATCCCGGCTAGGAGGGCTTCATATTATACCTCATTGTTAGTGGCCTTAAATTTTAATATGAAACGATGGCAGCACTCAGTCCCCTCGAGGTCTATTAGAACTATGCCCGCTCCTCCCCTGACTTTCCCAGACACTCCATCTGTGTAAAGGATCCATGACTTGCAATCTACCATCCAGTTGTCGGACTCTGGAATCTTTTCAGAAGCTATATTTGTTGCTACGGAGGTCGCTTGGCTTAGGAGAACTGAGACCTCTACCATAAAGTCTGCCAAAACTTGGGCTTTAAATGCGGTCCTGGGTTTATACCTTAAATCAAACTGGTTGAATTCTAGGGCCTACAAAACCAGTCTCCCGGACACGTCTGGCCTATACCAGAATTGACGGAGAGGTTGGTTCGTTACTACTGCTATTGAGTGAGCTTAAAGGTAGGGATAGAGCTTTCTTGCCGAAGTCACCAAGGCATAGGCGAGCTTCTCTAGAAGGGTATAATTCTTTCCCGGCTTGGTTAGGGTGTGACTCACGTAATAGATAGGCCGCTGGACCCTATCTCCATATTCATTGACCAAGGCCTCACTCACCGAGTGTTCGAAATGGCCAAGTAGATTTGTAACTCCTCTCCAGAACTTGGCTTGAATAGTAACGAAGGGCTTGACAGATACTTCTTCAAGGCTTGAAAAGCTTGCTCGCTCTCCTGGTCCCATTTCATGTTCCTTCCCTACTTGATAGCTTTGAAAAAAGGGAGACATTTATCGATAGACCGAGAAATGAATCTGTTAAGTGCTGCTGTCTGTCCGGTCAAGACTTGAACCTGTTTAAGTGATACGGGGGACTCTAGGTCTAAGATAACCTTGTTCTTTTCTAGGTTAGCCATAATGCCTCTCACATGAACCAAGAAGCCTAAAAACTTCCCTGCAGTCACCCCAAAAGTGCATTTGAAGGGGTTCAATCTCACCTGGTTTTCCCTTAGGATCATGAAAGTTCTACGAAGGTCGTCCTGATGTTCTTCTACGGTTAGTGACTTGGTAATCATGTTGTCAATGTACACCGCCATTGATCGTCCAATCTCGGGTTTGAACAGCCGACTGACCAACCTTTGAAATGTAGCTCCTGTATTCTTAAGTCCGAATGGCATCACCTTATAGTAGTACAGACCCTGCCCGGTGAAGAAGCTAGTCTTGTCTTGGTCGGCTGGATACATCATGATCTGGTTGTACCTTGATAATGCATCCATGAAGCTTAAGAGCTTGTTTCTGGATGTAGAGTCAACCAACTGATCGATTTTTGGTAAAGGGAAACTGTATTTCGGACATGCCCTGTTGAGGTCGATGCAATCGATACACATATGCCATTTCCAATTTTCCTTCATGACCGTGACCAAGTTGGCAATCAATTCGAGGTAATTCGCCCCTCTGATAAAGCCTGCACTTATCAATTTGTCCACCTTTCCAGAACCGTAACGTTTCTTTCGACGTTAAACTGATGTCTTTTTTGTTTGACGGGCTTGAAGGTCAGATCCATTGCTAATTGGTGAGCAGCCAACGACATCAGGATCTCAGGCATCGCGTCGTGACTCTAAAAGAAGGTGTCATTGATTTCTTTGAGGAACCCGATCAGAACCTCCTTCACTCCCTACTCAAGGGTGGCTCCGACCTTGACGACCTTCAAGGGATCGTTCATCAGGATGGGTATCTTCTCTAGCTTATCCACTGAGTGTTTGTTGGCCCATTCCCCTCTCTGCTCCTCTTTATCTAGAATCACGAGGTTATCCTCTTGGTGATTTGCGGGCTCTACATCCTCCAAGGTCAACCCGGGTGTTACCCGTATCATTGTAACCTGTGCAAACTGTTTTGCTAAAGCTTTCGGGTTGGCAGATACTGCATAACACTTTCTAGCTGCTTGCTGATCACCACGTATTTCCCCTACCTTGTCTCATACTGGAAACTTTAGAACGTTGTGGTAAATGGACAAGACCCCTTTCAAGGATGACAAGAAAGGTTTTCCTAGTATCGTATTATAGGCCGATGAGGTATCTACCACCACGAAGTCTGTCATAACATTTTGCTAGAGTGGGGCTGTTCTGGTGATTACTGGGAGGATCTTTGATCCCACAGGTATGGTCGATTCCCTAGTGAATCCATACAGCTGGGTGGTGCATCTATTGTAACACCATTATTTCAAATTTAGTTTTTCCAAGGTATCTTTGAAGAGGATATCGACGTTACTGCCTGTGTCAACAAGCACGCGATAGGCCACGTAGTTGGCAATCTGTAATGTGACCACCATAGGATCATCATGAGGTTGCACAGTGTTGTAGACATCTGCCTTTGTGAAAATGATCAGTGATAACTGGGAGACGTTGTTCTGACTCTGGTCGACCTTGAGGATACCTCGCCCTTCATCTACACGAGGGATCTTCATCGCGTAGTTTTTTCTAGAATTATTAGAAGTGCCAGCCAGAGTGGGCCCTTCGCTGATGGTATGTATCACCTGGATTTGCTGTATCAGATCAACCTATTCCCTCTTTCTCTTCTCAGCGTGCTCATGGATTTCAGCTTGCACTTCCCTACCATTTGAATATTATCCCTGACCTGCTGCAAGAACTCTATCAGACATCCTCCTCTTATCAAAGGCTCGATCTGATTGCACAGGTTATAGCACTCTGAAGTGTTGTGCCCCACTTCTGTATGGAAGTCACAGTACTTGTATCAGTTTCTCCTGTCGACTGGAGCTTTCATAGGTGCGAGCTTCTGTAATAGCCCATTATCCCGAATATCGAGATAAATTGTTTCTTGGGATGCATTTAAAGGGGTGTAGTTATCATACCCTCTCTCATTTCTCGCTACAAAGGCTATTGTCTTGGGTGGAGGCGAAGCCCGCGGAGGAGTTTGCCTTGTTGGATACCTTTCTTGCCTAGGTTGAGAAGTGGGGAAGCGGTACGTTGACCTATTGGGAGGTTTATTCTGATTTTTCTAAGCTGGCTCTGGTTTGAGAGATTCCTTCTTTTGTCACTTTGTTGTTCTCATATCGTCATGTTCCTTCTTGACCTTGAGTTGTTCATCAATTTTGACTTGCTCTAGAGCCCGGTCGTAGGCCTCCTGGTAGATCTCTAGAGGTTGCTTGGCAAAGGATCAGAAAAGCTTACCCGTCCACAGGTTTCGCCTGAAATTGGCAAGGGTTTCTTTCTCAATGAAGACCTCAATCTGGATGACTTCCTTGTGGAAGCATTCAACGTATGATCGAAGTGTCTTATCTCGCTCTTGGATCACATACTATAGGTGTATGGGGTCCTATGGACTCGGTTTGACCCCTTGGAACTGCGAACAGAAATCTGTTGGTAGTTTTGTAAAGGAATCCACGCTGCCAACAGGTAACTTCCTGAACCAGGTTTTAGCGTAGTCGGTCAGGGTGGTAGGGAACATCCTACACATGGCAGCCCTGATGGTATTTTGGACTTTTATTTGCTGGATGAAGCTCTCTAGGTGGCTCAGGGGTCTTTTGTCCCGAAGAATTTATCAGTCGGCATCTTGAATTTTGGCAGGTGCTCCACCTCTTGGATCCTTCGGGTGAAGGGAGCATTCATCTCGTTCAATGGATCTTTCTTGCCCTCATTGTACTTTCCTTTATTTATCTGCTAGATTTTCCTCTACAGCTTTGCCAACTGGTCTATCAGGCTTTTGTTCCCGGGTTTCTTTAAGTTGACCTTAGACTACTCACTGTCAGATCCCCTCGATGAACTGGATTCCTCTGCTTTATCATCTTTATGGGTGGGATCTGCATGCACAATTTATCGGCTACCCCTAGCTTCAGCTCGAGGTTCACTCTTAGAAGTCACCGGTTGAAGGGGGCTGTGAGGTGCTCTTTGCAATGCATCGGTTGCTGACTTGACCTGCATAGGTCGATGATTGGTCAGCTTGTCTAAAAGTGTGGGCATGGGCCCTAGCCTGTCCTGGATGGAAGTTGTAGGCCCTGTCTTGTGGTAGGCAAGGATCGGTGGGTAGGGTCCCAACCGATCGAAGACAGGCTGCCTAATAGCGGGTCGGCTCGCCTTTCCTCGGATTCCCAGATCTGCCAGTTGATGATCAATTCCTTCTGTAGCTAGACAGAGGCAAACATTTTCCATAATGGATACTGCATGCGGATTGATCACAGCTTGGTTCACTGGCAGAAGGGTTGGAGCCCGCTCTGGGCCTAGCTGATGCGAGGCTGGCTTATGGTGCTTGGATTTCTTTCCTTTTTTATGCCCTTTCTAGGTTGATGGGGCAGATGATGTCCTGAGGTTTTGTGTTGTCCTTGAGAGGAGCGAAGCCTCATGATTACTGCAAAACAACAAACTTGTAAGTGTAAAAGTTAAGTTGTGGGTTCGTTCCCACAGACGGTGCCAGAAAAGTGTTAACGGGAAAATTTATTCGAGGTGAGAAATTCCAACTAATACCCTTGAGACCACTACCACGGAGTTGGTGGCCGGGTCGATACCTTAGGTACCTAACCTGTTAGGATAGAAATGAATGTTTGAATATAATGAAAATGAGACTCTAAATGTTTATTGTAGAACACATATGAAATGCAGAAATCTCTCAAACACACTCAATCTTGCTAGAGTACAGTAGGGTGGCAACCTTGTGCATGTCGAATAGTAGAATACAATACTGGCCATGTTCTGATTATAGAATTTAGACCGAAGTTAAATCTTCCTATTTATTTTCCCTATGCCACTCTCATTCACTCACTCTTTCCTCCTTTTTTTCTTGTGCATACTTCCGGGAATTTATACACAGTCAAAATTGTTTAAATTGGTGATTCTCTCACCGTGATTCTCTTAATCCAATCCCTCATTATCGGGCGGGATATCTTATTTTGAATGTTGTTGACTTTGATCTAATGATGGAGTTGAGAATATCTTTTAGAGATAAGTTTGTTTTCTCTTTGGACTCAAACACTTACCATTCACGTACATAGTTTTTTGATGGAGTGCGAATATGATCCAATGTGTCTTCATAGTGCGATTCCTCATAGAGGTTGTCGTGCATAGCGTTCAACAGTTCGTAGGACGGGGTAGATTCATACCTTGGTATTAGTACTATAAGTTTGTCTAGACCCTTCCAGATCTATTGGAACTTGAGGTGGCCGCACAGACGCTTTTTGGTGGTAATGGAGCTTTATCGAGCTTTGTCCCACCGGTCCAGATAGATTCGAATCTTCCTTCGGAAAGATGAAGCAGTACTGTAAGACGGGCGTTTAATGGGTCTCTCTCTGTGCTTGGGGAGGATGGCTGGCTTCTGGAGATGCTATAAGGTAGTTTCGACCTCTAGAAGCCTTGATTTAGTGGAAGGAGCTCGATTCGTTTGTGTCGGGCTTCACCTTAGATGTTTCCTGAGCTCGGTGACTCTTTCTTGCTTTTACCGGGTGGTTCCGAAGCTAGACCTCAGGAACCGGGGTTTTAGGATAGGTGATCTCGGGTTTGGATTCGAACTGGGAAAGTGGAAAATTTCTCCTTGGGCCCTAGCCAAATTTGTCTATTAACAAATATTATTGGTGGAAAGAGTTAGAAGTCCTAGTCAGTTTTTCTATAAGAGTGTTTACAATTAGAAACTCAACTCCATATTCTCTAACTTTTTCTTTGCCACATCATCTCCATTTTTTTTAATAAACAAGAACAAAACAACAGCCAAGCAGCCAACAACAACCAGACAAACAAAACCAACAGACAATGGAAACAAAGCAAACACCAGAAGAACCCTCGATATTTTCCATTGGAGAGAGATTTTCAAACTTTTTAACTATCTATCCTATGTGGCACTCAATTTTCTCCAAATGCATATTTGCATTAGAGATGCCTTTATGCGTTTGGAGAAAATGGAGTGCCACATGAGATAGATACTAAAGAAGTTAGAAAAACTCTATTCAATGCAATTATCTAAGTTGAATATGAAGATGATGTGAAAAAAAATATAGAGAATATGAAGTTGATTTCTAATTCTAGAAATGCTGATTAAGATTTCTTAGTTTATTCACCAATAATATTAAAGCTCATTTAATTGTAAAATAAACGAGGAGAGAGAATGTAATAATTGTTTTATTATGATTGGTCATAAAATAAATACATATTTGATTTTAGATAATTGCATTGGAGATGTAAATATGCATTTCTCTATTTTTTTTTTCAAAAGTGGTCCCATAGTTAATAGAAATGCTGATGTGACACTATTTAGAAACTCAAAAATACATTTTTGTATTGGAGATGCTATTAAAAACTCAACTTCATATTCTATAATTTTTTTTTGCTACATCATCTCCATATTCAACTTAAATAATTGTATTGGAGAAAGTTTTTCTAACTTCTTTAGTATCTATCCTATATAGCACTCCATTTTCTTTAAATGCATAATAGCATTGGAGATGGTCTAAATATTGACTATGATTTCTAACTCTTTCCACCAATAATATTAAAGCACATTTAGTTGTAAAATAAAAGAGGAGAGATAGTGAAATAATTGTTTTATTATGATTAGTCATAAAATGAATGCATATTTGATTTTAGATAATTATATTGGAGATGTGAATATGTATTTCTGTAAAAATATTTTAAAAAGTGGGCCCATAATGAATATAAATACTGATGTAATACTGTTTAAAAACTCAAAAATACATATTTACATTGAAAATGCTTTAATATGAAAAATAATCTAGATTTTATTTTGTTATATTAAAAGTAGTGCGGCTCAATTGCCATCCAAAAAAGTTCTTCCTATACGGACTTTAAAATTTATTATTTACGCCATTCAAATATCAAAACTATCCTTTGAATACTATTAAGTATTAGCAAGTCTAATCGTATTATTTTTCTCTTTAAACCCGTTTAATCAATGCTTCAAAAAAACAATTTAATATGTTTTGACAAAGCCAAATACAGAAGCTCATCCAAGGAACTGTTTTACTTTTTATGAAAATTTATGAAGAAACTCTTGTTGATAGAAGCTGAGAAAAATTTAAGGAGAAAAAAAATGTTTGAAAAAAAAAATTCATCACAAGCCTTGGAAGCAGAGGGTCAATGAGGCAGAACTCATAACATAAGCATATAAGGTAAGACATAATCCATCAAATTGTGTTTTATCACATAACATAAGCATACAGTAAAGAGCTAAGGAGGCAGAACTAAAGGTGTCCACGGTTTGGTTTCGGTTACGAACCGCCGGTTTCGGTTCCGTGGAATGACCTAACCGTAACCATAACCGAAGTAGAACGGTTTGGTTCGGTTATGTAACCGCCGGTTTGACGGTTACGGTTCGGTTACGGGCCAATTTCGGTTACGACCGGTTTTTTTTCAAATGAATTGCCACGTGTCACAGTACTATTGGTTGCTTTTTTATATATAAAAAATATATCAAAACTGACGGTTTTTGGAGAAGGATAACTGTAACTGAACCGTCGAAAAACCAGTTTCCAACCAATTTTGTAACCGGCGGTTACGGTTCGGTGTCGGTTACGGTTCGGTGTCGGTTACAGTTTTAAGAGGACGGTTTCGATTCAGTTTCGAACGGTTTAGCCAAACCGTGGACACCTTTAAGCAAAACCCATAACGTAAGTATAGACATTAAGGTATAAACCATCAAACTGCGTTATTATCACCATGATTCTGACTTTAATTTAGTGGGGTCTTTGACCTATTAACGTAAGACAGTTTTTTCATTTGACTACAGAATGAAGTGTTTTTTTTTAAACAACAAAAACTTTATTAATAAAAAGCAGGAAAAGTAGGGATGGCAAAATGGGTTGGGTTTAGAGGGTCTGGCCCTTACCCGTATGATGAGGGCTGGGTTTAAACCAGGACCTCATTATTAAAAATCTCGTAATAGGCCCTTCATTGTAAGCCCAAACAAATTGAGGGTTGGTTGTGGGTTTTAACTAGGGTTAATTTTAAACCCGTATATGGGCCACATATAAAAGGAAAAATAGGTTTTTTTTTCCTAAACCTTCTCAGTCTCTCATGGCCCGTCCTGCAAGGGTTTTCGGAGATTGTTTTTTGAAAATAAAAATGAAAATTAAAACAGTGTTTTTTATTTCATTTTCGAATTCAGAAAACGCGTCTGGTAACATTCACTGAAAACTGTATTCTGAAAATGAAAATACTCAAAACGACGAGGAAGAAGAGTCGATGAATGAAGATGAAGAAAAAAAATAAGATGATTTTTTTATAAAAAGAAATTGAAAGTAAAAACAAAAAAAACAAAAACAAAAACGAAAACAAAAAACAAATATTTGGTGTTTTTTTAAATTTTCAATTTTAACACTAATTTTTGTTTTTCATTTTTTTTTGTTTTTCGAAATTAAAATGAAAAACGGTTAACGAACGCGTTTTCGAAATCATTTTTGAAAAAAGAAAAACGAAAACGGACTGAAAAACGACTACAGGACGGGGCCTCAACCTCTCTCAAGTCTCGTATTTGCTCACCAATCAGCACCTCATCTCTCATTGGCCGTTGTAAAAAACCTCTCGTCGCCGTCGACACGGCACACCGCCATTATTCCAGCATAGGTCTTTCGTCGCTAGCACAACAATTTTCATCTTAGCTGATCTCTCTCCCTTCTTTCTCGACCTCTTTACGATCCAACTCTCGATCTCTCCATCTCCCGCTGTGAAACCCAAGATTTGTGGTGGCTTGTGGTCATGGTTTGATTTAGGTGGTGGAAGAGGTTTTGGCATTGGGTTTTGGTGGTGGAGTGGGTTTCTGGGTGGGTTTCAAGGTTGGTGGTCGTTGAGGATAGTCGGCTTTGGCAGCGTAGATGGTTACTAGTTCAGGGGAGGGGTGGCGGTCGTGGAGAGGAGATGTGAGAAGAGAATGGAAGAGAGAAAGAGGAGTGAGAAAGTTTGGGTTTATAATATTAAAATTTTAATTTATGTTAATAATAATTAATTTAAATGATTATATTTATTTTTATTATTTTTATTTAAATTTTTTACCCTTTCATGTAGGTTGTCTCTTTACTCTTTAGAGCACGTTTTTCTTGTTTGTTGGTCAATATTTTCAATTTGGTGAACTAGTGAGTGCCTGAAGTGATCAATTTGTCAACTAAAATATTCTTTGGAGGCTGTTTGGTTTTTGTTTAACCCTTGATTGCTTTATTTTATTAATTTTATAGGAAACTATTTTGTTAAGATTAATTTGGTTTGTAGAAATCGAGATCCAATAAATCTAGATAAAAAAACGTGTAAAAAAATTGGATCCAAATCCTGTTAAAAAAAGTGTTAAATAAATTCGGGTAAAAAAACGGATCTAAATACAGGTCAAATTGTGTTGAACATCTGAGTAAAAAATATGAGACCAAATTTGGATCCAATTCGGGTCGCAAACTCACATAGGTAATAGTGAGGGTAAAAAGGCAGGCTTGGGATTTACCCTGTTTTCTGTGGGCCTGGTTTCAACTCTCCCCACATACACCCTTTTTAATTAATGAGGGCCTTTGAGGGTTTGGGTCCAGTGAGGGCTTGGGCCTTCAAATTGCCAACCCTAACCAAATGAGGCCCAAAAGCAACGACATCAAAGCAGCCAGGAAATAAACCTGAGCCCTCCTTAAGTCAGAGAAGCCCAAAGCCCAAGATCCCAAAACAAACAAAATAGAACAAGACACAAAGAAAGCCACCACAACTAGAACACACTAATCTCGTCAAGTAGTAACAACCAAAACAGGGGACACAAAAACGACCAACAACCACCTCAAGCAAGACTCCATTCCAATGTATCCCCTTCTTGAGAAGAACCTCTCTTGGCAAGCATATCCACAAAAGAGTTCAAACTCCTCGGATTGAAGACCATTATAATATCCCCCATGCATCTAAGTTTGCAACAAATGTCATAAATATCATCAACATGAATAAAACTTCCAAAACCTTCTTTGTTGACCCACGAGACTGTAACTTTCGGATCACTAACAATGATTATTTTATTTCCTCCCAAAATGATCCGCTCTATTATAGCATAAATCGCAAGCTCTTTGAATAGCTCAGATTTCCGCCGTATTAGAATCCTGGTACCCTAAATATGAGGAGAAAATGCACACGAGTTTCCTACCCGAATCACGCAATACACCTCTCCTGCCCGCCGAACCCTGAGATCCCCTGTCGAACCGTCCCATTAAATTTTAAAGCATCAGAGGCTGGAGAAGACCAATTTACCTCCTTGATCTTTTTAAACTTTGTTTTCTCACTTCAACATTCTTTCAAGTTGAGAAGCATAGTAGTAATAGGTTGATTGGAACCTCTTCCACGATGCTTAAACCACTAAGCCACTATAAATTTTACCATATCCATACATTAATCTATATTTTGAGTTTTACCTGGAAAAAAACTTCGATTTCTTGCTTCTCAAATAGTTCAAACTAAGGCAAAAAGCAAGGTGCCTCAAGCTCTATCATACTTCCGTTTCGGACACAACCCATTCCACCCACCAAACCAATCTTTCTAGGAGCCATTTGAACAGCTACCCGCATCCCACCACTTCATGCAGCCACTCCTTAAAAACAAAGACCAAGGAAATGATATAAATAGATGGTCCACGGTTTCAACATTCGCCTTGCACAAACAACACTCTAAGTCCGCTGCCTGATTGGAGCCGAATTGATTTAAAACCTCTTTCACCGGACTCAACCTCTTAAAAGTTGCCAAGTGAACATCCCAATTTTTTTAGGGCAAATCTTTTTGCAAATATAGGCTTGCATGGGATCGTCTCCCTCCTCTATCTCTAAGCATTTTTGAAAAGATCTTACCAAAAAAAATCCTTTCAAATCCAAGTTCCAAGCAAAGGAATCCTCACACAAAGATCTCACTTTAGCACAATCAAGAAAAGTTTGAAGACTTCTCCATTGATAAATTTCCCAATCAAAAAGTGGTCTTCTTAGAGCGATCTCCCACCTCCAATTCTCATCTAACCATTTACCAAACTTCTTAATCGGAAATTCCTTCCTAGAGGCTAAAGCAAAAATCTTCGGGTAAGACGACTTCAAGGGAATTGCTTCACGTTTAATCTCCTTCCAAAACTTGACTCTCTCCCCACTTCCAACAACCACCTTCAAATAGTCCTTCAAGATCATGGCCGACCTAGACCCTTCTTCAAAAAACCTACATATAGCTTTAACAAAAAAAGAAGTAGCAGGACATCTCAGATTCCCTCTAGCGTGTGTGTATTGGTTTATGATTTTATTATACAATTTTGGAAAGTAAAAGTCTATTGGTATTGAATTGAGACTTTTTAATAAGTTAGATAAGTTACTTTTTTTTTTTTTAAAAAGTTCATATTGTCTTATGGTATTGGATCTAGACTTTTAAGAGGCATCAAATTGTCTGGGGATATTGGATTGAGATCAATATAGGATTTCATGACAAAATGGGTTATCCAGAAATTTTAGTGATTTTTATAAATAGCTAGACTTCAAAATTGTTTTGTTATCTCCCACAATACTTTCCAGACTTTCCCATTCGTAACATGCTTCTCAAATTGCTCTACAATTCTCATCTCATCTCATCTCAAATTGCTCTGCAATTCTCATCTTAAGAAATTCTATCATCATCAATCTCCACATATACCTAATCCTTTTCAATTTACGTCATTCTGATTTGAATATTTTGTAATTGTTTCCCTATTTTGTTCACTTAATTTTTTATTGTTTCTTCAAAAACACCAATCTCTCTCTACCTAAAGATCCAAACCCATTTATGTCTTTGTTTTCGATTTTGTAGAAAACCTTTTATAAATAGAGTAAAAAATCATTCTTTTTATTTCAAATTCAATTTTATTTTGTGATTTTATAGAAATCCCTTTTGTAAACAAAGTAAAGATTCAAGTTTGATTTTGAAAAATCAAAATTTTTGTTATATTATAGGTGTTAATAGCCAAATTTGGCTAGGGACCAAAGAGAAATTTTCCATTCTCCTAGCTCGGATCCAGTCCCGAGATTACCCATCTTTAAACCTCGAACCCTGGGGTCGATCCATGGAGCCGTCCGGTAGAAGTAAGGAAAGGTCGTTAAGCTCTAGAAGCATCAGGGGAGGATCCGGCGACGATCGGATTGAGCTCCTTACACGAAAAAGAGAGTTCAGATAAAGCCCGACGCATGATGAACCAGCTCCTAGAGGGGTCCGACCAAGCTCCTAAAACCAAGACCGAGGCATGGACCTAACACACATTATTAAACAATTAACACTTATACTTGACGACCTCCATGAGGAATCACACCATGAAGACACACAAGATCATGTCTGCAATCCATCGAACATTGAAATACCGCGTACGTGCATGGTAAGTATTTGAGTCCAAAGAGGAAACAAACTTATCTCTAAAAGATATTCTCAACTCTGTCATTAAATCAAAGTTAACAACATTCAAAGTAAAGGATCTCGCCCGATAAGGGGGGGATTGGATTCAGAAAATGATGGGAAGAGTGTCACAAACATAACTTATTAGGATTATGTAAAAATAGACCAGGCAGGAACCTTGAAAGGCGGGAGGGGGAGAAAGAACGGAGGAAAAAGAAATAAGAGGCCTAAATTCTGAAATCAGAACACGGCTGTCGTTGTATTCTACTATTCGATAGGCACGAGGTTGCTACCCCAGTGTGATTGAGAGTGTTTTGAGAGAATTCTGTATGGTATTCATGATCTATAATAAAAAGCTATATTCCCATCGTCATCATATTCATATTTGAACACCCACATTTGTTCGAACAGATTAGGTACCTAAGGTATCTACCCCGATTGTCACCTCCGTGGTAGGGGTCTCGAGGGTGTTAGCTGAGATTTCTCACATCGAACAAATTTTTCGTTAACACTTTTTAGCACCGTCTGTGGGAACAAACCCACACAACCATTTTTATATTTTCAAGTTTATTGTTTTGCAGTAATTATGAGGCTTCGCTCCTCCCAAGGACAACCCAAAACCTCAGGACATCAGTCTGCCCCCTCGACCAAGAAGGGACAGAAGATGGAAAGAAAATCCAAGCATCACAAGCCAACCTCGTATCAGTCAGACATGGAGCGAGCTCCAACCCCTCAGGTAATGAACCAAACTATGATCAACCAGCATGCTGTGGCCATCGTGGAGAGTGTCTGCCTCCGTCTAGCCGCAGAAGGAATTGCTCCTCAACTGGCAGAACTTGGTACTCGAGGAGAGGCGATCAGATCCGCTGTTAGGCAACCTGCCTTTGATCTGCTGGGACCCCCTCTACCCGTTCCTGCCCACAATAGGATAAGACCCACGACTTCTATCCAGGACAGGCTAGGGCCCACGCCCCCTGTCCTAGATAGGCCGACCTACTATCAACCAAGGTAGGTCAAGTCAGTAGATGATGCTTTGCCAATGGCACCTCGCAGCCCCCCTCGATCGATGACATCATGAAGAGAACCTCGAGTTGAGGCTGGTGGTAGCCGGCAAACTGTGAAAGCGGAGCCCACCCCTGAAGATGGCAAAGTGGAGATATCCAGCTTGTCGGGGGGATCTGCTAATGAGAGCTCGGAGGTCGACTCTGAGAAACATGGAAATAAGTGCTTGAGGGACCAGCTTGCCAAGATACAGAAGGAGATCCAGTAATTGAAAAGAGGGAAAGCTAAGGAGGTCAAAAAAGATCCCTTGAGTGAGATTAACGCCCCTTTTACTAGAAGGATTCGGGAGGCGGTGTTAGGATTATACTTGATAACAAGAGTATAATAATGTATTTGACAATCTTTTCATATTAACAAAGTGATATATAGTTTAATTATTATAATTGTCAAAAGTAAATAATCATAAGGTCAAAAGACTATTAGAAAAGAAGAATTGTTTATACATCTATATATGTATGAGATAGACACAATTCTTTAGTTAGCCCTGAATAATATTCACAACTTAAGATAAAGGTTTGACGCCTTTATCTTGTCAAAGTGTTAGATTCGTTTGCTGGCATTTGAGTGGGATCAAATGTGTTATGATGAGTCTAAAATCATCAAAGTGTGGTGTCTTTGGGCAAAAGAATCTAGTGCACTGGGTGCATTGAATTGGATCAGAGTGAAATACTTTATCTAAAATCGTCAATGGATAAAAGTTTTCACTTGAAGACAATTTGAGAGTCTATCTCAATCCTGAGATAAACGATGGAATTATGGTTGCAAGTGTTATCATTTGAGCTATCAATTAGTACTATTATATAGCATAGTCTATCCTCGATAGTTTGGTGGTATTCATTTGTTAATCTATAGAGGACTTCATTTATAGATATGGACATCGTGACTCGATTTATGAAATGAGAGTAGAATATCATCATATGGATGTTTTGAGGTATTGGGTATTAAATCTTAACGTTAAGTTTTCAATCACATGCAATTAAAACCAATTTTTTTTTCTTTTTTCAACTGATCCATGACCTTACAAAGTCAAAAACAAAAAAAAAATATTACAAATCTATATCAGATACACAAAAGAAAAAAAACAGCTCCAAACTCAAAATCACGCCTACTATTCTCTTTATATATATTATGTGTGTATTAGGTCTTTGCATCCTAAGTAAATTCTTCTTTTGACTATTGTTTCATGTGCACACACCAATTTGCATCCAATGCAATCTCTTGTGTTATTAATTGATGTATATCTTTTAATTATCATTTTTAAATATATCAAATATATTAAAAGTGATAATTAGTATTTTAATTTAAACTTAAATTCAAATACTTAGATAAATAATTTAGTAAAATAAAATAATCCTATTATTTTATCATCACCTAAATCTATATATCAACTAACACCCTCAAATTAATAGTTAATTAATAATTCATAATTATCAATATAATTAAATAATCTAATTACTTAATTAATTTAACTATTAACATTCATTAATTAAATAATCTCATTATTCAATTAATTTATGAATAAACACGTGTCACTTTTGTAACACAATTAATTGGACAATCCAATTAATTAACCGTGACCCTTGTTACCTAAATCGATCGGGCTAGCAAGGGGACCTAATGGAACCATAGTATTTTGAGCTTCAATAATCCTCGGAATCATTAATTAAACTCTTTAATTAATATTCCTTGATTATTAACTCTGATGTTATTCCACTAAAAACCCGAATCTGTACTCTCTCAACTGTAGACGTTTTTACACAGACCGATACAACTCAGTGTCCATCAATATAGTTATTACATATGGTGTGATCCTCCACAGTAGTTCATAATTCGAGTTGGGTCATAATGTCCGTTATACCCCTCTAATTACATATATCCTTTAAGTACCGCTGATTTTCTAATAGACAATAAATCCTATTTCCTCACAGAACTAGGAGAGCGCTCATATTGTCCAAGCCCCGAATCAACCCTTAAGGGAACTACCATCTACTTCTCACAAGAAAGAGTGGATTCCACTATTGTGTACAAACCTTCCCAACCACAACCCAAACTGTAATCCCAACATACAGAGTATATTGATCAGGAAATGTATCTGACCTCACCCATGGTATATCAAAGACTACGATTTAACCTGAAGGAGTCGATAAGACACTCAGGATTAAGATCGCCCACATATAGCCATCATTAGTTGATATTTATGAATCTCATCGGTAAACGGATCTTGGTGAGATATTCATATAGATCATGGCCTAGTCCTATATGATCACATCATACAAGGTGCCTCCATTCCCATATCTCATATAAATGATTCAGGATAGAATCATCGTACATTACGGAATGGACCGTAGGTATATATTAACCATAAATAAAGTACCCAACTTTATTTGCTATCTATGGACACTTTAGATTGCATGCCTCAAATACTAGGACACCATTACTTCATGGCACTAACTATATGTATTGGAAGTTGAGGATGAAAGCCTACATCTGCTTTATTGATGAAAGGGCTTGGATGGTAGTGGAAGAAGGTTATAGTCCTCCTACCAAGGTTTTAGAGGATGGAACCATGATACTCAAGCCAAGAATTGAATGGACAACAAATGAGTTTGAGGTTACTAAATGGCATCATCGTGCTATGAATACCATCTTTGGAGGAGTTGATGGGCATCAATTATCCTACATTCAAAATCTTGAATCCGTAAAGCAAGCTTGGGATACTCTCCAAGTTACTAATGAAGAAACCTTAGCATTGAAGAAATTGAGGCTTCAAATGTTGGCATCACAATTTGAAGGTTTAAGTATGGGTGAGGAAGAAAAGTTTGAAGACTTCCAATTCCGGCTTCTTAGCATAGCTAACCAATGTCAAGCACTTGGAGTACCTATCTCAAAAGAGCGTTTAAATTGGAAAATCCTTAGGTCTCTTCCTAAGAGATTTAAATCAAAGGTATCGACCATTGAGGAAAGCAACGATGTTGATAGTATGAACATTGATGAGTTGCTCTGGTCTCTCCAAACTTATGAGATGTGCTTGAAGCCAAAGATTAAGAGCAAAGGAATCGCTCTCAATGCTATTGAGGAGGAGAGTGATGAAAAAAAATGAAGAAATGGCACTCTTGGTTAGAAGGTTCAAGAAGTTTCTAAAGAAGAATGCCAAGCCTAAAGGCAAGTCTTCTAAGGAAAAATGAGTCAAGAGAACATCATCTCCAAGGATTGTGAAGAATAGTCAAGCCATGAACAAGAAAAAGGTTCAATGCTATAATCTTCAAGGTTTTGGTCACTTTTCTAGTGAGTGCACCAAGAAGCCATCTAAGAAAGACAAGAAAGGCAAGAAAGGCAAAGTGTTGGCGGCTACTTGGAGCGATGATAATTCTAGTGACAATGAGAGCTCTAGTAGTGAGTCTTCAAGTGATAAAGAGTTGGTGAGCAACTTTGTAGCTCTAACGGCTTCTCATTCTTCATTAGATGTTGGTAGTACAATATCTTTGAACAAGAACCTTGATACAAATCATGATGGAAGCTCTAGTTCCATTCCTACTAATCTTGAGTTGTTGAAAAAGAATGAAAAGCTTGAAGAAGCTAGAGACAATGCTCAAAGAGAAGTAGTTGAGAAGGATGATTTGATCAAGAAGCAACTAGATGAGTTTGTGGTTGTTACTCGTAGACTTCCTGGTGAAAAAGGTGATATTGTGAAGAATTTTAGAGAACTTGAAAAGATAAACCTTGAGAAGGATATTGTGATATCTTCTTTAAGGAAGAGAGAACAAGAATTGATGGAAGAGATAGACACGACTAAGGAGGCTATCAAGGATTTAGTGAATGATTCGGTTAGTGTGTCAAGTGTTAGGAATCTTGTTAACTCTCATAGTGGTGAAGATGACTTGGTAGTTAAAGAGGAGCTTTTGGAAGCACCACTTCCTATTCACTTGGATGAAGTCGTGATTGTTAAGAAACCATACAAGAAGAGAAGATCAAAAGCCAGGAAGAAGTTGGCGGACAAGTATCTTTGCAAACTCCTAGTGAAGCTAGTTCAACTCCAAAATGTACAATCTCATCTTTTATTCCAATTTGCCATTATTACAACGTAATAGGTCACATTAAGCCAAGGTGTTATAAATATATTGAAAAATGCAAATTAGGAAATGAATCTAGGGATAAAGAGATTAAACTTCAACTTGAACATGCTAAGGCCTTGAAAATTGAGAAACAAGATAATTTTTCTAAGCATGAGAAAAAGTTATGGAGTGGAAAGAATTATAATCTTGTTCAACTTGACAAAGCTTGTGTTGATAATGTTAAGGTAGAGTGTGTTAATGATATTCTTGTTAATCAAGTCATTGAAGGACTTTACTTTAGATTTAACATTGTTGTCAAGGATAATATTGGAAATGTTTGTGTAGGTACACCCAAGAACAAGTGGTTCAAGGGTTAGTGCTCTTATCACTAAAATAAGAAGCACATGTGAGATAGCTTTGAGTCTATATATCAATTGTGTTGAGAATTCTTGCTTGCTAGCTTTGAATACTCCATGCATTGATATGAACTTGGTTATCTCACATCATGTTTGTTATGATGGTCAAAATTTGTTGATTAACTTTGAAGAAGTTCTTTTGTTATATGTGTTAATTAAGTTAAGATATTATGCTTTTTATAGTCTTGTTGTGAAACATCGTCAACTTGATGTCATGAGGACATTCAAGGCAAGAGTGCTCATAAAAAGGGCTGAAGTATGATATTTGATGAATATAATGTGCAGAAAGGTATCTCTATACTCTAATGCATATTCTCTTAGATATTCATCTTTTGACTCAATTTTTGACATACATCTCATAGCATGTCATATTAGAGAATTTTGTATAGCATACATATGGTTCTCATTGACATTTGCTATTTTAGGATCTAATAGTGATATTGTTCACATTGATCATTACTTTGATGATTGTTTGTGTTTTATATATTGAGTGACATTACTTTTGAAAATATGAGCTTCATATTCTTTGAAAGCTACTAATTAGAAAAGTAATGATCTTGAATAAGTCTCTACTTATTGCTCTTAGATCATGTGCTTATGAGCCATAAAATCTTGGTTTTCTAAAAATTGCACCTTGCTTCTCTTATATGTTTTGCTAGTAGGTTGAGTTTACTAATATGTAAACATTGGATACACCTTGAAGTTTTTGTGCTTAAGTACATTTAAAATGACCTATGGTTATTATCCATTTTGCTTCGGCAATTACATAGAACTTAAAGAGCACCTTCATGAGAAGGGCTACACACATTGGTTGTGAAAGCTACCCAATGTTGGAAAGAGCTACACCATTGTGATGAGTGAAAGCCGTCATGAAGAGAATTTTGTTTATGTAAAAAAAAATGGAAAAATCAAAGAAGTGTTGAAATGAAATCATAAAAAAAAATCTTTGATTCAAAGTCTAAAAAGAAAAGTAGGAAGGCGTAAAAAGAAGTTTAGTTGAAAATCAAATGAGCTCGGGTTGAAAAATAGAAATGAGATGACGAGCCACATGCACACACACACTCATATGTTGAAATCTATTCTCTTAAAAGCTAAAATTCCGGATGATAATTGGTTTGACTTTTTATGGAAAAAGCTTAAGATGAATAGTTGTTAGAAATTGTTTGCATGTTGATTATCAAACTACTTCTTAATATATATTTGAAGCATATCTCTCACACACACACACACTTTGTTTATGATTATGATGATATCTTTGCAATTTTTGAACAATTTCGAGAGAACTTGAAAAATCTTTGTGTATCTCTCTTAGCATATGAAGCTTATTTTGTTGATATTTCTTCAAATTGCTTGAATGTGTGATTGTGTGAACTTCCTTGTGAACCTTATGCTAACATTGATTAGTTATAGCATTTATCAAGGGGGAGCATTGTATGCTAGACATTGTTCTCTTTTATGATATGTTCACATGCTTCATTTTGTTACATGTTGGTATATTTTGACTTAATGATACTTGTAAGATATTACTCACTATCTTTGTTTTGCATGATGATTCATTCTTAAGTCATATGTCATTGTTTTATATATTTGTGTCTAATAAGCTTGTTTTGTCTTTCACTCACTTTTGTATGTTAATAGCATCTTATTTCACAAGAACAAATGAGAAGAACTAAAGTTACCAGAAGTGGAAATCAATTGAATCCCATTGTGAAAGCCAAGTCAACCTCAAAGAGATCCAAAGCTTCAAAGTCAAAGGATTTAGGGATCTTTGCAACTAAGAAGATATTTCAAGAGAGAGACATTGACTTAGGTAAATGTAAAGATTCTTATGTTCTTAAATGCATTAAGGATAGAAATTGGGAATCTTGGGTGAGCATGCCAGGAATAGTGAATGACACTATTGTTAGAGAATTTTATCAGGAATATAGAGAGAGTGCCACCTTATTGGATGCTTTGATGGATGTTAGGGGTGTTGTGCTTAGAGTTAACCCGGTAAACCTTAACAAGTTTCTTGGGCTATCTAGTGATATTGATTCAAACTTTCTAGATGTTGATATCATTGAGAATCTTAATATCATAGGTAGAACTCTATGTGATAATGCTTCTTTTGAGTGGAAAGGTAGAGCATATATTAGTCAACATGAGTTAACTAAGGCAAGTGTATTTTGGCATCTTTTCATTTGCACAAATATTATTGGATCTTCGAATTCAACCGAGTTGAATAAAGACAAGATCAAAATAGTATATGCCTTAGTGACTAATCAACCTATAAACCTTGGGGATTTGCTTACATTTTATTTGGATAATGTGGCTTTCTTAACTAGATGAGATAAGAAGCTTGCATTACAGGGGTTTATAACTTCTTTGTGTTTAGCTCGTGGTGTTCAAAGTGGTGGAGATGATATGTTGGTAAAACCCTTGGAAAAGTATAATGATAAACGTGTGTCATACATGTCATATAAGGATAAGGGTAAATGTAATACTTTTGGACTTTTTAGTTCACAAGTTGATTGTCAAGAGACTAGCATAAACATTCTTCCGGATTGGGCTTTGCATTTGAAGAAGAAGGTTGATGATCTTAGTGCTATAGTTGAAAAACAAGATGCTAGAATAAAAGAGTTGGAGGAGTGTATTGCATCAAGTTCAAGAACACCTCTCAAGCATTATGTTAGGTCACCTACATGCACATCTTTCTTTGGTGGATCTAGTAGATAGTATTTGAGTCTCATGGTATGTTTCTTACCTTTTGGCATCATTTCATGTCAAAAAGGGGGAGAAAGAGTTGTTATGAATTGCTAGTTCCTTTTTATATTGTTTTTGTGAACTTTTGAACTTTCAATGGCTTGTAATAGTTAGTCTTAAGATTTAGTCTTAAGATTTGGTTAAGAATTCTTGTATTTGGAATGTATTGAGGGGGAGATACATGTATTTGTGGACTCAATTATATATTCTTATCCATATTATATGTTGCCATTTGATGTTTTTCTCTTGTATATGCATTATGCTTTGAGATGATTTGTAGGTTGCTTCAATAGAAGATTAATATGAAGTTCAAGAGTTGGTGAAGATTAGTTATAGGAATCTTACTCATTGTAATGTGAGGGAGTGATTTTGTGACCTATCTTCATTTTTATATTTGTAGTAAATGTATAGGTGTTTTGACATGGAATTTGCCAAAGGGGGAGATTGTTAGGTTTTAGTTTGTGTTGGCATAAATTCCATATCAAAATGATGTTTACTTGTAATGAATTAATTGTTTAGGTTCATGATGATTCAATCTTTAAGGAAGAAGAACAACAAGTCAAAGCAAGTTCTAAGTCTTCAAAGAGAAAATGTGCAATTTGGTTCTACAAAGGTATACTAAGACCTTATCTTTCTCTTACAAGGCTTAGGCACACACACACATATCATAAATTTGTGTCCCTGAGTCATTGTGCACCTTTATAGGCACACACATACAATTCATTCATATGTTTCCCTGCATCGTTGTGCACCATGTATAACATATTCACACACTTGGAGATGAATGCTCATGCATTGGTTTGGAAATAACATGTTTTGGAATATGCATGATTGGAAACTATCTCTATGTAGTTTGCATTCTAGTGTGAATCGTGTTTGTGTGTGTATATGTTTCTATGACATGGATATTGAACTCAGATTTAGTCTTAAATCATTCTTGATTGAGTTCCGGTCATTTCGGTTACTCATACTATTGATTTCAAGTTCAAAGTCAAAAGATACTACACTTTCAACTCATATTTCATACATTGTCTTCGTCTTCTTATATCGAGTCGAATTATTATTTTCTAGGTTGAGTATCTTATATGTCCATTTCCGTGTGAGAGTTACAGTTTGTAATCCACAAATGGATTTGAATTCTGAGTTCGGAGGCCGGATAACGGTCGAAGAACACGAAGGAGGGTCGAAGGAGAAAGAAACAAGCATTGTCTTCTTTCCCGAGATGGCGCATGGCCATCTCGGGCAGCAGGCTTGCTGCCTCGAGATTCCCACGTGCCATCTCGAGCATCAAGCTTGCTTGGCTTCATTTTCCCCCTCTTGGTCATTTCACATGTCCAAGTCTCCTACTCTTTTTAAACTCTTTCCCTCTTACATTTCATTTCAAGAAGAAATTCAAATCAAGTGTGCAGAAATTTTCTCTCTAAATTTTCTCACCTTCCAAACACCATAACTTCTTCATTTGAGCTCCGATTTGAGTGATTCTAAGTTGAGAGTGTTCATCTATTCATCCTCCATCTTTTCTCTGAAGGTTTGAGTTTATTTTGCTGCTGGTTTTTGTGTCTAATCGTACAAAAACGGGAATGCACTTAGATCAACTAAGGTATTGATTTTCTCTCTAAGTTTTCTTTTAAAACTTGGTCAATTGCCTTGGGTTTTCTTCTTCTACATATATTTGTATATTGTGAGTGTTTTGATTTGTGTTTTGAACACTTTCAAAGCTAGATTGAATTTCAATTGAAATCATACATGTTGAGTTAGGTTTTGATTTTGCCTATGTTATCACATGTTTGGAATTGTATTGTGCTAGCTTTGATTCTATGACTATTTGATGATCTTCGATTGATTGATTTTGTGAAAAAATAGTTCCTCACATGTATTAGGTTCTCTTGGCCGAATTTCTCACATAATACATGTGTTTATGTTCTTTTGAGCTATTCATGTGATTTATTGAATCTATGATTAGGAATATGCTCTAGAACTTATGCTTAGATCTATTTGATTTTTATGATTTAAACTTGATCTTGTGATTTGTTGATCATATCTTGTGATTCAAGTTTAGATATATGCATGAATCTAGTTTGTGATTAATGTTGATCATATCTTACATAATCTAGATTGACTTCTCATGCATGATTAACTAGACTACATGTGATTTGTGCATTCATGCTCATGTCTAGTATTTATCATAGGATGTGTTGATCATAGCATTCTATGTTGCGTGCTTATTTGCGTTTTGCATTCATGATCACCTAGATGCCTTGTGAGAAGGAAGTCTTAATAATAAGTGTGAGACCTATGGTGTTGAGCAAGAAGTCTTGGCAAGAGGTGTGAAGCTTCAGATTGTCGAGCAAGGAAGTCTTGGCTAGAGGTGTGAAGCCTTGGATAGTCGAGCAAGAAATCTTGCCTAGAGTTGGGAGAACTTGGATAGGTGAGCAAGGAAGTTTTGACTAAAGTCGGGAAGACTCTGATAGTTAAGCAAGAAGTCTTGCCTTGGGTTGTGAAGATCCGGATAAGGTGAGCAAGGAAGTCTTGACAAGAGGTGTGACGCCTCAGATTGTTGAGCATAGGGCTACAACTTTTAGAGTAGGATAGGAGGATAGTTTCTAGGTGAAGAGGTCACTTGATAGATTGTACTTATCTTATCTACTAGTGGATTTTGTTTGCCGGTGGCTGCTAGCCTGTGGATGTTTCCTCTTCGGAGGTTTACCACGTTATATCTTGTGTCAACTTTTCTGTATCCCTATCTCTCTAATATTTGTATTATGGATATAACTCTTTATGTATGCTGACTTCCTCTTTATAATATTGATTGTGTTTGTGTAACAATTACTTGCTTGTATCACACTTTACTTGTGTTTATATATTGATTAATTGCCTTCAATTAATATATATATTGTGATACAAGCAATCTAGAGGGACAAACTTTTATTTGTTTCTAAGTGAGTAGAAAAAGGTGTCTAACCTATTCACCCCCCCTCTAGGTTAGCCTTGAGTATTTAACCGTGATTTTATTTTCAACGACTACACACAAAAGCGCTAGGGTTTTGAATTTGCAACGCCAGGGTTTTCGAATTCAAAAAAGATTTTAGGCTGGATTTTTTTTATATGTCTTGGGCCTCCAATAAGTGTTAGTGTAACACTTGGGATTTAGGTTTGATTCATGGGATAGGTCAAGATATTAAAAAAAAAATCTATTTAATAACGTTGGACTTGGTTAAAAGCCCATAATCAGAAGAACCCAAAATAACTTGAAGAATATTGGAATTACTTGAAGATCAGGGAATGCTTTGAGTAACTTTTTTCATTAGACATTTGTTTTTGGTTTAGATAACCCATTGTACTTGGTCAAATCATGTATGCTTTTTATTATGCTATGATTAAAGCATTGTCATGTATATACATGTCACTTAGAATATATGTGCCTACACATATGAATATTTATTTTGAATATATCATACATGCATAATAGCCATTGATAATTATGTGTTTTTATATTTTTTTGATTGATTAAAATTAGTGTAATTCTCATAATTGTCTTTTACATAATGAGTTTAGTTTCTTAGAGTAAAAAACTTGGTAATTCTCATTAATAACAATTCTATTAATTAAATTATTTAATTAGTTTGATTAGTTAGGTTCGTCACTTAATATTAGGTTTAATTAGATTAAATCCCTAATATAATTGGACCTAATAATGTGATTAGTTTTAATAGTTAAAACTTGGTAAATCTTATTAAATAATTCTAGTCTTAGTAAAATTGTTTACATTGATTAGAATTTGAATATTTAAATAGATTTTTAATTAGTTAATAATTGGATTAGTTCATTTGAATAAGATTCTAATAATTTATTATGCCCTAGACATTTAGATTGAAATTTGCCGTTTAATCTTAGTAATATCTAGGTGCATTAGTAATTGAAAACCCTAACTCAAAATAGTGAGTGGGCGAAAGACATACGACATTATATCCCATAATCTTCATCATTAGTTCAACATCGTGCGATTCAAGTGGGGTCTCGAGACAACTTTGTTTTCGTTCTCCATAAGGAGGGTCTCTATGAGGGTCATTATCAAGGTTCACTTCCTAACGGATAGGGTTTCTCAGTGTACTTTGGGATTAATCGACCCTAAAGCAGCAATTCTCAAGTTAAGCTTAAGAGATCTGAAATGGTAGGCTACACTCACAAGGTTTTATTAAATTTGTTAATTATAAACCTGACTTAAATAAACTGTGGTTGAACGATAGAGGAATAAGAGTTATTCTGGTATATCATTTGATTAAGAATGCCTCGATCCAACATGTAAGAATTTTACCGACCCTACGGTGACACTTGGTGGTATGTTGGATTGTCGTGGTGTAGAAACAGTTTTTTAGGAATTTTCTTGTACACTAAATATGTTCATGCATCATATTTAATTTTATGCCAAACATTTACGCGTGAATTAAATGTATGATTGAATGAATTCTTTATTTATGTTTTTCCAGCAATCTCATCTGTGCTATTACAAATCCTTGCTAATGAAAAATTAACCGGAGAAAACTATACTAAATGGAAAAATAAAATCAACGCAATCTTGGTTATAAAAGACCCAAAGTTTGTGCTTACGGAGAAGTGTCCTCCATAGCCTGCTGCCAATGCCCGCACGAAAAGTTCGTTAGGCAAACCAGAAATGGGTCTCATCTGATGAGAAGGCCCGAACTTATTTGTTAGCTAGTATGACATAAGTGTTTGTTACAAAGCATGAAGCAATGTGTACAACATACAAAATCATGGAGTCATTGTAGGCTATGTTCGGGCACCCATATGATCAAAAGCAGTACAAAATTGTTCGTTCCACAATGCTTGCTCGGATGAAAGAGGGTGCATCTGTTAAGGAATATGCCATGAGCATGATGTCCCATTTCAACATGGTAGAGATTAATGGCAAGGTCATTGATGAACCTAGCCAGGTGAGCATCTTACTGACAACTCTTTCAAAGAGCTTCGATCAGTTTAAAAGCAATTATGGGATGAATAAGTTGAGATTCCGTCTGATTCACTTGCTTAATGAACTCACTACCTAAGAGTCCATGACTAAGGACATCAAATGTAAAACCGGTGAAACAAATGTTACTGAACCATTTTCCTCATGATCTGAGAAGAGGAAGAGGTCTGCTAGCAAGGCTAAGAGTAATCCAAAAGCAAGAAGAAGGGTATCTCTACCGATAAGGATAAAGGCAAGCAAAATGTTTCCACTACGACAAAATCGGTCACTGAAAGAGGAAATGTCCTTAATATCTAGAGGAGAAAAAGAATCCTAATGGAAATGGTGAGATCTACGATTAGTTTCATATCATTACCAAATTCCTTTTAGGGATATGCACTACAAACGACGGCCTACATTTTGAATGTAGTCCTATCCAAATCTGTTCCCTAGACTCCCTTAGAGGTGAGAATGATCGTAAAGCTAGTTTGCAACATTTCTACACATAAGAGTGTCCAGTACATGTACTGAAGACCAAAACTGGAAAGCTAGACCCTAAGTCTATGGTCTGCTTATTTGTAGGTTATTCCAAGGAGACTAGAGGTGGGTATTTCTACAGTCTTGAAGAGAACAAAGTATTTGTATCAACAAAAGCAATGTTTCTTAAGGATAACTATATGAGTGATCATAAACCTCAAAACAAGATTGTGTTAAATGATTTAGAGCCTGGTACGACCAGTACTCAATCAACAGGAGTTGTTGTTCCACCTACGTTTGAGAGTCAGACGATTCCTAGTCAGACCACATTACCACCCGAGCATAGTGGGAGGGTTGAACCATAACTTGATCACTATTTAGGTTTTGAGGAGGCACAGGCTATCATCTCTAATAATAGTATGGATGATCCATTGTCATTTAAACATACAATGGAAGATTCTAACAAAGAGGAATGACTTAAAGCCATGAATCTCGAGATGGAGTCCATGTACTCCAACTCAGTTTGGGAACTTATAGACTTACTAGATAGGATAAAACCTATAGGTTGTAAGTAGATTTACAAGAGAAAGAGAGGAGTATAAGGGAAGGTAGAGACCTTCAAAGCAAGGCTAGTGGCAAAGGGTTATACCCAAAAGAAGGGGTCGATTATGAAGAAACCTTCTCGCCAGAAGCTATTCAGATTCTCTTGCTGCCTATTTCGATTATGAAATTTTGAAAATGGATGTCAAGACTGTATTTTTGAATGACAATCTTGATGAAAGCATCTATATGATGCGCAACTAGAGGGATTCATGTCTTAGGATCAAGAGCCAAAGGTTTACAAGCTGTAAAAGTCCATTTATGGACTAAAACAAAATCTAGATATTCAAACATTAGGTTTGATAATGCTATCAAAACCTATGGATTTGAGCAAAAAGTCGATAAGTATTGTGTTTACAAGCGGATTATTGACAAGAAAGTAGTTTTCTTAGTTATATACATAGGTCATATCATTGGGAATGACATAAGGGTATTGTCAAAAGTAAAGGCCTGGCTGGCTAGCCAATTCTGAATGAAAGATTTGGAAAATATGAGTTATGTTCTAGGGATCCAATTAATTAGTATCGTAAGAACAAACTTTTAGCATTATCTCAGGCATCGTTTATCGATAAGGTACTTATTTGTTTTTCGATGTACAACTCTGAGAAAGGTAACTTACCTTTTAGGCATGGAGATCACTTATCTGACGAACAATGTCCTAAGACACCTTAGAAAGTTATGGATATGAGACATGTTCTCTATAAATTTGCAGTAGGCAGTCTTATGTCTGCTATGTTAAGCATAAGACCTGACATCTACTTCGCGGTGGGACTAACCTGTAGGTTTCAGTCCAACCAAGGATTCGATCATTGGGTTGCAGTAATGGCCATATTTAAGTATCTTCGGAGAAAAATAGACTATATGCTAGTATATTCAGGGCCGAATTTGATCCTGTTAGGATATATAGATTCTGATTTTCAATCAAATAGGGATTCTAAAAAATGCAAGTCTGTATCAGTTGTTACCCTTTGTGGTAGAGACATAATATGGAGGTGTGTTAAGCAATCATGTATTACTGACTTCGCCATGGAAGCCATATATTTAGAAGCATGTGAAGCAGCTAAAGAGGCTGTTTAGCTCCGTAAGTTCTTGATTGATCTAGAAGTTATTCCAGATCTGGATAAGCCCATCACACTTTATTGTGATAACGTTGGTGTTGTGGCTAATTCTAAAGAACCAAGAAGCAACAAGAGAGGGAAACATAAAGAGAGGTGTTAATAGCAAAAAATGGATAGAGACCAAAGAGAAATTTTTCACTCTCCTAACTCGAATCAAAGCCCAAGTTCACCAATCATTGAGCCCCGACCCATAAGGGCGAGCCATATAACCAACCCGTAGAAGCGAGGAAAGGTCATCTAGCTCCAGAACTATCTGGAATAGAGCCCGGCATGACCAGATCGAGCTCCTTACGTAAACACTGAAATTCAAAAAAAATCTGACACGTGGTTGTCAGGGCTTCCCGAGATCGAAATCACCTCGTAACCTCCTCAAAAGCCCGCCAACCACTCTAGAAGTCTGCTATCCTCTCAAGACACAAAAATGGGGCCTTTAAAGATATCAGGTTTATGCTATAGCTATGCTCCAATTCTCTAAGGTAGACTCAAACCTATCTGGACGAGAAAGAGGAAGCTTGCCTAAACCATGCTACCCCTAATGAGGGCCTATAAGACCGTCTTCATCTTTAAAGGACCACGAAGGGTTAAACCAAGCTTTTGGGACCAGAACTAAGGAAAGGGTCTACCTCGTTCTACGAAACAATGAACACCTAACTCTACGACCTCCATGAAGAATCATGCCATGATTACTCTTAAGATCATATCTACACTCCAACAAACATTAAAAATCTGCGTATGTGTAAGGTAAGAGATTGAGTCAAAAAAGGAAATAAACTTATTGTTAACGGGAAATTTGTTTAGGATGAGAAATCCCTATTAACGCCCTCGAGACCACTACCACAAAAGTGGTGGCCAGGGTCGGTATCGTTGATATCTGACCTGATCTTGTATGAATATTAAGGAGGTTGAAATAGTAGGTAGGAGACAAGCCATCCCGCCAGTTAGGCTTCGTGCTTATGAAGTAGAGCTGGGGAGCTCGAGGTTCCCTTACTGGTGCGAAGGGGATAATTCTGGACCTTGTTCCTCGATCTGGTTCGGAGCCTGTCCTGGTACCTAGAGCCTGGTTCTAGAGCCCGATTACTCCATGTAATACCCCGACCTCGATAATAAGTAAGAAGAAGTGGCTTATCTAGCTCCAGTGTCGGAAAGCTCGATTTCTTCCATAGAGAGGATACATGAGAGCTCCTCGACTCCTTTCGAACTGGTCTGGGCGGTTTCTCTTCATCTTGGTGTACGACTTTGGTGGACTGACCAAAGGGGAATAAAGCCTCACGAGTGATCACATGGCAGCATCCGGAGGAAGGAGGAATACCCCTCCTTATGTATATATCAAAGAATGCTCCAGGGAGCTTACAAGGATGGTGAAGTAATACAATGTAGTTGCCCCGAAGAGATTACAATGGTGGTCGAATGTAAATCGATATTTTCCCGGTCGGGGTACAAATACAATGATGATGTGGAGAGAACTTTAATGAAGCATGTGTCTTCTGTTATTGATCGGGGCTACAATATGCCTTTTACAGGCATATTTATACATGATGACCATCTTGGCGTGCAAGTCCGGGATACAATTCATACATTTGTGTAACTACATCATTGTGTACCATGTATAACACATTCACACACTTGAAGATGAAGGCTCATGCATTGGTATGGAAATAACATGTTTTGGAAAGTGCATGATTGGAGACTATCCTCTATGTAGTTTGCATTCTAGTCTGAATTGTGTTTGTATGTGTATATGTTTGTATAACACGGATATTGAACTTGAATTTAGTCTTAAATCATTTTTGATTGAGTTCCGGTCATTTTGGTTACTCGTACTATTGATTTCAAGTTCTAAGTCAAAAGATACTACACTTTCAACTCTTGTTGCATACATTGTCTTCGTCTTAGTATATCGAGTAGAATTATTATTTTCTGGGTTGAGTTTCTTATATGTCCAGTTCCGTGAGAGAGTTATGGTTCGTAATCCGCACACAGATTCGAATTCCAAGTTCGGAGGCCGGAGAACGGTTGAAGAACGCTTGAATAGTGTAAGGGAGTTGCACCTTGGCTTAAGGCCAACAAGAGGTGCAAGCCCGAGATGGCGCGTGGCCATCTCGGCTGCAACTCCTTGCTGCCCCGAGACGCCCATGTGCCATCTCGGGGAAGCAATAACAAAGGAGGGCATTTTTGGTCTTTTGCTTCATTCTTTCCCTCTCCTTTATATTCCTCTTCCCTTTCACATTTCATTCTGAGAAGAAATTTAAACTTGTGTGCAGAAATTGTCTCTCTACATTTTCTCAACTTCCAACACCATAACTTCTTCATTTGAACTCCGATTTGACTGATTCAAAGTTGAGAGCATTTGTCTATTCATCCTACATCTTTTCTCGAAAGGTTTGAGTGAGTTTTATTGTTGTTTTTGGAGACTAAACTCACAAAAACGGGACTGCACCAAAATCAACTAAGGTATTGATTTTCTCTGAAATTTTTCTTTTAAAACTTGGTCAATTGCCTTGGGTTTTCTTCTTCAACATATATATGTGTATTTTGAGTGTTTTGATTTGAGTTCTGAACTCATTTAAAGCTAGGTTGAGTTTCAATTGAAATTTCACATGTTGAGTTAGGTTTTGATTTTGCCTATGTTTCACATGTTTGGGATTGTATTGTGCTAGCTTTGATTCTAGGACTATTCGATGATCTTTGATTGATTATTTTTGTGAAAAATAGTTCCTCACATGTATTAGGCTCTCTTGGCCAAATTCTTACTATGATACATGTGCTTATGTTCTTTTGAGCTATTCATGTGTTTTTTTGAATCTATGAATATGAATATGCTCTAGAACTTTAGCTTTAATCTAAATGACTTTGTCATATGATTTTAGCATGTTTTTAGTTTATGTGATTTAAACTTGATTATGTGTTAATTGAACATATCTTGTGATTTAAGTTTTAGATCTATGCATGTATCTAGGTTGTAATAAATGTTTAACATATCTTACATGATCTAGATGGATTAAACATGCATGATTGATTAGACTACATTTCTTTTTTTTTACATTCATGCTCATGTCTAGTATTTTCCATAAGATGTGTTGATCACAACATTCTATGTTGCCAGCTTGTTTGTTTTTTGCATTCATGATCACCTAGATACCTTGTGAGAAAGAAGTCTTGACAATAGGTGTGAGACATATGTTATTGAGCAAGAAAGTCTTGGCAAGAGGTGTGAGACCTTTGATTGTCAAGCAAGAAAGTCTTGGCTAGAGTCGGGAGGACTCGGATAGTCGAACAAGAAGTCTTGCCTAAGGTTGTAAGGATCCGGAATGGTGAGCGAGGAAGTCTTGACTAGAGTCGGGAGGACTCAGATAGTTGAGCAAGAAATCTTGCCTTGGGTCATGAGGGTCCGGTAAGGTGAGCAAGGAAGTCTTGACAAGAGGTGTGAGGCCTCAGATTGTTGAGCATGAGGGAGAAATCTTAATGAGTAGGATATGAGGGTAGTTTCTAGGTGAAGGGGTCACTTGAGAGATTGTACTTGTCTTATCTACTAGTGGATTTTGTTTCCCGATGGTTGCTAACCACTCGTGGATGTTTCCTCTTCGGTGGTTTACCACGTTATATCATGTGTCAACTTTTCTCTATCCCTATCTCTCTTATATTTGTACTTGTTATTTGAATAATATGGATAGAACTCTTTATGTAAGTTGACTTCCTTTCTATGATATAGATTGTGTATGTGTTACAATTACTTGTTTGTATCACACTTTATTTGTTTTACATATTGATTTAGTGTCTTTAATTGATATATATATTGTGATACAAACAATCTAGATGGATAAATTTTTGTTTGTTTCTAAAGGAGTCAAAAAAGGTGTCTAACCTATTCACCCCCCCTTTAGGTTAGCCTTGAGCCTTTAACCGTGTTTGTATTTTCAATTGGTAATAGAGCCGGACACTAGATTGTACTTAGTGAGAATCCAGGTGAAACATTCACAGTTTTTGTAAAGCTTTTGAAGTTATGGGAATACAAGATGATGTAATGGAGGAAGGAGCCTCAAATACTAGTCCACCATTACTTCGAGGTACTAACTATGGGTATTAGAAGTTGAGGATGAAAGTCTACATCCACTCTATTGATGAAAGGGCTTGGATGGTAGTGGAAGAAGGTTATAGTCCTCCTACCAAGGTTCAAGAGGATGGAACCATGATACTCAAGCCAATGAGTGAATGGACAACGAATGAGTTTGAGGTTGCTAAATGGCACCATCGTGCTATGAATGTCATCTTTGGAGGAGTTGATGGGCATCGATTCTCCTACGTTCAAAATATTGAATCCGTAAAGGAAGCTTGGGATACTCTCAAAGTTACTAATGAACGAACCTTAGCGGTGAAGAAAATGAGGCTTTAAATGTTGGCATCACAATTTGAAGGTTTAAGTATGGGTGAAGAAGAAAAGTTTTTCAATTTCGACATCTTAACATTGCTAACCAATGTCAAGCACTTGGAGTACCTATCTCAAAAGAGCGTTTAAATTGGAAAATCCTTAGGTCTCTTCCTAAGAGATTCAAATCAAAGGTGACGGCCATTGAGGAAAGCAAGGATGTGGATTGCATGAACATTGATGAGTTGCTTGGGTCTCTCCAAACTTATGAGATGTGCTTGAAGCCAAAGATTAAGAGTAAGGTAATCGCTCTAAATGCTATAGAGGAGGAAAGTGATGATGAAAATGAAGAGATGACTCTTATGGTTAGAAAGTTCAAGAAGTTTCTAAAGAAGAATGCCAAGCCTAAAGGCAAGTCTTCTAAGGAAAAGGGAGTTAAGAGAACATCATCTCCAAGGAATGAGAAGAATAGTCAAGCCATGAACAAGAAAGATGTTCAATGCTATAATTGTCATGGTTTCGGTCACTTTGCTAGTGAGTGCACCAAGAAGCCATCTAAGAAAGACTAGAAAGGCAAAGTTTTGGCTGCTACTTGGAGTGATGATAACTCTAGTGACAATGATAGCTCTAGTAGTGAGTCTTCAAGTGATGAAGAGTTGGTGAGCAACTTTATAGCTCTAACGGTTTCTCATTCTCCACTAGATGTTGATGGTACAATATCTTTGAACAAGAACTTTGATGCAAATCATCAAGAAAGCTCTAGTTCCATTCCTATTAATCTTGAGTTGTTGGAAATGATAGAAAAGCTTGAAGAAGCTAGAGATAATGCTCAAAGAGAGGTAGTTGAGAAGGATGATTTGATCAAGAAACAACTAGATGAGTTTGTGGTTGTCACTCGTAGACTTCTTGGTGAGAAAGGTGATATTATGAAGAAGTTTAGAGAAGTAGAAAAGATAAACCTTTAGAAGGATAATGTAATATCTTCTTTACAGAAGAGAGAACAAGAATTGATGGAAGAGATAAACACGGCTAAGGAGGCCATCAAGGACTTAGTGAATGATTCGGTAAGTGTGTCTGTTGTTAGGAATCTTGTTAACTCTCATAGTGGTGAAGACGACTTGGTAGTTGAAGAGGAGCTCTTGGAAGCACCACTTCCTGCTCATTTTGAAGAAGTCGTGATTGATAAGAAATCATACAAGAAGAGAGGATCAAAAGCCAAGAAGAAGTTGGCGAACAAGGTATCATTGCAAACTCCTAGTGAAGCTAGTTCAACTCCAAAAGATACAATCTCATCTTTTATTCCAATTTGCCATTATTGCAACACAATAGGTCACATTAAGCCTAGGTATTATAAATATATAGAAAAATGCAAATTAGGAAATGAATATAGAGATAAGGAGATTAAACTTCAACTTGAACATGCTAAGGTCTTGAAAGTTGAGAAACATGATAATATTGCTAAACATGAGAAGAAGTTGTTGATTAGAAAGAATACTAATCTTGTTCAACTTGACAAAGCTTGTGTTGAAAATGTTAAGGAAGAGTGTATTAATGATATTCTTGTTAATCAAGTCATTGAAGGACTTTACCTTTAGATTTAACATTATTGTCATGGATGATATTGGAAATGTTTGTGTAGGTACACCCAAGAACAAGTGGTTCAAGGGTGAGTGCTCTTATCACTAATATAAGAAGAACATGTGAGATAGGTTTGAGGTAATATATTAATTGTGTTGAGAATTATTGCTTGCTAGCTTTGAATACTCCATGTATTGATATGAACTTGCTTATCTCACATCATGTTTGTTATGATGGTCAAAATTTGTTGATTAACTTTAGAGAAGTTCTTTTGATATATGTGTTCAATTGAAACCTCACATGTTGAGTTAAGTTTTGATTTTGCCTATGTTTCACATGTTTGGGATTGTATTATGCTAGCTTTGATTCTAGGACTATTTGATGATATTTGATTGATTGATTTTGTGAAAAATAGTTCCTCACATGTATTAGGCTCTCTTGGCCGAATTCTCGCTATGATACATGTGCTTATATTCTTTTGAGCTATTAATGTGTTTTTTTGAATCTATGAACATGAATATGCTCTAGAATTTTAGCTTTAATCTAAGGCTTAGTTTGGTATTGCTGTGCTGTGAGGGGAATTGCTTTTGGATCTGCTGTGGGAGGAATTGCTTTTGGATCTGCTGTGGGAAGAAACAGCTGAGCGTTTGGTAAACTGACTTTTAAAAGTGCTGTGGGAACCAAAAGCACTTTTAATGTGTTTGGTAAACTGAAAGTAAAAAGTGCTGTGCGTGTGCAAAATTACTAGAAAGGACATAAATGATTTTTGAAGATGTTTTGAAAATAAAACAATTGTTTTATTTTTGTGTTACCATAAACATGTTATAAAATATCAACTAATATTTTGGTGTGACCATAAACATGTTAGTAAATAAATATTAATTATTATTTTTATGTGACCATAATCATATTATAAAATAAATATCAAAGAATATTTTGGTTTTATAAATAAATAATTTTGGTTTGTTTTAGTGTGACCATAACACATTAATTTTTTGAATCTATTGCCACATATATTACGAATATATCAAGACAATTTTTCTTTTTAAATTCCTTTCATAACATTTTTCTAAATAACAAAATATATTCCAAAGAGTTATGAGATTACACAATTGAAATTGACAACAAAAGATTTCAAAAGTCAAAATATATTACGGAGTCGAGAGTAAATTGTAAATAATTGCTAAGTGCCCGTACTCATTAAACTTTGTGCAATTGAATTTCTTAAAATTTCCATATCTCGTCTTCCCGGACTATCTTCTTCATGTGTATTGACCTCTATTTCTTCATTAATCTCTTCACTTGAGTAATTTGCACTTTCATCAAAATCTCTATCTAGTTGTGCATATCTTCTAATGTAGTTATGAATAGCCATCGTAGCAATAACAATTTTCACTTGCTTTTCATAAGAATAATTTGGCATATCATGTAAAATTCTCCATTTTTTTTCCACACCCCAAAAGTGCGCTCAATAATGCTCCTAAGTGAAGAATGTGTATGATTAAATATTTCTTTGTGACCTGTTTGTTCTTCACCCCTACGAAAATGTGGAATATGGTATCTTTCACGTTTATAAGGTCCTAAAAAACCTTTCATTTGTGGGTATCCGGCATCCACCAAGTAATATTTTCCTGAAAATATAAAATATAAATGATTATGATATAATATACGATTTTTATTTGTGCCACATAAATTTCAAAAATTACCATTTGGAGGTTTTGGAAAATTTGATTGAGGATCACGTAGAGCTGATAAGAATACTCTACTATTATGAGCAGAGCCTTCCCACCCTACACATGCAAATGTAAATTGCATGTCAAAGTTACATATAGCCATTACATTTTGGGTGGGTATTCCTTTTCTACCAATATATGGTACTTGATCACATGGAGAAATCGAAGCTTGAACATGAACACCATCTATAGCTCCAATGCAATCCTACAAATTAATTCAAAATAGGTATAAAATAAGGTATTTATATGGATATACCAAATTTAACAGCATTGACAATTATACATACCTTAAAGTGAGGCATATATCTAGAGTCACTCAATATTTCCTGTGGAGTACTTCTAAATTCAGGATCCAAAGGCTTTATTATCACCTTAGCCATTTCATATAAAATGTCTAGCATCACATCAAAATACCTACTTACCGTCTCACCGGAACGTTGAAAACGTTCTTGTGCATTCCTATTTCCTATACCTTGTCCTAAAATATAAAGAAATATTCCCAAAATTTCAGCACTACTTATGTTTCTTAAGCCTTTCAACTTATAATTATTTTCCAAATCATTCAACAACATTATGAATACATGTTTGTCCATTCTAAACATGTTATAACAACGACTTTCATTGCCCTGCAACACTTCCATCAACCAAATAAAACCTGTTTGAGAGCTTGTCATGCATGGAGTTTTAAGAATATATTTTTCAAGATAAACTTGAATAAGACGACCACATAAACATATAAGTTGATCTATCTCTTCTTCGTCTCCTGGATTGTCCATACTTTATTTTAATAACTTGAAATATTAATGACCTCATCAAACATCACATCTAAATTGGTTCAAAGTAAGTAAAACATTATCTAATAAGCACAAAGAAAATAAAACATAATGTCATCAACTAGGGTCCAACAATGACAATAATAATAATAAAACATTAATGTCCATCAACTAAGGTCCAACAAGCACAAATTTCCAATACATAATCCAACTACAACAGAGATAATAAAACATTAATATCATCTAATTTTCAGTCTTTTTTTGATTAAGAATCAAAAATTGGAGCTTTAGGTCAGAATCTGTCATAACAGAAAACATCTCCCTCTTGTCTTGAGAACAAAACAACTCTGTCGCAAACCACCACAACTGACTACCTTTTTCTGCCCCAGGTAAAGTGGCCACAACTTCCATCACTTCAGCAATACTAGTTCCTTGTGAACTTCTATGCACTGACGTCGCTGTACTTCTACTCTCAACTACCTCAACAAGACGATCAATTTGTTTAGATAACTTTGCTGCACCTCCCAACTTTCCTTTCTTTCCATTCGACCCTCCTGTAACTCCTTTATTTATTTCACTTTCATCATTTGTTCTTTTTTTCCCCTTATCTTGATTACCATGTGAAGCCTCCTCATTCCCCCTATCGACAGTCTGCTTGTCATGCTCTAAATCTTCCACCATTTCTTTAGGAAGTATCGTAGATGATGGAATCATGACATAATTACCAACTGCTGTACTGCCCTTGAACATCTTGTCATACATATCCATCATGTTGGGACTAATTCCCACATCACGAAATTTTCGATACTCAACATTCGTCTACAAAAGAAGCAGATGATTACAAAATATACATCTACATGACATAAATGAATGAATAAATAAATAAATAAAGGAGAATGTTCACACCTCAATTTTACTTTGCCACCATTCTGGAGGTGCATCCACCGTTTTCTTAGTGGGGTCCCATCCGATACCAGTTTCTTTATGCAGTAGTGAACTCCACAATTTCCAATCAGTTTTAAGTGAATCCCACTTGTTTTTCAATTGCTTTTTATCATAATCCCTTCCGGTTATTTCCTTAAAAACCTTGACAACATTTACCCATCCTATCTTATCAAAATGAGTGCCAGGCCTATTTCCTTTTGCCACTTCCTTAACACATATTTCACAATATATAGCTACAAGATCATCATTCCATATAGCTTTTGATTTTCCACCTCCCTCATTTTCAGTAATGCTATTTGTATTCTTCTTTCCCATCTGTTTGCCATAAAATTCTCATCGTAAATATATATCAAACCTAATGTTTGTTAACTACAAGAACACAATACCTAAGTTTATCAACTACAAGAACACATCTAAGCAAGTATCAGCTAAATTCACTCACTAATAACCTCTCAAACACTACAATAAATTACTTGGTTCCTATTTATCAACCAATCCTAACAAGAGATATAAGAGGATTAGCATAAGGCAAACTAATAAGCCACCGGTGATGCTGACTAACATTTAAACAAGTAGTGAGCATCCGTGCAATAATTGAAAATTAGATTAACAAGTAATAATAACCAAAAACCAAAACATGGTTTTGACTTTTGATCATTTTGTTTTTCTAATAATGGTAGGTAAATAGTGTAAATATATGGGAGCATGCATGACCCTACAAAAGTGGTAAATATTTACAAGAAAAAATTATAAATATAGGAACCGTAAAGTGTACAGCCAAGCATAATCTTCAATTGATCTTTAGTTATTATATATAGGAACCCTAATGTTTATTAACTACAAGAACACAAGAACATTGTACCTAATGTTTATCAACTACAAGAATACATATGAACAAGTATAAGCTAAATTCACTCACTGACAACCTCATTAAATCATATATAAGAGTAACCATGGATCTTTAAAAACTCTTATATACTTAAGCTATGAAAAATTAAAAAGAAAGCCATTAATCATTTCTTTTCAAAGAATTACACTATTATTGAACTCTAACTAACAAGCAAAATTAACACAGAAGCAAAGAAATTAAACAAAATAATTCATGAAAAACAAAACAAGCATACATCAAACAATTCAATTCATACACCATTAGTTAAGTTTTTGCCATAGAAATGAAAACTCTGGTCACTTAGGTCTAAACATCTCAGACTAAAAATTTTACCTTTAAATCAGAAACAATGTTTAGATTCTAAAAGGAACCTCTCATCGCATGTCCAACAATGACATCATGATTGTTGAGAAAAACCGTACAGATTAGTGGAGCATAATAACAAAAAGTAGGGTACTTAAAAATTTCTAGAAATGGCTACTCCACTCATTTGAAATAATGGGGAGCAAAGAACAGATTCTTGGTTTTGTTCAACAAAACGTCCAAATTTGTGTTTGTGAGTTCGGATTGGACTTTTGATTAGTGGAAAGTGTTTACCGATTTTGATTCTCTAAATCTACAATATTGAGAGTGAAATCAGAGAGGTTCATGAAGATGTGCTGGAAAGTGGAAAGTGTGTTTCTATCACCAAGGTTGGATGTCGAATCACATCAAATCCAAAACGAATGGGAAAGATCAACTAATCAATGATCCATTGTTTCTCCTCTAAACAAAGATCAAAGCTTTTCACATTGATTCTACCAAAACAAAACAAACCACATAAATTATTTAATAAGTGCAAAAACAATGAAGTGTAGAGTCAGAAACTAAACAAAAATTACAACATAAAAAGATGAAGAAAACAAGTTGAAATGCAGAGTTCTCTACACAATAAAAGACAAAAAGCAAAAATACAGAAACCTGAACAACACTCAAATGAAGTAAAAAAAAATGAAACTTCTATTCAAGAGTTGAAGGCAAACTCAGAAAAACAAACCCCATAACAAACCGATCAGATGCCCAGAAAGAATATTAATAAAAAAATACCAAGTTTCTGAAAATTCTCTCCACAACCAAACAGAAAATGTGCAGCAAAACGAATAAATAAACCCACAGAAGATGACATAAGAGAAAGAAAAAAAAGAGATCGCAGTCACAGGTAGCTCACCATCTTCTCTATGTCAGATCCTAACCCTTTTAACCACACACACATTCAGTGAAGACACCAAAATACAAATCCAGTTTCTACTTGAATGTAAGAGTTTTGTACGTAATTCACTAGTATTTTACTTGTTTCTTTCACTAAGAACTTTTAACAAACACTTCACTACTCATATCAATTGCTTCACTGTGACAGTTTCCATCTATCAGAACACCAAAAGAATCAATCTCTGTTCATAGAACTATTTATCTTAACTAGTAAAAGCTCAATAAAGACCAATACGAAGCAGCATAGTGCCACAACAAACAATATAAAATACTCAACCAGTGTGGTCCAGTTTAATCCAAATATAGTGCATCCGGATTCCTGTACAACATGTGAAACTGGGTAATTTCAGAATGCAAATATTTTTAAGGTATCCAACTAAGAGCTATGAATAAAACTTTTAACACTCATTCAAGAAAAGGTCAACATTTTTTATTGCAAAACTCAGTTATATTCTCACATTTTAATCCAAGACATAATAGGAAGTGAGAGAGAAAGAGATGAGAAGAGGAGATCACCTGAGAAAATGTCGAAGAGGAAGGCGGTGTCGTTTCAGTAAAGAGGTGGGTGGTGTTGCTTCCAAGAGGTCTAGTCTGCTGATTCGTGAGGTCTGGATCAGATTTTCTTCAAAGTTCGAATGGCTTCAATGGTTGATCTGATTTATTAGGGTAATTTGATGAAAAGAAGGAATAAAGTAGGAATTAAAAAAAAATCATTTAACTGATCACTACTGATCACTGTAGCACGTTTTGGGAAATCAGCTTCCCTAGGAAGCTGATTTTTCAAAGCTACAAATTATGGCTTCTCCAAAACTCGGTTTGGGGAAGTTAAAATTGTCCAAAAGCACTTCCCCACAATTTTACCAAACACCCTGCAACTGGTTCGGAATCACTTTTGATCCCAAAAGCAGCCGGGGAAGCAATGCCAAACTAAGCCTAAATGACTTTGTCATATGATTTTAGCATGTTTTTGGTTTATGTGATTTGAACTTGATTATGTGTTAATTGAACATATCTTATGATTCAAGTTTTAGATCTATGCATGTATCTAGGTTGTAATTAATGTTGAACATATCTTACATTATCTAGATGGATTAAACATGCATGATTGATTAGACTACATTTGTTTTGTGCATTCATGCTCATGTCTAGTATTTTCCCTATGATGTGTTGATCATAATATTCTATGTTGCGTGCTTGTTTGTGTTTTGCATTCATAATCACCTAGATGCCTTGTGAGAAGGAAGTCTTGACAATAGGTGTGAGACCTATGTTATTGAGCAAGAAAGTCTTGGCAAGAGGTGTGAGACCTGTGATTGTCAAGCAAAGAAGTCTTGCCTAGCGTCGTGAGGATTTGGAAGGGTGAGCGAGGAAGTCTTGACTAGAGTCGGGAGGACTCAGATAGTTCAGTAAGAAGTCTTGCCTTGGGTCATGAGGATCCGGCAAGGTGAGCGAGGAAGTCTTGACAAGAGGTGTGAGGCCTCGGATTGTTGAGCATGAAGGCGAAATCTTCATGAGTAGGATATGAGGGTAGTTTCTAGGTGAAGGGGTCACTTGAGACATTTTACTTGTCTTATCTACTAGTGAATTTTGTTTGCCGGTGGTTGCTAACCCGTGGATGTTTCCTTTTCGGAGGTTTACCACATTATATCTTGTGTCAACTTTTCTCTATCCCTATCTCTCTTATATTTGTACTTGTTATTTGAATACTATGGATAGAACTCTTCATGTAAGTTGACTTCCTTTCTATCATATAGATTGTGTATGTGTTACAATTACTTGTTTGTATCACACTTTACTTGTTTTATATATTGATTAATTGTCTTTAATTGATATATATATATATATATATATTGTGATACAAACAATCTATAGGGACAAACTTTTGTTTGTTTCTAAGGGATTCAAAAAAGGTGTCTAATCTATTCACCCCCCTCTAGGTTAGCCTTGAGCATTTAACCGTGTTTGTATTTTTAGCTTCCTCACTTCTCATTCTAGGCAAAAAAGGTATCCAACAAGGCGAACTCCTCCACGGGCTTCGCCTCTTCCCAGAATAGTAGCCCTGTAACGTGAAATGAGAGAGGGTACGATCACTATACCCTCTTAAATGCATCTCAAGATACAATTTGTCTCGCTATTCGGGATAAGGGGCTACTACAGAAGCCCACACCTATGAAAGCTCTAGTCGACAGAAGAAACCAGTACAAGTACTGTGACTTCCATAAAGACGTGGGGCACAACACTTCAGAGTGCTATAACCCGCGCAATCAGATCGAGGCCCTGATAAGGGGAGGATGTCTAATAGAGTTCTTGTAGCAGGTCAGGGATAATATTCAAACTGGAAGGGAAGTACAAGCTGAAATCCATGAGCATGCTGAGATGAGAAATCAGGAACAAACGGATCTGATACAGCAAATCCAGGTGATACATGCCATCAGTGAAGGGCCCACTCTGGATTGTACATCCATTAATTCTAGGAAAAATCATGCGAGGAAGATCCCTCGTGTAGATGAAGGGCGAGGTATCCTCAAGGTCGACTAGAGTTCGACCAACCCGTTATAGTTATCACAAATCATTTTCACCGAGGTGGATGTCTAAAACACCGTGCAGCCTCATGATGATCCCATGGTGATCATAATACAGATTGCAAACTACGTGGTCATCGTGTGCTTGTTGACACAGGCAGTAGCGTCGACATCCTCTTCAAAGATACTTTGGAAAAACTGAATTTGAAATAATGGTGTTACAATAGCTGCACCACCCCGCTGTATGGATTCACTAGGGACTCGATCATACCTGTGGGATCAAAGATCCCTCTAGTAATCGTTGGAATAACCCCCCTCCAGCAAAATGTTATGACAGACTTTATGGTGGTAGATACCTCATCGCTATATAATGCGATACTAGGAAGACTTTTCTTGTCATTCTTTAAGGGTGTCTTGTCCATTTATCATAACATCATAAAGTTTCCAATATGAGACAAGGTGGGGGAAATACGTGCTGACCAGTAAGCCTTGAAGAAGTATCTGTCAAGCCCTCCGTTACTAGGCAAGCCATGCCTTGGAGAGGAGTTACAAATCTACTTGGCCGTTTTAGAAATTGCGGTGAGCATGGCCTTGGTCAAGGAATGTGCAGATAGGGTCTAGCGGCCAATCTACTATGTAAGTCATGCCCTAACCAAGCCAAAAAAGAATTATACCCTTCTGCAATAGCTCACATATGCTCTAGTAACCTCGACAAGGAAGCTCCGTCCCTACGTTCAAGCTCACTCAATAGCAATATAGCTCCTTAGAAGATTCCAGAGTCCGATAGCTGGCTGGTAGGTTGTAAGTCATGGATCCTTTACACAGATGGAGCATCCGGGCAAGCTGGGAGAGGAGCGGGTATAGTTCTAATAGAACCTGAAGGGACTGAGTGCTACCACTATTTCAGATTCAAATTTTAGGACACTAACAATGGGGTAGAGTATGAAGCCCTCCTAGCCGGGATGAAGGCGGCCACCGAGCTCTGGGTCGACTACCTGCAGGTCAAGAGTAACTCATTACTCATAGTCAGTCAAGTTTTTAGGGATTATCAGGCAAAATGGGATAACATGATTGCCTACTTGAAGCTAGTTCAACCGCTTAAGAATAAATTTAAAGGATTTAAGATCGAGCAGGCGCCTCGACAACAGAATCGTTGAGCTGACGTCCTAGCCAAGATAGCTGTGAACGGTGGCTAGGCCCTACCATAGGGAGTCCCTCTCCAAGTGATCTTCCAATCAAGCATAGTAGCAGGCAAACAGACTTATACCCTGGATCGACAACCATGCTGGATGGACCCAATAGTGGTTTATCTCCAAGAAGGAAGGCTTCCTGAAGAGCCCTACCAAGCCAGAAGAATTAAGAGGCTCTCCGTCCAATATTTTCTGGTAGATGGGTGCCTTTACAGGAGGGGCAGGTCCCTTCGCTTGCTTCGATATTTGCATCCTGATGATGCCAAATGGGCATTAAGAGAGGTTCACTTTAGGGAATGCGGGAACCACGTTGATGGGGAAGCTCTAGCATATCAGGTACTCCGCATGGGGTATTACTGGCCAACTATCCATCAAGATGCAAAAAACTTTGTACTATTCTGTAAACCATGCCAAAAGACTTCCAACTTGAGCTACCTCCCACCAGAGCGTCTGTCATATTTCAGCTCGCCTTACCCCTTTGCTATGTGGGGAGTCGACCTGATCAGACCACTTCCTACCGCTCTTGGACAAGCCAAACATGCTATTGTGGTAATCAACTTTTTCACAAGATGGGTCAAAGCTGGACTGCTCTCCCAGATATCGGAAGAGAATATGACAAGGTTCATTAAAAATAATGTAGTTTGCCGATTCGGGACCCCTCTTATCATTATAGCTGACCTCAACAAGCAGTTTGATAACAACCAATTCAAGTACTTTTACGAAGGCTTGGGAATCGATCATAGATTCACTTTAGTAGCCCACCCTCAGAATAATGGGCTAGTGGAATTCACCAATAAGACTATCAAGAAGCTGTTCAAAAAGAAGTTATAGCAGAGAAAGAGCAGATGGGCCGAGGAGATTCCCGAGGTCCTCTGGACTTAGCATACTACAAGGAGAAAAACCACAGGAGAAACGCCATATTCTTTAACCTTTAGAGTTAAAAGAGTTCTTCAGTTCGAGCACAAATTAACCTCCTTCAGAGTTCAACATTTTGAACATGGAAGCAATGAGGATAAGCTCTGAGCTAGCATAGATCTGTTGGAAGAGAAACAAGATCGGGTAGCTGAGAAAGTAGCTATTTACCAAACAAAAACCCCTGGGTACTTTAACAGGAGGGTAAAAGTGCAGGGAAAATTGCGCAGCGGAAGCGTGAAACTTAGGGTTTTGATATAATTAAAAAAAATTCCCTTTAAAAGAAAAAAAACCTTAACCCTAGATTAATTGATGTTTATTAAAAGTGTCGTACATTTTTTTTGTGACGATTGAACTAGCGTCGAATTGAATTCGTAAGATCTTCCAATCCAGTCATGAAAGAGAATCACCTAGGAGTGTGGGCTCCCATTCTTTAAAATGTATACCTGAGGTTAGAAACAAAAAAAATCTTCTTATTTGTTAGTCGCAATAATCCTCCAAGAGAAAAACCAAGAACGTCCGGTCACTTGTAAATTATCAATCAATTTGATTGAAACTCGCATGAACCTTGATTCGATGTTGTACACAAAACCCTTTTGATGCAAAGGATACTATTGTACTATCAAAAACAAAAACGTTCCCTCTTTTCTCTAGGCTTGGCCGAATTATTCACACAATGAGTTGGGTGAAGTTTTTTTTATAAATATAAAAAAGTAAATAAAAAACAACTTCTCACACCAAAAACTAAGGCTTGGTTGAAATTTACAACTTATATTTATAGGTTCACAAATTCTCTCATAAAGAGGATTTACTTGGTAGGCAAGAATCCTATTCTTATGTGATTTTCTCAATGACCAAGAATCCTTTTCCAAAAAGAATTATTTCCTACACCAAGACTCCTAATCCAACTTATTAGTGTATTTTTGACCATATTAGAGATTTCATAATTTGACTAGATAAATAATTCTTTTTATTTATCTACTTATCAAATATAATCTTTATTATTAAATAAACTACCAACAAATAATATAATATTAGGAGACCGTCTCCTGCTAGAAAAAGATTTTGATTTTTCATTAAACAATTAATTAATTACCAAATTAATTAATTTCTATTTAATTAAATAAAAAAATAATATATATTAAGCTATTTTATATAGCCTTGCCACCCAACACATTATATAGGCAAATACATTATTTTTCTTATTTTATTAAATCCATTGGACCTTAATAAAAAGTCCACATGTGAACTAGACTCATTCTTACAAAAAGAAACAAGTCCACATAGCTTAATACAATTCTAGATGGACCTCTAAATTGGTCCGGTAGAATATATCAAGTGATCCACCAAGTTCGTGTGGATTGGGGATCTTGGCGGGCTATCTAAATTTAAGCTTCAATAGACACAACCTAATCACAATCAACAAATGATTCACTTAGGTCCGATCTATTAATTTTAGTTCATTCCACTAAAGAACTAAAATTGAACCCTTAAATAAAGATAGAATAAGTTAATATTTCTCATTCATACCGTAGACAACCTTATTGGAGAAAGTGTATCCTCGTGAAGAATACCAGTAATCGACTAGAGCTCATAGACCGCCTATAGCTCTCCAAGTTACCATATTTACTCATATCACCACATTTTGAACTTGGATGTTTTGACTTGTCCAGAAGTCACGTTTCAATAGACACTATTGAAAACTTAACGTTAAGATTTAATATCCAATACCTTAAAACATCCATATGATGATATTCTACTCTCATTTAATAAATGAAGCCACGATGTCCGTATCTATAAATGAAGTCCACTTTCGATTAACAAATGAATACCACCAAACTATCGAGGATAGACTATGCTATATAATCGTACTCATTGATAGCTCAAATGATAACACTTGCAACCATAAGTCCATCATTTATCTCATGATTGAGATAGACTCTCCGATTGTCTTCAAGTGAAAACTTTTATCCATTGACGGTTCTAGATAAAGTATTTCACTGTGATCCGATTCAATGCACCCAGTACACTAGATTCTTTTACCCAATGACACCACACTTTCATGATTTTAAACTCATCATAACACATTTGATCCCACTCAAATGCTAGCAAAAGAATCTATAACTTTGACAAGATAAAGCCGTCCAAGCTTTTTCTTAAGTTGTGAATATTATTGAAGACTAACTAAAGAATTGTGTCTACCTTATACATATCTAGATGTATGAACAATTCTTCTTTTCTCATAGTCTTTTGACCTTATGATTATTTACTTTTGACAATTATAATAACTAAACTATAAATGCTATAAGATTTGTTAAACTAGAAATCACTTGATTAATATGGAAAGATTGTCAAATACATTATTATACTCTTGCTATCGGGCATAATCCCAACAATCTCTCACTTGCTCTATAGCAAATGTGTCATATCTCTCATCCCCATGTTTTCTAGATGTCCATCAAAACTCTTTTGTGGAAGAGCCTTTGTAAATGGATCCGCTAGATTATCTGCTGACGCTATCTTGGTAATCGTCACGTCACCCCTATACATAATTTCCCTCAGAAGGTGATACTTTCTTTCAACGTGTTTCCCTCTTTTATGACTTTTTGATTTCCTCGAATTAGCCATTGCTCCACTATTGTCACAATAGATAGTGATTTGCTTATCCGCATGAGGAACCACTTCCAAGTCAGTCAAGAATTGGCGGAGCCAGACAGCCTCTTTAGTAGCCTCACATATGGCAACATACTCGGCTTCCATGGTGAAATCAGCAATACAAGATTATTTGATATTCCTCCATATGACTGCCCCTCCTCCATTAGTAAATACAGATCCTGATGTTGATCTCCTGGAGTCAGAATCTGACTGAAAATCAGAATCTATATATCTAATAGGAATTTAATCCCCTCTAGAGTGTACAAGCATATAATCTCTCGTTCTTCTGAGATACTTAAAAATATGCTTGACTATTGTCCAATGATCAGGACCAGGCTTTGATTGAAACCTGCTAACTATGCCCATATCAAAAAAAAAATCTGGTATGGTACAGAGCATTGCATACATGAGACTTCCAACCACCAATGCATATGAAACTCTACTCATGAATTGCTCTTCATGATCATTCTTAAGAACTTGTTCCTTAGAAATTTTGATTCCATGTCTGAAAAGTAACATACCTTTCTTGAAATCTTTTATAGAAAACTTAGACAATATTTTGTCTATTTATAAAGCTTTGGATAATGCAATCGTTCTATTCTTTCTATCCCTTATGACTTGGATACCAAGAATATAACTTGCTTCTCCTAAAACTATTCTTTTACTGATGTCAATACACCTACATCTTTTCCGATGAGTAGTATATCATCAACGTAAAGAACTAGGAAAACCAACTTTTCACCTTTAATCCTTTTGTATACACAGGTTTCGTTAAGGTTTTGAACAAATCAAAAAAAATTCATGGCTTGATCGATTCTTATGTTCCAGGATATGGATGATTGCTTCAATCCATATATGGATCTTTGCAACTTGCATACTCTTTCCTCTTGGCATTTTTCAATGAATCCTTCTAGTTTCATCATGTAAATGCTTTCGTCAAGACTTCCATTATAGAAAGCTGACTTGACATCCATTTTCCAAATCTCTAGGTCTAAAGATGCCACAATGGATAAGAGTATCCTAATGGATTTAAGCATGGCCACATGAGAGAAGGTTTCTTCATAATCGATACCTTTCTTCTGTGTATAACCTTTAGTTACCAATCTAGCTTTAAAGGTTTCCACCTTTCCATCCATTCCTTTTTTCCTCTTGTATACCCACTTGCACCTAATGGGTTTTATCCCTTTAGGCAAGTCTACAAGAGACCAGACTTTGTTTTTGAACATAGATTTAATTTTGGATTGCATTGCCTTTTGTCAATGGAGACAATTAACATCTTTCATTGCTTCCTTTTACGTATAGGGATCATCATCGTCCGAAAGATTGTCTACAGATTCTCCTACACCAATGTATCTCTTGGGTTGTCTACTAATCCTCCCACTACGATTAGGTATGGTAGATTGTTGATCTTGTGTTGGTACGGAACTTATAATTGGGCTTGGTAGTGAAACCTCTTGTGGAATTGTATCTCCTGAAAGCTCATTCAGGACAATTCTATTTTTAGGCACAAAATTATTCATATAGTCATCGTCTGGAAATTTAGCATTTTTCGAAACAAATACTTTAAGATCTGAAGGACTATAGAAATAGTATCCTTTTGTTCCTTTTGGATACCCTACAAATATGCATGTTTCTGAATGGGACTCCATCGTTTCTATCTTTCCTTTTATCACATGCACAGGAGATCCAAATATCCTTAAGTGTTGTAAACTAGGCTTTCGCCCGGTCCATAACTCATGCGGTGTTTTAGGAACCACCTTAGATGGTACATCATTTATAATGTACATAGCAGTTTGTAAAACGTATCCCCAAAAAGAATTAGGAAGTGTTGAATAACTCAATATAGATCTAACCATGTCTAAAAGAGTTTTATTTCTCCTTTCTGCCACCCCATTTTGTGGAGGTGTTCTTTGTGCAGAAAACTGAGAAATTATCCCATCATCAATAAGATATTGCTGAAACTCACCAGATAGATATTCTCCACCATGATCAGACCTTAAGATTTTTATGCATTTCTTAAGCTGATTTTCTACTTCAGCTTTAAATGCTTTGAACATGTCAAAAGAATCCGACTTATGTCTCATGAGATACATATAGCCAAATCTTAAGTGATCATCTGTGAAAGTGATGAAGTACTCATATCCACCACTAGTGTAAATGCTTATAGGTCCGCACACATCATTGTGTATCAATCATAAACATTCGATGGCTCTTGTGCCTTTGGTCGTAAATGACATTTTGGTCATTTTACCTTTCAAACAAAATTCACAAGTTGGTAGATCATCAACCTTTAAGTCACTTAGAGGTCCATCACTAACCAATCTTTTAATCCTCTTAAGGTTAATATGACATAGACGCAAATGACATAGGTAGGTTTCATCTTTTGATAATTTTACTCTTTTATGATTAGGTTCCGTTGATTCCGTGTCTAACAAGTGAAAGATATTTATATACAAATAGAATAAACAGTTTTCCAATGTACCTTTGCAAATAATTTTGTGATTCTTACTAATTAAAAAACCTTTTATTGAAAGTAACCGAATATCCAAATTTATTTAGACAAGAGACCGAAATTAAAATCCTCTTGATTTGTGGTACATAATAAACGTTTATTAAAACTATATGCCTATAAGAATCTAAATTGATTCTAATATCTCCCACTACACTAGTAGACACCAACGCTCCATTGCCTAAATGCAAGTTGAATTCATTATTATTCAGTCTATTCCTTTGACTCTTTTCACCACAAAGGAAACACTTCCCTTTGATTTTTGTTACTTTCTTGGTCTCCTTTTTAGAAGGCTTAAGTTGCTTTTTATTTTGTTGTCTCTTGAACTTCTTAAGAGTCTTTATCAGTAGTAACTTACCAAGCATATGAATCTCTTGACCCTTGCCTTTCACAAGGATTATCATGGTGCTTTGAACATTTTACATTAGGCCTTGCAAGGTGCATTTCTTATTATTCAAGATGTAGTCCAACTTGAATTGATCAAAGGAATCTTATAGTGAGTTGACAATTATGTCAATTTTGGTCTCACCATCTATCTCAGCACCATTCAATTCAGCAATGTTGAGATGTGCTGTGACTTTCATCATGTGATATTTCACACTCTGTCCAGGTTTCATCCTAAGATTCATAAAAGCAGTCACTGCCTCTCTTAGTCGTCCTAGACCTCATAGCAAACATCTCCTCTAGAGACATCATTATATCGAGAACAGTCTCCATTCCTTCATGTTACTGTTACAACACGTCGGAGATGGTGGCCATAATGTAACATTTAGCCATCTCATCTGAAGATTTCCACTACTGATACTCATCTCCTTGCACCATAGTAGATTCATTAATTTGGTGGTTTATGGAATAGACAAAATGAATTTATGTTTTTCAGCTTGCAATAACAACCCAAAATTTCCTTTTCCATGTGACATAATTATCTTCAGTTAAAATATTATGTTTTAGGATTTTGATTTGGGATGGGGTCATGATTTCTTTATATTAACAAAAATTATATAAGAAAATAATCATGATAAAGCACTTTCAAATATCTATCTTGAATTAAATAAAATAATTCAATCGTAAAATTCAACGGTGATCCAACACCCATAAATGTCACGCCTCCTTTGGGAGTTTGCACCATTTACTAATTGGACTAGGTCCCACCTAATTGTTAACATAACAACCAGCATTTTCAATTTTAGCCTTGCAATTTTATTAACAAGAACTCTTGGGAGGATATTAATAAAATCACATTGACTGTGTTACCAAGTTATCGACCTTCAATATATTCCCTCACGAATATCCCTCCTTTGGGAGTAGATATCGTTTGGGTTAACTGTCTAGTCTATCCTTGTAAGGAAGTATCTTGCTAAATTCCATTCATGAATACCTCTTGGGAGGTTATTACATGAAACATAAAGCTCAACTAAACTTGGAGGCCGTAGGTGTTCCAAAACACCTTCTCCAACTCTATAATTTAAGGCGTGTGATCGAATTCCAAAGAATAATTTACCAAGTTACCTACGTGCCAATTAGATACCTAAACCATTCAATTCATGTTCATACCAAAAGAGATATATGAATGGCACTCCTATTCTATATGACATGTTATCAAACAATGACAAACATTGCAATATTTACAAAAATATAAATGGCTACAATTTTGGTCCACCCTAGAAAAGCAGGTAAATTACATGTCTTGGAATACAAAAAACTCCTTTCTTGGTGAACAAGTCTTCACACGACCTTCGTCGTTTGGACTCCCTCGGCTGCCTCCCATGGGCGTGTGCACCCTTGGCCTCTTCCCATGGGCGTGTGCATGCCACAACCCCATAAATGGTTGCCATATGCTACCCATGGCTTCAATAGGGCTGCCGCGCGCAGCCCATGCCACAACAAACGTGGCCGCTCTTTGCACACACGTTTGTTGCTATGGCTCGCACGGTCCCAAACTTGTTCCGGTTGCTTCCAATTCTTCAAATCTTCGAGTCTTTGATACTTGAATGTATTACAGAAGAATTTTAAAAAAATACTGCTGTTTTTTTTTATTACAACATAGTGCAGTTTTTTTAATACAAAAAAAAAAAAACAAACTTAGCAACTACCAACAAGGAAATTATGGCAATGATAGACCACCCTTCTTGTTACAATCCCAAAATAAAAATACATTGAAATTCCATGACCAAAATTGAGCAATAACAATCCACATATAAAACATATATATATATATATATATATATCCATACATTCCAATGTAAATATATATGTGAATACCTAGAGTGCCATCTATTTCTAAAACATGCATATATACAATAAAAAGAAATAGATTCACGAACACATACATCAATTAATCAAGGGTACAACCAAGCTCTTATACAAATTATAGGAAATATCGCGCAGTGGAACCATGAAAATTAGGGTTTTGATATATTTAAAAAAAATTCCCTTTAAAAAAAAGAACCTTAACCCTAGATTAATTGATGTATATTAAAAGTATCGTACCATTTTTTTTGTGACGATTGAACTAGCATCGAATTGAATCCGTAAGATCTTCCAATCCAATCACGAACGTGAATCACCTAAGAATGTGGGCCCACTTTCTTTAAATTGTATACCCGAGGATGGAAACAAACAAAATATTCTTCTTTGTTAGTCACAATAATCCTCCAAGAGAAAAACCAAGAACGTCCGGTCACTTGTGAATTATCAATCAATTTGATTGAAGCTCGCGTGAACCTTGATTCGATGTTGTACACAAAACCCTTTTGATGCAAAGGATACTTGTGTACTATCGAAAACAAAAACGTTCCCTCTTTTCCCTATGCTTGGCCGAATTCTTCACTGAAGTTCCCTAGAAGGTATGTGTCTATAACCTAGAGGGGGGGGGGGGGGGGGGGGGGGGGGGGGTGAATAGGTTTTAATTCGATAGATTACCAATTTTACGAATTAATTAATATTAACAATTCTACCCCAATGTTCAAATAAAAGACAACAAACATAAAACAAAAACAACACGCAATATATATGTAGAAACCCTCCAAATGGGAAAAACCACGGGCTATTTAGAGCGCCACCCTTGATCCATAAAATCCACTATTGAGTAAAAGTTTACAACCTTGGTTGACCTCCTGTCTAACCCTCCAGTTACTAACCCTTTCACTCTACCCAATAAGCCTTAATAGTGATTTTGGATCCCTAGCCTTGTGCACTAACCACTTAGCCACAAGCTAACTCAACAATGAAGAGATAATAGCAACCTAAGTGAATATGCAAGAATATTCATACATGCAAAAATGCTAGGTCAAGACATTCATGCTTACCTAGGATTAATAATGACAATTAAAACAAATCCTAGATATCAATATTCTAAATGCTAAGGCAAGAAGAATTAGCTAGAAGGGTAAAAATGTCCTAAATGCTAGCTATCACAAATTAATGCATCTCAACCAACAATCAATACACAAGCATGTCATAAAAGCAATTAATCACACAAGCAAGCAATTAATATGCAATAAAAACTAAAACCCTAGGTATACATGTCTTAGTAATGAAATCATAAAGCTTAGAGCATATAGAGAATACCTAGGTATGAACACACAAGAAACCCATGCTTGAAAGATGTTGATGATTTGGATATTAAGGATGGTTGAATAAAAATGCATTCTTGGACCTTCTCTCTCTAAAGAACCTTATCTCTCTCTCAAAAATAGGTCAGGAAGCTTTGAAAACGAGTTGGCAAGAAGATGGTGTATTTATATGAAGCCCAAAGTGAAGCTATGTCGTTTTGGCAAAAACAGGCCAAAATACGCAATGTGAGCTGGTGAGCGTGCGATGGTGGAGTAGCGCATGACCAGTGACAACCCACTGTACAAGTTGAGCTGGTGAGGTGCGCATGACGAACAGTGCACAACCAGCAACAAACCTCTGGGCAAGTTGCGCTGGTGTTGGTACGCATGACGACCAGCGCACCACCAGCGACACACCACTGGAAAGCTGCGCTGGTGAAGGCGTTGCTCGAGTAGCGCACACCTCACCACCTTCACACACACACACAATTCATGCAAGAGAAATGAGGTGAAGGGAATGCATCCTAATGCCTAACATGACATGACATTTTAATCACAAGATGCAATCAAAACAAACAAGCAAAAGATGACGAAATTAGGCACACAATCAAGACAATATGCAAAAAAGCAAAGTGATAAAAAAAACATGTATGAGAGTGAGTGTATGCACTAAATATCTTCAATGAAGGTTAAGCAAGTGATTTTACCTTTGAAACTTGAAAAAGGACTTGAGCAATGATGACCTAACTACCCTTACACATTGAACCCCAAATGTGGTTGTCAACGAAATGAGCCAATCAAAAACTGAGGAACTTACAATCTCTCACTTTGGCTATTTCGTGACAAAACCACCACTCACACTTCATCCTCACCAAAAATGAAAAAACAATAGACCGAGGTAAAAAAAAAATTCTTTATTAAAAGAGATACCTAAAGCTAGATCTTTAAATCTTTCATCTTTTGTAGAATGATCATCCCTACAAAACAAAGAACTACACTTTCCAAGACAAGTGTATGAGAGGGATCTAGATAAATAAAAACAAGCGCACATACAAGAACATGCAATCAACAATGCACATAGCAAATGCTTCCCCTAAATAGATCCACTACCTCTTAATAGGTCAATCTCCCATTAAACCATTGCAATATCAACTCCCCCTAAATCCAATACTACTCCCCCTTTTTGTCACAAGATAGACAAATGAGTATTCCCCAATAGAGACGTTTTAGCAAAGAGAGATGTTTGCAATGTAAATGCATAATCATATACAACAACTTTATACAGGTTAATTAAGAGAGAAAGAAATTCATGGAAGTTTTATTGATTTGAATATGTGCGAAAGAATGCCTTGAATGAAATACATGCAACATCAACTTCCAAAAGTATGGTATTTGGCAAAGGAAAATAGCACAAGAGGTTCCAAGAGAAGTCAAACAAATTTGCACCAAATTGACAATGGAAAACAAGATATAGTTTAACCGAAAACATAAGAGCAACTATCAAAATTTACAAGTTGAACAGGACATGAGCGACTATTGCGCCCTATTAGATTTTTCCGGGCAAGATGCCCGTATGATAGTAGCCTTGTTCAATAAGTAAAGAGAGAGATTATTGGATTATGAAATCCTTGAAATGGATACAATATCCTTATTGAATGAAGTCTCAAAAGTCACTTGCACAAATATTTGCAATCATTTTGTAAGCATTCAATAAATTCATCATGCATATCACTTTAAGCATGTCAATATCAAGTTTTCACAAACATGGAGATAAACTTTAGGTCAATTAAATGTACTTCCCAATCAAATTTCCTAGTCTAAAAATACATGTTTGAACATAAATGAGACACGCATTTCAAATAAGGCAAAAACACACTTATTGAATAAAAAGACATATAATAATATATGCATCCAAGATACTCAAGCAATTAATTAAAGAGCATAAAATTGAACAATTATTTGCTTATTAAGATGCAAGTTCGCTCTCTTTGCTTGAGCTCCCCATATGGGGTCAACAACCAAAACCCATCAATGCATATGACAAATCCCAATTGACCTAGTAAGAGATTTAAACTTAGTTGAATCTATTGGTTTAGTAAATAAATCCGCTAGTTGATCATGTGTGCCCACATGTTCAAGTCAAATGCATTTGCTCTCAACTAGCTCCCTAATGGACTGATGTCTAATGTCAATATGCTTGGTTCTAGAATGTTGGACAGGATTTTTTGAAATATTGATGGCACTCATGTTATCGCAATAAAGGGTTAGAGTACCTTGCTCAAAGCCATAATCCACAAGCATTTGCTTCATCCAAAGGAGTTGTGTGCAAGCACTCCCAGCTGCTATATACTCGGCCTTGGTTGTGGATAATGAGATGGAATTTTGCTTCTTGCAAAGCCAAGACACAAGATTGTTCTTTAGGAAGAAGCAACCGCCTGATGTACTATTTCTATCATCATAATTACCTGCCCAATCTGCATCACTAAAGCTAACTAAACTAGCATTAGTGTCAAAAGAGTACCATATCCCATGGTTGGATGTCCTATTCACATATCGAATGATTCTCTTCATAGAGGAGATATGGAATTCCTTGGGATTGGCTTGGTACCTAGCACACACACCAACACTAAAAGCTATATCGGGCCTACTAGCAGTCAAGTATAGCAAGCTCTCTATCATACCACGATATAGACTTTGATCCACACTTTTTCCACTAGCATCCTTGCTAAGTTTCAAAGTGGTACTCATTGGTGTGTCACAATGTTTGGCATTCTCAAGGCCAAATTTCTTCACTAGGTTTTTGGCATACTTAGCTTGGGATATGAAGATCCCATCATGCATTTGCTTGATTTGCAAGCCTAGAAAGTAATTAAGTTCACCAACCATGCTCATTTCAAACTCATGAGTCATGACATCAACAAATTGTTAAACTTTCAAGTTATTGGTGGAACCAAAAACGATGTCATCAACATAAATTTGAGCTATAAATAGCTAATCTTTAGTGCACTTGATGAACAAAGCCTTATCAACAGTACCTCCAGAGTAGTCATTGTTAACAAGATAAAGAGTGAGGCACTCATACCAAGCCCTCGGTGCTTGTTTCAACCCATATAATGCCTTCTTGAGGCGATAAACATGATTGAGGTAGTGTGGATCCATAAACCCCTTAGGTTGCTCAACAAACACTTCCTCTTGCAAGAATCCATTGAGGAAGACACTCTTAACATCCATTTGATACAATTTAAATTTATGAACGCACGATATTGATAAGAGAAGCCTAATGGACTCTAAACGGGCAACGGGAGCAAAAGTCTCCTCAAAGTCGATACCCTCAATTTGAGATTATCCTTGTGCAACAAGTCTAGCTTTGTTCCGTACAATGTTGCCATCCTTATTTGATTTGTTCCTATAGACCCACTTGGTGCTTATTACATTAGTGTTCTTAGGCCTAGGAACTAAAGTCCAAACCTTATTTCTTTCAAATTGGTTTAGCTCTTCTTGCATATCAAGAACCCAAAACTCATCACTTAAAGCTTCATCTACGTTTTTGGGTTCAATTTGAGAGGTGTAGAAAGTGTAAATAATTTGATTTGCTAATTGATGTCTAGTCCTCACACCCTCATTCACATTTCCAAGAATGTCACTCTTGTTGTGGAGATGCCTAACCTAAGGAGTGGGTTCTTTAAATTCCAAAGTAGGATTTCTATCAAAAGATTGAGTGACCTCTTTTTCAAGCTTTGATTTCTCATCACTAGAAATCTCATCAATCTTCACCAAGGGAGTTTCATCAACCACACTAATCTCCTCATCATGGTTACTAACCTTAGGCCTACAATCATCTATGACCACATTAGATGATTCCATAACACTTCGTGTCTTCAAATAAAAAACTTTATAGGTCTTACTATTTAGGGCATAGCCAATGAAAATCCCCTCATCACTCTTAGCATCAAACTTACCAAGTTGATCACGGTCATTTAGAATATAACACTTGCTTCCAAATGAGTGGAAGTAGCTAACATTTGGCTTCCTACCCTTCCACAATTCATAGGAGGTTTGCCTAGTCCCGGGCCTAAACAGTATTGACAGCTTCAGCCCAAAGATTCCTAGGCACATTGTTGCTATGCAACATCACACTGACCATCTCTTGGAGGACTCTATTCTTTCTCTCTACTACCCCATTTTGTTGAGGAGTTCAAGGAGCTGAGAACTCATGGGAAATGCCAAGACTATCACAAAAGTTTTCAAAACTAACATTTTTAAATTCTCTCCCATGATCACTCCTAATTCTCTTAATGCATTTTATCGGAGAATCCTTCTCATTTTGAATTTTAGTGCAAAGAATTTTAAAGGTTTCAAATGTTTCAGATTTTTCTCTAAGAAAGTAAGTCCAAGTAAATCTAGAAAAATAATCCACACACACAAAAATGTACCTCTTGCCACCGAGACTTTCTGTTTGTATGGGACCCATAAGATCCATATGAAGAAGCTCTAATGACTCCTTAGTGGTAAGATACTTACCCTTCTTATGCACACTCTTAGTTTGCTTTCCTTGTTGACAAGGTCCACAAACTCCCTCAATCCTACTTCCAAACTTAGGAAGACCTCTCACAAATTTCAACCTCTCAAGAACTTTCAAGTCTTTGAAATTCATATGACCTTACCTTTGATGCCATAATTCAACTTGATCATAACTAGACAAATTTCAAGAGATGCCATTATAATCAAGAGAATAACAATTGTCACTTGATATCTTGGCTTTCAATAGAACTTGTCCATCTTCTCTTAAAATAGAGCAATCGACTTTTCCAAACAAAACTGAAAGCCCTTCATCACTTAAATGTGATATGCTAATGAGATTGGCTTGCAAGCCATCTATATAGAGAGCATTAGGCAAGGAGGGCAAACTAGGGATCGAAATGTTTCCTTTTCCTAGAACCTTCATACGTGAACCATCACCAAAGGTGACAAATCCACCATCCTCCATCACAAGAATTTCAAAGAAACTCTTGTTTTCGGTCATATGCCTAGAACATCCACTATCAAGGTACCAAGTGTTAAAGGCTTTCGCCTTCAATGCCACTTGGGCCAATTTTATCACTAGGACTCTTCCCACATGATAGCATCTTGTCAAGTCTCTCAGTTGCGGATGTCATCTTGGCAACCAATTATTTTGCTTCTTTAAGCTTAATCTTCAAGTTTTCTTCACTCTTCTTAGTGATCACAAGCTCCAACTTTAAACTCTCTTCTAACTCTTTACCACTCTTTACCTTCTTACTCAAGTTGGTAATCTTGAAGGTCAACTCTAGATTATTCTTTTTCAACTCTTGAACCTCTTTCTTCTTTTTCAATCTAGACTTTTCAAAAAACTTCATGAAGTCTACATAGTCCATTTTCTCATCAATCTCAAACCTAGAGTTAGAAGAGGTACTCTCATCACTAGAGTCATCTACTTTTTCCTTGTCACTCACAACCTCCTTGTCATTATGAGATATTGTAAAGGCAATGAAGTTTGCAACTCGATCTTCATCATCCGAAGACTTTTCTTCCTCTTCTAAGTCTTCATTATCACTCCAAGTAGCCGCCATTGCCTTCCCCTTTTTATTTTTCTTCAAATTTTCACATTCTGGAGCAATATGACCAAATCCATTGCATTTATAGCATTGAATGCCCTTCTTGGAGTCACTTTCTTGAAACTTTTCAATCTTCTTGAAGGGAGTTTTATTTTTCACTTCCTTTCCCTTTTACCCAAAACCTTTCCTCTCAAACTTTATGAATTTTTTGAATCTTTTAACCATGAGGGCCATTTCTTCATCTGAATCCTCCTCCTCTTATTCAACCTTAGTGGTCTTCAAGGCAATGCTCTTTTGCTTCTTTAGAGGAGTGGGTGAGGTGTTCCATCTTGACTTATAAGCTAGAAGTCTTCCAATGACTTTACTTGGCTTCATATTCTTGTACTCACTAATCTCTTCAAGTGCCGTCACCTTTGATTCGAACCTTGACGGAAGTGACCTCATAATTGTTTGCTTGACTCTCATATCCGAATAGGGGTCACCAAGTTGATGGGTTTGGTTAACAATATCTATCAACTTCACTTGGAAGTCATTGAAGCATTCATGCTCCTCCATCCTAATCATCTCAAACTGCATTTGGAGGACTAAGAGCTTTGAGTCCTTGACTACCTCGGTTCCCTCATGTGCTGTTTGTAGAATGTCCCAAGCCTCCTTTGTAATCCTAGTGTTTTGGACCAGCTTGTACTTATTATCGTCCACGGCACAAAGGATGGCATGCATAGCCTTGTTATTCCACTTGGATGCTTCAAACTCTTGAGTACTCTAACTAGACTTGGGCTTAGGAGCTTCTACACCATCATCAGTGGTCATCGTTAGAGGAGTTTAACCGTCTTCAATAGCCATCTACGCAAGGTAATCTATTTGGAAAAGATAGGCTTCCAACTTTCCCTTCCAAGTAGCATAATTCACCCCATTGAGCAAAGGGGGTCTTGTGCTTGAGGCCCCCTCATGACTGTTCTTGTTTCCACTCATAGTGTTTGGGGGTAATAAATGATATGAAGATACAAATGTAAAGCAACACAAAAAATGCGAACAACCAAAATGCACAAGGTAAGACACACACAATGCACGGATCACCTAAGTATATCTAGGCACCGGCTCTGATACCAATTGAATTTCCCTAGAAGATACGTGTCTATAACCTAGAGAGGGGGGGGGGGGGGGGGGGGGGGTGAATAGGTTTTAATTCAATAGATTACCAATTTTACGAATTAATCAATATTAACAATTCTACCCCAATGTTCAAATAAAAGACAACAAACATAAAACAAAAACAACACGCAATATATACGTGGAAACCCTCCAAATGGGAAAAACCACCGGTTGTTTGGAGCGCCACCCTTGATCCACAAAATTCACTATTGGGTAAAAGTTTACAACCTAGGTTGACCTACTGTCTAACCCTCTAGTTACTAACCCTTTCACTCTACCTAACGAGCCTTAATAGTGATTTTGTATCCCTAGCCTTGTGCACTAACCACTTAGCCACAAGCTAACTCAACAATGAAGAGATAATGTCAACCTAAGTGAATATGCAAGAATATTCATATATGCAAAAATGCTAGCTCAAGACATTCATGCTTATCAAGGATTAATAATGACAATTAAAATCCTAGATATCAATTTTCTAAATGCAAAGGCAAGAAGAATTAGCTAGAAGGGTAAAAACGTCCTAGAAGGGTAAGAACGTCCTAAATGCTAGCTATCACAAATTAATGCATCTCAACCAACAATCAATACACAAGCATGTCATTAAAGCAATTAATCACACAAGCAAGCAATTAATATGCAATAAAAACTAAAACCGTAGGTATACATGTCTTAGTAATGAAATCATAAAGCTTAGAGCATGTAGAGAATACCTAGGTATGAACACACAAGAAACCCATGCTTGAAAGACTATTGATGATTTGGATAATAAGGATGGTTGAGTAAAAATGCCTTCTTGGAGCTTCTCTCTCTAAAAAACCTTATCTCTCTCTTAAAAATAGGTTAGGAAGCTCTGAAAATGAGTTGGGAAGAAGATGGTGTATTTATATGAAGCCCAAAGTGAAGCTACGTCGTTTTGGTAAAAACAGGCCAAAATACGCAATATGCGCTGGTGAGTGTGAGCTGGTCGTGTAGCGTAAGATCAACGACAACCCACTGGACAAGTTACGCTGGTGAGGTGCGCATGACGACCAGCGCACCACCAGCGATAAACCTCTGGACAAGTTGCGCTGGTGTTTGTGGGCATGACGCCCAACGCACCACCAACGACACACTACTTGAAAGCTGCGCTGGTTATGGCGCTGCTCGAGTAGTGCATAACTCACAACCTTCACACACACACACAATTCATGCAAGAGAAATGAGGTGAAGGGAATGCATCCTAATGCCTAACATGATATGACATTTTAATCACAAGATGCAATCAATACAAACAAGCAAGAGATGACAAAATTAGGCACACAATCAAGATAATAATCACAAATGCAAAGTGATAAAAAAACATGTATGAGAGTGAGTGTGTGCACTAAATCTCTTCAATGAAGGTTAAGCAAGTGATTTTACTTTGAAGCTTGAAAGAGGACTTGAACAATGATGACCTAACTACCCTTACACATTGAACCCCAAATGTGGTTGTCAACGAAATGAGCCGATCAAAAACCGAGGAACTTACATTCTCACAATGAGTTGGTCAAAGTTTTTTTTTATAACTATAAAAAATAAATAAAAAACAACTTCTTACACCAAAAACTAAGACTTGGTTGAAATTTACAATCTATATTTATAGTTTCACAAATCATCTCATAAAGAGGATTTACTTGGTAGGCAAGAATCCTATTCTTATGTGATTTACTCAGTGACCAAGAATCCTTTTCCAAAAAGAATTCTTTCCTACACCAAGACTCCTAATCCAGCTCATTAGTGTATTTGTGACCATATTAAAGATTTTATAATTTGACTAGATAAATAATTCTTTTTATTTATCTGTTTATCAAATATAATCTTTAATATTAATTATATTACCAACAATAATATAATATTAGGAGACCTTATAGTACTAGAAAATGATTTTGATTTTTAATTAAACAATTAATTAATTACCAAATTAATTAATTTCCATTTAATTAAATAATAATATAAAAAACAATATAGTAAGCTATTTTATATAGCCTTGCCTCCCAACACATTATATAGGCAAATATATTATATTTCTTTTTTTATTAAATCCATTGGAGCTTAATAAAAAGTCCACATGTGAATTAGACTCATTCTTACAAAAAGAAACAAGTCCACATGCTTTAATACAATTCTAGATGGACCCCTAAATTGGTCCAATAGAATATATCAAGTGATCCGTGCAAGTTCGTGTGGATTGAGGATCTTGGCGGGCTATCTAAATTTAAGCTCCTATTGACACAACTCAATCACATTCAATAAATGATTCACTTAGGTCCAATCTATTCGTTTTAGTTCATTCCACTAAAGAACTAAAATTGAACTCTTAAACAAAGATATAATAAGTTAATATTTCTCATTCATACCCTAGACAACCTTATTAGAGAAAGTGTATCCTCATGAAGAATACCAGTAATCGCCAAGAGCTCATAGACAGCCTATAGCTCTCCAAGTTACCATATTTACTCATAAGACCACATTTGAACTTGGATATTTTGACTTGTCCAGAAGCCACGTTTCAATAGATACTATTGAAAACTTAACGTTAAGATTTAATATCCAATACCTCAAAACATCCATATGATGATATTCTACTCTCATTTAATAAATGGAGTCACGATGTCCATATTTATAAATGAAGTCCTCTATTGATTACCGAATGAATGCCACCAAACTATCGAGGATAGACTATGCTATATAATCGTACTCATTGATAGCTCAAATGATAACACTTTCAACCATAAGTCCATCATTTGTCTCAGGATTGAGATAGACTCTCCGATTGTCTTCAAGTGAAAACTTTATCCATTGACGGTTCTAGATAAAGTATTTCACTATGATCCAATTCAATGCACCCAGTGCACTAGGTTCTTTTTCCCAAAGACACCACACTTTGATGATTTTAGACTCATCATAATACATTTGATCCCACTCAAATGCTAGCAAAAGAATCTATAACTTTGACAAGATAAAGGCACCCAACCTTTATCTTAAGTTGTGAATATTATTCAAGACTAACTAAAGAATTGTGTCTACCTTATACATATCTAGATGTATGAACAATTCTTCTTTTCTCATAGTCTTTTGACCTTATGATTATTTACTTTTGACAATTATAATAATTAAACTGTAAATTCTATAAGATTTGTTAAACTAGAAATCACTTTATTAATATGAAAAGATTGTCAATTACATTATTATACTCTTGCTATCGACCATAATCCTAACATAAAGCTCCAAACTTTAAGGAAGGGGACCTAGTTCTTAGGAAGGTGATCTTTAATACAAGAAAGAGCTCAGACGGGGTCCTAGGGCTTAACTAGGAAGGGCCTTACTTAGTAAAGGTAGTGGTCCGTAACGGGGCATACATGCTCGAGTACATGGATGGCTGGACCATCGAACACACCTTGAATGCAGATCACCTGAGGAAATATTACCCCTAAACAGGGAACTCACGAGCAGACCACCTCCATTTAGGTTTTATGGAAATCCCCAACAATAATATACTCCATTTCTTATCAATAAAGTCTGTTTTCTCCATCTTTGATTATATTCTACGATGATTTCTTCATATTCAACAAGGGTCTACACGGGTAAGTTTGGCATAGTCATCTCAAGACAAAGGATTAGCCGGGGAAGCCCTCTCGCTATCCTTGATGCCTCGGCCGGGCACCACCCTCCGCCAAGAAAAGTCTGAGTGTAAGAGCATAGTTGCCATCCAGATCTTGAGACCGGGGATTAGCCAGGGAAGCCCTCTCGCTGTCCTTGATGCCTTGGTCGGTTTACGACCCTTAGTGTAAGAGCATAGTTGCCATCCAGATCATGAGACCAAGAAATAGCTAGATAGCCCTTCTGATGCCTTCGTCGGGCTACCACTCCCAAGAAGGGTCTGAGTGTAAGGGCATAGTTTCCATCCAGCTCACGAGACCAAGAAATAGCTAGATAGCATCCTTAATGCCTTGGTCAGGCTACAACTACCAAGAAGGGTCTGGGTGTAAGAGCATAGTTGCCATCCAGATCACAAGACCAGGAAATAGTTAGATGCCTCGATCGAGCTATAACCCCCCTAAAGGGGCACGTGATCGAAAAGCTTTCCTACTTAAACTCCAATGTTCTAGTTATTACTGGTTACTGATCTTTTATGTGTATATGATTGCTTGCTGTGACAGGTGCAAACTAGCCTATAATCACATAAGGGGACTATTCACTAAAGCCATCAAGCTACAAGTTTCTGCTGAGAGTGGAGAGCTCGAGCTAGCTATCTACTTTCACACTTAAACAAAATTTTATATCTCGTTATCTCCATCAAGACTTAATAAGTTAAGTTATTTCAGAGGTCGCATCTAGGTCAATATCTGGAATGAAGCAAAAGGATGTCAGTCAAATCAAAATTCATTGAAGCAAGTTCGAATGAAATCTAAAGCTTATATTCATTAATGATAAGGGAGCCTAACCCTTAGTTTCGGGCTACATGAAGAGAAAATAAAAAGACTATCAATCTGACCAAGACTAAAGTGAGGTGGCCACCCCTCTTTTTGAGTGGTCAAAAGCAAGTCAAGAAGGGGTTCCATCAAGCTCCTACATCCCCTGATCGCCCCTAGATACTCCTCCTTCTTGGTGGACCTCGCCCTCTGCTCCTCCTTCCGGTGGCTTCTCATTTTGGTTGGCCATCTCTTCTACCTATTCCACTAGAGGATCCCCGATTGCTTTATGTTCAGCTGGGTCCTCCTCCAAAACCTCATTAACCACCGCCATAACCTCAGGTGGGATGGCCACATCGAGAAGGTTGGCCATTGACTCCGTTATGCTCTCTCCCACTTTTGGCTCTTCCCCTAAAGACACTTTAGAGAGATCTCAGGCTTCTGAATGGCCTTCTTCATGCTCCAAGGGCCAAACCCCCCTTAAGGATTCTCCGAGACTTGATGCTAGAAAGACGTGAGGAGGAGAAGAAAGGTATGACATAGACGCATGCCTTCCAGCTCTAGCCATATTAAAAGGATCCGATTCATCACCTTCGGAAAGAGAAATCTCCTTGACCTTGGCCATTATCTCCTCCCTATCCCAGCCGGTAATGACAGACAGGTCAAAAAGGCAAAGGTAGAGCTTCAGCAACCTGGAAGGAGGCATAGAAATACCCGTCGCTGAAGGAAGCATCCACCTCCGCTTACAGTTTGGCTACTTGAGCATGTAGGGCCTGATTCTCGACGTCCAACATTTTTGTTTTTACCTTCCAGGACTCTGCTCAGCCTGTTGCTCAGACCGAAGGGTTTCTAAATCAAGGGACCTCTTCGTCCTGTCATAATCATACCAAAGCTTGGCTAGCTCCGTCTCTATCCCCCTTTGACTAGAGGCCATCTCTTATACTAAGTCTTGAGCCCACTCCAACAATTTAATGGCCCGCTCAGCTTCAGCTTCAGCTTTGGTTGCCCCGATCGTGGAGAGAAGCCACCTGGTGGCCCATGGCCACGTTGAATTTGAATGCCTGTAAAAAAGTTCAAGTTAGAAAGTGGTGAACCAAACTATTGCTGGAAAAGATAAAAGACGATGATTACCTTAGCAGAGACGGCAGACGCCTTGGTGATCAGGATATTTACGGGCAATGAAGCCATCATAGACATATTGCCCCGGGGTAAGAAATGATGAATTGCCCTAAGACCTCGTATAGAGTGGCAGAGCCTGACTGATCTTGTGGGTAAAAATGGGCACTTCTTCAATACCAGCTTCAGATTCCTTTGAAGCTTAGGGGCGAGCAGTGTAGAAGAATAGACAAAAACATCTGGCTGGGTAGAAGCGGGGGTGATAGGAGCTGAAGCAGGAGTAGGGACAACTAAAGCAAGAGTTGTCATTACAATGTCAACAGTTTGAGAAATAGAGGCCCCTTACCCCACACCTTGGTAGCTCGAGATACAAGGAGCGACATCTTGGACCTATGCTGGGAGGAGGACGGAGCAAGAGACAATGAAGGCCTAGCTGTAACAGTTGGCCCCCTTTCTCTGAAGAAGCAAAAGGAAATTCTTGACTCGATTTGGTAGATAGAAGAGGGGTGCGAGCTTACCGGGCTTCATAAGAGCTGGAGCAACAACAAAAACTGTTAAAAAAACATATAAAGAATAAGGACGTTAGAAACGAGCTAACTAACGGATCGAAGCATAATGACTTGGTGTTACTTACGATGGGTAGCATCAGAGATCCACAGGTATCGATTCACCCTATGAGAATCGGAGGAATCAGCTGTTGGGAACTTCAGGTTCAAATAGTTCCTAGCAAGGATAGTCTTCATCACAACCTCAGACTCGGTAGGTAAGGAGTCCCGGTCCCACGAGGGTTTATCGTTGAAAGCAGTGGGAACTGCGAACTCATGCCCGCCAATAAATATGAAGCTTTCCCAATCACCCCCCTAGCAAGAACCATTCTTCTTTCCAGACTGGGTCCTTCCATAAAGCGCTAGGGATAATGAAGTTGAGTTTGTTCTTAGCCTTCTCATAAAACTGACCATGGGGAGCTTTGGACAAACTCCCGATTTAAAAAAGGTAGGTCAGCTCTTCTGCTTCAGGCTCCCAAGTGACCTTACCCAGCTCGTACTGTTCCATCCACAGCATTAGAAAGCCAATCAGGTACCTCCAGAAGTCGGGTGTCAGCTAGAGAGAAGCTAGCTGTAAGGCACTGAGAGCCCGCTGAAAGGTAGGATGGAGAGGAAGCCTGACCCTGTTCTCGAAGGTCGTTACATAGATGGGGAGCACACCTTTGGCCGGATTAAAGACATTATAATTCCTGTAGGGAACTGTGAGGGAGATGTTGTAAGGAATACCGTACTCGGTCCTCAGGCGGTCAATCGATTGCGGATCAACAATAGAATCTGGGATGACCCTAAAGTTGTATGGAAGAGGCATAGTTGGAGGAGGTCTAACAACAACCACTTGACCATTCCTGGCGGCGTTGTCCCTCTCTCCTTCATTAGAATCTTCATCGACTAGGTTCAGAGGGTTGTCAGGTTGATTAGAGAAGCCGGAACCAATTGAAACGTTTCTACCAGAGTAGCGGCAGGGCTGACGGAGGGGGGAAGCAACCTCGTCGCTTGAGTTTTCTCGCATCGTTTCTTAGGAACTAAGCTGGGGGCACCAGTGCCCTCTATCATAGCCTTAATAATATCTGCAGAGCTCGACATTGTCGGATGTAGGGCTTAAAGAACAAATAAAATGGTGAAGAGCTTTTCAAAGGTAGCAAAAGAATAGGATTTTTGAAATTTTGAAGTTTTAAAGAAAGCTAGCGAAGCAAATGGGGCAGTAACGTCGATGAAATCTTCGGTAGGATCAACTTGAAATATGGGGATGGCTGTAACGTAGCCGGATTATTTTGAAAAATGTACCGGTCTGCATACCCCAAGTCACTCCTGCATCAAATGTGAGGATTTCACCGAGATACTGATAACGACGTAAAAGGCAAAATTTCCAAATTAAAATTGGAAATCTGACTCCAACCCCAACTTAAACCGGTGTTCAAGTTAGAGGGGACTTCTGTTAGTAGTAAAATTTGGCTCGGGACCAAAGAGAAATTTTCTACTAACCAAACCTGAACAAAAACTCGAGTTCACCAGTCATTGAACCCTAGGTCTTAAGAGTGAGCCATAGAACCACCCTACAGAAGAGAGGAAGAGTCATTGAGCTCTAGAACTATTAGGAATTGAACCCGACACGACCAGATTGAGCTTCTTACGCCAACACTAGAATTTGGACAAAACCTGACATGTGGTTATCTGGGCTTCTAAAGATCAAAATCACCTCGTAACCACCCCAGAAGCCCGCCAACCTATCTAGAAGCTCGTTATCCTCTCCAGATATAAAAATAGGGAATTTAAAGATATCAGGTTCATGCTATAGCTATGCTCCAATTTGCTAAGGAAGACTCGAACTTAGCTGGACGAGAAAGAGAAGCTTGCCTAATCCATGCTACCCCCAATAAAGGCCCACAAGGTCGTCTCAAGCTTTAAAGGACCAGGAAGGGTTAGGCCAAGTTTCTGGGACCAAAACTAAGGCAATGGTCTACCTCGCTCTACAAAATAATGAACACCTAACTACACGACCCCCATGAAGAATCATTCCATGAATACTCATAAGGTCATATCTACACTCCAACGAACATTAAAACTCTACACATGTGTAAGGCAAGAGATTGAGTCCAAAAAGGAAACAAACTTATCTCCACCAAAGATATTCTCGAATCCGTTATTAATTCAAAGTTAATGACTTTCAAACAAAAGATCCCACAAGATAATGATGGAACAGATTCAGAGAATCATGACTGGAGATTCTCTAGCTTAAATTACTTGGAATGTGTATCAATACACCCAACATGTACGATGGAAGGGGGAAAAATTAACACTGAAGAGAGTGGCATAGGGCAAATAAATGAGGGGAGTTTTATACTTCGACCTAAATTCTGTAATCAGAACACGACCTCCACTATTATCTACTATTCGACAGGTATGAGGTTTCCACCCTACTATATCCCAGAAAGATTAAGAGTGTTTGAGAGTCTTTTTGTACGATATTCACAGTTGATAATAAAGCCATTACATTCCTTTTCTCATTATATTTATAGTTGTATTAAATATCCACCATTGTCCTAACAGGTCGGGTACCTAAGGTACTGACCCCGGCCACCACCTCTATGGTATTGGTCTCAAGGGTGTTAGTTGAAATTTCTCACCTCGAGTAAATTCACCGTTAACAAGAGGAAATATAATTTCATTAGAGAGATAGTACAGAGAGGGGATGTGATTGTGACCAAGATAGCATCGTTGGACTATCATGTTGATCCATTTATGAAGACCTTAATGGCATAAGTGTTTGAAAGTCACCTAGAGGGTCTAGGGTTACGAGATATGTCTCACCTGTTCTAGTACAAGTGGGAGATTGTTCAGGTTTATACCCTAAAGCTTGTAATTTGTAAATGTGAATAAAACATTAATAAAAAAAAGTTTATTTATTCTATATACATGTCTCATACATTTATATCATGTGTACTTAACATCAAAGATTATCGGATGTAAGCTCTAACTGAGTATATGAGTGTCATATACAAAGATATTCAGTTTGAGATGAACAATCTAAAGAGTTCGTAAATAGCAAGTAAAGTTGAATACTTTATTTGTGGTTTATCTAAAACTGTTGTCCATTTCGTAATGTACGGTGGTCTTAACCTAGACTATTCATATAGTGATATAAGAATGAAGGCACCTTACATGATATGATCATATAGGACTGGGCCATGATTTGTATGAATCTCTCACTAAGATCCGTTACAAGATGAGATTCATATTTATCAACAAATGATGAATATATATATAGGTGATCATAATTCAGAGTGTCTTATCGACTTCTTTAGGTTATATCCTGATTTTTGATATAACATTGGTGAGATCGGAGTTGCATTCCCAGTTAATAACATCATATGTTGGAATCGCGGTTTGGCGTGTGGTTGGGAAGGTCTGTGCATAATAGTGGAATTCACCCCTTCTTACGAGAAGTAGATGGCAGTTCCCTTAAGGGTTGATTTAGAGCAAGAACAATATGAGCGCTCTCCTTATTCCGTAAAGGAAGTTAGGATTTATTGTTCATTTGAGAATCAATGGTACTTTATGAAAAAAATATAATTAGGGATGTGTAGCGGATTTTATGGCCTAGTTTTAATTATGAACTGCTTGTGGAGCATCATGCCATATGTAATAGCAATATTGATGGACAACTGTAATTTCGGTTTGTGTAATACATCTACAGCTGCGAGAGTGCGACCTCGGGTTTTTAGTGGAATAACTCTGAGGTTAATAATCATGAAATATTAATTAAAGAGTTAAATTAATTATTTCTAAGTATTATTGGAGCTCAAAACTATGGGTCCATTAGGTCCTCTTGCTAGCCCTGTTGATTAAAGGTAACTAGGGTCACGATTAATTAGTTGGATTGTCCGATTAATTAGTTGGATTGTCCAATTAATTGTGTTACAAAAGTGACACAGATTTATTCAGGGATTCATTGAATAATGAGATTATTTAATTAATATATTAATAATTAAATTAATTAGATAATTCAGTTATTTAATTAATGAATTAATAATTAATAATTATTAATTGGAGGTTGCAGGTTCAAATCATGACTAAGACAAAGATTAAAATAAGAGATGCTATCATTTTGGTCCCTATGTTTTTGTTAACAATGAGGTTTTTTAACTATTTTTCCATTTTTCACTAAGGTGGCCCTTATGTTTTCAAAAACACATCAATTTGGTCCCTTAATCAGTAAATTGTTAGTCAAACTTTACAATTGCAAGGGTATTTTTGTCTTTAACCATGTAATATACCACGTGTTGGACGAAAAAAATATAAGAACAATTATTGAACACAAAATATTATTTTTAATTAATTTTAATATTAAATGACAAATAATATTATTTTTAGTTTTAAAAACAATTGAATTTTAAAACAAAAAATCAATATGGTTCAAAAACTAAAAATTAAAATGAATCAAAATTCCCACTATTACACAAGTTACACCAAATTCATCATCAATATCAACAAAACGAAACGCAATTCTCATCCAATAATCCTTATTTTTCAATCAAAATCGAAAAAATAAAATCTGGAAAAAATGTCAATCCTCCATTCATTTGTGCGAACTCAGAGAGGTGCTCAATCCGAGATCAAGCCTCCATCTTTGACCAGATTCCAGTTTTAGTTGCACTCATCCCAAACCCGATTACAGTTGTGACCAAATTAGGAGACGATAGAGACCCAATTAGCAACTCGGAGACGTCACTCAAACAAACAAATCTCAAATTTGTAGATGGATCCAAATTGTTGTAGATCTGGTCCATATCTGATGGAGCTCGTGCTCCATTAGATGGAGCAGCTCTAGCAAGGTCATGCCCCATTGATGGAGCTCAAGCTTCATTAATGTAGCTGTGAGCATGCTCTACGTCGTGATGGGCGGTGCTTAGCCTCCGGACAACTCGCTCTTGCCAGATAACTCTCCCGGATTAGGTGGGCCATCTTCATATCTAACATCACTACCTAGTTTACGCGAAGATATTTCAACGTCAGGAGCCGATGGGATTTTCAATTTCAAGAGGAGTCATTGCATTGTTGCTCTATTTTGTATAGCATCGTTGTATGTATTGGTATGAGTTTTTGTTTATTTTTCTTTTGCTTTTCATTATTATTGTTTTTTTTTTCATTGTCTTTCTTAACACAATGAATTGAATTTGGCTATTAATTTTTTTTCACTATTTTTTTGGGTTTTCTGGGAATCTTGATAAGAAAGTTAATTGCATCGATGGTTGAATAATTTATATATATTAAAAATATAGCATAAATTTTTCTTGTTGGGTTTTCTCTTTTGTAAAGATGATGTAATTTAATATGTACTATGGTCAAAAGAAATGATGGCGTTGACGAGGGTGTTTGTGTTTAAGAGGATTTTGATGATGATTTGAGATGTGTTTTTGTGTTATCTCAACCTTATTAGAGATATGTGTTTATCTCAATCTTAGATATGGATGTGTTTATGGAGATATGATGGTGGTGCAGATCCAATCCATCAATTTTTAATTTTTAATTTTTTCCTATTTACATTATCTTTTACTCTGCACCATCCATCTTTAAGATGGGTGGTAGAGAACCATTTAAGAAAATAATAATATTTTTTTGGATTCCACCTATTTTTTTTTCACTTTTCACTTTTATTTTATTTTTAAAGATTTAAGGGTAAAATAGTCATTCACCCTTTTCTGTTAGGGTTGACTGTTAAAAAACTGGTCAGAATGACCAAATTGATGTGTCTTTGAAAACGACAACCCTAGTGAAAAATGGAAAGACAGTTAAAAAAGTCATTGTCAGTCAAAACATAAGTACCAAATGATAATATCCCTAGAAATAATTAGATTATTTTATTCTTTACTTAGTCTAGTATTTAAGCTTAAGTCAACTAGGGTTATGTGGGAGTTAATTTCCTATTTTACCTAGGACACTTAAATACTAATATCATTTAATATATGGAAATATATTTGGAAAAAGATTTGTATTTAGTTTTAAATATATATAGATAAATTTACATAACAAGGACTCAAGAAACTAATTGTGATTCTTTGAACGAAAAACACAAGAGACCGTGGTTGAGGCAGATGCATAGCCAACGACTTGTACCGTGAAGAAGAGGAAAATCTTCTTTTCCAGGCAAACTCAATACACTATCTTATATGCAAAATGTGCAAGTGTGGGGTGTGATGAATGACCTAAAATGAATCATTCAAATACATGTAAACACAAGAATACAATGCATAACAAATGATAATGCATGCAAGTGAGTGTGTGCAACTACATCTCTTCTCATAAGAGTCGAGTCAAGTAATCTACCTTCCTTGATGCACTTGAAGTCAAAAGCCTTAAAGATGGGTGATCTTCAACTCCTAATCTACCCTTTACAATTGTTGACGGTGATTTTTGGATTAACCTCCTATCACACAATTAATGCAGAATAATAACTGATTGTAGATCAAAATGAACGAAAAATAAATAAGAGACAGAATTTTACATGGTAAAACCCCAATGCGGGGAAACATCCACGATTGCCGATAACGGTGAGAAAAATTCACTATGCAAAAGATGATTACATCCTCAATCTCTCTTACGCTCTTACTAGTCAATTTTTGTTAACCCTTCTATGGGCATTATTATGGTCTATTTCTCCCAACCATTCTCATTTCCATCGATTAGTGATTTTTCCTAATCCCGACCTTAGCCTTGATCATCTGGACAACCCGATCGTTTGTGTTATCTTGGTCGGGGAGACTGGTCGGGTCTTCTCTGACCTATTTTGGCTGACTCATTCTGATCGCCTTCTAGTGACGTGGCACCCCCGACCCTTGTCTTTTGCTGACATGTCACGTAGTTTAGGATTTGCCAAAAATAACACCACCTTAAACATACAAGACCGAGTATCTCATTCCAAATGGAATCTACTCGGCGAAGTGTTTAACTTATTCTTTTTTCTTGCGGTGACATTCATTAATGCACATATAATACTTCACGACTAAATGTTAATGTCAATCGTGCTTGTTTCGGCTGACGCAATCGTCCAACCATTTTTTTCGAATTTCACACAGCTCGTGTTTCTCGTTCTGTGTGAACCTACTCCCACTCGTGTCTGGTGATGTGTACGTGTTCTTCTGACATCATCTGCTTCTATATATAGTTCGAAGAACTTTCATTTTTCCTTCTTGACTCTATAAAGCTTCTCTATAGCGAAATCACATGATGTATCTCACTAGGGTAATACACAAGATCACCTTCACTCTCCAAATCACATTATAATACTGTGTACGTGTAGGGCAAACGATTGAGTCCAATGAGGAAACGAACTTATCTCCATCTAAGATATTCTCAAATCCGTTATTAAGCCAAAGTTAATGACATTTAAAAGGCATATCCTGGTCGATAAGGAGTGAGAGTCACGAGTATAACCTAGTTGGACTGTGTATAAAAAAGCCATAGTATGCACGAGTAAGGGAGTTCCACAACACATTGAGCTAGAGACATATAGGAGAGAGTTTTGACTCTGCCTAAATTCTGTGATCAAAACACAGCCACTATAGCTATCTATTTCTCGATAGGCACAAAGCCAGCACACCCATTGTACTCATGTATGACTAGGAGAATTTGAACGACTACTGTATTGATTCAATAATAAATTAGTGTCATTTTCCATTGCATGTTTTAGTATTTCTTGTTGTCATCATTTTCACCATTAAATATACGAACCAGGTATCAAAGGAATCAACCCTGTCCACCACCTTTATGGTAGTGGTCTCGAGGGTGCTAACCGAAATTCCTCACACCGAGTGAATTTTTTGTTAACATTTTCTAGCGCCATCTGTGGGAACACCCGCATTTAATTAACCAAACCAAAAGTTTATGTGTTTGTTATTTTACAGGAATTATAAGGCTTCACAACCTGATGCATCGAAACAACCTTCTGTTGTATCGACACGAAAGGCTTCAAGGAAGGGTAGTAAATCCGGGCACCATAGCCAAGATCCGGCCCAACAAACCGCAGCACGGGCTCCTGGCCCTCCTATGATAAACTAGGCCATGCTCGACCAACAAGCAGTGGCCTTTACGAAAAACGTCCGCCTTCGCCTGCTCGCTGAGGGCATTGCAACCCAACAAACAAATCCCATTGGTTAAGGAGAGCCAAGTAGGCCCGGAACCACTCAACTGGCTTTCAACCAATTAGGACATCCTCTTCCAAAGCCAGCCCGCGATAGGGTAGGGCTTCAACCCTCAATCTAGGATAGGCTAGGGCCTATGCCCCCAGTTCCTAGTAGGTCATCGTGTTATCAACCCGGGCAAGTCAAATCAATAGAAGACACGTTGCCACAAGAATAACAAGAAGCTCCCCGTCCGACAGCCTCAAGAAGGGTAACCCGGGTTATAGAAGAAGTTAGCCAGCAAAGCCCCCGAGCAGATCTCGTTCGTAAAAATGACTAGGTCTAGCTCCGTAATTTATTAGAGGGATCCAAAAATAAGGGATCTGAGGTCGATTCAAAGAAGCATAGGAACAAGTGCTTGAGGGATCAACTGGCGAAGCTATAAAAAGAGATTCAGCAGATGAAGAAGAAGAAAGGCAAGGAGGCCAAGAAGGATCCCTTGAGCGAAATGAATGCTCCTTTTACCACGAGGATCCAGGATGTTGAGCTCTGGCTGAAATTCAAAATACCGCCAGATAAGTTATCAAGTATAGAGGACCCCTTGAGCCACCTAGAGAGCTTCATCCAGAATGCAACCAGGGCCATCATGTGCAAGCTCTTCCCAACCACCCTGACTGACTACTTAAAGACTTGGTTCAGGAAATTGCCCAATGGTAGCATAAATTCATTCACGAAGCTATCAACCAACTTCTGATCACAGTTCCAGGGGTTAAACCACGTCCAAAGGACCCTTTACACCTTTACTATGTGGTCTAGAAACAAGGTGAAACACTCCGATCATATGTGGAAGGTTTTCACAAGGAAGTCATCCTGATGGGAGTCTTCAACTAGAAAGAGACCCTCGCCAACTTCCAGCAGAACCTATGGCCGGGTGGGTAAGCTCTTTCGATCCTTCATCAAGTGATATCTAGAGACCAACCAATAGGCCTATGATCTGATCTTGAGCAAGGCAAGATTGACGAACAACTCAAGGTGAAAATGGAGCATGACGATATGATAATATCAAAGTACCAGAAGAAGGAAGCTCTCAGACCTGAGCCGGTTCTGAAAATTCAGAACAAACCTCCCAACATGTCGACGTATCGGTTACCCATATCCTAAACTAGGCAAGAGAGGTGTCCTCCGATACGAACCCCTCTGTGAGCTTTGCCTCCTTCGAGGACTGTATCCCCCATTACACGAGATGAAAAAGGCTATGATCACTACACCCTATTGAAAGTATCCTGAGAAACAATCTACCTTGCCATTCGGGACAAGGGGCTACTCTAGAAGCCTTTACCTATGAAAGCCTCGGTTGACAAGAGGAATAGGTACAAGTACTGCGACTTTAAGAAGATGTAGAGCACAACACTTCAGAGTGCTATAACATGCGTAACCAGATTGAGGGTCTGATAAGAGGATAATGTTTGATAGAATTCTTACGGCAGGTTAGGGACAACATCCAGACTGGAAGGGAGGTACAAGTAGAGATTCGTGACCATGCAGAGAAGAGAAAGGTGGAATAGAAGGATTTGATGCAACAAATTCAGGTGATAGACACCATCAGTGGGGGGGCCACCTTAGTTGGCACCTCCATTATTTCTAGGAAAAACCATGCAAGGAAGATTCCCTATGTCGATGAAGGCCGATGTATCTTCAAGGTCGACCAAAGCCCAATTGGCCCATCCCAGTCAATGCAGATTATATTCACCGAGACAGATGTCTACAACACCGTGCAACCTCATGATGATCCTATGGTGATCACGTTACAAATTCCTAACTGTGTGGTTCACCGGGTGCTCATTGATACGGGCAGTAGTGAAGACATCCTCTTCAAGGACATTTTGGAGATGCTGAATTTGAAGCAGTGGTGTTACAATGACTACACAACCTCAATGTATGGATTTACTGGGATTCGATCACACCAGTGGGATCATAGATAGTCCTAATGATCTCTGGAACCATACTCCTCCAATAAAACATTGTGACAGACTTCGTTGTGGTTAACACCCCGTCGACCTACAACGCATTACTAGAGTGACCATTCCTATCTTTCATGAAGGGAGTCCTATCTATCTACCATGATGTCTTAAAATTCCGAGTGGGGAACTAGGTAGGAGAGGTACTTTAAAACTAGAAATCGGCCAGAAAATGCTATGCAGTGTCTGGCAATCCAACAACTTTGTCAAAATAGTTCGTGCAAGTAGCGACGATCCAAGATATGGAAGCACTAAGGATGTCCCTGGAAGATGTAGATCCCGCTGATCAACCAGACAATGATCCCTTGATATTCGATGAATAAGAACAGAGCAGAGAATGGGCATGCGGGAACCCGGTGGACAGGCTAAAAGAGATACCCATCAGAAGTGACGATCCCTTCAAAGTTGTCAAGGTCTGGGCTACCCTCGAGCCAAGAGTGAAGGAAAGATTGATTAGGTTCTTCGAGAGTTAAGCGACATCTTCGCTTGAAGTCATGATGAGATGCCCGGGATCCCGATATCATTGGTTGCTCACCGATTAGCAGTGGTTCCAACCTTCAATCCTGTCAAGCAAAAAAGGCATCACTTTAACGTCAAAAAAAACGTTGCGGTTCAAGAGGAAGTGGATTAGTTGGTTAGAGCAGGCTTCATCAGAGAAGTGTGATACCCCGAATGGAATACCAACGTAGTCATGGTCACGAAAGTGAATGGAAAGTGGCGTATGTGTGTCAACTACATCGACCTCAACCGGGCGTGTCCAAAATATAGCTTTCCTCTACAAAAAATCGAACAACTGGTAGATTCCATAGCTGGAAACGAGCTTCTCATCTTCATGGATGCGTTTTCAGGTTACAACCAAATTTTGATGCACCCCACCGATCAAGACAATACCAGCTTCATCACGGGGTAGGGTATTTATTGCTACAAGGTAATGCCTTTCGGCCTAAAAAACATAGAAGCTACCTACTAGCGATTGGTCAATCGATTGTTCAAACCGGAGATAGGACAAAAAATGGACTATCCAAACCCAAGAAGAACTACCTTCTGCTTGGGAAGCTTGTCGTTGCCTTGGTTACCTTGGCCAGGAAACTTCGTCCTTATTTCCAAGCCCATACAGTGGCAGTGGTAACAGACCAACCTCTCCGCCAATTTTTATAGAGGCTGGATATATCTAGAAAGCTAGTCATATGGCTTTGGAGCTCACCCAGTCTGACTTGAAGTGCAAATCTCGAACGATGATCAAAGCTCAGGCCCTATCAGACTTTGTAGCTGATTTCTCAGCCCTCTCGAGCGAAGAGACACAGACAACACCAAGTCCAACTCCTAAGAAACTTCAAGAGGGCAACAATTGGCCAAAGACAATAAAGCTTGGACCCTTTACACTGATGGAGTATCTGGGCAGGCAGGGGGAGGTGCTAGTATAGGCCAGTTTGATCATGAAAAAACGGAGTGTTGCCACTGTTTTAGATTCGAATTTAAAGCAACCAATAATAAAGTAGAGTATGAAGCTCTCGTAGCTTGGCACCGACTATTTACATGTAAAGAGTGACTCACTGCTTTTTGTCAGCCAAGTTACAGGACTTTACCAAGTCAAGGCGACAACATGGCAGCCTACCTGATGCTAATCCAACAACTAAGGGAAAGGTTCAAAGGATTCTGGATCGAGAGATACCTCGACAGTAAAACCACTGGGCAGGCATCTTAGTAAAGATAACCGTGAATAGAGGTCAAGCTCTACCTAATAAAGTACCCTTCCAGGTGATCTCCTAGTCGAGCATAACCGCAGGCAAAGAAACCTACCCAGTGGATCGACTGCACTGTTGGATGGACCCGATAGCTGTCAACCTCCAGGAAGGAAATCTTTTCGAGAACCCCGACAAAGCTCGAAAGGTCAAAAGATTGTAAGTTCTGTATTGCCTAGTAGGAAGATACCTCTATTTGAGGGGAAAATCCCTTCCTCTACTTCGATGCCTTCATCCGGATGATGCCAGTTAGGAATTAAGAGAGGTCTATTCAGGGGACTGTGGAAATCACATTGGTGAGGAGGTTTTAGCATATCAAGTGCTCCGTTTGGGGTATTACTGGCCAACAATTCACCAAGTCGCGAAGAGCTTTGTACAATCCAGTGAACCGTGTTAGAGGACTTTTAACTTGAGTCACCTACCACTAGAGCGACTGTTATCTCTCAGTTCACCCTACCCTTTTGCTATGTGGGGGGTCAACTTGATCGGACCGCTTTCTACCGTTCATGGGCAAGCCAAGCACGCTATCGTGGCAATCAACTATTTTATAAGGTGGGTCGAGGCAATACCTCTCTCCTAAATTTTAGAAGAGAATACAATGAGGTTTATCAAAATCAACGTGGTTTGCAGATTCGGGACTCCACTCATCATTGTAGCCAACCTAGGCAAACAATTTGACAATGCACAAAGACTTTTGTGAAGGTTTGGGTATCGACCTCATGTTTGCTTCAGTATCCCACCCTCAGACTAATGGGATGGTGGAATCCACCGACAGGTTTATCAAGAAGTTGTTGAAGAAGAAATTACAGTAGAAGAAAGGCAAATGGGCCAAAGAGCTCCCCGAGGTTCTTTGGGCATACCGGACTACAAAGAGAACAACTACCAGAGAGACATACTACTCTCTAGCCTTTGGGGTTGAAGCATTCCCTCCCATCGAGCATAAACTGACCTCATTCAAGGTGCAACACTTTGAACCTGAGACCAATGGGGTCAAGCATCGATCTAATCTAGATCTCTTAGAGGAGAAACAAGACCAGGTAGCTAAGAAAGTAGCGGTATACTAGGGCAAGATTGCCAGGTATTTCAACAGAAAGGTCAGAGCCCGAAATTTCTAGGAATTGGATTTTGTTTTCAGGAAAGTGAACCTGAACACCCGAAAAAGGTCGGATGGAGTGTTAGGACCCAACTGGGAAGGGTCGTTAATTGTAAAGATGGTGGTCTGCAATGGGGCATACAAGGTCGAAGATATGGTGGGTTGACCTATTAACCACATCTTGAATACGGAGCATTTGAGGAAGTTTTATCCCTAGGCAGGGCACTTTTGAGCAGGCTACCTCTATTTAGGTTTCAATAAAATCGTTAACAACAATGTACTCCATTTTGATCATCAATAAAATCTGTTAATATTTTCTCCATCTCCGATTTTATTCTCCATGAGCTGTAATTTCTCCATCTCTGATTGTATTCTCCATGAGCTGTTAATTTCTTCATATATGAGTATGTTTTCCATGAACAAATTCTCCAAAACCGCATTGAGACCAGATATCAGTCAGGAAAGCCCCCTCACTATCCCTGATGCCTTGGCCAGGTACTTCCCCTCCGTCGAGAAGAGTCTGACTGTAAGAGTATAGTATCCATCTAGATCTCGAGACCAAGATATAGCTAAATAACCCTTTTGATGCCTTGGTTGGGCTATCACCCCCAAAAAGGGTCTGAGTGTAAGAGCATAGTTGCAATCCAGATCTCAAGACTGGGTTATAGCTAAATAGCCCTCCTGATGCCTTGGTTTGGCTACCACCCCTGAGAAGGGTCTAAGTGTAATAGAATAGTTGCCATCCAGATCTTGAGACCAGGATATACCTAGACAACCTTCCTGATGCCTTGGTCGAGTTACAACCCCCGAGAAGAATCTAATCTTTAATATTGATTTGCTTGTTACAGTGAGGTCACAATGACAAGATACCTCTCTTAATACCGGGAAAATGAGTATCCATGTTGTTACAACACAGCTTCCGCCTAAGTATCAAACACCTGATTACTACTAACTATTGGTTTTTCATAAGCGTATGATTTTATATCGCCAGGTTAAAGTTTGAATGAGGAATCATCAACGATTCGAGGCACAAGGCAAGGGGACTTCTCCCAAAGACATGAAATTCCTACCAAGTGCTGAGAATTAGAGCTAGCTTTCTATCCAACTATTATGCTTGCACAAAACAGATATAGAGTTTTTCTTTACCAAATTTAATTAAGTGAGGATTGTTCTGAAGATCATATCCAGGTTGAGGTAAGAAATCAAGCGAGGAATTGTTAAGTTTGAAGTTCACGATCAAGATTAATCAAAGTAAAGAAAGAAAAACCAACTTTTAATAACAATGAGGGAGCCTATCCCCCGCAAAGGCTACATTCATGAAACAGGGAGCCCAACCCCTGGTTCCTAGCTACACAATGAGAAAATAAAGAAAGAAGTGTTTAAATTGGTCAAGAGTAAAGCGGGTTGCCCACCCATCTTTCTGGGCAATCAAAACAAGTCATGATAAGATTGTATCAAACTCCAGCATCCTCCTAGTGCCCTCCCACTACTTCTCCTCCTTGCTGGACTTCGCCCACCACCCCTCTTTCTTGTGGTTGCTCATCCATGTTGGCCACTCTTTCCACCATTTCCTTTGGAGGCTCTTTAACTACTAGCTGCCCAGCTTGGTCCTCCTTCAAGACCTTATTAACTATGACCATAACCTTAGGGGGAATGGCCGTATCAAGAGTGATAGTCGTAGCCTCCGTTCCGTTCATCTCAACTTACAACTCTACACTAGAGGGATCTTTAAAGCGTTCTCCGATCCCCTCTCAAGCTTCTAATTAAACCCCCTCGGACTGTGTGAGCTGAACCCCGCTTGAGGATTCCTTGGAACCTAAAACTGGAAGGACTGAAGAAGGAGAAGGAGGAAGATCTATCACGACTGATTGTTTCTCAGCTCCAACCATACTAGAAGCACCCGCTTCATCACCATTGGGACAAGACATCTCTTCGACCTTAGTTATGAACTCCTTTCTATCCTAGTTGGCAATATTGGATAGGTCGAAGGGAAGAGGGAGAGCTTCAGCAACCTGGAAGGAGGCATAAAAATACCTATCAATGAAGAAGACATCCACCTCGGTTTATAACTTGGCCACCTGAGCGTACGGGGACTAGTTCTCGATGTCTAATATCTTAGCATCAGCTTTCCAAGTGTCCTTTTTCTTTGCCCAACGTTCAGAGTGAAGGGTTTCTTGATCAAAGGAATGTTTTAACCTCTTATAGTTGCAGTGAAGCTTGGCTAACTCTGCCTCCATCCCCCGCTAGCTAGATGTCATCTCCTACACTAGAGCTTAAGCTTCTGCAACAAACCCCATGGCCCTATCAGCTTCAGCCTCAGCTTTAGTCACACGGTTGTGAAGAGAGGCCACTTGATGATCCGTGGCCATGTTTAATTTGAAAACCTACTGATTCAAAAAGTTTAAGTTAGAAAATGATCAAGCTAGCCGTCACAAGAAATGATGAAAAATGATTGTTACCTCAGCCAAAAGGGTGGACCCCATATTGATTAGGATGTCTACGGGCATTGAAGCCATCAAAAAAAGGCTGCCACTTGGGCAAGAAGCAACAGACTGTCGAAAGACCTCGTCAAGCATAACAGAGCTCAATTGATATTGAGGGCGAATGGGAGGAACCTCCTCAACGCCAGCCTCAAGGTCCTTCGAGGCTTGGGGAGTCGGGAATGTAGATGGAGGGGCAGAAACATCGAGTAAGTTAATCATGGGGGTGACAGAAGAAACAATAGTCGCAATAGGGGCAACCAAGGAAGAAGCAGTAGTAGTTGCTTCAATGGCGTGAGAAACGAAGGTCTCCATGCTCCGCACCTTGGTAGTCCGCGATGCGAGGAGTGCCATCTTGGACCTAAGCTAGGAAGGGGATAAAGCAAGAGTAGGAGCAGGAGAAGCCCCTGCTGGAACAGTTGGCCCCATTTTCTCTTAGGTAGCCAAAGGGACTCCCCGGGTCAACCTGGCAGGAGTGGGAGGGTTGTGAGCTTACTAGGCTTCATGGGAGGTTGGAATAACCATAAAAACTTAAAGAAAAAAGGGAAAAAAAAAGAAAAAAAAAGAAAAAAAAAGGTGTCAGATGAAAAGTGCATGAAGGCTCAGTGTTACTTTACTCACGAGGAGTAGCAGCAGAGATTCACAGGTACAGATTCACCTTACGAGGATCGAAGGAATCAACGGTAGGAAAATTCAAGGTTAAATAATTTCTAGCGTGGATGGACTTCTAGGTTGTTTCCGACTCAGCGGGCAATGAATCCTTATCCTATGAAGGTTTGTGACTGAAAGTTGTAGGTACTTCGAACTCATGCCCACAGATGAAGATCGAGCTTCCCCAATCATTCCTCGCCAGAATCCATTTCTCTTTCAAGGCGGTCCTTTTTTGAAGCACCGGGGAACGATGAAGTTAAGTTTGTTTTTATCTTTCACATAGAACTGACCTCGAGGGCACCGAATAGGCATCTAATATGGAAAAGGTAAGCTAATTCTTCTTCTTTGGTCTCCCTAGCAACTTTGTTCAGCTCGCATTATTCCCTTCCTAGCATAAAGAAGTCGATTGGATGTCTCCAGAAGCTAGACGTCAACTGGAGATGAGCTAGCTGCATGATATTTAAAGCTCGTCGAAGGGTGGGGTGAAAGAGAAGTCTGATCCCAATCTCGCGAACCGTGATGTGAATTGGAAGCACGCATTTAGAAGGATTAAAGACATCGTAATTCATAGGGGGAACGGAGATGGAAACGTTATCAGGGATGCCATACTTGGTCATCAGGCGATCAATCGACTTCGGGTCCGTGGTAGAATCTGGATAACCTTAAAGTCGTAGGGAAGAAGCCTCTCTGGATGAGGACCAGCAGCTGTAACTTGTAGCAGCATCCATGGGTTTCCTATCAGAGTCTTTATTGACAAAGTTCAAAGAGTTATCAGACCTATTAGAGAATCTGATCCTAATAGCCACGTTCCTATTCGACCGATGATGTTGTTGGTTAGGAGGAGAGACGTCGCTGTTGTAAAGTCCTCATTTGTTGATTGGCTTATTTCGTGAATAAATCACATTTTTGGGGTATTATGTAAGGGTAGCTTAGGCTCTCAAGACCTTAAGAGGAGAAGCACCAAAGGTAAAATTCTTGTGCTTACTTACTTTAAAGAGATAGTTGCACACACTCATAAATTCATGCATAACTTTAATTCTTCTACGTTGAGTGTTTTCTTCTGTGCATTTTGATGACTTTTATTGATTTATTTTTATCTTGTAATTAAATGTTTTATGTCATGTTTGGCATTAGAATAGGATGCATGTTTCATCACTCTTGACTTTGTTGAAATTGTATATTTGAGTGTTGAAATTAGGTTGTCCGCTGGTGGTGCGCTACTCGACCAGCGTACCTTACCAGTGCAATATTCCAGTGAGTTGTCGCATGTGTTGTGCCATTGGGTTGCGCTGCTGCACCCGTGCAAAGTTGCAAAATATGGGCGTGCACTGGTGGTGCGCTACTCGTCTAGCGCAGCCCCACCAGCGTAAACATTCCAGATGATTTGAGCTTGTGTTGCCACTGGTATGTGCCACTCGTCCAGTGCCTGTTGTAAAAATAGGTTGTATACTGGTGGTGCGCTACTAGACCAGCGCAAGTCACCCACGCACACAGAGGAAGCTGGAACATTTTTTCCAAAACGACCTCACTTTGTTTGGATCTTATATATATATAACTCAGTGCTTTAAGGTCGTGCAAGAAATCAGAACATCAAATATTTTCCTTAGAACATAGTTCAAAGGAAAAACACTTTCAAGAACTCATTTTTAATCACTCAAAGCATTCCCATGTGCATCAAAGCTTCATCTTGCATCATCTAAGTTCATTTAGAGTGCATCAATGGATAGGGTTGCTTCATCACATCTTGTTTTGTAGGTTCTTCACTATCTTCTTACAAGTTAAGTGTTTTACTTGCTAAACCTTCTCTTTAATTCTTTGTATACTCTTAGAAGATTTTCTAGATACAAATTAGAGATTGTTGTGAAGCCATGATTGAGTGTTGTATTGTGATAGCTTCACATGATTGTTTTATCTATGTTTAGCTCAACTTCTTGAACATGTCATTTAGCTCTTGATATCTAGGATTGCATTAATTGTCATCTCATTATCCTAGATAAGCATATAGGGTTTCCTAGCCTTGTTTGTTCATTGAATATCATCATATATTCACTTAGGACATTTTATCTCTTCATTGAGAAGTAAGTCTTGTGTTGCTTCCGGGAGTAGGTTGCTTAAATCACAAGCAAGATGAACTAGGTTAACTTATACCGGGACTAGGTAGTGGTAGTGGATTAAACCGGGATTATGTTGTAATTCCTTTGTCATTAGTGAATTCGAGGTTCTAGTGTGGTGCACTCATCAACCTATGGCTTTTCCCATTTTGAAGGTTTCCACGTATATCTCAAGTGTCATTTATATTTCCGTATTTTTAACTAACCAGGGGCATTTTCGTGATCTTGACCTTTAACGAAAATTGGGTAAATTTGTTTAAATCTATTCACCCCCCCTTTAGATTAATACTATACATACCATTATATTTGTTTCAATTGGTATCAGAGCAGGTTCCTAGACATACATAGGTGATCCTTGCTCATTTTGGTGTGTGTTGCATTTTGTGTATGTATTGATCATTCATACATTTGCATTTATCTCATTCATTCATTAAACACAATGAGTGGAAACGGTGGCAACGAGGGAGCTTCCAACACTAGACCACCACTTCTCACCGAGTTAAATTATGCCTCATGGAAAGGAAATATGGAGTCGTATATTTGCCAAATTCATGATAGAGCATGGATGGCGGTTGAAGATGGCTACACTCCACCCATGATAACTCCTGCAGATGGAGAAGATGATGTACTCAAACCAAAGGTATAGTGGAATGCATAAGAGTTTGAGGCTTCAAAGTGGAATAGAAAGGCAATGCATGCCATCATATGTGCAATGGATGATAACCAGTACAAATTGGATCAGAATACTAGGATAGCTAAGGAGGCGTGGGATATCCTAGAAGTTGCACATGTGGGAACCGATGTGGTTAAAGAATCAAAGCTTCAAGTTCTCCAAACATAATTTGAATTGCTCAAGATGGATGAGAATGAGTGCTTCAATGACTTTGAAGTAAGGTGGATGGACATTGTGAATCAAAGTCATCAACTTGGTGATCCTTATTCTGATAGGAAGTTCAAGTAGAAGATTATGAGATCTCTACATGATAGATTTGAGTCTAAGGTGACGGTTTTGGAAGAAAATAGTGGTTTATAAGGACACGAAGCCAAGTGAAGTGATTGGGAGGCTTCTAGCTTATGAATCAAGGAAATGTCCTAATCCTACACCATCGAAAAAGCAAAAAGTCATTGGTTTGAAAGCCTCCAAAGTTGAGAAGGAGGAGGGTGATGAATCGGATGAAGAAATGGCTCTGCTAATGAGGAAGTTCAAGAAATTCTACAAGTCCGAGAAGAAAGGTTTTGGATCTAAGGGTCAAGACTTGAAGAAAAAGGCTCATTTCAAAAGATTTGAGCCTAGGCAAGAAAAGACTGAGAAAAAAGGAGTCCAATGCTATGAATGTGGTGGAATAGGTCACTTTGCCCCGAAATGTGCAAATCACAAGAACAAGAAGAAGGGAAAAGTGATGGCTGCCACATGGAGTGAAAGTGATAGCTCTAATGAAGGAGATAATTCTTCGGATGATAAAGAACTCATGGCTAACATCATAGCATTTACATCCTCTCTTAGGAGCAAAGATGATAGTGAAAAAGAGAATGAAAGTCAAGAGGAAGACTACTCAAGTGATGATGGATCTTCATAACAATCCATAAATGGAAGTGTGGATATGATGGATCTCAATGACTACATGGCTAAGTTTGAGAGCTCAAGGTTAAAGAACAAGAATGAGATCAAGAGATTAAAAGAAGAACACCTAGACCTCTCAACTCAAGTTGACCAACTAAATGAAGAGTTGGAGAGATCTAAGAGGAGTGAAGAAGGATTGAAGAAAGAGCTTGAAGATGCTACAGAGTTGTTGGCCAAGATGAACTTCAGCACCAAAAAACTTGACCGCATGCTAGATGTTGGAAAGAGGCCAAGTGACAAGAAGGGGCTTGGATTTGAAGATAACAAGGTGTCCTCGACTCCAAGCAATACCATTTTTGTAAGAAGCATGAATTTAAATTGGTCCTCTTCTCATTAATTACCTAGGAAGAAAATTGATCTATGAGAGTATTCAAGTAGTACTCAAGTGAAGGTGGCTCCAAGAAGCCCACCTCAAGCTCATCCTGCAAGGGCTCCTCAAGTTAACTTCCCCCAACACAAAGCTCACAAAGGGAAGACACCTATCATGCAAGCTCAACCAAGAGAGCAATCAAGTCTTGCTCAACAACAAAGAAGGAAAGCTCCTCAACAACAAGCAAGACAACCATAAAGACATGGGAAGGCTCCAATGCATCCTTAAGGATATGGTATAATTCCTAACTTTTTACCTACATGTCATTTTTATGGTATTGATGGTCACATTAGACCAAATTGCTTTAGATATATAATATGTTGTAGAATTGAAAGCATGATAGAGAAGAAAAAGGATAGAGCCATGATACATGTAACTAGGAAAAATGGAACACTTGTGCATGATCCTAAGACATCTAGAGCCATGATGCATGTCACTAGGAAAAATGAAAAAACTTTGCATGATCCTATGACACTTAGAGCCAATGTTCTTTTGACCACTAGGAAGCAAAATATTGCACCTAGGTGGATTAGAAAGGATGAACACTTTTGCCATGTTACACAAATTGCCTTGAATGCTCATTCGTGTGATTTTTGGTATTTGGATAGTGGGTGCTCTAGGCACATGACTAGAAATAAGAGTTTCTTTGAAACTTTTATGATGGAGGAGGGAGGAAATGTCACCCTTGGTGATGGATCCAAAAAGAAAGTCAAAGGAAAGGGAACCATTTCCATTCCCGGATTACCCTTCTTGTCAAATGCTTTGTATGTTGATGGTTTAAAAGCCAATTTGATAAGCATTTCACATCTTAGTGATGGAGGACTTTCCGTCCTGTTTAGGAAAGATGATTGTTCTATCCTATTGCTTAATGGATAAACCTTGCTAAGAGGTATGAGATCTAGTGACAATTGTTATTGTCTTGAGGCTAGATGTGTGTCTTGCAATGTGTCCAAGGATGAACAAATTGAGTTGTGGCACGAAAGACTTGGTCACATGAACTTTAGGGATTTAAGAACCTTAGATAAGTTTAATGTTATGTGAGGCCTTATCAAGCTTGGGAAAAAGGTTAATGGAGTTTTTGGACCTTGTCAACAAGGGAAGCAAACCAAAAGTATGCACAAAAAGGGCAAGTATATAACCACCAAGGAACCTCTAGAGCTTCTCCACATGGATCTTTTAGATCCTATGCAAACCGAGAGTTTAGGTGGAAAGAGATACATTTTTGTGTGTGTAGATGACTTCTCTAGGTACACATGGATTTATTTCCTTAGTGAAAAATCTAAAACTTTTGACAAGTTTAAAATGCTTTGTTCTAAAATTCAAAATGAAATGAACTCCAAGATTAAAAGCATTAAGAGAATTAGGAGTGACCATGGAAAGGAATTTGAGAATGCCCACTTTGAAAACTTTTGCAATAGTCTAGGCATTTCTCATGAGTTTTATGCTCCTAGGACACCTCAACAAAATGGAGTTGTTGAGAGGAAAAATAGGGTTCTTTAAGAAATGACCCGTGTGATGTTGCTTAGCAACAATGTCCCAAGCAATCTTTGGACTGAGGCCATCAATTCGGCTTGCAACATAGGAAATAGAGTCTTTCTTAGGCCTCACACTAGGCAAACCTCCTTTGAGTTATGGAAAGGTAGGAAGCCAAATGTTAGCTACTTCCACACTTTCGGAAGCAAATGCTACTTTTTGAATGACCGTGATCAACTTGGCAAATTTAATGCTAAGTGTGATAAGGGTATCTTCATTGGCTATGCCTTGAATAGTAGAGCCTATAGAGTTTTCAATCTAAGAACTATGACCGTAATGGAATAATCTAATGTTGTCATTGATGATACTAGGCTCAACACTAATGACCATGAGGAAGAGGTAGATTTAGTTGATGACTTCCCTTTAGAAAAGGACTAACCTTGATGATGACATAACACAACCTATTGATAAGCTTCCTCCCTTGAACTTAAAAGAACCTGCTTCATGGGTTAGGAAACTCTATGACAAAGAGGACATCATTGGAGAGGTTAGTGAGGGTGTTTGGACTAGGCATCAAATGGCTAATCTAATTAGCCTACACATGTTACACCTCTCAAATAGAACCCAAGATAATTGATGAAGCCTTAAAAGATGAATTTTGGGTTCTTACCATGCAAGAAGAGCTTAACCAATTTGAAAGGAATGAGGTTTGGACTCTTAATCCTAGGCTTAAGAACACCAATGTGATAGGCACCAAGTGGGTATATAGGAACAAATCCGATGAGGATAGCAACATTGAACGAAACAAGGCTAGGCTTTTAGCACAAGGATACTCTCAAATTGAGGGTACTGACTTTGAGGAGACATTTGCTCCCGTTGCTAGGATTGAGTCCATTAGGCTTCTTTTATCCATTTCTTGTTTGCACAAGTTCAAATTATATCAAATGGATGTTAAGAGTGCCTTCCTCAATGGTTTCTTGCAAGAGGAAGTGTTTGTTGAGCAACCCAAGGGTGTGGATCCTCACCACCCTAAACATGTCTATCACCTCAACAAAGCTTTATATGGGTTGAAACAAGCACCAAAGGCTTGGTATGAGCGTCTCACCCAATATCTCATAGACAATGGCTACACTAGGGATAGTGTTGACAAGACTTTATTCATCAAGAAAAACAAAGATGAGCTCTTTATAGCTCAAATCTATGTTTATGATATAGTCTTTGGTTCCTCAAATGACACCAAAGTCCAACAATTTGTTGAGGTCATGTCTCATGAGTTTGAGATGAGTCTAGTTTGTGAGCTAAGTTACTTTCTAGGTTTACAAATTAAGCAAATGAATGATGGGATTTTTATATCTCAAGCTAAGTATGCCAAAACCCTTGTGAAGAAATTTAGCCTTGAAAGTGACAAACATTGTGATACACCCATGAGTACCACTTTGAAGCTAAGCAAGGATGCTAGTGGTAAAAGTGTGGACCAAACTTTATATCGTGGCATGATTGGTAGTTTGCTCTATTTGACCGCAAGTAGGCCCGATATCTCTTTTAGTATGGGCGTATGTGCTGGGTACCAAGCGGATCCTAAGAATTCCCATCTCTCTTTTGTTAAGAGAATCATTCGATAAGTGAATGGTTCCAACAATGGGATTTGGTACTCTTTTGACACTAATGCTGGTCTTGTAGGCTTTAGTGATGAAGATTGGGCAGGAAATTGTGATGATAGGAAAAGTACATCGGACGGTTGCTTTTTCCTTGGAAACAACCTTGTCTCTTGGTTTTGCAAGAAGTAAAATTCGATTTCCTTGTCCACGGCTGAGGCCGAATACATTGCTGCTGGGAGTGGATGCATACAACTCCTTTGGATGAAGCAAACGCTAGTCGACTATGGATTCAATCAAGGTACTCTTATTTTTTTTTGTGATAATATGAGTGCAACTAATATTTCAAAGAATCTGGTTCAGCATTCTAGGACTAAGCATATTGACATCCGTTATCATTTCATTAGAGAACTAGTTGAGAGCAAATGCATTGTACTTGAGCATGTAGGTATAAATGACCAACTAGCGGATCTATTTACTAAACCCTTAGATGCTACTAGATTCAAGACTCTTAGTAGATCTATTGGGATTTGTTTAATGGAGTGATGTGTTGTGGTCTTTGACCTCATAAGGGGAACTCAAGCAAAGAGAGCTGTTGTATACTTGTTGCATCCATTTTTCCTTAAATGTTTATGCTCCTTCATTGATTGCTTGAGTAGCTTGGTTACACTTATATATTATATTGTATTTTCTTCAATAAGTGTGAACTTTGCTTTGATTATAATCCATGTCATATTTATGTTCAAACAAGCATTTTTAGATTAGGAGATTTACATAGGAAGTACATGTTGAATGACTTATAATTATCTCCATGACATGATGATTCTTAAATGACATGCTAATGAAAAATGATAAAGCATGAATTGTTGATTGCAATTGTTAAATGCAAAAATATTGTGTGAAAAGAAACTAGTGAGACTAAAATGTTGAATCAATGTCTATCTTTCTTTATTGGTTGAACATGGCTACTATCATACGGGTATCCTCCTGAAAAAATCAAATAGGGTGCGAAATCGCTCATGCCATGTTTAGCTTTTAAAGTTGGATATAGTGCCATTTAAAACATGAATATGTTAATCTCTATATCCTTGCTTCTCTTATGACAAATGGTGGAATTGGTTTGAATTATATTGGAAACCTTTGTCATTTGCTTTGCCAAATACCATTGTTTTTGGACTTGAATGCAACATGTCTTGTATGCAAAGCACTTTTGATTCACACATTTTCTTCAAATAAATCTCCTTGTTTCTCTCCTATTAATAGAGTTGCATAAATGTGGCTTATATAATTATGCCACAATCTTGTATGCTCTTTTCTTTCTTTGCCTTGAGTGACCCGGTTGGGGACTTCTCCTTTGCCTATATCATGACAAAAAGGGGGAGTAGCATAGACCTAACACTGTGATGTTAGGGGAGTAGCATGTGTTGGCTTTGAGGGGGAGCATTGCATAAGTGTACTTGTTTGAGGGGGACATTACATGTAGGGGGAGTAACCCTGTTAAGGGGGAGCATTGCATTAACATTTCACGATGTCATACTCATATTATTGAATGCAATCACTTTTGTTTTATATTCACTTGATCATTTCACATGCACTTGGTTGGAAAGTGTATTTGTGCTTGCTTTGTGTGTAGGGTTGATAGTTCTACAAGAGATTGAAGATTTGAAGTTTTTTTTTTTATGTTTATCTCTTTGTAATGTAGAATATCTTCCCGGTGTTTTATTTTGTTTTATGAGGATCAATGTGAGTGTTGGTTTTGTCATGAAATAACCAAAAAGGGATATTGTAAAGTCCACATTCGTTGATTGGCTTATTTCGTGAACAAATCACATTTTTGGGGTATTACGTAAGGGTAGCTTAGGCTCTCAAGACCTCAAGAGGAGAAGCACCGAAGGTGAAATTCTTGTACTTACTTACTTTGAAGAGATAGTTGCACACACTTACAAATTTATGCATAACTTTAATTCTTATATGTTGAGTGTTTTCTTGTGTGCATTTTGATGACTCTTATTGATTTATTTGCATCTTGTAATTAAATGTTTTATGTCATGTTTAGCATTAGAATAGGATGCATGTTTCATCACTCTTGAACTTCCTGAAATTGTTTGTTTGAGTGTTAAAATTAGGTTGTACGCTGGTGGTGCGTTACTCGACCAACACAACATTCCAGTGAGTTGTCGCATGTGTTGCGCCACTAGGTTGTGCTGCTATACCCGCGCAAAGTTGCAAAATGTGGGCGTGCGCTGGTGGTGCGCTACTCGTCTAGCGCAGCCCCACCAGCGTAAACATTCTAGAGGATCTGCTCTTGTGTTGCGCCACTGGTATGCGCCACTCATCCAGCACCTGTTGTAAAAGTAGGTTGTGCGCTAGTGGTGTGCTACTCGACCATCGTACGTCACCAGCGCACACATAGGAAGCTGGAACTTTTTTTCCAAAATGACCTCACTTTGTTTGAATCTTATATATATATATATATACATATATATATATATATATATATATATATATATATATATATATATAACTCAGTACTTTAAGGTCGTGCAAGAATTCAGAACATCAAATATTTTCCTTAGAACACATTTCAAAGGAAAAACACTTTCAAGAACTCATTTTTAATCACTCAAAGCATTTCCATGTGCATCAAAGCTTCATCTTGCATCATCTAAGTTCATTAAGAGTGTATCAATGGATAGGGTTGCTTCCTTAGATCTTGTTTGGTAAATTATTCACTATCTTCTTACAAGTTAAGTGTTTTACTTGTTAAACATTCTCTTTAATTATTTGTATGCTCTTAGAAGATTTTCTAGATACAAATTAGAGATTGTTGTGATGCCATGATTGAGTGTTGTATTGTGATAGCTTCATAGAATTGTTTGATCTATGTTTAGCTAAGCTTCTTGAACATGTCATTAAGCTCTTGATATCTAGGATTGCATTAATTGTCATCTCATTATCCTAGATAAGCATATAGGGTTTCCTAGCCTTGTTTGTTCATTGAATATCATCATATATTCACTTAGGACATTTTATCTCTTCATTGAGAAGTAAGGCCTGTGTTGCTTCCGGGAGTAGGTTGCTTAAATCACAAGCAAGATGGACTAGGTTCACTTATACCGGGATTAGGTAGTGGTTGTGGATTAAATCAGGATTAAGTTGTAATTCCTTTGCCATTGGTGGATTCGAGGTTTTAGTGTGGCGCACTCATAAGCCCGTGGTTTTTCCCATTTAGAGGGTTTCCACATATATCTCAAGTGTCATTTATATTTTCGCATTTTTACACTTGTGATTCATTGTAACTAGCTACGGGAATTTTCGTAATCTTGACCTTTAACGAAAATTGGGTAAATTTGTTTAAAATATATTCACCCCCCCTCTAGATTAATACGATACATACCATTATATTTGTTTCAGCTGTCAAAGTTCTGTCGCGCTCATTTCCCGAGGGTGAGACTATAAACCTCTTCACCATCTACTATGGAATCCACAGTATCGCGACTGTTTTTTGACATGGTGGAAAAAGGTTTCGAGTTAGACAAAGGAAAAGATGGAGGTGTTGCTCGAGAATGTAGCTAGAGAAAGATTTTTCCTTTTGAAAATTTGAAATTTGAAAAGAAGCAAGCATGAAGAAGGCAACAAACTAACCGGTCTTAAATAGAGGTGAGTGGAGCAGTAACTTATGACGTTGGTGATGCAGAAGTAAGATCTTCGATGAAGATTGCCTCGAATCTTGGGGGTTGGCGTAACGCAGCCGGATGATTTTGAGAAACGCACCAGTCTCTGCTCGCCACGTCACTCATGCATTTAATAAGAAGATTTCCACCAAGATTCTGGTAACAACAATGGAGGGGAAATTTTCCAATTAAAACGGGAAGTCTGACTTTAACCCCAACTCATTCACCGGTGTTTAAGTCAGATGAGACTTCTATTAATAGCCAAATTGGGCTAGGGAGCAAAGAAAAATTGTCCACTCTCCTAGCCAGGGTCCAAATCTGAGATTACCTATCATGGTACCGAGGTTCCTACGGTCGAGCTATTGGATGACCCTGTAGAAGTGAGGAAAGGTCGTCGCACCCTGGGAAAACCCCAAGTAAAGCCCGACATAATCAAATCGAGCTTTTTACACCGAAATAAGCACCCAAGGGAAGACCGATACAAGATGACCCCGGCTTTTCGAGGTCAAAATTACCTTGCAACCTCCCCAAAAGCCCGCCACCCTTTCCAGACACAGATAGAGACCTATAAGGAATCAAGCCCATAATATAGTATTGCTCCGTCTCACCAAGGGAGGAAGCAAATCTATATAAGCAGGTAAGAGGAAGCTCCATCACCACTAACATGGTCATTTCAAGCTCCAAAAGAGACCTGGAAAGGTCGAATCAAGCTCTTGATATTAAGACAAGAGTACGGATCTACCTTATCTATAAAAAAAGTGAGCACCATATTCTGTGACATCTATGATGTATCTCACCAAGGTAATACACATGATCACCTTCACTCTCTAAATCACATAGAAATACTACATACGTATAGAGCGAGTGATTGAGTCCAAAGAGGAAATAAACTTATCTCCATCTAAGATATTCTAGAATCCATTATTAAGCCAAAGTCAATGACATTTAAAAGGCATACCCCGCCCGATAAGGAGGGATTTGATTCAAAAAATAATGGCAGGAGAGTCACGAGTTTAACCTAGTTGAATTGTGTATAAGTAAGCCAGAGCATTCACGTGTAAGGGAGTTCAAAAACTCTTAGAGCCAAACACATATAGGGGAGAGTTTTGACTCGGACTAAATTCTGTGATCAAAACACGGCCACTATAGCTATCTACTACTCGATAGGCATGAAGCCACCACACCCATTATATTCATGAATGACTAGGAGAATTTAAACGTCTACTGTATACACTATATGATTCAAAAATAAATTAGTGTCATTTTCCCTAGCATGTTTTAGTATTTCGTGTTGTTATCATTTTCATCAATAAATATACGAACCAGGTATCGAAGGTGTTACCCAAAAATTCACTCGGGGTGAGGAATTTCAGTTAGCATCCTCAAGACCACTAACACGGAGGTGGCAACCAGGGTTGGTACCTTCGATACCTAGTTCGTATATTTGTTGGTGAAAATGACAAAGAATGACATCACAAAATTCGAAGACACGTAAGGGAAAATGACACTAATTTTATTATTGAATCATATGATGTATACAATAGATGTGGTGGCTTCGTGCCTGTCGAGAAGTAGATACTATGGTGGCTTTGTTCTGATCATAGAATTTAGACCGATTTAAACTCTATCCTATATGTCTCTGGCTTTATGTGTTGTCCCCTTTACTCGTGCATGCTTGGGATTTTTTTATACATAGTCCAACTAGGTTAAACTCGTGACTCTCTTGCAACTATTTTCTGAATCAAATCCCTCATTATCGGGTGGGATATGCATTTTAAATGCCACTGATTTTGGCTTAATAACAAATTCGAGAATATCTTGGATGGAGATAAGTTTGTTTCCTCTTTGGACTCAATCACTTGCCTTACACGTACACAATGTTTCATTGTAATTTGAAGAGTGAAGTGATCTTATGTATAACCCTGGTGAGATAAATCATGAAGGTCACTGAATATGGCGCTCACTGTTTCGAAATACGAATTAGATATGTATTCTTCTCTTGATATCTGAAGCTCGACCTGATCTTTCCAGGTCCATTTTGGAGCTTGAATGACCATGTTAGAGATGACGGAGCTTCTGCAAGCTTCCCTTACCTACCTAGATAGATTTACATCCTCTCTCGGTGAGACGGAACGATATTGCAGTATGAGCTTGATGCCTTATAAGTCTCTTTCTGTGTCTGGAAAGGGTGACGAGCTTCTAGGGAGGTTGCCAGGTAATTTCAACCTCGGAGAGTCGAGATCGTTCTGTATCGGTCTTGCATTGGGTTCTTATTTCAGTGTAAGGAGCTCGATTTGATCATGTTGGGCTTTTCTTGGGGTGTTTCTAGGGTGCGAAAACCTTTCCTCACTTATATGTGGTCGTCCAGTATCTCGACCCCTGAAACCTCGGTACCTACCTTAGATTTGGACCTTGGCTAGGAGAGTGGAAAATTTTCCTTTTGTCTTTAGCCCAATTTGGCTATTAACAGAAGTCTCCTCTAACTTGAACACCAAAGATTGAACTAGGGTTGGATTCAGACTTCCTGTTTTAATTGGGAAATTCTCCCTCTATTGTTGTTACCAAAATCATGGTGGAAGTCTTCTCATTAAATGCACGAGTGACATGGTGAGTAGAGACTGGTGTGTTTATCAAAATAATTTGGCTGATTTACGTTAGCCCCCGAGATTCGAGGCAATCTTTGTCAAGAATCCTACTTCCGTGTTATAAGTTACTGCTTCATTCACCTCTATGTAAGCATGGTTAGTTTGTTGCCTTCTCCAAGCTTTCTTCTTTTCAAATTTCAAAATTTCAAAAGAATAAGTCTTTCTCTCGCTACCTTATTACGCAACGCCTCCATCTTTTCCTTAATCTAACTCGAAACCTTTCACCACCATATCGAAAACCAGCTGTAAAACTGTGGTTTATATGGTAGATGGCGAAGAGGTTTATAGTATCGCCTTCGGGATATGAGCATGATAGAACTTCGACAGCGATGATTCTCCTCCTAACCCGTAACGCCACAGGTCAAACAGGAACGTGGCTATTGCGACCGGGTTCTCTAATAGGCCTAATAACCCTTTGAACTTGGTTGACAAAGACTCTGATAAGGAACCCAGAGATGCCGCTGTTGAGAAATGTCAAGTTACAACTGCCAGTCCTCTTTCGGAGAGGTTTTTTCCCTATGACATCAGGGTCATCCCGGATTCTACCATGGACCCGAAGTCGATTGATCGCTGACGACCAAGAATGGCATCCCTGATAATGTTTCCATCTCCATTCCCCCCAAGAATTATGATGTCTTCAATCCTTCTAAAGGCTTGCTTCCAACTCACGTCGTGGCTATCGAGAATGGAGTTAGACTTTCCCTTCATGCTACCCTCCGGTGAGCTCTCAATGCATTATAGCTAGCTCCTCTCCAGTTGACGCCTGGCTTCTAGAGACTTCTAATTGGATTCTTCATGCTATGGAGGGAACAGTGCGAGCTAAGCAAAGTTTGCAGGGACCCCGGATTAGAGGAATTGGCCTACCTCTTCCAGATCGAAAACCTGTCCTATGCTTCCCGAGGTCAGTTCTATGCGAAAGCTAAAAACAAACTCAACTTCAATGTTCCCGGTGGTTCCAAGAAGGAACCCGCCTAGAAGGAAGAATGGATTTTGGCAGGGAATGATTGGGGAAGCTCGATCTTCAAAGGTGGGCACGAGTTCTAAGTCCCTACAACATTTTGTGACAAACCTATAAGGGACAGGGATTCTCTACCCGCTGAGACCGAAACAATCTTGAAGTCTATCCTCGCCTGAAATTATTTGAACTTGAAGTTTCCTATCACTGGCTTTTTCGATCCTCGTAGGGCGAATCTATACCCGTGAATTTCTGTTGTTACTCAACTAATGTAACAATGAACCATCTCGCTCTATTTCATTGGACTAGCTTTGTTCTGACACCCTTCTCTTACTTTTTTTTAACAGTTTTTGTTGTTTCTCCAGCTTCCCACGAAGCCCAGCAAGCTCGCACCCCCTCCCCCTCCTGCTAGGTTGACCCAAGGATTCCTACTGACTACCTCAAATAAATGGGGGCCAACTGTTCTAGCTAGGGCTTTGCCTACTCCTGCTCCGTCCCCTTCCCAGCTTAGGTCCAAGATGGCACTCCTTGCATCGCTGGCTACCAAGGTACGGAGCAAGGGGACCTCTGTTTCTCATGCTGCTAATGCAACTATTATTGCTCCTTCTTTGTTGCCCCCGCTGCTACTGCTACTACTTCGTTCATCCCGCAGTTAACTTTCCATATTTGTCTACCCTTTCATCTGTGTCCTCGATTCCTCAAGCTTCGAAGTATCTCGAGGCTATTGTTGAGGAGGTTCCTCTTGCTAGCCCATAACATCAACCGAGCTCTGACATGATTGACGAGGTCTTGGGGCATTTTATCGCATCCTACCCAGGTGGTAATCTTTCCCTGATGGCTTCAATGCATGTAGACATCTTGATCACTAAGGGATCCGCCCTTTTGGATGTGGTAACCATCATCTTTCATCTTTTCTTATGACGGTTAGCTTGATCGTTTTCTAATTTTTTTTTTCAATATGTAGGCTTTCAAATTCAATTTGGCCATGGGTTATCAGGTGGACAGTCTTCGCGACCGTACGGCTAAAGTTGAGGCTGAAGCTGAAAGAGCCATGGGGTTTCTTGAGCGAGCTCAAGCTCTAGTACGGCAGACGACATCCAGTCAGAGGGGGAAGGAGGTGCAGTTGGTCGAGCTTCACTGCGACTATGAGAGGTTAAATCATTCGTTCGATCAAGAAACCTTTCACTCTGAACGCATGGACACTTGAAAAGTTGAGGCTAAGATGCTATACATCGAGAACCAAACCCTGCAGGCTGAGGTGGCCAAGTTGCAAGCCGAGGTGGATACCTCATTCAGTGATGGGTATTTTTATGCCTCCTACCAAGTCTCTAAAGCTCACCCACTTCCCTTCGACATATCCACTATTGCCATTTAGGATAGAGAAGAGATCATGACTAAGGTCGCAGAGATGTCTCATCTCGATGGTGATGGAACGGGTCCTTTTAGCGTGGTTAAAGCTGGTAAACAGACGGTCATGACAGATCTTCCTTCTCCTTCTCCTCCTCCTGTCATTTCAGTTTCAGATCCGGGGGAATCCTCTGTTGGAACCCCGTTCACCAGTTTCATAGCGGAAATAGGTTTTAAAATTTTTTATACAGATCATATATGTATCTGGGGCCAATGAACTTTGGATCGCAATTATTTTTTGAAACTAATACATACAATATGTAAACACAGGGAATTGAAATCGATATAATCAGAAGAAGAAAATCTTACCAACGTTTGGAGGCTCTTTCACTTTATGATATGCTCTTGTCTGAACCAATCTTACCAACGTTTGGAGACTCCTTCACTTTACGATGTGCTCCTGTCTGAACCACTCGATCTTCCTCTCTATCTCCCAGAACTGGCAACTGCGTGTGGGTGCGTCACAGTCTCATGAACTTGAATGAATGATGTGGAGAAATACTTGAAGAAACTCATTCTTCTCAATTTGGTGTATTGATTTCATGCACCCATAAATTTCATCTTATGCAAAACTTTGCTTTTTTCTTTTTTTTTTCTCAATCTCTGATTCACACCTGTCTTTTATTATTATTATTTTTTATTCATGTGTATCAGGTACAAAAAAAACAATTTTTTTTTTAACACAAATCACGGCTACACTTGCAAATATATATATATATATATATCATTGTTTGTATCCTATACAAACACTTATATATGTGCACACACCAATTTACATCCAATGAAATCTTTTGTGTTATAATTAATATATATCTTTTAATTATCATTTTCAAATATATCTAATATATTAAAAGTGATAATAAGTATTTTAAATTTAAACTTAAATTCAAATACTTAGATAAATGATTTAGTAAAATAAAATAATCATATTATTTTATCTTCACCTAAATCCATATATCAACTAATACCCTTAAATTAATAGTTAATTAATAATTAATAATAATCAATATAATTAAATAATCTAATTATTTAATTAATTTAACTATTAACATTCATTAATTAAATAACCTCATTATTTAATTAATTCCCGAATATATATACGTGCCACTTTTGTAACACAATTAATTGGACAATCCAATTAATTAACCGTGACCCTTGTTACCTAAATCGGTCGGGCTAGCAAGGGGACCTAATGAACCCACAGTATTTTTACCTCCAATAATCCTCAAAATCATTAATTAAAGTCTTTAATTAATATTCCATGATTATTAACTCCGGTGTTATTCCACTAAAAACCCGAAGCTGCACTCTCTCAACTGTAGAAACTTTTACACAGACCAATACAACTCGGTGTCTATCGATATAGTTATTACACATGGTTTGATCCTCCACAGTAGTTCATAATTAGAGCTGGGTAATAATATCTGTTATACCCCTCTAATTACATATATCCTTTAAGTACCGTTGATTCTATAATGAACAATAAATCCTATTTCCTTACGAAATTAGGAGAACGCTCATATTGTCCAAGCCCCGAATCAACCCTTAAAGGAACTGCCATCTACTTCTCACAAGAAGGAGTGGATTCCACTATTGTGTACAAACCTTCCCAGCCACAAACCAAACCGCAATCCTAACATACGGAGTATATTGATCAGGAAATGCATCTGACCTCACCCATGGTATATCAAAGACCACGATTTAACCTGAAGGAGTCGATAATACACCCAGGATTAAGATCACCCATATATAGCCATCATTAGTTGATATATATGAATCTCATCGGTAAACGGATCTTGGTAAAAGATTCATGTAGATCATGGCCCAGTCTTATATGATCACATCATATAAGGTGTCTCCATTCCCATATCTCATATGAATGATTCAGGATAGAATCACCGTTCATTACGGAATGGACCGTAGCTATAGATTAACCACAAATAAAGTACCCAGCTTTATTTGCTATCTATGGACTCGTTAGATTGCACATGACTTACTGTATTCATCTATATATGACACTCATATAAACAGTTCAAGATTACATACGACAATCTTGGATGTTAAATATATGCACAAGTTATAAAATAAACAACACAACAATAATAAATTGAAATTTTCCTTTTATTTATTTCATAAATCCATTTACAAATTACGTGTTTAGGGCATAAACCTCAACATCCTCAAGCGGGATTCAGCTCGCGCAGGTCGAGGGTCTCAACCAGAAGATCGGGAGGGGGTCAGAGACCGTTTTGAGGATCCCTCTAGCGCAGAGTTAGAGGTTAAGAAGAGTGGAACGGGGGCTGTGAATATCACTCTGGATGCGGCCATTCCCCCTAAAGTTATGGCTGTAGTTAATGAGGTCTTAGAGGAGGACCAAGCCAGGTAGTAAATAGTTGAAGAACCTTGAGAATAGGGAGTGGCAGAAGTGGCCAATTAGGATGGCCAACCACCAGAAAAATGGGCGGTGGTGAAGTCCAGCAAATAAGAGTAGCAGCGGGAGGGCACTAGGAGGATGCTGGTGATTGACACAATCTATGACTTTTTTTGCTTGACCAGAAAGGGGGGTGGGCTCCTTTACTATCAATGAAAATTGGTTTTCATTTTTTTACCTTGATTAGTCCTGACAGTGAACTTCAAATTTGGTTGGGAATTCCTTGCTTAACTTCTGACCTCGACCTGGATGCGACCTTTAGAATTGTCTTGACTTAATTAACTTTGGTAAAGGAAAACTCTGAATTTATTATGTACAAGCATACTAGTTGAGTAGAAAGCTAGTTCAAATTCTCATCACTTGGCAGGAATTTCATGTCTTTTGGAGGATTTCCCTTGCCTTGTGTCTCGCATCTTTTATGATTCCTCGTTCAAACCTTAACCCGGCGATATAAAAATCCCACGCTTATGAAAAAACGATGGTTAGTAGTAATCAAGTGTTTGATACTTAGGCGAAAGCTGTATGGTTACGACATTGATACACTTTCTCCTGGCATTCGATGAAGTATCTTGCCATGGCGACTTTAGTCCAACAACCAAATTAGTATTAAAGCTTGGATCGTTCTCGGGGGTTATAGCTTAACCAAGGAATCAAGAGGGGTATCTAGCTATATCGTGGTCTCTAGATCTGGATGGCAACTATACTCTTATATTAAAGCCTTTATTGGGGGTGGTAACCCGACCAAGGTATCAAGAGGGCTATCTGGCTATATCCTGGTTCTGAGATCTGTATGACAACAATGCTCTTTCACTCAGACCCTTCTTGGCAGAGGGTGGTGCCTGACCAAGGCATCAGGAGGGCTATCTAGATGTATCATAGTCTTGAGATCTGGATGGTAACTATGCTCTTACACTCAGACCCTTCTTGGTGGGGGGTGGTGCCCGACCAAGGTATCAAGAGAGCTATCTAGATATATCCTGGTCTCGAGATCTTGATGGAAACTATGCTCTTACACTCAGACCCTTCTTGGTGGGGGGTGGTGCTAGGCCAAGGCATCAGGGATAGTTAGGGGGCTTCCCCGACTGATCCCTGGTCTCGAGGTGGCTATGGTGAACTTGCTCGTGGAGAATCTAATCAGATATGGAGAGATTAACAACTTATGGAGAACACAAACGAAGATGGAGAAATTAATTACAGACTTTATTGATGATAAAAATGGAGTACATTGTTGTTGAGAATTTTATTGAAACCTAAATTGAGGTAGTATGCTCAAGAGTCTCCTGTCTAGGGATAGAATTTCCTCAAGTGATCAACATTTTAGGTGTGGTCGATGGGTGGACAATCCATGTCTTCTACTTGTAGGTAGTGGTGTAAAAATGGGCCGGCCGAACTGGCCGTTCAGGGAACGACCCTCGAAGGAAAAGGGCCAGGCCGCGGCCTGGCCTGGGACGGGCTGCGTGCAGGGCCGCTAGGAGGAGGCTCTGCAGGCCGGCCTGCCTGGCACGCAAATCCGGCTTGCCAGGCCTGGGGGACCAATCCGCCGGTCCGTTCGGCCCAATTTTTTTTTTTTTTTGTTTCAAAAATCCTCCAACGGTTGGAATTGATTTCTAGTCGTTGGAGGAAACAAAACTTACCAAAACCCCCCCTAAAATCTTTTAAATTACCACTCGTTTTCCCTTACCAAGTTTTTATCCCACTGGGTTTTTCTTGGTAAGGTTTTTAATGAGGCAATCATATAGATATTTATTACTGAATTCCATAAGTGAAAAATAAATAAATAATTAAAAAAAAATTCGTTCTCTTTATTCATTTCAAATCCTAATAATTGTTCGTTCTCTTCATTCATTTTAAATTCTAAACCCTTAACCATAAACTATAAATCCTAAACCCTATATCCTAAATCCAAAAAAATGTAATTTGGAAAAAAAATTGGACCAAAAAACTAATCCGTCGGACTAGGCCCGCCTGGCCCGCCAGAGTGGCCTAGTACGCAGGCAAGGCCCGCCTGAGGCAGGTCGGCGTGCCGTGCTGGGCCTGCTTCTCCTGAAACAAGCCGGGCCGGGCCGGCCTGCGACACTGTCACGTGCCAGGCCCATCCAGACCTGTTTCCAGAAATGGACTGGCCTGGCCAGGCCAGGCCATGCCTAATGGGCCGGGCCAGTCCATTTTTACACCACTACTTGTAAGCTCCATTACGGATCACCATCTTTACAAAATATAGCCCTTCCCAGTTGGGTCTTAATACTCCGTCTGACATTTTCTGGGTGTTCAGGGTAACTTTTTTTAGAATCAAATCCCCCTCCTTGAAATTCCAGGCTCTGTTCTTTCTGTTGAAATACTTGGCTATCTTGCTCTGGTATATTGCTACTTTCTCAACTACCTAGTCCTGTTTCTCTTTTAGAAGATCAAGACTAGCTAGAAGCTTGACCTCGTTGCTCTTAGGTTCAAGGTGTTACACCCTGAATGAGGTAAGTTTATGATCGATAAGAAGGACTGCTTCAACCCCGAAGGTTAGAGAGTAAGGCATCTCTCCAGTAGCTGTTTTCTTTATTGTCCGGTATGCCTAGAGAACCTCGAGTAGCTTATCGGCCCATTTGCATTTCTTCTGCTACAATTTCTTCTTTAGTAGCTTTTTAATACTCTTGTTGGTGGATTCCTCCAGCCCATTAATCTGAAGGTGGGCTACTGAAGTGAACCTGAGGTCAATTCCTAAACCTTCACAAAAGTCTTTGAATTGGGCATTGTCAAACTGTTTACCTAGGTTGGCTATAATGATAAGTGGATTCCCAAACTTGTAAACCACGTTGGTTATGATGAACCTCATCATATTCTCTTCTGAAATTTAGGAGAGAGATCCTACCTCGACCCACCTTGTAAAAAATTTGATTGCCACAATAACATGTTTGGCTTGCCCATGAGCTGTAGGAAGCGGTCCGATCAGGTCGACCCCCCACATGGCAAAGGGGTAGGGTGAATTGAGAGATGATAGCCGCCTCTATGGTAGGTGACCTAAGTTTATAGTTTGCTTACATGGTGCACAAGATTGTACAAACTCTTCGTGTTATGGTGAATTGTTGTCTAGTAATAACCCATACGGAGCATTTGATATGCTAAAGCCTCATCACAAATGTGATTTCCGCAGTGCTTAGAATAGACCTCTCTTAATGCTCAACTGACATCCTTCTGAATGAAGGCATCGAAGTAGAGGAAGGGATTTACCCCTCCGATAGAGGTATCAATATACTAGGCAAAACTAAAGTGACAATCTTTTGACTTTTTAGGCTTGGTCGGGGTTCTCAAGAAACTTTCCTTCTTGGAGGTAGACAGCTATGGGGTCCATCCAACAGGGCGGTCGATCCATAAGGCAGATTTCTTTGCCTGCGATTATGGTTGATCGGGAGATCATCTGGAGAGGTATTCTTTTAGGTAGAGCTTGACCTCCATTCAAGGCTATCTTTGCTAAGACGTCCGTCTGGTGGTTTTGCTGTCGAGGTATCTACTCGATCTGGAATCCTCTGAACCTTTTCCATAGTTGATGGATTAGCTTCAGGTAAGCTGCCATGTTGATGCCCTTAGCTTGGTAAAGTCCTTTAACCTGGTAAACAATGAGCAGTGAGTCTCTCTTGACATGCAAATAACTGTCTCCAAGTTCAATGGCGACCTTCATTCCGGCAGCGAGAGATTCGTACTTTTCTTCATTATTGGTTGCTTTAAATTCGAACCTAAAACAATGGCAACACTCCATTTTTTGGATCGATTAGGACTATGCTAGCACCTTCCCCTGCTCCATCAGTGTAAAGGGTCCAGGATTTATAGTCTTCTCGCCAATTGTTGCCCGCTTGAAGTTTCTCAAGAGTTAGACCTGGTGTTGCCCGTGTCTCTTCTCTCTAGAGGGCTGATAACTCAGCTACAAAGTCTGCTAGGGCCTGAGCATTGATCGTTATTTGAGATTTGTACTTCAGGTCAAACTGGTGAGCTCCAAAGCCCACAGAACCAGTCTTCAAGATATATCCGGCCTCTAAAAAATTTGGCAGAGAGGTTGATCCGTTACCACTGCCACTGAATGGGCTTGAAAATAAGGACGGAGCTTCCTGGTTGAGGTAACCAAGTCAAGGGAGAGCTTCTTAAGAAGGAGGTAGTTCTTCATGGGTTTTGATAACACGTGGCTGACATAATAGATAGGTCGATGGATCCCGTCCCGCACACATTGACCAAAGCTCTACTTGCTGCCATTTCTGACACTGCCAGGTACATCTGTAATTCTGCCCCCATAATTGGTTTAACCAACAACGATAGGCTAGCGAGGAACTCCTTTAAGTACTGGAAATCTCACTCACTGTCCTTGTCCCATTTCATGTTCCTCTCTTGTTTGGTCACTTTAAAGAAAGGAATATATTTATTCGTAGAACGTGAGATGAACCTGTTGAGCACCGCTACCCCCGTCTTATCAAAACTTGGACTTGTTTAAGAGTGGTAGGGGAATCTAAGTTCAGGATAGCTCGGATCTTTTATAGGTTCGCCTCAATTCCCCTCTCATTCACCATGAAGCCTAAAATTTTCCCTACAGTTACCTCGAAAGCACACTTGGCTGAATTCAACCGTATTCGATTCTCCCTTATTATCTGGAAAGTCCTACGCAGATGTTTATAGTGTTATTCTATTTTCTGGGATTTGGTTATCATATAGTCTATGTACACCTCCATTATTATTCTTATCTCTGATTTGAACAATCGATTGACCAAACGCTGGTAAGTAGCTCCCTCATTTTTGAGGCCGAAAGGCATTACCTTGTAGCAATAAAGACCCTGCCCCTTGATGAAGCTAGTCTTGTCTTAATTGGTGGGGCATCATAATTTGGTTGTATCCCGAAAACGCATCCGTGAAGCTGAGAATTTTTTTTCTAGCAGTGGAATCCACTAGTTGGTCGATTTTTGGTAGATGAAAGCTGTCTTTTGGATACACCCGGTTAAGGTTAGTGTAGTTAACACATATACGCCACTTCCCGTTCACTTTCGTGACTATGACCACATTGGCGATCTATTCGGGGTAGTGCGCTTCTCTGATGAAGCCTGCTATGATCAACTTATCCACTTCCTTTTGAACCACAACTTTTCTTTCGGCATTAAAGTGACGCCTTTTTTGCTTGACAGACTTGAAGGTTAGATCCACTGCTAATCAGTGAGCAGCCAATGACATTAGCCATGACTCCAAGCAAAGATGTCACTGAACTCTCAGAGAATCCAGATCAAACCTTCCTTCACCTTTGGCTCGAGGGTAGCCCCGACCTTGACAACCTTGGAGGGATCGTCACTCCTGATGGGTATCTCATTTACCCTGTCCATAGGGTGCCTGCTAGCCCATTCTCTGCTCTGTTCTTCTTATTCAAATGTCAATGGATCATTATCTGGTTTGTCAGCGGGCTCTACTTCTTCCAGGGTCATCCCTGGTACTTCTATATCTATGGTCGCTACTTGCACGAACTGTTTTGCCAAAGTTGTTGGATTGGCAGACACTGCATAGCATTTTCTAGCCGCTTGCTGGTCCCTACTTACCTCTCTTACCTTGTTCCCCACTGGAAATTTTAGGACATTATGGTAGATAGACAGGACTCCCTTAAAGGAGGAAAGGAATAGTCTCCCTAGTATCGCGTTGTAGATCGACGAGGTATCAACCACAACAAAGTCGATAATAATGTTTTGTTAGAGGGGTATAGTTCTAGCGATTACAGGGACAATCTTTTATCCTATTAGTATGATCAAATCCCAATGAATCCATATAGCGGGGTTGTGTAGCTATTATAACACCACTACTTCAAATTCTTCTTTTCCAATGTGTCTTTGAAGAGAATGTCAACACTACTGCTTATATCAACGAGCACACAGTGAACCAAGCAGTTAGCAATTTGTACCGTGATCACCATGTGATCATCATGAGGTTGCAAAGTGTTATTGACATCTACCTCAGTGAATATAATCTGCGCTGATTGGGATAGGCCAGCCGGGCTTTGGTCGACCTTGAAGATGCAATAGCCTTCATCGACAAGGGAATCTTCCTTATATGGTTTTTCCTGGAAGTATTAGTGGTGGCAGCCAGGGTGGGCCCCTCACTAATGGTGTGTATCACCTGGATTTGTTGTGTCAAATCCTTATGTTCACTCTTCCTCTTCTTATCTTGGTCATATATTTTTGTTTGTACCTCCCTTTCAGACTGGATATTGTCCTTGTTCTGCTGCAAGAATTCGATCAAACATCTTCCCCCTGCCAGAGCCTTAATCTGGTTAGGCAGGTTATAGCACTCTAAGGTGTTATGCTCTACGTCTTCATGAAAGTTACAATACTTGTACCTTTTCCTTCTGCCTGTCTTGGCTTTCGTAAGTGCAGGCTTCTAGAGTAGCCCCTTGTCCCGAAAAGTGAGGTAGATTGTTTCTCGGGATAAGTTTAAAGAGGTGTAGTGATCATACCCTCTTTCATCTCGTGTAACGAGGGCTACAGTTCTTGTATGAGGCAAAGCTTGTAGAGGGGTTCGTCTTACAAGATACCTCTCTTACCTAGGTTGGGAAGCGAGTAACTGGTACATCAACCTATTTGGAGGTTTATTATGGTTTTTTAAAGTCGACTTTGGTCTGGGAGCTTCCTTCTTCTAGCGCTTCGCCATTCTCACGTCGTCATGATCTATTTTGACCTTGAGATGTTAGTCAATCTCGACCTGCTCAAGAGCCCGATCTTAAGCCTCTTGGTAGGTCTCTAGAGGTCACTTGGCGAGGGATCAAAAGAGCTTTCTCGTCGACAGGTTTCGCTAGAAGTAAGTGAGGGTCTTTTTCTCGGTGAAGACTCTCATCTGGATGACTTCCTTATGAAAATGTTCCATATATGACTGGAGTGCTTCGCCTCGTTCATGGACTACATATTGAAGGTGCATGGGATCATTTGGATGCTGTTTGACCCCTTGGAACTGTGAGCAGAAGTAGATTGATAGCTTTGTGAATGAATCTACGCTACCAGCAGGCAGTTTCCTGAACCAAGTCTTTACGTAGTCTGTGAATGTGGTGTGGAACATCCTGCACATGGCGGCCCTGGTGGTGATCTGGACTTCCATTTGTTGGACGAAACTCTCCAAGCGACTCAGCGGGCCCTCTAAGTCAAAAAATTTGTCTGCACACATTTTGAATTTTGGCGGGAGCTTAGCTTCCCAGATCCTCCAGGTGAAGGGAGCATTCATTTCACTCATGGGATCCTTCTTGGCCTTTTTTCTTTTCTCCTACTTCATCTGTTGAATCTCTTTCTGTAGCTTCACTAGCTGATCTCTCAAGCGCTTGTTCCCATGCTTCTTTGAATCGACCTCAGATCCCTCATTGTTGGATCCTTCTAATGAGCTGGAGACCTCGATCCGGTCTTCTTTATGAACGGGATATGCTCAGGGGCTTTGCTGGCTACCTTATTATATTACCTGGGTTTCCCTCTTTGAGGGTACCAGGCGGGGAGCTTCTCGCTGCTCCCTTGGCAAGACATTTGTAGCTGATTTGACTTGCCTGGGTTGATAACATGATGACCTGCCAGGAACTAGGGGCATGGGCCCTAGTCTATCCAAAATTGAGGGTTGAGGCCCTACCCCATCGCGTGCTGGCTGTAGAAGAGGAATTGGTCGAAGGTGGACTGCTTGGTTCATGGCCTGTTCGGCTTTCCCTAGGCGTTGGGATTTGTTAGCTAGGTTACGATGCCCTTAGTAAGTAGGTGAAGGTAGACGTTTTCCATGAAGGTTGGTGCTTGTTGGTCGAGCACAACCTGGCTTGTCATAGGAGGGCCAAGAGACCCTACAGCGATTGTCTGGGCCAAGCTTGGTTGTGGTGCCCGAATTTTCTACCCTTCCTTGGAGCCTTTAGTGTCAATGCAGCAGAGAATTGTCCCGATGCCTCTAGCTATCCCTAGGAGGAGCGGAGCATCATTATTCCTATAAAATAGCAAACAAGTAAACATTTGGATTGGTCATTTAGGTTTTGGTGTTCCCCACAAACGATGCCATAAAGTGTTAGCCAAAAATTCACTCGTGGTGAGGAATTTCAGTTAACACCCTCAAGACCACTACCACGGAAGTGGCGGCCGAGGTTTATACCTTCGATACCTGGTTCGTATATTTGATTGTGAAAATGATAAAGAATGACAACAAGAAATTCTAAGACACGTAAAGGAAAATGACACTAATTTTATTATTGAATCATATGGTATACATATAAGTTGTTCAAACGCTCCTAGTCACTCTTGGATACAATAGGTATGGTGGCTTCGTGTTTGTTGAGAAGTAGGTAGATATAGTGGCTATGTTCTGATCACAGAATTTAGGCCGAGTCAAAACTTTTTCCTATATGTTGTCCCCTTTACTCGTGCATGCTCGGGCTTATTTATACGCAATCCAAATAGGTTAAACTCGTGACTCTCCCGCCATTATTTTTAATCAAATCCCTCCTTATCGGGCAGGATATGCCTTTTAAATGTCATTGAATTTGGCTTAATAATGGATTCGAGGATATCTTGGATAGAGATAAGTTTGTTTCCTCTTTGGACTCAATCACTTGCCCTTCACATACGTAAAGTTTCAATGTAATTTGGAGAGTGAAAGTAGTCCTGTGTATAACCCTGGTGAGATACATCATGGAGATCACCGAATATGGGGCTCACTGTTTCGAATGGCGACGTAGATCCGTATTCTTGTCTTGATATTAAGAGCTCGATCCAATCTTTCCTGGTCCTTTTTGGAGCTTGAAATGACCATGTTAGCGACGATGGAGCTTCTGTGAGCTTCCCTCTACTTGCCTAAATAGATTTTTACCTCCCTCGGTGAGATGAAGCGATACTGTAGTACGGGCTTAATGCCTTACGGGTCTCTCTCTGTGTCTAGAAAGGGTAGCAGGATTTTGGGAAGGTTACGAGGTAATTTTGACCTCGGAGAGCTGGGGTCGTCCTGTATCGGTCTTGCCTTCGGTCTTATTCGGTGTAAGGAGCTCGATTGGATCATGTCAAGCTTCACCTGAGGTGTTCCCAGGGCACAACGACCTTTCCTCGCTTCTGTGGGGTCGTCCAATAGCTCGACTCCAGGAACCTCGGTACCATGCTAGGTAATCTTGGATTTGGACCTTGGCTAGGAGAGTGAAAAATTTTCTTTTGGTCCCTAACCTAATTTGGCTATTAACAGAATGTACCAACCCTGGTCGCCACCTCCATCGTCGTGGTATCGAGGGTGCCAACCGAAATTCCTCACCACGAGTGAATTTCAGGTTAGCATTCCACTTTTAAGCTTTCATGTTTTCGTTGCATTCACTTATATTCCAGGTATGGACCCAACTCTCCGTTATCGATATTTTGAACATCTCATGGATGTCATTGAGGTTAGCGATAATGAGAATATTGTAAGGCTTGAATCCATACTTTTGGGTCGTTTTAATACCTATAATCCTTCATCTCAACCTATCTCTTTGAATGCAGATTATTCTATTGCTCGTTCCGATTTTGTTCCTTCTTCTGCTAACCCTCTTGGTTCCATTTCTGTTGGTGTTTACTCAGATATGTCGAACACAACAAGGCAAACTTCCAAGGCCTCTCCTAAAGAGACCACCAATCTGGTGAATGACTTGAAGATAGTTTCACAGATGTTGAAGATGAAGGATGTCCCGAGGGAACGGCAGGCTCGCATGCTAAGATTTATGGTGGACTATCCTTGCTCCTTTGACTCTGAGATAAATATGGTGACAGACGAGGAAATTATGAAGTTTAGGGATCGATTCAACCTCTCTCTTTCGGTGCGATTGTCCTACAGTGGTGAGCGCACAGTGTGGAATCCGTATCTTGGTGCGGTTGTGATTTATGGGGCCATGATGTCTTTTGGGGTCACTTTCCCCATACAGTCTCTCATCGTCTGGATCTTGGTAGATACAGGTGTTACCCCTGCTCAGCTGATCCCCAACTCATACCGGGTGTTGATCAACTTATGGCATTTATGGAAACATATTGGGGCAAAATACCCCCCGACCCCCAAAGAGATACGTAACTTTTATACTTTGGGTTGGTCTAATACGGGTGAGACTTTCTATCTCCAATCGATGTCACTGAACAACTAGAATCTCCTTGGTTCTAAGGAAAAGCATGCCCCTCTAATGCATAAAGACCACAAATGTTTTATCGGGTTTCCCTCTTCCAACAAGTACTAAAAGAACATATGGTTTTTTGTTAGTGGACACAAGGGTGAGGTCGTGGTGGCTTATTATGGCCATCGATTAAACCAAAGCAGTGTCCTAAGGCATTTCTATATTCCTGAGCTATGGAACAAGACTGCACCTATTATGACCAGGGAACAAGCTGACACAGACATTAAGGAGGCTCAGACTCATTGGGAGGTCAGGGACCGCCGTAACCTATACTCAGAGACACAATTGATTGAATTGGGACTCTTTCCCGAGATATTCTCCTGACACAAGCGTCGTAAGTCTTACTTTCTAAACTTCCTGATGGTTGCATATAAATATATATATATATTTACATATTAAATATCTCCCATGATGTCTTTCTTTTTAGTATATGAACTGGACATCATCGCTGGTGAGCAGGCTGAAAAGGCTAAGATTCTTGATCAGGTGATGAAGAAAGCAATTGCTGATCAAATAGCTCAAGGCATTGCTCCTCCTGAACATGACTTCGTGGAGCACATATACGAGTCCGATCGTGATTTCCCAATGGTTCCTGCTGACGAGATTGTGGCGAGCAGTCGTGATCCCCCTCCACCTTATAGCGATTGGAGGGGTTGTCTAGAGATAGGTCTGGTCGGGTGCAATCTACTACAGAGGGATCTAAGCGTGAGCAGTCCAGTAGGGAGAGATCAAACAAAGATAATTCCATAAGGGACAGGCAAAGTCGAGAGGAGTCCAGTAAGGGCAAATCCCATAGGATTGAGTCTGATGACAAGATACATGACAACAATGTGGCCAAAATAGTAGAGGGATCTTCTACCCTCAAGGCCATCAATAAAAAGGGGAGGTTCTGAGTGATATTGATTTGTTGCCATCTCGGTCGGAGGTTTGCCTCATTATTTTGGATGAGGAAGATGAGGATGATCAGGGGACCCTAACTGAGTTGATTCTAAGGGAGCGGTGGTTGAAAAAAAGAGATGGTCGGATAGTTTTAACGTCTTTTTTTGTTCCATCTGAATTAACTAAGGCCTCCGATGCAGTGATGTCTTCAACTTGTCCCTCACCTTCTCAGATTCAATCAGATCGTTTCCCCACTAGGCTCCCAGCACATCGTCCAGGGAAGGCCCCTATGGAGTTTTCTATTAAACGCCAGATAGTCTTCACTGACTCTGACTCTGACTCTGACGATGGGGAGTTTAACTCGGAAGAGAAATCTATTGACGATGATCTGCTCGACGTCTCGGAAGATCAAGTGCTTAGACCGGTGCTAAAGTCAAGGACTGCTGTTGCAGTTAAGTTGGTTAAGGATGCTCAGCCTAGTCTGGGGATATTCCCCCGCTTACACCATTAAGGTCCCTCTCTAAGAATGGTGTAAGTTAAGGTCAAACTCCCGAGAGGTAGAGTTTTGAAGCTCATGTAGCTGCCTCTTAGGCTAGTGAGGGTGCTACGGCCTCAAAGACACTGAACGTTGCTAGCCCTACCCTTCTAATGATGCTTCCGACTACTTCTGCCTCTAGCCATGACCAATCCATCCCATCGACGATTCTAGATACTCTAGTTTCTGGATCCTCTTATCCCCCTCGCTCAAGCAATTCTCGGGTTAATCCTCTCTTTATGGTTTGATCCATGTCGGCCGGTGATGGGTACATTGGAGATGGTTATAGGAGAGAGGCCAGGGATGCCGGTACTTCTGAGTGGATCCGTATGATTTTTAACAATGGAATTTTTACAAGTGCCTTTTGTATAGTATTTTGCTTGCTTACTTTCCAGTTTCTTTAAATCTTACACCTTTTTTCAGGCGGTGGAGGAGCTTACCAAAGCCATGGCTGATCAAAAGAGGTAGGCTATTGAGATATCTCAGTAAATGAGGGCTCTTACAAAAAATAATGATGCCTTCAAGTCTTTCTTTGTTAGCGCTTCCAAATCTAAGCAATACGAGAAGCAGGTGAAGGCACGTGCTGCGACCGAGATTGCTCTGAAGAATATTATAGCCAACATCAAAGGTAGGGCTTCTACAGCTGAGGCAACCCTTAGGCTGTTTACCACGAGAAATGTTGAGTAAGAGAAGAAGGTCGCCAAAGTGGAGTTGCAGAGTGCTTAACTTGAGTCGAAGGCCATCCTGGTTCAGACGACAGTGAAGAAATCCCAGGAGGAGACCCGGCTTGCCTAAAACACCCTTACCTCTGCCCAGTAGATCACGCTTGAAATGCAACAGGCATTTAAAGAGGCTTGGATCCACTATGAGCACCTGCCAAGGACTTGGAGCAGCAATAAGTTAGTATGAAGGTGATTTCTTAGGAAGCTAGGTCAGCTCTTGAAGTTCAGATTATGGACCGCTATAAACGATCCCCAACTTTTGATGCTGTCACGCTGAAGGAATTCGAGAGAGGGCTGACCACCACTCAGGCTTACTTCAGGAGTAAGGGGAGGTTCTCAGAAAAAGGCTCACCATAAATGGGATAGAATTATCAAGAGACACAAGGATGAGTCCCTATAAGCCATAAGGAATCATTGGATTTACTAGAGGGCATATTACAGGTCCATTGCGAAGGATCCTCACCCCTGCACCTGAAGCTTCCTTCAAAGTCTTATTTGGTGATTTTTCATCCCAGCGAAGATAACGGTGCCTTAACCAAAGGGGCTGATGTTGGTCCCTTACTGGGTACAGACTATTCTCCCATCATGGTCGATGAGCCTGGAGATGGAATCACTTGGCCAGATTTTGAAGACTTGAGCAAGGACTATGGTGATGATCTCCCTACTCGCAGTGCTTAGCGGTCCTTTTGGCGCCTTAGATGTTTAAAAGTCTCTTGCTTTGCTATCTATGTAACCGCTGGCTTGTAATTTCTCAATTTTATAAACAAAATGAAGTTTATTCTTTTTGTTGTTTCTGTATAAACTAGTGACTTGATATGAACTGGTCGTCCCCATTAGGCATTAGTTTTAAACCAGGCCCTAAGCTGGTAATAATAGTTATCTAAAAATTGAATGGTTTATGAATGGTTAAGACCAGTTATTAACTTGAACCATGCATGTCGAGCCACACCTAAGTTGATTGTCTCGGCTGCAATCAAATCCTCTCGCTTGGCGTAAATCACCCTTTGTTACTGCTACGAGTTAGCTCGGATTATACGTCAGGCTAACTGACTCTGTTATGACCATGCTGGTGCAATTGGTCACGGCCATTTCTTAGTCAGTTGCCTGTTTACTTTTGGTTACGCTAGACTTGGATGCATTTTTGCTAACCTAGTTTCTCTAGTTTGACCAGGACTGTTTATTAACCCTAGCTATATTGATTTTATTGTCCTAACTTTGATCATGTAATTTAGTATGACATGGTTTGTAATAGCCTTTGCATAGGAAGGGTCGGGGGAGCCATTTTTGTCAGTCGATCGGTTACTCAAGCCCTCGATCATCTCAGTGCTTTTATATCAAAAAATGTCCTTTTACAACCCATTTACATGGTATCTAATTTATAGACTCTTGTCTTTTATCTGTCAACTAGGTCATTATGATGTCTTCCAGTAGTCTGTTAATCAAGATTCATTGCAATGGGGCATCTCGTACTTTATTGACTTAGCAGGTACTTTAATTGCACCTATTTTGAGTAAAAATACTTATCCCTTATTCAATTCTTGGCACATCCCATCAGATGCTTATGACCTTAAGTCGCCCTAACAGTGCATTATTATACCCAGTGAATGTACACTACCCTTATGACATGTTTTTTGCCCCCTCACTAGGCTTCTTGGGCACCCCCAACCGATACTGAGCAATTTCTAGGTGCCCAGAGATTGCTCTTTTATACAAAAGCAAAGTTTTAGAATACTATTCTTGATTTCTAAAAATGTTCCCTCATAGAAGCTTTTATTGAATGCTAAAAGGAAACATAAAACAATAAGCTAACAAAGCGAATCAATCTCCAAATAAATAAAAACAAACAAGAAAAACTGAGGGACCCCTAGGGGAAGTACATCTTTAGGTATTGAGCATTGCATGTTCTGGGTAACTTGCTACCTTCTTGTCAGGCAAGATGGTATGCCCCATGTCCGACAAACTCAACCACCTGGTATGGACCTTCCCATTTATCCACTAATGCCCCTACTGACTTATCTCTTGTACTTGACGACACCCTTCTTAGAACTAGATCTCCAAGTTGGAATCTCTTGATTCGAACATGCGAGTTATAGTATCTAGCAGCCCTTTGCTGATAGACCGTGGTCCTTACCCTCGACATATCTTTTTTTTCTTCCAACTCGTCTAAGTTCTGTTCCAGCATACTAGCGTTTGACTCGGGATGGAAGATATGCACTCTTAGTGAGTTATGAATTACTTCAACCGGGATCACTGCCTTTGTCCTGAATGCTAGTGAAAAAGGGGTTTCCCCTATCGAAGTCCTTTATGTGGTTCCGTATGCCCATAGAATTTCATGCAACTTGTCCAATTTCATTTCCTAACGTCTAGCTTTGCCTACAGTGTATGCTTGATTATCTTGTTTACGGTTGATCTGGCCATTGGCCTAAGGGTGAGCTGATGTGGCATAATACTTTTTTATGCCAAAGTACTGATACATGTTTCTGAAAGTGTCACTATCGAATTGAGTTCCGTTATTCTTGATTATCCTATCTGAGATTTCAAACCAGTAGATGATGTTCATCTTAACAAAATTATCGTATTGGCCTTGATTATATGCACCAACGCTTCTGCCTTGATCCATTTGGTAAAGTAATCTATGGCCACAAGGCGTTCTTTGTCCCTCTACATCTGACATTATACCGATCAAGTCTAGTCCGCACATGGAGAACGAATAAGGTAATGACAGTTTATTCAACTGCTCTAGAGGCTCTTTAAGTCAATAGCTATCCTCTAGCATCCTACATATTGATCTGCGACTGCCTAGGCATCTTGGAATAGGGTTGGCTAGTAGAAGCCTTGTCTGAGTGTTTTGTGTGCCAAGCTTTTACCTCCGAAGTGGTTCCCACATACTCCTCTATGGATGCTTCCTAATATCTGCCTGCATTCCACTGGGCAGACACATCTCTTCAAGGCCTTCGAGAATCCTTTTGTGTACAATTCTCCCCCGACCAACGAGTACCTTGTAGCTCTATACCTGAGATATTTTCTTCAGATACTTCTGTTGGCAGTGTTCCATCCTCCAGGTATTCCTTGATCAGGGTCAACTAAGTGGTCTGCTCTCCTTCAATCGCTCATAACTCTAATGTTTCTTCTCGGTTCTCGATGCTTGGCCTTTTAAGATGAGCAATTGGGATGGTCTTTTAATGTACACCGATAGTAGCTGACGCCAATTTTAATAAAGTTTCTGTCTTCTAATTCTTCTCCATCGGGATCTGTGTGATCCTATACATCTTAAACCTTCCTAACAGTGTTTTGGCTACCCCCAAATATCCGACAATGTTGGTTTCATTGGCTTGATACTCATCCAAAATTTGGTTTACCACCACTTATGAGTCACTGAATATTTCTAGCTCATTCGCCCTTAAAGCCGTGCAAACTCTGAGCCTTGCTAAAAGTGCCTCACACTCGACCATGTTGTTAGTAGCTTTAAAGTCAAACCACTAGGCATATTCTATCTGATCACCTTTTAGAGTAGATATAACTAGTTAGGCCCCATTGCCTCTCTTGTTTGATAACCCATCTATATGTAGTTTCCATGCGAAATCATCATTCTTTATCAACTCGCTGCTTGGTTCGGTGAACTCTGTGATCATGTTTGCCACGACTTGCAATTTTATTGCGGGCCTCGGTAGATATTCTATCTCAAACTTGCTCAACTCTATAGACCATTTAGTGAGTATTCCGGACACTTCAGGTTTCCGTAGAATTTACCTCAACGGATAGTCTGTACAGACCTCGATCCTGTGGGCTTGAAAATATGGCCATAGCTTCCTTGCCGCAGTTACCAGGACCAGTGCCATCTGTTGGCTGGTGAATGCCTTATCTCATCTGGTAACAAAGCTTTGCTTGTGTAATATACTAGCTTTTGTACCCCTCATCTAATCTGACCATTATTGAACATGTTGCCACAAACATTACTGGCAGGTACAAGTAAAGAATTTCTCCTTAGGGGTTTGGGAAGAATCGGTGTTTTCCCTAAATATTCCTTGATTTTTCTAAAGGCCTGTTTTCACCCATCGTTCCATTCCACTCCTTACCCTTCTTAATTGCTTTCAAAAAAGGGAAGACACTTGTCAGTCGATTTACTTATGAATCGATTTAGAGATGCCAAGCACCCTATTAGCCTTTGGATTTCCTTTATTGTTCTTGGAGACCTCATTTCCTCAAACGCCTTTATTTTTCATGGATTAACTTCAATTCCCCTCTGGTAAACTTGGAATCCTAGGAATCTCCCCGAAGGTACTCCAAAGACACACTTATATGGGTTGAGTTTCATACTAAACCTTCGTAGCAGTCCTAATGTTTCCCTAAGATCTTTTGCATGTTCTTCTGACAGTATACTTTTTGTCAGCATATCTTCCACATATACTTTCATGTTTCTATCGATCTGTAGAGCAAACATCTTATTTACCAGTCTTTAGAAAGTTGGCCTAGCATTTTGAGACCAAAAGGTATGACTTTGTAGCAATATAGCCCTGGTTGGTGGTAAAGGATGTTTTGTCCTTGTCAGGTTCGAACATTCGAATCTGGTTATATACCGAGGACACATCCTTAAAACTCAACAACTCATGATCGACCGTTGCATCCACTAACTGGTCAATCTGAGGCATAGGGAAGCTATCCTTCGGTTATGCTTTGTTGAGGTTAGTGAAATCCATACATATCCATCACTGGTCATTCTTCCATTTTACAAGCTCCACGTTAACCACCCATTCAGGGTACTTTACTTCTCTTATAGATCCTGCTGACAATAGCTTCTCTACTTCCTTTTTAATTGTCTTGCTTCTCTCTGGGTTAAACTGCTTTATTTTTTAACGACAGACTTGAGGTCAGGGTCAACAGCCAAACAGTGCGAAATTATCTTTGAATCGATTCCTGGTATATCCTTGTGTTTCCATGAAAAAACATCTTTGTATTCCTTCAGTAGGCTGAAAATCTAATCTCGGACTCGCTTTGTCAGTCGAGCCCTATGCCTTATAGTCTTTTCGGGACTGTGGTCATCAACTGTAACCTCTATAGTCGGTTTATCTTTTTGGTTTTTCCCATCTTCCGGAGGTGTCTCCCTCGGGTCAAGGTTGAACCCAATTAGGGTTTCCACTCTAACCTCCACATCATTCATCCTCTGGTCTTCATATTTCCCAAGGGTGTACACTTGCATTACCCCCGACTTTGTTTTCTCTCTATACACGGCCAAATATACCATTCTCGCCCATTCTTGTGAGCTTTTCATAAATCACACTCCTGCTTACATAGGAAACTTCATTGTTAGTGCATAGGTGACAGTCACGACCTTCGTCTTGTTTAGGAAAGGTCGGCCCAGTAAGGCATTGTATGGCCAATTCTCTACATTCACGATCACAAAGTCCAGTAATACTGTCTTGATATAGGGAAAGCTTTCGATCTCCATTGGCATCTTTATTGTCTTTAAAGATCTTACTTATGTTCCTCCACAACCTTTAAGTGGGACTTTAAGTGGTTGGAGGTGTTTTCTTTACAACCCGAGTTGGTAAAACACTTTATACTTAGAATATTCGCTAAGCTTACATTGTCGATCAATACCCTTCTTACTTCCCTATGCTCTACGCGAACCGATACCACAATCACATCGTTCGGCCTTACTTCTGATTCATGTGCATCTGCTTTGGTGAAAATTATTGGGTCCTAACCTTGTTTAGATTTATTTTGATTGGGTTCTGGCATATTTACCTCCAGGTTTCTTTGACCATCCATAGCTTCTCTAACTTCGGACATCCTCTCCGGACTACTACTCTTGTAGTATGTCCCACCAAAGATGGTAATGATTGCTCCATTATCTGAATCTCACTTGGGGCTTCTATGACTTCTATCTTGCCCCTCGACTATGGTATTCTTACACCGGTCATCCCCACTCATGAGGATCATGTCTTTGAGTTGTCCTTCTCTGATTAGCTTTTCGATGTTGTCCCTCAATTGATAACACTTAGAGGTTACATGGTCGTTCTCTTGGTGAAACCTGCAGTATTTTATGATGTCTCTTCTGGCAAAACTCAACTGCTTTAGGGGTTTCCTATACAAATTCTTATCTTCTATCACATTCAAGATTTCATCTTACTCTCTGGCCAGTGGAGTGTAATTAGTGTATTACCGCTTGAATTGCCTACCACCTTTGCCGCCATCCTTTTCTCCGTCTTTACCTTTTCCTCAATTGTCTTTCTACTCCTCTTTGCCCCTATTCTTTGGGTTGTCATCCTTGTGCTTTTGGCTACTTTTAGGCCGACCCCCATGTCTAAGTTCTCTACCATGGGCTAGCTATTCTTCCTCTGCCATGACGTACCTGTACCTTTCGAGATGGTCTACCATGCCTGCGCATATGGTCTTCCCCCTTTGCCTCTAGCTTAGGGTCAGATGGTTGTGCTGTAAACTATTGTTTAATGCCGACACTATTGCATCACCATTGGAATCTTGCACTTCTGACACCTCTTGTAAGAATCTAGCTACGTAGTCTTACAACTTCTCGTTTCTCATTTGCTTTAGGGTTGACAAGGCTAATATGGATTTCCTTCGCTGGATGTTTCCCAAGAACTGCTTGGTGAACGCTTGTACTAATTCTTCAAAATTCCTAATGGAGCTTGCGGACAACTCTCCAAACCATCTGGACCCCTGGTCTCCCAACATTTGTTGGAACATCTGACACATGATAGTGTTATCATAATCATACCGCACCATTGCACTCTAGTACCTCCTTACATGCTTGTGGGTTAGTATTGGTTTTTAATTGCTTCACATGCGGCATTCAGAATTTCTTCGAAAAATGGGTCTGCCTTATAGAATCAGCAAACGGGCTCCCAAAGTTCCCGATCAGTAGGTTTCCCAGGTTCTACCTTAGTTTAAAGGCTTCTATCCTTCTACGGAGAATCTCTCAATCCTCTCAGGCTCTCCATGCTCATCAAACCTCTGACGGATAGTGAGCCCATATGGGTCCCTAGGGACTTGCCCGCTGATCTGGGCACCGAAGGGGTCACACCTGACTGCTCAGGTTGGCTTCATGCGCCTTATAGGGGCTGCTTCATCGTCACTTGAATATGAGCGGGACTTTTTTCGCTAACCATCATATCCGTGTGCTTGTTTGTGGTAGGTTCCCGCTTATTGTATCGCTTCACATCTTCCCGTGAACTAGACTCTCGGTGTTCCCTTATTTCTCGGTCATCTTGGTAACCTCTGTTATGCGAATGCCTCTTTTCTCTCAATGCTCTACCTTTTCTCTTCTAGATTTCTGGGGTCCCCTTGGAGTAGCTGTTACTATCTCGGAGAGTATCTTAGGATCCTAGGCCACCATTAGTGTGGAAAGTTCATATGGCAAACTTAGGTTAGTCGTGGCTGATATAGTGATTCCCTACCTAGTAGTATCTTTATTGACTTTTCACAAGGACTCCTAGATCTTCTTGAACGCTTCTAGAGAGATACCAGCGGCTACACCCGTGGATGTAACAATGTCAGGTCTTGTGGATGGCAGGGTCCTTGAGGATGAGTCTTCTTATATGGTGCTAACATCGATAGAATTAGAGACATTGGCGCCACGCGAAACGTCAACGTTGTGTGGAGATGGACTTCTATCTCTACCGGTGTCTATGGTATTGCTTTTAGCTAACTTTTACCTAAATTGATCATGTAAACCAAATACTAGCGGAGGTTCACCCTTTCCTTCAAGTGCCAGTTGTTGATGGTGATTTTAGGATTAACCTCCCATCACACAATTAATTCAGAATAATAAATGATTGCAGATCAAAGTGTACGGAAAATAAAAAAGAGACAAAATTTTATGAACCCAATGTGGGGAAATGTCCACAGTTGCCGATAATGGCAAGAAAAATTCACTACGCAAAAGATGATTACACCCTCAACCTCTCTAACGCTCTTGCTAGTCAATTTGCGTTAACCCTTCTATTGGCATTATTAGGGTCAATTTATACATGCAACGAACCATAATTCTCGATGTACAAGTAAGAAAAGTCCTTGTCATTTAATGAAATTCTAACTTCTTGGAGTCGTATTGTTCTTCTTCCATGTTTTACGCTAGTTGTCTTTCTATCGTATTGAATTTCGTGCCCGATTTAGACTTTAATATCTACAAGTAAGTTTACTCTCTTATCACAGCTTGCTTCTACACATCTTATTTCAGTAGGATTCTCCTTTTACGATTTGGGTCGTGATTCCATCGAATCTGGGTGCTATCCACGTGTCACATGTCCGATTGCCTATTTCTCCTGATCATTCTCAATTCCCTTGATCAGCGATTTTTCCCATTCCCATAATTGTCCCCGGCCATCTTGATGACCCGATCGCATCTCTTAACCCGATCGTTTATGTTATCTTGTTCGGGAGAATGGTTGGGTCTTCTCTGACCTACTTGGGGTAACTCATTCTGATCGCCTTCCAGTGATGTGACACCCCGGACCCTTGTCTTTTACTGACGTTTCACATAGTCTAGGATTTTCCAATAACAACAATATTGAACCCAATTAAGATTTTGTCGATAAAATAAGCCAATCAGAGATGAGACACTTACAATCTCCCCATTTGGTTATTTCGTGACAAAATCACCAATCACAAAGCAACCTCACAACAATAAAAGAAAATTGGTCAACAACAATTTCTACAATACAATAAGCCCTCTAATCTAAGTCTTGAACATCTTCACGTCAATCCAAGGCTTGTAGGAAAAATCCAACCTACACAAAATCAATAAGAGAATGCCTTCCAAGACCAAGTGTTTGAGGTGCTTTCAATGAAAACAATTGCAATAGCCATAGCAAATTAAACCAATACAATCAAATAATATAATCATGCTATGCTATGTAATGCAACATGCTCCCCCTTAATGATTACATTAACTCCCCCAAAGAATAACCTCCCTCTAAATGGTCAATCTCCCCCAATATGCAACTTCCATAAACTTCACACTACTCCTCCTTTTTGTCATGAGATAGGAAAATGAGTATCCCTTTAATAGATAAGCACATGGCAAGGAGATCTTATGGAAGAGTTTTATTTCATGAAAATTGTGTGAAATAATGCTTTACATGCAAGACAAGTTGTATTCAAGATCAAAAGTATGGTATTTGGCAAAGGAAACAACAAGGGTTTCCAAGAGAATTAAAGTCAATTTTACCCGTTGTCATTAAATTAAGCAAGATATAGACTGTAAGATAACTTCAATTTTAAGAGCAACTATATCATACTTTATAAGCAACACAAGACATGAGCGACTATTGTGCCCTTTTAGATTTTTCCGAATGGGATACCCGTATGATAGTAGCCTTGTTCAACAAATAAAGAGAGAGAGACTTTTGGATTGTAAAATCCTTTGAATGGATACAAGATCCTTATTGATTGAAGTCTAAACATTGCTTTCACAAACAATTTTTGTATTTATATTTAAGCATTCAAAAGTTTCTTCATGCATTTCAAGTTAAAACATGTCATTAATAGAATCATCATGTCTTGAAGATCAATCCTATGTCATTTAAATTGTACTTTTAAAGTAAATTTTCCCATTCCAAAAATGCATGTTTGATCATAAAAAAGACATGGATTGCAAGTAAAGAAAACTTGCACACTTATTAAAGAAAAACATGTATGCATATATACAACCAATCATCTCAAGAAATTAATAAAGAAGCGTAAAGATTATCAATGAGCACAATGCACTATTATGCCAATTTGCTCTCTTTGCTTGAGCTCCCCATATGCAGTCAATCACCAAAACTCATCAAGATATATGACAAACCGCAATAGACCTACTAATTGATTTGAACCTAGTTTAGTCTAAGGGTTTAGTGAACAAATCCGTTAGTTGATCATTTATGCCAACATGTCAACTGCAAAGCATTTTTGCTTTCAACTAGCTCCATATTAAAGTGATGTCTACTGTCTATATGCCTAGTTCTAGAGTTTTGAACATGATTTTGAAATATTAATTGCACTCATGTTATCACAATAGAGGGTTAGAGTGCCTTGATCAAAACAATAATCCACAAGCATTTGCTTCATTTGCTTCTTCCAAAGGAGTTATCTGCAATCACTTCCGACTGCTATATAGTCGGCCTTGGCTGTGGACAAGGAAGTTAAATTTTGCTTCTTGCAAAAACATGAAACCAAGTTATTCCCTAGAAAGAAGCAATCACTCAATATACTCTTCCTATCATCATAATTTCCTACCCAATCCACATCACTAAAGCTAACTAAGCTAGCATTAGTGTCATAAGAGTACTATATCCTATAGTTGGATGTCCCATTCACATATCAAATGATTCTCTTCACAGAGAAGAGATGTGACTCCTTGGATTCTGCTAAGTACCTAGCACACACACCCACACTAAAGGCTCTATCGGGCCTATGTACAGTCAAGTAAAGTAAGCTACCAATCATGCCGCGATAATGACTTTAGTCCACACTCTTGCCACTAGCATCCTTGCTTAGTTTCAATGCGACACTTATAAGTGTGTCACAATGTTTGGAATTCTCAAGGCTGAACTTTTTCATTAGGTTCTTAACATACTTAGCCTGGGATACAAAAATCCCATCATGCAATTGCTTGATTTGTAAACCTAGGAAGTAATTGAGCTCAACAACCAAACTCATCTCAATTTCATGAGACATGATATCAACAAATTGTTAGACCGTAGATTTGTTGGTGAAACCAAACACAATATCTTCAACATAGATTTGAGCTATGAACAACTCATTATAGTTGCCCTTGAAGAACAAAGTCTTGTCAATACTACCTCTGGATTAGCCATTGTCAACAAGCATTCGATGCTTGTTTCAACGCACATAAAGTCTTCTTGAGGCGATATACATTGTTGGGATGGATTGGATCCACAAACCCCTTGTGTTTCTGGACAAACACTTCCTCTTTCAAGAAGTCATTGATGAAGGCACTCTTAATATCTATTTTGTGCAATTTGAACTTGTGCACACATGATATGAACAAGAGAAGCCTTATGGACTCAAGACGGGTAACCAGAGCAAAAATCTCCTCAAAATTAATACCCTCAATGTGAGAGTATCCTTGTGCTACAAGTCTAGCCTTGTTTTGCAAAATGTTGCCATCCTCATCCTACTAGTTCCTACATACCCATTTGGTACCAATGACATTGGTGTTCTTGGGTCTAGGTACTAGAGTCCAAACCTCATTTCTTTCAAATTGATTTAGCTCTAAATTCATAGCAAGAACCCAAAACTTGTCATTTAAGGCTTCATCAACCTTTTTTGGTTAAATTTGAGAGGTGTAACAAGTATAGCTAATTTTATTAGCTAACTGACGCCTAGTCCTAACACCTGCATTCACATCTTTAAGATTATTATTCTTGTTGTAGAGATGTCTAACCCACGGAGCGGGTTCTTTAGAGTCAAAGATAGATCTCTATCAAGAGGTTGAATGACCACTTCATCAAGGATTATTATTCTTATTGTGGAGATGTCTATCCTAGACACATTGTTGTTAAGCAACATCACATGGGGCCATCTCTTGAAGCACCCAAATCTTTATCTCTACAACCCCATTTTGTTGAGGAGTTTGAGGAGCCGAAAACTTATGGGAAATGCCAAAGCTATTACAAAAGCTTTCAAAGCAAGCATATTTAAATTCCCTCTCATGGTCAATTTTAATCCTTTTAATGTTTTTAATGTGAGTGTTCTTATCGTTTTGAATTTTAGTGCAAAGCATTTTAAACTTTTCAAAAGTTTTAGATTTTTTTTAAAGAAAATATATCCATGTAAATCTAGAGAAATCATCTACACATATAAAAATGTATCTCTTGCCACTGAGACTCTCAGTTTGCATGGTCCATATGTAGGAGCTCTAGTGGCTCATTGGTAGTGAGATACTTGTCTTACTTGTATATGTTTTTGGATTGTTTTCCATGTTGAGAAGGTCCACAAACACCATCAATTTTCTTCCCAAGTTTGGGAAGCCCATGTACAACCTTGAACTTATCTAATATCCTCAAATCTCAATAGTTCATGTGGCCAAGCCTTTGGTGCCACAACTCAATTAGCTCACTCTTGGACACATTACAAGAGATGACACTAGCTTCAACACAATAGCAATTGTCATTAGATCTCTTTTCTATTAACAAGGTTTGTCCATTAGATATCAAAATAGAGCAATCATTTATATTAAACAAGACTGACAACCCATCATCACTAGGATGAGAAATACTTATAAGATTGGCTTCTAATCTATCAACAAACAAAACATTTGACAATGAGGGTAATCCAGGAATGGAAATGATTCATTTCTGTATGACTTTCTTTTTAGATCCATTACCAAAGGTGAATAGTCCACCATCCTCCGTGATAAGAGATTCAAAGAAACTCGTGTTTCCAGTCATGTGCCTAGAGCACCCACTATCAAAATACCAAGAGTTAGAAGTATTAGCCTTCAAGACTATTTGAGCCAGACGACAAACATAATCATTACTTCTAATCCACCTAGATGAGGCATTTTATTTCCTAGTGGCCATGAAATCATTGGCTCTAAATTTCGTAGGAGCATGCATTTTAGCTCTAGCCCTATTTCTTTCAATCATGCTTTTAGTTCTACTCACTTTAATAAACTTAAAGCAATTTGGTCTAATATGACCATCAACACCACAAAAGTGACATGTAGGAATGAAGTAAGATGTCATACCATTCCTTTCTGAGTACAAATGGGCTTTCCCATGTCTTTGAGCTTGCCTTTGGTATTGGATTGGTTCTCTCCTTCTTTGTTGTTGAGTTAGAGAAGATTTCTTTCTTTTTTAAACTTGCATGGATTGCTTATTGGCTTGGTGGTAGTTAGGTTGAGGAAAGCTTGCTTGATTTGTTCTTATTGGTTAAGCTTGAGCTTGACTCATTGGTGCCACCTTAACTTAGAAATTTTTAAAGAACTCTTCTAGTTCAATTTTCTTCCCAGGATGTTATAGGAGATAAGGCTCTTTGATGTCCATGCTCTTGACAAACACCATCTTGCTTGGGATTAAGGTCTCCTTGTCATCTTCAAATCCTAGACCTCTCTTGTTACTTGGCTTCTTGCCAACTTCTAATATATAGTCAAGTTTTTTCATACTTGAAGTCATCTTAGCTATAGTTTCTTTTGATTCTTCAAGCTCCTTTTCAATAAAAGCTTCATTTCTTTTAGCAATATTCACTTCTTTATTCAAGTGAATCACCTCGATTTACTGCTTGAGGTTCTCTTCTTTTAGTTGTCGAACCTCTTTATTCATCTTCAACCTTAAACTTTGAAAGTGCTCAATGAGCCCTTCAAGGTTCAAGCCTTCAACATTTCCATTTGTAGAGTGAGATGAAGAGCTCTCATCACTTGAGTCATCTTCAACTTGTATTCTTCCTCTTAGTCAACTATTTCTTTCTTACTCATGAGAAAGGTTACAAAGGCAATGAAGTTTGTCATATGGTCTTCATCATCCGAGAATCCTCTTTCCTCTTCCAAGTCATCACTATCGCTCCAAGTGGCAGCCATTGCCTTTCTTTTCTTTTTCTTTTTCTTTAAGTTTGCACACTCAAGAGCAATGTGACCATATCCACTGCACTCAAACCATTGGGTACCCTTCTTGGAGTCTTTCTCTTAGGTTTTCTCCATCTTCTTGAAGGGAGTCTTATTCTTCAAATCCTAGCTTTTAAACCCAAGACCTTTCTTCTCAAACTTAAAAAACTTCTTGAACCTTTTTACCACTCTTCATCCGAGTCTTCCTTCTTTTTTTCAACCTTCAATGTCTTCAAAATAGTGCTCTTTTGCTTCTTTGGAGGTGTAGGTATAGGAGACCATCTAGACTCATAAGTTAGAAGCCTTCCAATGACTTCACTTGACTTCATGTTCTTGTAGTCACTATTCTTCTCTAGTTTTGTGAATTTTGATTCAAACCTTACCGGAAGCGACCTCGTGATTTTTTGCCTAATCCTCTTATTCGAATAACGCTCACCAAATTGATGGCTTTGATTGAAGATGTCAATCAACTTCACTTGAAAGTCATTAAAGCACTCATGCTCCTACATCCTAATTGTCTAAAACTGCATTTGTATGACTTAGAGCTTAGAATCCTCGACTACTTTGGTTCATTCGTGAGCTGTCTCTAAAATCTCACATGCCTCCATAGCATTCATAGTTGTTTGATTCAACTTGTACTGATTGTCATCCATGGCGCACAAGATAGTATGTATTGCCTTATTGTTCCACCTTGAAGCTTTAAATTTTTATATGCTCCATTGAGACTTAGGCTTGAGACTTCACTTTCATCTTCGGCAGTCATTGTTGGAGGAGTGTAGCCATTTTCAATTGCCACCCAAGCACGGTCATCTAGTTGGCAAAGGTATGATTCCATCTTGGCTTTCCATGAGGCATACTTCACCCCATTGAGCAAAAGGGGGTCTTGTGCTTGAGGCACCCTCATGTCTACCACAATTCCCACTCATAGTTTTTAGAGATTTTTGAATGAGATACAGTTGTAATGCAATAAATAAATGCAAAAATGCAAGACACAGAACAAGAGCCTGGATCACCTAACTATGTCTAGGAACTTGTACCATTTTGAAAATAGGAAACAAAAACCCAATATTACCGCTGGCTTGACTGCGGTACGGGCAAGTTGTCCAGACCGCGGTACACACAACAGTGAACCATTTGGACAATATCGCAGTTGTGACTGTTGTGTATGTAAAAGCACAGACAGTATTGTAGGAAACAAGGGCCTACTAGAGAACACTGCAGTGGGAACCGCTCGAAGGTAAAAGCATAGATCACGGTTCCCCAAACATGTAACTTCTGGAACCAACCGTTGTTGGGACTGTGGTTGAGGCAAGTTCATAGCCAGTGATCTGTACCGTAGAGAATAGGAAAATCCTCTTTACACACTATCCTATATGTAAAATGTGCAAGTGTGAAATGTGATGAATGGCCTAAAATGCATCATTCAAATACATGTAAACATAATAATACAATGCATAACAAATGATAATGCATGTAAGTGAGTGTGTGCAACTACATCTCTTCATATAAGAGTAGAGTCAAGTAATCTACCTTCCTTAATGCACTTGGAGTCCAAAGCCTTGAAGATAGGTGATCTTCAACTCCTAATCTACCCTTTACAATATTGAACCCAATTGTGATTTTGTCAACGAAATAAGCCAACAAAAATTGAGACACTTACAGTTTTTATTCCACAAATTAAGATCTTCTAAGCCTAATGTTTTAACTCTCATTTATATCTTCCAATTCAATACGATCTCAGATGGTTTGAATTAGTTTTTTTTTTACTGATTCATTTTTTTGTGTGAATGTATTAGTTACCGAGTACGCACTTCCACACATTGAACGACAATGATCTGTTCTTCCTGTTGACTGGTGCTTCAAAGGTTTCCAATCGGGTGAGTTTTTCATTTCTATTGAATGTAAAATTAGGTTTTTCTCTAATTGTTAGACTGATGATATATGTTGGAAATTTGTAGTGTATTTACAATTTATACAATGTAAAACAACATGTACATGTGTTGCTCTATAATTTAGTGTCAAAACAATTTATGTAATATGAACAACATGTGTTGCTCTCTAATAAGATGTATAAAACAACATATGTTTCTCTCAAACATTTTGCTTCAACCTATTTTTTGGTGTTTTGTTTACATAATTGTCGCTACTATAGTGCTCGTGGTATTGTGTCCATGCTGCCTGAGTATGGGAACCACACATTTATAAGCATAGTTGACAGAATGAACCAAGTACTTCAAAGAAATTAAATCTATCCACTGAAAACACTAATAATAAAATTCATCTATATTTTATTTGTCCTATTAAAATTAATTCTTATAAGGATATGATTGTATTATTTCTTTAATTTAATTGAATTATTTTGTAAGAAATAAAAAATTCTTACTGAAATAAATTTTAACAAATTAGAATTTTTATCGGAGATTTGATCTATAAAATCATAAGTGATTGGGCTCAGCCCTATAATACACATTCAACAAATTAAATCATTGTCTTTATAAATGATTAGGTTCAATGTTTTATCAGAAGAAAATAGTCTCAGACCTTTTGTGTGGGCTGAATACTCAGAAATTGAAAAAGTCATACAAAAATGGTGGTCTTCTCGTTGAAAATCAAGGCATCCCTATGAGGATTTACCACCCTTCAATCATGTGTAGAGACCGATGATCCTAGTTTTCCTTTCTTTTTCAGGGTTTGTTTTTCTCCCACAAATTAGGATCATCCAAGCCTAATGCTTTAACTCTCCTTTCTTGCTTCCAATTCGATTCAATCTTTAATGGTTTGAATTAGGTTTTTGTTTATGTGGAAATTAAAGGAAATAGCCTTTCCCAACATTCACTTTCTAGGAAATAGCCCATTGTAGAGAATATTGCATATATAGCTGCTTGGGAAACCCCATTTACTAGTATGCCCTTGAGACCCCCTGTTCATGAATTCCCTTAAATACCCTCTTTAAATTTTAGAACAAAAAACGTTGATGAAGTTGACTACATTACCCTCATCATTCTGATTTAGCACAAAGGACCAAATTGCCATCATATTTCAAACAAAACTTCAATTAAAAACACAGTAAACATTTTAATTTAAACGTCCCATGTTGTGCCTACAATAAGAACAACCAGAGCTGAAAGTTAGAAGAAGGAGAAAGCAAAAGGTATTCATCGTCGTAGTAGTCATTGTCATCATGGTCGTTACCATCGCCATCAACATAGAACCAAGCGATGAAATCCTAGACGATACACAAACCCAACAACAACAAACGAGAAATAGATACATGAAGGTGAAGTACAAGCTCATCGTTGTTGTCATCGTCGTTGTCATAGTCGTCGTCGCCATCGCCATTTAATGAAGCACCCAAACCCTCGAAAAAAAAACAAACCAATTTGAAGGTACAAATTTCTTCAAATTTCTGTATTTTAATGGACTTTACTATTCTTTGTGTTTTGGGATGATATTCAAGTTTGTTACTGTTTGTGTTTCGGGATGAATATTGGAGTTTGTTATTGTTTATGTTTTTGATGTGTTTGTAAGTGTATTTGGAGGTTGTGTGGTCTGTTTGAAGTGCAAGCAAAATTTTATATTGATTGATTGATTGTTGTGAACTACAATGGAAATTTATAATGGGAGGGAAGAAAGAAAAACATTTACAGAGCAAATGACTGATGTTGCATGTAATGGTGAATGCATATGTTTAGGCTATGAACGTTTCTCATAGCACTGTAGGGCCGAGGAGGATGGATGATGCATGTAAGACTGATGTTTCTATGAATGTTTTGATAAGCCTAGTACTGATTTTGAGCCTAAGACTTATGATACCATCATAATTTTCAGGTTGAGACTGATGTTTTGGCTATGAATGTTTTTCCTTAGGCTAGTACTGAGCCTGGGAATGATGTTACATTTTTAATTTTAAGCGTAGAAATTATTTTCATAAAAGCGTGTGATTGATGCATTCATGGCCTATGATTATATGAATGTTTTCATAAGCCTATGACAGTTCTTGAGGCTAAGAGATATTTCTGTAAGCCTGGGACTGATGTAATTTTTTTTTGTTTTCATTGTTTAGATGCTTAAAAATGCGACTGTAGACTTGTGACGGTTCCCAAACCATGAGAGTTGGGTTCCCGTCAGAGTTAACAACGGAAGCAAAAAGTGAATGATTACAGAGAGTTGTTGTTGATGCTAAACAAATATGATTTGGAGGAAAAATTCAATGAGGGCCCCTTCAGTGTATATTTGGAGTTGAAAGAACCATTGACAATGTACAGGCAGTTGATACATAATATTTTTAAAAAAGAAATCATTCACCTGAATGGACAGAAAGAAGATGAGATGTGGCTCGGGTTTTGGAAGTCGAAAACTCATTTCGGCCAAGAAGAATTTTGTTTATACAGTGACTTGAAAATTGGACAGCTGCCAGAAGGTTTTACTAACAACCACGAAGTTCCAAAGGATTCGATGCTTAGCAGAACTTCAAAGGGAAAAGGCCAACTGCTGAGGTATTGTACGCCACATTAAGAAAAATGACGTCCAAACAGAGATAGATGCATACAAGATGTTGAGTATATATATGGTGAGCCAATTCTTTGGCATTGATGACTGACGGACCACAACCATCTCTGGGTGGCTGTTCTCATTAGTCGAAAACGATGAAGAATTCAAAACGTTTCCATGGGGTTCATAAATCTTTAGCTTTGCACTTCATTTTTTGAACGGTGTACTAAAAACAAGGTGTTGTATATAAATTTTACCAAGCATACACGTCATTGACATGAAGGAAAAAATAGCCAGGTGGATGCCTAAATGGGCATCCGGGAAATATCCTATAAGGCATCATTAAAGAGAAGAAAGCCAGAATAAGCATATACTGAATAAAACATACTCGGAATCAGGTAACAGCACTCGGGATTGGTTAAATAACACTTCCACTCGGGCTCAAACGGTACTACTCAGGACCATCATGTATTATTCTTACTCAGGAATAAATACGACCCGAGTAAGAACTTGGTGCTTATTTCATACGGATTGTCATTAAATACGTGACGACATCCATCAGGAAGGAATCCCAAATGAAATAGAGTATTAAATTAGAAGAGTCCCCAATCAGAAAATAACTTGATTTCTTTACGAAGACTACGTTCTAATAAGGAAACAAGTCCAAATTGAACTGCACTACTAGGATCCCACTCGATTTCCATGAGACTCCGAAACAGGAAAGAAGACAAATCGACCTCAAGAAAGTAACATAATCACAATTAAATACAAAGATCCTGTATTACTTGTACAAGGTAGATTAGGGTTCTATAAACATATAAATAGACCCATAATCTCGTCTAGAAAAGATATAGGCAATATAGCATACTGCAATCTCAATAAATACAGAGAGAAAAAAGAGAGATTGAGAGATTGTAAAACATCTTATTCTCTTAGTGGATTTTGGCTTGGTTGATCTTTCAACCACCCGTGGATGTTTCTCCGACCGTCGAAGTTTTACCACGTAAAATTTGTCTTTGTTACTCTCTCTGCATCTCTTTCTCTTTGATTCAATAGCCAAAATCCAGTTCTTGTTGGCTTTTCTGGCATAATCCAAAAATCGACATCAACAATTGGCGCTAGAAGGAGGGGGTGTTGGACCTCCGAACTTGTTAAAAAGCAATGGCAGGAAGCAGAAGTAGTTCAGGGAATGGCCAAAAATCACCAGGCGATTTCCATTTTGGCAATACGTCACAAGATCCTGCAGCAAACACAGAAAACCAGCCTGCGCACCTGGCGGGGATCCAGCAAGTTCCTCCAACTAGCAGAAATCTGACGCTGCGTTTCCAAGAGGCCCTACAGCAATTGGTGACGGACGCAGCAAGGGAAGGGATTGATCTACTGGACGCAGGAGCACATACTCTCAATCCTCCACTAGCAAGGCTCCGTTCGATGGTGGTGGGGCCAGGAATAACTATGCCAGAAACCATAAGGAACTCTTCCCCAATCAATCCAGCTGGACGGAAAATATTAGAAGAGGAAAATCACCAGAGGCTGGATCGCAATCAAACAATACGTGCCAGACATCGTAAATACGATCGACGCAGACGACGGTCATCATCAGAAAACAATGATCAACACCATCGTAAACGTCATCATGGAGTCACACGATGGTTCCGGCATCAGAGTGAAGAATTTGAGGAAAGAATGACAGTTACCCAACGGTTCAACCGTCAAGAAAGCCCGGTGGGGGACAGAGATGTCACAATCCAGAGCCTAACTCTAGAAGTAGAGAATAACAGGCAACAGATGGAGGCACTAGTCAGACGTTACGGCTGTAACGATCTATCCGACGATGACTCCGACAGTCCATTTACCAGGGAGATTTTACAGACCCCTTTCCTAGAAAGATTCATGATGCCTCATGTGGAGCAACTCAAAAAAGATACAGATCCAAATGAGCACGTTAGACGCTATAAAAGTGCCATGGCTCAATATGCCCGCAGTGACCCCCTATTGTGTCTCAACTTTCCACAAACACTGGGGATACAGGCTCAAGATGGTTCGGAACACTACCCCAGGCAAGCATCAGAAATTTCAGCTAGTTGAGTAGAAGCTTCTCAAGGCAATTCCTGAGCAACGTTCACAGAAAGAAGTCGGTAGCCTACCTCTCTCAAATAAAACAGGGGAAGGACGAGTCAAAAAAAAAAACTTGGGCCGGTTCGGCCAAGCAGTATCAGAAATTGGCAGCACTAATGATGAAGCAATTATTGCTGCCTTAACCAATAACTTGCAGAATGGATGATTATCCTTCGATTTGAGAAGAGCGCGGCTGACTAGGTATGCCGACATGATGGATATGGCGGGAGGATACGCTCTGGCCGAGGAAGAAGAGTTAGCTACAACAGGAAGCTATATGCATAGAGGAAAGCCCGAACAGAAGAATACAGAATCCAAGGGGCAGAATCAAAAGGAAAAACGGAAAGGGAACAGCAAGGAGAAAAACAAGGATGGGGGTAATAGGCTCAACGCCGAACGGTCCACAGAGAAATACCAAGGCAGATATACCAATTACACCCCTCTTCGAAAGAAACAAGAAGAAATTCTAGCCATTTTGGAAGAAAAAAATATGGCGCAAGAACCGCGGCGACAATCACAGTTCGCTCGGAGAGATACAACCAAGTATTGCAGGTTTCATAAAGAAACCGGGCATGAAACTTTAAAGTGTTTTCAGCTCAGATATTATATAGAAACTCTTATTCGGGAAGGGCACCTGCGGGATGTAATCTTGAAAAAGGATGAGAGACCAGAAACCAAGAAAATCAAGGTTGATCACAACCCTTGTCAAAACCAAATAACCATCCCCGAAGCCAATCAAGTAATACATACAATTTTCGGAGGACCTTTTGCTGGGAGAAGCAACCGAGAACGAACTCAGAAAATCAGAGAAGCAGTGGAAGCAAGGAATAACTTCGACGTAAACTCGGTTGAACCAAACCCGAAAAGGGTAAAGGAAGGATGGGACCCAATAGTCTTCACAGAGGCAGATTCCCATGGCGTCGATGTTCGACCTAATGACGCTTTGGTTATAAGTGCCCGGATTGGCCATAGGGAAGTCTGGAGAATTTTAATAGATAATGGAAGTTCAGTAGACATCCTAAGCATGGCCTTATATGACCAGCTAAGATTAGACCGAAAAGATTTACAACCTTACCATACTCCATTAAGTGGATTTGTGGGAATAGAGGTCAGGTCACTCGGGACGGTAAAACTACCTGAGAAGATCAGAACGGGACCATGCAAGAGAACTGTCCTGCTCGACTTCGTGGTAGTTGACTTGGATAATTGGCCGTATAATGCGTTATTGGGCCGGCCATTCCTGAATAAAATAAGGGCCGTGACGACCACTTACGCATTAATGATCAAGTTCCCAACAGAACAAGGGGTTGTGATAGTCAAGGGATCCCAAAAGATGGCCCGAAGAGCAAACCTGTCGGTATACATAGACAAGCATGATGCCGAACAAGTGTGCACCATAATGTAGCCAAATCAGTGTGAAGAATCCTTGTCATTCGAACTGGATCCAAGGGAGGGCTCGAATGAATACAAGACAGAATTGGTTGAAATACTACTCGAAGAAGACAAACCGGACAAGAAAATCAAGATTGTGGCCAACTTGGAAGGAAAAGTCAAGCGAGACTTGACCAATCTGCTTAGAGAGTACAAAGATGTATTCGCCATGAGTCACGAAGATATGATCGGGATAGATGCCCGAGTAATATCCCACCACCTCGCAGTTAGCCCGAATGCAAAATCGGTAATACAAAAGAGAAGATCGTTCAATCCCGAAAGAAGTCAAGCAATCAAACAAGAGGTGGAAAAGCTACTAGCGACTGGATCAATCAGAGAAGTCAGCTACCCTCTGTGGGTCGCCAATGTAGTCCTCGTCCAGAAGAAAAATGGACAATGGAGGATGTACATAGATTTCACGGATCTAAACAAGGCATGTCCAAAGGATAGCTTCCCACTCCCAAGGATAGATCAGTTGGTAGATGCCACGGCAGGTCATGAACTGCTCAGCTTCATGGAAGCTTACTCAGGATACAATTAGATCCAGATGAATAAAGTTGATGAAGAAAAAACAGCTTTCACAACGGATCAGGGTTTATATTGCTACACAGTAATGCCCTTCGGTTTAAAAAATCAGGAGCTACGTACCAAGGGTTGGTCAACAAAATCTTCACTCGGCAAATCGGAAGGAACATGGAAGTGTACATTGATGACATGTTAACTAAAAGTGTCTCAGCAGAAGAGCATGCCCGCGACCTCCGAGAGAAATTTGATGTTTTGAGAAGATATTAGATGAAATTAAACCCAAACAAATGTTTATTCGAAGTCCACTCAAGAAGATTCTTGGGTTTTCAAGTCCATCAAAGAGGAATCAAAGTTAATCCTGAAAAGATCTAGGCTTTGCAAGAAATGACTTCACCTAAAACATTGAAAGAGGTACAGCGCTTAACAGGATGTTTAGCCTCCTTGGAAAGATTCATCTCAAGGGCTATAGATAGGTGCGCACCTTTCTTTAAGATAATCAAAAAAGGGAAAGGCCTAGAGTGGTATGAAGAGTGTGAGCAGACATTCTTAAAAATAAAAGAGTACTTGGGGAAAGCTCCCATCCTCTCAAAACCGTGAAAAGGGAAAATACTTCAGCTGTATCTGTCAATAACCGAGCTTGCAACAAGTTAAGTCTTAGTCAGAACAAAAGATGGAGTGCAGAAACCAGTGTATTATACCAGCAAGGCACTCCTACCTGCCGAGACCAGGTACTCACAGGCAGAGAAGATAGCCTTAGCATTGGTTTCAGCAGCAAAAAAGCTGAGACCATACTTTCAGGCCCATACGGTCCAAGTTCTCACCAATTGCCCATTAAGGCAAATCTTACAAAACCAGAGATATCAGGAAGAAGTACTAAATGGGAAATCGAGTTAAGTGAATTCGATATTCATTATGTCCCCAGAACCTCCCTCAAAGGATAAACGATGGCAGACTTCATAGCCGAGTTCACAGAACCAAACCTGGAAACAAAAAGATTGTTGGATAAAAGTTTCCCATGGAAACTATATGTTGATGGTTCATCAAACACTCATGGTAGCGGGCCAGGGATCGTAGTTCGCACCCCAGAAGAAGATGATGTTGAATGTGCCATGAGATTTGATTTCAAAGCAACCAATAATCAAGCCGAATACGAGGCATTGTTAGCTGGACTCAAAGTCTGCATAGCTCTTGGGGCAGATGAAGTTGAGATATTCAGCGATTCAAAGGTAATTGTCAACCAGGTTATGGACGAATACCAGGAAAAAGATGAAGGAATGATTGCCTACAGTGACATCGCAAAACATCTCTTCCAAAAATTTAAAAAATACAAAATCGCTCAGATCCCCAGAGAATAAAATGTAAAGGCAGACGCTTTATCTAAATTAGCGTCAGCAACAACCTCAATCAGACCTAAAACCAATCTAGTCGCACACTTCCTTAAACCGAGTACAGCTGAACCTAAGCAATTGGAAATTTCAGAGATCAGAACACCGCAAGACGGTTGGATGGTCTAGCTGAGAAGGTTCCTGAAAGAAGGCGTGCTCCCGGAAGATCCAGTATTAGCAAAGCGCATCAGGTATCGATCGGTTAGGTTTACCATGATTGGAAGAGAATTATACAGAATGGGGTTTTCTCGAACTCTCTAGAGATGTATACCGGAAGAAGATGCACATCGAATACTTCAAGAGATCCATGGAGGAGTTTACGGGAACCACACTGGGGGTAGGAGTCTAGCGCATAAGGTACTCAAGCAAGGCTATTATTGGCCTACAATTTTCTCAGATGCACAGCAATGGTCGGAAAGTTGCAACACCTGTCAAAGAATTGCCAGCGATATCCGATAACCCCTAGAAAAGCTAAGAAATATCACTGCCCCATGGCCATTTGAAATGTGGGGCCTAGATCTGATTTGGCCGATGCCAGCTGGGACAGGGGATGCAGCGAAGCACGCCATAGTAGCTGTCGATTATTTCATAAAATGGGCCGAAGCTGAAGCGCTTGTGCATATCACGGAATCCAACACCACAAATTTTGCAAAGAAAAACATAATTTATAGGTTTGGAGTTTCGGACACTATAATCACCTACAATGGCACTCAGTTTGATAACCAAAAGTTTAGACAGTTGTGCGAGAAGTATCATATTGCTAACTACTATGCGACACCAGCTCATCCACAAACAAACGGGCAAGTAGAAGCAGTAAATAAAATTATCAAGCACACCATTAAAGCAAAATTAGATGACAAAAAAGGAAGATGGGTTGAAAAGCTTCCTGAAGTATTATGGGCATATCGGACGACAGCAAGGACTTCAACAGGAGAAACTCCGTTCACCCTAGCGTAAGGAATAGAAGCTGTCATCCCTATAAAAATATCGTATGTGTCCCCCCGGGTTAGGCTATACGATGAAGAACAAAATGTTGATACACTACTACAAAGTTTGGATGAGCTAAATAAAAAAGGGAAAAGTCCCCGAATAAGAATTACAGCCTATCAACTAAGAGTGGCTCGCCACTACAACTCTCGTGTTCGGATCAGAAAATTTCAGTTAGGAGACCTGGTGCTCAGGAAGGTGTCACTGAACACAAAAAATAGAGCCGCGGGATCCCTGGCTGACAAATAGGAAGGTCCATACAAGATCGAGGGGATAGCTGGCCATGGAGCTTATTGGATTGCTCGACCCAATGAAGGGGTGTTACCCCGACCATGCAATGCCCAATATCTGAATATTTTCTATCCTTAAAATATATATATACTTATATAGAATATTTTATTCTTTTATTAGTAGGATAAATATCAAAATGTAATTTAAATCTGCCGATTTTTTTGCAGTAATAAATAAAATTACTCGAAATTTCCGAAAGGATAGCATCTAGTTCAGGATTTAAAAAAAAAAGGGCATATGATAATAAGAACATATGCAAGCAGAGCATGATAATAAGAACATGCAAATAGAATTCTCGGGACCATTAAATCCCGAATGGGCGGAGAAGCTCGTAAGAGCATGCTAGCCGAGCAAGGTCAAAATAACCTTCGCAAAAAGGGAAACCCGATGCACCAGACTTTGGAAAACTGCTCGGGACGCTGTCGGGAGAAATTCCGGTGAAATGCGTAGCTGTGTTGAAGCAACTTTTTAAAAAAAAGCGCTCAACGATTCGGCAAAACCTTACGCATAAAAACTAGGGAGACGTCCTTGGTATTGCTTAAGGACTCGAACGTATAATCATGGTGAGCCTTGATATAATGTTCAGGTAGCAATCGGGTATGAAACATAAGTGCAAACTTGCCTATTTTAAGATGACTCGGTCAATAATAAAGAGCCAGTTTAATAAGATACTTGGCAATCGAAGTCATTCGGGTAACAACCGGTTTAATAAGATACTCGGTTAAGTTACCCGGACATCAAAAGAGCCAGTTTAATCAGATACTTGGCAATTGAAGTTATTCGGGTAATAACAGGTTTAATAAGATACTCGGTTAAGTTACCAGACCATCAGCCAGTTTAATACAACACTCGGCAACAATCAGTAAAAAATAGACCAAAACCATTCAACTCAGAACAAAATTGAATTTTATTGCTCTTAAAAGAATGGTTACAGTTCAAAGAATGGTTATTTACAAGTAAAAAATAAAGAATCGGAATCTTCTACAAATCTACAAAATTAAGGTTGCGAGGATTTCGAGCCTTTGCCAATATTCGGATCTGGCACCATCTCGTATTCACTAAGCATGCTCTCATTAGATGGCCAAGTAATATTGTCGACAGTATCATCCCTCCACTGGTTATAATCTTCACCCGGGACTGGCCCGACATCCGGGACTACACCCTCAACCGACTCTTGACTTGCATAAAAGGTTGAGAGAGAGAGCTCGAATGGAATCTCTAAATGCATAGGATGGGGCTCTTTGCCTTGACTACGGTAGTAGGCTCTCCATTCCTTCATCTGAATCCGAAGAGATTCCAATGACCGGTCCATATGGTAATTATTTGACAGCTCCCAATTAGTATGGGCTTTCTCGGTTGCCCTATTCTTGACTTTAAAGAATTCGCCGGTTGAAACTAGCCCACGTTGAAATTCCTGAAGAAGTAGGGCATCGTAAGGAGGGGATCTTTTAAAACGATCCACCCATTGGACTTCCAGCTCCAACATGGCCTCTCGGGGAAAGGATTCAACTGTCAGCACTTGGCGCTCCAAATTTTCAATTTTTTGGACATACGCCGACTTCGTCTGCTTGGCCTTAAGCATGGATTCTTCAGCAGAAGAAAGAAGGTTTTGAAGCGATGCAACCTTCTCCTCTGCCAAAGATGCCTTGTCCTCAGCTTTAACCTGCTTCGCCAGGCAGTGGTCGGTAAATATCTATACAAAACAGACCTCTTGCTGAAAAGCCTGCTCAGCTCTAGCACGACCCTCCTCACTCACCTTCAGCTGAGCCTCTAGACGCCTTATCCGATCGGCTTGACATTGCTGCGTCTGAACAAGCTCAACAAATTCAGCCACCATCTGCAAAGGAATATACTTAGAAATCCGGCAGAAGCAAAACAATAAAGGAGTCAGAAATAACTGAGTCAGATTTAACTTACATAAGATACACTGTTGAAAACATTTTAGAGACGTTCGGTCAGTGAACCATCTCTAAAACCGTTCCAGGGGTCTTCCTTGATATAAGCCCGACCGGAGGACATCTCCTGTAGCATATCCTGGGGAGAGAGGAATAAAGGAACCCCCGAGGGTTCAGCTCCCAGATTTCCAAACTCTGGGGCAGGAGAAGCTCTATTCGGCCCCAAGGATAGAGAAGGAACCCTCGAAGGTTCAGCTCCCATATCTCCAACATTTGGGGTAGAAGAAGCCTTACTCATTTCTGAAGTGGCTGCATCTACTAATGCTTCAGCACCAACACTCGGGGGCAATCTCATCCGTAACATCTTTGTCGCTGGAGTCAATGAATGAGACTACCCGAGGAACTTTGAAAGGATGAGACAGAGAACTGACGGCCTTTCGCTTCTCACCCCAAGAATGGTGGAAGTTAAGATCAGCTGCAGGATCTTCCTGCGGATCATCACGAAAAGACTCAAAGAATTCGGCATCGGTGGGCACTTGATCCGTCAAGACGTTACCACCGTCGCCAGCTTCAAACCATCCAACAGACTCTTCACCTAGACCCTCATACTGCCTCTCCCTATTTTTAGGCAGTAAGGTGTCAGTCGGCTAACCTTGGCCACTTGGACCAGCGAAATCTTGAGTAGAAGGCTGAGCACCCCGATCAACGCACTCGGGAATTTGCTCAGCAATATCAGTTTCCTCATTAGGGTCGGGTGGACCAATACCCTCATCGCCCTGACGGGAAGCTTTCTTTCTACTCGCTTGTAGAATCGTCTTCACCTGGCGAGCCTGAAGATCGCTGACAACGTCTGTATCGAACACTTTAAAAAAAAATTGTTAGAAAAGAAAATGGAAAAGCAGAGAAATACAACAGAAAAGGCACCGGGTTACTTACAACGCCTGCGATGGCCCGAAATCTTTCTAAAGAAGCCGAGCTTTATCAAGTCATCCTCTTTGAAAAGATAGCTATTGCTCCTCTTTTCCAGAGTACGAACAGCTGCCCGAGTCAGCCGCTTCAGCTCTGAATCACTATAGTCGATTGTTTTCTTGTTCCATACTTCGGGGGAACAGAAGAAATGGGGAACACTCAGCACCATTTGGGAATCCCCAGATCGAACAGTGACGTCGAGCCCGAGAGTCCCTCCAGCAAAAAACCAAATGTTCTTCCAGAACTTGTTGGATGTGGGGAATCCTCATATAAAGCCCTTCTTTTTCGGGTAATCAGAAGCATTGACCCCCCGATTCACCTTCGCTTCTTTTGGGACTCAACCGTCCGAATGAGTAGAAGCAATAAAATAGGTCCCCGTTTTGCCAATCTGCCTCAGCGTAAAGAAATACCTGATTTCATTTGGGGAAAGCGGCGAAAGGTTCATTCGACTGAACAAATGGCACATACATATCAAGGCTTTGTAACTATTCAGGGGCCAACTGAGCTGGGGCTATCCCTGCCTCAGCCAAAAACCAGGCAATAAAAGGCTAAAGGGAAAGTGTGACGCCGCAGCAAAGCATCGATCTGTAAATCACGACCATGCCCTCAGAAGGATTCCATACGGCTCTATCCCCCGCAGGAACCAAAGAGACTGAGTCGGGCAAGTTGAATCAGGAGCGGTATTTTTCTATCTCAGTTGGCCTGAACACGTTCGGTTCAGTATCAAAGCCACTCGGGCGAGTGTTAGAAAACGAAAGACGAGACTCCCTGTATACTTCATCAACGTCGCCCTCATTAAAAGTCAGTTCCCTAGTCTGAACGCTGCTCAAGCCGTGCTTGTATACCTTACTTCTGCTATGATGTTTACCCATCCTTCAAGAAGATACCCTGTGATCAGAAATATCAGAATCATAACTAGATGGAGAACTCGATACAGGGCTGAAAGTGACGTCAGGGTGAAGCCCAGAAACATCAACCTCTAAAAATGGAGGTTCATCTATTGGGATATCCCCCAGTAATCGTTTAATGCAAGATACTAACTGGAAATCCCCATGCTCTAATGCATCAAAAACGATTTTAAAGTGACGATGGCGGGAGGATGGTCCTATTAAAACTAACCTTGAATTGAGACTGAAGCAAGATCTTCAAGCAGAGAATCGCGAATTTCTGGATAAAGAAATCTGAGTTTAAAGAGATTTCTGTTGATTTTTTTAGAATAAACCAACAATGTCTCTCAGCGAAGAATTTAAAGATGAGACGGCATGAAACCCTTGGATTTCAAAGCGAAAAAAAAATTATGACGAAACTCGATGAAGTAGGCGGCGCTTGGGGAAATGCAAAAATCATTTCTCATAAATGATATTGAAAAATGAAGAAACGAGGGACGCGTGTCAAGACAGGAAGTAGCCCTCAACCGTCAAAACTTTAAAACGTCGCTATCATTTAAGATCTTGTGTGATAAAGCGAATCAAAATTACAGAGTCACCATTAAAACGCGTCATTTTGACAATACGGCTATTCTGACGAAAGAAAATCAAGATGATTAAAATACTCTTGCCCGAAATAAAATCTTCTCGGCAAAAATATTTTAAGAGGGTATTGTTGTATATAAATTTTACCAAGCATACACGTCATTGACAGGAAGGAAAAAATAGCCAGGTGGATGCCCAAATGGGCATCCGGGAAATATCCTATAAGGCATCATTAAAGAGAAGAAAGCCCGAATAAGCATATACTGAATAAAACCTACTCGAGATCAGCTAACAGCACTCGGGATTGGTTAAATAACACTTTCACTCGGGCTCAAACTGTACTACTTGGGACCATCAGGTATTATTCTTACTCGGGAATATAAGAACTTGGTGCTTATTTCATACGGATTGTCATTAAATACGTGACGATATCCATCAGGAAGGAATTCCAAATGAAATAGAGTATTAAATTAGAAGAGTCCCCAATCAGGAAATAACTTGATTTCTTTACGAAGACTACGTTCTTATAAGGAAACAAGTCCAAATTGAACTGCACTACTAGGATCCCACTCGATTTCCATGAGACTCCGAAACAGGAAAGAAGACAAATCGACCTCAAGAAAGTAACCGAATCACAATTAAATACAAAGATCCTGCATTACTTGTACAAGGTAGATTAGGGTTCTTTAAATATATAAATGGACCCATAATCTCGTCCAGAAAAGATATAGGCAATATAGCATACAGCAATCACAGTAAATACAGAGAGAAAAAAGAGAGATCGAGAGCTTGTAAAACATCAAATTCTCTTAGTGGATTTTTGCTTAGTTGATCTTTCAACCACCCGTGGATGTTTCTCCGGCCGTCGGAGTTTTACCACTTAAAATTTGTCTTTGTTACTCTCTCTGCATCTCTTTCTCTTTGATTCAATATTCAAAATCCAGTTCTTATTGGCTTTTCTGGCATAATCCAGAAATCGACGTCAACACAAGGCTATCCTAGCTGAAAGGCGAAGCAAAGAAGAAAGAGAAACGGAAAGGGAAAGAGAAAGGGAGAGAAAAGAAGAAGAAAAAGAAATCAAAGTATTACACCTAAAATTTGTCCTTATTCCCTCTAGTACTTCATGTGTGTTTTAGAAACGTTGAGCATGTTATTAAACTTTGTTTTAGTGTTTCTCGTTTCATACTTTGTTGGATTGAAAAACATTGATTGACATTGTTAGTTTAAATTGTATAAGTATGGGTCATGGAGAGGATTATTCATCTTGATAATAACGTGGGAAAGAGAATTGGTATGGGTTATCCTCGGTTCAGTAGATGGGAATTTACTGTAAGGATTTCAGATATTGAATCCAAATTCAATGCATCGGTATGTACTTAATGACCCTTTGTTTTTAGATAATTATTTGTGGAAATTCTCTAACAAGAGTTGTTCCTGATATGCAGATGGCTTTATTCCCTTAGGAAGTTGAAACCTATGAAAATGAAACAAATTACTTCAAATCATTAAACCTCAAATACTTTTGTGAGCCATTAATTGAAAAGAAGAGGGATAATTGGCTCTTGGTCTACATACAAGTGAAGAGGAACAAGACCTTGGTTATGAGGATGCATTTGATGATTACCAGACTGGCAATGACAGTGATAGGATTGGTGCTCTTGATCTGAAGGAGATAGGATGCTCTGTAGGTAGAGTTAGAAGCACATCTTTGGGAGAATATCCCCCTTCCCCTTCTAAGAAGCGTCTATTCTCTGATGAAAAATCTAAGGTATGGTTGCATCTGCACTTTGGTTTCAGACACTTGTAGTATGTTATTCTTGTATGCATTGTATTATTAACTATTGCATAATTCAGGTGCCATTCACAATCCCAGAACTATATGCTGCTATGCTTGAATCCGAGAAAAGTATCATTGCCATATGTACAGAAGAATTTGTAAAAATTAGAAAGGACATAAAGGTTAGATATAAAGTTATCAAAAATTATATTATTAATACTTTTGTAGTATATTAGTTTTTCACTTAATTATTGATGATGATGTGTAGAGGGGTGGTCAACAAGATGATGAGGCTGACCAAGATGATGAGGTTGTTCGTGGTAGGGGTATTGGTGAAGAGGTTGTTAGTAAGGATGTTGTTGGTGAACAAGATGATAAGCGTGTTGCTAAGGAGGCTGATGATGAGAAAGATGATAAGGGTGTTGGCAATGTTGGTGTTTGTTATAAGGGTGATGATGATAAGGGTGTTGGTGATGATGGTGTTTGTTATAAGGGTGATGGTGATGAGCTATTGGTTATAAGGATGTTGGTGAAGAAGATTTTATTTGTAAGGAGGATGTCGATAAAGATGAGATTGTTTGTGAGGATGAAATCGTTGGTGATGAGGAAGATGAGGCTGGTGTTATTGGTGTTAAGGATGTTGAGTCTACTGCAATCGATGGTGATCGGATGGATGAGGTACATTCTATAAATAATACTGATTTTGTCATGTATATCTATAAGCGGGTCATGCCATCTATATAGTTGGAACAAATCTGTTCTTCCTAGGAACAATGTGTTAGGCATGGGAAGAATACGGTAGGCTTGAAAGCAATTTGGTCGGCCTGAGATCAATTTGGTAGGCTTGGGAACAATTCCCTTAGAGTAGACTTGTATAGGCTGAGAATGTTTTGTAGGGAATGTTTATATGATGATGTATTTAGGCTGAATGTTTATATTATATGTATGTATTCCCTAATTAGGTTGAGAATGTTTTGCATGGAATGTTTATGATATGTTTTTGGCATAGAAAAATTGTAGTAGGCCTTGGAGATTTCTTCCAAATATTAATGATTTCACGCTTGGAATCATTACACGCTACATTGTAAGCATGTTTACACATTATAGTTTTGTACCGTGTAAGCATGATCTCATGCTAAATAATGTAGTGTTTAATAATGTGTACAGTATGGACAGTATGGCGTGCAATATTTTCTATTATTGCATCATGTAATCTTTCACAATGCACCAAGGTGACTGAATAGGTTGTATGGTAACAATATTGATGGTTACATGGTAAGCATCCTCGCACGCCATATTGTAAGAATGATTGTATGCTACATTTATATAGCGGTAATCATGTTTACATTATGGGGTGTAATGAGTGCCATTGTTTACTCGTGTAATCCTATTGAGCGTGTAACAATGATGTAAACTGGCATGTAATCAGGCTTATAAACTGTCGTGTAATTATATAGAATTATAAAGTTGGATCTGTTACGTATACTTACCGAAAATTGCAATACAAACACATCCACACCCAATATACCCAAATATGGTAGGCCTGGAATCAATTTGGTCGGTCTAAGATCAATTTGGTAGGCCTGGGAACAATTCCTTTAGGCCTGGGATCAATTCCCTTAGGCCTGGGATCATTTTGGTAGGCATGGGGACAATTATCTCAAGCCTAGAAACAAAATAATAATAGTGTTATTGTGATGTATATTTTTTCTTATCAATGGTTTGTACCTTAGTACATATTTATTTATATGTAGGACTGGGAAGAAAAATCTGTCATTGGTGAGGAACAATATCCTTCCTTGTCCGTGTGTTTTATTGGTCAGAGCTTGCCCAGTAGTGTGATAGAACTTACTTAGGCAGACTCCAATGTCGAATACAGAGATGTCGACAAACAGAGGGGTCGAAAGCGGTCAAGGTGGCTTGAAAGCCCCTACACAAATCTGATGCTGAAGAAGTTAAAAAAGATAAATTCAAACGAGAAAGATGTATAGTTAGTTGAGTTCGCATTTTTCCTCAAGCAGGACGACCAAGTAAGGTAATATTCCATCCGCATAAGCTGTTTTATTGCCATGATTTTCATTGTATTCAATTTAGTTTACTTATCATCATGAAATGTATTCATTTTTTATTAGTTTTTATACGGGTCAACTCCTACCCATAATGCGTCAATATTTTCAAGACTTGGTCAATGTTGAAAAGTGGATATCATATATGGTAACATAATTAACTGTCTATTTCTCCTCGCTAATCAAGGCTTTATGTAACTTATTTCATAACGCACATCATTTCATTTACACAGCACATTCATAGTTACTCTGATATTCTGTGGAGGAGGCGTTCGAGCCCTGAGGTCAGTTACATGCAAAATATTGGATTGGTCAACAAATCTTTCTTCATAAGTATTACTCTAGTTATATGATATGGTAAATGAAAATTTGATTATGCATGTATCTGAAATTGTGTTATAATGCATGTGTATTTCAGCCTTTGATTGATTGATATAAGCCTAGGACTAGTTGCCATCAGTCTAGGAATTCTGTTAAATGATTGAGTTTTTTTGACTCATTGAACGAATGGAGCAGTAGACTTAGTCCACGGCTGAAGGACATTCGTGGCTTGCTTTACCTGTTGCCATCAATGTTAAAGCATGCTGGTTTTTACGAAGAAATGAAAATGGAACCTCATGGAACCCCATTCAAGGCTAAAAGCATGCACTCTGATATCATTCCTCGACAAGATGATGGGTATGTTTGATATATTTATTTACTTGTTATTAATTTTTCTTTTACTTTCCTAAAGAAACTTAGGTAATACATTTCTCATCATCTTACATGAGCCGTTGTGGTGTACTTTTAATGAAGTATGATAAGTTAATAATGGTTGGAGTACCAACTCCATGGAAATCAATATTTGGACAAAAGGATATAAAAAACAATCGTACGGCAGTTGCAATTGACATATTCAGCAATGGTCAACTCCGTAATTCCCCATAGAGTAGACTTGTATAGGCTGAGAATGTTTTACAGGGAATGTTTATATGATGATGTATTTAGGCTGAATGTTTATATTATATGTATCATGATGTATTCCCTATTTAGGCTAAGAATGTTTTGCATGGAATGTTTATGATTTATTTTTGGCGTAGGAAATGATTTCACACTTGGAATAATTACACGCCACATTGTAAGCATGTTTACACATTACATTTTTGCAGCGTGTAAGCATGATTATAGTATGGCGTGTAATATTTCCCATTATTGCATCGTGTAATCTTTCACAATGCACCAAACTGAATGATTACACGTTGTATGGTAACAATATTTATGGTTACACGCTAAGCATCCTTGCATGCCATATTGTAAGAATGATTGCACGTTACATTTCTGTAGCATGTAATCATGATTACACGGTACATATTGTAGCTTGTAATCATGTTTACATTGTGGCGTGTAATGAGTACCATTGTTTACTCGTGTAATCCTGCTGAGCGTGTAACCATGATGTAAACTGGCATGTCATCGTGATTATAAACTATCGTGTAATTAAATAGAATTATGAAGTTAGACCAGTTACGAATACTTAGTAAAAATTGCAATGCAAACACATCCACACCCAACATACCCAATCACCTTACATTAAGCTTTTAATCAATACCCATGTGGCATCGTGTAAGCTTTCACAGTGAAAATGTAGATTCTGTTACACGTTACACGTTGCATTTCTTTAACGTGTAACGATGACTACACGCTACATTATATAGCTTGTAATCATGATTATAAACTGGCGTGTAATTTTTCCCGTAATGTAATGTGTAATCTTTAACGGTGCACCAATGTAAATGATTACACATTACATTTTATAGCGTGTAATCACGATTATAAATAGGAATGTAATCACTCATATTTTAAAGCGTGTAATCCTTACCCATTTAATCACTAACTGAGTAGCGTGTATTCATATTTACAATACGACGTACAATCATTCGGAGCATGTAATCATTATTATAAACTAGCGTGTAATCATAGTTGAAAAGGTTTTTTGCTATATCTTGTGTAGTGGGTAGAGACATACTTGTTCCACCGTCAAAAGATCTTGAAAATTAACGTATAGATTTTTGTGGATTCCACTTCATCGCTGGATGGTGCCTATCGTTGAGAATAGTGCCTGGTCCCCACATTTCCGTCTTTGGTGGAAAAATGTTAGGCCCGGGAACAATGCCTAGGCCAAAATTAATTTGTTTCTAGGACTATATATTCTTTCCTAGGCTCATGTACACATGTCACGCACGATCCCATATGTTTACTCGCCACGTGTTCAACATTAGGGCTGATAACAAGAGACTAAGCCTAGGAAGTTTAAAGCTGAAGAATCTAGATTTTAAGCCTAAGAAATATTCCTAGGCCCATTTCGATTTAATGTCGATTTTAATTATATTTTTTTTGAAGTTTTAAAAAAAAAAATCCGGTTACACGGGGTGTTATTAAAAAACAGTGTGCATCCACTCGAATCGAGTTTGGATGTGTAAATCGAATACGGGGGATCGATTCAATCTCAACGAGTACCATTGACAAGTAATGAAACAACTCTTAGGCATTTAGGGGTTCATAGTTGAAAAGGTTTTTTGCTATATCTAGTGTAGTGGGTAAGGACGTACTTGTTCCACTGTCAAATGCTATTGAAAATTAACGTATAAATTTTTGTTGATCACACTTCATTGTTGGACGGTGCCGGTCGTTGAGAATGGTGTCTGGCCCCCACATTTCCTTTTTTGGTAGAAAACTGTTAAGCCAAAGAACAGTGCCTAGGCCCAAAATAATTTGTTCCTAGATCTGTATATACTTTCCTAGGCTCAAGTACACATGTCACGCACGATCCCATAAGTTTACTCGCCACCTATTCAGTATTGGGGATGATAATAAGAGACTAAGCCTAGGAAGTTTAAAGCCTAAGAATCTAGATTTTAAGCCTAAGAAATGTTCCTAGGCCCGTGTTGGATTTAATATCGATTTAATCATATTTTTGTGATGTTTATTAATCTTTTTCCAGTTACACGGTGTGTTATTAAAAAGTAGTGTGCACCCACCCGAATCAAGTTTGGATGTGTAAATCAAATACGAGAGATCGATTCAATCTCAATGAGTACCATTGATAAGTTTTGAAACAACTCTTAGGCATTTAGGGGTTCATAGTTGAAAAGGTTTTTTGCTATATCTAGTGTAGTGGGTAGGGACATACTTGTTCCACTGTCAGATGATCTTGAAAATTAACGTATAGATTTCCGTTGATTCCACATCATCGTTGGACGGTACCGATCATTGAGAATAGTGCTTGGCCCTCACATTGCCATCTTTTGTGGAAAACTGTTACGCCCGGAACATTGCCTAGGCCCAAAATAATTTGTTCCTAGGCCTGTATAATCTTTCCTAGGCTCATATACACGTATCACGCACGATCCCACATCTTTACTCACCACGTGGTCAGTTGGTAGTGGAATACATATGGTTTACAGGGTGGATCCCATTGCCACAAATCCTTCATCTTCTTCCTTAGTCAAACACGTAAGCACATATTCTTCTTCTTTGATTCTTCTGCACGTGATATTAAAGAAGATAAATTAGGGTTCTTCAATATATTTCGCATTGCAATATTCTGGTTAAAAACATCATTCAGAAGGTTCCGTAATTAAAGCCACGACATAAACCCATTTTTTTCAGAACCTGATTCCTTTAACAATTCTTTTCGATTTACAGAGATCTATAAACTGTAAAAATACCAATGGGGAAGAATTCCGTTTATGTGGTTGTCAAATGAAGAAAAAAAGGTGTGTTCAGTTCTTGGCCTGAATGTCATGAACAAGTATATGGTTTTCCAGGGGCATCTTACAAGAAGTTTAACTCAACCGATGAAGCATATAAGACAATAAGTGGCCCTTCAGTACATCCAAGTCATTCTTGACCTCAATCTTCTGTTAATGTTGCTGAGAAGGTATCTGAGCAGGGTGAAAGCAGTGGTGTGATATTGTTTTTATTTTTACTGGTGTTTATTTTGGGAGTTATAGTTGACACGATTGTTTAAAAGATCTTATTTTTTTTGTTTTACGGGAATGATTAATGAAGGAACATAATAACAACATGTAAATTTCACTAACTTGTTAGATGGTACATCATGTGAAAAAACAAACAAAACAAAGCGTTAGATTGAAATGTGTTCTTGTGTAGTTTCCATTTTGGGAGTGTTTTTATTCAGAGTGATGTTGGAATGTTGAATTCCATCAACTTCTTCTGCATCTTTTCAATAAGTTAGTAGAGTCTACTGAGTTCGTTATCCCTCACTTCAATCTCAACGTTTAAGTTGATGATTTCAGCTTCCATATTTTAAATCTCCCCATCAAAACAGTATAATCATCATATAGTCGTTTTACATTTTCACGTTCCTTGATAATGGTCTCCTCTGCGGTTGCAACCCTTTCATGCATCGCTTCAAAAATGACACTTCTCATATGACTGCTCATGTGACCGTTTGCTTCCATCTCTACTTGTTAGAATGAAGTGATGAAACAAATGACTAGACTCAAGACTTTTGTGACCACTAAGAAACCCATATATGGTTTTATAGTGGAACAAGGGGATGACCCATAACACCCAAAATTGAATCCTTGAAACCTTTACATTTGAAATGAACCATTATGCCTAAATATTAAAATTTTCACAGTTATTAGATATATACATGAAGTAAAAATGAAGTCAGCGACTGTGACCATTGTTTATTATTACAACTATCCTAAGCCTAGAAACAAATATCCAAGGCTTACAACAGTTGTTTCCCAGGCATAACACAATTTTTCACTATTTTACTTCATTATATATATATATATATATATGCATCTGCTATGAGTCGGTCTGGGGTAAAGTCAAATTCATTGTGCCTTAATATTAAATTTTCACATTTTTGGATATATACATCTGTTGGATATCATTTTTATGACTACAACTCTACTATGCCAGGAAAAACTCTCCAAGGCCTAAAAGACTGTACATTTTCAATAAATTTTCTTTTTCTATACAAAAGAAATATTTATTTGGACAAGTATGCCCTTTTGCATTTCTGATGTGGCATTAAAGGCACATCATTCGTTTGAAATTTGAAAAGTAAAAATAATGCTTAAAATAAAAATATAACAAATTAAATGAAGTAAAAACATTTTGGCGTGTAAACTTGGGAAACGTAACAGGTTTTCAAAGAGAGAACAGAGTGCAAGTGTGAAGATTTTTTGAAGAACAGAAACGAGATTTGTTCATCACCGACGAACTGTTCATCAACAAAGAGTATTGTTGTGGAAAGAGAAAGATTATGTCTATATGTGCCTTATATGGATTAAAGATTGTTTGGATTTTAATTTTATGAACAATATATGTGTTATGAATGATTTAATTTTGTATTTAAGGTTTAAATTACCTAGAATGGTTATCTCTACAAACGACCGTGTAAACGTAGTAGAAGTCTTCATTGTTTATAAACAGCGTGTAAAGAGAGTGGGGTTTGACAAGTTATAAAAATACCCAGAATTGTTACACGTTACAATCTAGCATGTAAATATTTGTACAAGTGAACGTGTAACATCATTTATTCATTGGTGTGTAAAGAATCTAGAATTTTTTACATGCCAAAATTAGTTTACAAATGAGCGTGTAATGATGTTTACTGCACAACGTGTAAAGAATTGTTACACACCAATCTGTTGTCATTATGTCACCTAACTTTCATGAATTTTTTTTAGGTTGTAACCAAAGAATGATAATGTACAAAAGACTGAGAAAAAGCCAAAGAAAGAACCAAAGAATTCAGATGGTGGAGCATGAAGATCGGGCAGGGATGGGGAATGCAGTAAAGGCTGAGAACCTACCAGAGAATGTGAATGTAGCAGATACTAGGAACGTAACACGGAATGAGAATGTAGGAATGATGGAAGCGATATCAGAGAATGAAGACCTAGATCAGTATTTGCTACACCCGAGGAATACGTGGGCGTATGATGTAACGATAACAGTGCATTGCAAACTTAAATTGATCAATGACAATAAGAAGGTGTTGGGTAGCTGTGGTGAGTTTGAAGAATTCAAGAAAAGTTGTTTTGGGTATGACTTGGATATGCAACATAACATGAGGTTTTTATTTCAATTGCAGTACATACATAACTTGTTGCTCCGCCAAATTCAGTTCCCGGGTGCGTGTGACGACAAGATATGGTTTGCTTTGGGGAACACCAAGGTTATACTAGGAAAGAGAGAGTTTTATTTGTGTACTGGGTTGAAGTTTGGTGTATTACCGGATATATTTTTGAAAGATTATGTCCCAGTGAAGGATGGCATCAACATAAGATATTTTAGTAGGGACTGATACTTATTACTGGATTATTAAGGGGTAGGTTTGACCAGAAAGGTGATGGTTTGAATATGGTACTCGTATTGTTTGCGAACAACATCCTATTTGGCCAGGATTATCGGAGACAAGTCACATACTGAATAATGTCAATGGTTGAGGACATACATGCTTTCAATTCCTTCCTATGGGGACATAACGTGTTCAAGATGACATTACACTAGCTCTGAATCGGCTTTAAGGTGTCGGAGCCAATGGGTCGTGCGAAGAGGTACAACCTTTACGGTTTTATTTGGGAAATCCAGGTACTGTGACAATTTTGTGAACGTATTGTTAGGATTATGCTCGATAGCAAGAGTATAATAATGTTTTTGATAATTTTTTCATATTAATAAAGTGATTTCTAGTTTAACAAATCTTATAGCATTTAAAGTTTAATTATTATAATTGTCAAAAGTAAATAATCATAAGGTCAAAAGACTATGAGAAAAGAAGAATTGTTCATATATCTAGATATGTATGAGGTAGACACAATTCTTTAGTTAGTCTTAAATAATATTCACAACTTAAAATAAAGGTTGGGTGCTTTTATCTTGTCAAAGTTGTAGATTCTTTTGCTAGCATTTGAGTGGGATCAAATGTGTTATGATGAGTCTAAAATCATCAAAGTGTGGTGTCTTTGGGCAAAAGAATCTAGTGCACTAGGCGCATTGAATTGGATCTCAGTGAAATACTTTATCTAGAACCGTCGATGGATAAAAGTTTTCACTTGAAGACAATCAGAGAGTCTATCTCAATCTTGAGATAAATGATGGACTTATGGTTGCAAGTGTTATCATTTGAGCTATTAATGAGTACGATTATATAGGATAGTCTATCCTCGATAGTTTGGTGGTATTCATTTGTTAATTGATTGAGGACTTCACTTATAGATATGGACATCGTGGCTCCATTTATTAAATGTGAGTAGAATACCATCATATGGATATTTTGAGGTATTTGATATTAAATATTAACGTTAAGTTTTCAATAGTGTCTATTGAAACATGGCTTCTGGACAAGTCAAAATATCCAATTTCAAAATATGGTCATATGAGTAAATGTGGTAACTTGGACAGCTACAGGCGGTCTATGTGCTCTTAGTGATTACATGTATTCTTCACGAGGATACTCTATCTCCAATAAAGTTGTCTAGGGTATGAATGAGCAATATTAACTTATTATATCTTTATTAAAGAGTTCAATTTTAGTTCTTTAGTGGAATGAACTAAAATTAATAGATCGAACCTAAGTGAATCATGTGTTGATTGTGATTAGGTTATGTCTATTGGAGCATAAATTTAGATAGTCCGCCAAGATCTCCAATCCACACGAACTTGTATGTATCACTTGATATATTCTACTAGACCAATATATTGGTCCTTTTAGAATTGTATTAAGACATGTTGACTTGTTTCTTTTTGTAGGAATGGGTCTAGTTCACATGTGGACTTTTTATATAGGTCCAATTGACTTAATAAAATAAGAAAAATAATATATATGCCCGTGTGTGGTCTTGGGTGGCAAGGCTATATAAAATAGCTTATTAAATTGTTTTTTATTTTATTATTTAATTAAATGGAAATTAATTAATTTGGTAACTAATTAAATTAATTAAAAGTCAAAATCTTTTTCCTAATAGGAGAAGGTCTCTTAATATTATACTATTGTTGGTAGCATAATTAATATTAAAGACTATATTTGATAAGTAGATAAATAAAAGAAATTATTTATCTATTCAAATTAGGAAGTCTTTAATATGGTCACAAATACACTAATGAGTTGGATTAGGAGTCTTGGTGTAGAAAAGAATTCTTTTTCGAAGAGGATTCTTGGTCACCAAGTAAATCTACCTAAGGAAAGGATTCTTGACCACCAAGTAAATCTTTCTTAGGAGAGGATTTGGTCTCCTATATATACTACCTATTAAATTCGACCAAGACATAATTTTTGGTGTGAGAAGTTGTTTTTCATTTGTTTTTTATTGTTATAAAAAAAACTTCGTCTAACTCATTGTGTGAAGAATTTGGCCAAGCATAGAGAAAAGAGGGAACATTTTTTGTTTTCGATAGTACAATAGTATCCTTTGTATCAAAAGGGTTTTGTGTACAACATCGAATCAAGGTTCAAGAGAGTTTCAATCAAATTGATTGATAATTCACAAGTGACCAGACGTTCTTGGTATTTCTTTTCGAGGATTATTGTGATTAACAAAGAATAAGAGTTTGTTTGTTTTCATTCTCAGGTATACAATTTAAAGAAAGGGAGCCCACACTCCCAGGTGATTCACGTTCGTGATGTTGGGGTTTATACTAAACATGTAACTTGTAAAAGGATTTATGAAGTAAATAAAAAGAAAGGTTCAATTCATTCTGTTATGTTATTTATTTTATAAACTTGTGTACATATTAGTATCCTGGATTGCCAGATGTAATCTCGAACTGTGTATTTGAGTGCCATATAGAGATGGATACAGTAGAAGAAGTGCAATCTAAAGAGTCCATAGATAGCAAAAAAAGCTGGGTACTTTATTTGTGGTTAATCTATAGCTACGGTCCATTTCGTAATGTATAGTGATTCTATCCTTAATCATTCGTATGAGATATGGGAATGGAGGCACCTTGTATGATGTGATCATATAGGACTGGGGCATGATCTATATGAATCTCACAACAAGATCCGTTTACCGATGAGATTCATATATATCAACTAGTGATGGCTACATATGGGTGATCTTAATCCTGAGTGTTTTATCGACTCCTTCAGGTTAGATCGTGGTCTTTGATATGCCATGGGTGAGGTTAAATGCATTTCCTGATCAATATACCTCATATGTTGGGATTACAGTTTGGCTTGTGGCTGGGAAGGTTTGTACACAATAGTGGAATCCACTCATTCTTGTAAGTAGTAGATGGTAGTTTCCTTAAGGGTTGATTAAGGGCTGGGACAATATGAGCGCTCTCCTAATTCCGTGAGGAAATAGGATTTATTGTCCATTAGAGAATTAATGGTACTTAAAGGATATATGTAATTAGAGGGGTATAACGGACATTATGACCCAGCTCTAATTATGAACTATAATGGAGGATAACGCCATATGTAATAGCTATATCGATGGACACCGATATATCGGTCTGTGTAAAAACGTCTGAAGTTGAGAGAGTGCAGCTTTGGGTTTTTATTGGAATAACACCAGAGTTAATAATCAAAGAATGATAATTAAAGAGTTTAATTAATGATTCTGAGGATTATTGGTGCTCAAAATACTATGGGTTCATTAGGTCCCCTTGCTATCCTGATCGATTTAGGTAACAAGGGTCACGGTTAATTAATTGGATTATCCAATTAATTGTGTTACGAAAGTGACACGTGTCAGGAGTTGATTGAATAATTAGATTATTCAATTGATTAAATTTACAATTATGACAATTAAAAAATTAGATTATTTAATAGTGTAATTAGTCATAAATGGAGGGATTCAATTGTTATTTATTTTTGAATGATGAGATAATATGATTATCTCATTTATTAAATAAAATAAATTTTATATATTTGAATTTGAATTTTTTAAATTTAAGTATATATAATATCTTATTTGATAAATAAAATATAGATTTTATTTTTAAATAAAGATATGATCAGTTTTTTTAAAATTTTAAATATTATATATAAGATATATATTATTTAAAACAAAATAAATATACATATATATTATTCGTGAGAACGTGTAGAAAATATATATATATATATATATATATATATATATATATATATATATATATATGATATATTTTGTGCAAAGAAAAGGTGCACGCATTATTGACATACAAAAAGGTGTGCGTGAGCTCTACTAACAAAAGAAAGAAAGTTAGTTTAGTTTGGTTTTCAAAAAAGCATGCATCACCTCTTTTGCTTAAAAAAATATAGGTGCAGATTAATTTTGCTATTGAGGCAATTAGTGTGTGCGTAAAACATATATCAACATATATATCAGAATTTTTATGTGATGCAAATGGTGCAAGTGTTGCATAGTAAAACTTAAGAAAGAGTTTTTTAGTTTTCCTACATCCTCCATTCTAAGTTTCTGAGACCGTGACGCACCCACACACAGTTACCAATCCCGGAAATAGCTAGGAAGATCAGTGGTACAGATCATAAGCAAATCGAAAAGTGAAGGAGCCTCCAAACGTTGGTAAGCTTATTAATCTACTTTTTTATTATTGATTACAATTTCCTGTATTTACATATATATTTTATTAGTGTAATAATTTTTATATGTATTTGTTCCGAAAAAAATTACGATCTCAAGTTCACTGGTCCTAGATATAGATTACGATCTGTATAAAAAAATTTAAAACCCATTCTCGCTGCTTTACCGGTGAACGGGGTTCCATTATTTGGTATCAGAGCCAGTTTTATTTTCTGAACTGTAAATTGTTTTCGATACTCCTGTATGTATGATTGTGTAGGCACGATTTAAATTAACTGTATGATATTTTTGCATGGATATTAATTTTTTTAATTTCAAAAACATGATTGATCGTTAATTATATGGTACTGTGGATTTAGGGTTTATGGGTTGTATTTTTTTTTTGTTTATTGTTTTTTTATTGTAATTGTGCTGTAAAAAAAATGTAATCTATATTGAAGACCTGGAAAAATTACGAAGAAGGATTCATGAGATGAATCGGAGTGACCAGAAGAGACTGAAAGACTCGAAAATTACAAGAAGACCAAAGAATGCTTTAGGGGTATTTTTGTAATTATAGATTCTGATTTTTTTTTAGGTTAACTAAGCCACAGTACTCGGTCAATTCATGTATGCTTTATATTTTGTGATGATAAAAGCATTGTCATGCATACGTATGTCATTTAGATTAGATGTCCGTACATAAAAATATTTGATATGTCACACATGTATCATAGCCTGATATTTTATGAATTTTTTTAATGTGATTAAAATGGGTAAATACATAAATTGGCTACAAAAATGAGATTAGTTTTTTAATGGTTAAAAAACTTGGTGATTCTCATTAATGTTAATCTAGTTATTAAAGAGTTTAATAAGTTAAATTAATAGGGTCATTTTTGTAACTAGGATTAAAATGATTATTTTCCTAATAATAAATGAACCGAATATTGTGTTAGAGTTTTAATAGTTAAAACCTGGTAAACACTTTCATAATAATCTGAGCTTAGAAAATAGTTTACAAAGACTTAGATTATTCACTAATAGATTAGATTTTTAATTGTTAAAAATCATTAACAATTTATTAGTTAATTAGAACTTGTTTCTAATAATGAATTAGTTAATGCACTAGATAACTTGATTAAAGTTAGCCGTTTGATCTTGTAGAGTGTAGGTGCATTAACGGATAATAGAAAACCCTAGTTTTAAAATATTGAGTCGGAGAGGGATATATAACATATATATCCCGCGGTCATTAGTTCAACACCGTGAGATCCGAGTGGGGCCTCGTGACGGCTTTGCTTTCGTCCTCCCTCAGGAGGGTGACTTCCTAACGAATAAGATTTCTGAGGGTATTTCGGGATTGACCGACCCTAAGGCGGTAATTCTCGAGTTAAGCTCGTGAGATCTGAAATAGTGGGTTACACTCACGAAGGTTTTGATTAAGTTTATTAATTAAAAACCTGACTGAATAAACGATGGTTGAATGATATGGAATAAGAGTTATTATAGAATATCATTTCATTGAGAATGTCTCTGTCCAACATGTAAATATTTGACCGACCCTAAGAAGGCACTTTTTTGTGGTATGTTGGATTGTTGTGGTACAGTAACTATTTTTTAAGGTAGTTCTAGTTCGTTTAACATATTCGTGCATCATGTTTAAATTTATACCAAAGCACTCTGTTTTAAATAAATGAGTGAATGAATGTTTTATTTATTTCAACAATGTCTTATGCATTACTTCAAATTCTCGCAAACGACAAATTAACTGGTGATAACTACACAAAGTGGAAACTAAACATTAATGCAATTTTGGTCACCAATGACCTCAAGTTTGTGCTTACGGAGGAATGTCCTCCAGCACCTACTGCCAATGCCACACGAACTGTTCGTGAGGCATACTAGCGATGGGTCTCATCTGATGAGAAGGCTCAAACATATCTTTTGGCTTCAATGACAAACGTGCTTGTCACAAAGCACGAAGCAATGACTTCAGCATTCGAAATCATGGAGTCATTGCAAGCTATGTTCGGGCAGCCTTCCTAGCAAAAGTGACACGAAGCTGTTTGTTCCGCTATGCTCGCTCGTATGAAGGAAGGTGCGTCAGTTCGGGAACGTATCCTGAGAATGATGTCATACTTCAATATGGCAGAAGTCAATGGCGGGGCCATTATGAACCCAGTCAAGTGAGCATCATACTGACAACTCTTCCGAAGAGTTTCGATCAGTTTAAATCAACTACGAGATGAATAAGTTAAAGTTCAGTCTTACACAGTTGCCCAATGAGCTTGCTACCTTTGAGTCCTTGATTAAGGACAACAAAGGCAAGACCGGTGAGACAAATGTTGTCGAACCATCTTCCTCTAATAATAAGAAGAGGAAGAGGTCAGTTGAGAAGGCAAAGAATAAGCCCAAACCCAAGAAAGCCCATAGAAAAGGCGCCTCCACTGACCAAGGCAAGGGAAAATGTTTCCATTGTGACAATGTCAGACACTGGAAGAGGAACTGTCCTCAATATCTGGAGGAGGCTGCCAAGAAGACGAAAACGAAAGGTAAATATGATTTACTTGTTCTTGAATCTTGTTTAGTGGAAGATGATTCTTTACCCTGGATAGTTGATTCGGAGGCCACTAATCATGTTTGTTCTTCTTTGCAGTGGACTGATTCTTGGACACCGCTAGAGGAGGGAGCCTTCTCAATACGTGTGGGGTCAGGGTATGTCGTGGATTAGATTATGTTTTTGTAGTAATTATATATTGTTGGAAAATGTATTTTATATTCATGGATTTACACGGAAATTGATTTCCGTTTCTAAGTTGTTAGAACAAAAATATTATGTTTCTTTTAAAAATAAATATATTATTATTGGAAAGAATAATCTGAATATTTGTTTAGGAATTAATGAAAACAATTTGTATGTGTTAAGACCTTTAATACATACTGCACTGCTCAACACCGAAATGTTTAAGGTTGAAAAACCAAAAACTAAACGACATAAGATTTCTCCAGATAATGACACGTTTCTCTGGCATCTAAGGCTTGGTCATATCAACCTTGACCGGATAGACATATTAGGAAAAAGTGGACCTTTAAGTGAGTTAAAGGTTGACACCTTACCTGTCTGTGAATTTTGTTTGGAAGGTAAGATGACTAAGAGACCTTTTACTGGAAAAGGGCTTAGAGTTAAAGAACCGCTAGAGCTTATACATACAAACGTGTGCGAACCGATGAATGTTAAAGCTAGGGGTGGTTATGAGTATTATGTCACCTTTATAGATGAATACTCAAGATACAGATACGTCTACCTGATGTAACGAAAGTCGAAAACATTTGAAAAGTTTAAAGAATTTTGAGCTGAAGTTGAGAATCAATCAGCTAGGACTATCAAGTCACTACGATCGGATCGTGGAGGTGAGTACCTTGACCAAGAGTTTGAAGACTTCATGGTCGAGCATGGGATAGTTTCCCAACTCACAGCTCCCGGTACACCTCAGTAAAATGGTGTAGCGGAGAGGAGAAATAAAACCCTAATGGAAGTGGTGAGATCTATAATTAATTTCTCATCATTACCAAATTATTTTTGGGGATATGCGTTACAAAAAATGGCTTACGTTTTGAATCTAGTGCCATCCAAATCTGTTCCTAAGACTTCCCTAGAGTTGTGGAATGGTCATAAAGTTTGTTTGCATTTTTGCATATGGGGGTGTCCAGCACACGTTCTGAAGAATAGAATTGGAAAGCTAGACTCCAAGTCAGTTGTTTGCCTGTTTGTAGGATACTCCAAGGAGACTAGAGGTGGACACTTCTATAGTCCCGGAGATAACAAAGTATTTGTATCGATAAATGCAACGTTTCTTGAGGACAATTACATTAGTGACCATAAACCTTGTTCCAAGATTGTATTAAATGTGTTGGAGCATGGTGAGACTAGTGTTTCATCAACAAGAGTTGTTGATCCATAAACATCTGAGAGTCAGATGGTTCCTGATCAGGATACACTACCACCTAGATGTAGTGAGACGGTTGTGAGACAACCTGAACGCTATTTAGCTATAGGTGAGAGACAAGGTGTTGTCTCTGCTGATAGTGTGGATGATCCATTGATATTTAAGAATGCAATGGAAGATCATGATAAAAAGGAATGGCTTAAAGCCTTGAATCTTGAGATAGAGTCCATGTACTCTAACTCATTATGGGATCTTGTAGACCTACCAGATGGGGTAAAACCCATTGGATGTAAGTGGATTTACAAGAGAAAGAAATGAGTAGACGGGAAGGTAGAGACCTTCAAGGCAAGGCTAGTGGCCAAGGGTTATACCCAGAAAAGGGGGTCGATTATGAAGAGACCTTCTCGCCAGTAGCCATGTTTAACTCTATTAGGATTCTCTTATCCATTGCTGCCTATTTCGATTATAAAATTTGGTAAATGGACGTCAATACTGCATTCTTGAATGGCAATCTTGATAAGAGCATCTATATGATGCAACCAGAGGGATTCGTGTCTCCAGATCAAGAGCAAAAGGTTTGCAAGCTGCAAAGATCCATCTATGGACTTAAGCAAGTATCTAGATCTTGGAACATTAGGTTTGATGATGTGATCAAAACCTATAGCTTCGATCTGAACATCGATGAGCCTTGTGTCTACAAACGCATCATTGATAAGAAAGTAATTTTCTTAGTCCAATACGTAGATGATAACCTACTCATTGGAAATGTTGTGGGAGTGTTGTCTGATGTAAAGGGCTGGCTGGCTAGCCAATTCCAAATAAAAGATTTAGAGAGGCGAGTTATATTCTAGGTATGCAACTTATAAGGGATCGTAAGGACAAACTCATAGCACTGTCTCAAGAATCACATATCGATAAGATTCTTATGCGATTTTCGTTGTAAAACTCCAAGAAAGGTAATTTACCTTCAAGACATGAAGTTCACTTGTCTAAGGAACAGTGTCCTAAGACATCTTAAGAAGTTGAGGATATGAGACGTGTACCATATGCATCGACAGTAGGTAGTCTTATGTATGCTATGTTATACACGAGACCGGACATCTGTTATGTAATGGGAGTAGTCAACAGATACTAGTTCAACCCATGATTGGATCATTGGATTGCTGTCAAGACTATTCTCAAGTATCTTCGGAGAACGAGAAATTATATGCTAGTGTATTCCAAACAGGATTTGATCTCGATAGGATACACGGATTCTGATTTTCAGTCAGATAGGGATTCTAGAAAATCCACGTCTGGATCAGTATTCACCCTGGGTGGAGGAGCCATTTTGTGGAGAAGTATCAAGTAATCTTGCATTGCTGACTCCACCATTGAAGCCGAATATGTAGATGCTTGTGAAGCTGCTAAAGAGGTTGTTTGGCTCCGTAAGTTCTTGAGTGATCTGAAAGCTGTTCCAGACCAGGATAAGCCCATCTCACTTTATTGTGATAACAGTGGTGCTGTGGCTAATTCCAAAGAACCAAGAATCCACAAGAGAAGGAAGCATATAGAGAGAAAGTATCATCTTATCAGAGAGATAGTGCAGAGAGGAGATGTAATCGTCACCAAGATAGCCTCACAAGACAATCATGCTGATCCATTTATGAAGATCTTACCGGCTAAATTGTTTTCGGGCTACCTATATGGTCTAGGGTTACGAGACATGCCTCACATGCTTTAGTACAAGTGGGAGATTGTTGGGGTTTATACCCTAAACATGTAACTTGTAAATGGATTTATGAAGTAAATAAAAAGAAAGGTTCAGTTCATTCTGTTATGTTATTTATTTTATAAACTTGTGTACATATTAACATCCTGGATTGCCGGATATAATCTCGAACTGTGTATATAAGTGTCATATACAGATGGATACAATAAGAAACGTGCAATCTAAAGAGTCCATAGATAGCAAATAAAGCTGGGTACTTTATTTGTGGTTAATCTATAGTTACGGCCCATTCCGTAATGTACAGTGATTCTACCATGAATCATTCATATAAGATATCGGAATGGAGGCACCTTGTATGATTTGATCATATAGGACTGGGCCATGATCTATATGAATCTCGCACCAAGATCCGTTTACCGATGAGATTCATATATATCAACTAATGATGGCTATATATGGGTGATCTTAATCCTGAGTGTCTTATCGACTCCTTCATGTTAGATCGTGGTCTTTGATATGCCATGGGTGAGGTCAGATGCATTTTTTGATCACTATACTCATATGTTAGGATTACGGTTTGGCTTGTGGCCGGGAAGGTTTGTACACATTGGTGGAATCCACTCCTTCTTGTGAGAAGTAGATGGTAGATCCCTTAAGGGTTGATTCGGGGCTTGGACAATATGAGCGTTCTTCTAATTCTATGAGAAAATAATATTTATTGTCCATTAGAGAATCAATGGTACTTAAAGGATATATGTAATTAGAGGGGTATAACGGACACTATGACCCAGCTCTAATTATGAACTATTGTGGAGGATCACATCATATGTAATAGCTATATCAACAGACACCGAGTTGTATCGGTCTGTGTAAAAACATCTGCAGTTGAGAGAGTGCAGCTTTGGGTTTTTAGTGGAATAACACCGGAGTTAATAATCAAAGAATATTAATTAAATAGTTTAATTAATGATTCAGAGGATTATTGGAGCTCAAAATACTGTAGGTTCATTAGGTACCCTTGCTAGCCCGATCGATTAAGGTAACAAGGGTCACAGTTAATTAATTGGATTGTCCAATTAATTGTGCTACGAAAGTGACACGTGTCGGGAGTTGATTAAGTAATTTGATTATTCAATTGATTAAAATGACAGTTATGACAATTAAATAATAAGATTATTTAATAGTGTAATTAGTCATGAATGGAGGTATTCAAATGTTATTTATTTTTGAATGATGAGATAATATAATTATCTCATTTATTAAATAAAATAAATTATATATATTTGAATTTGAATTGTTTAATTTTAAATATATATAATATCTTATTTGCTAAATAAAATATAGATTTTATTTTTAAATAAAGATATGATCATTTTTTTTAAATTTTAAATATTATATATATAAGATATATATTATTTAAAACAAAATACATATACATATATATCGTGCGTGAGAACGCACAGAAAAAAAATATATGTATATATATAATATTTTGTGCAAAGAAAAGGTGCACACATTAATGACATGCAAAAAGGTGTGCGTGAGTTCTACTAACAAAAGAAAAAAAAGATAGTTTTTGTTTGGTTTTCAAAAAAACGTGCATCAGGTCTTTTGCTTAAAAAAAAAATAGGCGCCAATCAATTTGCTATTGAAGCAATTAGTGTGTGCGTAAAGCACATATCAACATATATATCAGAATTTGTATGTGATGCAAATGGTGCAAGTGTTGCATAGTAAAAATTAAGAAAGAGTTTCTTAGTTTTCCTACATCCTCCATTCTAAGTTTCTGAGACCGTGACGTGGCCACACGTAATTTCTAGTCCCGAGAATAGCTAGGAAGATCAGTGGTACATATCAGGAGCAAATCGAAAAGTGAAGGAGCCTCCAAACGTTGGTAACCTTATGAATATACTTTTTTATTATTGTTTACAATTTCCTGTATTTACATATATATTTTATTAGTGTAATAATTTTTATATGTATTTGTTCTGAAAATAATTATGATCCCAAGTTCATTGTTCCTAGATACAGATTACGATCTGTATAAAAAATTTAAAACCCATTTCTGCTGCGTTAACGGTGAACGGGGTTCCATCATGTGATTGGATTGGAAGATCTTGCGGATTCAATTCGACGCTAGTTCAATCGTCACGAGAAAAAAAAGTACGACACTTTTAATATACATCAATTAATCTAGGGTTAAGATTCTTTCTTTTGAAGAGAAATTTTTTTAAATATACTAAACCCTAATTTTTTTTACGCTTCCGTTGTGCAATTTTCCCTAGACGTATTGTTATAATTATGAGGTTTTCCTTTTATTGTTATATTAATATAACTATTTTACTGTTTCTATTTATTTATGATAGTTTTGGGCAATAGAGGTCATCCAATCGATGCGAAAGAAATTAGGTAACAGATTTGCTTCTCATGGATGTCCCCATTTAAAAAAAATGAGTGAGTCATGGTTGAAGAAAGAGGCTGAAGGAAAGGTAAATACTATTTCGGTTTGTTATCTTAATTGGCTTAATTTTTCGGTTTGACATGCCTTTGAATTTTTCATCTCACAAGATTTCCTACGATTTGTCCTAGTTGACTGGAGGAAAAAGTGGACTACTTGTTAGGCATTGATGAGGACATGTCCCCAGGTCCTCAGTTTGTACCGTTGAAGGATTTTATGAACAAAGGGGACCGAGCTGAGCCGTTGTCAAAAAGTCTCCAAAAGAGGAAACAAAACGTCTACAAAGGTCCTGATGAACCAATGAAAAGATGACGGAACATAACACATGGATTTCCATGTAGACGCATCACTAGGACTAGGGATGACAGTGACAATGCCATATCTGAAATGTCTCTTCTATTGATGGAATCCCGTGACCCACAGTCAGCTGTACAACCTGATGTGCACTCGTCTGGGCCTTTTTAAAGGAGTCCATCTCCTGGTCATGACCGTCATCCATCTCCTGCTCGGTATGGTCCTCGGTCTCCAACTTATCACCATCCACCTCCATATCATCATCGTTGACAGTCATCGAGAAGATCGGAGGTGAGTGGTTTGTTTAAGGTTAATATTTGTATAATACATGGAACATTTACAGCTTTATCATTTAATTTGAAAATATTTTTGTTAGGGATAAACCTCTACTACAATTAAAGAGGCATTACTGGAACAACTGCACATCATCGTACGTAGAGGTCCAAGATACGATACAGTCTGAATTCGAGAAGTTACAGATCGACTTGTTACAACTGTTTTCCTCTGAAGTATGTATAAGTTCTTTTTCTATTTGCAAAAACTTGGTGATATTATCTCTAGAGTTAAAGTTATTGTTTTCTGCATGGCAGAGGGCCCATTGTTCAAGGGCGGAGAATGTTGCAGTACCTGATAATAACGATAGAGATCCTGTATCTCATTTTTAGAGTGAGATGTTTGTGGACCCTATCGAAACCACCACCGTCACAGTCCCCACCACAACATAGAAAGCCTCTATCACCACAAATGCAGCCCCCCCCACCACCGTCACAGCCCCTACAACTTTTGAGATAGCCCTCACCACTAAGGTCACAGCCCCCACCACCAAGGCAGCCCCCACATGCCCCACCACCACCAATGCGGCCCTCACCACTGTCACAACCCCCACCACCACCAAGGTAGCCCCCACCACCAAGACAACACCCATAGGACCCACCCACCACCATCACAACACCCACAACCACCATCACAGAGCCCTCCATCACCCTCACATGACATACATACCTCTGTACCATTCCTGCCATTTGACCCGATGGAAGTTGCTACAGAGCAGGCTTTGTTGTAATGGTTAAGAAGCCCATACACGGATACCTTTAGAGCATAAAAGAGGAAGGACGTTACATTGTAATATATCGCCTTTCTGACTGATCTGGCCATACAGTTGTAAGTGTTTTCACAACTTGTTTGATCGTATATAATTTGAGTTGTTTGGTGATATTGTGCAACTAATCTTAGTCACATGTTTGTAAATGCAGTCGTAACATCGGCATTAATGCTTCTGTTTGTCAATCTTTTTACAAAGAATTAGAAGATCCCACAGAATGGTTGGGCACTGTGCATGTGGATGGGTACTTACATCTACTTTGCAAGCGAAAATGAGACCCAGTCGAAGGCCAAAAATTTCAACGCAAAGTAACAGTAGTTGACAACGCTTTCTTTGTAAATATATGTTATTTTACAGTTTATAGGTTTGTCATATCTGCTTACACGTTCTGTAACTTCACTGTAGGATTCATTAAGCAATATTTGAAAAATAAAATCAGTTGAATTTCCATAAAGCATTATCAAAATCATTCTAACCAAAAGATTTTGAAGTCCCAATAGAGTTGATTACATATGCTATCAGGGGGACGTAATGTGCTAGTGTTGATGATGTATGCTACTTAACTCCCTATACACTTGATTACATATGCTACATACTGATATTCATATTGGCTACTATTTGGAATAGGTTATTGTCTCTTAAAACGTTGGAGACAGCCATTGTGTATTTTATGTTATTCGTCTCCACGATTGGATAATTACAAATTTTGACTCAGCATCACATAAACTGCCAGACAACCCGATGTACAGAGAACAACAAGTTTTCCCTCTACGGCTCTATAGGGAAAATCGTACAATGGAATAGTAAAATTAGGTTTGATATATTTTTTAAAAACAATTCCCTTTAAAAGAAAGAACCTTAACCCTAGATTAATTAATGTATATTAAAAGTGTCGTACCCTTTTTTTGTGACGATTGAACTAGCGTCGAATTGAATCCGCAAGATCTTCCAATCCAATCACTAATGTGAATCACCAAGGAGTGTGGGCTCCATTTATTTAAATTTTATACATGAGGGTGGAAACAAACAAAATCTTCTTCTTTGTTAGTCATAATAATCCTCTAAGAGAAAAATCAAGAACATCTGGTCACTTGTGAATTATAAATCAATTCGATTGAAACTAGTGTGAACCTTGATTCGATGTTGTGTACAAAACCCTTTTGATGCAAAGGATACTAGTGTACTATCGAAAATAAAAACGTTCCCTCTTTTCTCTATGTTTGGCAGAATTCTTCACACAATGAGTTGGACAAAGTTTTTTTTATAGGAATAAAAAACAAATAAAAAACAACTTCTCGCACCAAAAATTAAGGCTTGGTCGAAATTATATATAGGAGTATATATATGTGGCCGAAAATCCTCCTAGAAAGAGGATTTCTACTTCACCAAGATTCCTATCAAAATTTGGATTCAATCCTCTTAGAAAGAGGATTTCTTTTACACACCAAAACTCCTAATGTATTTAGTTTAGGAGACATAATCCTCTTCTAAGAAGGATTTACTTGGTGGGCAAGAGTCCTATCCTTAAGTGGATTTACTTGGTGACCAAGAATCGTATTTCCAAAAAGAATTCTTTTCTACACAAAGACTTCTAATCCAACTCAAATAGTGAATTTATGCAATAACCAATTATTGAATATAATTAAACTGTGACTAAATTAAAACTTCCTAATTTAACCATTTGTCAATTAGAGTTTTAATAGCAATTAAATACTTCCTAATTTGACTAGATAAATAAATTCCTATATTTATCTACTTATCAAATATAGTATTTGATACTTATCATATTACCAACAATAATATGACACTAGGAGACCATCTACTACTAGGAAAAAGATTTTGACTTTTAATTAAATAATAAAATAAAAAACAATATATAAGACTAATAAATAGTCCCTTGCCACCCAATTCAATATATATGGGTCAATATTGTTTTTCCTATTTTATTAAATCCATTGGACCTTAATAAAAAGTTCACATGTGAACTATACCCAATCTTACTAAAAAAAGAAACAAGTCCACATGCTTTAATACAATTCTAGATGGACCCATAAATTGGTCCGATAGAATATATCAAGTGATCCATGCAAGTTCGTGTGGATTGGGAATCTTAACGGGCTATCCAAATTTATGCTCCACTAGACACAACCCAACCACTATCAACAAATGATTCACTTAGGTCCAATCTATTAATTTTAGTTCATTCCACTAAAAAACTAAAAATGAACTCTTAAATAAAGATAGAATAAGTTAATATTTCTCATTCATACCCTAGATAATCTTATTGGTGATAGTGTATCCCCGTGAAGAATACCAGTAATCGCCAAGAACACATAGACTGTCTATTGCTCTCTAAGTTACCATATTTACTCATATGACCACATTTTGAACTTGGATATTTTGACTTGTCCAGAAGCCATATTTCATTAGACACTATTAAAAACTTAACGTTAAGATTTAATATCCAATACCTCAAAACATCCATATGATGATATTCTACTCACATTTAATAAATGGAGCCACAATATCCATATCTATAAATGAAGTCCTCTATCGATTAACAAATGAGTACTACTAAACTATCAAGGATAGATTATTCTATATAATAGTACTCATTGATAGCTCAAATGATAACACTTGCAACCATAAGTCCACCATTTATCTCAGGATTGAGATAGACTCTTCGATTGTCCTCAAGTGAAAAACTTTTATCCATTGACGGTTCTGGATAAAGTATTTCACTATGATCGTATTCAATGCACCTAATGCACTGGATTGTTTTTCCCAAAGACACCACAATTTAATGATTTAAGACTCATCATAACACATTTGATCCCACTCAAATGCTAGCAAAAGAATCTACAACTTTGATAAGATAAATGCGTCCAACCTTTATCTTAAGTTATGAATATTATTCAAGACTAACTAAAGAATTATATCTACCTCACACATATCCAGATGCATGAGCAATTCTTCTTTTCTCATAGTTTTTTGACCTTATGATTATTTAAGTTTGATATTTATAATAATAAACCATAAATGCTATAAGATTTGTTAAACTAGAAATCTCTTTATTAATATGAAAAGATTGTCAAAAAAATTATTACACTCTTGCTATTGAGCATAATCCTAACAATCTCCCACTTGTACTATAGTAAGTGTGTCATATCTCTCATTCACATGTTCTCTAGATGCTCATCACTTTTGTGGAAGAGCCTTTGTAAAGGGATCCGCTAGATTTTATGCTAATGCGATCTAGGTAATCGTCATATCACTCATATGCACAATTTCCCTCAGAATGTGATACTTTCTTTCAATGTGTTTCCCTCTCTACGACTTCTTGGTTCTCTCGAATTAGCCACTACTCCACTATTGTCACAATAGATAATGATCCGTTTATTCGCATCAGGAGCCACTTCCAAGTCAATCAGGAATTGGTGGAGCCAGACAACCTCTTTAGCAGCCTCGCAGGCGGTAACATACTCAGCTTATATGGTGGAATCAGCAATACAAGATTGCTTGATACTTCTCCATATGACTGCCCCTCCTCCAATAGTAAACACAGATCCTGATGTTGATCTCCTAGAGTTAGAATCTGATTGAAAATCATAATCTATATATCCAACGAGAATTAAATCCCCTCTAGAGTATACAAGTATATAATCTCTCGTTCTTCTGAGATACTTGAAAATATGCTTGACTGTCATCCAGTGATCAAGACCAGGTTTCTATTGAAACCTGCTAACTATGCCTACAACAAAACAAATATCTGGTATAGTACAAAGCATTGCATATATGAGACTTCCAACTGCCGATGCATATGGAACCTTACTCATGAATTGCACTTCATGCTCATTCTTAGGAACTTGTTCCTTAGAAAGTTTGATTCCATGTCTGAAAGGTAACATGCCTTTCTCGGAATCTTGTATGGAAAACCTAGACAAGATTTTATCTATGTATGAAGCTTGGGATAATGCAATCATTCTATTCTTTCTATCTCTTATGACTTGGATACCAAGAATATAACTTGCTTCTCATAAGTCCTTCATATCAAATTGTTTTGCTAACCATTCTTTTACTGATGTCAACACACCTACATTGTTTTCGATGAGTAGTATATCATCAACATAAAGAACTAGGAAAACCAACTTCCCACCTTTAATCCTTTTATATACACATGGTTCATCAAGGTTTTGAATAAATCTAAAACTTTTCACGGCTTGATCCAACCTTATGTTCTAGGATCTAGATGCTTGCTTCAATCCATATATGGATCCTTGCAACTTGCATACTCTTTCCTCTTAGCATTTTTCAATGAATCCTTCTAGTTGCAACATATAGATGCTTTCGTCAAGACTTCCATAAGGAAAGTTGTCTTGACATCCATTTACCAAATCTCTAGATGTAGAGATGCCGCATTGGATAACGGTATCCTAATGGACTTAAGCATGGCCACAGAAGAGAAGGTTTTTTCATAATTGATACCTTCCTTCTGTGTGTAACCTTTAGCTACCAATCTAGCTTTAAAGGTTTTTCACCTTTCCATCCATTCCTCTCTTCCTCTTGTATACCCACTTGCATCCAATGGGTTTTATCCCTTTAAGCAAGTCTACAAGAGACCAGACTTTGTTTTTGAACATTGATTCAATTTTGGATTGCATTGCCTTTTGCCAATGGCGACAATCAACATCTTCCATTGCTTCCTTGTACGTATAGGGTTCATCATCATTCGGGAGATTCTCTAGAGATTCTCCTAGACCGATGTATCTCTCGGGTTGTCTACTAACCCTCCCACTATGATGATGTATGGTAGAATGTTGATCTTTGGTGCGGGACTTACAATTGAGCTAGGTTGTGAAACTTCTTATGGAATTGTATCTCCTGAAAGCTCATTCAGGACAATCCTACTTTTTAGCATAAAATTATTCATATAGTCCTCTTCCAAAAATTTAGCATTTGTCGAAACAAATTCTTTAAGACCTAAAGGACTATATAAATAATATGATTTTGTTCATTTTAGATACCCTACAAATATGCATGTTTCTGAACGGGACTCCATCTTTTCTGTCTTTTCTCTTAACACATACGTAGGACATCCAAATATCCTTAAGTGTTGTAAACAAGGCTTTCACCCGATCCGTAACTCATGCGGTGTTTAGGAACCGACTTAGATGGTATATCGTTTAGAATGTACACAGCGGTTTGTAAAGCACGTCCCCAAAAGAATTAGAGAGCTTTGAATAACTAAACATAGACCTAACCATGTCCAAAAGAATTCTATTTCTCCTTTCTACCACCCCATTCTTTTGAGGTGTACCTGGCGTAGAAAACTAAGAAGTTATCCCATCATCAATAAGATATTGCTGAAACTCACCAGATAGATATTCTCCACCATGATCAGACCTCAAGATTTTTATGCGTTTCTCAAGGTGATTTTCTACTTCAGCTTTAAATACTTTGAACATGTCAAAAGCATCTGACTTATGTCTCATGAGATACCCATAACCAAATCTTAAGTAATCATCCATGAAAGTGATGAAGTACTCATATCCACCTTTAGCTTGAATGCTCATAGGACCACACACATCAGTGTGTATCAATCCTAGACATTCAGTTGCTCTTATGCCTTTGGTCGTGAACGACCTTTTGGTCATCTAACCTTCCAAACAAGATTTACAAGTTGGTAGATCATTAACCTTTTAGTCACTTAAAGGTCCATCACTAACCAATATTTTGATCCTAATAAGGTTAATATGACCTAGGCGCAAATGCCATAGGTAGGTTTCATCTTTTGATAATTTTACTCTTTTGTGATTAGTTTGTGTTGATTCCGTGTCTAACAAGTGAGAGATATTTCTATGCAAGTGGAATAAGCCATTTTCCAATGTACCTTTACAAAAAAAAAATTGTTATTCTTACTAACAGGCTCTTGTTCCCACTCATTTGCAAAGCGTCTGGCTACTTCAAAACAAGTAAGTAAAAGGACCAAAAGCTGAATTGTATGAAGGCTGTGAGATTGGCCCCCACTTTATTCCCATGCCAGGATGATGGTAACAGTTGTGTTGTTTTCATGGTTAAGGGCATAGAGTATGTAATGATGAATAAATATGTCAACTTCAATTTCAACCATGATAACATCCCTGAGTTTAGAAAACAAATGGCTAGGGATATCTTTGCTAACAGTTTACGTTCTGATTAATATGTAGAAAATTGGATTGTGAATTTTATTGCTAATTGTATATATTTCCATTACAATTTATTTATGAATATATTACTATTTGGATATGTTGGGTGTGGATATGTTTGCATTGCATTCTATCCTAAGTAGTGGTACGAGGTCCAGGTTCATAACAACATGATTACATGCTAGTTTATAAAAATGATTACATGCTAGCGTGTAAACATGATTACACGATACTTAATGATTCATTAAACGGGTAAAGATTACACGTTTGAAAATATGAGTGATTACACACACTACAAAAAAAGTGTCTATTAGCGACCAACTATTTTCGACGGCTCAAATTACCGTCGATGATTCAGCCTTTTTCGACCGGCTTTTCGACATCGTCGAAAATAATGAAAAAAATAATACCACATTTTCGACTGTAAAAGGTTGTCTAAAATAGTTAAAAAAACAGTCGAAAATGACCCACATTTTCGACGGCATAATATACTCCATCGAAAATGACCAACATTTTCGACGACGCTATATGTACCATCGAAAATGACCCACATTTCCGACGGCAATATATGTGCCGTCGAAAATGACCCACATTTCCGACGGCAATATATGCGCTGTCGAAAAATGACCTACATTTTCGACGGCAATATATGCGCCGTCGAAAAATGGCCAACATTTTCGACGGCATAAATACCGTCGAAAATGATAAGCGAATTAATATCAAAATTCCGATGGCCATTCGGCCATCAGAAATAGTCGAATAATTTGGTATTATTTTTATTATTATTTGTTACGGTATTGTCATGAAAAATATAATTAGTTAAATATTATAATATAAATTAATAAATTGTAATGGAATATATTTATGTATGTGATAACTTATATACTACATTAAAAAATAACTTATAAGTCAATATTTTAAATACATTAAAATAGGTACTAATTTTTTTGTCTCTATAATTTTTAGCGAAATCACTCTATAAATTTTTTTCACCAAGTATTTTAGTTCAATTTTGAAATATCAATTAATTTAAAAAAACATAAGGACACATTGGGCTAAATTAATTAAGTATGAAATATATCAAAATTATTAGTAATTACAAGAACATTTGGTTATTTTTAATTATGTCTACTAAACTTGACTATATAAAAAAAAATTAAAAAGAATGCTCTAAAAAAAACCTTTTTTTTATATCTATTTGTATATTTTATAAAATAATTATAAATCTGTTTTGAAATGAGTTTAAATTGTTATTTAATAAAAATTATTAATTTTTCACTAAAATATTGATTATAAAAAAATACATATATAAAATGCATTACCTATTAAAATATGTAGCTGTAGCAAAATAGTAAAATCAAGTCATATTTTTCTTTCAGATAAGAGAATATTTTAATAAAAATATTTAATTTGAAACACAATATCATAACATATTAAAAAGTATGCAAAATATAAATTCAATTGGATCATGTGTAAAATATATAAATAGTATATATATAGATAGTATGCAAAATTTATCATATATAAACCTATAGCAAAATGGTAAAAGCATCACTTACTATCTTCAAGGTCCATGTTCAAATCATAGAAGTTGCATGAATTATTTGGAATTTAACAATGGATCAGGGTGATGTGGGGTGTACCCGGTTGATCTTGGGGGTTCCTTAAGAAGGGTTTAAAAGGAGATGAAGTATCAAAATTCAACTAATTTTGACTATTTTTTATTACTATTATCGACGGTAAATGACCGTCGAAAAAGGAGGTATTTTCGACGGCTCGTCGTCCATTTTTAATATTATTACCGAAGATCATTTTCATTTTTTACGACGGTCATTACAGTAGAAAAAAGTGGTATTTTCGACGGCTCGTCGATAAAAGTTTATTTCCGGTATACATATTTTCGACGGCATTCGACGGCATTCGACGGTCATTTCCCATTGATAAAGCGTATTTTCGACGGGAATCCATCATTTTCGATGGCATTAGCCCTCGTTGATGGCTATTTTTTTTTTGTAGTGACGCGTGATTACATATTGTAACGTGTAATCAGTTACATTGGTGCACCGTAAAAAATTACACATTACATTATAGGAAAAATTACACGTCAGTTTATAATCATGATTACACACTATATAATGTAGCATGTAATCATCTTTACATGCTATAGAATTGTAATCATGATCACACGCTACAGAAATACATCGTGTAATCATTCTTACAATATGGCGTGTGAGGATGCTTAGCATGTAACCATCAATATTGTTACCATACAATGTGTAATCAATCACTTTGGTGCATTGTGAAAGATTGCCAGATTCAATAATTGGAAATATTGCACACAATACTGTACACATGATTACACGCCATAGCGTGTAATCATTTTTACACGCTACAGAAACGTAATGTGTAATCATGCTTACAATGTGGCGTGTAATGATTCCAAGCGTGAAATCATTAATTTTGGAAATAAATCTCCAAGGCCTAGGAAGAAATCTCCAAGGCCAAGAAGACCTGTTCTAAGGCATAACAAAATTTTCCTAGGCCAAAAATACATCATAAACTGGCGACTGGAACCATTGCTATTGACTATAATTCTTCTAAGCCTGAGAACAAATCTCCAAGGCCTACCACAATTTTCCTAGGTCAAAAATACATCATAAACATTCCAATTTGTACATATTAAGCCCTAAATGCCTAAGAGTTGTTTCAAAACTTGTCAATTGTACTCGTTAAGATTGAATCTATCTCCTGTATTCGATTTACACATCCAAACTCGATTCCGGTAGGGGGAACTCTGATTTTTAATAACACTCTGTGCAACCGAAAAAAATTATAAAACTAAAACAAAAATTAAAACGACATTATATCCAGCATGGGCCTAGCAACAGTTCCTACACTTAAAATCAAGATTCCTAAGCTTTAAAATTCCTAAGCTTAGTCCCTTCTTATCAGCCCCAATACTGACCACGTGACACCTAAATACGCCTAAGCCTATGAGAGATTTTACTGGCCTAGAAGCAATTAGTTTGGACCTAGAATATACCTTTAGGCCTAAAACTAGGAGCAATTTATTTGTGCCTAGAATTTTCTCCCAGCCCTAAAACATTACTCACGGGCTTAACCCATCCTCTATTTTCAAGGTCAGTAATTGCACCCCTACCCAAAAACAAAAGCAATATCAACAGCCAGTAATCCTTATCATATTTTTGCTCAGCAACCATCAACACAAACTCGAACAAAAATATACATACACAAGAAACCATCACTAAAAGTCATAAAAAATAACATTTTCAATGAATACAAATGATATATAAACCTATTGAGGTTGATTCAACAGTATTTAACACAAACAAATATACATACACCATAAACATGAGGTTTACAAGTTCCCTAAAACGGGATCCAATTTTCATAGCTCCAGGTCACAGCCAAGACACTTAGATGACTGGAGGCCCACTGACTTTCTCTTCGTCCATGTAAATCAAGATAGGTTCAGGTGGCTTGTCATGGCCCTTCAGCATGTTATGCCATTCTTTCTTACAAATGCTACATGATCGAGCTTTTTTGGTTGGTTCGTTTGTGCTATATGATGGTTCCGGGCAAGTTGTTTTCTTATGTCCTTTTTTGCCACACTTTGAACAAGAATGTAAATTTCTTTTCTCCCCAGCAAACGGTATCCTCAACTTCTTTAGTCTTCCCAGTAGAGTTTTTTTCTCTCATAGCAATACAATACGGTTCCGGATTGCATCAAAAATGTCAAAAAATTCAGGATCCGGAATAGAGTTGACACCCATTTTATAAGATGTTTAAGAAATCTTGTTGTGTAAAGATCAGAAACAAGTGAGTTGATTGACACTCCTTTGAACCTAGGCCATAACACACCAATAAACAAAAATTTAAGTTTGTAAAATCAACCACAACAGGTAAATATACAGAGTTAAAAGATTGGGAAGTGTAACTAGCAACCGCCATTGCATGAGAACACGGCAAGTCATCTAAATCCCATTTACAGCATGAACAAGAACGTTTGTCAAGGTCGACGGTTGTTTCCCTCCATTTGTCATCTGCTTTAAATTTATTAAAGTGAATGGCGTGATTCTCACACCGTTGTGTTGTATCTGTCCTATCTTTGATGTGTTCATCAGCAAACGTTGTCAAGTATGTAGACATTTCACATGCATTTGTCCGACGATCGTAGAACCACCATCTCAACAAATCTCTGATACATTCCGTCATTGTTGTGTTAGGAAATTTTTGGACTGTAACTAGACAAGAATTCATTGATTCAGCAATGTTGGTGAACATAAAAATGTACCTCTTTCTAAGACTATGTGAATGTGAAAACTTCTTTATGCCAAAGCCCTATAACTCATCGTAAACCTCACGGTAGGTTTCTTTCAACTTAGCCATTAAAAGATCAAAATCCCTGATATGGTACGCATAGGTAGCACGGTAGTAAAGCGAAATGACTTCATCCCTCTACTTGCAAAATCTTTTGAGATTTTTTGCTAAGTGGTATGCATAAATCCCATATGCTGCATCAGGGAATATGGCTTTCGTTGCATTGATTATACCGGTTATATGTATATTTTATTAAATGTACATGTCACTGACAGATAAGACAGCCTCCCAAGAAGATTGCCAGATAAGTATCAAGGCTGGCATCTGAAAAACACCATCGGCAGTATCGCCCAGACACGAGAACCCAAGTAAGGCCGAATACAAATACTCGGCACATTCAGTTTTACTCGGGACACCATGTCAAGACCAAGTAAAGAAGTTGCCAAAAAATATGTGATCCACATAAGTAAATGAGCCCAAAGAAGGAATCTAGAATCAGACTCCAATACGGAAACATCCTTATTTCAATCCCTAGTATCAAAGAAGGAAAGACCTTAAAAGTTACTAGAAGGATAAAACACTAAACAGGAAACGAGTCCAAATCAAGCAATAACTCTACTATTCTAGAAGATTGAACATCGATTAAGGAATATGTTCTAAACAGACTGTGCAACTAGAATCCCACGAAGATTCAGATTCGATCCATAAGATCTTAGAAACAGGAAAGAAGACAAAGACGACTTCAACAAGCAATTAATTCTAATTAAACATTATCACCGCACCTTATATGTAACAAGGATTAGGGTTCTATGGACATATAAATATACCCATAATATCACTGTAAAACGGACAACAAGAACACACAGAATAGAGAACATAAACAAATCATCACAAAAGAGAGGCAAGAGAGATCGAGAGGTGTAATTTATCATTTAATAGTGGATTTGGCTTGGTTGTGCATTCAATGAATCGTGGATGTTTCTCCGGTCACTGGAGTTTTACCACGTGTATTCGTGTCATAACAATGTCAACCTTGTTGACGTCAATTTCTTATTGGTTGAGAAAGTCAACAATGCTGGATTTGATTATAGCCTATCAAAAGAGATGAGAAAGAGAATGTATTTAATATTGTTATGACATGAGTATAAGTGGTAAAACTCCGGTGATCGGAGAAACTTCCACTGGTGGTTTAATGCACAACCAAGCCAAATCCACGGTTGAATGTTAAATTACACTACTCGATCTATCTTGCCTCTCCTTTTTAGTAATTTCTTTTCTATGGGTAGTTATCTATCTTTTACAATGAGATTATGGATCTATTTAAATGTGTATATAATCCTAATCCTTGTTACACAAATAAGGAAATATGATAGTGTTTAACTAAAACAGGTTGCTTGTTGGAGTCATATTTATCTTCTTTCCTCTTTCTAAGATCTTGTGTATCGAATATGAATTTTCATGGGATTCTAGTTGCACAGTCCGTTTAGGACTTATTACCTAATTGGTGTGCAGTCTTCTAGAAGAGTAGTTGTTGTGCAGTCTTCTAGAAGAGTAGTTGTTGTTTGATTTAAACTGTTTTCCTCCTCTGATGCAGGGGATGGAAATTAGGATGTATTGAAGTATGATTCTAGATTCCTTCTTGTGCTTATTTTCTAGTGGATCACATTTTTGTCTTCTTCACTCGGGCTTCTCATGTTGTTCTAAGTAAAGCCAAATGTGCCTAGTATTCGTATTTGGCCTTACTTGGACTTTTATGTTTCAGTGATAACTCCGATGGTAGCTTGGATGCTTATCTGGCAATCTTCTTGGGGGGGCTGTCTTATCTTTCAGTGACATGTACGTTTCATAAAATATACATTTAACAAACCACATTCTCTTTCTCTTTCTCTTTCTCTTTTGATAGGTCATAATTGAATTTTGTGTTGTTGACTTTCCTGACCATTAAGAAATAGACGTCAACAATTATCGCTAGAATGTGGGCGTGAACCTCCGATCTATCTTAAACGATGTCTGGTGATAGAATCAAGGACGGTTCCAGGAATTTTCAAAAGTTGACAGATAATGCTCATAGAGGGGGGATCACTTAGGATCCCGCAGCACCCATCACGAACCAGCCAGGATCCCTGGCTAGCAACCGGCGAATCCCTCCGACCAGCGAGGACATAATGTGTCATTTTAGGAAGCATTACAATAATTATTGACAGATACAGTGAAGGAAGGAATTGATCTGCTTGCCGTAAGAGAGACAAATTCTCTAGACCAACCATCTCCACAAAATCATTCACCTCCTAGGCTCTGATCGGTTATAGTTGGGCCAGAACCAAACGAGTTAGCAGCCATTAGGAATTCAGATCCTACTAACTAGACTGGGGGTACACTATACAATCGGGACAAGAATCTTGAGATACCCATAGAACGCCCTCGCCAAAAATGAAGGCACGGTCAAACGGGGAATGATAGGCATCGCAAACATGATCGGCGGAGGGATCGGTCATCATTATAAACGCCACCAAGGAACTATATGCTTACAAGGGATGGCTCATGAAACCAGGAGGCAGGACAAAGAGGAATTGGAAAACGGTTTGACGGTCGTCTGAGAGTTCAACCATCAGGGATAGCTGATGGGCGATAGAAATATTATGATACAGAGCCTAACCCGAGAAGTCGAGAATAATAGACATCAAATGGATGCGTTGATTAGGTGTTACTGACACAATGAGTTGTTTGACGATGATTCTGATAGCCCTTTCACTAGAGACATTCTGCAAACGCCATTCCCGGAGAGATTCAGGATATTGTACGTGGAGTAATTAAAAAAGGATACAGATCTTAAGGAGCATGTCAGGCGGTATACGAGCGCCATTGCCCAGTATGCCCACAACTATCCTTTGTAGTGCCTTTACTTTCCACAGACTATTGGGGATATAGGCTCAAGGTGTTTTGGGAGATTACCTTCAGCACATATTGGAAGTTTCAAGGAGTTAAGTAGAAGCTTTTCAAGACTATTCCTTGGGAATGTCCACAGGAAAAAATCGGTGGCATACATCTCTCAACTAAAGTAAGGAAAAGACTAGTCACTAAAAAAGTATCTGGGAAGATTTGGCCAAGCGGTCTCAGAAATCGGTAGTGCAAATGACGAAGCAATAATCGTTGCATTTATAAATAACCTACAGAACGGATGATTGTCTTTTGACTTGAAGAGAGCTCGTCCAACTAGATATACAGACATGATGGACATGGCAGGAGGATATGCATTGGATGAAGAAGAAGAGTTAGCAACAAGAGGTTGTTATATGCATGGGGGAAGACTCGAGCAAAAAGATGTCAGGTTAAAAAAACCATAAAGGGAAACAAAAAAGAAATACCAAAGAAGAAAGAAGCTAAGATGGGGTAAACGAACGTAGGACAACAGACCAGACCAAGGAAAAATTTCAAGGAAAGTACACGAACTACACCCCGCTTCGAAAAAGGCAAGACAAGATCCTGGCAATATTAGAAGAAAAGAATCTGGTGAAGGAGTCACGCTGGCAGTTGCAATTTCCCCAACTAGACATGAAAAAATATTACAGATTCCATAAAGAAAGCAGGTATGAGACCTCTAAATGTTTCCAATTCAGGGATCACATAGAAACCCATATCCGAGAAGGGCACTTACAAGATATTATTCTGAATTAAGATGAAAAGAAAGAAACACGGGATGAAACCAAGTCTGGAGGTCATAGTTCAGGTCTAAATAGAAAGGCCAGTCTCAAGGTGAGTGGAGCCATACAAACCATCTTTGGAGGACCGTCGATTGGAAAAAGTAACCAAGAGCGGACTCAGGAAATCTTAGAAGCTATTGAAGCAAGATAAAATTTCAATGTTAATTCTATTGAGCCTGATCTGAAGAGAGTAAAGGAAGGATGGGACCCGAAAGTGTTTACTGAAGCTGGTTCGCATAGGGTCGACGTCCGACCAAATGATGCTCTTGTCATAAACACCCGAATTGGCCATAGGGAAGTTCGAAGGATACTAGTGGACAACGGTAGCTCAACAGAAATCCTTAGCGTAGCCATTTATGATCAGCTGAGATTGAATTGAAAGGACTTGCAACCTTTTCATATCCCGCTCAGAGGATTTAGAGGAGTCAAGTTCAGGTCTCTAGGAACGGTGAAATTGCCCGTGAAAATCGGAGTGGCACCTTGCCAGAAAACGGTGCTACTCGACTTTGTATTGGTAGATAGAGAATTGGCCTTACAATGTTGGAACCCCGTTGACTAGTTACGCAGCGGAACTAGGTTTTAAAATTTTTAATACAGATCATAATCTTTTTCTAGCACCAGTGAACATGGGATCGTAATTATTTTTTGAAACTAATACATACAATATGTAAACACAGGAAATTGAAATCGATATAATCAAGAAGAAAATCTTACCAACGTTTGGAGGCTCCTTCACTTTACGATATGCTCCTGTCTGAACCACTCAATCTTTCTCGCTATCATCCAGAACTGGTAACTGCGTGTAGACGCATCACGGTCTCAAGAACTTGAATGGAGGATGTAGAGAAATACTTGAAGAAACTCTTTCTTCTCAATTTGGTGAATTGATCTCATGCACACATAAATTGCATCTCATGCAAAACTTAAATTGATTTATGTTGTTACATTCTTAAAATCATAATATATATATATATATATCTAATATATATAATTTTTTTTCTCACGTACTTTTATTTTTATAACAAAGCAAGCACCTGATCAAAACAAAAACAAAAAAAAAACCTGCACTTCCTTTTATTTTTCCTTGTTTCACGCACCAAGAAAATTGCATCTCATGCTAATTCTTTTTTTTTGCACACACACACACATATATATATATATGTATGTATGTATATCCTTGTTTGTATTCTATACAAACACTTATATATGTGTACGTACCAATTTGCATCCAATGCAATCTCTTGTGTTATAATTGATATATATCTTTTAATTATCCTTTACAAATATATATAATATATTAAAAGTGATAATAAGTATTTTAAATTTAAATTTAAATTTAAATACGTAGATAAATAATTTAGTAAAATAAAATAATCCTATTATTTTATCTTCACCTAAATCCATATATCAACTAAAACCCTCAAATTAATAGTTAATTAATAATTCATAAATATCAATATAATTAAATAATCTAATTATTTAATTAATTTAACCATTAACATTCATTAAATAAATAATCTCACTATTAAATAAATTCCCGAATAAACACGTGTCACTTTCGTAACACAATTAATTTGACAATCCAATTAATTAATCGTGACCCTTGTTACCTAAATCGATCGGGGCTAGCAAGGGGACCTAATGGACCCACAGTATTTTGAGCTCCAATAATCCTCAGAATCATTAATTAAACTCTTTAATTAAAATTCCTTGATTATTAACTCCGGTGTTATTCCACTAAAAACCCGAAGCTGCACTCTCTCAACTGTAGACGCTTTTAAACTGACCGACACAACTCGGTGCCCATCGATATAGCTATTACACATGGTGTGATCCTCCATAGCGGTTCATAATTAGAGCTGGGTCATAATGTCCGTTATACCCCTTTAATTACATATATCCTTTAAGTACCGTTGATTCTCTATTGGACAATAAATCTTATTTCCTTACGGAATTAGAAGATCGCTCATATTATCCAAGCCCCGAATTAACCCTTAAGGGAACTACCATCTACTTCTCATAAGAAGGAGTGGATTCCACTATTGTGTACAAACCTTCCCAGCCACAAGTCAAACCGTAATCCCAACATACGGAGTATATTGATCAGGAAATACATCTGACCTCAGCATTGGTATATCAAAGACCACGATTTAACCTAAAGGTGTCGATAAGACACTCAGGATTAAGATCACCCATATATAGCCATCATTAGTAGATGTATATGAATCTCATCGGTAAACGGATCTTGGTGAGAGATTCATATAGATCATGGCCCAATCCTATATGATCACATCATACAAGATGCCTCCATTCCCATATCTCATATGAAGGATTCAGGATAGAATCATCGTACATTATGAAATAGACCGCATCTACTGATTAACCATAAATAAAGTCCCTAACTTTATTTGCTATCTATTGACTCTTTAGATTGCATGTCTTTTACTGTATCCATCCGTATATGACACTCATATACACAGTTTGAGACTACATCCGGCAATCTTGGATGTTAAATATATGCATAAGTTATAAAATAAACAACACAATATGAATGAATTGAACTTTTCCTTTTATTTATTTCTTAAATCCATTTACAAATTACATCTTTAGGGTATGAACACCATTTTGCTGAGGTGTACCAGAAGCTGTGAGTTGGGAAACGATCCGATCGTAGTGACTTGATAGTCCTACTTAATTGATTCTCAACTTCAGCTCGAAATTCTTTAAACTTTTCAAATGTTTCCGACTTTCATTACATTAGGTAGATTTATCCGTATATTAAGTAGTCATCTATAAAGATGACATAATACTCATAACCACCCCTAGCTTTAACATTCATCGGTCCGCAGATGTTTGTAAGTATAAGCTCTTGCGGTTCTTTAGTTTTAAGCCATTTTCCATTAAAAGGTCTCTTAGTCATCTTACCTTCCAGACAAGGTTCGTAGACAGGTAAGGTGTCAACCTTTAACTTACTTAAAGGTCCACATTTTACTAATTTGTCTATCCGGTTAAGGTTGATATGACCAAGCCTTAAATGCCTGAGATACGTGCCATTATCTGGAGAAATCTTATGTCGTTTAGTTTTTGGTTTTTCAACCTTAAACATTTCGGTGTTGAGCAGTGTAGTATGCATTAATAGTCTTAACACATACAAATTGTTTTCATTAATTCCTGAACAAATATTCAGACCATTTTTTCCAATAATAACAGACTTATTATTAAAAGAAATAGAATATTTTTGTTCTAACAATTTAGAAACGGAAATAAAATTCCGTGTAAATCCAGGAATATAAAATACATTGTCCAACAATATATAATTATTATAAAAACGCACTCTAATTACGGCCACTGCTCGTGTCGACACGACATCCCTTGACCCCACACGCATTGAGAAGGCTTGCTCCTCTAGCTGTGTCCAAGAATCAGTCCATTGTAAAGAAGAACAAACATGGTTGGTGGCCCCTGAATCAACTATCTAGGGTAAAGAATCATCTTCCACTAAACATGACTCAAGAACAAGTAAATCATATTTACCTTTCTTGGACTTCTTCTTTCTTTTGGGCTTTCTTGGGTTTGGGCTTATCCTTCGCCTTTCCAGCAGACCTCTTCCTCTTTTTATTATTGGAGGAAGATGGTTTGGCAACATTTGCATCACTGGTCTTGCCCTTGTTATCCTTAGTCAATGACTCAAAGGTAGTGAGTTCATTGAGCAACCGTGTGAGATTAAACCTTAACTTGTTTATCTCATAGTTACTCTTAAACTGATTGACACTCTTCGAAAGAGTCGTTAGTATGATGCTCACTTGAATGGGTTCGTCAATGGCCCCACCATTGATTTCTATCGTGTTGAAGTAGGATATCATGCTCAGGACATGTTCCCAAATTGACGTACCTTCATTCATATGAGCGAATATAGCGGAACGAACAACTTCGTGTCGCTTTTGCATGGAGTGCTACCCGAACATAGCTTGCAATGACTCCATGATTTCGAATGCTGAAGTCATTGCTTCGTGCTTTGTGACAAGATCATCTGTCATTGAAGCCAACAGATATGTTCGGACTTTCTCATCAGATGAGACCCATCGCTGGTATGACTCATGAATAGTTCGTATGGCATTGGCAGCAGGCACCGGAGGACATTCCTCCATAAGCACAAACTTGAGGCCTTTGGTGACCAAAATTGCATTAAGGTTAAGTTTTCACTTAGTGTAGTTATCACTAGTTAATATGTCGTTTGCGAGAATTTGAAATAATGCAGAAGATATTATTGTTGAAATAAATAAAACATTCATTCAGTCATTTATTTAAAACAAGTGCGAGTGTTTGGTATAAATATAAACATGATGCATGAACATGTTTAACGAACTAGAACTACCCTGAAACTAGTTGCTATACCACGACAAACAAACAAACCACAAAAAAGTACCGCCTTAGGGTCGGTCAAGTCTTTGCATGTTAGACCTAGACATTCTAAATCAAAAGATATTCTAGAATAACTCTTATTCCATATCATTCAACCATCGTTCATTCAGTCAGGTTTTTAATTAACAAACTTAATCAAAACCTTTGTGAGTGTAACCTACCATTTCAGATCTCACGAGCTTAACTCAAGAATTGCAGCATTAGGGTCGGTCAATCTCGAAATACCCTTAGAAATCCTATTCGTTAGGAAGTCAACCTTAGTATTGACTTTTGTGGAAACCCTCCTTAGGGAGGACGAAAGCAAAGCCATCACGAGGCCCCACTCAGATCTCACGGTGTTTAACTAATGATGGAGACCGCGAGATATATATGTTATATATCCCTCTCCCACTCACTATTTTAAAATTAGGGTTTTCTTTTAACTGTTAATGCACCTAGACTCTACATGATTAAATGACTAACTTTAATCAAACTATCTAGCACATTAACTAATTAGAACCAAATTCTAATTAACTAATAAATTATTAATAATTTTTAACAATTAAAAATCTAATCTATTAGTGAATAATCTAAGCCTTTATAAACTTTTTACTAAGATCAGATTATTATGATAGTGTTTACCAAGTTTTAACTATTAAAATCCTAACACTTTATTCGGTTCATTTATTATTAGGTTATTAATCATATTAATCCTACTTACAATAAATGACCATATTAATCTAACTTATTAAACTCTTTAATAACAATATTAACATTAATTAGAATTACCAAGTTTTCAAACCATTAAAAACTAATCTCATTATTCATAACCATTTATGTATTTACCTATATTAATCACATTTAAAAAATACATAAAATATCAGGCTATGATGCATGTATGACGTATCAAATATATTTGTGTAGGCACATCTAATCTAAATGACATACGTATGGATGACAATGCGTTTATTATCACATAATATAAAACATGCATGAATTGACCGAGTACTGTGGATTATTTAATGTAAAAAAAAATTGGAATCTAAAATTACAAAAATACCCCCAAGGCATTCTTTGGTCTTCTTGTAATTTCCGAGTCTTTCAGTCTCTTCAGGCACTCCGATTCATCTCATGAATCCTTCTTTGCAATTTTTTTAGGTCTTTAATATAGGTTATATTTTTTTTTACAATACAATAACTGTAAAAAAAATTAAACAAAAATAAATAAATAAATAATAATAATAATAATACAACCCATAAACCCTAAATCCACAATACCGTATAATTAACGATCAATCATGTTTTTGTTAATTAAAAAATATATATCCATACAAAAACAACATACAGTAAATTTAAATCGTGCCTACACAATCATACATACAAAAGCATCGAAAACAATTTCCTGTTCCGAAAATAAAATTGGCTCTGATACCAATTGTTGGAACTCCGTTCACCGGTTACGCAGCGGAACTAAGTTTTAAAATTTTTAATACAGATCATAATCTGTATCAGGCACCAGTGAGCTTGGGATCGTAATTATTTTTCGAAACTAATACATACAATATGTAAACACAGGAAATTGAAATCGATATAATCAAGATGCAAATCTTACCAACGTTTGAAGGCTCATTCACTTTACGATGTGCTACTGTCTGAACCACTAGATCTTCCTCGTTATCTCCCGGAACTGGTAACTACGTGTGGGAGCGTCACGGTCTCAAGAACTTGAATGGAGGATGTAGAGAAATACTTGAAGAAACTCTTTCTTCTCAATATGGTGAATTGATCTCATGCACACATAAATTGCATCTCATGCAAAACTTAAATTGACTTATGTTGTTCCGTTCTTAAAATCATAATATATATATCTAATATATATAATTTTATTTCTCATGCACTTTTATTTTTATAACAAAGCAAGCACCTGATCAAAAAAAGAAAAAAAAAAGAAAAAAGAAAAAAGAAAAACAAAACCCCTGCACTTCCTTTTTTTTTGTCTTGTTTCACACGCCAAGAAAATTGCATCTCATGCTAATTTTTTTTTGCACGATTTTTTTAAGAATATAATATATATATATATATATATATATATATCCTTGTTTGTATCCTATACAAACACTTATATATGTGTACACACCAATTTATATATGTGTACACACCAATTTGCATCCAATGCAATCTCTTGTGTTATAATTGATATATATCTTTTAATTGTCCTTTTCAAATATATATAACATATTAAAAGTGATAATAAGTATTTTAAGTTTAAACTTAAGTACAAATACTTAGATAAATGATTTAGTAAAATAAAATAATCTTATTATTTTATCTTCACCTAAATCCATATATCAACTAACACCCTCTAATTAATAGTTAATTAATAATTCATAATTATCAATATAATTAAATAATCTAATTATTTAATTAATTTAACTATTAACATGCATTAATTAAATAATCTCATTATTCAATTAATTTCCGAATAAACACGCCACTTTCGTAACAAAATTAATTGGACAATCCAATAAATTAACCGTGACCCTTGTTGACCCACAGTATTTTGAGCTCCAATAATCATCGGAATCATTAATTAAACTCGTTAATTAATATTCCTTGATTATTAACTCCGGTGTTATTCCACTAAAAACCCGAAGCTGCACTCTCTCAACTGTAAACACTTTTACACTGACCGATACTACTAGGTGTCCATAGATATAGCTATTACACATGGTGTGATCCTCCACAGTAGTTCATAAATAGAGCTGGGTCATAATGTCTGTTATACCCCTCTAATTACATATATCCTTTAAGTACCGTTGATTCTCTAATGGACAATAAATCATATTTCCTTATAGAATTAGGAGAGCGCTCATACTGTCCAAGCCCCGAATCAACCCTTAAGAGAACTACCATTTACTTCTCAAAAGAAGGAGTGGATTCCACTATTGTGTACAAACCTTCCCAGCCACAAGCCAAACCGCAATCCTAACATATGGAGTATATTGATCAGGAATTGCATCTGACGTCACCCATGGTATGTCAAAGACCACGATTTAACCTGAAGGAGTCGATAAGACACTCAGGATTAAGATCACCCACATATAGTCGTCATTATTTGATGTATATGAATCTCATCGGTAAACGGATCTTGGTAAGAGATTCAAATAGATCATGGCCCAGTCCTATATGATTACATCATACAAGGTGTCTCCAATCTCATATCTTGTATGAACGATTCAGGATAGAATCATCGTACATTACGGAATGGACTGCATCTATAGATTAACCATAAATGAAGTACCCAACTTTATTTGCTATCTATAGACTCTTTAGATTGCACGTCTCTTACTGTATCCATCCGTATATGACACTCATATAAATATATAGTTTGAGATTACATCCGGTAATCTTTGATGTTAAATATATGCACAAGTTATAAAATAAACAACACAACATGAATGAATTGAACTTTTTCTTTTATTTATTTCATAAATCCATTTACAAATTATATCTTTAGGGTATAAACCCCAACATACAATGCCATACTAGGTCGATCTTTCCTAAACAAGACAATGGCAGTAATGGCTACTTAAGCCCTGATGATCAAATTCCCGACTGAATAAAGGGTAGGAACAATCAAGGGTTCGCAAGAAATGGTCAGAAGAGCCAATCTCTCTGTTTACAAGGACAAAGTTAATAGTGTACACCATGTGTGTACTCTGACTCAACTGGATCAGACTAAGATAGGAGAATCATTGATGTTCGAGTTCGACCCAAGGAAGGAACCTGAGACATCAAAGAATGAGACAACAGAGGAAGTAGTCTTATCATGACAGATCTTATCAATTTGCTTAGAGAATAGAAAGACGTATTTACGTGGAGTCACTAAGATATGGGGGGGATAGACACGCGAGTGATATCACATTACCTGGCCGTGGATTTGAGCGTAAAGCCTTTAATTCAAAAAAATAGGTCTTTTAACCTGTAAAGGAGTCGGGAAATAAAATAAGAGGTGGAAAAGCTACTCGCTATGGGATCAATCAAAGAAATAGACTATCCTCAGTGGGTGGCAAACGTGGTCTTCGTCCAAAAGAAGAATGACCAATGGAGAACGTGCGTGGATTTCATAGATTTGAACAAACCCTGTCCGAATGATAGTTTTCCACTACCCAGAATAAACCAGTTGGTTGATGCTATATCAAGTCATGAACTGCTCAGTTTTATGAATGCCGATTCCAGATACAATCAGATCCGGATGAATAAAGCAGATGAAGATAAAACGGCATTCACAACTGACCAGGGTCTATACTGTTATACAATAATGCCTTTGGGCTAAAAAAATGCTGGGGCCACATATCAAAGACTAGTTAACATAATATTTGCTCGCCAAATTGGATGGAACATGGAAGTCTACATAGACGACATGTTAACCAAAAGTATCACGGTAGCCAAGCATACTTCAGACTTGTTCGAAACAGTTGATGTCGTGAGAAGGTATCAGATGAAGCTAAATCCAAGCAAGTGTTTATTCGAAGTCCCTTCGGGAAGATTCCTCATTTTCCAAGTTTATCAAAGAGGGATTGAAGTAAATCCCGAGAAGATTAAAGCCCTCAAAGAAATGATTTCTCCAATAACCTTAAAGGAGGTGCAACGTTTGACAGGATGCCTAGCTTCTCTCGACAGATTCATTTCGAAAGCCACAGACAGATACGTACCATTTTTCAAAATAATTAAAAAATGGAAGGGACTTGAATGGAATGCATAATGTGAACAGGCACATCGGAAAATAAAAGAATACTTGGGACAGACACCTATCCTCTCGAAACCAAAGGAAGGAGAAGTACTTTATCAGTACTTGTCCCTTATAGAATTAATAGTAAGCTCAGTCCTAGCCAGAATAAAGGATGGAATACAAAGGCCATTATACTATACCAACAAGGCTCTTCTTCTGGTTGAAACCAGATATTCTCAGGTAGAAAAGATGGCTTTAACATTAGTTTCGGCAATAAGGAAGTTGAGGCCATATTTTCAGGCACATGCAATCAGGGTTTTCACCGATTGCCTACTTAAGTAAATTTTGCAGAAACCTAAGATTTCAGGGAGATTAACCAAATGGGCAATCGAGCTAAGTGAATTCGATATTAAATATGTGCCCAGGACATCACTCAAGGGCCAAGCAGTGGCGGATTTTGTAGCAGAGTTCACAGAGCCTGATCTAAAGGCAAAAAGAATGTTAGGCAGAAGCTTCTCGTGGAAATTATATGTTGACGGCTCCTCGAACAATCATGGCAGCGTGGCAGGGATCGTGATATGCACCTCAGAAGAAGATAACGTTGAATGTGCCATGAGATTCGACTTCAAAGAAACAAACAACAAAGCAGAATATGAGGCACTGCTAGCAAGGCTTAGAGTTTACACGCACTCGGAGCAGATGAGGTCGATATATTCAGCGACTCACAGGTAGTCGTCAACCAAATCCTAGACGAATATCAGGTCAGGGATGAAAGTATGATGGCATACTTGGGCATAGCAAAACAACTCCTCCAATAATTCAAAGAATATAGGATTTTCTAGATCCTCAGGAAGAGAATGAAAAAGTAGATGCTCTGTCCAAGTTAGAATCAACAACAACCACAGTCAGACCAAAGAATATCCTAGTCGCACATCTTCTCAAGCCAAGTATAGCTGATCCAAAAGACTTTGAAGTTTCAGAAACCTGAATACTGTCAGATGGTTGGATGACTAACCTAAAAATGTATTTGGAAGAGGATGTACTCTCAGAAGACCCCTCGGAGGCAAAACACATCAGGTACAGGTCAACTAGGTATACCATAATTGGAGAAGAACTTTACAGAAGAGGATTCTCCCGAACACTCCAAAGGTGTGTATCAGAGGAGGACGCACACCGGATACTAAAAGAAATCCAAAGCGGTGTATGTGGAAATCATACAGGAGGAAAAAGCTTAGCACACAAAGCACTTAGGCAAGGTTTTTATTCGCCTTCTTTGTTCACTGATGCCCAACGATGTTTGAAAAGCTGTAACTCTTGCCAAAGAATCGCCAACAACAATCTGCAACCCCTGAGTACCTCAAAAGTCTCACGACCCCATGGCCATTCACCGTATGGGGTTTGGACCTAATTGGTCCAATACCGGTAGGAACAAGAGACGGAGCAAAACATGCAATTGTGGCTGTTGATTATTTCACAAAGTAGGCGGAAGTTGAAGCATTGGTGCACATAATGAAACCAAACACTACAAAATTTGTGAAAACGAACATACTCTATAGGTTTGGAGTCCCGAATACAATTATCACCTACAACGGTATCCAGTTTGAAACTAAAAATTTAGGTAACTATGCAAAGAGTAGCGGATTTCTACTTACTATGTCAATCCTGCCCATCCTCAAACAAATGGACAAGCTGAAGCAGTGAACAAAGTCATCAAGCACAAGCTTAAAGCAAAGCCGAATGCAAAGAAGGGTAGCTGGGCTAAAGAACTTTCTGAAGTATTGTGGGCTTATCGAATGATGGCAAGGATCCCTAAAGGGGAAACACAGTTTTCTTTGGCATTCTGAACAGAGACTATCATCTCAACAGAAACGTCATATATGTCACCCAGAGTCAGGTTATATGATGAAGATCATAATGTTGATGTGTTGTTACAATGCCTGGATGAGTTAGACGAAAAAGGGGAGAAATCTGAAATGCAAAACACGGCATATCAGCAATGAACGGCTAGGCATTACAACTCCCACGTCTGGGTAAGGAATTTCCAAATGGGAGACCTAGTGCTCAGAAGAGTATTACTGAACACAAAGGATAGAGCCGCGGGTTCGTTGGCTGACAAAAGTGAAGGCTCAAACAAAATCAAAGGAATGACCGAGCATGGTGTATCACCCGACCAGAATGAGGGGTCTTACCCCGACTAAGCAACGCCTAATACCTAAAGATCTCTTATCCTTGAAATTCCCTAATTTTAGGATTTATTTCTTTCTAGTCAGGATATTTTTTAGTGATTTATTCTTAGAAACCCTTTGAGGATTTTTCATATTTTGTTAGTTTTGCAGAATTATAAATAAAAACTTGACACAGGATTCCTAGAATTACGAGCATATGACTAAAAAATTGACATACAATAAAATGCTCGGGACCATTAATTTGGTAAAAATCCCGAATGGGCGGAAATGCTCGAAAGAGCATGCCAGCCGAACAAGGTCAACCATGATCTTAGCCAAAAGGCAAACCCAATGCCCCAGATTCTGGAAAAAGGCTCGGGGCTTTGTCAGGTAAATTCCGGTGAGTTGCGCAACTGTGTTAAGCAACTTAGAGCTTAACAATTCGGTAAATATTTGCACAGACAAAACTAGGAAACATCCTCAGTAACATGCGTAAGGACCCAAAACGTATGATCGTGGCAAGCTTCGTTGCAACGTTTGGGTAGCAACCGAGTATGGAATTCAAGTACAAATCTACTTGGCTTTATTTCAAAATTACTCAGTTAACAATATTAGCCAGTTAATAAGATACTTGGCGTTTAAAAATTGTAAACAAAGTTACTCGGGCAGCGATACTAGCTAGTTAATAAGATACTTGGCATTTAAAATTAAGTTGCTCAGATAACGACATTAGCTAGTTAACAGGATACTTGGCATTTTTTGAGTAGCGCTGGGTTTGCTTTACCTGGTTTAAAATATTTATTTAATAAATTCACGACTAAGAGCAATCATGCAAATATGGAATTTTATTAACTACGAATTTTTACAAGTTCAAGTTTATCTAAGGCGGAGCCGAAGATTACGAGTCCTTGCCAATGCTTAGAACAAGCACCATTTCATATTCATGGAGAAGACTTTCGTTCGAAGGACAAACGATTGTGCAATCAACTCATCCATCCAAGCACTATAATCCATTCCGGAGGCCGATCTAACATCAGGCTCACACCCGTCAACACCGGCTCCTTGATTGGCATAAAAAGTTAAAAGAGAATGCTTTGCTGGGACCTCAAAGTTCATAGGATAAGGTTCTTTTCCTTGGCTATGACAATAAGCTCTCCACTCCCTCATTGAGTTCAAAGAGACTCCAAGGATCGGTCCATATGGTTTTTGATTGATAATTCCTAATTAGCTAGAGCCTTGTCAGTCGCCCGATTTTTTACCTTGAAGAACTCGCCAACTGAAACCAACCTCCGTTGAAACTCCCTAAGAAGTAAGGCATCATAAGCTGTGGACCTTTTAAAGTGATCAATTTCTTAAACTTCACATTCGAGCCTGTTTTCCTATGAGAGAGATTCAATCGTCAGAGCTTGGCGCTTAAGATCTTCAATTTTTCCCTCATAAGATGACTTCGCTTCTTCGGCCTCTTGTTCAGCCCGAAGCATCAATTCCTGGGTGATGGAGAGCAAGTATTTTAATGATTTAGCCTTCTCCTTTACAATAGAATTCCTCTCCTTGGCCTCCGTATGCTTCACCAAACAGCGATCGGTGAACTCCATGGCAGAACTAGCCTCATTTTAAGAGGTCATCTCAATCCGAGCATGGTTATCCTCACTCTCCTTTAATTGAGCTTCCAGACGCCTTATCTGATTAGCTTGGTGTTGTTATGTCTGAACACCCTCAGTAAACTCAGTAACCACCTGTAGGGAAGTAGGTTAAAGATGCCCAAATTAAGGTGCGTTAATGTAAAGTTCGGTTCAGAAGACTTACGTAGGTCGTACTGTTTGAAATATTATAAAGGCGCTCCGTAGAAGAACCATTCCTGAATCGGCTCCAATGGTCATCACCAATAAAAGCTTGATTGAAGGACATGGTTTTTAGCATATCCTAGGGGAAGGGCTTATAGGTTGTTCCGAGAATCCTGCTTCTGTAGCTTCAACTTCGGGGAGCAAGGAATTCTCTCTATTTAAACTCTCCCTTTCTCTTAAAGACTTCTCCATTTGAGCACTCGGTGAATCCCTAGCATCAGCATCTTCATAGCTCGACTCAATAAACGACACCACTTTTGCAACTTTTGGAGGAGGTTGAGAATGAGAATGATTTTCCTTTCTTTTTTCGGCCTAAGTACGGAAGCCAAGATCAGTTGCAAGATCTTCCTGGTCTTCTGTTATATCTTGAAAAGGCTCAAAAAAACCAGGAAGAGGAGGATCAACCTGTTCAGTAGAGGGTTCCCTAACTTCTTCCTCGCCTCTATCAACAAACCACTCAGTTGGGCTGGCAAGAAGGGCATCCTCATCCTCAGACAGTCTCTGGTCATTATTAGGTCTAATGGGACCACTGGGGCTTCTTGATTCCCCATAGTTGGCTGGGCGACCTCTTTAGGGATATATTCAGGAATCTGTTCGTCTGCCTCCTCAGGATTCTCATCTGATTCATCATTAGGTGAAGCAATCCCCTCTTCCCTTTGTCGAGAAGCCTCATTTTGGTTGGCCTGAATAATTCCCTTTACCTGGTGAGTCTGTGCGTCGCAAACGATATCCATATCGTATACTAAAAAAAAATCTGAAAGGGACAAGGGGTTGAAAGGCAGAAACAGTAAAAGTGTCAGAATAAAAGCAAAACAGGAGAGTTAGTACTTACAGCATCTGCGACGAGCAGAAATCTTAGTAAAAAAGCCAAGGTTCTTCATTTTCTCCTTATAAAAAAGGTAGGACTTACTACGTTTCTCTAAAGTGCGCAAGGCCACCCGAGCAAGGTTAGACAACTCGGCGTTCGTAAAAACAAGCAGTTTTTTGTTCCAGCGATCAGGAGAGAGTAAACATATCAAGGAACCTTCAGCACCTCCTGAGCTTCACCCACCGAAAGCTTAACTTGACTCCCATGATTGAGCCATGATAACACTAGATTTTGAGTCCGCTTTCCTATGCTTATTGCTCAATTCTCGGGTAAAATCAAGTGTTTAATGGCTCAATCAAATGTTTTATGCAGTATTTTATATAAGAGGCATAATATGGGAGATATGAGTGAAGTTGGGACATAAAAGATCTGGAAATTGGAAACTTTGACAAAAAGACACAAGATGTTGCTGTCATGGTGTGTCGTAATGGGAGACCACGACACACCTCGTGACAGTAACTTTTCTAAAGTGTCGCTTGTGATGTCATCATGAAAGACCATGACACGTCATCATAAAAGACCACGACATGTTGTCATGGATAACCGCGACATACAGGGAAGCGATAATCCATCAGCACGTGTTTCTAGATTGATTTCTGACCTATTTTTAGACCCATTTAAATACCTATCTTATATTTTGGTGAAAAAACATCAGCCACACAAACTCTTGGACACTTTCACCCTTCCATCACCATCCTTAGACACTTTAATCCATCCATTCATCCATGTTGGAATCTTGGGAAGCAAAAAGAGGAAGCTTACAAGTCAAGGAACCTCTATGACCAACTTTGGTTTCTTCTTTAACTCTTGTTTGTTTTATTTCTCTTCCTTGATGTGTAACTAATTTCTAAGTTAGGGGATTAATGTAAACCGGTTGAACAACTCTTTGTAGTCATATAGTCTAATGGTTTTTAATTAAATACCCTGGTAGTCTCTTTTATTTAAATACTTGCTCTAATTCCTTCACTTATATTCAATTGAGACCTCAAAGAATGTTTGTGTTAGGATTAGTTTATTTATGATGTTGATGGTTAGATATGGGTAACCATCCCATTTAGTCCTTAACTACTAGCTTAATAATTGAGAAAATTTCCATATGCATGACCTTGCTGTGAGTAATTTGGTTTAGAGTTTTTAATTAAAAAAATCTAATTCTAATCATTGCTCATTACATGTTTGCGTGTGAGTAATAGGAAAGATTTGGTGCTTCACGAAACAAACCCTATCAACTGGATTTAAGTGCTTTAATGAGACTCGTGGATTACAATGAATAGTTTAGTTAGGTTGCATTGATTCCCTAGCATTCCCTCATATTCATATTTTCGTGGGAGTCTTTGTGTTATTAAGTTTATTGCATTGTTACATATTAGCGAATTAAAATACCAACCCAAGACAAGCATTATGCCATTTAGTTTTCATGCACTTAGATTAGGATTAAAAAAGACTAATTAGTGTTCAACTAGTAGAATCACCGATCCCAGTGTACGAAATTTCTTTTAAATTGATTAAGATTAATAATACTACAATCAATTTTGGTGCCACTACCGGGGATCGGCGTATATTCATTAGTTGAGCCTAATTAGTTTGATTTAGGTAGTGTGTGTCATTTTATTTTATTTTATTTTGTTTGTTAGTTTTATTTTCATTTTTTAGTTTCTTTTTACTTCGTTGGTACTCTTATTTTTGGTGTTTAAGGGCAAACATGGTGTATGAAGTGGACCGTCAAGGTAGAGATATGGTATTTTATGAGACGGAGGATGTCTAAGACCTAAATTTTCATAGAGGAAGAAATTATCCATATTTTAACTCTTACAATCATGGGTGGCACAACCGTTCCAACTTCTCATGGTCTGACCCAAACAACACTTTGAATAACAAAACTCAGAACTACCAAGGCCAAGGGTTAAGTAGGCAGCAGTGGAACAACTCGGGTAATCGAGATGTGACTCCATATCAGCCTAGGAAGAGTCCTTTAGAGGACTTTATGACCACCCATGTCAGAGTTCACAACAGACAGATCAAAACTTGAATAATTTCATTCCAGCAACCGGGTAACGGTTCACCAACTGAGAGGCGTCAGTGAAGAAGCTGGTGACATAGTAAGGGCAAGTAGCTGATACAATTCACAAGAATGAACAAGCTAAGGTAGTGACAGTTTTGAGGAGTGCCCAAGTGTTAGACACCAGAGAGACAAGTGGAGAGCCAAAGAGGAAAAAGGCTAAAGAATCGGAAGAAGAAATTGAGGAGGAGACTTTAGTAGAAGAGAATGAAGATGTAGTAGTGGAGAATGTGCTCGAGAAGGCATCCCTACTACACAAGTCACCCGATCCCTACATCCCACTTGTTCCATTTCCTAGAAGGTTGAAGAAAGCCACTTGCTCAGTTGATTGCCTTACTGTATGTACAATTCAGGCAGAAGAGTATTCTAGAAATCCAATTGAGTATTTAAATGAAATCCTAGCGCTTTTTGAGGATAAAGGTGAGGAAAGTGGTCAAATTGGTGATCCATGAGACAAAACAAGCATTGTAGGACATTAATGAACTTGTGAGCAAAAACAGAGCTTGATGAAGAGAATGGAAATCCTAGAAAAGGAAAGGGATGAAGCAATCAAGAGGGCAGAAGATCTTGCAAGGCTAGTAGAAAAGCAAGAAGAAAACTTTACCCAAAGCACTTAAAAGATGCAATGTCAAATTAAACAAAAGGACAAGGAAATCAATGCCATCAAGGAGGAGTTGAGCGGAAAAGAAATTGCTTTAAAGGTAGCAAAGGTCAAGGAATGTGACTGGAGCTTGAAATGGCCGAACGAATAATTGAAACCTTGACCTAGGACCAAATCATAGATGAAGAAACTCCGCAACTCCACATCAGCAAGAGAGATGCAAACTATCCAAAGGCAAGAATCAAGAAGACCGAAGGTTGTTCGTCCTATTTTCCTTACAAATGTCATTTTTACCACACAAGGGGTAATAAAAAGGCCCAATGTGTTGAATTTATGAAAATGTGCAAAAAGAGATGAAGTATGCCTAAAGGAAACCCAAGGAAGATTCAAAAAGTTTTTGTCTGAAAAGATAAACTTGACAATACAAGAGACACTATCATTGATAGGAACCTTACTTGGTTGAAAGTGATAGAGCTCCAAGAGCCGTAGTGCTCTCACCATGTCTTGCCCAGACGTTAAATCCTACACTTGGTGTAAGGCAGCCCACCTAGGTATCTTTCCTTTCAATAACTTTTAATTTTTCATAATAATGGTGAATGGTAGTGATTCTACTTCACTTCCAAGTCTAAGTTGATCCACACCTTAATTGATTAAAAGATTAATTGTGTTGATAGTGCAAGGTATGAAAAAGCATAGGTTTGAGGGTGATTTTTCTTTTTATTTGCAAGTCTAGTGATTACCAAACTCAATTGTTCAAGCAAATACCATTGATATGTTTATTGTAGAGTATGTGTGCAGATTAGGCACTTAGGTCCATTGAAAGGCCTCAAAGAGGAATTTTTCCTGGTATGTTGCAATCATGATGTCATCATGGAAGACCATGACAAAACCACGTGACAAAATCACGGAGTTGCTGTCGCTTAAGGTGTCGTTGGTGTGTCGTTGATGCTCCAAATGTGACAATTCAATGTGAAACAAACGGTATGTCGCGGTCATGAATTCAGTCATGGAAGACCGCGATAAAACCACACGACAAAATCAAAGGATTGCTATCGCTCAATGTGTCACGTGGTTGCACAATCGCGACACCAGACTATCAGGGCCAAGATGAAAAGGCGGTATGTCGCGGTTATAAATTTTGTCATGGAAGACCACGATATGCACTCCATATAAAAGCTGCAGCTCGTGGTAAGGCAGCCCCTCACCAAAATTTCAAATCTCAACATCGGCCAATTCTCCCTCCATGTGACGTCGAAGACTTCCAACCCACATAATCGGTATTTTCTTCTTCTTTTCACTTGTTTTGGGCCCTTAACAGTCCGACATTCTAGTTCTACAATCTCTTACATGTTCTAGGGTTGATCTGGGGAATTTTCGGAATGTTTGGGGGTTAACAAAATTTTCTGTATAATTGTGTGAATTGAAGGGTGGGTTTTTGTTTTTGAAGTTATTGAAGCATCTATTGTGTTGATTTCATGATTATTGGTTGAATTTGGTTGAGTTTAGTAGAATTAGGTCACATTTAGGGGTAAATTTTGAGATTATTTCATATTTGAGAATTGGAGTTATTATTTTGCATATATTGTTATTATGTGGTGGTGGTTTGTGGTATCCGTGGTGTATCGGATTACCGGAGTTGTGTGAGTAGTGCTGAAAGGCTGCTAGAATTGTGTGATCCAAATTAAGGAGTGAAATGGCTAGAACCAAGCAAACAGCTAGGGTAGATTCCAGCCGTATGGAAAGGCCGAGAAGAGGCTAGGACAAAGGAAAGATGCAGATTCCACCTTGTGCCGAAAACCTCGATTTTTCGGCTAGGATAGCAAAATTCAATGGGAAGAAGTTTATACCTGAAAAGGGAATTAACCTGAGCGAGTTGCATGAGATCCCGATTCTTGGGATGGTTGGGGCTCAAGGTTTGTGCTCCTTTTGTCAGAGACCTGTAAAATATTGCCCTCAGATTGTTAAAGAATTTTATACAGGTGTAATTGAGAAGAACTAAAGTTTAGAAAGTTCAGTATTGGTTCGTGGTAGAGAAGTCCGCATAAGCTCTGGGGACATTAATAGACATTACAGAACTGACCTTCCACACATAGTTTCCATGTTTAAGGGAGTCCGTAAGTTTGACATTTTCTCCAGAATGAACATTGACCTAGCCAACAGTTTGGTAGCTCATCCGATGGAGTTTTGGAACTCCAGGTCTAACCCGATCAAGCAGAAGAAGTTGCTATTAGAGATGGCTTTCTAGCACATTTTCATTTCCCATTCTTTGAGGCCATACGAACATCGCACTACGGTAGCTTATGAGGTAGCCACCTTGCTCTACTGCATCAAACATGTGCATCCTCTAGATATGGGGTGATTATAAAGATGGAGATTCACAAGTCAACAAGGGACACAACAGGGAAAGAAGCTATGGTGTTTCCTTGTCTTATCACATTTTTCTACTAGGATGCGGGTGTGGACATGTCTTCCGATGAGTTCGTTGAGATGGTGTCTGATTTTAGGATCCATACATGGTATTCTTTATTTTCTGGTCGAGGTCTGGTGAGACCTGATAAAGGAGAGGGCAGCCGGCCTAGGAAGACTCAATCAGATGATGAGGACATGGAGCCCGATCAGGATGAGTAGGCAGATGATGTTTATGATGAGCGGCTGCCTAAAAATGATGATTCCCTCCCCGTATTGGAACGTTTGTTAGCAGCTACCAAACTCTCTAGAGGATGCAAGGAATTTATGAAGATACAGGGAATTTAAATGCCATTGGAGATGCCTAGCACTCAATCCTTCAACACATGCAGTGGATGGAACAATGGATGATGGCTAAGATAGATATGGTGGATGTAGGATTTAGATAGGGCATTGCAGTTTTGAGGTAGAAGCTCCATCTATGACAATATGAGAGAGAAATAAAACCGGTTCCATATCCATGGCACCCGTATCCAGCTCCTGGTTACTAGCCTCAACATCCATTTCTAGGTCATAGACCTCCATACCCATGGACACAAGGTATAGGTTCAGCTTTAAGATCAAGATTCCAACCCTAGTTCCCAGTTCATCCGATCGGTGGACCATTGGTTTTAGAAGAGGAGGCTATTGTCCAGACTGTCATAGAGATATCGAGAAAGGAAACAGAGGACAGAGCAGCAGCAGCAGCCAGTTGAAAGGGGAAGGAATTGATGCCCGGAACCTCATGGCCACCACCACCACCACCACCTCATTACTAGCTTTGAGCTATATTTTTTTAGCTAGACTTGTTTGTTTTGTTTTATTTACTATTTTCAGTTATATTTCATACTTGTTTTGATTACTCTTGTTATTTGATTTCTATTGTAGTGGTACCTTTGTATCTTTTCTTTTGTTTTATTTTAATTGCAATTAGAATAAGGGGTGTGCGCTATATTGTGTTACGGTTAATGTTTACTTGCCTTGGGGAGCTTTTACATGCCATGTTGATCGAGCTTTTATGTGTTTTTTTTTGTTTACATGTTGTGTTTGTTATGGTATAGGCGCCTTCTCCCCGGGCTCTCATCGTCAACATTGGGACCAATGTTGAGTTTAGGTTTTGGGGTGCCAACACCGTTGTTTTATGTATTTATTATGTTTGTATTATTTCATATATTTTTGAGTCAAAACTTTTCAAATATAGTCGCATGGCTAAAATATTTGAGCTTCAAGTAGCTTAGGTGTGATGCTTTGAGTGCGTGTTTGTGTGAGAGTTTATTTATGCATAATTTGCTCGATTGAGCATCTTGTTATCGCTCTAGGGTCTCACTTGCACTTCATGGGCTTGTCCCATCCTTTTGTATTCAAGTTGAGGGGACTCGGTGCTCAAGCACATTGTTCTAATAGTGGAGACCACCTAGTGAGTTCACATCAATTGCCATAGGACATCACATTGCATTATATTTGTGGATTGCTTGATGGATACTTACATTCCCTTGATAGATAAAATGGTGGAAATGATTTTAGGCAATATGTATGCTTACCTACTCGTATTACCCTAAACACATTCCATGTCCCTATTTGTGTGCTTCCAAGCCAATTTTGAGGCCAAACACGTAACTTTCTTTTGGAACCACATCACACCATATAGCCTAAACCTAAACACATGCCTACCCTCGTTGCCAATCTTGTTAGGATGTGTTCTGTTGTGGTTGAAAGATAGGAAAGCTCTAAATATGAAGAGTGATGTGTACTTAGGCTATATTAATAGATGTGTAAGGCAAAAGACTCAAAAATGTAAAAGTGCAAAAATATGCACTTATGAGCTTAAAAGATAAAAAAAATGAATAAGAGTCTTGTACGTAATTGTAAGGTAATCACTAGTAGAGTACTCATGTATAGCCTAAGTGTAATGAAAAGTCAAGCCTAACTAGTACCACGAGTGATGTGAATAGAGCTTAAGTATTGGGTGTATCGTGTAGTTTCTTAGCAAGATTTGTGACTTTTGAATTCCATTTCCTATTCTTTGTTCACCATATTTCACCCAATGGCCATATTACAACCAAAGGGAAGACCTAAATGATATACTATGAAATCTAGATTGGGAATGTTTGTTGAAGCATGATCTTCCACGTCCATGGTATTTCATTCATTTCCTAGGCTAGTTCACCAAAATAATAACGTTTCATTTCTTATCGTACACAAGCATTTGATTATCATGCATAACTCTATCCTTGAATACTTTGCATGAGTGTGAACTTAGGATTCTGAGAGGAAAGAAAAGAGAATGTCCACGTGAGGTTTAGAGTCAAAGCGAATTATGCTCGAGGTGTGAGAGTGAGTAATTTCCGACACAAGAGCCCTATAGGTGTAGGATTCGTGTTGTTTGAGTGTTCAGGGGGTGCCTTAAAGCTGCTTGAGAATGTGTTGCATGTGTCTACTCTCCTTAGCCACACCTTTTTGCATCTCATCATTAGTTGAAAATGCGGCTTCTGAGTTATTGTTGTTTAAATTTCTTTTGTTGTTATCGAGTCCTCGAGTTGTTTGCTTGTTTGTTTTTGTTGTTGTTTTGTCTTGATTTTAATCGAGGACGAGCAAAAGGCTAGATTTGGGGGGGTTAATCGAGCCACGATAACACTAGATTTCGAGTCCTCCTTCATTTGCTTATTGCTCAATTCTCGGGTAAAATCAAGTGTTTAATGGCTTGATTAAGTGTTTTTTTGCACGATTTTATATTAGGGGTATCATATGGGAGATATGAGTGAAGTTGGGACCCAAAAGAGATGGAAATTGGAAACTTGGACAAAAAGACACAAGATGTCTCGGTCATGGTGTGTCATCATGGGAGACCGTGACACACCACGCTACAGTAACTTTTCTAAAGTGTCGCTTGTGATGTCGTCATGAAAGACCGTGACACGTCGTCATGGAAGACCGCGACATGTCATTATGGACAACCGTGACATACAGGGAAGCGACAGTCCGTCAGCACACATTTCTAGGTTGATTCCTGACCTATTTTTGGACCCATATAAATACCCATCTTATATTTTGGTGACAAAACATCAACCACTCGAACTCTTGGACACTTTCGTTCTTTCATCACCATCCTTAGACACTTTAATCCATCCATCCATCTTGGAATCTTGGGAAGCAATAAGAGGAAGCTTACAAGTCAAAGAACCTCTATGACCAACTTTGGTTTCTTCTTTAACTCTTCTTTGTTTCATTTCTCTTCCTTGATTTGTAACTAATTTCTAAGTTAGGGCATTAATGTAAACTGGTTGAACAACTCTTTGTAGTCCTATAGTCTAATCGTTTTTAATTAAATACCTTGGTAGTCTCTTTTACTAAAATACTTGCTCTAATTCCTTCACTTATATTCAAATGAGACCTCAAAGAATGTTTGTCTTAGGATTAGTTTATTTATGATTTTGAGGGTTAGATGTGGGTGACCATCCCATTTAGTCCTTAACTACAAGTTTAGTAATTTAGAAAATTTCCGTATGCATGACCATGCCATGTTTGATTTGGTTTAGAGTTTTTAATTAAAAAAAACTAATTCTAACTATTGCTCATTACATGACTGTGTGAGTAATAGGAAAGATTAGATGTTTCATGAAACAAACCCTATCAACTGGATTTAAATGCTTTAATGAGACTCATGGATTACATTGAGTAGTTAAATTAGGTTGCATTGTTTCCCTAGCATTCCCTCATATTTATATTATCATGTGAGCTTTTGTGCTATTAAGTTTATTGCATTGTTACATATTAGCGAATTAAAATACCAACCCAAGACAAGCATTATGCCATTTAGTTTTCATGCACTTAGATTAGGATTAAAAAAGACTAATTAGTGTTCAACTAATAGAATCATCGATCCCAGTGAATGAACTTTCTTTTAAAATGATTAAGATTACCTAATTCCCTCATGCGAAAAACTAACTGGTTTTCTAAGATTTGTTTGAAATGATTAAGATAAAACCCTTATTTTTTATATAAGGGGAAGTTTCGATGCCCCGTTTCACCTTCACTCCCTTGGGAATCCAGCTATCCGGTTGGCTGGACAGAAGCAAATAAATCTTAGTATGACCCTGGACAGAAGAAAATAAATCTCAGTATGACCATACTGCCTAAGAGTATAAAAATGCTTTATTTCACGAGGAGAAAGCGGCGGCAAATTTATCCGGCTCCACATGTGCCACATGCACATCAAAATCCTATAGCTATTTGAGGCAAGTTGGGCCGGAGCGATCCCTACCTCGGCTAGGAACCATGTAATAAAGGGTTGAAGGGGAAAAGTCACCCCGCAGCTAAGCATAGACCCATAAATTGTCACCATACCAAGAGGAGGATTCCACACGGCCCTATTACCAGCAAGTATCATCAAAATGAAATTATCTCTATCAAACTGAGCTCGATATTTCTAGATTTCCATATCCCCGACCATATTCGGTTCAGCATTGTGAGCACTCGGACGATCAAGAGAGAAGAGAATTTGAGAGGCACAACGTTCTTCTTCAAAGTCGTTCTCATCATCCACTTGCCTTCCAATCTGAATGCCGCCTGGAATATTTCTGGGAATCGTATAACCACTTTGATGCTTTCCCATCCTAGATAGTAAAGGTACCATGTGACGATCAGAAATGGAAGACTTAGAGCTAAGGCAAGAAGGAACACCAGGATAAAGCTTAGTAACATCAACGTTCAAAAAATAGGGCTGGTCAGGGGGTGATTCCCCCAATAATTTGTGAATACAAGAAACTATATAAGTATCTCCACGCTCAAGAGTATCAAAAGCCATAACAAAAAGACGATGTCGTGCAACAGGATCCATGGGAATTGACCTTTAAAGCAGAAGTAGGAAACTAGAGAAGAGCTTCAACAAAGAACGAATAATGGATCTGTACGCAAGTGAACAAGAAGACAAAAGCAAGCCTAGATCTTTTCCTTTCGTAAGGATAGCGAAAAATAGCCCCGTCAGTCTAAATAAGTCGCTCAATGATCAAAGGCTCGAAACCCTATGGTTTGGAAATGTGGGAAGATAAAAAAAAAAGGGACATTCGATGACATAATCGGCGTATCGGATAATCAGCAAGTCGTATCTCATAAATGCCAACAGATACACCAAATGATAGAAGGGCACGTGTCGTGAAGAGAACATATCAAACCATCAGAATTTCAGAACGTCAAAATCATAGGGATTTTACGTGAAGAGACAAATTACAGATGCATGGTTGCCATTAAGACACGTCATAAATGTTGTGAATTGATTAAAAATTATTATTCCTGCATTAATGAGACATTAATGAAGGAAATGACAAAAAGACATTGGAGGTACAACAATGAATTCTACTCGGCAAAAGTATTTGAAGAGGATGCTGTTATATGTATATTTTATTAAATGTACACGTCACTGACAGACAAGACATCCTCCCAAGAAGATTGCAAGATAAGCATCCAGGCTGGCATCTGAAAAACAACATCGGCGGTATCACTGAGACATAAGAACCCGAGTAACGCCGAATACAAATACTCGGCACATTCAACTTTACTCGGGACACCAAGTGAAGCCCGAGTAAAGAAGTTGTCAAAATATATGTGATCCGCATAAGTAAATGAGCCCAAAGAGGGAATCTAGAATCACACTCCAATATGGAAACATCCTTATGTCACTCCCTAGTATTGGAGAAGGAAAGAACTTAAAAGTTTCTAGAAGGATAAACCACCAAACAGGAAACGAGTCCAAATTAAGCAATAACTCTTCTCTTCTAGAAGATTGCACACCGATTAGGAAATAAGTCCTAAATAGACTGTGTAACTAGAATCCCATAAAGACACAGATTCGATTCATAAGATCTCAGAAACAGGAAAGAAGACAAATACGACTTAAACTAACAACTAGTTCTACTTAAACACTATCACCGCACCTTATATGTAACAAAGATTAGGGTTCTATGTACATATAAATAGACCCATAATCTCACTGTAAAATGGACAACGAGAGCCCATAGAATAGAGAATAGAAACAAACCATCACAAAAGAGAGGCAAGAGAGATCGAGAGGTGTCATTTATCATTCAATAGTGGATTTGTTTTGGTTATGCATTCAACCACCCGTGAATGTTTCTACTGTTACCAATGTTTTACCACGTATATTTGTGTCATAACAATGTCAACTGCATTCTCTTTCTCTTTCTATTTTGACATGTCATAATCGAATCCAGTGTTGTTGACTTTCCAAACTATCAAGAAATAGACATCAAGAATACCATTGTGTTGATCCGAAACTAACATCACACAGTCGGGTTATTAGATAAATTTACAGAGTTTCTTTAAAAAACCAAGTCCACGACTCTGTGCATTTAGAGTTTGCAAACCTAAATGCCAAAGGGTATATCATCTCGTTTTCGTATTTGCACACTGCAACTAACAAAACACCCCTGGTCCTAGCCTTCAAATGGGAAGCATTGATGCAGATAACTGGCCTAATAACATAATTGAACCCCTCTATAGAGGCTCCAATTGCCATGATTACATATTTAAACCGGTTTACGAGTCGGTCTTGATCTTTTTCAAAGTTTTGGGGTTGGTTTGTTCCAGAACATAAAAATAAGAAGGAAACCTCTGAACGTATTCCCACGGACCACCAAATACCTGATTCAAAGCATGCTCCTTCAACCTGTATGCTTTGTTGTACGAGAGGTGTATGTCATGTTGCTCCCTCATCTCAAAAATAATATCTTTATGATGGATGATGGGTCTGGGATTAAGATATTTACTTGCAAACAAATCCCCTATCATTGCGGCGCTTACAAGTTTTAATTCAACATTGTAGTTGTTATTTCTTTCACATGTGTGCTCATTAACGAAAGCCTTCACATGCCAATAAGTCACTTTATTCGACTTACATGCCCAAAGAACCCATCCATAACTTCTCTGACTACATTGCGTAGTGAAACATGTATTGGAAGATCGTGAAACCCTATACTCAAACTCTTTCCAAAAAGCATATGACCCTACAACTTACTTCAATGTAGGCTTATCCTTGAACATCTGTCCTTTTTATAATGGACCTTGATTTGCTGAATTGTCAAACACATCCACTAATCGAACGGCTATAATTTAGTAAAGACCCTGATACTATCCACTGTGTGTTCATGGAAGGTGAAGAACTGTTGGGTGTTTCACTTACCCCTCATTCTTATGTTCGAAGAACTGTTTCTGCTTGCCCACCATCAACATCACCACCGCTCTCATCTTTTGTATCACTGGTTTTTAAACTGCCGGACCTTCTGGAAGTATCAATACTTTTGGAGCTATCATTGTCACCCATTACTGCATGCTTTGTAGTGAATGCTGGCATCGCTTAGTCATTGCATGCTGAAGTGAATCCAGATGAAACCTGAGATGCAAGCAGATTATTACTGTCACTAACTAATTTATAGTTTGGAGTACCAGCTAGAGACCGTACATACTGATTGGATTGGATTTGGTGAAGGTCAAAATTTAAGTTTTTGACAAATTTAACATCAATTACGGCCCAACCTCTTCCCTTATGAATAATCACAAACTTTACATCATCGTCACTCATTACAGACAATGTAACTATATCAACTCCTGTTTCCACATGCGAGGTTAGTTTCAACTCAATTTGGTCTCTACTAACCCCTGTCCGCTGGTATATGATTTCCACCAATTCATTGTACACTCCGTTGTCTTTTTTTAATAGTCGTACTGAAAACGAAATAGAACCGGTAAACGTGTTACCCTTCCAATGCTCACCTCACTGAACTAACAACCAAGACATGGTATTCTTAGACCATGAAAATAAAAAAATTCTGTCAACAACAGTATAACAATTACTGTAATTCAGTTTGGTTCAGAGCCTAGAAAAAACAATTTTGAGCCTAGGAATGCTTCCCAGGCCTACAACATTCCTCCCGGGCTTGGATATGTTGGGTGTGGATGTGTTTGCATTACAATTGTTACTAAGTATTCGTAATAGGTCCAACTTCATAATCTATATAATTGCATGCCAGTTTATAAGCACGATTACATGCCAGTTTACATCATGGTTACACGCTCATCAAGATTACATGATTAAACAATGGCACCCATTACACGCCATAACGTAAACATGATTACACTCTACATTATGTACCGTGTAATCATGAGTACACGCTACAGAAATCAGCGTGCAATCATTCTTACAATATGGCGTGCGAGGATGCTTAGCGTGTAACCATCAATATTGTTACCAAACAATGTGTAATTAGTCACTTTGGTACATTGTGAAAGATTTCATGATGCAATAATGTGAAATATTACACGCCATATTGTACACATGATTACAAGCTACATTATATAGCGTGTAATCATGTTTACACGGTACAGAAATTTAACGTGTAATCATGCTTACTGTATTGTGTAATGATCCCAAACGTGAAATCATTAATATTGGGAATAAATCTCCAAGGCCAAAAAGACATGTTCCAAGTACTAACAAAATTTTCCTAAGCCAAATATAAATCATAACACGACACTGGAACTATTGTTGTTGACTACAACTCTCCTAAGTCTTGGAAGGTGTAATTGTGAGCTTAGGAATGGTTCTCAGGCCTACAACATTCCTCTCAGGAATCAATCAATAACTAACACCGCTGGTTTTGGTTCAACCAACCAACACAACCAACACCTTAATCATAAACTGTAATTCAGTTTAGGTGAGTGCCTAGGAACAATTGTTTTAGGCCTAGGAATGAATGGTTTCCAAGCCTACAACATTCCTCCCGGGCTTAGCTCATCTTCTGTTGTTAAAATCAACAACGAAGGTTCCATAACAATAGCAAAATCAATAACATGTGTTTTGGTTTGGTTCAACCATCCCCCAACATAACCAACAGCAATCAACACAAACAAATATACATATACCATCAGCAAATATACATCAATACAAATATACATACACCATCAACACAAACAAATATCTAAATCCCATCAACCGACAACAATATCAAAATCATAAACCTGTTTTGGTTTAGCAGGCCTAAACCTTTTCCCCACCAAACAATAAATTTTCAAACAAACCATACAATATTATTCACCAGAGTGCATTTCCTGTTATTCATGTGATACTGAGGACGACATGTTTGAACCCAACAATACTTTGGCTCAGTTTGGCATTGCTTCCCCAACTGCTTTTAGGGTCAAAAGTGATTCTGGACCTCAGACAGGGTGTTTGGTAAAATCATGGGGAAGTGCTTTTGGTCACTTTTAGCTTCTCCCAACTGAGTTTTTGAGAAGCTACAAATACATGCTTTTGGATTTTGGATTTTGGATTTTGGCTTTTGGATTTTGGATTTTGGATTTTGGATTTTGGATTTTGGATTTTGGCTTCTGGCTTCTGCTTTTAGAAAACGCGCTACAGTGATATTAAATGAAATTTTACTAACTTTCCAACTTTGACCTTGTCTTTAACGAAATTTTACAAAAAAAAATTGGACTTATATTTTTGTACCAAAAAAATGTTTCCATAATTAATTCAATAAAGTAAAATAAAAATTAAATAAAAAATAAAGTAGAATAAAATAAAGAAATAAAGAAATAAAGAAATAAAGAAATATGACTAATTAATTAAATAAAGTAGAATAAAAAATAGAGATAATTAATTCAATAAAGTACCATAATTATATAACACTTAACACTAAATACCAATAAACAAAAAAAATATAAAGTATAGCAAATTAGTACTATTTAGATGTCTTTGTCCTTTTAGTAATTTTACACACTCACAACACTTTTTATATAAGTTTACCAAACACATTGAAATTGCTTTTAGTTCTCACAGTATTTTTGAAAATCAGTTTACCAAACATTCAGCTGATTCTTCCCACAGTAATTCCAAAAGCAATTCCCCTCACAGCAATTTCAGAAGCACTTCTCCCCATAGCACAGCAATGCCAAACTGAGCCTTTATACACCTCTTAAAAGCTTGATGTGTCATTTCCTCAAACACCTTAACTAAACCCAATAATACTACATACACAAACCCCAATTCATGGGCAACAAATCCAAAACCCTCAATCCATCATTATATCAAAAACGTCTCAAACTTGAACAACAGAAAAAGACCAAGAGATTCAATGATATTGGAAACTTAAGTGTCATTATGGGACTTACATTGACCGTGTAATTTAGTCATTTTACACGGTTTAATTGTAGAGGACATTATTGTCTTGTAAAGGTTATTTCCTAGAAAGTAAACATCAATAAAGGCTTGATATGCATTTTTTTTTCCTAATGGGCTATTTCCTAAAAACGATTGTTGGGAAAGACTATATTTGCAAGGTTCCCTTTTTTTTTATTGATTCTTTTTTTTTTAAATGTAGATACTGTATATGCATTGTCACACATTAAGCGACAATGAACTTGTTTCATGTTGAATGATGCTTCTAACGTGTGGTGATTTTTCCAATTATATTAACCGTAAAATCAGGTTTTTCGGTAATTGTTAGACTGATGATATATGTTTATCTAAGTTTTGGTATTTTTGCTTTTATGAGTGACATTACTATGGTGCTCGTGGTAGTGTGTCTATACTGCCTGAATATGGAGAACCACATACTTATAAGCATAGTCGAAAGAATAAACCAAGTACTTTGCTGCTCTTCAATTGTCAAGGCTTCGAGCCATCAGACTTTGTATTTGTTGGAGGATGGAAATTGGCAACGGTTGTATGTTTTTTAAACATGTCTCGCCTCACTATTTTTTAAAATATCTAGGTGCAATAGTCAAATTAAAATATTAAATTGGTTTCTGTCGTGCCAAAATAATCTCTTATGTATATAAAATGCAAATATTTTGATTTATTTTAACTGATGTATTTTAAGCAAATTATACCTAGCTAGTGCAAAAATTGTATAGATTCGTATAGGAACAATGCAGGTTCATTACACGAGAAAATATAAATTTAATTAGGGGAAATTTCACTAAATTCAATACTTTTTGATAAAATATCACTTTTTTAATAATCTTCATTATTTTCACAACCTTTGTCCCTACTTTTTCCAAAATATATTAGTTTAATTGTTTCGTAAATCAAATGTTAATCATACTTAACGGAAATATGACTATTTTGTTTATTTACATGGAAAGTATTAAAGTGAATTAAAAAATAAAATTAAAAATCATTAACGGTGGAGATCTAGAGATGGATCTCCACCATTGATGGAGCTCCATCTACGTTGGAAATTCATTAATGGCCTAGATCCCTCTTTGGATCTCCACTAGAGAAATAATTAAAACTTGAAAACTAATAAACATAAAACACTCAATCCAATCAAATATAAAAACAAATAGAAGAAGGAAGAGACACAAGATTTTTGCATGGAAAATCCAAACTAAGGTAAAACCACTGACCCCTTAGACAATCACCGAATCTACTGGTTGAAAGTTTGTTTACAATCATTTGGGACTTGTAACCCAACTCTATCAATCTACAGACCTTTGGCTAGCAGTCCTTGACGTACTTGCTTATAGAAGTACGGTCTCTACAAGTTTTCTTCTTGCTCACGAGCTTTATGGTCTTCGTAAGACTCCTTGACCACTCTCCCCTCAAGAATCTAAACAATTTTATCATATATAAATTTTATCGGATGAACACGTCATCAAACAAAGAGGATAAATTGCGAGATGGACATCCAAATAGGTATTCAGAAAATATCTTACAAGACAGTGCCGAAGAAGATAAAACTCGAATAAGCAGATGTTGAATGAAACCTACTCGGGATCAGTTAACGACACTCGGGACTGGTTAAATAACGCATCCACTCAGGCTCAAACGGCGCTACTCGGGGCCAGCAGGTATTGCTCTTACTCGGGATAAATATGAAGAAAACCGAATAAGAAGCTTAGTGCTTAGTTCACACGGACTAGGTCATTAAATACAGGAAGATATCCATATCAAGAAGGAATCATAAAAAGAACAGAATACTGAGCTGGAAGGGTTCTCAATGAAGATTGTCGTGCTCGGGTCGAATCGGCTTGTCAACAGGAGGTTGGTTCTGTACAAGTTTTTGTCGACCACTGTCTAGCAAAGAAGATAGAGGTCGAGAAGAAGGTTTCTTTGGCAGAAGAGAAAGTAACATCTCTTTAGGACTTATTGTCTTCTGCCTAAGAATCAATGCTTAAGGCCGAGCAGGAAGCAGAGTAGTCAAAGTCGGCGTATGAGCAAAAAATTGAAGATCTTGAGCGCCAAGCCTTGACAGTTGAATCCTTATCCCGGGAGGCCAGACTGGAACTTGAAATACAAATGGTGGATTGTTTCAAAAGGTCCCTTACCTATGATGCTCTTCTCCTTCGAGAGTTTAAACGAGGGCTGGTTTCAACTGGTGAATTCTTTAAAGTCAAGAATCGAACAACTGAGAAGGCCTGAACCAATTGAGAGTTGTCAATCAAACATCATGTGGAGCGGTCCTTGGAGTCTCTTAAAACTCAGATGAAGGAATGGAGAGCTTACTGTCGTAGCCGAGGCAAAGAGCCCCATCCTATGCATTTGGAGATTCCATCCGAACACTCCCTCTCTACCTTCTATGTCAATCAAGAGTCGGTCGTGGAGGGTGTAGAGCCTGATGTTGGGCCGATTCCAGGGGAGGATTACAGCCAATGGATGGATGACTCAGTCGACACAAATGCTTAGCCTTCTAACGAGAGTTTGCTCCACGAGTACGAGATGGTGCCTGACCCGAGTATTGGCAAGGGCTCCAAATCCTTACAATCCTGATTTTTGTAGATAGGATTTTGTACTTTTTAATTCTTTGTAAAGAATAATTATTTCAAAAGATCAATAAAGTTCTGAGTAGGCTTTCTGAATCTGGTGTTTCGATTCTATTGCTCGTGAAATTTCTTTAACTTGACTGGTTGTTGAGTATCTTATTAAACCTGTTATTTCTGATGTTCGCATATTTAACCGAGTATCTTATTAAACCGGTTGCCACCAGAATAATGCCAAGTATCTTATTAAACTGGCTAACTAACGTTTGGGTAACTTCACCGAGTATCTTATTAAACCGGTTGTCACCCGAATCATGTCAAGTATCTTATTAAACTGGCTCTTGTAATCTTTATGCCAAGTATCTTATTAAACTGGCTAGCTCTGATGTTTGGGTAACTTTATTGAGTATCTTATTAAACCGGTTGTCACCCGAATAATGCCAAGTATCTTATTAAACTGGCTCTTGTAATCTTTATGCCAAGTATCTTATTAAACTGGCTAATATTATTAACCGTGTCATCTTAAAGCAGAAGTTTATACTTGTGTTTCATACACGGTTGCTACCCGAACATTACATCATGGCTCACCATTATCATATGTTCGAGTCCTTACACATTACCTATGACGTCTCCCCAGTTTTTATGTGTAAAGGTTTTCCAAATCGTTAAGCTTTTTGAATTGCTTAACAAAGCTACGCATTTCACCAGAATTTTTCCCGATAGCGTCCCGAGCTGATACATCGCGTTTGCCTTTTTACGAAGGTCTTTTGACCTTGCTCGGCTAGCATGCTCCTTTGAGCTTCTCCGCCCATTCGGGATTTTAATAGTCCCGAGTATTCTATTTGCATGTTCTTATTATCAAGCTTATCTTCCATATGTTCTTATTATCATATGATTTCTTTTGGAAATCCCGAGTTCGATGTTTTTCTTAGTGAAATCCCTAGTGATTTTTATTCATAACTGCAAAATCAATAAAGTTTTAAATTCCACAGCTAATATTTATCTTAACTAAAATTGTCCTGACTAGAAAAAAGAACAAAAAATAATTTAAGGATAGAAAATCTTCAGATATTGGGCATTGCATGGTCGGGGTAAAACCCCTCTATTAGGTCGTGCAATCCAATATGCTCCATGGCTAGCTATTCCTTCGACTTTATACGGGCCTTCCTATTTGTCAACCAGGGAACTTGCAGCTTTATTTTTTGCGTTCAATGACACCTTCCTGAGTACCAAGTCTCCTAGCTAGAATTTTCTAACCCGAACGTGGGAGTTTTAGTGGCGAGCTACTCTTTGCTGATATGCCATATTTCGTATTCGGGATTTCTCCCTTTTCTCTTCTAGCTCATCTAAACTTTGTAATAGCATATCAGTGTTCTGATCTTCATCGTATAGCCTGACTCGAGGTGACGTATATGACGTTTCTATAGGAATAACAGCTTCTGTTCCAAACGCTAAAGAGAAGGGAGTTTCCCTGTTGAAGTACTCACTGTTGTCTGATATGCCCATAATACTTCGGGAAGTTTTTCTTGGCATCTAGCTTTGCTTTGACTGTGTGCTTGATGATTTTGTTCACTGCTTCCACCTACCCATTTGTTTGAGGGTGGGCAGGTGTAGCATAATAGTTGGCAATCTGGTACTCTTTGCATAGTTGTCTGAATTTTAGGTTGTCGAACTGAGTGCCATTGTCAGTGATTATAGTGTTTGAGAATCCAAACCTATAAAGTATATTCTTTTTCATGAAATTTGTGGTGTTTTCTTCTTTGATATGCACTAAATCTTCAGCTTCTACCAACTTCGTGAAATAGTCAACAACTACTATGGCATGTTTCGCCTCACCCCTTGTCCCGGCTGGCATTGGGCCGATTAAATCCTGACCCCACATGGAAAATGGCCATAGGGACGTGAGGTTTCTGAGCTGTTCAGGGGGCTGTCGGATGTCATTAGCAATCCTTTGGCATGTATTGCAACTTTCTGAACACTGTTGTGCATCTGAGAATAGAATAGGCCAATAATAACCTTGCATGAGTACCTTATGTGCCAAACTTTTACCGCCGGTGTGGTTTCCGCAAACTCCTCCATGGATTTCCTGTAATATCTGATATGCATCTTCTTCTGACACACATCTTTGGAGTGTTCAGGAATACCCCATTTTGTATAGTTCTTCTCCAACCAACGTGTACGTGGTTGATCTATACCTGATACGTTTTGCTTGTAAGGGATCTTGCGGTAGCATACCTTCTTCCATGAACCTTTTTAGTCGAGTCATTCAACCTTCTGGCGGTGTTCGGATCTCTAAAATTTCTAAGTTTCTTGGTTCAGCTGTGCTCGATTTAAGGAGATGTGCAACTGGAATAGTCTTTGGCCTGATTGTGGTTGTTGTTGATGCTAATTTGGACAATACGTCTGCCTTTTCATTCTCCTCCCTGGGGATCTGGGTAATTTTATATTCTTTAAATTTCTGGAGGAGTTGTTTCACAATGTCACGGTAGATTAGCATACCTTCATCCTTGGCCTGATTGTGGTTGTTGTTGATGCTAATTTGGACAATGCGTCTGCCTTTTCATTCTCCTCCCTAGGGATCTGGGTAATTTTATATTCTTTAAATTTCTGGAGGAGTTGTTTCACAATGTCACGGTAGATTAGCATACCTTCATCCTTTGCTTGATACTCGTCAAGGACTTGGTTGACGACTACCTGTGAATCGCTGAATATCTCGACCACATCTGCCCCGAGAGCTATGTACACTCTGAGTCCAACTAGTAGCACCTCGTACTCGGCTTGGTTGTTGGTTGCTTTGAAGTCAAACCTCATGGCACATTCGACATCGTCTCCTTCTGGAGTGCTCTTGGTTCAGCTGTGCTCAGTTTAAGGAGATGTGCAACTGGAAAAATCTTTAGCCTGATTGTGGTTGTTGATAACGCTAATTTGGACAATGTGTCTGCCTTTTCATTCTCTTCCCTGGGTATTTGGGTAATTTTATATTCTTTAAATTTCTGAAGAAGTTGTTTCCCAATGTCACGGTAGATTATCATGCCTTCATCCTTGGCTTGGTACTCGTCAAAGACTTGGTTAACAACTACCTGTGAATCGTTGAATATCTCAACCTCATCTGCCCCGAGAGCTATGCAGACTCTAAGTCCAGCTAGTAGCGCCTCGTACTCGGCTTGATTGTTGGTTTCTTTGAAGTCAAACCTCATGGCACATTCAACATTTTCTCCTTCTGGAGTGCTCTTGGTTCAGCTGTGCTCGGTTTAAAGAGATGTGCAACTGGAATAGTCTTTGGCCTGATTGTGGTTGTTGCTGACGCTTATGGACAATGCGTCTGCCTTTTCATTCTCCTCCCTAGGGATCTGGGTAATTTTATATTCTTTAAATTTTTGGAGGAGTTGTTTCGCAATGTCACGGTATATTATCATGCTTTCATCCTTGGCTTGGTACTCATCCAAGACTTGGTTGAAAATTACCTATGAATCGCTAAATATCTCGACCTCATCTGCCCCGAGAGCTATGCAGACTCTGAGTCCAGCTAGTAGCGCCTCGTACTTGGCTTGATTGTTGGTTGCTTTGAAGTCAAACCTCATTGCACATTCGACATCGTCTCCTTCTGGAGTGCATACTACAATCCCTACCCCACTGCCATGAGTGTTTGTAGAGCCATCAACATACAGTTTCCATGTGAAACTTTTGCCCAACATCTTTTTTGCTTCCAAGTTCTGTTCTGTGAACTCTGTTATAAAATCTGCCACTGCTTGCCCTTTGAGAGATGTCCTGGGGATGTAGTGGATATTGAATTCACTTAGCTCGATTGCCTATTTGGTCAATCTCCCTAAAATCTCTGGTTTCTGTAAAATCTGTTTTGATGGGCAATCTTTGAGAACCTGGATTGTATGAGCCTGAAAGTATGGCATTAGCTTCCTTGCTGCTGAGACTAGTGCCAGGGCCATTTTTTCTGCCTGTGAATATCTAGTCTCAGCTGGTAGAAGTGCCTTGTTGGTGTAGTATACTGGCTTTTGTACTCCATCTACTGTTCTGACTAGAACTGAGCTTGCTGCCAGTTCTTTTAATTGACAAGTACAGTTGGAGTGTCTCTTCCATCTGTGGTTTTGAGAGGTGGGAGTCTGCCCTAGGTATTCCTTGATTTTTAGAAAAGCTTGTTCGCACTCTTCATTCCATTTGAGCCCTTTTCCTTTTTTGATTACTTTAAAAAAGGGTGAGCATTTGTCTGTTGCTTTTGAGATGAATCTACCCACGGAAGCTAAGCATCCTGTTAGGCGTTGTACTTCTTTGAGCGTCTTTGGTGAAGTCATTTTCTGCAGGGCCTGAATCTTCTCGTGGTTGACTTCGATTCTTCTTTGATGGACTTGAAAACCAAGGAATCTTTCTGAAGGAACCCTGAATAAACACTTGTTCGGATTCATCTTCTTTCAAAGCGATTTCTTCAACTGGTTCAGTTTTGGATTCATTCGGCTCTTCTCTTGGATCGAATTCCAATGATAGTGGCTTTTCGTTATGACTCGGCTGTGTTATAGTGCAAACTTGTTCATTCTTATCCTTGTATACTGACAGGTTAGCTCTTCGGGCCATCTCTTAGAATCCCTTGACTATCCCGATCCCTTGTTCGGTCAGAAATTTCATCATTAAGGCATAAATGGCTGTTACAGCCTTAGTTTTATTCAGAAATGGTCATCCCAATAGTGCATTATATGGCCAATTGTCCAAGTCTACCACCACGAAGTCGAGCAATACAGTTCACTTGCAAGGTGCCATTCCAATCTTCACAGGTATCTTTACTGTTCCGAGTGACCTGACCTCAACTCCCCTGAATCCTCTGAGTGGGGTATGGAAGGGTTGTAGGTCCTTTCGGTCTAACATGAGTTGATCTTAAACGGCTACATTGAGAATGTCTGTCAAGCTTCCATTATCTATCAGGATTCTCCTGACTTTCCAGTGACCAATCCAGGCACTTATGACCAAGGCGTCATTTGGCCGAACATCGACGCCATGTGAGTTTGCTTCTGTGAACGTTATTATGTCCCATCCCTCATTTACCATTTTCGGGTCTGGCTCGACCGAGTTTATATCAAAGTTGTTTCTTGCTTCTACTGTTTCTCTAATTTCCTGGGTTCGCTATCGGTTACTTCTTCCTGTGGATGGTCCTCTAAAGATCGTATGTATTACTTGATTGGCCTCTTGGCTAGCCCTTTGACTTCGACCAGAGCTGTGATCGGCTCTGATCTCTTTCCTTGCTTCTGATTTTTCATCTTTTTTCAAGATCACATCCTGCAGATGCCCTTCCTGAATGAGAGTTTCTATGTAATCTCTGAGCTGGTAACACTTGGAAGTCTCATGACCGGTTTCCTTATGGAACCTGCAGTATTTGGTTGTGTCTCACCAAGCAAACTGAGATTGACGGCGTGGCTCTTGTACCATATTCTTTGTTTCCATAATGGCCAGGATTTCCTCCTGATTTTTTTGATGAGGGGTGTAGTTGGCGTATCTGCCTCGGTATTTTTCCGTGGTCTGTTAGGCGTTACGCCCATTACCTCCGTCCTTGCTTTTTTCTTTATCGTTTCCTTTTTGTTTTCCCTTCTGGTTCTATACCTTGGACTCGGCGTCCTTCTGTTTGGGCTTTCCCCTATGAATGTAGCATCCTCACGTGGCTAGCTCTTCTTCCTCGGCCAGTGCATATCCTCCCGCCATATCCATCATGTCTGCATATCTAGTCAGTCGAGCTCTTCTTAAATCAAAAGATAGTCGTCCATTCTTTAGGTTGTTGGTGAATGCAGCGATTATTGCTTCGTCGTTTACACTGCCAATTTTTGATACTGCTTGGCCAAATCTCCCCATGTATTTCTTCAGTGACTCATCTTTCCCTTGCTTTATTTGAGAAAGGTAAGCCACTGACTTTTTCCTGTGAACATTACTCAAGAATTACCTCTAAAACTCCTGCACAGTTCACCAAAACTTCCAATGCTTGCTGGAGGCAATCTCCCGAACCATCTTGAGCCCATGTCTCCCAAAGTTTGTGGAAATTTGAGACATAGTAAAGGATCACTGTGGGCATACTGAGCCATGGCACTTTTATAGCGTCTCACGTGCTCCTTTAGATCTGTGTCCTTCTTGAATTGTTCCACATGCGGCATCCTAAACCTTTCTGGGAATAGGGTCCGCAAGACTTCCCTGGTGAACGGGCTATCAGAATCATCATCAGATAAATCGTTATACCCATAACGTCTGACCAATGCGTCCATGTGTCGCCTATTGTTCTCGACTTCTCAAGTTAGGCTTTGGATTATGACGACCCTGTTTCCCACCGGACTTCCGCGATGGTTGAACCGTTGGGTGATTGTCATTCCTATGTCCGGTTTTTCACCTTGATGCAAGGTTTCTCGTATGTTTCCATGATGTCGCTTGCGATGGTACCGATCGTTATCTTCTCATGATGGTCGATCCTTGTGCCTGTCATGTTTGCAGTGCCTAGTACTGACTGCCTGATCCTAGTTCTGTTTCTGGCATGGTTGTTCCTCTTCAGGTGTTTCATGTCCAGCCTGTTTGATTAGAGCAAGGTTCCTTCTGACCTTTGGTGTGTTTATTTCTGACCCTACTACCACCGAACGAAGCCTTGCAGGTTGGAGGTTGGGAGTTTGTGCTTCTGTAGCCAATAGATCAACTCCTTCTATTGCTGCGTCTACCGCCATTACTGCAACGCTTCATGAAAACGTTGAGTCAAATCTCCACTAGTTGGAGGAACTTGCTAGATCCCCCCTAGGAATGTAGGTTGGTTTTCTGTTGTTGCAGTGAGATCCCCGCGAGGTACTGCCAACATTGAAGTTATCCGGAGATTTTTGGACATCTCCAGAGTTGCTTCTGCTTCCTGCCATCGCTTTTATTCAGGTGGAAGACTCAAGCCCCCTTCTTCTAGTGCCAATTGTTGACATTGATTTCTGGATTGTATCAGAAAAGCCAACAAGGATTGGATTTCGGCTATCAATTCAAAAAGAAAGAGATTAGAGAAGGTAATCAAGACACGATTTTTACCTGGTAAAACTCCGATTGACCGGATAAACTTCCACGGGTGGTTGAATGATCAACCGAACCAAAATACACTATGAAAATATGATGTTTACAAGCTCTCGATCTCTCTTTCTTCTCAATGTATTTTTATATTGCTTGCTGTCTATATCTTTTTTTGGCAAGATTATGGATCTATTTATATGTTTATAGAGACCTAATCTGCTTTGTACAAGTAATAGATCTTTGTATTTAATTACAATTATTTTCTTGTTTGGAGCTGATTGTCTTCTTTCCTGTTTCGGAGTCTTGTATTGAAGTCGAATGGGATTCTAGTAGTACAGTCTAATTTGGACTTGTTTCCTTATATAAGAACATTGTCTTTTTAAAGAAATAAAGTTGTTGCCTGATTGGGAACCCTTCCAGCTCAGTATTCTGTTCTCTTTGGGATTCCTTCCTAATAAGAATATCTTTGTGTATTTAATGACCTAATCTATGTGAACTAAGCACTAAGCTTCTTATTCGGTTTTTGTCATATTTATCCAGAGCAAGGATAATACCAGCAGGGCCCGAGTAACATCGTTTGAGCCCAAGTGGAAGCGTCATTTAACCAGTCCCGAGTGTCGTTAACTGATCCCGAGTAGGTTTCATTCAACATCTCCTTACTCGGGTTATCTCTTCTTCGGCACTGTCATGTAGGGTATTTTCTGATTGCCTATTTGGATGTCCACCTGGCAATTTATCCTCTTTGTTTCATGACGTGTTCATCCGATAAAATTCACATATGACAAATTTCAATTGAAATCATACATGTTGAGTTAGGTTTTGATTTTGTCTATGTTATCACATGTTTAGGATTGTATTGTGCAAGCTTTGATTCTTGGACTATTTTATGATCTTTGATTACTTTATTTTGTGAAAAATAGTTCCTCACATGTATTAGGCTCTCTTGGCCGAAATTCTTACATAATACATGTGTTTATGTTTTTTTGAGCTATTTATGTGTTTTGGTTGAATCTATGATTAGGAATATGCTCTAGAACTTTAGCTTAAATCTAATTGACATTGTCATATGATTTTTAGCATGTTTTAGGTTTATATGATTTAAACTTGATCTTGTGATTTGTTGAACATATCTTGTGATTCAAGTTTAGATGTATGTATGTATTTAGGTTGTAATTGTTATTGAACATAACTTACATGGTCTAGATTGTTTATACATGCATGATTAACTAGACTATATGTGATTTGTGCATTCATGCTCATGTCTAGTATTTTCCATAGGATGTGTTGATCATAGCATTCTATGTTGCGTGCTTGTTTGCGTTTTGCATTCATGATCACCTAGATGCCTTGTGAGAAGGAAGTCTTGACAATTGGTGTGAGACTTATGGTGTTGAGCAAGAAGTCTTGGCAAGAGGTGTGAAGCCTTGGATTGTCGAGCAAAGAAGTCTTGGCTAGGGTTGGGAGGATCCGGATAGTCGAGCAAGAAGTCTTGCCTAGAGTTGGGAGAACTCGGATAGGTGAGCAAGGAAGTTTTGACTAGAGTCGTGAGGACTTAGTTGAGCAAGAAGTCTTGCCTTGGGTCGTGAGGATCCGAATAAGGTGAGCAAGGAAGTCTTGACAAGAGGTGTGAAGATTCGGATTGTTGAGCATAGGGCGGCAACTTCTAGAGTAGGATAAGAGGGTAGTTTCTAGGTGAAGAGGTCACTTGAGAGATTGTACTTGTTTTATCTACTAGTGGATTTTGTTTGTCGGTGGCTGCTAGCCCGTGGATGTTTCCTCTTCGGAGGTTTACCACGTTATATCTTGTGTCAACTTTTCTCTATCCCTATCTTTATAATATTTGTATTGTGGATAGAACTCTCTATGTATGTTGACTTCATTTCTATAAAATTGATTTTGTATGTGTTACAATTACTTGTTTGTATCACACTTTACTTGTGTTTATATATTGATTAATTGTCTTTAATTAATATATATATTGTGATACAAACAATCTAGATGGACAAACTTTTGTTTGTTTCTAAGGGAGTCGAAAAAGGTGTCTAACCTATTCACCCCCCCCCCCCCTCCTCTAGGTTAGCCTTAAGCATTTAACCATGACTGTATTTTAAAAATAATAAATAAAAAACAATATAACAAGCTATTTCATATAGCCTTGCCGCCCAACATATATACATAGGCCAATATAGTATTTTTCTTATTTTATTAAATCCATTGTGAAACAAATATTATGGTGTATAATATTAATTTAGAGGGGGGTGAATAGATTTTAAACAAATTTACCCAATTTTCGTTAAAGGTCAAGTTGACAAAAATGCCCCTAGCTAGTTATAACAAAATCACAAGTGCAAAGATTGCGGAAATATTAAAGACACTTGAGATATACGTGGAAACCCTCAAAATGGAAAAAACCACGAGCTGAAGAGTGCGCCACACTAGAACCTCGAATCCACTAATGACAAAGGAATTACAACCTAATCCCGGTTTAAATCCACCACCACTACCTAATCCCGGTATAAGTGAACCTAGTTCATCTTGCTGGCGATTTAAGCTACCTACTCCCGGAAGCAACACAAGTCTTACTTCTCAATGAAGAGAAAAAATGTCCTATGTGAATATATGATGATATTCAAGAACAAACAAGGCTTGGAAACCCTATATGCTTATCTAGGATAATGAGATGACAATCAATGCAACCCTAGATATCATGAGCTAAATGCCATGTTCAAAAAGCTTAGCTAAACATAGATCAAACAATCCTATGAAGCTATCACAATACAACACTCAATCATGTCATCACAACAATCTCTAATTTGTATCTAGAATATGTTCTAAAAGCATACAAATAATTAAAGAGATGGCTTAGCAAGCAAAACACTTAACTTGTAAAAAGATAGTGAAGAACTTACCAAACAAGATTTGATGAAGCAAACCTATCCATAGACGCACTCTAAATGGCTTTAGATGATGCAAGATGAAGTTTTTATACACATGGGAATGCTTTGAGTGTTTAAAGATGAGTTATTGGAAGATTTTTCCTTTGAAATATGTTCTAAGGAAAATATGTGATGTTCTAAACTCTTACACGACCTTAAAGCAAATAGTTATATATATATATATATATATATATATGAGATCCAAACAAAGTGAGGTCGTTTTGGAAAAAATGTTCCAGCTTCCTCTATGTGCGTAGGTGACATGCGCTGGTCGAGTAGTGCACCACCAGCGCACAACCTAATTTTTCAACACTCAATCACACAAAATCAACAAGTCCTAGAAGGATGAAAATGCATCCTATTCTAATGCCTAACATGACATGAAACTTTAATTACAAAATGCAAATATATCAAACAAGAGTCATTTAAACCAAAATGCACACAAGTACAAACACTCAACATATATGAATAAGAGTTATGCATGAATTTTAGTGTGTGCGCAACTATCTCTTCAAAGCAAGTAAGCACAAGAATTTTACCTTCGGTGCTTCTCCTCTTGAGGTCTTGAGAGCCTAAGCTACCCTTACATAATACCCCAAAAACGTGATTTGTTCACGAAATAAGCCAATCAATAAATGAGGACTTTACAATCTCCCACTTTGGCTATTTCGTGACAAACCCGCCACTCACATTGATCCTCACAAAAAAAAATAAAGCACCGTGAAAATATTCTACATTACAAAGAGATATACATAAAAAAAAACTTGAAATCTTCAATCACTTGTAGAATCATCAACCCTACACACAAAACAATCAACAAGTACACTTTACACACCAAGTGCATGTGAGATGATCAAGTGGATAGAAAACAAAAGCATTTGCATATAAGAATATAAGTAATGCACCACATCATGCAAAGCTCCCCCTTAAAGGGTTACTCCCCTTAAATGTAATCTCCCCAAAAACAAGTACTACTCCCCTTGAAGCCAACACATGCATCACATGCTACTCCCCTAACACCACAATGTTAGGTCAATACTACTCCCCCTTTTTGTCATGGTATAGGCAAAGGAGAAGCCTTCAACCGGGTCACTCAAGGCAAAGAAAGAAAGGAGCATACAAGATTGTTGCATAATTATATAAACCACATTTATGTAACTCTATTAATAGGAGAGAAACAAGGAGATTTATTTGAAGAAAATGTGTGAATCAAATATGCTTTGCATACAAGACATGTTGCATTCAAGTCCAAAAAAAAATGGTATTTGGCAAAGCAAATAACAAAAGTTTCCAATATAATTCAAGCCAATTTCACCATTTGTCATGAGAGAAGCAAGGAAATAGAGTTTTTATAGATATCAAATTTTAATGGCACTATATCCAACTTTATAAGCAAAACATGGCATGAGCAACTTTGCGCCCTATTTGATTTTTCCGGGTAGGATACCCGTATGATAGTAGCCATGTTCAACTAATAAAGAAAGAGAGACATTGATGGAACATTTTAGTCTCACAACTTTTTCACACAATATTTTGCATTCAACAATTGCAATCATCAATTAATGCTTTATCATTTTTCATTAGCATGTCATTAAAGAATCATCATGTCATGGAGATAATTATAGGTCATTCAATATGTACTTCATATGTAGATCTCCTAGTCCAAAAATGCATGTTTGAACATAAATATGACATGGATTGTAATCAAAGCAAAGTTCACACTTATAGAAGAAAATACAATATACTATAGTATAAGTGCAACCAAACTACTCAAGCAATCAATAAAGGAGCATAAACATTTTAAAAAAAAATTGCATGCGACAAGTATACAATAGCTCTCTTTGTTTGAGTTCCCCTTATAGGGTCAAAGACCACAACACATCACTCCATTAAACAAATCCCAATAGATCTACTAAGAGTCTTAAATCGAGTAGCATCTAAGGGTTTAGTAAATAGATCCGCTAGTTGATCATTAGTACTTACATGCTCAAGTACAATGCATTTATTCACAACTAGTTCTCTAATGAAATGATGACGGATGTCAATATGCTTAGTTCTAGAATGCTGAACCGGATTCTTGGAAATATTAATTGCACTCATGTTATCACAAAAGAGAGTAAGAGTACCTTGATTGAATCCATAGTCGTCTAGAATTTGCTTCATCCAAAGGAGTTGTGTGCATCCACTCCCAGCAACTATGTATTCGGCCTTAGCCGTGGACAAAGAAATCGATTTTGCTTCTTGCAAAACCAAGAGACAAGGTTGTTCCCAAGGAAAAAGCAACTGTCCGATGTACTTTTCCTTTCATCACAATTTCCTGCCCAATCTGCATCACTAAAGCCTACAAGACTAGCATTAGTGTCAAAAGAGTACCAAATTCCATAGTTAGATGTCTCATTCACATATCGAATGATTCTCTTAACGGAAGAGAGATGAGACTCCTTAGGATCCGATTGGTACCTAGCACACACACCGACACTAAAAGAGATATCGGGCCTACTTGCGGTCAAATAGAGCAAGCTACCAATCATGCCACAATATAAGGTTTGGTCCACACTTTTACCACTAGCATCCTTACTTAGCTTCAAAGTGGTACTCATGGGTGTATCACAATGTTTGGCACTTTCAAGGCCAAATTTCTTCACTAGGTTTTTGGCATACTTAGCTTGGGATATGAAAATCCCATCATCCATTTGCTTAATTTGTAAACCTAGAAAGTAACTTAGCTCACCAACAAGACTCATCTCAAACTCAGGAGACATGACATCAACAAATTGTTAAACTTTGGTGTTATTAGTGGAGCCAAAAACTATATCATCAACATAGATTTGAGCTATGAAAAGATCATCTTTGTCTTTCTTGATGAATAAAGTCTTGTCAACACTACCCCTAGTGTAGCCATTGTCTATAAAAAATTGGGTGAGACGCTCATACCAAACCCTTAGTGCTTGTTTCTGTTGAAACCCCGTTCACCGGTCACGTAGCGAAACTAGGTTTTAAAATTTTTATACAGATCATATCTGTATATGGGACCAATGAACTTTGGATCGTAATTATTTTTTGGAACCAATACATACAATATGTATACACAAGAAATTGTAATCAACAAAAATTAGAAGGAGATATACTTACCAACGTTTGGAGGCTCCTTCACTTTTCGATATGCTCCTGTCTGAACCACTCGATCTTCCTCACTATCTCCCGGAACCTGTAACTGCGTGTGGGCGCGTCATGGTCTCAAGAACTTGAATGGAGGATGTAGAGAAAATTGAAGAAATTCTTTCTTCTATGTGTTTCATAAAAACATGAAACATGAAACAAAATATATATTTAAATATATATCTGACACTGCTACTCTTGATTATATATATTTATCTTTAACTTTGCACCCACTGCTGCTTTATATATATATATAACGTTGCACCCACTGCTGTTTTTTCTTTGACAAATATATATATAAATCACGCCTATTCTTCTATCTTTGAGTTATATCACACAAATATATATATATATATATAAAAAGCATGCTGTTGCTATTTCACACCAATTTAACTTTATATATATCACGATGCTTTTCTTAAAACCCTGCACCAATATATATCTATTATATATAAATTAAGTATTTGCATCCTATACAAATTCGTTTTTTGATTATTGTTTCATGTACACACCAATTTGCATCCAATGCAATCTCTTGTGTTATTAGTTGATATATATCTTTTAATTATTCTTTTCAAATATATCTAATATATTAAAAATGATAATAAGTATTTTAGATTTAAACTTAAATTCAAATACATAGATAAATGATTTAGTAAAATAAAATAATCATATCATTTTATCTTCACCTAAATCCATATATCAACAAACACCCTCCAATTAATAGTTAATTAACAATTCATAATTATCAATATAATTAAATAATCTAATTATTTAATTAATTTAACTATTAACAATCATTAATTAAATAATCTAATTATTCAATTAATTCCTGAATATATACGTGTCACTTTTGTAACACAATTAATTGGACAATCAAATTAATCAACCGTGACCCTTGTTACCTAAATCGATCGAGCTAGCAAGGGAACCTAATGGACCCACAATATTTTGAGCTCCAATAATCATCGGAATCATTAATTAAACTCTTTAATTAATATTCCTTGATCATTAACTCCGGTGTTATTCCACTAAAAACCCGAAGCTGCACTCTCTCAACTGTAGACGCTTTTACACAGACCGATATAGCTCGGTGTCCATCGATATAGCTATTACACATGGTGTGATCCTCAACAATAGTTCATAATTAGAGCTGGGTCATAATGTCCGTTATACCTCTCTAATTACATATATCCTTTAAGTACCGTTGATTCTTTAATGGACAATAAATCATATTTCCTCACGGAATTAGGAGAGCGCTTATATTGTCCAAGCCCCGAATCAACCCTTAAGGGAACTACCATCTACTTCTCATAAGAAGGAGTGGATTCCACTATTGTGTACAAACCTTCCCAGCCACAAGCCAAACCGCAATCCCAACATACGGAGTATATTGATCAGGAAATGCATCTGACCTCACCTATGGATATCAAAGACCACGATCGAACCTGAAGGAGTCGATAAGACACTCAGGATTAAGATCATCCACATATAGCCATCATTAGTTTATATATATGAATCTCATCGATTAACGGATCTTGGTGAGAGATTCATATAGATCATGACCCATTCCTATATGATCAAATCATACAAGGTGCCTCCATTCTCATATCTCCATATGAATGATTCAGAATAGAATCACCGTACATTACGGAATGGACCGCCACTATAGATTAACCACAAATAAAGTACCCAGCTTTATTTGCTATCTATGGACTCTTTAGATTGCACGTCTCTTACTGTATCCATCCGTATATGACACTCATTTACACAGTTCGAGATTACATCCGGCAATCTTGGATGTTAAATTTATGCACAAGTTATATAATAAACAACACAACAAGAATGTATTGAACTTTTTCTTTTATTTATTTAATAAATCCATTTGTAAATTACATCTTTAGGGCATAAACCCCAACAATCTCCCACTTTCCTTAAAGCATGTGAGGCATTTCTCGTAACCCTAGACCATCTAGGTGACCCGAAAACACTTTAGCCGGTATGGTCTTCGTAAATGGATCAGCATGATTGTCTTGTGAGGCTATCTTGGTAACAATCACATCTCCTCTCAGCACTATCTCTCTAATGAGATGATACTTTCTCTCAAAATGCTTCCCTCTTTTGTGGCTTCTTAGTTCTTTGGAATTAGCCACATCACCACTGTTATCATAATAAAGTGTGATGGGCTTATCCAGGTCTTGAACAACTTTCAGATCACTCAAGAACTTAAGGAGCCAAACAGCCTCTTTAGCAGCTTCACAAGCGGCTACATATTCGGATTCCATGGTGGAGTCAGCAATGCAAGATTGCTTGATACTTCTCCACACAATGGCTCCACCACCCAGGGTGAATACTGATCCAGACGTGGATTTCCTAGAATCCCTGTCTGATTGAAAATCAGAATCCGTGTATTCTAATGGGATCAAATCCTGCCAGGAATACACTAGCATATAGTCTCTCGTTCTTCGAAGATACTTGAGAATTGTCTTGACAGCAACCCAATGATCCAATCCTGGGTTAGACTGGTATCTGCTGACTACTCCCACTGAATAGCAGATGTCCGGTCTCTTGCATAACATAGTACATGAGACAACCTACTGCCGATGCATAAGGTACACGTCTCATATCCTCAACTTCTTGAGGTGTCTTAGGACATTGTTCCTTTGACAAGTGAACTTCATCTCTAGAAGGTAAATTACCTTTCTTGGAGTTTTGCATCGAAAATCGTACAAGAATCTTGTCAATATATGATGCTTGAGACAGTGCTATGAGTTTGTTCTTACGATTCCTTATAAGCTGGATTCCAAGAACATAACTCGGCTCTCCCAAATCTTTCATTTGGAATTGGCTAGCCAGCCAGCCCTTTACATCAGACAACACTCCCACATTATTCCCAATGAGTAGGATATCATCTACGTATAGGACCAAGAAAACTATTTTTTTATCAATGATGCGTTTGTAGACACAAGGCTTATCGACATTCTGCTCGAAGCCATAGGTTTTGATCACATCATCAAACCTGATGTTCCAAGATCTAGATGCTTGCTTAAGCCCATAGATAGACCTTTGCAGCTTGCAAACCTTTTGCTCTTGATCTGGAGACACAAATCCCTCTGGTTGCATCATATAGATGCTCTCATCAAGATTGCCATTCAAGAATGCAGACTTGACGTCCATTTACCTAATTTCGTAATCGAAATAGGTAGCAATGGATAAGAGAATCCTAATAGACTTAAACATGGCTACTGGCAAGAAGGTCTCTTCATAATCGACCCCCTCTTTCTGGGTATAACCCTTTGCCACTAGCCTTGCCTTGAAGGTCTCTACCCTCCCGTCTACTCCTCTCTTTCTCTTGTAGATCCACTTACACCCTATGGGTTTTACCCCATCCGGTAAGTCTGCAAGATCCCAGACTGAGTTAGAGTACATGGACTCCATCTCGAGATTCATGGCTTTAAGTCATTCCACTTTATCAGGAGCTTCCATTGCATTCTTAAATGTCAATGGATCATTAACACTATCAGCAGAGACAACACCTTGTCTCTCACCTATAGCTAAATAGCATTCAGGTTGTCTCACAACCCTCTCACTACGTTTAGGTGGTAGAGTATCTTGATCAGGAACCATCTGACTCTCAGATGTTTGTGGAACAACAAGTCTTGTTGATGAAGCACTAGTCTCACTAGCTCCAACTCATTTAATACAATCTTTGAACGAGGTTTATGGTCACTAATGTAATTGTCCTCAAGAAACGTTGCATTTGTCGATACAAATACTTTGTTAACTTCAGGACTATAGAAGTGTCCACCTCTGGTCTAGTTGGAGTATCTTACAAACAGGCAGACAACAGATTTGGAGTCCAGCTTTCCAGTTCTATTCTTCAGCATGTGTGCTGGACACCCCCCATATACGGAAATGTCGCAAACTAGCTTTACGACCATTCCACAACTCTAGGGGAGTCTTAGGAATAGATTTGGATGGCACTACATTCAAAATGTATGCCGCTATTTGTAATGCATATCCCCAGAAGAAATTTGGTAATGATGAGAAACTAATCATAGATCTCACCATTTCCATTAGGGTTTTATTTCTCCTCTCCGCTACACCATTTTGCTGAGGTGTACCGGGGGCTGTGAGTTGGGAAACTATCCCATACTCAACCATGAAGTCTTCAAACTCTTGGTCAAGGTACTTACCTCCACGATCCGATCATAGTGACTTGATAGTCCTACCTAATTGATTCTCAACTTCAGCTCGGAATTCTTTACACTTTTCAAATGTTTTCGACTTTCGTTGCATCAGGTAGACGTATCTGTATCTTGAGTAGTCATCTATAAGGTGACATAATACTCATAACCACCCCTCGCTTTAACATTCATCGGTCCGCAGACGTCTGTATGTATAAGCTCTAGCGGTTATTTAGCCCTTAGCCCTTTTCCAGTAAAAGGTCTCTTAGTCATCTTACCTTCCAGACAAGATTCGCAGACAGGTAAGGTGCCAACCTTTAACTCACTTAAAGGTCCGCTTTTTACTTGTCTGTCTATCCGGTCAAGGTTGATATGACCAAGCCTTATATGCCAGAGATACGTGTCATTATCTAGAGAAATCTTATGTCGTTTAGTTTCTTGTTTTTCAACCTTAAACATTTCGGTGTTTAGCAGTGTAGTATGTATTAACGATCTTAACACATACAAATTGTTTTCATTAATTCCTGAACAAATATTCAGACCATTCTTTCCAATAATAACAGACTTATTATTAAAAGAAATAGAATACGATTGTTCTAACAATTTAGAAACGGAAATCAAATTCCGTGTAAATCCAGGAATATAAAAAACATTGTTCAATATTAAAAAACTATTATTATTACAAAATTGCAATCTTATTCCTCCCACTGCTTTTTTCGACACGACAACCCCCGACCCCACACTCATTGAGAAGGCTCCCTCCTCTAGCTGTGTCTAAGAATCAGTCCACTGCAAAGAATAACAAACATGGTTAGTGGCTCCCGAATCAATTATCCAGGATGAAGAATCATCTTCCACTAAACAAGATTCAAGAACAAGTAAATCATATTTACCTTATGTCTTTTTCTTCTTGGCTACCTCCTCCGAGTATTGAGGGCAGCTCCTCTTCCAGTGCCCAACCTTATCTCAATGGAAGCATTTTCCTTTGCCTTAGTCGGTGGAGGCGTCTTTCTTTTTGCTTTGGGCTTTCTTGGGTTTGGGCTTACCCTTCGCCTTCCCAGTAGACCTCTTCCTCTTTTTATTATTTAAGGAGGAAGATGGTTCAGTAATATTTGCCTCACCGGTCTTTCCCTTATTGTCCTTAATTAAAAACTCAAAGGTAGAAAGATCATTGAGCAACTGTGTAAGACTAAACTTTAACTTGTTCATCCCATAGTTGCTTTTAAACTGATCGAAACTCTTCGGAAGAGTTGTCAGTATGATGCTCACTTGACTGGGTTCGTCAATGGCCCTGCCATTGACTTCTGCCGTGTTGAAGTAGGACATCATGCTCAAGACATGTTCCCGAACTGACGTTCCTTCCTTCATGCGAGCGAGCATAGCAGAACGAATGGCTTAGTGTCGCTTTTGCTCGGAGGGCTGCCCGAACATAGCTTACAATGACTCTATGATTTCGAATGCTGAAGTCATTGCTTCATGCTTTGTGACAAGCATGTCTGTCATAGAAGCCAACAGATATGTTCGGGCCTTCTCATCAGATGAGACCCATTATTCGTATGCTTCATGAACAGTTCGTGTGGCATTAGCAGCAGGCGCTGGAGGACATTCCTCCGTAAGCACAAACTTGAGGTCTTTGGTGACCAATATTGCATTAATGTTAAGTTTCCACTTAGTGTAGTTATCAATAGTTAATTTGTCGTTTGCGAGAATTTGAAGTAATGCAGAAGACATTATTGCTGAAATAAATAAAAACATTCATTCAGTCATTTGTTTAAAAAACAAGTGCGAGTGCATGGCATAAATTTAAACATGATGCATGCACATGTTTAACGAACTAGAACTACCCTAAAACTTGTTACTATACCACGACAATCCAACATACCACAAAGAAGTGTCGCCTTACGGTCGGTCAAATCTTTGCATGTTGGACCGAGACATTCTCAATCAAATGATATTCTAGAATAACTCTTATTCCATATCCTTCAACCATCGTTCATTCAGTCAGGTTTTTAATTAACAAACTTAATCAAAACCGTCGTGAGTGTAACCCACCATTTCAGATCTCACGAGCTTAACTCGAGAATTGCCGCCTTAGGGTCGGTCAATCCCGAAATATCCTCAAAAATCCTATCTGTTAGGAAGTCAACCTTGGTATTGACCTTTGTGGAAACCCTCCTTAGGGAGGACGAAAGAAAAGCCGTCACGAGGCCCCACTCGGATCTCACAGTGTTGAACTAATGATGGAGACCGCGGGATATATATGTCATATATTCCTCTCCCATTCACTATTTTAAAATTAGGGTTTTCTTTTAACCGTTAATGCACCTAGACTCTACCGGATTAAACGACTAACTTTAATCAAGTTATCTAGCGTATTAAATAATTAGAACCAAATTCTAATTAACTAATAAATTATTAAAGAATAATTTAAGCCTTTGTAAACTATTTACTATGGTTAGATTATTTTGTTAGTGTTTACCAAATTTTAACTATTAAAACTCTAACACTTTATTCGGTTCATTTATTATTAGGTAATTAATCATATTAATCCTAATTACAATAAATGACCCTATTAATCTAACATATTAAACTCTTTAATAACTAGATTAATATTAATGAGAATTATCAAGTTTTCTAACAATTAAAAAAAAAACTAATCTCATTATTCATAGCCAATTATGTATATTGCCCATTTTAATCATATTAAAAAAAATAGATAAAATTTCGGGCTATGATGTATGTATGACATATCAAATATATTTGTGTAGGCATATCTAATCTAAATGACATATGTATGCATGGCAATACTTTTATCATCACATAATATAAAGTATACATGTATTGACCGAGTACTATGGATTATTTAACCTAAAAATTGGAATTTAAAATTACAAAAAATTCTCAAGGCATTCCTTGGTCTTCTAGTAACTTCAGATATCTTCCAATCTCTTCAGGTCACTCCGATTCATCCCATGAATCCATCTTCAAGATTTTTCCAGGTCTTCAATATAGGTTACATTTTTTTTTTTTACAATACAATAACAGTAAAAAAATATATAAACAAAAAAATAATAATAATACAACTCATAAACCCTAAATCCACAGTACCATATAATTAACGATCAATCATATTTTTGTAAATTAAAAAAATATATATACATACAAAAACATCATACAATCAATTTAAATTGTGCCTACACAATTCATACATACAGGAGCATCGAAAACAATTTCCTGTTCCGAAAATAAATTGCCTCTGATACCAATTGTTGGAACCCCGTTCAACGGCCACGCAGCGGAACTAGGTTTTAAAATTTTATACATATCATATCTGTATATGTAACCCGTGAACTTTGGATCGTAATTATTTTTCGGAACCAATACATACAATATGTATACATAGGAAATTGTAATCAACAAAAATCAGAAGGAGATATACTTACCAACGTTTGGAGCTCCTTCATTTTTCGATATGCTCCTGTCTGAACCACTCGATCTTCCTCACTATTTCCCGGAACTGGTAATTGCGTGTGGACGCGTCACGGTCTCAGGAACTTAAATGGAGGATGTAGAGAAAATTGAAGAAACTCTTTCTTCTATATGTTTCAGAAAAATATAAAACATAAAACAAAATATATATTTTAATATATATCTGACGCTGCTGCTCTTGATTATATATATTTATCATTAACGTTGCACCCACTGCTGCTTTATATATATATATAACGTTGCACCCACTGCTGCTTTTTCTTTGACAAATATATATATATAAATCACGCCTGTTCTTCTATCTTTGAGTTATATCACACAAATATATATATAAAGCATGCTGTTGCTATTTCACACCAATTTGACTTTATATATATCACAATGCTTTTCTTAAAACCCTGCACCAATATATATCTATTATATATAAATTAAGTATTTGCATTCTATACAAATTCTTCTTTTGATTATAGTTTCATGTATACACCAATTTACATCCAATGTAATCTCTTGTGTTATTAGTTGATATATATCTTTTAATTATCCTTTTCAAATATATTTTAAATACTTAGATAATTGATTTAGTAAAATAAAATAATCATATCATTTTATCTTCACCTAAATCCATATATCAACTAACACCCTCCAATTAATAGTTAATTAACAATTCATAATTATCAATAATTAAATAATCTAATTATTTAATTAATTTAACTATTAACAATCATTAATTAAATAATCTCATTATTCAATTAATTCCCGAATATATACGTGTCACTTTTGTAACACAATTAATTGGACAATCCAATTAATTAACTGTGACCCTTGTTACCTAAATCGATCGGGCTAGCAAGGGGACCTAATGGACCCACAGTATTTTGAGCTCCAATAATCCTCGGAATCATTAATTAAACTTTTTAATTAATATTCCTTGATTATTAACTCCAGTGTTATTCCACTAAAAACCCGAAGCTGCACTCTCTCAACTGTAGACGCTTTTACACAGACCGATATAACTCGGTGTCCATCGATACAGCTATTACACATGGTGTGATCCTCCACAATAGTTCATAATTAGAGCTGGGTCATAATGTCCGTTATACCCCTCTAATTACATATATCCTTTAAGTACCGTTGATTCTCTAATGGACAATAAATCCTATTTCCTCACGGAATTAGGAGAGCGCTCATACTGTCCAAGCCCTGAATCAACCCTTAAGGGAACTACCATCTACTTCTCACAAGAAGGAATGGATTTCACTATTGTGTACAAACCTTCCCAGCAACAAGCCAAACCGTAATCCCAACATACGGAGTATATTGATCAGGAAATGCATCTGACCTCACCCATGGTATATCAAAGACCACGATCAAACCTTAAGGAGTCGATAAGACACTCAGGATTAAAATCATCCACATATAGCCATCATTAGTTGATATATATGAATCTCATCGGTAAACGGATCTTGGTGAGAGATTCATATAGATAATGGCTCAATCTTATATGATCACATCATACAAGGTGCCTCCATTCTCATATCTCCATATGAATGATTCAGGATAGAATCACAGTACATTACGGAAAGGACCGCAACAATAGATTAACCACAAATAAAGTACCCAGCTTTAATTTGCTATCTATGGACTTTTTAGATTGCACGTCTCTTACTGTATCCATCAGTATATGATACTCATATACACAGTTCGAGATTACATCCAGCAAACTTGGATGTTAAATTTATGCACAAGTTATATAATAAACAACACAACAAGAATTTATTGAACTTTTCCTTTTATTTATTTAATAAATCCATTTATAAATTACATCTTTAGGGCATAAACCCCAACAGTTTCAACCCATATAAAGCTTTATTGAGGTAATAGACAAGATTAGGGTGGTGAGGATCCATAAACCCTTTGGGTTGCTCAACAAACACTTCCTCTTGCAAGAAACCATTGAGGAAGGCACTCTGAACATCCATTTCATATAATTTGAACTTCTGCAAACAAGAAATGGATAAAAGAAGCCTAATTGACTCAATCCTAACAAAGGGAGCAAATGTCTCCTCAAAGTCAATACCCTCAATTTGAGAATACCCTTGTGCTACAAGCCTAGCCTTGTTTTGCACAATGTTGCCATCCTTATCGGATTTGTTCCTAAATACCCACTTGGTGCCTATCACATTGGTGTTCTTGGGCCTAGGAACTAGAGTCCAAACCTCATTCATTTCAAATTGGTTAAGCTTTTCTTGCATAGCAAGAACCCAAAATTCATTCTTTAAGGCTTCATCAACTTTCTTGGGTTCTATTTGAGAGGTGTAGTAAGTGTAGCTAATTAGATTAGCCATTTGACGCCTAGTCCTAACACCCTCACTAACCTCCCCAATGATATCATCCTTGTCATGGAGTTTCCTAACCAATGGAGCAGGTTCTTTTGAGTCCAAGTGAGGAATCCTATCAATGGGTTGTGTTATGTCATCATCAAGATTAGTCTTTTCAATATTAGAAATATCAACAACCTTCTCCAAAGGGTGTCATTAACTAGATCTACCTCCTCCTCATGGTCATAAGATTTGAGCCTAGTATCATCAATTACAACATTAGATGATTCCATTACGGTCCTAGTTTTTAGATTGAAAACTCTATAGGCTCTTCTATTCAAGGCATAGCCAATGATGATACCCTCATCACTCTTAGCATCAAATTTTCCAAGTTGATTACGGTCATTCAAAATGTAGCATTTTCTTCCAAAGGAGTGGAAATAGCTAACATTTGGCTTTCTACCTTTCCATAACTCATAGGAGGTTTGCCTAGTGTGGGGCATAAGAAAGACTCTATTTCCTATGTAGCATGCCGTATTGACGGCTTCAGCCCAAAGATTCCTAGGGACATCATTGCTAAGCAACATCACACGGGCCATTTCTTGAAGAACCCTATTTTTCCTCTCAACAACTCCATTTTGTTGAGGTGTCCTAGGAGCCGAAAACTCATGAGAGATGCCTAAATTATTGCAATAGTTTTCAAAATGAGCATTCTCAAATTCCTTCCCATGGTCACTCCTAATCCTTTTAATGCTTTTAATCTTGGATTTTATTTCATTTTGAATTTCGGAACAAAGAATTTTAAACTTGTCAAAGGTTTCAGATTTTTCTCTAAGAAAATAAGTCCATGTGTACCTAGAGAAGTCATCTACACACACAAAAATGTATCTCTTTCCACCTAAACTCTCGGTTTGCATGGGACCCATAAGATCCATGTGGAGAAGCTCTAGAGGTTCCTTGGTGGATAAATACTTGCCCTTTTTGTGCATACTTTTGGTTTGCTTCCCTTTTTGGCAAAGTCCACAAACACCATTCACCATTTTCCCAAGCTTGGGAAGTCCTCGCACAACATTGAACTTATCTAAGATTCGTAAATCCATATAGTTCATGTGACCAAGTCTTTCGTGCCACAACTTAATTTGTTCATCCTTGGACACATTGCAAGAGACACCTCTAGCCTTAAGACAATAGCAATTGTCGCTAGATCTCATACCTTTTAACAAGGTTTGTCTATTTGGCAATATGATAGAACAATCATCTTTCCTAAACAAGACGGAAAGTCCTTCATCACTAAGATGTTAAATGCTTATCAAATTTGCTTTTAAACCATCAACATACAAAGCATTGGACAATGAGGGTAATCCGGGAATGGAAATGGTTCCTTTTCCTTTGACCTTCTTTTTGGATCCATCATCAAAGGTGACATTTCCTCTCTCCTCCATCATAAGAGTCTCAAAGAAACTCTTATTTCCAGTCATGTGCCTAGAGCACCCACTATACAAATACCAAAAATCACAAGAATGAGCTTTCAAGGCAATTTGTGCAAAATGGCAAAAGTGTTCATCCTTTCTAATCCACCTAGGTGCAATTTTTTTCTTTCTAATGGTCAATGTTACATGGGCTCTAAGTGTCCTAGGATCATGCAAAGTTGTTCCATTTTTCCTAGTGACATGCATCATGGCTTTAGTATTTTTCCTCTCTATCATGCTTTCTATTCTACAAAATTTAATATATCTAAAGCAATTTGGTCTAATGTGACCATTAATACCATAAAAATGACATGCAGGAATGAAGTTAGGAATCATACCATAACCTTGAGGATGCATTGGTGCCTTCTCATGTCTTTGTGGTTGTCTTGATTGTTGTTGAGGAGCTTTTCTCCTTTGGTGTTGAGCAAGACTTGATTGCTTACTTGGTTGAGCTTGCATGATAGGTATCTTCCCTTTATGAGCTTTCGATTGAGGGAAGTTAACTTGAGGTGCTCTTGTAGGATGGGCTTGAGGTAGACTTCTTGGTGCCACCTTCACTTGAACACTCTCATAGGTCAAGTTTCTTCCTAGGCGATTGATGAGAAGAGGACCCATTGAAGTTCATGCTTCTTACAAAAATGGTCTTGCTTGGAGTGGAGGACACCTTGTCATCTTCAAACCCAAGCTCTTTCTTATCACTTGGCCTCTTTCTAACATCTAGCATGTGGTCAAGTTTTTTGGTGCTAGAGTTCATCTTGGCCAACAACTCTTTAGCATCTTCAATCTCTTTCTTCAACTCTTCTTCACTCCTCTTAGATCTCACCAACTCTTCATTTAATTGGTCAACTTGAGTTGAGAGGTCTAGGTTTTCTTCTTTCAATCTCTTAATCTCATTCTTGTTTTTTAACCTTGAACTCTCAAACTTAGTCATATAATCCTTGAGATCCATCCTATCCATACTTCCATTTATGGATTGTGATGAAGATCCATCTTCACTTGAGTAGTTTTCTTCTTGACTCTCATTTTCTTCTTCACTAGCATCTTTGCTCCTAAGAGAGGACATAAAGGCTATGAAGTTAGCCATGAGTTCTTCATCATCCGAAGACTCATCTTCTTCATTGGAGTTATCACTTTCACTCCATGTGGCAGCCATCATTATTCCATTTCTCTTGACCTTGTGATTTGCACATTCCGGGGCAAAGTGACCTATCCCGCCACATTCATAGCATTGGACTCCTTTCCTCTCGGTCTTTTCTTGCCTAGGCTCAATCTTTTTGAAGGGAGCCTTTTTCTTGAAGCCTTGACCCTTGGATCCAAAACCTTTCCTCTCGGACTTGTAAAATTTCTTGAACTTCCTCATTAGCAAGGCCATTTCTTCATCCGAGTCATCACTTTCCTCCTTCTCAACTTTGGAGGCTTTAAAAGCAATATCCTTTTGCTTTTTTGATAGTGTGGGGTTAGGACATTTCCTAGATTCATAAGCTAGAAGCCTCCCAATCACTTCACTTGGCTTCATATCCTTATAACCACTATTCTCTTATAAAGTCGTCACCTTAGACTTCAATATATTGGGTAGAGATCTCATAATCTTCTGCTTGATCTTCCTATCCGAATAAGGATTACCAAGTTGATGACTTTGGTTCACAATGTCCATCAACCTCACTTCAAAGTCATTGAAGCACTCGTTCTCATCCATCTTGAGCAATTCAAATTATGTTTGGAGAACTTGAAGCTTCGACTCCTTAACCATATCGGTTCCCTCATGTGAAACTTGTACTGGTTCTCATCCATTGCACATATGATGGCATGCATTGCCTTCCTATTCCATTTTGATGCCTCAAACTCTTGTGCGTTCCACTATGCATTTAGTTTGAGTACATCATCTTCTCCATCTATAGGATTCATCATGGGTGGAGTGTAGCCATCTTCAACCGCCATCCATGCTCTGTCATGAATTTGGCAAATATACGACTCCATCTTGCCTTTCCAAGAGGCATAATTCAATCCGGTGAGAAATGGAGGTCTTGTGCTAGAAGCTCCCTCGTTGCCACCGTTTCCACTCATTGTGTTTAATGAATGAATGATATGAATGCAAGTGTATGAATGATCAATACACACATAAAATGCAACACAAACCAAAACGAGCAAGGATCACCTATGTATGTCTAGGAACCTGCTCTGATACCAATTGAAACAAATATTATGGTAAGTATAATATTAATCTATAGGGGGGTGAATAGATTTTAAACAAATTTATCTAATTTTCGTTAAAGGTCAAGTTGACAAAAATGCCCCTAGCTAGTTACAACAAAATCACAAGTGTAAAGATTGTGGAAATATTAAAGACACTTAAGATATACGTGGAAACCCTCCAAATGGGAAAACCCACGGGATGATGAATGCGTCGCACTAGAACCTCGAATCCACAATGGCAAAGGAATTACAACCTAATCCCGGTTTAAATCCACCACCACTACCTAATCCCGGTATAAGTGAACCTAGTTCATCTTGCTTGCGATTTAAGCTACCTACTCCCGGAAGCAACACAAGTCTTACTTCTCAATAAAGAGATAAAATGTCCTATGTGAATATATGATGATATTCAAGAACAAACAAGGCTAGGAACCCTATATGCTTATCTAGGATAATGAGATGTCAATTAATGCAATCCTAGATATCATGAGCTAAATGGCATGTTCAAAAATCTTAGCTAAACATACATCAAACAATCCTATGAAGCTATCAGAATACAACACTCAATCATGTCATCACAACAGTCTCTAATTTGTATCTAGAATATGTTCTAAGAGCATACAAATAATTAAAGAGATGGCTTAGCAAGCAAAACACTTAACTTGTAAGAAGATAGTGAAGAACTTACCAAACAAGATGTGATGAAGCAAACCTATTCATAGATGCACTCTAAATGGCTTTAAATGATGCAAGATGAAGTTTTTATGCACATGGGAATGCTTTGAGTGTTTAAAGATGAGTTCTTGGAAGAGTTTTTCCTTTGAAATGTGTTCTAAGGAAAATATATGATGTTCTGAACTCTTACACGACCTTAAAGCAAAGAGTTATATATATATATATATATATGAGATCCAAACAAAGTAAGGTCATTTTGGAAAAAATGTTCCAGCTTCCTCTATATGTGCTGGTGACATGTGATGGTCGAGTAGTGCACCACCAGTGCACAGCCTAATTTTTCAGTAGGCGCTAGATGAGTGGCGCAGCCCAGTTACACAACACATGTGACAATCTACTGGAATGTTACGCTGGTGGGGCTACGCTAGTCGAGTAGCGCACCACCAGCGTACTGCCATTTTTTCAACTTTACGCGGGTGAAGCAGCGCAACTCAGTGGCACAAGACAAGCGGCGATCCACTGGAATGTTGCACTGGTAAGGTGCGCATGTCGAGTAGCGCACCACCAACGCACAGCCTAATTTTTCAACACTCAATCACACAAAATCAACAAGTCCTAGAGTGATGAAAATGCATCCTATTCTAATGCCTAACATGACATGAAACTTTAATTACAAAATGCAAATATATCAAACAAGAGTCATTTAAACCAAAAAGCACACAAGTACAAACACTCAACATATATGAATAAGAGTTATGCATGAATTTTAGTGTGTGTGCAACTATCTCTTCAAAGCAAGTAAGCACAAGAATTTTACCTTCGGTGCTTCTCCTCTTGAGGTCTTGAGAGCCTAAGCTACGCTTACATAATACCCCAAAAATGTGATTTGTTCACGAAACAAGCCAATCAATAAATGAGGACTTTACACATTGGACCATAATAAAAAGTCCACATGTGAACTAGACCCATTCTTACAAAAAGAAACAAGTCCACATGCCTTAATACAATTCTAGATGGACCCCTAAATTGGTCTGGTCGATTATATCAAATGATCCATGCAAGTTAGTGTGGATTGGGGATCTTGACGGGCTATCTAAATTTAAGCTCCAATAGACATAACCTAATCACAATCAATAAATGATTCACTTAGGTCCGATCTATTAATTTAAGTTCTCTAGTGGAATGAACTAAAATTGAACTCTTAAATAAAGATATAATAAGTTAATATTTCTCATTCATACCCTAGACAACCTTATTGGAGAAAGTGTATCCTCGTGAAGAATATCAGTAATCGCCAAGATCTCATAGTCCGTCTATAGCTCTCCAAGTTACCATATTTACTCATATGACCACATTTTGAATTTGGATTTTTTGACTTGTCCAGAAGCCATGTTTCAATAGACACTATTGAAAACTTAACGTTAAGATTTAATATCCAATACCTCAAAACATCCATATGATGATATTTTACTCTCATTTAATAAATGGAGTCACAATGTCTATATCTATAAATAAAATCATATATCGATTAACAAATGAATACCACCAAACTATTGAGGATAGACTATGCTATATAATCACACTCATTAATAGCTTAAATGATAAGACTTGCAACTATAAATCCATTATTTATCTCAGGATTGAGATAGACTCTCCGATTGTCTTTAAACGAAAACTTTTATCCATTGACGGTTCTAGATAAAGTATTTCATTGTGATCCAATTCAATACACCCAGTGCACTAGATTCTCTTACCCAAAGTCACCACACTTTGATGATTTTAGACTCATCATAACATATTTGATCCCACTCAAATGCTAGAAAAAGAATCTGTAACTTTGACAAGATATAGGTGCCCAACCTTTATCTTAAGTTTTGAATATTATTCAAGACTAACTAAAGAATTGTGTCTACCTCATACATATCTAGATGTATGAACAATTCTTCTTTTCTAATAGTCTTTTGACCTTTTGATTATATACGTTTGACAATAACAATAATTAAACTTTAAATGCTATAAGATTTGTTAAACTAGAAATCACTTTATTAATATAAAAATATTGTCAAATACATTATTATACTCTTACTATCAAGCATAATCCCAACAATCTCCCACTTGCTCTATAGTAAATGTGTCATATCTCTTGTCCCCATATTCTCTAAATGTGCATAAAAACTCTTTTGTGGAAGAGCCTTTGTTAAAGGATCCGCTAGATTATCTACAGACACGATCTTGGTAATCATCATGTCACCTCTATGCATAATTTCCCTTAGAAGGTGATACTTTCTTTCAATGTGTTTCCCTATCTTATGACTTCTTGGTTCTCTCGAATTTGTCACTGGTCCATTATTGTCACAATAGATAGTGATTTACTTATTCGCATCAGGAACCACTTCCAAGTCAATCAAGAATTGGCGGAGCCAGACAGCCTCTTTAGCAGCCTCGTATGCGGTAACATACATGGCTTCCATGGTAGAATTAGCAATACAAGATTACTTGACACTCGCCCATATGATTGCCCTTCCTCCGATAGTAAACACAGATCCTGATGTTGATCTCCTAGAGTCAGAATCTGACTAAAAATCAAAATTTGTATACCTAACGGGATTTAAATCCCCTCCAGAGTATACAAGCATATAATCTCGCATTCTCTTGAGATACTTAAACATATGCTTGATTGTCGTCCAGTGATCAGGACCGAGTTTTGATTAAAACCTGCTAACTATGCCCACAGCAAAACAAATATATGGTCTAGTACAGAGCATTGCATACATGAGATTTCTAATTGCCGATGCATATGGAACCCTACTCATGAATTGCTCTTCCTACTCATGAATTGCTCTTCATACTCATTCTGAGGAACTTGTTCCTTAGAAAGTTTGATTCCATTTTTGAAAGGTAACATACCTTTCTTGAAATCTAGCGTGGAAAACCTAGACTAGATTTTATCTATGTATGAAGCTTGGGATAATGCAAGCATTCTATTCTTTCCATCCCTTACGACTTGGATACCAAGAATATAACTTGCTTCTCCCAAGTCCTTCATATCAAATTGTTTTGTAAACCATTCTTTTACTAATGTTAATACACCCACATCGTTTTCGATGAGTAGTATATCATCAATGTAAAGAACTAGGAAAACCAACTTGTCACATTTAATCCTTTTGTATACACATGGTTCATCAAGGTTTTGAATAAATCCAAAACTTTTCATGGCTTGATCGAACCTTATGTTCTAGGATCTGGATGTTTGCTTCAATTAATAAATGGATCTTTGCAACTTGCATACCCTTTCTTCTTGGCCTTTTTCAATGAATCCTTCTGGTTGCATCATATAGATGCTTTTGTCAAGACTTCCATTAAGGAAAGTTGTCTTGACGTCCATTTGCCAAATCTCTAGGTCTAGAGATGCCGCAATGGATAAGAGTATCCTAATGGATTTAAGCATGGCCACAGGAGAAAAGGTTTCTTCATAATCGATTCCTTCCTTCTGTGTATAACCTTTAGCTACCAATCTAGCTTTGAATGTTTCCACATTTCCATCCATTCCTTTTTTCCTCCTGTATACCCACTTGCACCCGATGAGTTTTATCCCTTTAGGCAAGTCTACAAAAGACCAGACTACGTTTTTAAATATAGATTCAATTTTGGATTGCATTGCCTTTGGCCAATGATGACAATCATCATCTTCCATTATGTCCTTGTACATATAGGGACCATCATCATCTGGGAGATTCTCTACAGATTCTCCTAGACCGATGTATCTTTCGGGTCGTCTACTAACCCTCACACTATGACAAGGTATGGTAGATTGATGATCTTTTGTTGGTGTGGAACTTACAATTTGGCTAGGTTGTGAAACCTCTTGTGGAATTGTATATCATGAAAGCTCGTTCAGGACAATTCTACTTTAAGGCATAAAATTATTCATATAGTCCTCTTCCAGAAATTTAGCATTTGTTGAAACAAATACTTTAAGATCTGAAGGACTATAGAAATAATATCCTTTTGTTCCTTCTAGATACCCTTCAAATATTCATGTTTCTGAATGGGACTCTATCTTTTTTGTCTTTCCTTTTAACACGTGCGCAGGACATCCAAATATCCTTAAGTGTTGTAAACTAGGCTTTCGCCTGGTCCACAACTCATGTGGTGTTTTAGGAACCGACTTAGATGGTACATCATTTAGAATGTACATGGCAGTTTGTAAAGCATATCTCTAAAAATAATTAGGAAGCGTTGAATAACTCAATATAGACCTAACCATGTCCAAAAGAGTTATATTTCTTCTTTCTACCACCCCATTTTGTTGAGGTGTACCTAGTGCAAAAAACTGAGAAATTATCTCATTATCAATAAGATATTGTTGCAACTCACCAGATAGATATTCTTCACCACGATCAGACCTTAAGATTTTTATGAGTTTCTCAAGTTGATTTTCCACTTCAGCTTTAAAAGCTTTGAACATGTCAAAATCATCCGAATTATGTCTCATGAGAACATAGCCAAATCTTGAGTAATCATCCGTGAAAGTGATGAAGTACTCATATCCACCTCTAGCTTGAATGCTCATAGGACCACACACATCAGTGTGTATCAATCCTAAACATTCAATGGCTCTTGTGCCTTTGGTCGTCAATGACCTTTTAGTCATTTTACCTTTCAAACAAGATTCACAATTTGGTAGATCATCTAACTTTAAGTCAATTAGAGGTCCGTCACTAACCAATCTTTTAATCTTATTAAGGTTAATATGACCTAGACGCAAATGCCATAGGTAGGTTTCATCTTTTGATAATATTACTCTTTTATGATTAGTTTCCATTGATTCTGTGTCTAACAAGTGAGAGATATTTCTATGCAAATAGAATAAACCGTTTTCCAATGTACCTTTACAAATAATTTTGTCATTCTTACTAATAATAAAAGCTTTATTAAAAGTAACCGAATAACCAAATTTATTTTAACAAGAAACTGAAATTAAATTCCTCTTGAATTAAATTCTTCTTAGGAAAGGATTTGTATGCCTATTAAATCTAAATGCCTATAAGAATCTAAATTGATTCTAATATCTCCGACTGTACTAGCAGACACCAACGCTTCGTTGCCTAAACGCAAGTTGAATTCATTCTTATTCAGTCTATTCATTTCACCATTTTTCACCACAAAGGAAACACTTCCCTTTGATCTTGGTCTCCTTCTATGAAGGCTCAAGTTGCTTTTTCTTTTATTGTCTCTTGACCTTCTTACGGGTCTTTAACAGTAGCAACTTACCAAGCATATGAATCTATTGACCCTTGCCTTTCACAAGGATTTTCTTGGTGCTTTGAACATCTTGCATCAGGCCTTGCAAGGTGTATTCCTTATTGTTCAAGGTGTAGTCGAACTTGAATTGATCAAAGGAATCTGACAGTGAGTTGACAATCATGTCAATTTTCGTCTCACCAGCTATCTCAGCACCAATCAATTCGGTGATGTTGAGATGTGCTATGACTTTCATAATGTGATCTTTCGCACGACCCATACTCCGGCACTTTAAAGCCAATTAAGAGGTAGTGCAATGTCATCTTGAACACGTAATGTCCCCCTGGGAAGGAATTGGAAGCGTGTATGTCCTCAACCAACGACATTAGCCAATACGTGACTTGTCTCCGATAATCCTGGCCAAATAGGATGTTGTTCGTAAACAATACAAGTTCTATCTTTAAACCATCTCCTTTCTGGTCAAACCTACCCCTTAAGAATCTGTCCAACAGTTGATCCAGTAATAAGTATCCGTCCCCACCAAAATATCTCATGTGGATGCCATCCTTCTCCGAGACGTAATCTTTCAAAAAAAAATCTGGTAATACACCAAACTTCAACCCAGTACATAAACAAAACTCTCTCTTTTCTAGTCTAACATTGGTGTTCCCCAAAGCAAACACATCTCATCGTCACGTGCACCTAGGAACAGAATTTGGTGGAGCAATAGGTTATGTATGTACTGCGCTTGAAATAAACCGCTCATGTAATGTGGCATATCCAAGTAATGCTCGAAACAACTTTTCTTGAATTCTTCCAACTCACAGCAGCTACCCAACACCTCCTTAATGGCATGGATCAATTTCAGTTTGCAATGCACTGTTATCATTATGTCATACGCCCACGTATTCCTCGGGTGTAACAAATACTGATCTAGGTCTTTGTTCTCTAATGTATCTTCAATCACTCCTACATTCTCATTCTGTGTTACGTTCTTAGTATCTGCTATATTCACATTCTCTGATAGGTTCTCAGCCTCTGCTACATTCCCCATCTCTGACCGATCTTCATACTCTGCCATCTGAATTCTTTGGTTCTTTCTCTAGCTCTTTCTCAGTCTTTTGTACATTATCATTCTCTGGTTACAACCTAAAAAAAAATTCCATGACAGTTAGGTGACATAATGACAACAGAATGGCGTGTAACAATTCTTTACATGTTGTGCAGTAAACATCGTTACACGCTAATTTGTAGAATAGTTTACATGTTTCAATGTAAGCCCATTTAGCGTGTAACGATTCTGGATCAAGTTTACTAAAATGACCCCCAAAATTTTTACACGTTGTACATTACATCTTTACACACTACCTTATAAAAGGGTTTACAGGGTACAATGTAAACCCATTTAGCGTGTAACGAATCTGAGTCAAGTTTAATAAAATCTTCACACGCTAAACATAACAACATCATTACACGCTAAAATGTAAGCCCATTTAGCATGTAACGATTCTAGATCGAGTTCACGAAAATGATATCCAAAATCTTTACATGCTAACTTATAAAAGTGTTAACACGCTACAAGGTAAACCCATTTATCGTGTAGCGATTATGGATCAAGTTTACACAAATAATGCCCAAAATCTTTACACGCTCATTTGTAAACTCATTTTGGCAAGTAAAAAATTCCATATTCTTTACACACCAATGAATAAACAACGTTACATGTTAGTATAAATATTTACACGCTAGATTATAAAGTGATTGTAACGTGTAACGATTCTGGGCATTTTTACAAGTTGTCAAACCCCACTCTCCTTACACGTTGTTTAACAACAATGAAGACTTCTACTATGTTTACACGGTCGATTGTAGAGATAACCATTCTGGGTAATTTAAACCTTAAACACAAAATTAAATTATTCATTCATAACACAGACATTGTTCACAAAATTAAAATCCAAAGTTCAACAATCTTTAATCCATATGAGGCACATACCGACATCATCTTTCTCTTTCCACAACGATACTCTTTGTTGATGAACAGTTTTTCAGTAACGAACAAATCCCGTTTCTGCTCTTCAAAAAATCTTCTCACTTGCACTTTGTACTCTCTCGAAAAACCGGTTACGTTTCCCAAGTTTACACGCTAAAATGTTTTTAATTTCATTTAATTTGTTATATTTTTATTTTAAGCATTATTTTTACATTTCAAATTTCAAACTAACACCATGCCGCCACATCAGAAATGTAAAAAGGCATACTTGTAAAAAAAAAATCTCCTGTATAAAAAAGGAAAATTTATTGAAAATGTACAGTCTTGTAGGCCTTGGAGAGTTATTCCTAAGCATAGTACAGTTGTAGTTATAAACAAGATATCCAACGGATGTATACAACCAAAAATGTGAAAATTTAATATTAAGGCACAATGAATTTGACTTTACTCAGACAGACTCACAGTAAATGGATATATATATTTATATATATATATATATATATATATATGTGTGTGTGTGTGTGTGTGTATGTATGTATGTATATAATGAAGTAAAATAGTGAAAAATTGTGTTATGCCTGGGAAACAACTGTTGTAAGCCTTGGATATTTTTTTCTAGGCTTAGGATAGTTGTAGTAATAAACAATGGTCCCAGTCACCGACTTTATTCTTACTTCATGTATATACCCAATAACTGTGAAAAAAAAAATGAAGGCACAATGGTTCATTTCAAATATAAAGGTTACAATGGTTCAATTTTGGGAGTTATGGGCTATCCCCTTGTTCCACTATAAAACCATATATGGGTTACTTAGTGGTCACAAAAGTCTTGAGTCAAGTCATTTGTTTCATCACTTCATTCTAACAAGTGGAGATGGAAGCAAACAATGGAGTAGTCATAGGAGAAGTGCCATTTTTAAAGTGATGCATGAAAGGGTTACAATCGCAGAGGAGACCATCATCAAGGAGTGTGAAAATACAAAACGGCTACGTGATGATTGTACTGTTTTGATGGGGAGATTTCAAAATCTGGAAGCTGAAATCATCAACTTAAACATTGAGATTGAAGCGAGGGACAACGAACTCAGTGGACTCTACCAACTTGTTGAAAAGATGTAGAAGAAGTTAATGGAATTCAACATTCCAACATCACCCTGAGCAAAAACATACCCAAAATGGCAACTACACAAGAACACATTTCAATCTCACATTTTTTTTTTGTTTTTTTTTTCACATGTTGTACCGTCTAACAAGTTAATGAAAATTATTGGTTTTGTTTTTGTTTTCACATGCATACGCCAATTTACATGTTGTCATTATATTCCTTCATTAATCATACCAGCATACAAAACATAACAAGTAAATACATTACTTCATTAATCATACCAGTAGGACAGAACAAACAAGATCTTTCAAACAATCGTGCCAACTATAACTCCCAAAAAAAACACCAATAAAAAAAAGAACATCACACCAGTGCTTTCACCCTGCTCAGATACCTTCTTAGCAACATTAACAGAAGATTGAGGCCAAGAATGGCTTGGATGTATGAAAGGGATACTTATCGTCTTGTATGCTTCATCGGTTGAGTTAATCTTCTTGTAAGATGCCCCTGGAAAACCATCTACTTGTTCATGACATTCAGGCCAAGAACTGAACACACCATTTTTCCTTCCCTTGAAAACCACATAAACGGAATTCTTCCCCATTGGTGTTCTCACAGTTTATAGATCTCTGTAAATCGAAGAGAAGTAATGAAGGAAATCAGGTTCCCAAAAAAAAATGGGTTTATGTCATGGCTTTAATGTATGGAAACTTCTGAAGGATGTTGTCAACCAAAATATTGCAATGCAAAATATATTGAAGAACCTATGTTGTCTTCTTTTAGAACATGTGAAGAAGAATCAAAGAAGAAGAAGATGTGTTTGCATGTTTGACCAAGAAAAAAGATGAATGATTTGTGGCAGTGGGATCCACCCAGTAAACCATTTGTATTCAACTACCAACTGACCACGTGGCGAGTAAGAATGTGGGATCGTGTGTGACACATGTACATGAGCATAGGAAAGATTATACAGGCTTAAGAACAAATTATTTTGGCCCTAGGCACTGTTCTCGAGCCTAACAGTTTTCTACCAAAGACGAAATTATGGGGGCCAGGCATTATTCTCAACGATCGGCACCGTCCAACGATGAAGTGGAATCAACAGAAATCTATACGTTAATTTTCAAGATCATCTGACGGTGGAACAAGTACATCCCTACCTATTACACTACATATAGCAAAAAACCTTTTCAACTATGAACTCCTAAATGGCTAAGAGTTGTTTCAAAACTTCTCAATGGTACTCGTTGAGATTGAATCGATCTCCCGTATTCGATTTACACATCTAAACTCGATTTGGGTGGGTGCATACTGCTTTTTAATAACACCCTGTGTAACCGGAAAAAAATTAAAAAACTTCAAAAAAAACTATAATTAAATTGACATTAAATCCAACATGGGCCTAAGAACATTTCTTAGGCTTAAAATTTAGATTATTAGCCTTTAAACTTCCTAGGCTTAGTCCCTTGTTATCAGCCCCAATACTGAACCCGTGGCAAAAATAAACATTAATGAATCATAAACATTCCATTCAAAATATTCTCAGCCTAAACAAGGAATACATCATGGTACATATAATATAAACATTCATCCTAAATACATCATCATATAATTCTCTGTAAAACATTCTCAGCCTATACAAGTCTACTCTATAGGGAATTACAGAGTTGACCATTGCTGAACATGTCAATTACAATGGCCTTACGAATGTTTTTTATATTCTTTTGTTCATATATTAATTTCCATGGAGTTGGTACTCCAGCCATTATTAACTCAGCATACTTCATTAAAAATTCACCGCAACTGCTCCTGTAAGATAATGAGAAATGTATTACATAAGTTTCTTTAGGAAAGTAAAAAAAATAACAAGTAAATAAATATAACAAACATACCCATTATCTTGTTATGGAATGATATCAGAGTGCATGCTTTCAATCTTGAATGGGGTTGCATGAGGTTCCATCTTCAATTCTTGGTAATAACCAGCGTGCTTCAACATTGATGGCAACATGTAAAGCAAGTCACGAATGTCCTTCAGCTGCGGACTAAGTCCGCTCTTTCATTCGTTCAATAAGTCAAAGAGAAAAACTTTTCCTTCCCTTAAAAGTACATGACACAACACCCAATGGCCGAAAAGGTGACACGGAATGAGCACTTGTATATATAATAGATAAAAATCATTGATTATAGGAAATAGATAATGACACCGCAAAGTCATTATCAATAACTTACTGAATCCATTTGCCACCAAGGTTGAGGGTATAGTAGTTCATGTCGTGTTACATGTCTGAGGATGTCTAGAATCGGTTGGTAATCTAAAGGGACGAACTCTAGGTAGTCTTCTCAAACATTGATCTTGTTGTTGATTCTTTTTTTCCTATCTCTTTTTTGTTTAGGAGAAGGATAAGAACTAGTATTTTATGGTTGACTCAAATTGTGCTATTTCCCTCAAGATGTTTATGTTGCCCACTTCATTTTAATGCTTGTCTATCATAAAAAAAAAACAAAATCAATTAACAGAATTCCTAGACTGATGGCAACCAGTCCTAGGCTTATATCAATCAATCAAAGGCTGAAATACACATGCATTGTAACACAGTTTCAGATACATGCATAATCAAATTCCATTTACCATAATATATAACTAGAGTAATACTTAGGAAGAAAGACGTGTTGACCAATCCAATATTTTGCACGTAACTGACCTCAGGGCTCGAACGCCTCCTCGACAGAATATCAAAGTAACTATAAATGTGCTGTGTAAATGAAGTGATGTGCATTACGAAATAAGTTACATAAAACCTTGATTATCAGGGAGAAATAGACAGCTAATTTTGTTACATGTCTGAGATCCACTTTTCAACGTTGACCAAGTCTTGAAAATGTTGACACATCATGGGTAGGATTTGACCCGTATAAAAACTAATAAAAAATGAATACATTTCATTATGATAAATAAACTAAATTGAATACATTATAAATCATGGCAATAAAATAGCTTAGGGGGATGGAATATTACCTTACTTGGTCGTCGTTCTTGAGGAAAGATGTGAACTCAACTAACTCTACATCTTCCTCGTTCGACTTTGTCTTCTTTGACTTCTTCGGCATCGGATTTGTGTAAGGGCTTTCAAGCCATCTTGACCGTTTTTGACCCCTCTGTTTGTCGACATCTCTGTATTCGACATTGTGGTCGGCCTCAGTAAGTGTTATCACACAACTAAGCAAGCTCTGCCTAATAAAACACACTGACGGGGAAGGATATTGTTCCTCACCAATGACAGATTTTTCTCTCCAGTCCTGCATACAAATAAATATGTACTAAGGTACAAACCATTGATAAGAAAAAATATGCATCACAATAACACAATTATTGTTTTGTTTCCAGGCCTGAGAGAATTATTCCTAAGCCTACCAAAATGATCCCAAGCCTAAGGGAATTGTTCCCAGACCTAAGGGAATTGAACCTAGGCTGGCCTAAGTGCTTCCATGACTACCAGATTTGGGTATGTTAGGTGTGGATGATGTTTGCATCGTAATTTTTGCTAAGTATTCGTAACAGGTCCAACTTCATAATTCTATATAATTACACAACAGTTTATAAGCATTATTACACACCAGTTTATATCATGGTTACACAATCAACAAGATTATATGAGTAAACAATGGGACTCATTACACGCCATAATGTAAACATGATTACATGCTACAATATGTACCGTGTAATCATGACCCACTTATAGATATAAATGACAATATCAATATTATTTATATAATGTACCTCGTCCATGCGATCACTATTGATTACAGTTGACCCAACATCCTTAACACCCTTAACACAAGTCTTATCTTCCTCATCACAAATAATCTCATCCTCACCAACAACCTCATCTTCATTGACATCCTCCTTACCAACAAAATCATCTTCACCAATATCCTTATAACCAACAACCTCATCACCAACATCCTTATAACCAACAACCTCATCAATATCACCATTATAACAAGCACCATCATCACCAACACCCTTATCTTCTTTCTCATCATCAGCCTCCTTAGCAATACCCTTATCATCTTGTTCACCAACAGCCTTTTCACCAATACCCCTATCACCAAAAACCTCATCATCTTAGTTAGTCTCATCATCTTGTTGACCACCCTTCTACACATCAACATCAATAAATAAGTGAAAAACTATTATAATACAAAAGTATTAATAATATAATTTTTGACAACTTTATATCTAACCTTCATGTCCTTTCTAATTTTTGCAAATTCTTTTTTACATAAGGCAATGATACGTTTCTCGGATTCAAGCATAGCAACATATAGTTCTGGGATTGTGGATGGTACCTGAATTATGCAATAATTAATAATACAATGCATACAAGAATAACATACTACAAGTGTCTAAAAGCAACGTGTAGATACAACCATACCTTAGATTTTCCATCGGAGAATAAACGCTTCTTAGAAGGGGAGGAATATTCTCCCGAAAATGTGCTTCTATCTCTCCCCACAGAGCATCCTATCTACTTCAGATCAAGAGCGTCAATCCCTTCAATGTCATTCCCAGTCTGATAATCATCAATTGCATCCTCAAAACCAAGGTCTTGTTCCTTTTCACTTGTATGTAGAACAAGAGCCGATTTCTCCCTCTTATTTTTTGTTAAAAGCTCATAAAAGTATTTGAGGTTCAATGATTTGAAGTAGTCTGTTCCCTTATCAAAGGTTTCAACTTCCCAAGGGAATAAAGCCATTTGCATATCAGGAACAACTCTTGTTAGAGAATTTCTACAAAAATAATTAACTAAAAACAAAAGGGTTATTAAGTACATACCGATGCATTGAATTTGGATTCAATATCTGAATTCCTTGTAGTAAATTCCCATCAACTGAACTAAGGATAACCCGTACCAATTCTCTTTCCCACGTTATTATCAAGACGAATTATCCTCTCCATGGCCAATACCTATACAATTTAAACTAACAAATATCAATCAAAATTTTTCAATCCAACAAAGTATGAAACGAGAAACACTAAAACAAAGTTTGATAACGTGCTTAATTTTTCTAAAACTTACCTGAAGTACTAGAGGGAATACGGACAACTTGTAGGTGTAATACTTTGATTCTTTTCCTTCTTTTCTTCTCTACCTTTCTCTTTCTCTTTCCCTTTCCCTTTCTTTTTTTCTTCACCTTTCAGTTGGGATAGTTTTTTGCTTAGTACACCCTTCAAAAAATGTAGTAAAGGAAAAGATGTATAAACCCCATGGAAAATTTTTGAATTCTTCTTCACTTTTAACTAATAAGAACGGCCACCCACAGATGGTTATGGTTCGTCGATCATAAATGCCAAAGAATTGACTCACTATATATATACTCAACATAATGTATGCATCTTTACTCTACTCAGACATCATTTTGCTCAATGTGGCATACAATACCTCTGCAGTTGGCCTTTTCCCTTTGAAAATTCTACTAAGCATCGAATCCCTTTGAACTTTATTGATGTTAGCAAAACCTTTAGGCAGCTGTCCCATTTTCAAGTCGCTGCATAAACAAAATTCTTCTTTGTCGAACCGGGCTTTCGACTTCCCAAACCCGAACCACATCTCATCTTCTCTATGTCCTTTCGGGTGAATGATTTTTGTTTTTAAAATATTGTGTATCAGTTGCCCGTACAGTATTAATGGTTCTTTCAACTCCAAATATATGCCGAAGGGGCCCTCCTTGAATTTTTCTTCCAAACCAAATTTGTTTAGCATCGACTTCAACTATGTAATCATATACTTTTTGCTTATGTTGTTAACTCTGACGGGAACCCAACTCCCAAGGTCTGGGAACCACCATATGTCTGCATTCGCATATTTAGGCATTTAAACAATGAAATCAAAAAAATAAAATAACATCAGTCTCAGGCTTATAGAAATATCTCTTAGCCTCAAGAACAGTCATAGGCTTATGAAAACATTCGTATACTCATAGGCCATGAGTGCATCAGTCCCACACTTTTATGAAAATAAGTTTTAAGCTTAAAATTAAAAATGTAACATCATTCCCAAGCTCAACATCAGTACTAACCTAAGGAAAAAAATTCATAGCCAAACATCAGTCTCAGCCTGAAAATTATAATGGTATCATCAGTCTAAAGCTCAAAATCAGTACTAGGCTTATCATAAACATTCATAAAAACATCAGTTTTACATGCATCATCCATCCCTCTTGGCCCTACAGTGTTATGAGAAACGTTCATAGCCTAAACATATGCATTCACCCTTACATGCATCATTAGTCGTTTGCTCTACAAACGTGTTTCTTTCTTCCCCCCCCCCCCCCCCCCCCCCAATATAAATTTCTAGTGTAGTTCACATCAATCAGTCAATCAATAAAAAAAATTGCTTGCACTTCAAACAGATCACGCAACCTCCAAATACACTTACAAACACAAACAATTGCAAACACCAGTATTCATCTCGAAAAAACAGTAACAAACTCGAATATCATCCCAAAACACAAAGAATAATAAACTCCAATAAAATAAAGAAATTTGAAGAAATTAATACCTTCAAATTGACTTGCATTTTTTTCTAGGGTTTGGGTGCTTCGTTAAATGGCAATGGTGACGGTAATGATGACAACGATAACGATAACTACAACGAGGACAATAAAGAGCTTGTGTTTCTCCTTCCTCTATCTATTTCTCGTTTATTGTTGTTGGGCTTGCATATCATTTAGTATTTCGTTGCTTGGTTCTATGCTGATGGCAACGGCGACGATGATGATGACAATAACGACGACGATAAAGAATACCTTATGATTTCTCCTTCTTCTAACTTTCGGGTCTGGTTGTTGTTATTGTAGGCACAGCATGGGACGTTTGAATTAAAATGGTAATGGTGTTGTTAATTGAAGTTTTGTTTGAAATACGAGCGCAATTTGGTCCTTTTGTGGGAAATCAAAATGGGGAGGATAATGTAGTCTACTTCATCAACGTTTTTTTGTTCTAAAATTTAAGGAGGGTATTTAGGGGCTTTCATCAACAGGGGGTCTTAAGGGCATACTAGTAAATGGGGTTTCCCAAGCAGCTATATATGCAATATTATCCCCAATGGGCTATTTCCTAGAAAGTGAATGTTGAGAAAGGCTATTTCCTTTAATTTCCACTTTAAACAACTCTCATGATAGAAATTGAAGACCGATTTGAGGAGAATCGACCTAGGTTGTTAGCTAAAAGTGATGAGCTCTTCTTGTCAAGTTTTATTAGTGGTCCCAGTGGTGAGATTAAGCATCAAGTAAGGATGTTTAAACCCTTAGATCTACACACATCCATTGAATTAGCGAGACCACAATAGGCTTCCATAGGATCCAAGAAATTCAAACCCTGGCCTAACAAACCAAACATCATATTAAACCTAAACACTAAACCTCCATTTCCAAACCAAAACACGACCTAAAATGCACCTAATCACTAGGTCAAAATGGACCAAAAACTTTTCTAATCAAGAGACTAATACCTAGAGAGATGGAAGTAAAGAATGAGAAGAGGTTATGCTATAATTGTGATGAGGTTTAAACTTATGGCCATCAATGTGCTAAGAGGCAATTCTATATGTTGGAGGGTGAAGATGAAAGTAGAGAATCAGAAATCGAGGACCACGACGGAGCAAAGAATGTGTTAGAAGGCTCTTTGGTGGAAAAAACAACTATTTCCCACCATGTCTTGACCGGAAGCATGGTATCCAAACAATCAAGTTAAGAGGGAGAGCCAACAACATAGAAGTAATCATATTGGTGGATAGTTGTTCAACTCACAACTGTTTGGACCCTAGAACATCCAAGTTCACAGGGGTAGAAGTGAAGAACACCAATGTGCTGTGGAATCAGTAGACAAGCCAAATGCACAGCTTTTACTTCGTCTATGCATGGGGTGGAATTCACCATAGAAAATGAGGTTGTTGACTCATGAAGGGTGTGATGTTGTGCTAGGAATGCAATGGCTTATAAAAATCGACCATATTCTCTTAGATGCGAAGAAACTAAGCATGAGTTTCATGAGGCAAAACATGTGGATTACCTTATAAGGAATCAAAAGGGAGAGCAAACTAATGCTAATGATTGGTTAGAAGTTGACAACTAAAAAAGGCCCAATTGAGGGTTGAACTAATAGTACAACTCTATTCTCTAGAATTGGAGAATGAACCGTTAAAAGTACATAAAAAATGGAATTGATGGCCAGTAAGAAGGTTGTTGGCTAGCTGAAGAAGGCTCAATTGAGGGTTGAACCAATGGTACAACTCTACTCTCTAGAATTGGAGAATGAACGATCAGAAGTACCCAAAGTGATGGAACCAATTCTAGATGGCCGGTATGATATTTTTTACATTAAAAAATCTTGATTTTTAACAATTTTTTTAATTAAAAAAATTTAATATTTAGTAAAAGGGTAAAATAGTATTTTTACTAAAAAATTTAACAGAAGGACCACAAGAAACAATACTTAAGCTAGGGTGATCAAAATGGATAATACCGCAAACTTGATGGACGTTTTTAATATTACCCCTATAAAAAATGACAAGTTTCTATTTTTCTTTTTTATTTTATTCAATTTTAAATTCCATGGAAATAAAATAGAGACGAACTATTGTTTTGCATGTGAGATTTGTGTTTCAATTGATAATATTATTAGCATGTTTAGGTAGAGGTGACGCTGGTTTTGATTCGGTTCGTTTCCCTTGTTACAAATAGGCGGTTCCGGTTTCGGATCCCCGGTTCAGACAGTTCCAACGACTCGATTCTCTTTTTTTTTTACAAACAAAAAAAATGTAAATATACACATACATATACAACCAAATGTCATTGCCAATTTGCCACACTAAAACCATATCTTGTTTTTTTTTTTTTAAGGAAGCAACAAAATAAAAACTCAAGCAAAAAGATCATACTAAACCAACACATGCACTCAGGGAAGAACATAATCAAGCCACAAATTATCAACTTTAGAGGACAAAGCCAACCTAGCTAAGCTATGCACCACAATATTAGCTTTCCGAGGAACAAAAATAACCGAGTTAGCATGGTGCAAATCTAAACAACCAAGATATCACCAATGATAGTTCCAACATCAGCAGGAGGGGGGAAAGCCATTGAATACAAGGTTTACAACATTCAAAGAATCTGTTTACACCTGAAAAGGGACAAAACCTTTATCCATAGCAAGCAGAACCCGACAAAGGACCGCCATCACCTTACCGACAAGCGGCGTAAACATTGATTACAAACTTTGAGTATTCGAGGCTCTAACCAGGCCAAGCTCATTTTGGACCATAATACCCATTCCAATAATCTGATCCGAGTTACAAATTGTTGTGTCCGTGTTAATCTTAAAGACACTACATGGTAGAGGTTTCCACTTGGGGTTCACCAAACTCCAATCTACGGATTGGGAAGCTGGAACAAAACTCGTAGACAGTCAATTTGAAAGGTAATCGCCAGCCCATTGTACCATATTCTCAGTATCTATCACAGTTGAAGAGTGAATCACAAGGTTTCTATGGTACCAAATCCTCTAAAAAATAATATCGAGGAGCTCAAATTCATCACGACGAAGACAGCGAGAGCACAAGAGAAGAAAATCCTTGAAGTAAATGTTATCTGAGCACCTAAAACCATTTATAAAGTGGCAAGATGATCTTACCTGATTTAAACTAGAACAGCCTCAAAGAGCATGGAACATAGTCTCAAGAAGACAATGACAGCAAAGGCAACAACCATCAGTGGAAATACCATGATACGCTAAGTTTACCAATAAAGGCAGCCAATGGTGACTAGCTCTCCAAAGATTTTTTTTTTTACTTTTAGCGAAATTTGAAGGCTTCACAATGTCTTCTACCAAGAATTTGACTGACCCAGATCAAACGAGCTTGGCCCAGAAATCATATCCCTACCAATTTGATAACCACTTCGAACCAAATAATTCCCATTTTTATCAAAATGCAATGTAACTCATCTTCTTGAGCAGAGATAGCAATAGGAATGCTAATAATCCTCTCCACATCCTCCTTTAAAAAGGTCTCCTACAACAAAGGTAAATTATAGCTCTCTGACACAGTTTTAAGTTGGGTAACTTTTATTTTAGCCGGCAACACCATAGGTGACACAATCTTGAAAGTTAAAGGCCTAGAAACCCACCATCACTATAGACAGAGATCAAATTACCATCCCCGATTCTCCAACGGAATCCCACCTTAATGTTATCGCGACCCCACAACATACCACTCCGAAACAAGGAACCTTTCTTCGTCGAATCTGCATTCAAGAAGGAAGTATCAGGGAAATAACAACTTTTAAGCACTATACCAGCCAAGGAGCCTAGGTTCTAGATAAGCCTCCAACATTGATTAGCAAACAAGGCACGATTGAAAGTCTCCAGGTCCCAAAAACCCAAACCACCTTTCATTTTATTAGGACACATTTTGATGTAAGGAAAATATCGCACAACGGAAGCATAAAAATTAGGGATTCATATATTTAAAAAACTTCCCTTTAATAGAAAGAACCTTAACCCTAGATTAATTGACGTATATAAAAAGTATCATACATTTTTCTCGTGACGATTGAACTAGCGCCGAATTGAATCAGCAAGATCTTCCAATCCAATCATAAACGTGAATCACCTAGGAGTGTGGGCTCCTTTTCTTTAAATTGTATACATGAGGATGGAAACAAACAAAATCTCTTTCTTTGTTAGTCACAATAATCCTCCAAGAAGAAAAACAAAGAACGTTAGGTCACTTGTGAATTATCAATCAATTTGATTGAAACTTGCGTGAACCTAGATTCGATGTAGTACACAAAACCTTTTAATGTAAATGCTACTAGAGCACTATCGAATACAAAACGTTCTTTCTTTCTTTTCTTCTTTGTCAAATTTCACACACCAATCATAAGAGTTGGACGAATTTATCTAGAGAAAGAACCGAATTCTTTTCTCTCAAACTTCCTCTTTGGCTGAAATTCTCTTCTTAGAACAAGGTAATGGACGAATTTTACCCTCTCTAAATTTGCTTTGGCTTGCACGAATTTTAGAGCTTCAATTCTAGTCTCAGTAGAAATTTAGAGGTAATATATATAGGATCATAAATCCTCTCCTAAGAAGGATTAACTTGGTGGGCAAGAATCTTATCCTTAGGTGGATTTACTTGGTGACCAAGAATCCTTTTCCTAAAAGAATTTTTTTCTAGACCAAGACTCCTAAGCCAACTTAAATTGTGTATTTGTGTCCATATTAAAGATTTCCTAATTTGACTAGATAAATAATTCTTTTTATTTATCTAATTGTCAAATATAATCTTTAATATTAATTACACTACCAACAATAGTATAATATTAGGAGACCTTCTCCAATTAGGAAAAATATTTTGACTTTTAATTAAATAATTAATTAATTTCTATTTAATTAAATAATAAAATAATAAAAAACAATATAATAAGCTATTTTATATAGCCTTGCCGCCCAACACCTATACATGGGCTAAATATTGTTTTTTCTATTTTATTAAATCCATTTGGACCTTAATAAAATAATAAAAAACAATATAATAAGCTATTTTATTAAAGTCCACATGTTAAATAGACTCATTCTTACAAAAAGAAACAAGTCTACATGCCTTAATACAATTCTAAATGGACTCATAAATTGATCCAGTAGAATATATCAAGTGATCCATTTATGTTCGTGTAGATTAGGGATCTTGGCGGGCTATCTAAATTTAAGCTCCAATAGACATAACCTAATCACAATCAACAAATGATTCACTTAGGTACGCTCTATTAATTTTAGTTCATTCGACTAAAGAAGTAAAATAGAACTCCTAAATAGATAAGTTAATATTAATCATTCATACCCTAAACAACTATATTAGAGATAGTGTATCCTCGTGAAAAATACCAGTAATCGTCGAGAGTTCATAGACCGCCTATAGCTCTCCAAGTTACCATATTTACTCATATGACCACATTTTGAACTTTGATATTTTGACTTGTCCAGAAGCCATGTGTCAATAGACACTATTGAAAACTTAAAGTTAAGATTTAATATCCAATACCTCAAAATATCCATATGATGATATTCTACTCTCATTTAATAAATGGAACCACAATGTCCATATCAATAAATAAAGTCCTCTATCGATTAACAAATGAATACCACCAAACTATCGAGGATAGACTATGCTATATAATCATACTCATTAATAGCTCAAATGATAAGACTTGCAACTATAAGTCCACCATTTATCTCAGGATTGAGATAGACTCTCCGATTGTCTTTAAACGAAAACTTTTATCCATTGACGGTTCTAGATAAAGTATTTCACTGTGATCCAATTCAGTGCACCCAGTGCACTAGATTCTTTTGCCCAAAGACACCACACTTTGATGATTTTAGACTCATCATAACACATTTGATCCCACTCAAATGCTAGCAAAAGAATCTACAACTTTAACAAGATAAAGATGTGCAACGTTTATCTTAAGTTGTGAATATTGTTCAAGACTAACTAAAGAATTGTGTCTTTCTTATACATATCCAGATGCATGAACAATTCTTCTTTTCTCATAGGCTTTTGACCTTATGATTATTTACTTTTGACAATTATAATAATTAAACTATAAACGCTATAAGATTTGTTAAACTAGAAATCACTTTATTAATATGAAACGATTGTCAAAAACATTATTACACTCTTGCTATTGAGCATAATCCTAACAATATCCCACTTGCACTATAGCAAGTGTGTCATACCTCTCATCCCCATGTTCTCTAGATGCCTATCAAAACTCTTTTGTGGAAGAGCCTTTGTAAAGGGATCCGCTAGATTTTCTACTGAATAGATCTATGTAATCGTCACGTCACCCCTATGCATAATTTCCCTCAGAAGATGATATTTTCTTTCAATATGTTTCCCTCTTTTATGACTTCTTGGTTCTCTTGATTTAGCCATTGCTACACTATTCTTACAATAGATAGTGATCTGCTTATTCGCATCTAGAACCACTCCCAAGTCAATCAATAATTGGCGGAGCTAGACAACCACTTTAGTAGCTTCACATACGGCAACATACTCAGCTTCCATGGTGGAATCAGCAATATAAGACTGCTTGATACTCCCCCATATGATTGCCCCTCCTCCAATAGTAAAGACAGATTTTGATGTTGATCTCCTAGAGTCAGAATCTGACTGAAAATCAGGATATGTATACCAAACGAAAATGAAATCCCCTCCAGAGTATACAAGCATATAATCTCTTATTCTCCTGATAGACATGAAAATATGCTTGACTGTCGTCCAGTGATCAGGACCAGGTTTTGATTGCAACCTGCTAACTATGCCAATAGCAAAACAAATATCTGGTCTAGTATAGATCATTGCATATATGAGACTCCCAATTGCTGAGGCATTTGGACCCTACTCATGAATTGCTCTTCATGTTCATTCTTAGGAACTTGTTCCTTAGAAAGTTTGATTCCATGTCTGAAAGGTGACACACCTTTCTTGGAATCTTGCATAGAAAACCTAGACAAGATTTTATCTATGTATGAAGATTGGGATAATGCAATCGTTCTATTCTTTCTATCCTTTATGACTTGGATACCAAGAATATAACTTACTTCTCCTAAGTTCTTCATATCAAATTGTTTTGCCAACCATTCTTTTACTGATGTCAATACACCTACATCGCTTCCGATGAGTAGTATATCATCAACGTAAAGAACTAGAAAAATCAACTTGTCACCTTTAATCCTTTTGTACACACAGGATTCATTAAGGTTTTGAATAAATCCAAAACTTTTCACGGCTTGATCAAACCTCATGTTCCAGGATCTGGATGCTTGCTTCAATCCATATATAGACCTTTGCAACTTGCATACCCTTTCCTCATGGCCTTTTTCAATGAATCCTTCTGGTTACATCATATAGATGCTTTCGTCAAGACTGACATTAAGGAAAGTTGTCTTGACACCCATTTGCCAAATCTCTAGGTCTAGAGATACCGCAATGGATAAGAGTATCCTAAGAGATTTAAGCATGGCCACATGAGAGAAGGTTTATTCGTAATCGATACATTCCTTTTATGTGCAACCTTTATCTACCAATCTAGCTTTAAAGGTTTCCACCTATCCATTCATTCCTCTTTTCCTCTTGTATATCCACTTGCACCCGATGGGTTTTATCCTTTTAGGCAAGTCTACAAGAGACTAGACTTTATTTTTGAACATAGATTCAATTTTTGATTGCATTACCTTTTGCCAATGGCGACAATCAACATCTTTCATTGCTTCCTTGTACATATAGGGATCATCATCATCCGACATATTCTCTATAGATTCTCCTAGACTGATGCATCTTTTGGGTCGTCTACTAACCCTCCCACTATGATGAGGTATGGTAGATTGATGATCTTATGTTGGTGCAGAACTTACAATTGGGCTAGGTTGTGAAACCTCTTGTGGAATTGTATCTCATGAAAGCTCGTTCAGGACATTTTCACTTTTAGGCACAAAATTATTCATATAGTCCTCTTCCAGAAATTTAGAATTTGTTGAAACAAAAACTTTAAGATCTGAAGGACCATAGAAATAATATCATTTTGTTCCTTTTCGATACCCTACAAATATGCATGTTTCTGAACGGGACTCCATCTTTTCTGTCATTCCTTATAACACGTGCGCAGGACATCCAAATATCCTTAAGTGTTATAAACTAGGATTTCACCTGGTCCACAACTCATGCGGTGTTTTAGGTACCAACTTAGATGGTTCATCGTTTAGAATGTACATGGCAGTTTGTAAAGCATATCCCTAAAAAGAATTAGGAAGCATTGAATAACTCAATATAGACCTAACCATGTCCAAAAAAGTTCTATTTCTCCTTTCTACCACCCTATTTTGTTGAGGTGTACCTAGTGTAAAAAACTGAGAAATTATCTCATTATCAATAAGTTATTATTGAAACTCACCAGATAGATATTCTCCACCATAATCAGACCTCAAGATTTTTATGAGTTTCTCAAGTTGATTTTCCACTTCAAATTTAAATGCTTTGAACATGTCAGAAGCATCTGAATTATGTCTCATTAGATACACATAGCCAAATCTTAAGTAATCATCTGTGAAAGTGATGAAGTACTCATATCCACCTCTAGCTTGAATGCTCATAGGACCACACACATCAGTGTGTATCAATCCTAAACATTCAATGGCTCTTGTGCCTTTGGTCGTGAATGACCTTTTAGTCATTTTACCTTCCAAACAAGATTCACAATTTGGTAGATCATCAACCTTTAAGTCACTTAGAGGTCCGTCACTAACCAATCTTTTAATCCTATTAAGTTTAATATGACCTAGGCGCAAATGCCATAGGTAGAATTCATCTTTTGATAATTTTACTCTTTTATGATTAGGTTCTGTTGATTCTGTATCTAACAAGTGAGAGATATTTCTACACAAATAGAATAAACCATTTTCCAATGTACCTTTAAAAATAATTTTATCATTCTTAATAATAATAAAATCTTTATTAAAAGTAACTGAATTACCAAATTTAATTAAATAAGAAATTGAAATTAAATTCCTTATGAATTGAGGTACATAATAAACGACTATTAAATCTAAATGTCTATAAGAATCTAAACTAATTCTAATATCTCCCACTGAACTAGCAGACACCAACGCTTCATTGCCTAAACTCAAGTTGAATTCGTTCTCATTAAACCTTCTCCTTTCCTTGAACCCCTGTAAGGAAAAACAAACATGATTAGTGGCTTCAGAGTCTATGATTCAAGAATCTATAGATTCCGCCAAAAAAACATGTTTCAAGATAATTATTATTACCTTCTTTCTTCTTGTCCTAAGACTTTGGGCAATTTCTTTTCCAATGTCCCTTTTCACCACAAAGGAAACACTTCCCTTTGATTTTGGTTACTTTCTTTGTCTCCTTCTTAGTAGGTCCTAGTTGTTTTTTCTTCTGTTGTTTCTTGACCTTATTATGGTTCTTAACATTATTAACTTTACCTACGGTATGAATCTCTTGACCCTTGCCTTTCACAAGGAATATCTTGGTGCTTTGAACATCTTGCATCAGGCCTTGCCAAGTGTATTCCTTATTATTCAAGGTGTAGTCTAACTTGAATTGATCAAAGGAATCTGATAGTGAGTTGACAATCATGTCAATTTTCGTCTCACCATCTATCTCAGCACCACTCAGTTCAGCAATGTTAAGATGTGTTATGACTTTCATCATGTGATCTTTCACAGCCTGTCCGGGTTTCATCCTAAGATTCATGAAGGCAGTCACTACCTCTCTCTTAGTCATCATAGACCTTATAGCAAACATCTCCTATAGAGACATCATTATTTCGGCAGCAGTCTCCAATCCTTCATGTTGTTATTGCAACACGTCGGAGATGGTGGCCATAATGTAACATTTAGCCATCTCATCTGAAGACTCCCATTGCTGATACTTATCTCTTTGCTCATGAGTAGATTCATTAGTAGGAGTATGTGGTTTAGGAGTGCACAGAACGAACTTATACTTTTCAGATTGCAACAAAAGCCCAATTTTCCTTTTCCATGTGACATAATTATCACTAGTTAAAATATTATCTTTTAGGATGTTGATTAGGGATGGGGTCATGATTTCTGAACAATAACAAAAATTATATAAGTAAATAATCATGATAATGCACTTTTGAATATTTATCTTGAATTATATTAAATAACTCAATCGTAAAATTCAACGGTGATCTAACACCCATAAATGTCACGCCTGTTTTGGGAGTTCGCACCATTTACTAGTTGGAGTAGGTCTCACCTAATTGTTAACATTAAACCAACGTTTTCAATTTTAGCCTTGCAATTTTATTAACAAGAACCCTTTGGAGGATATTAATAAAATCACATTGAGTGTGTTATCAAGTTATCGACCTTTAATATAATCCCTCATGAATATCCCTCCTATGGGAGTAGATATCGTTTGGGTTAATTGTCTAGTCTATCCTTATAAGAAAGTATCTTGCAAAATTCTATTCATGAATACCTCTTGGGAGGTTATTACACGATACATAAAGCTCAACTAAACTTGGAGGCCGTTAGTGTTCCAAAACACCTTCTCCCACTCAATTATTTAAGGCGTGTGATCGAATTCCAAAGAATGATTTACCAAGTTATCTAGATGCCAATTAGATACCTAAACCATTCAATGCATGTTCATACCAAAAGAGATATATGAGTGGCACTCCTATTCTATATGACATGTTATCAAACAATGACAAACATTGCAATATTTACAAAAATATAAATAGCTACAATTTTTGCACATCCTAGAAAAGCAAGTAAATTACATATGTCTTCAAATACAAAAAACTTTCTTTCTTGGCGAACAAATCTTCACGCGACCTTCGTCATTTGGACTCCCTCGGCTGCCTTTCATGGGTGTGCGCACCCTTAGCTCCCTCCCATGGGCGTGTGCAGCCCACAACCCCATAAAGGGCTGCCATGCGCAGCCCATGGTTTCCATAGGCCTGCCGTGCGCAACCCATGCCACAACAATCGTGGCTGCGTGTTCTTCTCACATACGTTTGTTGTTATGGCTTGTACGGTCCCAAACTTATTTCGATTGCTTCCAATTCTTCAAACCTTCGAGTCTTCGATACTTGAATGTATTACTGAAGAATTTTAAATAATAAATATTGCAGTATTTTAACAAAATATAGTGCAGTTTTGTTTTATTATTACAACAACAAATAAAATAAAAAAAACTTAGCAACAACCAAAATAAAAAAACATTGAAATTCTAGGACCAAAATTGAGTAATAGCAATCCACATATTAAAAACATATATATATATATATATATATATATATATATATATATATCCATACATTCCAATGTAAATATATATGCGAATACCTAGAGTGTCATCTCTTTCTAAAACATGAGTATTTACAACAAAATAAATAGATTCACGTACACATACATCAATTAATCAAGGGAACAACCTGGCTCTGATACCAATTGTAGGGAAAATCGCACAACGAAAGCGCAAAAATTAGGGTTTGATATATTTTTAAAAAAACCCCTTTAATAGAAAGAACCTTAACCCTAGATTAATTTATGTATATTAAAAGTATCGTACCTTTTTCTCGTGACGATTGAACTAGCACCGAATTGAATCCGTAAGATCTTCCAATCCAATCACGAACGTGAATCACCTAAGAGTGTGGGCTCCCTTTCTTTAAATTGTATACCTGAGGATGGAAACAAACAAAATCTCTTTCTTTGCTAGTCACAATAATCCTCCAAGAAGAAAAACAAAGAACGTTAGGTCACTTGTGAATTATCAATTAATTTGATTGAAACTCACATGAACCTAGATTTAATGTAGTACACAAAATCTTTTAATGTAAAGGCTACTAGTGCACTCTCGAATACAAAACGTTCTTTCTTTCTTTTCTTCTTTGTCGAATTTCACACACCAATCTTTAGAGTTTGACGAATTTATCTAGAGTAAGAACCGAATTCTTTTCACTCAAAATTCCTCTTTGTCCTAAATTCTCTTCTTACAATAAGGTAATGGCCGATTTTTTCTCTCTCTTTCTCTAAATTTGCTTTGGCTTGCACAAATTTTAGAGCTTCAATTCTAGTCTTGGCCGAAAATTAGAGGTAGTATATATAGGATCATAAATCCTCTCCTAAGAAGGATTCACTTGGTGGGCAAGAATCTTATACTTAGGTAGATTTACTTGGTGACCAAGAATCCTTTTCCAAAAAGAATTGTTTTCTACACCAAGACTCCTAATCCAACTCAAATAGTGTATTTGTGACCATATTAAAGATTTCCTAATTTGACTAGATAAATAATTCTTTTTATTTATCTACTTATCAAATATAATCTTTAATATTAATTATACTACCAACAATAGTATAATATTAGGAGACCTTCTCTTATTAGGAAAATGATTTTGACTTTTAATTAAATAATTAATTAATTACCAAATTAATTAATTTCCAAATTAATTAATTTCCATTTAATTAAATAATAAAATACAAAACAATATAAAAAGCTATTTTATATAGCCTTGCCGCCCAACACCTATACTTGGGCTAATATTGTTTTCTATTTTATTAAATCCATTTGGACCTTAATAAAAAGTCCACATATGAACTAGACTCATTCATACAAAAAGAAACAAATCCACATGCCTTAATACAATTTTAAATGGACCCATAAATTGATCTGGTAGAATATATCAAGTAATCCATTTAAGTTCATGTAGATTGGGGATAAGGCGAGCTATCTAAATTTAAACTCCAATAAACATAACCTAATCACAATCAACAAATGATTCACTTAGGTCCGATCTATTAATTTTAGTTTATTCTATTAAAGAACTAAAGTTGAACTCTTAAATAAAGATTGAATAAGATGATATTGCTCATTCATACCCTATAGAACTTTATTGGAGATAGTGTATTCTCGTGAAGAATATCAGTAATCGCTAGGAGCTCACAGACCACCTATAGCTCTCCAAGTTACCATATTTACTCATATGATCACATTTTGAACTTAGATATTTTGACTTGTCCAGAAGCCATTTTTCAATAGACACTATTTAAAACTTAACGTTAATATTTAATATCTAATACCTCAAAATATCCATATGATGGTATTCTACTCATATTTAATAAATGGAATCACGATGTCCATATCTATAAATGAAGTCCTCTATCGATTAACAAATGAATAGCACCAAACTATCAAGGATAAACTATGATATATAATCGTACTCGTTGATAGCTCAAATGATAACACTTGCAATCATAAGTCCATCATTTATCTCAGGATTAAGATAGACTCTCCGATTGTCCTCAAGTGTAAACTTGTATCCACTGGCGGTTGTGGATAAATTAATTGACTGTGATCATATTCAATGCATCTAGTGCACTAGATTATTTTACCCAAAGACACCACACTTTGATGATTTTAGACTCATCATAACACATTTGATCCCACTCAAATGCTAACAAAAGAATCTACACCTTTAACAAGATAAAGACGTCCAACATTTATCTTAAGTTGTGAATATTGTTCAAGACTAACTAAAGAATTGTGTCTACCTTATACATATTCAGATGCATGAACAATTCTTCTTTTGTCATAGTCTTTTGACCTTATGATTATTTACTTTTGACATTTATAATAATTAAACTATAAACGCTATAAGATTTGTTAAACTAGAAATCACTTTATTAGTATGAAACGATTGTCAAAAACATTATTACACTCTTGCTACTGAGCATAATCCTAACAGCAATTTCAACCCCTCCTCCGTGCCACCCCACTAGAACCGGTTGCAAAGCTTATGCAACTCCCCCAAAAGACATTTTGAGAGCCTAAATATACCTATTGTATAGGTCGGGATAGCCTGAACAACTGTCTTGGAAAGAATTTCTTTACCACCAATTGAGAGAATTTTGCTTCTCCATTCTTTGATTTTGGCCCAAACTCGGTCCTTAATTACATTAAAGAGTTGACGCTTACTATTACAATTCAAGCTAGGAAGGCCCAAGTAACGCTCATGACATTTAACCAACCGAACACCCATAATGCTAGCAAGGTGAATTCCTTCTCTCTATGGAATTGGTCTACTAACACATACAACGAATTTATCGAAATTAATGGCCTGGCCAGAAGCCGCTGCATAGGTATCTATCATCTTTCGAATGGTGGCACAATCACTGTCAGTAGCTCTAGAGAAAAGGAGGCTGTCATCGGTGAAGAAAAGATAGGAGATATTTGGACTATTCCTTATACAGCTAAACCCATTCATAGTTTTAGCAGTCACAGCCAAATTAATCACACATGAAAGCCCCTCCGTACAAAGCAGGAACAAATACGGAGACAACGGATCACCTTGTTGCAGACCTCTTGAAGGTTCCAACTTGCCATAAACCTCGCCATAAATCAAGAAGGAAAAAGCCACTGAAGAAACACAGCTTATCACCATCTCCACCCATTTATTCAAAAAGCCAAGGCTATGCATCATTCTATCAAGAAACCCCAATTCGACCCGATCATAAACCTTTGACATATCTAATTTAAGAGCCATCGATCGAACCATATGCTTCCTATATCTCAGCGCATGAAGACACCAAAAAACAATGATAGCATTGTCCGAAACTAACCTTCCCGGGATAAAGGCACTTTGAGACTCTGACACAACTTCACCAATAACCGACCTTAGTTGGTTAACCAAAGCCATCGAAACAATTTTATAGATTACATTATATAAACTGATTGGCAGAAAATCATTCATATGTTCCTCATTCTTAACTTTCAGGATGAGAACCACTAAAGTATTATAAATTGCATCCAAAGGCTCACCATTATTCAGACAACGAAGGCAAGCTGAAACAACACTCGAACCAACCGCATCACAAAATTTATGGTAGAACATACCCGGTAGGCCATCAGACCCTGAGGCTTTGGTTGGAGCAATTGTAAAGGTAGCAACTCTGATTTCTTCTGCCGTAAAAACAGTCCAGGATAGTCGAGCTTCTCGAAGACAACCGGGGATGGACACAACTCAAAACCTGATCCATCCAACTATTAGAAGGCTGAATCAAACAAAACATAATTGAGAAATCATAAGTCACCACATCAGTTAGGTCCTGCTTTCAGCCTACCATATACCGGAATTATCAAACAATCCCTGAATTCTATTACGAGTCTTTCTGTCGAAAGCTTTCATGTGGAAGAATCTTGTATTACGATCTTCTTCCTTTAACCATTCAACACGTGACCTTTGCTTCCAGTAAACCTCCTCATAAGCCAAAAGATCATCCAATTGTGTTTCAATCTCCTTTATACGATTCCAGGACCCAGGTTGGATATTATCTGTAGCTACCCGTAACTCGTCCCTTTTACTTTTGGTTTCCTTACTTAGACTGCTTCTATTGGATTGGTTCCAACTAGCCAACACCTTTGTTGGACACCATGCCCTGCATATTAGTCATTATCCCACCTTTTATCCAGTTTTCAGTAATCTAATTTCGACAAGTTTCCTTTTCCGCTCAACACGCCTCAAAATGAAAACGTCTTCCAAACCTAGCTCTGTTCGCTTGCCCTATTGTAGTCATGAGAAGGGCACAATGGTCTGAGTGCCAAAATTCCAAATGTTGGACAATTGCACATGTTAACAACCGCTTCCAATCAAAACAGCATACACCTCTATCCAGTCATTCCAGTGCTGACACATCACCATCACACTTGTTACACCATGTGAAAGTCGGCCCAAAAATCCCATGCCTTCTAACCCGTAGAAATCTAAAGCTTCCTGAAACCCCGTCATCAAGCTTCGATTTTGAACAGAACCACCAATCTTCTCCTTGTCAGATAAGATTTCATTGAAATCACCAAGACAGGGCCAAAGAAGATGATACATACCTTGCAGGCAACAAAGTAATGCCCATGCATGACATCGTTGACCTGGGTCCGGGTGCCCATAAAACCCAGTCAGACCTAGATGAACAAACATAAACATCAATATGGAAAATAGAGAATGAAAGTAGAGAATGAAAGTAGAGATATGTCCACATTTTTCATCCATAACAGGCATAATCCACCGCTCCGGCCAATGCAATCCATAACCCATTTACCAACAAAACCCAATTTAATCCTAAGAGCTTCCATTCTTTTATGATTAGCTATTATCTCCATAAAGAAGACAATAGAGGGAGAGTAATCCTGCTTGAACTTGAGCAGAACCTGGAACGCCTGATCACTTCCGAGCCCTCGAGCGTTCCATACTATAGCATTCATCGCTTTCGATTGGCCGGATGAGACTGACCCACTGATTCTTCATTCTTAACAGTAGCTTCCCCAAAAACAGCCTCCCCATCAGTGGAACCATACCTCTGTTGGCATACCCAGTTGTCTTCTCAGACTAAGTAGCCTTCTGTTTCTTTCCTAGTAGAGACCCATCAGAAAAATCCTCGCTTCCCTGACTTAGTGGTGTAAAAATGGGCCGGCCGGTGACAGGCCGGTCCGGTCGGCCCAGGAAGTTCACGGGCAGTGCTGGGCAAGGCCCATGAAGGAAAAGGGCCGGGGCATGGCCTGGCCAGGGACAGACTCGTGCCAGGCCTCGGTAGGAGGCTCGGCAGGCTGGTCAGCCAGCCTGGCACACCAATCCGGCATGCCAGGCCTGTCGGATCGGCCTGTTGGTCTGGTCCGCCTGTCCGTTCGGCTAAGCATTTTTTTTATAAAAAAAAAACCCTCCAACGGTTGGAATGTTTTTCTAGCCGTTGGAGCTAAACAAATTTACAAAAACCGCACCTGAAATCTTTTAAATTACATTTTGACCCATAAATCAAATTTTTCTATAAATACTTCCATCCATTTTATTTTCAATTCACTCTATCTATCATTCTTTCAATCTCTCATTCTCTCAAATCTCAATCTCTAATATATTCTCCAATTCTCTAAACTATTTCATTCAATTTGGTTATTACTCTCTCTTTAAAATTCTCTACATTTTCCACCAACACACCAAATTTTAAAGGTACAATTTTGTTATTACTTTTGGTTTAACATATTCTCATAGTAAATTTATATTTTTATGTTTAGATTTGAGTTACTTATGAAAACATTTTTATTTAGTTAGTTAGTTTATCTATTTTTGGGCTTTAATGTGAATATTATTTGTTTAGTTTATTAAGATTTTTAAGTTTAGTAGTAATTTTAATATTTGTTATTAGTAAATTTAGAAAGTTAATTTGTATTACTGAATTTAATTTTTGTAATAAGTAATTGATGAATGCTAAGTGTAGTAATTACGTTTGATATTGTTTTTTTCATAAATTAAATTTTTTTGTTAGTAGATTATGTTAGTAAATTTAAGAGTAGTAGTTAAAATCATCAATTTTATGTTAGTATATTATGTTAGTAAATTTATCAATTTTATTTGTAGTAGTGAATTTTAAATTTTTTGTTAGTAGATTATGATTTTTTTGTTTATTTAATTTGTTTTTTAAGTAAATTAATTATTGTAAGTGTCGTATTATTTATAGTAATTATTGTTAGTAAATTCAAATTACTGTTAGTAAATACTGATTTTTAATTTGACTATTAACTACCATAGTGCTCATATTTTTATTCAGATAATGGATCCTAACCAGCAGCCTTATTTTCCGGACGGTTTGAATATACTCAACGATGAATTTGATATTTCAGAACCGACCTATACTCAAGTGGGACCTTCTGGTTCCGGCGTTACACCAACATCACATTCCAGAAAATTAACATCAGATGTGTGGCAATGTTTCAACATAGTCCAAATGACATTCCCAAACGGGACGTCTCTTCATTCATTTCAAATCCTAATAATTGTTCATTCTCTTCATTCATTTTAAATTCTAAACCCTTAACCATAAACCCTAAACCCTAAATCCAAACAAACGTAATTTGGAAGAAAAAAAAATTGGATCAAAAGACTAGCCCGTCGGACCAGGCCGGCCAGCGTGCCGTACCGTTCTGGACCTGCTTCTCCGGAAACAGACCGGGCTGGACCGGCCCGCGACACCGTTGTGTGCCAGGTCCAGCCAGACCTGTTTCTACAAATGGACTAGCCAGACCGTACCTAATGGATCGGGTCAGTCCATTTTTACACCACTACCCTGACCATGAGACCTTGCTCAACGCTTCCATTTACCGGTCAATGTTCCCTTTCCCAGATCAGTTTAGGGATTTAGAGTCTCCACCGCTTGGTTATCGTCGATAGTCTCTGCGATTGGTCTTGAGATTCCAGAAAGCAAGGCTTTCCCATCCTGGTGTTCACTTTCAAATTTTGACCCATTCCTCTCATTGGGCCCCTTAGATCCAACAGATTAGTCCAGACTTAATTTGTCAAAAGACATGGGCCTATCTGTTTCCAACTCACATGTAAAATTGGTTTAATTTAGAAGTTTTTGTCCCCTTCATACCTAACCTCTCCACGTGTAACTTTCCGCAAACTTTTAAAGACAAAAATCACCCGACACTGACAATCCCTACTTTTTTGAAGAGGCAGTAATATCACTTAATTTTCCCAAACCATTAATCCCGTTAATCTCGCCAACAACCATGATCTCCTTTCCTTTATCAGTTCTTTCTAATTACGGGTGTACTCGTTGACTCTCCACCATTTACTTTCTGGGTTCAAGCCACAAGCCATCGTCGGTATCTAATATCGGCCATTCCTCTCTTTTTCAAAAATCGTGTTCCACAACTGACTTACGAACAACTCTTTCACCTTTTCTCGGCTCTCATCTTCGACCCCAACTAAGACTCTTTTTCGTAGGAGCCGGGGCATGCATCCACAATCCAAATAAAAACTCCTCCCATATCGTTCCCCTAACATCCACCGGTTTATCAGGACAATCCTTCTTCACGTGGCCTAACAGTCTACATCGGAAACAGGATTCAGGGAGACGCTCAAACTTCAGAAGCATGACCGATTCCACCCCATCCCCCATCACATCAATTCTCAAGCATCTACGCAACTGTTTATCAACCTCTATACCGATTCAAACTCGCGGGAACTTGGACAAACAGATCCCGGAATCACCACCATCAACCATAACTACATCCCCAATAATACTACCAAGAAAACGTCCACTTTTCAAAGTCATACATAGCAACGAACATTATGGATTTTCGCCCAGAATTCCGCCCAATTGAATTTCATCCCCTGGATGTCCCCTCTTCCTTTTGGCTCTTCTAGAACAATGAGGGCATCATCAAAACTCCAAGTCCCTCCTGCTATGATTTTCGCCTTATCCTCTGGTCCTAAAAGTGTAAGGCAAAAATATTATTAGTCACTGGTTCAATCTCCACACCACCGTTAGTCTGCTAGATCTTTCTCACGACTGCCCGAAAGGCATCCTTGTTCACATGCTTGGATGTTAGGATCTTGCCCACCAAACTGGTGGACATCATCTTCATCCCTTCATTTTTCAAATTCTCAGTACGTCCATTCATCGATCCCTCCTTGTCTTTGAGAGACATGGTAGCACATAACTTCGCAATCTAATCCGTATTCATCGCTCTCGAAAAAAGAAAGGTGCAGAAAAAACCTTTGTTAAGACAACTCACACTGACGAAGGCTTACTTTTAATTACTCTAGGGTTTCAGAGAAACCTTCAGACTAGAAAACATCTAGACTTATCTTGTTTTTTTTTATTATTATTATTAATTTAAAAAAAAAAACTAAATATCTAAAGAAAAGACTTTGAAAACATCTAAACTTATCTTGTTATTATTATTATTATTAACTTGTTTTTTAAAAAATAAAAAAAAATATTTAACCAGAATCGTTGAATCTAGAATCGGTTCCGATTCGGTTCTATAATTTAGGGAACCAGAACCGGAACTTCCCTGATTCTGGTTCACGGTCCGGTTCCGTTTCCAGAATTGAAAAACCGGTACCAATCTGGTTCATAAGCTCACGGTTTCGATTCGGTTCCACGCCAAACCGATGTCAGGCCATTATAGCTTGCAAGATAATTTAAATTTGTCTAATAAAAATCTATTACACACATATATTTATATGTATTGATAAAACATAATTAAACTTATATAATTTTCAAACTACTTTTAAGTGGACGTGTTGAATGTTGTGATATACGATGTCTTAATTTATTTGGGTCCATTTGGTACGAGGTAATCAATTTTTTATGATTTCTGAGGAAATTAAGCACTGTAATATCATTTATAGGTAACCTGTATACTTGTGTTTGATTATGTATAAGAATATTGTGTTAGATTCTTAGGAATGTCATATACTTGTGTTTGGTTATACATAGGATACACGAGCAAGTTTTCAATGTCACTTCTTCACTAGTTTCATACACGTGAAACTAGTATCATTTAAATAATTATTTAAAACTAACTTGAAAAAATAAAAACTACATTTTCTTTATCAGACTTCTACCAAAACTCACGCATCTATCTTCATCACTAGACCCATGCATTTATCTTTTCATCACCAAACCCACACTCCATCTCTCATGTCTTACATCTTCTCAATCTTCACTACCAAACCCCATGTCTTCTTATCTCAGGTTTTTTAATAATTTTTTTAAAGTATAAATTGGACCACTACTCTATCTCACTAGAGATGGAGACCGGCGAGGTGGAGCAGATCGCTCCATCCCATCAAAGATAGAGCGTCGTCGCCCCATGCATTTTCAGCCCAAGCATGAGAATTGTGTTAGATTCCTAGGAATGTCATATAATTGTGTTTGGTTGTATATAGGATACACGAGAAAGTTTTCAATGTCACTTCTTCACTAGTTTCATACATGTGAAACTAGTATCATTTAAATAATTATTTAAAACTAACTTGAAAAAATATAAACTACATTTTCTTTATCAGACTTCTACCAAAACTCACTCATTTATCTTCATCACTAGACCCATGCCTATATCTTTTCATCACCAGACCCACACTCCATCTCTCATATCTTACATCTTCTCAATCTTCACTACCAAACCCCATGTCTTCTTATCTCAAGTTTTTTTAATAATCTTTTTAAAGTATAAATTGGACCACTACTCTATCTCGCTAGAGATGGAGACCGACGAGATGGAGCAGATCACTCCATCCTATCAAAAATGGAGCGTCGTCGCTCCATAATGATGATAGATCAAGTTCAGTAACCCAAAAGGCTTTGATTATTCACCCTTCAATAGATACATTTTCAGCCCAAACACTAGAATTGAATTTAACTTCACGCTTTTGCCCAGTTGTTTCAATTGGGCCTCAAGCCTTGTTTATCTTCTCCAACAACCATTTAACTACTATGGGATGAAAGTATTAGTTGTAACGGGGATGAAATCTTGTTATTATCAAGCTTATTTATGACTTCCATACAATCTAGAATTTGGGTTATTTCCTAGTTTAATTTAAAGTTGTTTGATTGATATTTGGATTTCTTATGTTTAATTTGGGTTTTCTAAGTTTAGACTTTACTGTTTTCAGTTTTATAAGTTTGGAGGATTGTTCCAAACCTTAGTGAAATATCCATTTTCGGAATTGTAAAAGGCAGTTTATGTACAAATGAATTCAGAACCCTTTTGAGGTGTTTTCTTATCCCAAAATTCTTATCTCTTTCGTGGATTTCCAAGAGTGGTGAATTTACTCTATAATTTTATATCTTGGGGTGGTGTTTCTATATCCCTAAGTGGTGAATTGATTTTAAAATTTCTTATGCATTTTCCTTATTAATCCTTATTATTATAATTTCCTTTGTTTTTTTTTCATTCCAAAACCGTATCACTTTGGTATCAAAGATTTTGGTTTTTATTTAGAACTGGTCATGGCTAAAAGAGGACGTCCAATCCTACAAGGATTCCAAGTAAATGAAGAGTAAGACCGTGAAATGGATGTGGCTAAATTGAGGAGAACCGTGGAGCAACTTCAACGACGTCTGCAGCAATATGAAGGCCTAGCCCAACAAGACGCCAAATCAGTGATAAGGGGAAGATTATAATCCTTTCCTTGATGAAGATGTGTCTAGTGACGAGGCCAATCAGCGTCAAAGATAAAGAAACCAATGAAGAGGGTGGGGGGGATATGTGAAGGTTGATGTACCCGAATTTGATGGACGTTATCAAGGAGATGCTTTCCTTGATTGGTTGTTCACAGTAGATCATATCTTTGATTTCAAAGAATACTCGAATGCGAGAAAGGTGAAATTGGTGGCCATTAAGTTGAAGGGATATGCATCTTTATGGTGGAAAAATTTAAAGAGGGAACGAATTTGAGAAGGAAGAAATCCAATTCGTACTTGGAAAAAAAACTAAAACGGGAGCTTAAAAGAAGATTTCTTTTAGATAGTTATAAGCAAGATAAATATTTGAAATTCCACAATTGTTGACAAGCCGATCTGAGTGTTGAGGAGTACACTCCTGAGTTTAAGTATTTGATGCTAAAATGTGACGTGGTAAAGCCTGAAGAGCAAACAATTGCTAGGTTTTTGGTTGGTCTAAAGATGAGTATTTCAGATGTGATTTGTCTCCAACCCTATTAGACATTCAACAATGTTCATAAGCATGTGATTAATGTGGAAGAGCAAAAAAAGGATAAAAAAATATCCTTTATGTCTAATTCAAAACCTAGTTTTACGAATCAAGTGGGTGGCAACTCAAGGCCAAATGCTCCAATGAAGGGGTTAACACCATCTAAAACTAAGGGAAGAGTGACAAACCAACAAATACTTTCAATTCCAATAGAAATTGTTTCAAGTGTCAAGGATATGGACACATCGCTTCTGACTGTCCGAACCAGAAGGTGGTGACTATCATTGAGGAAATTCTTGAAGAGGAAGAACATGAAGAACCAAGAAATGAAGAAGATTCAGAGGAATTGACTAAATATACCAATGAATAAGAGGTGTTGGTGATCCAAATAAGCCTCTACTCATCCCACAATGAAGAAGAACCATGGTTAAGAGATAACATCTTTCATACAATATGTACTTCTCTTGGTAAGGTATGTGTTATATGTAAATTTTATCAGATGTACACGTCATTGATAAAGAGGATAAAATTGACAGGTGGACATCCGAATAGGCATTCAGAAAATATCCCGTAAGATATCACCAAAGAATAGGAACCCGAGTAAGTATAAATGCAAGCATTTAGCAAGACCCACTCAGGATCAGTTGATGTCATGTTCTACTCGGGATCAGTTGACGTAATGACCCACTCGGGATCAGCTGGCATCATGTTCTACTCGGTACAAATATAAAGAAATCCGAATAAAGAAATCCAGTACTTAACTCGAACGAACCAAGAGTCATATTAGAATACGTAAAAGATATCCATGTCGAAGAAGAATAGAATACCAAAACAAGAAAAAGGTTCCAAGTCAGGCAACAACTTTATTTCTTCAAAAAGACTACGCATTTGTAAGGAAATAAGTCCTAAATAGACTATATCATAAGAGTCCCATTCGATCTCTATACAAATCTCTGAAATAGGAAAGAAGACAAACTCCAACAAGTAATCAATCATAATTAAGTACAAAAACCTTTCATTACTTATACTAAAAGGATTAGGGTTCTATATGTTGGAACCCCGTTCACCGGTCACGAAGCGGAAGTAAGGTTTTAAAATTTTTACACATATCATAACTGTATCTGGGACCAATGAACTTTGGATCGTAATTATTTTTCCGAACTAATACATATAATATGTAAACGTAGGAAATTGTAATCAATAAAATCAAAAGAAGAAAATATTACCAACGTTTGGAGGCTCCTTCACTTTATGATATGCTCCTGTCTGAACCAATCTTACCAACGTTTGGAGACTCCTTCAATTTACGATGTGCTCCTGTTTGAACCACTCGATCTTCCTCGCTATCTCACGGGACTGATAACTGCGTGTGGACGCGTCATGATCTTAGGAACTTGAATGGAGGATATAGAGAAATACTTGAAGAAACTCTTTCTTCTCAATTTGGTGTATTGATTTTATGTACACATGAATTGCATCTCATACAAAAAATATATTGACAGATGTGTTTCCATATCTCTAAATATATATATATCAAATATATATGTATATATTATTACTCACGCACCCATTATGATAACAAAGCAAGCACTTTGTTTTAATAAAATTATGCATTTTTTTTTCTCAATCTCTTATCCACGCCTATCAGGTACAAAAAACAAAAAAAACAAAAATCAATCCTTTTTTTTTCTCTGTCTCACGTGTATAAAACTATCGGGTACAAAAAAAAATCAACCCTTTTTTTTGTTTCTCTTTTATATATATATATATCATTGTTTGTATCCTATAAAAACACTTATATATGTGCACACGCCAATTTAAATCTAATACAATCTCTTGTGTTATAATTGATATATATCTTTTAATTATCCTTTTCAAATATATCTAATATATTAAAAGTGATAATAAGTATTTTAAATTTAAACTTAAATTCAAATACTTAGATAAATGATTTAGTAAAAATAAAATAATCATATTATTTTATCTTCACCTAAATCCATATATCAACTAACACCCTCCAATTAATAGTTAATTCATAATTCATAATTATCAATATAATTAAATAATCTAATTATTTAATTAATTTAACTATTCACATTCATTAATTAAATAATCTCATTATTCAATTAATTCCCGAATATATACGTGTCACTTTTGAAATACAATTAATTGGACAATCCAATTAATTAACCTTGACCCTTGTTACCTAAATCAATCGGGCTAGCAAGGGGACCTAATGGACCCACCGTATTTTGAGCTCCAATAATCCTCGGAATCATTAATTAAACTCTTTAATTAATATTCCTTGATTATTAACTCAGGTGTTATTCCACTAAAAACCCAAAGCTGCACTCTCTCAACTGTAGACACTTTTACACAGACCGATACAACTCGGTGTCTATTGATATAGCTATTACACATGGTTTCATCCTCCATAGTAGTTCATAATTAGAGTTAGGTCATAATGTTCGTTATACCTCTCTAATTACATATATCATTTAAGTACCGTTGATTCTATAATAAACAATAAATCCTATTTCCTTACGAAATTAGGAGAGCGCTCATATTGTCCAAGCCCCGAATCAACCCTTAAGGGAACTACCATCTACTTCTCACAAGAAGGAGTGGATTCCGCTATTGTGTACAAACCTTCCCAGCCACAAGCCAAACCGTAATCCCAACATACGAAGCATATTGATCAGGAACAGCATCTGACCTCACCCATGGTATATCAAAGACCACGATCTAACCTGAAGGAGTCGATAAGACACTTAGGATTAAGATCACCCACATATAGCCATCATTAGTTGATATATATGAATCTCATCGCTAAACGGATCTTGGTGAGGGATTCATATAGATCATGACCCAGTCCTATATGATCACATCATACAAGGTGCCTACATTCCCATATCTCATATAAATGATTCAGGATAGAATCATCGTACATTTCGGAATGGATAGCAGTTATAGATTAACCATAAATAAAGTACCCAGCTTTAGTTGCTATCTATGGACTCTTTAGATTGCACGTCTCTTACTATAGTCATCCGTATATGACATTCAATACACAGTTTGAGATTACATCCGGCAATCTTAGATGTTAAATATATGCACAAGTTATAAAATAAACAACACAACAAGAATAAATTGAACATTTTCTTTTATTTATTTCATAAATCCATTTACAAATTACATTTTTATGGCATAAATCCCAACAATCTCCCACTTGCACTAACGCATGTGAGGCATGTCTCGTAACCCTAGACCATCTAGGTGACCCAAAAACACTTTAGTCGGTAAGGTCTTCGTAAATGGATCAGTATGATTGTCTTGTGAGGCTATCTTGGTGACGATCACATCTCCTCTCTGTATTATCTCTCTAATGAGAAGATACTTTCTCTCTATATGCTTCCCTCTTTTGTGGCTTCGTGGTTCTTTGGAATTAGCCACAACACCATTGTTATCACAATAAAGTGTGATGGACATATCCAAATATGGAACAACTTCCAGATCACTCAAGAACTTACGGAGCAAAACAGCCTCTTTAGCAGCTTCACAAGCAGCTACATATTCAGCTTCCATAGTGGAGTCAGCAATACAAGATTGCTTGATACTTCTCCAAACAATGGCTCCACCACCCAGGATGAATATTGATCCAGACGTGGATTTCCTAGAATCCCTGTCTGACTGAAAATCAGAATCCATTTATCCTAACGGGTTTAAATCTGCCCGGAATACACTAGCATATAGTCTCTCATTCTCCGAAGATACTTGAGAATTATCTTGACAACAACCCAATGATCCAATCTTGGGTTGAACTGATATCTACTGACTACTCCCACTGCATAGCAGATGTCTGGTCTCGTGCATAACATAGCATATATGAGACTACCTAGTGTCGATGCATAGGGTACACGTCTCATATCCTCAACTTCTTGAGGTGTCTTAAGACACTGTTCCTTAGACAAGTGAACTCCATGCCTAGAAGTTAAATTACCTTTCTTGGAGTTTTGCATCGAAAATCGCATAAGAATCTTGTCGATATATGATGCCTGAGACAGTGCTATGAGTTTGTTCTTACGATCCCTTATAAGTTGGATCCCTAGAACATAACTCGCTTCTCCAAAATCTTTCATTTGGAATTGGCTAGCCAGTCAGCGCTTTACATCAGACAACACTCTCGCATCATTCCCAATGAGTAGGATATCATCTACGTATAGGACCAAGAAAACTATTTTTTTTCAATGATACGCTTGTAGACACAAGGCTCATCGACGTTCTGCTCGAAGCCATAGGTTTTGATCACATCATCAAACCTAATGTTCCAAGATCTAGATGCTTGCTTAAGTCCATAGATGGACCTTTGCAGCTTGTAAACCTTTTGCTCTTGATCTGGACACAAATCCCTCTAGTTGCATCATATAGATGCTCTCATCAAGATTTCCATTCAAGAATGCAGTCTTGACGTCCATTTGCCAAATTTCGTAATCAAAATAGGCAACAATGGATAAGAGAATCCTAATAGACTTAAACATGGCTACTGGCAAGAAGGTCTCTTCATAATCGACCCCCTCTTTCTGGGTATAACCCTTAGCCACTAGTCTTGCCTTGAAGGTCTCTACCTTCACGTCTACTCCTCTTTTTCTCTTGTAGATCCCCTTACACCCTATGGGTTTTAACTCATTCGATAAGTCTACAAGATCCCAGACTGAGTTAGAGCACATGAACTCCATCTCGAGATTCATGGCTTTAAGCCATTCCTCTTTATCAGGATCTTTCATTGCATTCTTAAATGTCATTGGATCATCAACACTATCAGCAGAGACAACACATTGTCCCTCACTTATACCTAAATAGCGTTTAGGTTGTCTCACAACCCTCTCATTACGTTTAGGTGGTAGTGTATCCCGATCAGGAACCATCTGACTCTCAGATGTTTGTGGACCAACAACTCTTGTTGATAAAACACTAGTCTCACCAGGCTCCAACTCATTCAATACAATCTTAGAACGAGGTTTATGGTCACTAATATAACTGTCCTCAAGAAACATTGCATTTGTCGATACAAATACTTTGTTATCTTCGGGACTATAGAAGTGTCCACCTCTGGTCTCCTTGGAGTATCCTACAAATAGACAGACCACAAACTTGGAGTCTAGCTTTCCTGTTCTATTCTTCAGCACGTGTGCTGGACACCCCCATATGCGAAAATATCGTAAACTAGCTTTACGACCATTCCACAACTCTAGGGGAGTCTTAGGAACAGATTTGGATGGCACCACACTCAAAATGTATACCGCCATTTGTAACACATATCCCAGAAGGAATTTGGTAATGATGAGAAATTAATCATAGATCTCACCATTTCCATTAGGGTTCTATTTCTCCTCTCCGCTACACCATTTTACTGAGGTGTACCAGGAGCTGTAAGTTGGGAAACTATCCCATGCTTGACCATAAAGTCTTCAAACTCTTGGTCAAGGTACTTACCTCCACGATCCGATCGCAGTGACTTGATAGTCCAACCTAATTGATTCTCAACTTCAGTTTGAAATTCTTTGAACATTTCAAATGTTTTCGACTTATGTTGCGTTAGGTAGACATATCCGTATCTTGAGTAGTCATCTATAAAGGTGACATAATACTCATAACCACCCATAGCTTTAACATTCATGTCTGTAGACGTATGTATATATAAGCTGTAGCGGTTCTTTAGCTCAAAGCTTTTTTTCAGTAAAAGGTGTCTTAGTCATCTTACCTTCCAGACAAGATTCGCAGACAGGTAAGGTGGCAACCTTTAACTCACTTAAAGGTCTGCTTTTTACTAGTCTGTCTATCCGGTCAAGGTTGATATGACCAAGCTTTAGATGCCATAGATACGTGTCATTATCTGGAGAAATATTATGTCGTTTATTTTTTGGTTTTTCAACCCTAAACATTTCGGTGTTGAGCAGTGTAGCATGTATTAACGGTCTTAACACATACAAATTGTTTTCATTAATTCCTGAACAAATATTCAGACCATTCTTTCTAATAATAACAGACTTATTATTAAAAGAAACAGAATATTTTTGTTCTAACAACTTAGAAATGGAAATCAAATTCCGTGTAAATCCATGAATGTAAAATACATTGTCCAACAATATATAATTATTACAAAAACGTAATCTAATTATGCCCACTGCTCATGCCGACACGATATCCCCTGACCCCACACGCATTGAGAAGGCTTGCTCCTTTAGCTGTGTCCAAGAACCAGTCCATTGTAAAGAAGAACAAACATAGTTAGTTGTCTGCGAATCAACTATCCAGGGTGAAGAATCATCTTCCACTAAACACGACTCAAGAAAAAGTAAATCATATTTACTTTTCTTGGACTTCTTCTTGCTTTGGGCTTTCTTAGGTTTGGGCTTACCCTTCGCTTTCCTAGTAGACCTCTTTCTCTTCTTATTATTAGAGTAGGAAGATGGTTCGACAACATTTACCTCACTGGTCTTACCCTTGTTGTCTTTAGTCAAGGACTCAAAGGTAGTGATCTCATTAAGCAACTTTGTGAGATTGAACCTTAACTTGTTCATCCCGTATTTGCTCTTAAACTGATCAAAACTCTTCGAAAGAGTCGTCAGTATGATGCTCACTTGACTGGGTTTGTCAATGGCCCCACCATTGACTTCTGCCTTGTTGAAGTAGGACATCATGCTCAGGACATGTTCCTGAACTGACGTACCTTCCTTCATACGAGTGAGCATAGCGGAATGAACAACTTCATATCGCTTTTGCTCGAATGGCTGCCCGAACATAGCTTGCAATGACTCAATGATTTCGAATGCTGAAGTCATTGCTTTATGCTTTGTGACAAGCACGTCTGTTATAGAAGCCAACAGATATGTTCGGACCTTCTCATCAGATGAGACCCATCGCTCGTATGCCTCATGAATAGTTCGTGTGGCATTGGCAGCAGGCGCTGGAGGACATTCCTCCGAAAGCACAAAGTTGAGGTCTTTGGTGACCAATATTGCATTAATGTTAAGTTTCCACTTAGTGTGCGATAATTTGAAGTAATGCAGAAGACATTATTGCTGAAATAAATAAAACATTCATTCAGTCATTAATTTAAAACAAGTGTGAGTGCTTTGGCTTAAATTTAAACATGATGTGTGAACATGTTTAACGAACTAGAACTACCATAAAACTAGTTGCTATACAACGAAAATCCAACATACCACAAAGAAGTGCCGCCTTAGCGTCGGTCAAATCTTTGCATGTTGGACTGAGACATTCTCAATCAAATGATATTCTAGAAAAACTCTTATTCCATATCATTCAACCATCGTTCATTCAGTCAGATTTTTAATTAACAAACTTAATCAAAACCTTCGTGAGTGTAACCCACCATTTCAGATCTAACGCGCTTAACTCAAGAATTGCCGCCTTAGGGTCGGTCAATCTCGAAATACCCTCAGAAATCATATCTGTTAGGAAGTCAACCTTGGTATTGACCTTTGTGGAAACCCTCCTTAGGGAGAACGAAAGCAAAGCCATCACGAGGTCCCACTCGGATCTCACGGTGTTGAACTAATGATGGAGACTACGGGATATATATGTCATATATCCCTCTCCCGCTCACTATTTTAAAATTAGGTTTTCTATTAACCGTTAATGCACCTAGACTCTACAGGATTAAACGACTAACTTTAATCAAGTTATCTAGCGCATTAACTAATTAGAACCAAATTCTAATTAACTAATAAATTATTAATGATTTTTAACAATTAAAAATCTAATCTATTAGTGAATAATCTAAACCTTTGTAAACTATTTATTATGGTTAGATTATTATGTTAGTGTTGACCAAGTTTTAACTATTAAAACCCTATCACTTTATTTGGATCATTTATTATTAGGTAATTAATCATATTAATACTAATTACAATAAATGACCCTATTAACCTAACTTATTAAACTCTTTAATAACTAGATTAATATTAATGATAATTACATGGTTTTCTAACCATTAAAAACTAATCTCATTATTCATAGCTGATTATGTATATTACTCATTTTAATCACATTAAAAAAAATACATAAAATATCAGACTATGATGCATGTATGACATATCAAATATATTTATGTAGGCACATCTAATCTAAATGACATACGTATGCATGGCAATGCTTTTATCATCACATAATATAAAGCATACATGAATTGACCGAGTACTGTGGATTATTTAACCTAAAAAAGTTGGAATCTAAAATTACAAAAAAAAATCCCAAGGCATTCCTTGGTCTTCTTATAATTTCCGAGTCTTCCAGTCCCTTCAGGTCACTCCGATTCATCTCATGAATCCTTCTTCGCGATTTTTCCATGTCTTCAATAGAGGTTACATTTTTTTTACAATACAATAACAGTAAAAAAAATATTCATAAAAAAATACAACCCCTAAACCCTAAATCCACAGTACCATATAATTAACGATCAATCATGTTTTTTGTAAATTAAAAAAAATTAATATACATACAAAAACAACATACAGTTAATATAAATCATGCCTACACAATCATACATACAGGAGCATCGAAAACAATTTCTTGTTCCGAAAATAAACTTGGCTCTGATACCAATTGTTGGAACCTCGTTCACCGGTCACGAAGCGGAAGTAAGGTTTTAAAATTTTTATACAGATCATATCTGTATCAAGGACTAGTGAACTTTGGATCGTAATTATTTTTTGGAACTAATACATATAATATGTAAATGCAGGAAATTGTAATCAATAAAATCAGAAGAAGAAAATCTTACCAACGTTTGGAGGCTCCTTCACTTTATGATATGCTCCTGTCTGAACCAATCTTACCAACGTTTCGAGACTCCTTCAATTTACGATGTGCTCCAGTGTGAACCACTCGATCTTCCTCGCTATCTCCCGAAACAGGTAACTGCGTGTGGGCGTGTCACGGTCTTAGAAACTTGGATGGAGGATGTAGAGAAATACTTGAAGAAACTCTTTCTTCCAAATTTGGTTTATTGATTTCATATACACATGAATTGCATCTCATGTAAAAAATATATTGACAGATGTATTTCCATATATATATATATATCAAATATATATGTATATATCATTACTCACTCACCCATTCTGATAACAAAGCATGCACTTTGTTTTAATAAAAATATGCCTTTTTTTTCTCAATCTCTTATTCACGCCTATCAGGTACAAAAAACAAAACAAAAAAATCAACCCTTTTTTTTCTTTGTTTCACGTGTATCAGACTATAAGGAAAAAAAAAACAACCTTTTTTTTTTGTTTCTATTATATATATATCATTCTTTGTATCCTATACAAACACACACACACATATATATATATATATGTATGTATATGCACACACCAATTTACATATAATACAATCTCTTGTGTTATAATTGATATATATCTTTTAATTATCCTTTTCAAATATATCTAATATATTAAAAATGATAATAAGTATTTTAAAATTAAACTTAAATTCAAATACTTAGATAAATAATTTAGTAAAAATAAAATAATCATATTATTTTATCTTCACCTAAATCCATATATCAACTAACACCCTCCAATTAATAGTTAATTCATAATTCATAATTATCAATATAATTAAATAATCTAATTATTTAATTAATTTAACTATTAACATTCATTAATTAAATAATCTCATTATTCAATTAATTCCCGAATATATACATGTCACTTTTATAACACAATTAATTGGACAATCCAATTAATTAACCATGACCCTTGTTACCTAATTCAATCGGGCTAGCAAGGGGGCCTAATGGACCCACAGTATTTTGAGCTTAATAGTCCTCGGAATCATTAATTAAACTCTCTAATTAATATTCATTGATTATTAACTCTGGTGTTATTCCACTAAAAATCTGAAGCTGCACTCTCTCAAATGTAGACGCTTTTAAACAGACCGATACAACTCGGTGTCCATTGATATAGCTATTACACATGGTGTGATCCTCCTCAGTAGTTCATAATTAGAGCTAGGTCATAATATCCATTATACCCCTCTAATTACATATATCCTTTAAGTACCGTTGATTCTATAATGAACAATAAATCCTATTTCCTTACGGAATTAGGAGAGCGCTCATATTGTCCAAGCCTTGAATCAACCCTTAAGGGAACTACCATCTACTTCTCACAAGAAGGAGTGGATTCCACTATTGTGTACAAACCTTCCCAGCCACAAGCCAAACCGTAAACCCAACATACAGAACATATTGATCAGGAACATCATCTGATCTCACTCATGGTATATCAAAGACCACGATCTAACCTGAAGGAGTCGATAAGACACTCAGGATTAAGATCACCCACATATAGCCATTGTTAGTTGATATATATGAATCTCATCGGTAAACGGATCTTGGTGAGGGATTCATATAGATCATGGCCCAGTCCTATATTATCACATCATACAAGGTGCCTCCATTCCCATATCTCATATAAATGATTCAGGATAGAATCATCGTACATTACGGAATGGATCACAACTATAGATTAACCACAAATAAAGTACCCAGCTTTATTTGTTATCTATGGACTCTTTAGATTGCACGTCTCTTACTGTATCTATCCATATATGTGTTGGGGTTTATACCCTAAACATGTAACTTGTAAATGGATTTATGAAGTAAATAAAAGAAATGTTCAATTCATTCTAGTTATGTTATTTATTTTATAAACTTGTGCACATATTAACATCCTAGATTGCCGGATGTAATCTTGATCTGTGTATATGAGTGATATATACGGATGGATACAGTAAGAGACGTGCAATCTAAAGAGTCCATAGATAGCAAATAAAGCTGGGTACTTTATTTGTGGTTAATCTATAGTTGCGGTCCATTCCGCAATGTACAAAGATTCTATCCTGAATCATTCATATGAGATTGAGAATGGAGGTACCTTGTATGATGTGATCATATAGGACTGAGCCATGATCTATATGAATCACACACCAAGATCCGTTTACTGATGAGATTCATATATATCAACTAATGATGGCTATATGTGGGTGATCTTAATCCTGAGTGTCTTATCGACTTCTTCAAGTTAGATTGTGGTCTTTGATATACCAAGGGTGAGTTCAGATGCATTTCCTGATCAACTTCCTCTGTATGCTGGGATTGCGGTTTGGCTTGTGGCTGGGAAGGTTTGTAAACAATAGTGGAATCCACTCCTTCTTGTGAGAAGTAGATGGTAGTTCCCTTAAGGGTTGATTCGGGGCTTGGACAATATGAGCGATCTCCTAATTCCGTGAGGAAATAGGATTTATTGTCCATTAGAGAATCAATAGTACTTAAAGGATATATTTAATTAGAGGGGTATAACAGACATTATGACCCAGTTCTAATTATGAACTACTGTGGAGGATCACACCATATGTAATGGCTATATCGATGGACACCGAGCTGTATCGGTCTGTGTAAAAACATTTGCAGTTGAGAGAGTGCAGATTCGGGTTTTTAGTGGAATAACACCGGAGTTAATAATCAAATAATATTAATTAAAGAGTTTAATTAATGATTCTGAGGATTATTGGAGCTCAAAATACTGTGGGTCCATTAGGTCCCCTTGCTAGCCCGGTCGATTTAGGTAACAAGGGTCACGGTTAATTAATTGGATTGTCCAGTTAATTGTGTTACGAAAATGACACGTATTTATTCGGGATTTAATTAATTAATGAGATTATTTAATTAATGAATAATGGCGATTAAATAAATTAAATAATGAGATTATTTAATTATGTTATTAATCACTAAATTGAGGGTGTATGTTGATATTTATTTTTGAATAAAATAAGATAATGTGATTATTTTATTATATTAAATTAAATATTTTATTTTTGAATTTAAATAGTTTGAATTCAAAATTAAAATAAAAAAAAAAGATATGAGATTTTTTTTTTGAAAGTTTTTAAAAATCAAATATAAATTTGATCATATTTTTGAATTTTATATATGTGATATATATTATTTAAAACAAAAAAAAAAGGCAAATGTGAGTGAAAACGCACAACTCACAAATATATATTTATATATATGTGCCACATGCATCTTTTTTTTTTTTTTTTGCTTTCGTGCATTATGTGGGTGCATGAACAAGTGAGCATCAGTGTGCAAGCATATGCGTGAGACGCATAAATAAGAATATAGACATATTTTTGCTCAGTGTTCTTGTGTGCATAAAAAAATAAAAGGTAAAAAAGTTTTAAGTGCATGAGATGCAAACAATGCAAGTGTTGCATAGTGAAAATTAAGAAAGAGTTTCTTAGTTTTCCTACATCCTCCATTCTAAGTTCTTGAGACTGTGACGTGCCCACACGCAGTTACCAGTCTCGGGACATAGCAAGGAAGATTAGTGGTACAGACTAGGAGCATATCGAAAAGTGAAGGAGCCTCCAAATGTTGGTATGATTCTTTTAATCTTCTTTTTTATTATTGATTATAATTCCCTGTATTTACATATATATTTTATTAGTGTAATAATTAGTATATGTATTTGTTCCGAAAATAAATACGATTACAAGTTCACTGGTCTCAGATACAAATTACGATCTGTATAAAAAAAATTAAAACTCATTTCCGCTGCGTGACCGGTGAACGAGGTTCCAACAATTGGTATCAGAGCCAATTTTATTTTCGGAACAGGAAATTGTTTTCAATGCTCCTGTATGTATGATTGTGTAGGCACGATTTAAATTGACTGTATGATGTTTTTGTATGTATGTTAATTTTTTTTTAATTTACAAAAACATGATTGATCGTTAATTATATGGTACTGTGGATTTAGGGTTTATGGGTTGTATAATTTTTTTTTTATATATATTTTTAAACTATTATTGTATTGTAAAAAAATAAAATTGTAACATATGTTGAAGACCTGGAAAAATCGCGAATAAAGATTCATGAGATGAATTGAAGTGACCTGAAGAGACTAGAAGACTTGGAAATTACAAGAAGACCAATGAATGCCTTGGGGGTATTTTTGTAATTTTAGATTCTAATTTTTTTTAGGTTAAATAATACACAGTACTCGGTTAATTCATGTATGTTTTATATTATTTGATGATAAAAAGTATTGCCATGCATACGTATGTCATTTAGATTAGATGTGTCTACACAAATATATTTGATATGTCATACATGCATCATAGGCTGATATTTTATGTATTTTTTTAAATGTGATTAAAATAGGTAATTACATAAATTGGCTATGAAAATGGAATTAGTTTTTTAATTGTTAAAAAACTTGGTAATTCTCATTAATAGTAATCTAGTTATTAAAGAGTTTAATAAGTTAGATTAATATGGTCATTTATAGTAATTAGGATTAATTTGATTAATTGCCTAATTATAAATGAACCGAATATTGTGTTAGAGTTTTAATAGTTAAAACTTGGTAAGCATTTTCATAATAATCTGAGCTTAGTAAATAGTTTACAAAGACTTAGATTATTCACTAATAGATTAGATTTTTAATTGTTAAAAATCATTAATAATTTATTAGTTAATTAGAACTTGTTTCTAATAATGAATTAGTTAATGCACTAGATAACTTGATTAAAGTTAGCCGTTTGATCCTGTAGAGTCTAGATGCATTAACGGATAATAGAAAACCCTAGTTTTAAAATAGTGAGTAGGAGAGGGATATATGATATATATATCTCGTGGTCTCCATCATTATTTCAACACCGTGAGATCCAAGTGGGGTCTCGTGACGGCTTTTCTTTCGTCCTCCCTAAGGAGGGTTTTCACAAAGGTCAATACCAAGGTTGACTTCCTAATGGATAGGATTTCTGAGGGTATTTCAGGATTGACTGACCCTAAGGCGGCAATTCTTGAGTTAAGCTTATGAGATAGGAAATGGTGGGTTACACTCACGAAGGTTTTGATTAAGTTTCTTAATTAAAAACCTGATTGAATAAACGATTGTTGAATGATATGGAATAAGAGTTATTGTAGAATATCATTTGATTGAGAATGTCTCGGTCTAACAAGCAAAGATTTGACCGACCCTAAGGCGGCACTTTTTTATGGTATGTTGGATTGTCGTGGTATAGTAACTATTTTTAGGGTAGTTCTAGTTCGTTAAACATGTTCATGCATCATGTTTAAATTTATACCAAATCACTCGCACTTGTTTTAAATAAATGACTGAATGAATGTTTTATTTATTTCAGCAATGTCTTCTGCATTACTTCAAATTCTCACAAATGACAAATTAACTGGTGATAACTACACAAAGTGGAAACTAAATATTAATGCAATTTTGATCACCAAAGACCTCAAGTTTGTGCTTACGGAGGAATGTCCTCTAGTGCCTACTACCAATGCCACACGAACTGTTCGTGAGGCATACCAGCAATGGGTCTCATCTGATGAGAAGGCCCGAACATATCTGTTGGCATCTATGACAGACGTGCTTGTCACAAAGCACGAAGCAATGACTTCAGCATTCAAAATCATGGAGTCATTGCAAGCTATGTTCGGGCAGCCTTCTGAGCAAAAGTGACACGAAGCTGTTCGTTCCGCTATGCTCGCTCGCATGAAGGAATGAACGTCAGTTCGGGAACATGTTCTGAGCATGATGTCCTATTTCAACATGGCAGAAGTCAATGGTGGGGCCATTGAAGAACCCAGTCAGGTGAGCATCATACTGACGACTCTTCCGAAGAGTTTCGATCAGTTCAAAAGCAACTACGGTATGAACAAGTTAAAGTTCAGTTTCACACGGTTGCTTAATGAGCTCGTAACCTTTGAGTCCTTGATTAAGGACAGCAAGGGTAAGACCGGTGAGGAAAATGTTACCAAACCATCTTCCTCCAATAATAAGAAAAAGAAGAGGTCTGCTAGGAAGGTAAAGGGTAAGTCCAAACCCAAGAAAGCCCAAAACAAGAAGAAGTCTAAGAAAAGTAAATATGATTTACTTATTCTTGAGTCATGTTTAGTGGAAGATGATTCTTCACCCTGGATAGTTGATTCGGGGGCCACTAACCATGTTTGTTCTTCTTTGCAATGGACTGATTCTTAGACACAGCTAGAGGATGGAGCCTTCTCAATGCGTGTGGGGTCAGGGATGTCGTATCGGCATGAGCAGTGGGCGTAATTAGATTATGTTTTTGTAATAATTATATATTGTTGGACAATGTATTTTATATTCCTGGATTTACACGGAATTTGATTTCCGTATCTAAGTTGTTAGAACAAAAATATCCTGTTTCTTTTAATAATAAGTCTGTTATTATTGGAAAGAATGGTCTGAATATTTGTTCAGGAATTAATGAAAACAATTTGTATGTGTTAAGACCGTTAATACATACTACACTGCTCAACACTGAAAAGTTTAAGGTTGAAAAACCAAAAACTAAATGACATAAGATTTCTCCAGATAATGACACGTATTTTTGGCATCTAAGGCTTGGTCATATCAACCTTGACTGGATAGACAGATTAGTAAAAAGCGGACCTTTAAGTGAGTTAAAAGTTGGCACCTTACCTGTCTGCAAATCTTGTCTGGAAGGTAAGATGACTAAGAGACCTTTTACTGGAAAAGAGCTTAGAGCTAAAGAACCACTAGAGCTAAAGAACCACTAGAGCTAAACAACCACTAGAGCTAAACAACCACTAGAGCTAAACAACCACTAGAGCTTATATATACAGACGTCTGCGGGCTGATAAAGTTAAAGCTAGGGGTGGTTATGAGTATTATGTCACCTTTATAGATGACTACTCAAGATACGGATACGTCTACCTAATGCAATGAAAGTTGAAAACATTTGGAAAGTTCAAAGAATTCCGAGCTGAAGTTGAGAATCAATTAGGTAGGACTATCAAGTCACTACGATCGGATCGTGGAGGTGAGTACCTTGACCAAGAGTTTGAAGACTTCATGGTCAAGCATGGGATAGTTTCCCAACTTACAGCTCTCGGTACACCTCAGCAAAATGGTGTTACGGAGAGGAGAAATAGAACCCTAATTGAAATGGTGAGATCTATGATTAGTTTCTCAACATTACTAAATTCCTTCTAGGGATATGCGTTACAAACAACGGCATACATTTTGAATGTAGTGCCATCCAAACCTGTTCCTAAGACTCCCCTAGAGTTGTGGAATGGTCGTAAAGCTAGTTTACGACATTTCCGCATATTGGGGTTTCCAGAACACGTGCTGAAGAACATAACTGGAAAGCTAGACTTCAAGTTTGTTGTTTGCCTGTTTGTAGGATACTCCAAGGAGACCAGAGGTGGACACTTCTATAGTCCCGAAGATAACAAAGTATTTGTATCGATAAATGCAACGTTTCGTGAGGACAATTACATTAGTGACCGTAAACCTCGTTCCAAGATTATATTAAATGAGTTAGAGCCTGGTGAGACTAGTGCTTCATCAACAAGAGTTGTTGATCCATAAACATCTGAGAGTCAGATGGTTCATGATCAGGATACACTACCACCTAGACGTAGTGAGAGAAACGCTATTTAGGTATATGTGAGGGACAAGGCGTTGTCTCTGCTGATAGTGTGGATGATCCATTGACATTTAAGAATGCAATGGAAGATCCTGAAAAAGAGGAATAGCTTAAAGCCATGAATCTTGAGATGGAGTCCATGTACTCTAACTCAGCCTGGGATCTTGTAGACTTACCGGATGGGGTAAAACCCATAGGGTGTAAGTGGATCTATAAGAGAAAGAGAGGAGTAGACGGGAAGGTAGAGACCTTCAAGGCAAGACTAGTGGCTAAGGGTTATACCCAGAAAGAGGGGGTAGATTATGAAGAGATCTTCTTGATAGTAGTCATGTTTAAGTCTATTAGGATTCTCTTATCCATTACTGCCTATTTCGATTCTGAAATTTGGCAAATGGACGTCAAGACTGCATTCTTGAATGGCAATCTTGATGAGAGCATCTATATGATGCAACCAGAGTATCTTAATCCTGATGAGATTGAATGGCAATCTTGAATGGCAATCTTGAATGGCAATCTAGATGAAATCCGTTTACTGATGAGATTCATATATATCAACTAATGATGGCTATATATGGGTGATTTTAGTCCTGAGTGTCTTATCGACTCCTTCAGGTTAGATCGTGGTCTTTGATATACCATGGGTGAGGTCAGATGCATTTCCTGATCAATATACTCTGTATGTTGGGATTACGGTTTGGCTTGTGGCTGGGAAGGTTTGTACACAATAGAGGAATCCACTCCTTCTTGTGAGAAGTAGATGATAGTTCTCTTAAGGGTTGATTCGGGGCTTGGATAATATGAGCGCTCTCATAATTCCGTGAGGAAATAAGATTTATTGTCCATTAGAGAATCAATGATATTTAAAGGATATATGTAATTAGATGGGTATAACGGACATCATGACCCAGCTCTAATTATGAACTACTGTGGAGGATCACACCAAATGTAATAGCTATATCAATAGACACTGAGTCGTATTGGTCTATGTAAAAACGTATGCCGTTGAGAGAGTGCTTATTCGGGTTTTTAGTGGAATAACACCGGCGTTAATAATCAAATAATATTAATTAAAGAGTTTAATTAATGATTCTGAGGATTATTGGAGCTCAAAATACTGTGGGTCCATTAGGTCTCCTTGCTAGCCCGATCGATTTAGGTAACAAGGGTCACGGTTAATTAATTGGATTGTCCAGTTAATAGTGTTACGAAAGTGACACGTATTTATTCAGGAATTAATTAATTAATGAGATTATTTAATTAATGAATAATGACGATTAAATAAATTAAATAATGAGATTATTTAATTATGTTATTAATCACTAAATGGAGTTGATATTTATTTTTGAATAAAATAAGATAATGTGATTATTTTATTTTATTAAATTAAATATTTTATTTTTGAATTTAAATAGTTTGAATTCAAAATTAAAATCAAATAAAAGATATAGGATATTTTTTATTTGAAAGTTTTTAAAAATCAAATATATATTTGATCATATTTTTGAATTTTATATATGTGATATATATTATTTAAAAAAAAATAAGGCAAATGTGTGTGAAAACGGACAGCTCACAAATATATATATATATATAGTGGAAATGGTGAGATATGTCACCTCTTTTTGTGTGTGTTGTAATGATATCACCGCTTTAATAACTTAAGTTTAAAAGACACCTATTTTGGTGAACTACCCAAATTGCCCTTAAATAATCTATTTTTTATTCTCATTGTGTTTCTATCTTCACTTTGAAAACAATAACTCCCCTCTCTCTCTCCAAAATAGTTGTCTGAAAATCGATCTACAACTCATCTGTATCCAAAAAACTTGTCTCTCTCCAGATTTTACACAAAAAAATAACATACATTTGTGATCTTCGTTTATATATTGTCATATATTTTTATGTGGTTTAACAATGTATTCATTCGTTATGATTTGTTGTCTCAATCTATGTATGAACATATATGAACAGTTAATCTCTAGATTCTGTTCGAGACTTTTTTAAAATACTCCGAGCTTTTTTGATTAGTGTCCGAGCTATTTTGATATGATTCCAAGATTTTTTTATACTCCTTCGAGCTTTTTTGTTAAGTTAATATCTGAGATTTGTCTCCGAGCTTTTTTTATATGGTCCAAAAAAAATCTAACCCTTGATAAAAAAGCTCGAACCCTTACCAAAAAAGCTTGAGTTTTTTTTTTATGGGTTCGAGCTTTTTTACCAAGTGCCCGAGCTTTTTTTTTAAAGGTTCGAGTTTTTTTGCCAAGTGTCCGAGCTTTTTTTCACCTGGTTCGAGCCTTTTTGCCAACTTAAAAAAAAAAGGTCGACACTTGGTAAAAAAGCTCGGTCACCTGGCAAAAAAGCTCGATTTTTTTTAATGGGTTCAAGCTTTTTTACCAAATGCCCGAACTTTTTTTTAATGGGTTCGAGTTTTTTTGCCAAGTGTCCGAGCTTTTTTTTACTTGGTTCGAGCATTTTTGCCAAGTTAAAAAAAAAAGCTCGACACTTGGTAAAAAAGCTCGAACCCAGTTAAAAAAAGCTCGGGCACTTGGCAAAAAAGCTCGGTCACTTGAAAAAAAAGCTCGAACCCTTACCAAAAAAGCTCGAACTTTTTTTTTGTATGGGTTCGAGTTTTTTTACCAAGTGCCCGAGCTTTTTTTTAATGGGTTCGAGTTTTTTTACCAAGTGCCCGAGCTTTTTTTTACTTGGTTCGAGCATTTTTGCCAAGTTAAAAAAAAAAAACTCAGGCACTTGGTAAAAAAGCTTGAACCCAGTAAAAAAAGGCTCGAGCACTTGGCAAAAAAGCTCAAACCCCTTAAAAAAACGTTCGAGCTTTTTTGGTAAGAGTTCAAACTTTTTTGTCCAGTGTCCGAGCTTTCTTTTAATGGGTTCGAGCTTTTTTGATAAGTTCCCGAGCCTTTTTTTACTGTGTTCGAGCCTTTTTGCCAAGTTAAAAAAAAAGCTCGGAAACTTAGTAAAAAAACTCGAACCCAGTAAAACAAAGCTCGGGCAATTAGCAAAAAAGCTCGAACCAATTAAAAAAAAAGCTTGAGCTTTTTTGGTAAGGGTTCGAGCTTTTTTGCTAATTGCCTGAGCTTTTATTTACTGGGTTCGAGCTTCTTTACTAAGTTCCCGAGAATTTTTTAAAATGGGTTCGAGACTTTTACTAAAGGCTATGAGCCTTTTGTAATTATATTTCGAGCGTATTAAGTACTGACCAGAAAAAAAAAGTGTCTGAGTGCGTAGCGTAGCGCCACTCCGTCGTTATTCGAGTGATTGTCTGAGTTTCAACCAGATTTTCTCTCTTTTCTTAAAAACTATCACTGTAAAATGAATGAAAGAAATCTAACGTGGAACAACTATTGAGAGTCTTTTTGTTCGATCACCATAATAGGTGTCTTTGAAACATAAGTTATTAAAGCAGTGACAGTATTGAAATGGTACCTCTAAAAAGTGCTATTTATTTCTTGAGCCCTATATATATATACCTGATGCAAGTTTTGTTTTTTTTTTGTTATATATATATATATATGTGTGTGTGTGTGTGTGTGTGTGTGTGTGTGTGTGTGTGTGTGTGTGCCACACACATCTTTTTTTTTTTTGCTTTTATGCATTATGTGGGAACATGAACAAGTGAGCATTAGTGTGCAAGCATATGCATGAGACGCATAAATAAGAATATAGACATATTTTTGCTCAGTGTGCTTGTGTGCATAAAAAAATAAAAGGGAAAAAAGTTTTAAGTGCATGAGATGCAAACAATGCAAGTGTTGCATAGTGAAAATTAAGAAAGAGTTTCTTAGTTTTCCTACATTCTCCATTCTAAGTTCCTGAGACCGTGACGCTCTCACACGCAGTTACCAGTCCCGGGATATAGCAAGGAAGATCAGTGGTACAGACCAGGAGCATATCGAAAAGTGAAGGAGCCTTCAAACATTGGTATGATTCTTTTAATCTTCTTTTTTATTATTGATTACAATTTCTTGTATTTACATATATATTTTATTAGTGTAATAATTAGTATATGTATTTGTTCCGAAAATAAATATGATCACAAGTTCACTGGTCTCAGATACAGATTACGATCTGTATAAAAAAATTAAAACTCATTTCCGCTGCGTGACCGGTAAACGAGGTTCCAACAATATGACACTCATATACAAATTTTGAGATTACATCCGGCAATCTTGGATGTTAAATATATGAACAAGTTATAAAATAAACAACACAACAAGAATGAATTGAACTTTTCCTTTTATTTATTTCATAAATCCATTTACAAATTACATCTTTAGGGCATAAACCCCAACACTATACACATATAAATAGACTCATAATCGCGTCATAAAGATATATAGAAATATACAGAGAAAAAAAAAAGAGATCGAGGGGTGTAAATCTTTATTTCAATAGTGGATTTTGGCTCGGTTGTTTGCTCAACCACCCGTGGACGTTTCTTAGGTCATCGGAGTTTTACCACGTAAAACTTACGTCTAATTACATTCTCCTTCTCTTTCTCTTTCTCTTTCTATTTGAGATCACAGCTAAAATCCAATCTTGTTGACTTTCTCACACATCAAGAAATCGACGTCAACAATTGGAGCTAGAAGGAGGGGTTGAACCTTCGATTTGATGAAAGGTAATTGCGGGAAGTGGAAGCAGAAACAATTCTGGGGGTACCCAAAAATCTCCAGATAATGTTCATATTGGCAGCAGTTCAAGAGATCTCGCCACAACCGAGAACCAACCAACGTCTATGACGGGGATCCAACAAATCCCTGTTACCAACGAAGACCTGACACGACGTTTCCATGAGGCACTACAACAGCTGGTAGCGGGCGCGGCAAAGGAAGAAGTTGATCTACTAGCTGCAGAAAAGACACAACCTCATAATCCTCCACTTACAAGGCTTCGTTCGGTTTCAGTTGGGCCAGAACCAGATGTACCAGAAGTCGGAAGGAACTCTGTTCCAATTAATCAGGCGGGATGTGAAACACCCAAAGAGGAGCAACCACGCCAAAGGTAGAGCCATGATCAAATAGCCTATAATAGACACCGCTAGCATGACCGACACAGGGATCAGTCGTCATCAGAGGATAGTGATCAACATTATCGCAAGCACCGTCACGAAACCATACGCCTGTAAGGATCAACCTGTGAGACTCGGCAACAAAGCGAAGGGAACTTGAAAAAGGCATGACAATCACTAGGCGGTTTAACCATCATGGAGATCTGGTGGGAGATAGAGACGTTGTAATTCAGAGCCTGACTCGAGAAGTTGAAAATAATAGGCGTCAAATAGACGCACTGGTTAGACGTTATGGGTATAATGACTTGTCCGACGACGATTCTGATAGTCCATTCACTAGAGACATCCTGCGAACCCCATTCCCAGAAAGATTAAGGATGTCGTACGTGGAACAGTTCAAGAAGGATACATATCCTAAAGAACACGTCAGACGGTATAAAAGTGATATGGCTTAGTATGCCCACAACGACCCCTTATTATGTCTCAACTTTTCACAGACTCTAGGAGATACATTCTTAAGATGGTTCGGAAGATTACCCCCAGCAAGCATCGGAAGTTTTGGCGAATTAAGAAGAAGTTTCTTAAGACAATTTTTGGGCAACGTGCACAGGAAAAAATCAGTGGCTTACCTTTCTCAGTTAAAACAAGGGAAAGCTGAGTCGTTAAAAAATACCCAAGGAAATTCGGCCAAGCGGTATCAGAAATCGGCAGTGCAAATGACGAAGCAATAATCGCTGTATTCATAAACAATTTACAGAACGGACGACTATCTTTTGACTTAAGAAGGGCCCGTCTAACCAGATATGCATATATGATGGACATGGCAGAAGAATATCCACTAGCCGAAGAATAGGAGTTAGGCACGGGAGGATGCTACATGCACGGAGGAAAACCCGAACAAAAGGATACCGAGTCAAAGGTACAGAACCAAAAGGGAGAACAAAAAGGAAACGACAAAGAAAGAAGCAAGGACGGAGGAAATGGGCGTAATGCCGACTAGACACCAGAGAAATTCTAAGGAAAATATGCAAACTACACTCCTCTCTGAAAAAAGCAGGAAGAAATCCTGGTCATACTGGAAGAAAAGAATCTGGTAAAAGAGCCACGCTGACAGTCTCACTTTGCCCGACGAGATACAACAAAATATTGCAGATTACATAAGAAAACCGGTCATGAGACTTCTAGGTGTTACCAGCTTAGAGATTACATAGAGACCCTCATTAGGGAAGGACACTTACAGGATATAATCTTGAAAAGAGATGAGAGGCCAAAAACAACGAAAGAGACTAGGGTCGATCACAGCTCCATTCGAAACCAAAGGGCCAGCCCCGAGGCCAATGAAGTAATACAAACAATCTTTGAAGGACCATCAACTGGAAGAAGTAACCAAGAGCGAACATAGGAAATCAGAGAAGTGGTGGAGGCAAGATAAAACTTTGAAGTGAACTCGGTCGAACCAGACCCGAAAAGGGTAAAGAAAGGATGGGACCCAATAATATTCACATAAGCTGACTCACATGAGGTTGATGTTCAACCAAATGACGCCCTGGTCATAAGTGCCTAAATTGGCCCAGGGAAGTCAGGAGAATTTTAATAGACAGTGGTAATTCGGTAGATATTCTTAATGTAGCTGTTTACGATCAACTCAGATTGGACCGAAAGGATTTACAGCTTTTTCATACCCCACTCAAAGGGTTTGGGAGAATTGAGGTTAGATCACTTGGAACGGCAAAGTTGCCCGTAAAAATTGGAGTGGCACCTTGCCAGAGAACAGTATTACTAGATTTCGTAGTGGTAGACTTCGATAATTGGCCTTATAATGCATTGTTAGGTCATCCATTCTTGAATAAAACTAAGGCCGTACCAGCTACTTACGCCTTAATGATCAAATTTCTGACCGAACAGGGGGGTCAGAGTAATCAATGGGTCCCAAGAGATGGCCCGATGAGCTAATCTGTCAGTTTACAAAGATAGAGACAATGGTGGACAAGTATGCACTATAACACAGCTAAATCAGAACAAAGAGTCACTATCGTTCGAATTTGACCCAAGTGAAGAATCGAAGGATTCCAAAAATGAATCGGTCAAAGAAATAATCTTGAAAGAAGATGAACCAGATAAGAAGATCAAGATCGGGGCCAATTTAGAAGGGAAAGTTAAACAAAGCCTCACTGATCTGGTCAAAGAGTACAATGATATGTTCGCATGGAGTCATGAAGACATGGTCGGAATAGATGCCCGAATAATATCTCACCATCTCGCGGTAGACCTGAATGTAAAACCAGTAATACAAAAGAGAAGGTCATAGCCAGGCAATCAAGCAGGAAGTGAAAAAGTTACTCGATATAGGGTCAATTAGAGAGATCAGTTACCCTCAATGGGTAGCTAATGTCCCCTCGTCCAAAAGAAAAATGGTAGGTGGAGAATGTGCATAGATTTCACATATTTAAATAAGGCATGCCTAAAAGACAGTTTTCCACTACCAAGGATAGAGTAACTGGTCGATGCTATATCAGGCCACGAGTTACTCAGTTTCATGGACGCATACTCAGGATATAACCAAATCCGGCTGAATAAGGCTGACAAAGAAAAAACGGCGTTAACAACCAATCAGAGGTTATACTGTTACACGGTAATGCCCTTCGGGCTAAAAAATGTAAGAGCAACATACCAAAGGCTGGCAACAGAATCTTCGCACGCCAAATAGGAAGGAACATGGAAGTTTACATAGATGACATGTTGACCAAGAGCATCTCGGCAGACAGACATACCTCAGACCTATGAGAGACATTCGAAGTCTTGAAGAGATATCAAATGAAGCTGAACCTGAATAAATGCCTATTTGGAGTTCCTTCAGGAAGGTTCCTGGGTTTCCTAGTTCACTAGAGGGGAATTGAAGTAAACCCTGAAAAGATCCAAGCCCTACAAAAAATGACCTCACTAAGGACGCTAAAAGAAGTGCAGCGCTTAACAGGATGCTTAGCTTCCTTGGGTAGATTTATTTCAAAGGCCACAGACAAATGTGCTCTTTTTTTTAAAAGTAATTAAAAAAGGAAAATGACTCGAGTGGAACGAAGAATACGAGCAGGCGTTCTTAAAAATCAAAGAGTACCTACGGCAAGCTTCCATCTTTTCGAAACCAAAAATGGGAGAGATACTCTACTTGTACTTATCAATTACAGAATTAGCAGCAAGTTTCGTTCTAGTCAGAACAGAGGATGGAGTACGGAGTACGGAGTACAGAGGCTAGTATATTATACCAGCAAGGCACTTCTTCCAGCTAAAACCAGGTATTCACAGGCAGAAAAAAGAGCCCTAGCATTGGTTTCGACAGCAAGGAAGCTAGGGCCATACTTTCAGACTCATACAATCAAGGTCCTCACCGATTGCCCATTTAAGCAAATTTTACAGAAGCCAGAAATTTCAGGAAGACTAACCAAATGGGCAATCGAGCTAAATGAATTCGATATCCAGTACGTCCCTAGGACATCTCTCAAAGGCCAAACAGTGAAAGATTTTATAGCAGAGTTCACAGAATCAAACCTGGAAGCAAAAAAGATGTTGGACAAAAGTTTCTCAAGGAAATTATATGTCGATGGCTCTTCTAACACTCACGGCAGCGGGGCAGGGATCATAGTATGCATCCTAGAAAGAGATGATGTCGAGTGTGCCATGAGATTCGACTTCAAAACAAAGAATAATCAAGCCGAGTACGAGGCGCTACTAGCTGGACTCAAAGTCTGCATAGCCCTTGGAGCAGATAAGGTCGAGATATTCAGTGACTCATAGGTAGTCATCAACCAAGTCCTGGACGAATACCAAACCAGAGATGAAGGCATGATAGCTTATCGTGACATAGCAAAACAGCTCCTTCAGAAATTCAAAAAGTATAAGATTGCCCAGATCCCCAAGGAGAAGAATGAAAAGGTAGATGCCTTGTCCAAGCTAGCATCAGCAATGACCATAATCAAGCCAAAAACTATTCCGATCGCACATCTCCTCAAACCGAGCACAATTGAGCCAAAAAACTTTGAAATCTCAGAAATCCAAACACCGACAAATGATTGGATGACTCAGCTAAAAAGGTTCCTAGATGAAAGAGTACTCCTGGAAGATCCCCTACAAGCCAAACGTATCAGGTATCGATCGGAAAGATACACATTAATCGGAGGAGAACTGTACAGAAGGGGGTTTCCCTGAACACTCCAAAGATGTATATCAGAGGAAGATGCATATCAGATACTACAGGAAATCCACGATGGAGTATGTGGAAACCATATCGGGGGAAAAAGTTTAGCACATAAGGTACTTAGGCAAGGTTATTATTGGCCCACCTTATTCTCGGATGCATAACGTTATTCGAAAAGCTGCAATATATGCCAAATGATTGCTAACGATATCCGACAACCCCCCGAACAACTTAGAAACCTTACGTACCCATGGCCATTTGCCATGTGGGGTTTGGATTTAATTGGCCCAATGACAGCAGGGATAGGGGTGGAGCGAATCATGTAATAGTAGTCGTTGACTATTTCACGAAGTGGGCAGAAGCTGAAGCCTTAGTGCATACCACAGAAGCAACATAGTCCTCTCATCTGCCAAAGAAGCTCTTTCCTCGGCCTCCACTTGCTTGGCCAAATAGTGGTCGGTAAACATCTGGGCAGAGCCCATCTCCTTTTGGTAAGCCGATTCAACCCGAGCACGGCTATCCTCACTCTCCTTCAGCTGAGCTTCAAGACGCCTTATTCGATCGGCTTGATATTGTTGCATCTGAACCAGCTCAGCAAACTCGGCCACCATCTAAAAGGAAGTTAAATTAAAAATCTAAAAAACAAGACAAAAAAAAGATTTTGAGAATAAAACTTACATAAGATGCGTCGTTGAAAATATTCTGAAGACGGCTCGATAAAGAAGCTTCCCTGAAATGGCTCCAGTGATCATCCCCGATGAAAGCTTGACCAGATGACATCGCCCTCAGTATATCCTGGGGAGAAAGATAGGAATGACCTCTTAAAGGTTCAGCCCTTACATCTTCAACCTCAGGAGGGAAGGATCCCTTATTCGGGTCAGAAATTTCCGCTCCTGCTGATGTTTCAACATGAACGTTCGGGGGAATCTCGGCCACGGTATCTTCATCACTTGAGTCAATGAATGAAACTACCTGAGGGACCTTATAAGGACGAGTAGGAGAATCGGCCGCTTTCCGTTTCTCAACACGAGTATGTTGGAAGCCGAGATCAGCTAAATGGTCTTCCTGATCATCATCCCGAAAGGACTCAAAAAATTCAGTGTCTATATTTACTTGTCCATCAGAGGTTTTATCTTCATCCTGGCACTCAACCGCTTGGTAAGAACCTCAATCAGAGAGATCGACTCACCGGGCCCCTCACCAAGACCATCACTTTGCCTCCCCCCATCTTCAGGCAATTTCTGAGTGTGGCCAGCCGGGCCACTCGGACCACTAGATTCCCCTATGGTCGACTGGATGACCTCCTCGAGTGACATACTCAGGGGTCCTTGCTTCAGCCTCTTTAGTTTCCTTATCCGACTCAGGCGGGGCAATACCTTCCTTGCTTTGACGAGAATCCTCTTTTTGGCTCGCCTGAAGGATTGATTTCACCTGGTGAGCTTGGACGTCGCAAACGATATCCGAGTCATACACTTAAAAGTGATAAAAAGAATCAATTCAGAATATAAAAATAAATTTTTTTAAAAAAATGGAGGGTAGGAAGATCACTTACATCGCATGCGATAGCCTGAAATCTGGCTAAAGAAGCCAAGATCTATCATCTTCTTCTCATTGAAAAGATAAGACCTGCTCTGAAAGATTGTGTACAAGTTTATACTAAACAACCTAGAGGGGGGTGAATAGGTTGTCTCTCATTTTTAACAAATCTTTCGAGACTAGTGACAAAACCTTGATAAGCATACAAATTAACATTCAACATGATTGTTATGAGAAAACAATATATTCATGTATGCTCAAATCTCCACTCTTAGTCTACAAAACATACAACAAGAATCAATGTATCTTATGAACAAATATATTCAATGTAGATAAAATTCCATAAGTTGTACTTAGAGTATTACAATGTGATACTTTATAACTTGAATGAAATATCACAAGATACAAAGTTATCTAACATACACAAACAATATTGTATAAAGAAGTCAACTTACATAAAGAGTTCTATCTATAGCATTCGAATAACAAATACAAATACTAAAGAGTTAGGGATAGAGAAAAGTTGACACAAGATATAATGTGGTAAACCTCCAAAGAGGAAACATCCACGGGCTAGCAGCCACCGACAAACAAAATCCATTAGTAGATAAGACAAGTACAATCTCTCAAGTGACCTCTTCACCTAGAAACTACCCTCATATCCTACTCTAGAAGTTACCGCCCTATGCTCAACAATCCGAGGCTTCACACCTCTTGTCAAGACTTCATTGCTTACCTTATCTGGATCCTCACGACCCAAGGCAAGACTTCTTGCTCAACTAAGTCCTCACGACTCTAGTCAAGACTTCCTTGCTCACCTATCTGAGTTCTCCCAACTCTAAGCAAGACTTCTTGCTCGACTATCCGGATCCTCCCGATCATAGCCAAGACTTCCTTGCTCGACAATCCAAGGCTTCACACCTCTTGCCAAGACTTCTTGCTCAACACCATAGGTCTCACACCTATTGTCAAGACTTCCTTTTCACAAGGCATCTAGGTGATCATGAAGGCAAAACGCAAACAATCACGCAACATAGAATGATATGATCAACACATCCTATGGAAACTAGAATTAATCAATGAGCACACAAAGTATATTTTCTAGTTTATAATCCAAAAATGACACCACACAAGATGATGCATGAGCATATGAAATGTATGGATTAGGTACACTCCATGAAGATCTAGACATAGACAATAAAGTTCATAAAACAAGATTGTCTAGATCTTATGCATGAATAAAAATCTAGAGCATGCCAAATTTCCAAACACATACTTTAAACCTAGATTTTATTCATGTTACTAAAGCTTAAAATAAACATGTTCATGAAGTACATATTCAAGACTTTAGTACTAACACAAAAATGCTAGAAACACAAGATATGATCAATCAAATCTCTAGCAATCATTTAGAGCATATATTCATAAAATAGTCAATTAAACTCTAATAGACTCTAAATATATAATCAAATGTGCTAATCCTAAAATTATTCAACAAATGAGTTCTAGCACATGATAAGACTATTAATCATGAAAATAAAGTAAATCAAAGCACAAATAGTCCTAGATAAGATGCTAGCACAATACAACTCACAATCATGTGAAAACATAGGTTTGATTGAAACCTAACTCACAATCAAGTTTCTAATTAAGCACAACTAGCATTTAATTGAAGGTCTATCACTCATCAACATATGTTCAAGTCAAATACACACAAGTAGGAAGAATACCCAAGGTATTTGAACAATAGAATCAAGGAAATCAAAAGATAAACAACTACCTTGACAATTTCGAGTGCAGTCACGAAAATGGTGCGATCCACCAGAAAACTTGAACAAATGACTTCAAGGTTGCTTGGAGATGATAGAGGAATTCAATACAAAACTTCTCCAACTTGAATCACTCAAATCAGATAAGAAATGAGAGATATATGGTGATTCAAAGTTGAGAGAAAAAACCTGGAAATTTTCTGCACTACATTTTCTTCTTCCTTGAAATGAAATGAGAGAGAGAAGAGATATATAAAGAAGAGGGAAGAGATATATGTGAAAAGACCAAAGCTGCCCCTTCAAGATGCTTCCCCGAGATGGCGCGTGGGCATCTCGAGGCAGCAAGGAGTTGCAGCCGAGATGGCCACGCGCCATTTCGGGCTTGCACCTCTTGTTAGCCTTTCGGCCATGGTGCAATTCCCATGCGCTTCCCTCGCGTTCTTAGACCGTTCTCGAGCCTCCAAACTCAGAATTCAAATCCGTTTATGGATTACAAACCGTAACTCTCTCAAGGACATGGAAATATAAGATACTCAACCCAGAAAATAATAATTCGACTCGATATACGAAGATGAAGACAATGTATACAACATGAGTTGAAAGTGTAGTATCTTTTGACTTAGAACTTGATATAAATAGTATGAGTAACCGAAATGATCGGAACTCAATCAAGAATGATTTAAGACTAAAATCAAGTTCAATATCCATGTTATACAAACATATACACAAACAAACACAATTCACACTAGAATTCAAACTACATAGAGATAGTCTTCAATCATGCATTTTCCAAAACATGTTATTTCTATACCAATGCATGAGCATTCATCTTCAAGTGTGTGAATGTGTTATACATGGTACACAATGATGCAAGGACACAAATGTATGATATGTGTGTGTGTGCCTATAATGGTGCACAACGATGCAGGGATACAAATGTATGATATGTGTGTGTGTGCCTAAGCCTTGAAAGAGAAAAGAAAGGTCTTAATATACCTTTGTAGAATCATGAAGCACTTTTCCCTTTGAAGACTTGAACTTGCTTGAATAGTTGTCATTTCTTCTTTGAAGCTTGAATCATCATGAATCCTAGACAACTAAACAATACAAAGTAAATGTTGTTTTGATATAGAATAATACCAACAAAACTCACAGACCTAACATGCTCTTTTTTTCCAAAGTGCGAATTGCAGCCCTAGCAAGTCTGGTCAGCTTAGTATCGTAGAATTCAAGTTTTTTCTTGTTCCATATATCAGGGGAACAGAAAAAACGGGGAACCCTTAGCACCGTCCGATTCTCCCCGGCCGAAAGAGTAAATTGAAGTACAAGGTTTCCTCCGGTAAAAAACCATCTATTCTTCCAATACTTGTTAGACGAATGGAGTCCCTATACAAAACCCCTCTTTTGGCATCATAGGAGGTGTCAACTCCCCGATTCACTTTTGTACCCTCAGGGACCTAGCAATCTGGCGGATTAGACATGAGAAAATAAGTTCTTGTCCGACCAGATTGCCTTAGTGTGTAGAAGTGCCTGATTTCACTAGAGGAAGGCGGCGATAGGTTCATCCGGCTCCACATATGCCACATGCACATCAAGATCTTGTAGTTGTTCGGGCCAGTTGGGCTGGAGCGATCCCTGCTTCAGCCAGAAACCAGGCAATAAACGGCTGAAGAATAAGAGTGACACCGCAACAAAGCATGGACCCATAAATTGCCACCATGCCCGAGAAAGGGTTCCATGCGGCTCTATCACCGGCAGAAGACAGTGTAACTGAGTCATTCAAGTCGAATCAAGCATGATACTTCCCGATCTCATCTTCCCCGCCCACATTCGGCTCGGCGTCTTACCCATTCGAGCGATCGATAGAAAAATAGAGACGAGATTTTCTAAACTCCTCTTCAACGTCCTTCTCATCAATAATTTGTTCCCTGATTCGAACGCTGCCCGAGTTGTGCTTATGGACTTCACGTTTACTTTGATGTTTCCCCATCCTCGATTGAAGAGGTACCATGTGATCAAAAATGATGGATTCAAAACTAGATGATTCAGAACTAGATTCAGGACCAAAACGAGCGTTAGGGTAAAGCCCGAAAACGTCAACATTTAAAAAATGAGGTTTATCAGGAGGGATTTCTCCCAATAATCTACGAGCGTAAAAAACCAGTTGAAAATCTCCACGATCAAACTCTTTGAGAGCTATAGTAAAAAGATGACGACGGGAAGATGGATCCATTAAAACTAACCTTTTGAGTGAATAAACCTGTTGTAAAAACTTCACCGAAGACTAAAGGATTTCTACGCAAAAAAAATTGGATTGGAAATATCTGGTTTGAATTTGTGAGGATAAACCAGAGCAACCCCGTTCAATGGAGCAATTAAAGGGATAATAACACGAAACCTAGAGTCGCAAGAAGCGGGAAAAATAAAAAAATATTTGATGATATAGGCGGCGCACTAGCAGACACGTAGGTCGTTTCTCATAAATGGTATCGAGAAATGAAGCGGTAGAGGACACGTGTTAAGAGAAGAACTGACTAGGACCGCCAGGACTCCAAAACGTCGCAATCATTGAGATTTCGCATGAGGAGGCAAATTGAATTTACATGGTCACCATTAAGACACATCATTATGACAAGACATTTACTCTGGTGTTAATGAGACGTAAAAGATTGAAGGGTTGATTAAAATACTTTCGCCAGGAACGAATCCCTATTCGGAAAAAATATTTTAAGGGAGTATTGTCATATGTAAATTTTATCAGATGTACACGTCGTTAACAAAGAGGATAAAATTGCCAGGTGGACATCCGAATATGCATTCAGAAAATATCCCGTAAGATATCACCAAAGAATAGGAACCCGAGTAAGTATAAATGCAAGCATTTAGCAAGACCTACTCGGGATCAGTTCATGTCATGTTCTACTCGGGATCAGCTGACGTCAAGTTCTACTCGAGACAAATATAAAGAAATCCGAATAAAGAAATCCAGTACTTAACTCATACGAACCAAGAGTCATATTAGAATACGTAAAAGATATCCATGTCGAAGAATAATAGAATACCAAAACAGGAAAAAGGTTCCAAGTCAGACAACAACTTTATTTCTTCAAAAAGACTACGCATTTGTAAGGAAATAAGTCCTAAACAAACTATATCACCAGAGTCCCATTCGATCTCTATACAAATCTCCGAAATAGGAAAGAAGACAAACTCCAACAAGTAACCAATCATAATTAAATACAAAAACCTTTCATTACTTGTACTAAAATGATTAGGGTTCTATACACATATAAATAGACCCATAATCTCGTCATAAAGATATATAGAAATATACAGAGAGAAAAAAGAGAGATGGAGGGTTGTAAATCTTTATTTTAATAGTGGATTTTGGCTCGGTTGTTTGCTCAACCACCCGTGGACGTTTCTCCGGTCATCAGAGTTTTACCATGTAAAACTTGCGTCTAATTACATTCTCCTTCTCTTTCTCTTTGAGATCACAGCTAAAATCCAATCTTGTTGGCTTTCTCACACATCAAGAAATCGACGTCAACAGTATGTAATGCTTTCATTGATGGTGTAGTTGTACTAACATGGTTGCCAAATAAATGATGAATAAATTCAATCTAAAAACTAAACCTCACCCTCAACCTTACATTATTCAATGATTCCAGCAAGGTAAGGGCTTGAAGGTTACAAAACGGTGTTTGGTAACCTTCTCAATTGGTAAAAGTTACAAGGATAAAACTTGGTGTGACGTGGCACCAATGGATGCTTACCATATCTTGTTAGGAAAGATGTGGCAATATGATCGAAAAGCAGTATATGACAGATTTAGTAACACACATTCTTTTATAAAGGATTGAGTCTAAATAAAATTAGTTCCTATGAAGATTGATGATGACTCATAAACAGTAAAAGAGAAAGGCAATTCATTCCACACCAGCTCACAATTTGAAGGTATTATTACTAAAAGAGAAGAAATCTTTGTTGATTATGGAAGGAAATGAATCAGTTTTCATAATGAGCTAATTCGACCATTGTTGAAAGAATTTGATGATGCTATGTCCGAAGAGATTCCTATGAGGTTACCGCTAGACATGACCACGGTTTGGTTCGAACCGTCGAACCGAACCGTAACCGTATGAAATGAACCATAACCGTAACGTAACCAAAACCGTGGAACCAGTTTCAGAACCGGAACCTTAACCGTAGAGCTGAAGGTTCGGTTCTAGTTCTCCTCTAAAAAATACCATCTTGAAATCGACGGTTCGGTTCCGGTTCCGGTTCTGGAACCATCATATATATATTTTTTTTCTTAAGTAAAATTGTAAAAAAAAAGTGAACCGAACCGAACGAATCGTCGGAACCGAACTGGAATCGGTGGAACCGAACTGGAATCGGTGGAACCAGAACCAAAACCGAAACTGAAACCGAAACCGAAACCGAAACCGTAGGTCCATATTTTCGATTCCGGTTCTAGCTCAGTTCGGAACCGGAACTGGAATCGAACAGAACTGTGGCCATGATTAGTTATTGCTAATGAGAAACATTAAGCACCATATGGATTTTGTTCCTAGAGCTTCTTTACTAAATAAGGCAACCTACAAAATGAATCTAAATCAGTAGATTGAATTACAAAAACAAGTGGAAGAGTTGGTAAATAAGGCCCCGTCTTGCAGCTGTTTTTCAGTCCGTTTTCGTTTTTATTTTTCAAAAACGATTTCGAAAACGTGTTCATTAACCGTTTTTCATTTTATTTTAAAAAAACGAAAAAAAAATTAAAAAACAAAACCAATGTTAAAAGTGAAATATTTGAAAAATACAAAAATACTTGTTTTTCGTTTTTCGTTTTTCGTTTTTGTTTTTCATTTTTTTATATATAAAAAAATCATTTTGTTTTTCATTTTGTTTTTCATTTTGTTTCATTTAGTTCTATTATATGTTTCACATGGCTAGGATATGACGGGACAAGATTTTTAAATGACCAAAGTGCCCCTATATATATTCCAGAATAATTTATTTTCAACTAGAACTGAAAGCATTCATGCAATAATGTATATATATATATACATTATAATTATTATATATATATATTATAGAATATTAATATATATTATATATATATATAATATTTATATAAATAGTATATTAATAATAAAATATTATTATATAATGTTATATATATATATATATTATATATAAAAATATAATAATATAATATAATATAAAAAATATAATAATATTATAATATATTATAATAATATAAATTATAATATATGTAATAATATTTTATATATTAATATAATATATACAGTTATATTTTTATTATATAGTAATATAGTAATATATATATATATATATATATATATATATATATATATATTGTAATTATTTATTTATAATTTAAGAGTTTAGTTTTGATTAATTCATTTTTTGATATGTTTTTTTTAATTAATTTTTGATATGTTACTTTTATTTAATTTAAAAATTACAATACAAAAATTATATTGGTTAATTATATAATCAATTTTTGATAGTTTTCAGTTAACCTACCAGACGCGTTTTTTCCGTTTTTATTTTCAAAATACAACTTTCAGTAAATGGTACCATACTCGTTTTCGGAATTCAAAACTGAAACCAAAAACACTGTTTTCATTTTTATGTTTATTTTCAAAAAACAGCAACTGAAAATCGCTTACAGGTCGGGCCATAAAGGATTAATTCGGGAAAGCATGAGTCCTTTTACCGTATTTGCTTTGCTTGTACCTACGAAAGAAAGATCATGATGTGTATGGGTAGACAGTCGATCAATCAATAAGATCACAATCAAGTGTCGATTCCCTGTTCAAAGGCTTGATGACCTGTTGTACCAATTGCATAGGGATGTGGTTTTCTCAAAACTTGATTTTGAGAGGTGGATATCATCAGATCCGAATGAAGGCAAGAGATGAATGGAAATATGCCTTTAAAACCATCAAGGGTTTACATGAATCGCCAGTTATGCCATTTGGCCTATCAAATGCTCCAAGTACTTTTATAAGATTGATGACACATTTTTTTCAACCTTTTTTGGGGAAAAATCGTGGTGGTATACTTTGACAACATTCTCGTATATAGCAGGTCCAATCAAACACATAAGAAGCATTTAAAAAAGGTTTTTGACACCTTAATGGAGCAACAACTCTTCGTCACCTCAAGAATTGTCAATTTTTTACTGATAATATTATTTTCCTTCATTATATTGTTTCAAATACAAGAATCAAACTTTACCCTAGTCAATTAGAAGCAATCTTGAGCTAGCCAATTCCAAAGACCATTTTATACATTCGGAGTTTTTATGGCATGGTCTCATTTTTCTGAAGGTTTTTCAAGAACTTCAACACTTTAATTGCTCATGTTACTAAATGCTTAAAAGAAGGAGTTTACAGGTGGAATGAAGCTGCTCAAGCAAGTTTTGATCTTATTAAGACCAAGATAACTGAAGCACATATCCTAGCTCTTTCAAATTTTGAAGTAATCATTGAAGTTGATTGTGATGCTTTAGGAGTGGGAGTTGGAGCTGTTTTAAGTCAAGAAGGGAGGTCGATAGCTTACTTTAGTGAAGTGCTCCACCTACGATAAGGAATTATATGCCATCTTCTGAGCGCTCAACCATTGAAGTCACTACTTACTGCCCAAAGAATTCGTGTTGTACTTGGATCATGAGGCACTCAAGTTTTGAGTAGCCAACAAAAGCTCAATGCTCAACATGCAAAAAGAGTAGAATTTCTTCATTGCTTTCAATTCTTATTAAAGCATAAATTTGGAAAACTAAACCAAGTAGCATATGCTTTAAGCCGATGGCATGTCCTTATAAATAAGATGCAAGCTATAGTGGTAGGCTTTGAGCTGGTGAAGGAAATGTACAAAGATGATTCGGAATTTGAATCTCTATGGAAAGTTTATTTAAATGGACCAGAGAATCAATACTTCATATAAGAAGGATTTCTGTATAAAGGGAAACGATTTTGTGTGCCATAAGGTTCACTTCAGGAAGCCATTATTCGTTAGGCACATGGCGGTGGCCTTGTTGGTCACTTTGAAAGAGAAAAGACATAACTACTTGTTTAAAAACACTTTTATTGGCCTAAACTAGTTCGTGATGTGAGCTAGATTGTGAAGGGATGTGAAACATGCCATCGAGCAAAGAAGCATGGAAGCAATGATGGATTGTATACTCCTTTGCCAGATCTAACCATTCCTTGGGAGGATATGAGTATGGATTTTATCCTAAGGCTGTCTCGAACACAGAAAGGAAAGGATTCCATTTGTTAGTGGTGGACAGATTCTCGAAGATGGCACATTTCATCCCGTGTAATAAAACTTTATATGCTATTTATGTTGCTAATTTATACTTTTGGAAAGTTATCAAACTCCATGGAATTCCAAAAACCAATGTTACCAATCAAGACACCAAGTTCTTGAGTCAATTTTGGAAGACACTATGGAGAAAATTGGAAACAAGGTTGAAGTTCAGTACATCCCGTCATCCTCAAACCGATGGGCAAATAGAAGTGGTGAAATGAACTTTAGGATCTGTATTGATAATTTTGATTAAAAAGAACATTTGGGAATGAGAATCAATACGTCTGCATGTTGAGTTTGCTTATAACAAGTCTGTTAGTCAAACAATAGGGGATAACCCATTTGAGATTGTTTATGGCAAGAATCCAATTAGTCCCCTGGATTTATCTCCATGTTTAATTCATGACAATCTGAGTGTCGTTGCTTTAGAACGGGCCAAGCAATTCAAAAAGATTCATGAACAAGTCAAGAATCAGATAGAAAAATAAACTAAAAGGTATAAAAAACAAGTAGATAACATAGAAATCATGTCACATTCTAGGAAGGTGATAAGGTGTGGATTCACTTGAGAAAGGAAAGTTTTTTGAATAGGAAGTTTCTAAAACTTCAGCCACGTGCAGATAGTCCGGTTTGCAAGAGATTGGTGACAATGCTTACAAGATTCAACTACCAAGTAAATATGGTGTTGTTGCCACTTTCAATGTGTCTGATCTTTCTCGTTATTTGGATGATGAGCCTTTTCAAACCAGGGGAGAATGATGATGATGGATCAAGTTTAGCAGCCTTAAAAGCTTTGATTATTCACCTTTCAATAGATGCATTTTCAACGTTAACATTGGAATTGAATTTAGCTTCAAGTTTCGGCCAAGATGTTTCAATTGGGCCTCAAGCCTTGTTTATCTTCTTCAGCAGCCATTTAACTACAACGAGTTGAAAGTCTTAAGTTGCAAAGGGGCTAAAATCTCGTTTTTGTCAAGCTTATTTATGACTTCCATAAATTCTAGAATTTGAGTTATTTCCTAGTTTTATTTAAAGCTATTTGACTAATGTTTGGATTTTCTATGCTTAAATTGGATTTTCTAAGTTTAGACTTTAATGTTTTCAGTTTTCTAAGTTTGGAGGATTGTTCCAAACCTTAGTTAAATATCCATTTTCGGAATTGTATAAGGCAGTTGATGAATAAATGAATTCAGAACCCCTTTGAGGTGTTTTCTTATCCCAAAATTCTTATCTCTTTGGTGGATTTCCAAGAGTGGTAAATTTACTCAATAATTCTATATCTTGGGGTGGTGTTTCTATATCCCTAAGTGGTGAATTGATTTTAAAATTTCTTATACGCTTTCCTTATTAATCCTTATTATCAGAATTTCCCTTGTTTTTTTTTCCATTCCAAAACCGTATCACTCCATCTTTTATGAGAGGGAGCACAACTCCATTTCCAAAAAAAAAAATTGTTTTAAAAAAACTTTCAGATCATGTTTGGTTTTTTTTTTCTAGTGGTGTTTGTGATTAATGATGAAAGGATTGATTTCCGGTGTTCAAGTGGTGTTATGGTATGATTTTTTTTTGGTTTTGGTATTTGAGATTTATAATGTAGTTAGTATGATTTTTTGGTCTTATTTTTTCTTGGTTTTCTCTGTGTTGTGTTTTCTTTTTTAATTTTTTGTTTTGAATATTTTTTGGGGGTTTTGATGGAATTTGTTGTATTTAATGTATGTGTAGTGTTACACGGTTGTTGTGTTGTTGATGAAAATTGTTGAATTGATATTGGTAAGAATTTGAATGGAGATGATAAGATTGATAGAGGTAAAAGAAATCTGTTGTGTTTAATGTTTTTTTTTTAATTGAATGTGGGTCCCATAACAGGAATTAGATAAAGGGCATGAGCTTCACATTGATAAAGTGATTACCATGAGTTTCACTTTCTTGAGCTTAAAAAAATCAAAACTGCTAACAAATAAGGGAATGTTATCAAAGTGTTATTCACATATAAAGATTACCCTATATAAAACGGCCCTTTAAATTTTTTTTCTTGCCACCGTACTAAAAGTATATGATAGTTTATTAATTTTCTTAATGATTCATGAGTTGATGCTCAAAATCGCTTTAATTTCACGCACACCAATCCTTCCATATACAAAAGAAATTTAAGAAATGAGACTTGCATGCCACACTACATTGTTAGGTTAATTTTGGTTGTACAAAAACTCAAAAAAGATCAAGAGAGAAGACAATTTATATTTAAAAAAACACTTGAATTATTTATTTATTTTTTTGAGATTGACACCAAGATCGAGTCGGGAATTTGTTAAGATCTACCAAGTCGTGTTGAGATCTAGTATAACTAACATAACACAACCATAATGCAAGGAAGAGATTTATGACGTTTTTTATATGAGTAATATGAGACTCAAATCTCTATCATGAATTTAAAGAGAAAATTGCATAACCAATAAGCCAATATATAGTTGACATATAAAAGTGTTCACATGCATATTCTGGCGGTAAACACACCTATCAATAGGTTGTTGAGGTATCAAATACAAATTCTCCTCTCAAAGCAAACGAACAAAAAAAAAGAACAAAAACAGTTTTTTTTTTAAGTAATAAACTTTTACAAAATTTAGGGGTTTTTTTTTAGACGGTAAGACTCGAACCCACAAAATCGTGACAAGTGAGCGCATGATTGTGACATTGATATTTTCAAACTTAAGTCTTGCAGATGCCACAAATTTCGATTGATTAGTTGTAACTCTATGATTAATTAATATTATAAATCAGGAAACTAATTAAGAACAAAGTGCTTGTTGAATATAAAGGTCATTTTAGTATTGTTTTTAAAAAGTTAAAATCAGATTATTTTATAACTTTTAAAAGTGATTAATTGATAATCTGACAAGTCTTGACAATGATTTTGAGAAATAGGTGAAGGGTTACTTTTTAAAAATGATTATGGAATAATTTATTTCAGCATTTAATACATCTTTTAAAATAACATTATCGTTTTATGAAATCAAGTTAAAATCATTTATATGCCTTATTTCATCTTAAAATTAAATATTCTATTTATATATTGATTTGATTTTAAAAATCTTTTAAAAATATTTTTATTGTTCTTAAGGATTTTTTTTTCCAATTTAAATATTCTAATTAAATATTGATTTAATATATGTAATTTGAAAGTTCCCTAAAAATGTGTGTGTCTATAAACCTAGAGGGGGGTGAATAGGTTTTAATCAAATCAATTACCGATTTTTCGATTAATCAATATTAACACAAATTACCCCAAATAAACAAGCATTCAATAAAATCAATTATGCTTAAAACAATAACAACACACAATATTTATGTGGAAATTATCCAAATGGGAAAAACCACGGGCTGATATGTGCGCCACACTCGATCCTCAAATCCACTATTGAATGAAAGTTTACAACCTAGGTTGACCTCCTATCACACCCTCCAGTTACTAACCCTTTCACTCTACCCAACGGGCCTTAATAGTGATTCTTGATCAACATGCTTGTACACTAACCAATTAGTCACAAGACTTAACCTCAATGAAGAGTCAAACACAACCTAAGTGAATATGATAAAATATTCAAACATGCAAGTAATGCTAGGCAACACTAAATGCTTATCAAAGAAATTAAGAATGTCACTAAGTACAATTCCTAGATATTAATGTCTAAATGAAAGTTTATAAAAACTTAACTAGATATAGTTATGCAACATTATATCCTAGTTATCAAACAAAGGGTCAATCAACACAAGTTGTCATTAAGAATGGCAAAGACTATAATGCAATCACAAAATGCAATCAATGAGTCCTAAACAATATCTAAATGCAAAGCATAAAGATTTAGCTAGAAGGGCAAAATGGTCACAAATTCTAGCTATCACAAAATATAAATCTCAACCAACAATCAACAACCCAAGCATGGTATAAATGCAATTAACCTCAATGACATACACTTAATCAACAATAATTGCTAAACATAGGCATACATGTCATAAGAATGGAACAAGAGATTCTAGGGCATGTAGAGATTACCTAGTCAAGGACAAACAAAAAAATCCATGCTAGGAAGATGCAATAAGATGCTAGATGCTTATGGATTGAAGTTTGGTTGAGTCAAGATGAGTTCTTGGGAGCTCTCTCTCTCTCTTGGAGTCAATTTATCTCTCAAAGAAAAGCTTGAACAACAAAAAATGGCTTCTTGGACTCCTAAAAACCAAAAGGAAGAGAAGAGAACATATATATAATGTGCCCTACACAAAACGGCATCGTTTTGGACAAAGCCAGCTAAATCCCGTCATGACCGTTGTGCGTGCCGCTGCCTAGGCAAGTGTCCAGACCGCGGTCCATACAGCATGGCACAACTGGACATTACTGCTGCCTAGGTCGCTGGCTAGGCATGTGTACCAAGAGCGGTCTAGACTGTAGTACATGCCAGGAAACCTCCGCTTGGGAGATCGTTGCGCATGCAACGTGCACAGGCCGAGATAGAAGCATCGTACAATGCTTGGAGAACACCGTTAGGCATACCGCGGAGGAGGCAATGCACCAGGAGCGGTCCCAACAGCGGTTAAGAGGAAAATCCCCTTTGGCTATTTCGTGACAAAACCACCACTCACAATTCATCCTCACAAATAAACAAAAAAAAAACAAGGGTCAACAAAGTTTTTCTACATTACAAAGAGATGCCTAATAAACTAGATCTTCAAGTCATCCATCTCTTGTAGAATCGACATCCCTACAAAACAAAATACTACACTTTCTAAGACAAGTGTATGTGAAATGATAAAAGAAATAAAAACAAAAGCAATTTGCATACAATAGAAACAGACAAAATGCATCAACAATGCAAATGCAATCGCTCCCCTAACTAGGTTAACTCCCCCTTAAGTCATGCCACTCTCAACTCCCCCTAAATCCACATTAATCCCCCTTTTGTCATGAGATAGACAAAGGAGTATCCCCTTAAGAAGGCATTAGCAAGGAGAGCTTATGGCACAAGATATATGCATAATCATATAAACACATTTATGCAACTCAATAAAGAAGAGAGAATAAAGGAGTTTTATTACATAAAAAGTGTGTGAACGAATGCTTTGCATACAAGACAAGTTGTATTCAAGATCAAAACATGGTATTTGGCAAAGCAAAATAACAATGGTTTCCAAGAGAATTCAAACCAATTTCACCCTTTGTCATGGAATAAGCAAGATATATATTGTAAAATAAATTCATTTTAAGAACAACTATATCAAACTTTACCAGCAAAACAAGACATGAGCGACTATTACGCCCTTTTTGATTTTTTCGGGTGGAATGCCTATATGATAGTAGCCTTGTTCGACAAGTAAAGAGAGAGAGACTTTTGGATTGTAAAATCCTTGAAATGGATACAAGATCCTTATTGATTAAAGTCTCATAATTGCTTTCACACACAAATTTTTGCATTCATTTTAGAGCATTCAAGAAATCTCATCATGCATACCAATTTAAAGCATGTCATAGAAATAATCAACATGTCATGGAGATCAATTCTAGGTCATTCAAAATGTACTTCCCAATCAATTCTCCTAGTCCAAAAATGCATGTTTGTTCATAAATAAGACATGGATTGCACGTTAAGCAAAGTTGCACACTTATTAAAAAAATATGTACAACCAATCATCTCAAGTAATTAATAAAGGAGCATAAATATTATCATGAGCATAATGCAATGCCAATTTGCTCTCTTTGCTTGAGCTCCCTATATGGGGTCAATGAAAATAAGTCAATAGGGGATATGAGTCCTTATAAACTTACCAAGTCCATTGGACCTAGTTGAGCCTATAGGTGAACCCTTAGTACAATGGCATGTGAGTTCATCTTTTCTAATCCACTTAGGTGTCACATTGTCATTCCTAGTGGTCAAGATCTTCATATTACTCTTAGGATCATTAACACTAGCTTTCCTAGGCATATGCATATTGGCTCTAACCCTTTTTCATTCCTTTGTGAGGACAAATGTGATTTCCCATGTCTTTGAGCTTTCCTTTTGTGTGGTGTTGGTTCTCTTCTACCTTGTTGTTGAGTTGGAGAAGATTGCTTCCTTGGTTGAACATGCAGAAAATGCTTCTTAGCTTGATGGCTTTTAGGTTGAGGGATGGTTGCTTGATGTGCTTTCATTGGTTGAGCTTGAGCTTGACTTCTTGATGCTATCTTGACTTGGAAATTTTTAGAGCACTCTCTTAGTTCAATTTTCTTCCTAAGATGAAGTGAAGGAAGGGGCTCTTTGAAGTCCATACTCTTGACAAATACCGTCTTGCTAGGAGTTGAAGTCTCCTTGTCATCTTCAAACCCTAAACCTCTCTTGTCACTTGGCTTCTTGCCAACTCCCAACATATGGTCAAGCCTCTCCGTACTCGAAGTCATCTTAGCAATCAACTCTCTAGCTTTTCTAAGCTCCTCATTCAAGCTTTCTTCCACCCTTCTTCCATTATTCACTTTATCACTTAAGTGAGTCACTTCGGTTGATAGCTTGAGGTTCCCTTCCTTTAGCTTTCGAGCCTCTTTCTTCATATTCAACCTTGAGTTTTGAAAAAGCTCAATGAACCCTTCAAGGTTCATACTCTCTACATTTCCATTTTTAGAGTGAGATGAGGAACTTTCATCACTAGAGTCATCACTAGTGTCTTTTGTTGTCACATTTACAACACTTCCATAAGTAGCTTCATCAATCACACTTCTAGCTACTTTATCTTCAATTTCTTCTATAGAGTCACAAATTAAGGCATTGTTGCCTTTTTCAATATCTTCTACAAGGAAAGCTCCAAAAGCCGTGTAGTTAAGAATTAACTCTTCGTCACTTGAGGAATCTTCTTCATTTCCACTCTCACTTGATGAGGTAGCCACTACCTTTCCTTTCTTCTTCTTCTTTGAATTAGCATACTCGGTGGCTATATGACTAAACCCAATACACCCATATCATTGAATGCCTTTACTTGTAGGCTTCTCTTGCCTCTTCTTCTTTGAGTCATTCTTGTGAAGTTTCATAAACTTCTTGAATCTCTTTACCATAAGAGCCATCTCCTCATCTGAGTCATCCTCCTCCATTTCTACTTTGGATGTCTTCAAGGTTATGTTCTTTTGCTTCTTAGGAGATGTAGGTGTATAAGTCCACCTAGACTCATAGGCTAAAAGCCTCACAATCACTTCACTCGGCTTCATAGTCTTGTAGTTGCTATTTTCTTCCAGTGCCGTCACCTTGGACTCAAATCTCTGGGGGAGTGACCTCATGATCTTTTGCTTGATCTATCTATCCGAATATGGGTCACCTAGTTGATAACTTTGATTTACGATGTCCATCAACTTCACTTGGAAGTTATTAAAGCACTAGTCCTCTTCCATCTGAATTGTCTCAAATTGCATTTGAAGGACTTAAAGCTTGGAGTCCTTGACCGCATTGGTTCCTTCATGAACGATTTGTAGAATCTCCCAAGCCTCCTTGGCATACCTAGTATTTTGAACCAACTTGTATTGATTGTCATCCATGGCACACAAGATTGCATGCATAGCCTTGATGTTCCACTTGGAAGCTTCAAATTCTTTTGTGCTCCATTGAGACTTAGGCTTGAGAACTTCATCTCTATCATCATTGGTCATCTTCGGATGAGTGTACCCATCTTCAACCTCTATCTATGCACGGTCATCTATTTGGCAAATATAAGACCCCATCTTACCTTTCCATGAGGCATAAGTATCACCTTTAAGCAAAGGTGGTCTTATACTTAATGCTCCCTCGTTGCTCATCCCAAGCTCACTCATAATGTTTGGGTTAAATGAATGAGATGCAAATGTAATGCGCCACACAAGATGCAAACAACAAAAATGCACAAGCAAGACACACACAGAGCACGGATCACCTAAGTATATCTAGGCACCGGTTCTGATACCAATTGAAAGTTCCCTAAAAACATGTGTATCTATAAACCTAGAGGTGGGTGAATAGGTTTTAATCGAATCAATTACCGATTTTTCGATTAATCAATATTAACACAAATTACCCCAAATAAACAAGCATTCAATAAAATCAATTATGCTTAAAACAATAACAACACACAATATTTACGTGGAAATTATCCAAATGGGAAAAACCACGGGCTGATATGTGCGCCACACTCGATCCTCAAATCCACTATTGAATGAAAGTTTACAACCTAGGTTGACCTCCTATCACACCCTCCAGTTACTAACCCTTTCACTCTACCCAACGGGCCTTAATAGTGATTCTTGATCAACATGCTTGTACACTAACCAATTAGTCACAAGACTTAACCTCAATGAAGAGTCAAACACAACCTAAGTGAATATGATAAAATATTTAAACATGCAAGTAATGCTAGGCAACACTAAATGCTTATCAAAGAAATTAAGAATGTCACTAAGTACAATTCCTAGATGTCAATGTCTAAATGAATGTTCATAAATACTTAACTAGATATAGTTATGCAACATTATACCTAGTTATCAAACAAATGGTCAATCAACACAAGTTGTCATTAAGCATGGCAAGGACTATAATGCAATCACAAAATGCAAGCAATGAGTCCTAAACAATATCTAAATACAAAGCATACAGATTTAGCTAGAAGGGCAAAATGATCACAAATTCTAACTATCACAAAATATAAATCTCAAGCAACAATAAAAAACCCAAGCATGTTATAAATGCAATTAACCTCAATGACATACACTTAATCAACATTAATTGCTAAACCTAGGCATACATGTCATAAGAATAGAACAAGAGATTCTAGGGCATGTAGAGATTATCTAGTCAAAGATAAACAAGAAAATCCATGCTTGGAAGATGCAAGAAGATGCTAGATGCTCATGGATTGAAGTTTGGTTGAGTCAAGATGAGTTCTTGTGAGCTCTCTCTCTCTTTTGGAGTGAATTTTTCTCTCAAAGAAAAGATTGAACAATAAAAAATTGCTTCTTGGACTCCCAAAAACCAAAGGGAAGAGAAGAGAACATATATATAATATGCCCTACACGAAACGACATCTAGGGATGGCAAAATGGATTGGGTCCATTGAACCTTGTCCAGATCCATATGTTTTGGATTGGGTATATATCCAACCCATATCAATTATGGAACCAAATGGATTTTGTCCAATCAGATCCACAATAATTATGGGTCGGTTATGAATCTTCATCGGGTATTATTTTGACCCGTTAAAAAACCACCCATATCTGGCTTTCCTTAAAAAAAAAAGAAATAGGGTTTCATGTCTTCTTTCAAGTTTCAACACCTCCTTTCACAATTTCACTCCCATCCCACTCCCGCCGCAGTCTCCATCCCACTCTCGCTGCAGTCTCGCAACCGTCGACACATCACCGGCGAAGCATATCGGTTAGTCGTCTCTCTTAGACGACTATTTTCGAACCTCTTTGCTTCTTCAACCGGTACGACTAGTTTCAATCTTTTTTTTTATGTTGATTCGTTTATGATGGGTTTTGTGATTTCGTCTGAATATGTTTTTGTTTTTGTGATTTTCGTGATTTTTAGATGATGGGTTTTGATGAATTTGGTTTCGTTTGGTTTGGTTTGGTTAATTGAAAACATTACATTTTTCACAGGGCATTCTTTTAACTTTTTCTTTTTCTTTTTCACCAAACACTTCTGAAAGAATACATGAAAGCTCCATGTTTATACTGTTTCAGGTTTTTGCTCCATGTTATTGATTTATGTTGTTGGTTTATTGATGGTATAAAAACTCATTAATCACTCTGTATTTGTTATGTGTTGTCAAAATTCCTGTTATTTTTGCTAAAATCAGAAGACATTGAGCATGAAACATGATACATATCCAATTTGTTTTGCATATATAAGTATTTTGTATGCTCAATGTCAGTTCTGGCTTCAGTGACGCCATATTATGAGCAATGCTCTTGGATAAAAACTTTTAACAACCTTCTCTTTTCGTGTATACTAGGACCCATTTCATCGAATTAATCATTTGAAGGGACATGTTAAAATAAAAGCAGATGCAGATCAACATATGTATGTTTATCAGTCAACCATAAAGAGACTGATATTCTGTTAATATTCAAGACAGATTTGGATTATGGTCTAAATTTTCTTTTCCCGTGTTATAATTTTGAGTTTGGAATATGTTAAGTGTTACGATACATTATAATCCTTTGAATTGGAATGTATAAAATGGATTTACTAGTGTTTGGTGGAAAGATGTTGAAACAACCTTCTATCAGTTCTATGTGAACTGAAATCAGTCATCTATATTCAGTGGGACGAAACTAATTTCTCTGATGTCACTTCTTTTTTATCATCACCCCGGTGATTCATTGTAAATCATTTTAATTTGGTAGAAGTGCAAAATAGGCTTTAAAAAATCCTAATCTTGATATTTGCCCTCATGTTCTGAGATCGGCTAGCATGTTTTAATTGTTAGTAGTGACACCAGTCAATGACAATAGTGCTCAAGGTTATAGGAATACTTTAAACCAACAATGGGAAAAGACAAAGGGTTAATCAACCCATTTGGTCCACTCTGATCATCTCATATGGGCTTTGTGCATGATTAAAGATGCTTGAGAAAAACCCCTTATGAACCTGCATTAGTTGCCTGCCCCTATATATTTTTTGTTCCTTTGACTTCATATGTTAACCTTAAATGCTCTTGATTAAGTCAGTTGAAAAGAAAGGATGATTTAGAATTCTCGACTCCAAGGCTTACTGAACCTCAGCTTTCATCTAACATTTTGATGGAGAATGAGGATAATATATTTAGGGATTTATAGATTTAATAGAATAGGACTTTATTGCTTTTATTATGATTAGATTTTATATTCTTTTAGAAGTTGAATTTTATGGAAATTGGTTTCTTTTTTGGACTTTATTTGGTTCCTAATTTGTGTGGTTTTAGTCTCTGTAAATTGAGGCCTAGTTATATGGCGTCACTGAAGTTATTCTTATTGGTTTTTGAAATGTTGATGTTTGAAACATGAATAGTCAAAGATTGAGTTGAAGATGTTCTGAACGAATAGACCTGCTTGATGAATGCATTTAATTTTGCTGTAGTGGACACTTGCAAAATGAGGCACATTCGTAAAATTTGGTTTTCTTGTGGCCGTGTCGTGAGTATGGTCATTCTCTTGTTAATGAGATCAATATTTGAAAATTGTTTGCTATTGGAGGTCATCAATATTAAATAGAGAATTCATCAATCAGTTACCGTAAATTATGATCATTCATATAATTTCATGTTTAATTCCGATGAAATTAAATGATTTGTTAAATGATGTGTTAGGTTGTTATACATGACTAGTTTCGAAGGAAGTCAAGTAAATGTTTCTACGGGTAGTAGTAATATTGAAGTTGAAGATGTTGAGCCAAGTAGTGCTTCAGGTGGCTCTAAACGGAAAAGACAAACATCATTTGTTTGGAATTACATGATTAGGGTTGATGTTAATGGTGTTATGATGGCAAAATGTAATTTTTGTGAAAAGTTGTTAAATGCTACTAAAGGGACATCAAGTTTAAGGAAGCATGTGTTAAAATGTCTTGATGATCATCAAGAAGCTACAAATCCGATTTAGTGGAATCCACTAAGTTAAGTGGACTCCAAAAGTAGGGAGGATGATTATAATGCATGAGCTTCATTTAAGATTTGTAGAATACACGGGGTTTCAAGAGATGATGGGGTATTGCCAACCTAGGTTTGAATCAATGAGTAGAAACAAGCTGAAAAGTGAAATTTTTAAGTTGTATAAAATGGAGAGGGATAAGACATTGAAGTTGTTGGATAACATTGAAAGTAAAGTAGCAATTACTATGGATATATGGACATCTAGTACAAAAATGGGATACATGGTTGTTACTATGCATTTCACTGACAAATCATGGGTGTTACATAGTAGAATCATGTGTTTTATACATGTGTTAAGTCTACATAATGCTACATCACTTGGTGAACAGTTGGTGACATGTTTTTATGACTGAAATGTGGATAGAAAGTTGTATGCAATTACTGTGGATAATTGTTCCACTAATGACTGTATGATTGAGAAAATCAAAAACAAATTTGGTGATGCATTATTGTTAGGTGGGAGGTTATTCCATATGCGATGTTGTGCCCACATCTTGAATTTGGTGGTGCGAGATGGGTTGAAAGTGATTGCAAATGGCATTGAGAAAATTAGGGATAGTATTTGTTTTTGGATAGCATCAAGCAAGAGAATTGAAGCTTTCGAGAATACAGCAAATCAATTGAAAATTAAATATTCTAAGAAGCTTGTGCTTGATTGTCCCACTAGATAGAATTCCACATACTTCATGCTTTCGGTTGTCTTGAATTATAAGGATGTTTTTATTCGTGTTCAACATTATGAGCCACAATATAAATGTTTTCCCGATGAATCAGAGTGGCAGTTAGCAACAATTATAGTGGAGCATTTAAAACCATTTTACAAGTTAACGGAGTTTTTCTCAGGTATTATATTTTTATTTAACTATCATAAAAAATTAAACATTATTTTTTTCTATATCAATAGTTGATTTTGCTTTTCAATTTTCTAGGTACCAAATATCCTACAACTATTATGGTTTTTCCCATGATTTGTAAAGTGAGAGAGACAATGAATGAGTGGCTTAATTCTCATAACATTGAGATACAAGCAATGGCCGGAGGAATGATTGCCAAGTTTGATAAGTATTAGAGAGATATTCCTGGTGTGATGGTTGTGGCAGTAGTTTTGGATCCGAGGTATAAGATGTTGATTGTTGATTTTTATTTTAGTAAAATTTATGGCTCTAGTGCATCTAGTCAGCGAGAAATAGTGTATGAACTTTTAAAGGATTTGATTAAAGAATATGAATTAGGATCTAGCTTTGTTGAACAGTTAGATGATAGTTCATTGGATCATTCTTTTCATATGTTTGGGGGTGATGAAGAATTTGAGTTGTATAAAAGTCAAGTTGTTAGCAATATTAACAAGTCAGAGTTAGAGAGGTATTTGGATGAACAAGTTGAAAATAACTCTCCCGACTTTGACATTTTGTCATGGTGGAAAGGAAATAAAGGGAAATATCCGATTTTGGCTAAGATTGCGAGAGATATTTTGGCTATTCATGTGTCTACAGTGGCTTCTGAGTCAGCTTTTAGTGCTGGGGGTAGATTTTTGAGTCCACATCGTAGAAGATTGCGCCTGGACACGCTCGAGGCCTTGATGTGTACACAAAATTGGATATGGTCTCCTATTCGAGGTATGCAATTAGTTTCAAATTTAGTTATATTTATTACTTATATATATTATTGGTTGCTACTCATCTTTTTTTTATTTGATTGTTTTTTTAGGTGGCATTCCAGAGGATGAACTATATGCTACAATAAATGAGGAAGAACCATTTACATCAGTGTGATTTTTTATCATTATTTTAATTGGATATGGGTGGTTGTAAAAATTTAATATTTAGAGATGTGTTATTGATAGATTTATTGAACTAATATTTGAATTTATTGTTTTTATTGGATATGGGTTGAAAAAAAATAGAATTTTATAGGCTTGTAAAATTTATTATCTTTTTAATTGAATTGGATATTAATATTTAATTTGTTTGGAAAAAAGAAATCACGGTCCAAAAAAAAGTAAGGCCCAAAACAATTGGTTAAAAATATGGGTAAAAAAAAACCCCAGTCAAAACCGGGTCAAATATTCGGGTCAAAGTAATATGGGTCAAAATAGATGGTCATGGACGGGTCGAGCAAAACCCGTAAGGTAAACAGGTCGGATCCAGATCCAAACCATACGTTTTTTTAGTGGATATAGGTCGGGGTCTAGACCCATTCAATTTATATGGATATTTTGTGGATTTGGATCCGGGTTGGATCTGGATCCATATTTTGCCATCCCTAACGGTATTGTTTTGGACAAAGGCAACTAAATCCCGTCATGACCGATGTGCGTACCGTGATCTAGGTAAGTGTCCAGACCGTGGTCCATGCAGCATGGCATGACTGGACATTACCGTTACCTAGGTCGCTGGCTAGGCATGTGCACCAAGAGCGGTCTAGACCGCGGTACACGCCTGGAAACCTACAATTGGGAGACCACTGCGCATGCAACGTGCACAGGCCTCGGTAGAAGCAGCGTGCAACGCTTGGAGAACACCGATGTGCATACCGCGGCGGAGGCAATGCATGGGGAGCGGTCCCAACCGCGGTCAAGAGGAAAATCCTCTTCTAAGGGCAAACTAAATGCATCAAACACCCAAACAAAGATTTATGGCAAAAAGATACACAAATTGACATATAAGCAAGCATGCAAGATCAAAACATGCATGAGAGTGTGTGTGTGCACTAAAAACTCTTCAAACAAGGTTAATCAAGTGATTTACCTTTTGAAGCTTGAGCTAGGTCTTGAGCAATGATGCCCTAAATTACCCTTACACATTAATCCCCAAATGTGGTTGTCAACGAAATAAGCCAATCAAAAACTGAGGAACTTACATAATTAATGAAAAAAAAATGAAATTGGGTCCTAAACCCTGTATGTTTTAGTCATTGTAACTAATCTCAACTCTTTTGCCATAAAATTATCAAACATATGTATACTGCTTTTGAGTTATACAGTACTTTTAAGAATATAATTAACCAAAGATCTGTTGATTAACTTCACAGTTGATTATTCATTCAACACAGTAAATAGTGATTATTATAAAAGTTATAGCAATACCAAATTGTCCCTAAGACATCGAAAACCATCCACTAAATTAGGCATAATAACATATAAAGACAAAAAAAAAGGCTTTTTATGATAACATAATAAAGGTTTTGTTAATATATGTCTTTGAATATCTTCTTTTAGAGAATTTCTTTTTTAGAGTTTCGTTTTCAGCGTGGTTTATTTCTTTAGGCTTGTTTAGGATTACTTTTTTTTTTTTAAAGATTTTTACAATAACTCAAATTTGCCTTTCGTTAGATTTTGAGTTTTTCCTGCTTTAGTCAATTTAGGAATTATGAATCCTAATAGAATAATATTATTTTTTTCTATTTAAGTAAGAATCAAAATAGTTACTTATAATTTTTTATTATCATTAATAAAAAAAAATCCTTTAGAGCAAATTCTTATCACAGATTCGATAGTAGTCGTGAATTCAACTTACCTATCGCTTTCACTTTGTCAAGTGGTATTAGAACATTGTTCTTGTAGCCTTCTAATGGAGCACATGGAGATTGGGTGCAACCATTATGCTGACAAAAATCAGAGAATAACATTAAATAGCAATGGGGTTGTTACTGTTGCCATAAACGATATTCGTCTTCAACTAGATGGAATTCCGTTGCTACACACAGGTCATAAAAATTCTCCGGATGTTAGAGGCGATGTCGCCCAATAGCAACAGAGTGATTGATCAAGGGTGTAGAGGGGCAGATGAGATTACACATAGTCCAATGCCAGTGATAAAGAGTCCTGAAGCGACATTGCAAGTTCAAAATATGCAACCACAACTGGTACTTACATATCAAAATCTACGAGTAATCGAGGCAGATAACAGGTACCATTGGACGACCTAAGGAGATAGAGACTACAAGATCACTGTAGATATGTCAGTATTCTAGGGCACCCATAATGTTGAAGATACTTAGAAACTGTCGAGGGAACTAAAGCAGATGAACCTTGGTTTTTAGAATGAGATAAATGAGAACAAGATTGTGATATGCTCAATGATCATTAACAACTTTATCATTAAGCATATCACAATCTTCTTTTAAAAACCAAGGTTCATCTATTGCAGTTCCAATGATAATTTCTACTTCATAAGAAATATCTTCAAGATTCTAGGAGCTCTAGAATACTAGTATATCTATAGTGATCTTATAGTCTCTGTCTCCTTTGATCCTCTTATGAAACTTGTCATTGGCCTCGATTACCCGTAGATTTTGTATTAGAAGTACTAGTAGTGTTTTAAAATTTTGAACTTGCATGCATTACCGGTTCAAGACCCGAACCATGGGTAATCTCACATGCCCATCTACGTCCTTGATCAGTCACCTAGTTGCATTGGGTGACATCGCCGCCAACCCCTAGAGATTTTTGTGACCTATGTTTGTGGCAACGAAATTCCACATAGTTGAGGATGAATATTGTTAATGGCGCCAGTAACAACCCGGATTGGTATTGCCCTCATTCTCTTAGCTTCGTCTACAAGATGATTGCCCCCAGTCTCGCCTTACACCATAAAAAGAATGTGACTTAGTGGTAAGAACCCTTATTCAATCTAGCAATGTCCCAAAGTTGACTCGTTGTCACTTAAATTGTAATAAAGAAAACACACAAAATTTATGTAGTTAGCGTGTCGTTTTAAGTATAGCTTTAAAAAAATTGTGACATTTTAAGTATACCGGGTCTTAATGGTTATGTTCATGTAATTATTATTATTATTTTTTAATTATTTTAAATAATAACCAATAATAAGAATTAATATTCTTATGAGAGAAGCAATTTTTCTTTTTAAACATCCCAACTCATCTGCCTAAAAAAAATCTCAACTCACTGACGTGATAATAAATTATTGTTCATCAAATTGATAATGTGATAACATCAATAATAAGTTAATAACATACAAAATGAAATAATTTAAGCTTAACAAAGATGTGTAATTGCCTACATGCACACGGTGATTTTCACATGAGTGTGCACTTATATAAACACATGAATGCATTAAATGTGAGTCGTTGGATTCTCTAACTTTGAATGTGAGTGCATTGAATGGGTACAAGGATTCCCTATTAAGGGATCGGTTTTTTGCCCCACACCATCCCTATCCTATCAACTTATTATTATTATTATTATTTTACTTTTTGATAAAGATCATATAAATATTATCGAATAATATGAAAATAATAGTGTGAGGGGTATATTATATATGATGATCTTGAATGCAATGGTGTTACAATGAAGGAAAAAAATGGAAAAAAAAAGATAGGGAACACACACACACACATATATATATATATATATATATATATATAATCTTTCTATTGTCAATTTGAACCGATATAAAATGTATCAGTTCTTAGCATGTGGGTCATTGGATTTAAAAGATGTTTGGACAAGTGTATACAATCAAGTGGTCTACATGCAAAGAACTGATATATCTTATATCAGTTCGAGCTGATAATAAAATATCTATTTATAGCCACTTTCTACTCAGAGCGTACTTATATAACTTACATCAGTGTAGTACATGTGGACCACTAATTATGGAGAAGTTTTGATAAGTGCATCATACACTTTGAGTCAAAGTATATAAATATAATGATTCACATCCAATGCACTGATGATTTTATATCAGTGCGTACTGATTTGAATTATATATATATATATATATATTGATAGTGGGTATGAGGACGGAGTGGGGCAGAGATTTGAAATCCCGTAACCGTACCGAAATTAAATCAGGGATTGAAAAATACTACAGACTCTATACCACAACTTAAATGGTACGGTTAAAACAGCCCCTAGTGGGATAAGTCCCCACGGGAACCTGAACCAATAGGTAATTTTGACATCCCTACTGATCCAACCCGGATCATCAATCATCAAATTCAACTCAAATCATCAACCCAACATCCACCATATTTCATCAATCAATACATAATCTCAATTTAGAAAACCTAAATCTTTTTCAATCCTAAAACACGAAAAGAAGCATAAATAATTTCACACTCGTTTTGCGTACCAAATACATCCTGAAAGCATATAACAGGTCATGGAACACAATTATGGGCTTGATATGGGCCCAGGCCCAGAACAACAACACCCGCGAAAATGGAAGTCTAGGGCTTGGTCCCGGTCCCGGTTCGAGAAAGCAGAGAGTGTTATTCTCAAAATTTGTCTCTCTCGCGCACAAATTCTCTGTATCTATCTGGGATTTATTTTTGTTTCTGGGGTTCAAAATAGATTTGCAGTGACGATGATTACAGGAGATATACCTCCAAATCAGACCATTTACATCAAAAACCTCAACGAGAAGGTCAAGAAAGAAGGTCACTTCGCGCTCTTCTCTAACTCTCTTGTTTTCTGTTTTCTATTTTTTGTTTTCGTTTTTAATCTTTTTTGTTCTGTTTCGAAGAAATAAAGAGAAATATAGTGCTAGACTGATATTGCTTTTTACAGAAATTTATTGCAGTACTGTTCTGGTAGCTTCAAGTGGGGTTTTGAGATTCTAGGGTTTTTGTTTTTGTCGTATTTTTTTGTTGTTGGTATTTTGTTCTTTTAGTGATAAGTTTATACAGTTCTTGAAAATTTTGTGTGAAGTGAAAAAAAGTGGTAGAAAAATTGGTGTGGTAGTTGGAGTTCTTGAATATCTACAATAGTTGATTATTTTGTGGTTAATGTGAGTGTATATGAATTATTAGATGGCTTTGAACGCGTGTCAGAGTTGTTCCGTTATTGCAGACAAAAAAAAAGCACTGTAAACTATGTCTTTTTGTTATTGTTGTTTCTGGTCTTGTTATTGAAAATTTAGATTTTGCGATCTGGGATTCTAGTTGCGGATTTAGCTTATGTTAGTAATTTACTTTCTGGAATATATGTCTTGTATATTAGTTTTCAACTGATAATGAGACTAATGTGATGGTCTCTTGTTTTCTTGCCTGACAGAATTGAAGAGGTCCCTTTACTGTTTGTTCTCTCAATATGGAAGGATTTTGGATGTTGTTAACTTGAAGACGGCCAAGCTTCGAGGACAAGCATGGGTTGTGTTTAGTGAAGTGACAGCTGCCAGTAATGCAGTTCGGCAAATGCAAAATTTTCCATTTTATGAAAAGCCTATGGTGAGTTTTAGTAATCCCAATTGGTCATTCATTCTGTGTTGACAGTAGTACTCATATGGTGACTGGAAGTTTGTGTTGTTTTCATTAATATTTTGAAATTATGTCCAACTTGACATTCTTCTCATCTATATGATTCAATATTTACTGGGATCCAGAAAGGATGTTGATGATAGTAATAATAGTCGTTATTGAATCTCTTCACTGTTGGTTGGGTTGTGTTTTCATTCTCTGCAAAGTTTGCATTTTATTCTGTTTAAATCACAAAATTATTCTCATTGAATTTCAATGCTTATATTGTGTGATGTATAATTTTCAACTATTTATTTATTTTTTGATAGGAACGTATAATGTTCAGTTTGTTACCTGCATTTTTGAAAAAAAAAAAAAGGTATGAGCAGGAAATAGCTTAATTCTCATCGAGTATGTTTTACAATCATACATGAAAGTCATGTGAACGTGCATGACAAACTATTACGACAAATCGTGTACTTTAGGGTAATGCTTCAGGATAATACTTTTATGTAGAAATGATAGGAGTGAACATATGGTATTTTATGTGCTATTCCCAACTGTCTTGATCTTTCAGGAAGCATGTTAACTAGGAGAATTCGTTTTTTGATAACTAGCCTCTCCAGGGGGTTAACCTTGATGTTGTATATTGATCATATAAATAAAACACTTGATCCCTCACACAACCACCTTTCTGGTTCGATTTCTGAAAGCATGTCGTTTTTAAAATTTCTGGCTTGAACCTATTTTATAACAACTCAACAGGAAGATTGCCAAGGCCATGTTGCATCCATGTATGAGGGCATCCGTCATCTTGTGAGTTTTAAAAAATAGGATTGCATAGTAAACATGCCATAATCATGTATCTGTAGCAGTTTTCCATCTTTTCCCCATGTTTTTTTACCATGTTTGTTCTGCTAACCAGTAACTTATATATTCTTGAATATAAAAGAATAGAGAATTTTGATGATACTGCAAATGAAGAACCTGATATAAGATATTGACTGGTACAATGGGATTACCAAGGCAAATGTGTTTACTTTTACAGGCATCTCTCTGTGATATTATATATTCTGCATTTTTATGTACAGAGTTGGTTGGAATTAATACTTGAATTTGACTTTGTACATGAATTCATGTGGTACAGCGAATCCAATATGCAAAAACAAAGTCGGATTGTGTTGCTAAAGCAGAAGGAAGCTTTGTTCCACGAGAAAAGAAGAAAAAGCAAGAAGATAAAGGTATTTATGAGTTGATATGCCTTTTTATACATCACTTGTATTATTCATTAATGTACATACTATATATTCTTGTTAAGTTTTCATGACAATATTTATGTTGTGTCATCAAAATACTCCTTCGAGGTGCTGACAAAATATGTATGGTAGTTTTAGTTTCCATGCCAAGAATTTAGTGTTCAAAACTCACATTTTGTTCGTCTGACGGTTCTTCTTTTGGCTCTTTTTTTACTTCTCTCATTTTGTTTGTGTTCTTTATATATTCCCTTTGCTGTTGAGTGGGACTCTCACCTTTTTTAACACTTTGACCCTTTCTTTTCTTTCATTAATGATACTTTTTTTCCTTTCAAAATGACCATAGCTTATGTATGAAAGGGATGGTATGATATTAGAAATTTTAGAATATGGTTAGAACAAGGAGAAATGTTTTGGAATTTTTTCTTGTGCATCTGGTATTCAGTAAGCTTGCTTCAAACGTTTGCTGGGCCATCGTGCATACTTGATTACTTGACAATTTGCATTGAAAGAGGTTTCCATGGGCTTGTTTGTGTCATTGGACATCATTATCTTATATGGAAATTATTTATTCCTTTTCTTGCTGCAAATTTCTATCATGTCTTGAACCAATACATACTAAAAAATGTTTTCAAATTGTATATTTGCACCTATAAGTATATATATTGAAAAGGTACCCTAAAGCTGGAAGAATTGTTGGGACTACGTTTTTATGAAAAAGTTGTCGTTACGTGAATACACAATCTTGTTCTGCATCTTTAACTTGCAGTAAAAGGACAACTATTTGTTAATCATTTTTTTCCAGCATTTTTTGGTGCTAGTTTATCATGTGTGATTTTCTTGACACTTGCATCTGCAGCTGAACGAAAGAGACGTGCTGACGAAGCACATCAATCTGCTAATGGTGCAAGCACTGAAAGTAATGGTGGCCCAGCAGTAAGTTTTTTCCTTCTATATTTGATGATACTCTTGGTGCTCTCTCTCTCTCTCTCTCTCTCTCTCTCTTCCTCTCTCTCAAACTTTCTCTCCCCCCTTGATGTTGGGCTTGGAATACTCTATAAGCTTCTTTTGCTTATGTTATATTTTGTGTACTATGTGCAGGCCTCTTTCCGAAATGCAGGTTCTCAGGAAACTGTTGTGCCAAATAATATACTCTTTATACAGAATTTGCCCCACGAAACCACTGGTTCCATGCTTGAAATACTCTTCCAGCAATATCCAGGATTCAGAGAAGTTCGAATGATTGAAGCCAAACCAGGCATTGCCTTTGTAGAATTTGAAGATGATGTGCAGTCTTCCATGGCCATGCAGGCCCTTCAGGGTTTCAAAATCACTCCTCAGAATCCCATGGCCATCACTTTCGCCAAGAAATGATCAATCCTTGTTTTCGTTTCTGTCTTGTCTTAATTTTTGCCAAGGAACTGTAATCATTCCTGAGTTTTATAAATACTGTAGCAATGTAGAGCCTGGAAAAACTAGTTGCGGAAGTGTTATCTTTCGTTATTTTCTTCTTTCCCATTTGATTTTTTATTCAGTATAAAAAAAAACCAGCTTATGCATTGACAACTATCAGAATTATCTTTCATTTTAGGTATAGATGAAAGATACAATTTGTTGGATGGTTGTATTGTATAATTCTGGGAAATTTGATCGGACTGTTTTGTTCCATTTTCTAAGATTGTGAAGTGATCTTCTGCACATTTGCATCCAACTGGTTAGTAGAAGCCGAAAGTGAACCTTGGCCTGGTTGATTTCTCCTATAATAATTATTGGTCGCAGATATGGAGTTGTCAGGTGATGTTAGTGTGATGCCCAAGTCAGCAGAGGAAGAGGAGGCAGCCACTAGGTCGGACACCTTTTTTGGGGTTGACATTTTTACTGGTTTAACATGTTTGTCTTGTGTTATTTTGCATTAAACAATGTTTTTCTGCACGGAACAACACAAAAATATATACAACTTTTATTCGGTGAATTCAAGGATCGCATTGCAAAAGGTCGTAATGGTTCTATAACTCTGATTTGTTTTGAGATGCCAAGGCATCTATATCAATCCCGAAGTTCTGTTGCTCCAAGTCTAACTTTCCTATTGATAATATTCAAATAAAGTTTATTTAGAGATAAATTACTTTAAATATAAATCATGAAAATTATTTTTTTATACATATCCAAAGTTCATCTATACTCTTTTTTTATCCCTCAAATCTTCTTTTATGAAAATCATCCTTTTATAAACATTTAAAATCATTCTTGTTTAAAATATCGAAATAAAGTTATGTTAAATTTTTGCTCACTATTAGTAATTTGTGTGAATGTATGTATACACATTAGAATTAAAACTGTAAGAAGTAAAGCGTCGTCTTTCTAATGGACACTAATTTTTCACCTTCAACACAAAGGGGCTGTTTGTATGGTTTTTTTTTTTTTTGATAGGCAGCCCAAGAGGCCAGCAACACAGAGGAAAACCAGATAAAGGCCATTGCCTGAAAACAACAAAACAACAAAACAGCAAAACGAGACAAGGCAACACAAACATCAGCACCCACAATTAATTCACCTGCTCATCTAGCACTAGAAAGCTAATACAGTTCGGTGCTTTCTCCGTCCAAAAACCATTCTCCGAAGTCTTGTATGTTTATTTTTAATATAAGATTTATTACCTTTAAAACTTAAATTAAGATAAATAGATTTATATGATTTTCTAAAATAAATTTTAATTTAATATATATATCTTATATAAAAAGTTAAAAAAAAAAACTTGACCCGTCATTTATTTAATAAATCATAATTAACACAACGACAATTATTTCTAAAATTAACTTTATATAATTAATTCATTACCAAAAATACCCTTCAATAAAAAATCCTGGATTTCCTTAACAATTCAAAATCTTAACCCTAAAAAATTCCTAATTTTATTAAACACTAACCCTAACTATTCTAACCCTAAATTTACTACCGCCGCCTCCTTGGGATTTGACCGGAAAAGGCCGGCCTCCTCCATGCCTTTGACAGTGAGATGGAGCACCGTCGTTTCATCTGTCAAAAAGCTTCAAGCGCATTCGTCGCGTGAGTCTCTGGCAATAGAAGATCGACAATAGGGAACAATCGATAAGGTAAGGTTGACTCCGGTGAACACAACGGTGGCGGTGACATAGCTTGAGTAACGGTGGATCACGACAAATCGGGTCTGTAAAATCGAAAGCTTCTCAGGTTTCGTTCGCAATTAAGCGAACAAGTCAACAACTTCGATTGAGGGGGTTTGGTGGTTGGTGACCAAGAAAGCTTTCTAGATCGGTTGTGATAGATGACTCACAGCGGCGGTGGCAACAACTGTTGGTACACGGATCAACGTGAAGGGTTGCTTGTTTGGTCATGGCTTGTGATGGTTGTTTGGCTTTTTTAAATAATATAAAACATTTTAGTTTATTTTTTTAAATACAAAAATTAAAAATCAATAAATAATTGTAAATGAAAAGAAATATTTTATATATATATAAAATATTTGTTAAGAAAATGAAAATACATTAAAAAATAAAAATAAAGTATCTTAAAATTTAAATGGTTTGTTAAAATAGAGATAGAGTAGTAAAACTAAAATCACTTAATATTTAAATGAGATAATCTCAAATAAAAAACAATTAATTGACGGTATCTTAAATATTAAATGGTATTATCCACGTAATTAAAAAAATAAAGGTCTTTTAAAAAAAACAAACACCCTATTAGATTACTTAATCTCAGTGTTCTAGAAATCGGCTAACTAGACCTATTAATCGACTCAATACTGCTAATCGGCCGGTCACTGCAATGAAATGGTCAAAATCAGCCTCATTAGTTAGTCTCCAACTAATCATGCAAATTGCCACTAATCGGTAAATCGGTCTATGATTTGCTCCATCTTCTTACCTCCCCTATTGTCTTTATGTTCTCTAAACTTGTCTTTTTCAATCTTTAAACAACAAACCCAAAGCCATCTCTCTCGTACCCGAACCTAAACCCATGTTTTCTCCTCCAATTTTCAGTTTTACAATTCAACTTCTCACCCAACAAATTCCTTCCTTGACAAAAAATAAATTTCCAATCAAACACTGAATAAATACAACATAAGTGGGGGTGTTTGAAGATTCTCAAAGAACAGATAAGCTATCGCCCGGAGAACGCCATCTACTCCCAGTCTCCGAGGTTAGGTCTGTGAGTTTTGTTGGCATTATTCTATATTAAAACAACATTTTCTTTGTATTGTTTAGTTGTCTAGGATTCATGATGATTCAAGCTTCAAAGAAGAAATGACAACTATTCAAGCAAGTTCAAGTCTTCAAAGGGAAAAGTGCTTCATGATTCTACAAAGGTATATTAAGACCTTTCTTTTATCTTTCAAGGCTTAGGCTCACACACACACAATTCATACATTGGTATCCCTGTATCATAGTGCACCATTTGGTATAACACATTCACACACTTGAAGTTGAATGCTCATGCATTTGGTATGAAAGTAACATGTTTTGTAAAATGCATGATTGGAGACTATCTCTATGTAGTTTGCATTCTTGTGTGAAATGTGTTTTTTTTTGTTTATATGTTTGTATAACATGGATCTTGAACTTGATTTTAATCTTAGATTGTTCATGATTGAGTTTCGGTCATTTCGGTTACTCATTCTATTGATTTCAAGTTCTAAGTCAAAAGATACTACACTTTCAACTCATATTGCATACATTGTCCTCGTCTTCATATATCGAGTAGAATTCTTATTTTCTGGGTTGAGTATCTTATATTTCCATATCCATGAGGGAGTCCCGGTTCGTAATCGGTAAACAGATTTGAATTCCGAGTTCGGAGGCCGGAGAACGGTCAAAGAACGCGAGGGAAGTGCACCATGGCCAAAAACCATGCAGGTGTGCAAGCCCGAGATGGCGCGTGGCCATATTGGCAGCACAACCTTGCTGCCCCGAGATGCCCACGAGCCATCTCGGGGGAGCAATAACAAAGAGGGCTATTTTGGTCTTTTAGCTCCTTTCTGTCCCTCTCTTTTATAAACTCCTTCCCTCTCACATTTCATTCCAAGGAAGAAGAAAATGTAGTGCAGAAAATTTCCAGGTTTTTTCTCTCAACTTTGAATCACCATATCTCTCTCATTTCTTATCCGATTTGAGTGATTCAAGTTGGAGAAGTTTTGTATTGAAGTCCTCTATCATCTCCAAGCAACCTTGAAGTCATTTGTTCAATTTTTCTGGTGGATCGCACCATTTTCGTGACTGCACTTGAAATTGTCAAGGTAGTTGTTTATCTTTTGATTTCCTTGATTCTAATGTTCAAATACCTTGGGTCTTCTTCCTACTTGTGTGTATGACTTGAACATATGTTGATGAGTGATAGATCTTCAATTAAATTCTAGTTGTGCTTAATTTGATACTTGATTGTGAGTTAGGTTTCAATCAAACCTATGTTTTCACATGATTGTGAGTTGTATTGTGCTAGCATCTAATCTAGCACTATTTGTGCTTTGATTGACTTTATTTTCATGATTAATAGTCCTATCATGTGCTAGAACTCATTTGTTGAAAAGATCTAGGATTAGCACATTTGATTTTATATTTAGAGTTTATTAGAGTTTAATTGACTATTTTGTGAATATATGCTCTAAATGATTGCTAGAGATTTGATTGATCATATCTTGTGTTTCTAGCATTTTTGTGTTAGTACTAAAGTCTTGAATATGTACTTCATGAACATGTTTAATTCAACCTTTAGTAACATGAATAAAATCTAGGTTTAAAGTATGTGTTTAGAAATTTGGCATGCTCTAGATTTTTATTCATGCATAAGATCTAGACAATCTTGTTTTGTGAACTTTATTGTCTATGTCTAGATCTTCATGGAGTGTACCTAATCCATACATTTCATATGTTCATGCATCATCTTGTGTGGTGTTATTTTTGGATTATAAACTAGAAAAATATACTTCGTGTGCTCACTGATTAATTCTAGTTTCCATAGAATTTGTTGATCATCTTATTCTATGTTGCGTGCTTGTTTTCATTTTGCATTCATGATCACTTAGATGCCTTGTGAGAAGGAAGTCTTGACAATAGGTGTGAAACCTATGGTGTTGAGCAAGAAGTCTTGGCAAGAGGTGTGAAGCCTTGGATTGTCGAGCAAGGAAGTCTTGGCTAGGGTCGAAAGGATCTGGATAGTCGAGCAAGAAGTCTTGCCTAGAGTTGGGAGAATTTGGATAGGTGAGCAAGGAAGTCTTGACTAGAGTCGTGAGGACTTAGTTGAGCAAGAAGTCTTGTCTTGGGTCGTGAGGATCCGGATAAGGTGAGCAAGGAAGTCTTGACAAGAGGTGTGAAGCCTCAGATTGTTGAGCATAGGGCGGCAACTTCTAGAGTAGGATAAGAGGGTAGTTTCTAGGTGAAGAGGTCACTTGAGAGATTGTAATGTCTTATCTACTAGTGGATTTTGTTAGCCGGTGGCTGCTAGCCCATGGATGTTTCCTCTTCAGAGGTTTACCACGTTATATCTTTTGTCAACTTTTCTCTATCCCTAACTCTCTAGTATTTGTATTTGTTATTTGAATACTATGGATAGAACTCTTTACGTAAGTTGACTTCCTTATACATTATTGTTTGTGTATGTTAGATAACTTTGTATCTTGTGTTATTTCATTCAAGTTGTAAAGTATCACATTGTAATACTCTAAGTACAACTTATGGAATTTTATCTACATTGAATATATTTGATCATAAGATACATTGATTCTTGTTGTATGTTTTGTAGACAAAGAGTGGAGATTTAAGCATACATGAATATATTGTTTTCTCATAACAATCATGTTGAATGTTAATTTGTATGCTTATCAAGGTTTTGTCACTAGTATTGAAAGATTTGTTAAAAGTGAGTGACAACCTATTCACCCCCCCCCCCCCCCCTCTAGGTTGTTTAGTATAACCTTGTACACATTCTTTCATCCGAGATCGCTGAAAGCTGCCGTCCATTTTCGCCAAGTCACCGCCGTCATCACTCGTTTGATCTTCCTCCAGTCTCCCATTTGAATGATTGAGCAACGTGATTGAGAACAAACAAAATAAATGAAAGATGAAGATGAGTTGGAAAGAAAACAAAAGAAATGAAAGAGATGGAGTTTGAAGAGAGGATATATATATATTTTTGAAATATGGAAGTGTTCGAGTCTTCAGTCCCGTTTGGTATTGCTTTTCAGAATTTAAAAGCTGATTATTTAATAATTTTGATATAAAAAAAATGTTTGGTACAATTTTTAAAAGTGATTATTTGTGAATCTGAGTTGATTTGACAGTAATGTTAAGAAGCAGGTGGGGGTTACTTTTACAAAGTGATTATGATAGAATCCGCTGTTTGATTTAATGAATGTTTTTAAAGACTAAAATATCCATATTGGCTTAACATAAATACAAATATATCTTATATTTAATTTCATATGAGTCAATTTTATTTATTCATCATTGATTAAATATAAGATTAATTAAAAGATTTTTAAAACAATTTGTTCATCTTCTCAACCCAATTCCGGAACACAATCAAACTTATAACTTAGAACAAAACCCTAAAACTCATCTTTTTCGTCATCTATTTCTTATTCTCTACCAATTTTCTTCTTTACCATCATAAACTCATTCAAAAATACAATCAATAAAAATTATATATAAAAAAAGTGATAAAGATTGAATTATTGTAGTATAGGTATCCGCATGTCAAGTAAAAGAAATCAATGAATATTGTAGTGAAAAGAAAATAAAGGAGTAAAGGAAGAAGCATCCAATTTTTTTTTTTAGACTTGATGTCCTCAAACTCTAGATTTTTTGGTTGCCATGAGAGTTTGAGATTGAGAGATATGAAAAGAAAATTTTTGTTTTGCTTGATAATTCAATTTCATATCTGTTTTAGTCATTCTGTAAAATCATATCAATTAAAGATAAAGTTTACAAAATGCATGAATATTGCTTTTTAATCTATAACAGTTTCAACAACTGCAGTAACCAAACAGTCGTCTGATTAACTTTACAGCAGATTATTTCTTCAGCACAACTAACAGTAATTATTTTAAAAGCTATAGCAATACCGAACTGGCCATTTGAGAATATGAAGATGAGCTAGAAAGAAAACAATAAGGAATTTAAAAAAATAAGGAAGGAATTGTCGGTGATGTGCCCCACCAATAACAAACCAATATGGGTAAGTGTCTGTGATGTGCCCACCAAAATTAGTGACATTTTTTTTTTCTGATTAATCGAAGATTAATCCCTGATTAGTCGGCCTTGGCGCTAGGCACCGGGTTTCCATCGATTAGCACCTAACGTCTACTAGAACACTATCTAATCTAACTTGGATTTGAGAATCTAAGGGGATTAACTGAAGGGAAAATCGCGCAACGGAAGCGTAAAATTTATAAATTAGGGTTTCGGTATAAATAATTTTTTTCCCTTTTTAATAACAAGAACATTAACCATAGATTAATTTATGTATATAAAAAGTATCGTACCTTTTTCTCGTGACGATTGAACTAGCACCGAATTGAATCAGTAAGATCTTCCAATCCAATCACGAACGTGAATCATCTAGGAGTGTGGGCTCCCCTTATCTAAATTGTATACATGAGGATGGAAATAAACAAAATCCTTTTCTTTGTTAGTCACAATAATCCTCCAAGAAGAAAACAAACGTTCGGTCACTTGTGAATTATCAATCAATTTGATTGAAACTCGCACGAACCTTGATTCGATGTTGTACACAAAACCTTTTAATGTAAAGGCTACTAGTGTACTATCGAAAACTAAACGTTCGTTCTTCCTTTTCTTCTTTACCGAATCTCACACTATTTATTATAGTTGATCGAATTTTATCTAGAGCAAAAACAAATTTTTCTCCCAAAATTCTTACGGTGGCCGAATTCTCTCCAAGTAGTATATATATGTTGGCCAAAATTTTCTCTTATATATATAGAGCTGGCCGGATTTCCATCTTGGAATTATATTAGGGCTGGCCGAATTTAAGAGAGATATATATATAAAGTATCACAAATTCTTTCCTAAGAAGGATTTACTTGGTGGGTAAGAATCCTATCCTTAGGTGGATTTACTTGGTGACCAAGAATCATTTTCCAAAAATAATTCTTTCCTTCACCAAGACTCCTAATCCAACTCAATAGTGTATTTGTAACCATATTAAAGATTTTCTAATTTGACTAGATATATAATTCCTTTTATTTATCTACTTATCAAATATAATCTTTAATATTAATTATACTACCAACAATAGTATAATATTATGAGACATTCTCGTACTAGAAAAACGATTTTGACTTTTAATTAAATAATTAATTAATTACCGAATTAATTAAATTCCATTTAATTAAATGATAAAATAAAAATAATATAATTAAGCTAGACTATATAGCTTTGCCCCCCAACACCATATATGGGCCATTATATTATTTTTTTTCTATTTTATTAAATCCATTGGACCTTAATAAAAAGTCCACATGCCTTAATACAATTCTAGATGGACCCCTAAATTGGTCCGGTAGAATATATCAAGTGATCCATGTAAGTTCGTATGGATTGGGGATCTTGACGGGCTATCTAAATTTAAGCTCCAATAGACACAACCCAATCACAATCAATAAATGATTCACTAAGGTTGGATATATTATTTTTAGTTCATTCCACTAAAGAACTAAAATTGAAATCTTACATAAAGATAGAATAAGTTAATATTCCTCATTCATACCCTAGACAATATTAATGGAGAAAATGTATCCTCGTGAAGAATACCAGTAATCGTCAAGAGCTCATAGACCGTCTATAGCTCTCCAAGTTACCATATTTACTCATATGACCACATTTTGAACTTGGATATTTTGACTTGTCCAGAAGGCAAGTTTCAATAGACACTATTGAAAACTTAACGTTCAGATTTAATATTCAATACCTCAAAACATCCATATGATGATATTCTACTCTCATTTAATAAATGGAGCCACGATGTCCATATCTATAAATGAAGTCCTCTATCGATTAACAAATGAATACCACCAAATTATCGAGGATAGACTATGCTATATAATCGTACTCATTGATAGCTCAAATGATAACACTTGCAACCATGAGTCCGTCATTACGGACTGAGATAGACTCTCTGATTGTCTTAAAGTGAAAACTTTTATCCATTGACGGTTCTAGATAAAGTATTTCACTGTGATCCAATTCAATGCACCAAATGCACTAGATTATTTTACCCAAAGACACCACACTTTAATGATTTTAGACTCATCATAACACATTTGATCCTACTCAAATGCTAGCAAAAGAATCTACAACTTTAATAAGATAAATGCGCCCAACCTTTATCTTAAGTTGTGAATATTATTCAAGACTAACTAAAGAATTATGTCAACCTCATACATATCTAGATGTATGAACACTTCTTCTTTTCTCATAGTCTTTTGACCTTATGATTATTTACTTTTGACAATTATAATAATTAAACTATAAATGCTATAAGATTTGTTAAATTAGAAATCACTTTATTAATATGTAAAGATTGTCAAATACAATATTATACTCTTGCTATCGATTATAATCCCAACAATCTCCTACTTGCTCTATAACAAATGTGCCATATCTCTCATCCCCATATTTTTTAGATGCCCATCAAAACTCTTTTGTGGAAGAGTCTTTGTAAAGGGATCCGCTAGATTATCTATTGACGAGATCTTGGTAATCGTCACTTCACCCCTATGCACAATTTCCCTAAGAGGATGATACTTTATTTCAAAGTGTTTCCCTCTCTTATGATTTTTTGGTTCTCTCGAATTAGCCACTGATCCACTATTGTCACAATAGATAGTGATCTGTTTATTCGCACTAGGAACCACTTCCCAGTCAATCAAGAATTTATGGAGCCAGACAACCTTTTTAGTAGCCTCGCATGTGAAAACATACTCAGCTTCCTTGGTGGATTCAACAATATAAGATTACTTGATACTCCTCCAAATGACTGCCCCTCCTCCAATAGTAAACACAGATCCTAATGTTGATCTCCTGGATATATAATCTGACTTAAAATCAGAATCTGTATACCCAACGGGAATTAAATCCCCTCTAGAGTATACAAGCATATAATCTCTCGTTCTCATGAGATACTTGAAAATATGCTTGGCTGCCATCCAGTGATCAGGACCAGGCTTTGATTGAAACTTGCTAACTATGACCATAACAAAACAATATCTGGTATAGTATAGAGCATTGCATACATGAGACTTCCAACTGCTGATGCATATGGAACCCTACTCATGAATTGCTCTTCATGCTCATTCTCAGGAACTGGTTCCTTAGAAAGTTTGATTCCATGTCTGAAAAGTAACATACCGTTCTTGGAATCTTGCATGGAGAACCTAGACAAGATTTTATCTATGTATGAAGCTTGGGATAATGCAATCGTTCTATTCTTTCTATCCCTTAGGACTTGGATACCAAGAATATAACTTACTTCTCCTAAGTCCTTCATATCAAATTGTTTTGCTAACCATTCTTTTACTGATGTCAATACACCCACATCGTTTCCGATGAGTAGTATATCATAAACGTAAAGAACTAGGAAAACCAACTTGTCACCTTTAATCCTTTTGTATACAAATGGTTTATCAAGGTTTTGAATAAATCCAAAACTTTTCACGACTTGATCGAACCTTATGTTCCAGGATCTGGATGCTTGCTTCAATCCATATATGGATCTTTGCAACTTGCATACCCTTTCCTCTTGGCCTTTTTCAATGAATCCTTCTGGTTGCATCATGTAGATGCCTTCGTCAAGACTTCCATTAAGGAAAGCTATCTTGACATCCATTTGCCAAATCTCTAGGTCTAAAGATGCCGCAGTGGATAAGAGTATCCTAATGGATTTAAGCATGACCACATGAGATTAGGTTTCCTCATAATCAATACCTTCCTTCTGTGTATAACCTTTAACTACCAATCTAGCTTTAAAGGTGTCCACATTTCCATCCATTCCTTTTTTCCTCTTGTATACCCACTTGCAACCGTTGAGTTTTATCCATTTAGGCAAGTCCACAAGATGCCAGACTTTGTTTTTGAACATAGATTCAATTTCGGATTGCATTGCCTTTTGCCAATGGCGACAATCAATATCTTCCATTGCTTCCTTGTACTTATAGGGATCATCATTGTCTGAAAGATTCTCTACAGATCCTAGACCGATGTATCTCTCGGGTTGTCTACTAACCTTCCCACTACGACGAGGTATGGTAGATTGTTGATTTTATATTGTTGATTTTATATTGGTACGGAACTTACAATTAGGCTTGGTTGTGAAACCTCTTATGGAATTGTGTCTTCTGAAAGCTCATTCAGGACAATTCTATTTTTAGGCACAAAATTATTCATATAGTCCTCTTTCAGAAATTTAAGCATTTGTCGAAATAAATACTTTAAGATCTGAAGGACTATAGAAATAATATCCCTTTGTTCATTTTAGATACCCTACAAATATGCATGCTTCTGAACGAGATTCCATCTTTTCTGTCTTTCCTTTTAACATATGCGCAGGATATCCAAATATCCTTAAGTGTTGTAAACTAGGCTTTCGCCCGGTCCATAACTCATGTGGTGTTTTAGGAACCGACTTAGATGGTACATCGTTTAGAATGTACATAGCAGTTTGTAAAGCATATCCCCAAAAAGAATTAGGAAGCGTTGAATAACTCAATCATAAACATAACCATGTCCAAAACAGTTATATTTCTCCTTTCGGTCACCCCATTTTGTTATGGTGCACCTGGTGCAGAAAACTAAGAAATTATCCCATTATCAATAAGATATTGCTGAAACTCACCAGATAGATATTTTCCACCACGATCAGACCTTAAGATTTTTATACATTTCTCAAGCTGATTTTCTACTTCAGCTTTAAATGCTTTAAACATGTCAAAAGCATCCGACTTATGTCTCATAAGATACACATAGCCAAATCTTGCGTGATCATCTTGTGATAGTGATGAAGAACTCATATCCATTTTTAGCTTGAATGCTCATAGGTCCACACACATCAGTGTGTATGAATCCTAAACATTCGATGGCTCTTGTGCCTTTAGTCGTAAATGACCTTTTGGTCATTTTACCTTTCAAACAAGATTCACAAGTTGGTAGATCATCAACCTTTAAGTCACTTAAAGGTCCTTCACTAACCAATCTTTTAATCCTATTAAGGTTAATATGACTTAGGCGCAAATGCCATAGGTAGGTTTCATCTTTTGATAATTTTACTCTTTTATGATTAGGTTCCATTGATTCCGTGTCTAACAAGTGAGAGATATTTCTATGCAAATAGAATAAACCGTTTTTCAATGTACCTTTGCAAACAAATTTGTTATTCTTACTAATAATAAAGGCTTTATTAAAAGTAACCGAATAACCAAATTTATTTAAACAAGAACCTGAAATTAAATTCCTCTTGAATTCAGGTACATAATAAACGTTTATTAAATCTAAATGAGTACTAGAATCTGGATTGACTATAATATCTCCCACTACACTAGTAGACACCAACGCTTCATTGCTTAAATGCAAGTTGAATTCATTCTTATTCACTCTATTCCTTTGACCCTTTTCACCACAAAAGAAACACTTCCCTTTGATCTTAGTTACTTTCTTGGTCTCTTTCTAAGAAGGCCCAAGTTGATTTTTCTTCTGTTGTCTCTTGACATTCTTAAGGGTCTTTAACAATAGCAACTTGCCAAGTATATGAATCTCTTGACCCTTGCCTTTCACAAGGATTTTCTTTGTGCTTTGAACATCTTGCATCATGCTTTGGAAGGTGTGTTCCTTATTTTTTAAGGTGTAGTCTAACTTAAACTGATCAAAGGAATCTGACAGTGAGTTGACGATCATGTCAATTTTCGTCTTATCATCTATCTCAACACCATTCAGTTGAGCAATGTTCAGATGTGCTATGACTTTCATCATGTGATCTTTCACAGCCTGTCTAGGTTTCATCCTAAGATTCATGAAAGCATTCTCTGCCTCTCTCTTAGTCGTTCTAGACCTCATAGCAAACATCTCCTCTAGAGACATCATTATATCAGCAGTAGTCTCCATTCCTTCATTTTACTGTTGCAACATGTCGGAGATGATGGCCATAATGTAACATACATTTAGCCATCTCATCTGAAGACTTCAACTACTGATACTCATCTCTTTGCTCCTAAGTAGATTCATTAGTTTGGTGGTTTAGGAATAGACAGAATGAACTTATGGTTTTTCAACTTACAACAACAACCCGATTTTCCTTTTCCATGTGACATAATTATCATCAGTTAAAGTATTATCTTTCAGGATTTTGATTAGGGATGGGGTCATGATTTCTTTATATTAACAAAATTGTATAAGTAAATAATCATGATAAAGCACTTTCGAAGATTTATCTTGAATTAAATAAAATATTTCAATCGTAAAATTCAACAGTGATCTAACACCCATAAATGTCACGCCTCCTTTGGGAGTTCGCACCATTTACTAGTTAGACTAGGTCTCACCTAATTGTTAACATAACAACTAGCGTTTTCAATTTTAGCCTTACAATTTTATATTATCAAGAACTCTTGGGAGGTTATTAATAAAATCACATTGAGTGTGTTACCAAGTTATCGACCTTCAATATGTTCTCTCGCGAATATCCCTTATTTGGGAGTAGATATCGTTTGGGCCAATTGTCTAGTCTATCATTGTAAGGAAGTATCTTGCTAAATTCCATTTATGAATACCCCTTGGGAGCTTATTACACGAAACATAAAACTCAACTAAACTTGGAGGCCGTAGGTGTTCCAAAACACCTTCTCCCACTCAATTATTTAAGGCATGTGATCGAATTCCATAAAATGATTTTCCAAGTTATCTAGATGCCAATTAGATACTTAAATCATTCAATGCATGTTCATACCAAAAGAGATATATGAGTGACACTCCTATTCTATATGACATGTTATCAAACAATGACAAACATTGCAATATTTATAAAAATATAAATAGCTACAATTTTGGTTCATCCTAGAAAAACAAGTAAATTACATGTCTTGGAATACAAAAAACTCTTTTCTTGGCGAACAAGTCTTCATGCGACCTTTTTCGTTTGGACTCCCTCGGTTACCTCCCATGGGTGTGCACACCCTTGGCCCCTTCCCATGGGCGTGAGCATGCCACAACCCCATAAAGGGCTGCCATGCACAGCCCATGGCTTCTATAGGGCCACTGTGCACAACTCGTGCCACAACAATCGTGGCCACGTACTCTTCGCATGCAAGTTTGTTGCTATGGCTCGCACGGTCCCAAAATTTTTCCGGTTGATTCTAGTTCTTCAAACCTTCGAGTCTTCGATACTTGAATGTATTATAGAATAATTTTAAATAAAAAAATACTGCAGTTTTTTTTTATTACAACAACAAAATAAAAAAAAAACTTAGCAACTACCAAGAAGGAAATTATGGCGATGATAGGCCACCCTTCTTGTTACAATCCCAAAATAAAAATACATTGAAATTCTATGACCAAAATTGAGCAATAACAAACCACATATAAAACATATATATATATATATCCATACATTCCAATGTAAATATATATGCGAATACCTAGAGTGTCATCTCTTTCTAAAACATGCATATATACAATAAAAAGAAAAAAAATTCACATACACATACATTAATTAATCAAGGGTACAACCTGGCTCTGATACCAATTGTAGGGAAAATCGCACAATGGAAGCGTGAAAAATTAAAACTTAGGGTTTCGTATAAATGAAAATTTTCCCTTTATAATAACAAGAACCATAACCCTAGATTAATTGAATATGCAAGATCTTTCAATCCAATCACGAACGTGAATCGCCTAGGAGTGTGGGTTCCTCTTCTTTAAATTGTATACCTGAGGATGGAAACAAACAAAATCTTCTTCTTTGTTAGTCACAATAATCCTCCATGAAAAAAACCAAGGACGTCTGGTCACTTGTGAATTATCAATCAATTTGATCGAAACTCGCTTGAACCTTGATTCGATGTTGTACACAAAACCCTTTTAATGCATAGGATACTAGTGTACTATCGAAAAAAAAGTTCCCTCTTTTCTCTATGCTTGGCCGAATTCTTCACACAATGAGTTGGACGAAGTTTTTTTTATAACAATAAAAAAATAAATAAATAACAACTTCTCACACCAAAAACTAAGGCTTGGTTGAAATTTACAACCTATATTTATAGGTTCACAAATCCTCTCCTAAAGAGGATTTACTTGGTAGGCAAGAATCCTATTCCTAGGTGGATTTACATAGTGACCAAGAATCCTTTTCCAAAAGAATTCTTTCCTACACCAAGACTCCTAATTCAACTCATTAGTGTATTTGTGACCATATTAAAGACTTCCTAATTTGACTAGATAAATAATTCCTTTTATTTATCTACTTATCAAATATAGTCTTTAATATTAATTATACTACCAATAGTAGTATAATATTAAGAGACCTTCTCCTATTAAGAAAAAGGTTTTAACTTTTAATTAAATAAATAATTAATCAACAAATTAATTAATTTCCATTTAATTAAATAATAAAATAAAAATTAATATATTTGGCTTTTATATATTAGCCTTGCCGCCCATGACATTATATAGGCATATATATTATTTTTATTTTTTTATTAAATTCATTGGACCTTAATAAAATGTCCACATGTGAACTAGACCTATTCTTACAAAATGAAACAAGTCCACATGCCTTAATACAATTCTAGATGGACCCCTAAATTGGTCCGATAGAATAGATCAAGTGATCCATGCAAGTTCATGTGGATTGAGGATCTTGGCGGGCTATCTAAATTTATGCTTTAATAGATAACCTAATCACAATCAACAAATGATTCACTTATGTCCAATCTATTAATTTTAGTTCATTCCACTAAATAACTAAAATTGAACTCTTAAATAAAGATAGAATAAGTTAATATTTCTTATTCATACCCTAGACAATCTTAATGGAGAAAATGTATCATCGTGAAGAATACCAGTAATCGCCAAGAGCTCATAGACTGCCTATGGCTCTCCAAGTTACCATATTTACTCATATGACCACATTTTGAACTTGGATATTTTGACTTGTCTAGAAGCAATGTTTCAATAGTCACTATTGAAAACTAAACGTAAAGATTTAATATCCAATACCTAAAAATATCCATATGATGGTATTCTACTCACATTTAATAAATGGAGCCATGATGTCCATATCTATAAATGAAGTCCTCTATCGATTAACAAATGAATACCACCAAACTATCGAGGATGGACTATGCTATATAATCGTACTCATTGATAGCTCAAATGATAACACTTGCAACCATGAGTCCATCATTTATCTCAGGATTGAGATATACTCTCCGATTGTTTTCTAATAAAAACTTTTATCCATTGACGGTTCTAGATAAAGTATTTCATTGTGATCCGATTCAATGCACTCAGTGCACTAGATTCTTTTGCCCAAAGACACCACACTTTGATGATTTTAGACTCATCATAGCACATTTGATCCCACTCAAATGCTAACAAAAGAATCTACAACTTTGACAAGATAAAGGTGCTCAACCTTTATCTTAAGTTGTGAATATTATTCAAGACTAACTAAAGAATTATGTCTACCTCATACATATCTTGATGTATGAACAATTCTTCTTTTCTCATAGTCTTTTGACCTTATGATTATTTACTTTTGACAATTATAACAATTAAACTATAAATGCTATAAGATTTGTTAAACTAGAAATCACTTTATTAATATGAAAAGATTGTCAAATGCATTATTATACTCTTGCTATCGAGCATAATCCCAATAGATCATGGGGATGCATCGACTGGTGAAAATGAGGACTTGCGAGATATGTTATCCAGGGGTTCTGTAAGTCGAGGGAGGGAGAATGATTCCTAGAGGAAAAGTGGGATTGTTCAAGGAGATGTTTGTCATTGTTTGGTGGGTTTGATTGAGGATTGTTTATCTGGGAATTACAGGTTACTCGAGATACATCGATAGTAGGGGGTGATGAAGCATTTAGGATTATAGAATCTCTACTAATGATGAGACACCCATGCATGATGAACAGTGGCTATTGACTCGGAGAGAGGCCTGTTAATTGTTTGCATAGGGATGAAGTGGACGTAGATATTCTGAATAGAGATGCTTCGACGGTGATTGAGACTGTAGTGGTTCATGATGGGAATGAAAATGACTTTATTCAAGAGACAATACATGACAAAGTGGTGGTAGAGCGTAAAAAGAGGGGTAGATGGAAACAGTTGGCGAGAGAAGGCAATCAGATTATGAAGATCTTAGATGAGGTGGTAGGCAGGGGTAAAAGAGGGTTGGGTGATCCAACTATCTTGTGTGTGGCTCCGACATTGAAGAAATCTAAGAGGGGGATGGAGGTTACTACTGTTATAGATGAGATATCGGCATCCCGGCTTGCCGGATGTATTGAAATCCATATTTTGAAACGCTTGGGGTATGAGAGGGGGCAGAGCGTTTCGTGTCCTACATTTCTTATTGCAGGAACATCACCCTATGATTGTCTTCCTGGTAGAGACAATTTCTGATCATATTGCTATGTAGAATTTAAGGGATAAGTTGGGTTTTGATGCAAAATTGGTGGTGAATCGGGAGGGCAATATCGATGGATTATGTTTGTTTTGGAAAGCGGATGTTGTGATCTCTTTGCTTTCGTATTCGTGCTTCCATATTGACACAGTGGTCGAATCCTTTAACAGGGTTTTACAGTCATCCAAATTCGTCTCAACGTGCTCATGGATGGAATTTATTAAGATGATTGACGAGTATGTCATCTCTTCTGTGGTTAGTAAGAGGGGACTTTAACGAGATACTTTATTTGTCTGAAAAACTGGGTAGAGTTCAGAGACAAGATTCTTGAAAGGACAATTTCTGAGCTACCCTAGAAGAATTTGGTCTGAAGGGTTTAGGATATGTAGGGCCTCCATTCACGTGGTCTAACCATCGAGAATCACCTAATACGATTGTTGAACGTCTAGACCGCTGTGTTGGTAATGTGGATTGGCAAAATCTTTTCCCAGTTGTCACCATTACTCATCTACCATACTGGAGGTAAGATCACATGCCAATTCTTCTTTATATAAATGAGCATTTGGGGGGTGGGGGCAGCGAAATCAGCGTCCTAGGTTTCACTACGAGTGATGATGGGCAAACAAGAAAGGCTGCCTTGTGCTGATTAAACGGCCTAAAAATATGGTAATTCTAATAACAACATGTCTCGAATGGTTAATAAGTTGGGGTCTTATGCCAGGATACTTAAAATGTGGAATCAGAACAATAGACGGAAGCTACATGTGAGCATTTCTTTGAAGAGGAAAGAACTATTTTGTCTGAGTGAGATTGGGGGTTTGGTCGACTGGAATAGATGTAGAAGAATAGAAATGGAGCTTGAAAATTTGTTATATGAAGAAGAAACATTGTGGCGTCAACAAGCAAGAGTTGTGTGGATGAAATAGGGGGGTCGTAATACGAAATTCTTCCATGCTAAGACCTCTACCCGAAGAAGCCGTAATATGATTTGGGAACAGTATGATGATGATGGAATATGGAGGACTAAGGATGAGGAAATGGTGGAAGTCATCAGTAACTATTTTTCTTCTCTTTTTTCAAGTTCGCAGCCCTCTAGCAAAGATCTGGAAGGTGTGTTCAGGTCAGTTGATAGTAGATTACCGCCAAATTTGAGTGCTTTTCTTGATGGACAATATACTGTAGATGAGATTCGGTGTGCACTCTTTCAAATGAACCCATCGAAAGCTCCTGGTAGTGATGGCTTCCATTCAGATTTTTACTAGAAATTTTGGCCTGTTGTTGGAGAAGATGTCACACAGTTATGTTTGGAGTGTCTCAATGGGGCCGATCGGTTGGGATGATTAATCACTCCTTGTTGTGCCTTATTCCAAAAGTGAAAAGAGTTGAAAGGTTGATGGAATTGCGCCCGATTAGTCTGTGCAATGTGATCTTTAAATGCATTTCCAAAGCCTTTGCAAACCGTTTCCGAAAAGTACTTGATAGTATTATAGCGGATACTCAAAGTGCATTTATTCCGGGTAAATGTATTATGGATAACGCTATGATTGGGTTCGAATGCACGAATGCTTTGCGTAAGAAGGTTTACGGAAAAAAGAAGGGTTTTATGTCTCTCAGATTGGATATGTCGAAAGTGTACGACAGGGTGGAATGGAGCTTCTCAGAAGGGATGATGAAACGTATGGGATGCTCAGAGCGTTGGATTTCTCTTATTATGGATTGTGTATCGTCAGTTAGATATTTTTTCACTCTAAATGGGAAATTTAAAGGTGATGTTAAGCCTACTAGGGGCCTCCGTCAAGGGGATCCAATTTCTCCTTATTTGTTCCTTATTTGTGCGGAGGGTTTTTTGAGTCTGATTTCATTGGCGGAAAGGAGTGATGATTTTTCTGGGTTTCGATGCAGTATATACGGGTAAAAAATTGCTCACTTGTTTTTTGCAGATGATATCTACTTTTCACTCGTGCTAATAGAAATGAATGTTTAACTATTAGGAAGTTTTTGCATATTTATTCCTGATCTTCAAGTTAAAGTGTCAATTTTCAGAAGTCAGCGGTGTTGGGATTATGATCAATAGCAAGAGTGTAATAATGTATTTGACAATCTTTTCATATTAATAAAGTGATTTCTAGTTTAACAAATTTTATAGCATTTATACTTTAATTATTATAATTGTCAAAAGTAAATAATCATAAGGTCAAAAGACTATGAGCAAAGAAGAATTGTTCGTACATCTGGATATGTATGAGGTAGACACAATTCTTTAGTTAGTCTTGAAAAATATTCACAACTTAAGATAAAGGTTGTGCACATTACCTTGTTTAAGTTGTAGAATCTTTTGCTAGCATTTAAGTGGGATCAACTATGTTATGATGAGTCAAAAATTATCAAAGTGTGATGTCTTTGGGCAAAAGAATCTAGTGCACTAGGTGCATTGAATAGGATCACAGTGTACTTTATCCAGAACCGTCAATGGATAAATTTTTTTACTTGACGACAATCGGAGAGTCTATCTCAATCCTGAGATAAATGATGGACTTATGGTTACAAGTGTTATCATTTGAATCATCAATGAGTACGATTATATAGCATAGTCTATCATCAATTGTTTGGTGGTATTCATTTGTTAATCGATAGAGGACTTCATTTATAGATATGAACATTGTGGCTTGATTTGTTAAATGTGAGTAGAATATCATAATATGGATATTTTGAGGTATTTATGGACAAGTCAAAATATCCAAGTTCAAAATATGGTCATACGAGTAAATACGATAACTAGGAGAGCTATAGGTGGTCAATGAGCTTTGATGATTACTTATATTCTTCACGAGGATACGATATCTCCATTAAGATTGTTTAGGTACGAATGAGGAACATTAACTTATTCTATCTTTGTTTAAGAGTTCAATTTTAATTCTTTAGTGGAATGAACTAAAATTAATAGATCGGACCTAAATGAATCATGTGTTGATTGTGATTAGGTTATGTCTATTGAAGCTTAAATTTAGATAGTCCTCCAAAATCCCTAATTTACACGAACTTGCATGGATCACTTAATATATTCTACCAGACCAATTTCTAGGTCCACCTAGATTTTTTTTTTTGGATTTCGGAATCCAAAAGTTGTGGAGGGATGCGGTCATTTGTGATCAAGACACGCGGAAACTCTTCAAAATACCTGGATTGGATCGCCAAGGATGTGGGAATTCTTGGGCAGCCCTAATGGGATGCAATTAGCATTCCATTAATACATTAAGAATATAATTTGTACATTTTTAATTAAATTGGATGTTTAATTATATTCATGTATTAATTTAAGGCATGTGAACTTATTTCTTTTTTTAGTCAGAATGGGCCTAGTTCACATGTGGACATTTTAAAGTCCAGTGGATTTAATAAACTGGAAAAACAATATATAGCCCACATATATGGCTTGGGCGGCAAGGGCTAGTATAATAGCCTAATATATTGTTTTATTTTTTTATTTTTTTATTTATGTAAATGGAAATTAATTAATTAATTATTTAATTAAAAGTCAAAATATTTTTCCTAATAGGAGAGGTCTCCTAATGTCATACTATTGTTGGTAGTATGATAAATATCAAATACTTTATTTGATAGGTAGATACATAAAAAAGGAATTTATTTATCTAGTCAAATTAGGAAGTATTTGATACCTATCAAAACTCTAATTGATAATTGGTCAAATTAGGAAGTTTTTGATCCATAGTCTTCTTCTTTATTCTCTCAACTTCTTCGTCTGTGGATCTATCATCGATGTGGATCAGTGAAAGAGAGAGATCGATATGGATGAAGAAGAGATCACCGATTCATCGGTGACGGCCGGGAAGAAGAAATCACCGGTGAGAGATTGTCGTCACTCATCTTTTGTCACTTGATCTGAGATTGACGACGATCGTAGAAATAGAGAAAAAGAGGGAAAAAGAAAAAAAATTAGAGACAGAGAGGTAAGAGATCAAGAACGAAAGAAAGAGAGATGTGAGATTGTCTGAGAAATGAAAATAAAGAAAGAAGGAGAGAGAATGGGAGATAAGCAGATAAGGTCAACGTTAAAAGAGAACAAAAATTTAAAAAAAATTAAAATTAATTGGAACCGACGGTTCAAAAATCGGAACCGAACCGCCGGTTTCTTGATCTATTTTTTTCCTAGACGAACCGGAATCGAACCTTCACCTCCATGGTTACGGTTCGGTTCCGTTCGAACTGTGGTCATGTCTAGTTTGTGTGGTTGAAACATTGTTCGTTGACTGTGCAGAGTCTGGTCGTGGGATACCCCGAGCACTAAGTAAACCTTTTCATTTCATTGAATTTCCTTTTTTCAAAAAAATAAATAATAATAAACTGTATATTGCATTTGATAAATAAAGTTTTTTCATTAAAAAATGTATAAAATCTCGTACCAGATTATTAGACCTCAATCTAAATTAATGTAATTTAAATTCAATTAAATTTATTTATAAACAAAATTTGAAATACTATAATAGATTTAGTTTGACATACTTCTCATCCAATCAATAAACCCTAAGATCTCAAAATTTAATTTATTGTATTAAAATAGATCATCTATTATTATGATACATATTATTTTTTCTTTAGTATTTTTTTTATTTTAGTGTCTTAATTTATTTAGAATCAACATATCAATAATTTACTAATAATCAGAAGAATATATATATAAAAAATACATGTCTATTAATATTTATTAATCAATTATTTTTGTATAAATTTAAAGTAAATTCATTATAAATACAAAAAAAAATCTTATTATAAAATTATATTGTAATTTATTTTGTTGAGAATAAATATTATAATTTTCCATGGTTTATGGTGTTTTTCTTGTTATTATTTATTTTTTTAATATTACATTTCCTGTTTTTATTTCCTTTTGAAATAAAATTATTTAATTCTTCTTGTGTAAGCGTTCTATTTTATTTTATCTAAACTTCATTATACCACTAATTTTTCATTTTCTTTTGCACATCACTTCTTAACAGAAATGGTTGTACACCTCTCTTCCACATTGGTGAACAGGACCTTGTGGTATGTCCCTCACACCTACTCTATGAGGTTGTGAGTTTGAGTCTCTCCTCCCTCCTTTAAAAAACCTGAATTATATTATTGTAATATTTTTTTTAACATTATATACATATACACACGTAATCACATGTAACTTGCAAGTAATAGTATACCGGTAGTTTGGTACACATTAGAATGTCAATGTATATAAACATCATATTTAGTTAATACTACAATTTAGTTCAAGCAGAACTAAATTATAGTATTCACCACTATACCCAAAAAATTAAGATTATACATTTAAAAACCTAAGCACTAAAAATATATTTAGTATAATGCAAGTTCTTGTTAAGTATTATAGCTTGAAGCTATATTCAACCATTCACCGACCTTGATGCTAGCTTTGGTAATTATATATTCATTCACACCGACTTATAATATACATTTTTTTATTTCAAACAAATCAATCAGGATTCAACAGCAATACAGTTCTTACAATATTTATTTAGTAAAGCATATGTCACTCAACCAATGAAATATCACCACGTGTCCTCTCGTTACAAGGCCACAGAGCATTATTGGGACAATGACATGTTTCATTTTCTACATGTATATGGTGGTGCTTGCCAACTCTGAAGCAAAAACTGCTTTGAAACTAATTAATTAGACATAAAATTTGTCACTACTCTTTATAAGCATTTGCCTAAAGTTGCATGCAATGACTTATTTGCTCAACTTTCGGCCAATATGCTGAAATCACTTGGTTGTTAGAGAGTCATAATAATTTGTTGACCTCTGGGATCCTCTATAGCCGCATTTCACACATTAATTTTTGTATATTATTATTTGGATTCCTATATATATTTATTTATTTTTTAAATATCTATTTTTTTATCCATTATCCATTTTTTACCAGTTTGGTCCCTATATTTTAATAAACTCATCAATTTGGTCCTTCTGACCAGATTTTTGATGATCAACAATCAAAAAAAATATAAATTGACTCTCTTACCCTTCATTTAAATTAAAAGGTTTAAAAGTACGATTTTACCCTTTAACTTTTTTAATTTTTACAATTTAACTTGGATTGTAATCCAACCAATTTTTGACACGTGTCACTAAATTTTAAAAGTAAAAATTAAAAGATAAACAAATGCTTTAAAATAATAAAATTATGAATTTTTTATAAAGAAAATAAAATAAATAGAGAAATAAAAAATATATTGAATAAAATAAAATAAAATAAAATTGTTTGAAAACTTAAAATATAACATATAAATTAAAAATTGATTTTTTTAAAAACAAAAAAATCAATTAAAAAACAAAAGAAAAAACAAAAGAAAAATGGGGTGGAGATCTAGACCGGATTGGATCTCCACCAAAAAATTAAAAAACAAAAAGAGAATCGTGACCATTCTGTCTTCCATCTTTCTCTCTTATGTCTCTCATTCCTTCTCCATCTCACGGTTCTCTCATGTAGAGAAAAATAAGGGTTTTGATAAAAATTGAGCAGCGGAATATATATAGGTTTCAAAACTTTTCATTGAGAAAACAAATTTTCAAAACCGATCTTTATATATACATGCATAAAAAAAAACTTAAAACATACCTGGTTATTCTCTTGAAACTTTGATTCTGATTTAACCACCAAGCCTTCTGAGCTATAACCCGCAATCTGATAACTTATGTAAGGGCACATCACAGATACGGACATGACTAGACGAAAGTTACTAAAGAACAAGATGACAACACTTTATCCTCTCCTTTTTAGTTCGGTCGGCTCCTACAAGAAGAACAAAAATAACTTCTTTTTTTCTTATTGACTCACCCTCTCTCTCTCTCTTTGTATTAGGTTTTAGGTTGCTTATTTTCATTTCTTGATATGTATCTACTTGTATATATATAGCTGGACCCTAGGGTTTAGTAGTCCAAATCAAAATAGAAGGTTACAGAAGAACAAGAAGACAACATTTTATCCTCTCTTTTTGAGTTCGGTCGGCTCCTACAAGAAGAACAAAAATAACTTCTTTTTTTCTTATTGTTGCACCCTCTCTCTTTGTATTAGGTTTTAAGTTGCTTATTTTTGTTTCCTGATATGTATGTATGTATGTATGTATGTATGTATGTAACATGATCATAGGTTTAGTAGTCCAAGTCAAAATAGGATTCTAAATCCTATTTTAATTTGGTCACCACTAAGACTTGAAACATGTGACCTCTAAGATTAAAATAATCTATATTATTTTCTAATCATTTTGTATTAGTCATGGTTCGAACCTTTAACCTTTTATTCATAATTAATAATTATTAATATAATTCAATTATTAATATACTAATAAAATAATCTTATTATTTAATCAGTTCCCTGAATTTATTCGTGTCACTTTTGTAACACAATTAATTGGACTATCCAATTAATTTAACTGTGACCTTTATTATCAATAATCGTAAAGGGCTAGCTAGGGGACCTAATGGACCCACGGTTTTGAGCTTCAATAATACTTAAAAATATTAATTAAACTCTTCAATTAATATTCCATGATTATTAACCTCGAAGTTATTCCACTAAAAACCTGAGGTTGTACTCTTGAAACTGCAGATGTATTACACAGACTGAAATCTTTGTGTCCTTTGATATAGCTATTATATATGGTATGATCCTCCACGAGTAGCTCATAATTAGAGTCAGGTCATAAAGTTTGTTATAACTCTCTAATTATATCTTTTCCTATAAGTATCATTGATACTCTAATGAACAATTATATCCTGTCTTCCATTACGGAAGAAAGAGAGCGTTCTTAATTGTTCAAGTCTTGAGTCAACCCTTAAGGGAACTACTCATCTACTTCTCGTAAGAAGGACAGGATTCCTCTACTGTGTGTGAACCTTCACAGCCACAAGCTAAACTGTGACTCCAAGATACGGAGTTATTGATCGGGAATATTACTCCGATCTCACCCATGGTATGTCAAAAGCCACAATCCAACCTGAAGAAATCAGTAAGACACTCAGGATTAAGATCACCCATATATAGCCATAATTTGTCGATATATATGAATCTCTTCATTTAACGGTTCTTGGTGAGAAATTCATATAGATCGTTGTTCTATCCTATATGATTTCATCATATAAGGTGCCTCAATTCCCACATTACTACATGAGTAGTTTAAGATAAGACTACTGTACCTTACGGAATGGATCACAACTATAGATTAACCATAAACAAAGTACCCAGCTTTATTTGCTCTCTACTGACTCTTTAGATTGCAAGCCTCAAACTGAATCATTCTGTATATGAAACTCATATACCCAGCTTAAGATTACATCCTACAATCTTAGATGTTTTGCACATATGATATAGGCATACAGATGTTAATAAATCAATATTTATAGAATGAAAAACTAACTTCTTTTACTCATGTTTTTATAACATTTACATATCACAAGCTTTAGGGCATAAACACCAACACTCTCCCACTTTCACTAAAGCAAGTGGGACATATCTCGTAAGCTTAGACCCTCTAGGTGACCTTCAAATACTTTAGCCGTCAAGTTCTTTGTAAATGGATCAATCAGGTTATCCTGTGATGCGATCTTGGTCATGATCGCGTCTCCTCTTTGCAATATCTCCATTATGAGATGATATTTCCTCTTTATAGGCTTCCCTCTTTTGTGGTTTCTTGGTTCTTTGGAACTAGCCACAACACCACTATTATCACATTAAAGCGTGATGGGCTTATCCAAATCTAGAACATCTTTCAGATCACTCAAAAACTTACAAAGCCATACATCCTACTTAGCTGATTCACAAGCCGCTACATATTCAGCCTTGTTATTGGTAAAATCTAAAGGGAGATGAGTCAACATAATTACCCAAGGATACAGGAATTATAGATGTCACATCACCAAAAGTCAACCATTCTTTATTGACTAAAGATGGTTTAATAACACCTGGTCGGGGCTATCAAGATGGTCGGGATAAGGTCCCTGGTCGGGACTGAATCATTGGTCTGGATGAGTAAAGGTTTGGTAAGGTTTTCATAGATTGTTAGTTTCTCAATTTTTCATTGGCTTATTTCGATTGACAAACCAAATTTGGGAATAATTATGTAAGGGTAGTCTAGGTCAGCTTTGCTCGTGATCAAGTTCAAGCTTCAAAGGTATATCACTTGTTTAACTCTTTAAAGAGATTTAGTTGCACACATACACTAACATGCATTTGTATTGACATGCATTTATTCCTTGTTTCTCTTTGCTCATGTGTGCATTCCTTCACAATCACACTTGCACTTCATGTTTTCTTTTATTGCATCTATGATTGCATTTATGTTTCCATGATCATGCAGTGCTTTTAATCATATGATTACTTGTTGTGTGTATTGAGTTAGATTTGGTTTGGTTATTTTGAGTAATGTGTCTATTTTCGAAAGAATGGTTTTCAATGATTTAAGTATTTTTCAAAATTGATATTTGTATGGTCTTATTACCACAACACTTTATACATTGCTTCAAAATGAGTTTTGAAAATTTATGTACAAACTATACACCCATAAATTTCCAACGGTATACTATTCGTAATATTTCATGACCGTTTGGATTGGTTTTGAAATCTCCAAAGTGACCATAAAAATAGGGCATCTCTGTTGTTGTCTGTTTCTGACATTTTGTCACTCATTTGACCATATCTTTTTCTATAGTCATCCAAATCAAATTTTGTTAATTGGATTAGAAAGTAGACTTCCATACATTTCCAACGGTATATTATACTAAAGGTTTTTGAAGTCGTTTGGTCACGTTTTGATATGCTTGAATTTCAAGGTGGAGTGCTGAGAGCGGATTTCGCTCAATGTTTCGCCCCCTCTTGGTGCGAAACAAGTAGCGAAAATTGTGGCAACCCTTTTCGCTCCCAAACTCTTCGCTCTTTCAAGAGGTGAAACCAGTAACGAAAATTGTGACAGCCCTTTCGCTCCAAAACTTTTCTCCCCCTCAAGGGGCAAAACTAGTAGTGAAAAACCTGTTTGGGCAAAAACGTATTTTCTTGTGCAGCTCGTTTTTACACCTTATATATATCATCTTCTTCCTAAATCAGACCTAGAGCTCTGAAATTGAATCCCCAAGAGAGAGAAATTGAATCCTAGAGAGAAAGAGCTCTAAGAACTTAATTTTACTCAACCAAACTTCAAATCACAATCATCAAGCATCATCAAGCATCTTTCAAGCATGTGTCTTTTGTTTGTTCATGACTAGGTATTCTCTACATGCTCTAGACTTTATAGTTTCATTATTATGACATGTATACCTAGGTTTTAACTTTTATTGCAAATTAAATGCATGCTTGTGTGCGTAATAGCTTTTATGACATGCTTGTGGTATTGGTTGTTGGTTGAGAGTATTGATTAGTGATAGCTAGAATTTAGGACGGTTTTACCCTTCTAGCTAATTCTTCTTGCCTTTGCATTTAGAACATTGATATCTAGGATTTGCTTTTCTTGTCATTATTAATCCTAGATAAGCATGAATGTTTTGACCTAGCATTTTTGCATATAGAATATTCTTGCATATTCACTTAGGTTGTCATTATCTCTTCATTGTTGATTAAGATTGTGGCTAAGTGGTTAGTGCATAAGGTTGGTTATCCAAAATCAATATAAAAGGCCTGTCGGGTATAGTAACCGTATTGGGTGTGACAGGAGGTCAACCTAGGTTGTAAACTTTCATTCAATAGTGGATTTTGAGGATCGAGTGTGGCGCACTGAACATCTCGTGGTTTTTCCCATTTGGTAGGTTTCCACGTATATATTGCGTGTTGTTATTGCTTTATGTTTATTGTCATTTATTTGAACAATTCGTAGAATGGGGTAGATTTGGTAATATTGATAAATTCACAAAATTGGGAATCAATCGAATTAAAACCTATTCACCCCCCTCTAGGTTTATAGACACACAATTTCTAGGGAATTTCATAGATGGTTAGCAGATCAACACGTGGATATTATCGAATACATACAGAATGAGTCTTACTCCAATAAGGTGTCTCAAAGCACACTTTGACAAGGAATCGAATTTCCTTATTGATGTCAGAGTCCAAATTAGGCATGAAGTCCAATGTGAGAAGAACATGAAACAGATAAGAAGGATAAAGTGACTCAAACACGTCAATTCAACTAACTTGTATAGCACAAATTAGGGTTCTATGCATGTATAAATAGACCCTATTAGCACCCATAAAAAATAGAGGAAAATATAGAGAAAGCACGAGAGATTGAGTGTGTAATTATTACAATATAGTGAATTTCTTCTCACCGTCACCGGTAACCGTGGATGTTTCCCCGCATTGAGGTTTTACCACATAAAATCTTTATGTTCCCTTTAATTCTTTAATCATTCATAACTAGCAATTGTGTGATCTCATATATACTTTGTTCAACTTGTGATCGATCCAAAAATCACCTTCAACAACTGGCGCTAGAAGAAGGGGGTGAACCTCCAGAGTTTTGACTAGCCAGGGATTTAGTCATATAAGGCAAAATTATGGTTTCCAGCACTAATAGAGATTCGTCCCCAAACATCATTGGCGGTTCGCAGAAGGCAAATGTCATGGATGTCAATGCACCAGGAACAGATCCACCTCAAAGAACTTCACCATCAAACAAACAGGATGTCATAACAACCACGGGCTTGACTATAAAAATATCTCCATATGCGTTTAGGCAAGTTCAAGAACCCTGCGGAGAGTCATTGATGACGCCGCTAGATAGGGAATTAGCATAACTACAACTGCAAATCTATGTTCGCCATACCAACTCTCTACACCCGTGGTAGTTCAAGGACCCAAGGTGCGCTCTGAGATCGTGACAATTGCTTCAGGGGCACCCCAAAAACCCGGAAGAGATAGAACGGAGAAGCGGGACAACAGAGAGTGTTCACATAGAAGAAACAGCCCACATCAGGATAGAAGAGTGGAGGAACGTGAGGGGTCAAGCTCACATGAGGATACCGTGAGGTACGACGGTGCAGGATAATACTATGAGCAAGAAGATATGTATGATGGACGGGGAAAAAAATCTCGATCGGATATAAGTGAAGACGAACATGCCCCCCGAAGGTGAAGAGACCCGTATGGGCTCACAATCCGCCAAAAGTTAGACAGGCATGGCGAACCCAAAGGAGAACGTGAAGTTCTTCTCAGAAGGATAGAAGCCTTGGAGAAAAAGCAAAGTCAAGAAAAACCATTGGTCAGGAATTTCGGAAGTCCATTTGCTGACACCATAAGGTAAGCTCGTTTTTCAACTAAATTTCGGATGTCGCATATAGAGTAATTCAAAGCCAATACCGATCCACAAGAACATATTAGAAGATACCAGAGCGACATGGCTTAGTATGACAATGATGATGCCCTCATGTGTCGTATGTTCCCTTAGACATTGGGAGATCAGGGATCCAGATGGTTCGGTGGATTAACTTCAGGGTCCGTCAGGAGCTTCGAAAGATTGTCACGAGCATTCACAAGACAATTTATAGGAAATATCTAGCGGAGGAAATCGGTGTTAGCTCTTTCTACCTTGAGGCAAAGAAAAGATGACAAGCTAAAAGATTATTTAACCAGGTTTTCACAGGAGGTATCGGAAGTTCAAGATCCCAATGATGACGCAGTGGTATCGCATTCATAAATAGCTTGCAACACAGTCCTCTTACCTTGAACCTAAGGCAGCAGGGGACCGACCATATATGCGAGCATGGTAAATTATGTCGAGGGATACACCATGGTAGAAGAAGAACAAATTGCCTACGGAGGAGAGTTCATACATGAGGGTCGTCCTGCCAGCAGTCAAAAGAGCAAAGAAGGTGGTTCAAAAAATAATGGTAAGAACGACCCGAAGGTCAACGGAGGAAAAGGAAAAGACGGGCGAAAAGATGATGATAGAGCAGGGAGGAATTCGAGGTGCCCATACACCAATATACTCCGTTAGCCAAAAAGCAGGAGGAAATCCTAAATATAATAGAAGATAAAAACTTATATAAAAAACCACTCGAGGTAATCAAATTTCGCCAGAAGAGATACCACAAAGTATTGCCGATTCCACTAAGAAAACATCCACGAAACCTCCAAATGTTACCAACTCAGGGATTACATTGAAAAGCTAATCCAAGAAGGTCACCTTACTGACGTCATCCTCAGAGGAGGGGCGTATCGACAAAAGGATACCTACGTAGGGGATCAGGGACAGGAGTTATAGGAGAGCTATATAGAAAAGGGTTCTCCAAAGCCCTTCAGAAATGTGTGGACCCGATCAGAGGTAAGCAAATATTGGAAAGCATCTACAGGGGAGTCTGTGGGAACCACTCGGGTGGCAAAAGCTTGGCACATAAAACACTCGGACAAGGTTTTTACTGGCCAACTCTATTTGAAGACGCACAAGGTACTGCAAATCAATACGATGGATGTCAAAAGGTAGCTAATGACATCCGAAGGCCACATGAGCAGTTGAAAAACTTAACATCGCCATGGTCGTTCACCATGTGGGGAATAGATCTGATTGATCTGATGCCAACTGCGACTTAAGGAGGGGCAAATCATGCTATAGTGGTCGTCGACTACTTCACAAAATGGGTTGAAACGGAAGCACTAGTACATATCACAGAGGTTAACACGACCGATTTTGTAAAGAAAAGTATCATTTATCGGTTTAGAGTCCCAAAAACTATAATCACAGACAATGGAACTCAATTCGATAGTGACAACTTCAAAAATATATGTCAAGACTTCAGGGATAAAGAACTATTACGCCATACCAACTCACCCTCAGACTAATGGTCAAACGGAGGCGGTGAACAAAATAGCAAACATGCTCTGAAGGCGATGCTGGAGGAAAGGAAAAGAAACTGGGCAGATAAATTACACGAAGTTCTATATCGGACTACAGAAAGGACTTTAACAGGGGAAACACCCTACTCGTTGGCATTCGGGATGGAAGCGGTGATTCCAGTTGAAATATTTCACAAGTCCCCTAAGGTACAGCTCTTCGATTCCGAAGGGAATGTGGAGATGTTAAAACAAGACTTAGACGAGTTGGAAGAGAGAAGAGATATGTACAGGGTGAGAAATGCTGCATACCAACAAAGGGTAACAAGGTATTATAATTCGCATGTCAAGTTAAAAAGATTCCAGTTCGGAGACCTAGCTCTGAGGAGAGTGACGCTCAATACAAATGATAAGTCCGCAAGTTCACTAGCTGACAAATGGGAAGGACCATACCAAGTGGTCGGAATAGCAGGACATTGAGCATATCGACTTTCCCGACTAGAAGGAACCGAGCTTTCTAGGCCATGCAATGCACAGTATTTAAAGATCTTCTACCCATGAGAAGATTCTTATGTTTGTTTTTATTATTTATTTCCATAATGTAAGCTTTAAAATTATTATCATTTGCTAACTGTCTTTTATCTTCTGAGAAATTAATAAAAATCCTCAGGGGAGCAATTATAAATATCAAGAACAGTGTTCAAAACCAAGTATTCGCTCATAAGAGTATTTACAGGATACCTCAGATAATCGGTCAAGACCGATAGGGATCCTGAGAGGCCAAGTGAGGAGGCTAAAAAGCATTAGTCGTCAAGACAATGCACACTCACCGAAACTAACTGGGTGCATATGAAGCACTGTTAGGGCACCTTCGGGTACATAAACCTGATGGGATGCGCCAAGAGTTGGATAAGGTGAGAATCCTACCTATAAGATAAGGCAGACACAGTCATAGATGCTTATAAAGATGGTGGGACAAGTTACACCTTATCGCAACGAATCTTGATCAACAGACTATCAAGAGACGTCCCAATGACCTAGTTGAAAGATAAAAGATGAAAGTCTATAAATATAAACTACACAATTGATTTACAAATGAACACTGCTCAATTGAATGATATATATCAAACGGTCGGGGAGCAGTCAGAACCCGAGTGGGAAAATACAATTTGATCATAAAAAATGAGGCAAATAAGTTGATCACTACATGATGACGCAGGCTCAGAAAATTTGGTTATCAATCCCAAACAATTGGTATACAAGCAATTATGCTTAGCCTAACTCAGAATCATCAACCTGGCATGGGTCAGTATGCATAGTTCGGGCTGAGATAAAATATGAAAGAATTCAAGCATAGAAACCACAAACCAAAAATGGTAAACGTCTCGAAGATGAGAAAATAAATAAATAAATATATATATATATATATATATATATACATGATCGGTCAAGTGTTACAAATATAAATACACATATAAAAAAAAGCCACAAAAAGTCGAGATGCTTCAACTGTTACCAGTAACAAAGGAACCCTGGGACCGGAGGAAGGAGCATTATCATCTTCATTGAAGTTTTTAAAATCTAGCTAAGAAATGTTGTCATCAGGATCAGCAGATACAAAGGGTGAATAATCTATATCGGGGGAAGGACCGACGTCAACTCCTTTGGTCAAAGTTCCATTATCTTGGCTAGCGTGAAAAGACACAAGGGATACCTTCGAGGGGAGCTCGAGATGCATGGGAAGGGGATTCTTTCCGATAGATCTGCTATAGGCCTTCCACCGAACCTACTGATTCTCGATCGCTTACCGGGACTCTCTCTGGTGCTTAGATATTGTTCGATCCCATTTCAAGCGGACCACTTTTGAAGACCTCTCCTTTGTACCAAAGAACGTTCTAGCAGTTGCCAGACCTCTCTCAAATTTCCTCAGTAGTGTAGCATCGAAAGCAGTGGACTTTTTATACTTGTTAACATTTTGGACTTCGAGGTCTAGCCTGGCTTCATGCGAAAGAACCTTCATACCGACCTGTTGTTGCCCTAAGTCTTTGGCAAGATGCTCATAGTGAAGCCTAGCCTCCTCAGACGCATGTTGCACCTCCGACATCTTCTGCTGAGATGTGGCAAGGAAATCCCGGGCAACTTGAGCCTCTTCTAAAGATTTCTTCTTTGCTATCTCGACTAAGATGGCCCTCGATTCGAGTTCAGCACTCCGCAGTTCAGCCTTAGCAACTCTCTTCTCAAGCCCAACATTCCTTGTAGTAAGTTCCCTAAGAGCTTCATCAGACGCATCGGCTCTGTTGTGAGCATTCACGAGTGTTTTTCTCAGAGCCATCTCGGTTGCTGTATATGCCTTTAGCTTCTCTGCATACTGGCTAGCTTTGAAATCACTGGCATCAAAAGACTTTAAAGCCTCATATTTCTCAGCGAGAGCCATCTTCAGCTGAGAAATCTCAGCAGCCTATTTATTTTTCTCAGAAATTACCCGAGTTAATGCTTCCACCCACTGTAAAAGATCAACGAAAAGCAAATTAGACAGACAAAAGAACCGGAAGAAAAATAACAAAAATGATGGAGAGACTTACGAAAACACCATTATTAAATATCATACGGATCTGCTCAAAATCCGTAGCTTCTTGGGCATCCTTCCAGTACCCTTCGCCAATATATCCAACCCAGATGACATTGAACGAAGCATGGAAGGGGGTCTGTCTGAGAATTACTGCATAATGGAAAGTGAGAAAGCTCAACAGCAGAAACAACATGAGCAGATTGATCCTGAGTAGAGGAAGGAACAATACGATCAGCGGAGGTTGGAGTCTTTGAGATCCCGACGTCTTTGCTAGGAAGATTATCAAGTGTAGCAACTCGAGGCCTTCGCCCTTAGAAATTTGACCTTTGATAACAATAGGCATAATGGAAGGGGCACCAATAGGCTCACTCATCCCGATATCCCCCTCAATTTGTATAGTTGCTTTTTCCATTGGTTTAAAAACGGAACGGAGAGCTTGCTCCTCAGACAAATCAAGGAAGCTTTCATCAGCTATCTTCTCTTCCTCGTCAGGACCACCCTCATCATCTTCAAAATCAGTGAAAACGATTTGACACCTTATAGTAAACTGCATTGGAGTATCCTTATGGCAGCAGGGGGTGGCACAACCAAAACCTCGGGAGACTCATTCAGGGGAACGTCTGGTCCTCAATCTTGGTTGATTCGGAGGGAACGAAAGACAGATTTAATGTACCCCGATCACTCATTCTCTTTGATCGTAATTCTCACGACATAAGATCGTAAATTGTCTCCTGGTCTTCCTCCCCCTCCTCCAAGATGATCGGATCAACCACTAGGGTAGGCAATGACGGATCAACCTTAGATGCAAGACTTGCTCTTATGCAAAGGGCATCGGGAGCGGATGACCCTTCAGCGATCTCAGCAACCTTGTGGCTCAGAGCCTTGACAGTCATATCTACTTCATGTGACTTCTCCCTCTGTGAATCTTCCCTTCCTCGACGCTCTCTTTTAGACTTATCACGGTAATGTCTTCCATGATTGGATGCTTAAGAACTATATCTAACCCGACTGACCTTTTCTTTGGAACGACCTCGATGATCACTTTTAGATCGGGGAGGAAGAAGATCACTCGCACCAACCCATTCAGAGGGGATATCTGAAGAATGACGATCAAACTCATACGCATGTTTCACGGTGTCATATTCAGGTGGAGGAATTCTCTGAGCAACTTGATCGACTGTAGCCTTCCTACTGACCCGATCAACATGTTTAGCCTTCTCGGCCTGGTCACCTCAGACGATATCCACATCATACACTAAAAGGAAAAATCAACGATTCGCATAGGGAAAAAGTACACACGACGGTCTACACTGGAAAACGAAGCAAGATTGACTCACATCGTCTGCGACAGGCATAATTAGTAAGAAAAAGCCCTGCATTGATTAAATCTGCCTCAACGTAAAAGACACGGTGGTCTCTTTCTTACCAAAAAGTCTCAGTTGCCTTGACTACCATATCAGCTTGGCTCTTTGTCAGAGAAAGGGAAGTTTTGTTCTAATGCTTGGGGTTGCAAAAGTGCCTCGAAACTCTATTCCGTATCAGCCCTTATGTAGGGTCAACAACAACTACTTCACCCCAGTCACCTCCAGTGAAGAACCAACTATTCTTCCAGTATTTGTTTGAGGAGGGGAACCCCTAGATAAATCCCTTGTGATCTTTATCCGAAGGGGGTACAGGTTTCCCCTTATACCCATGAGGAATCTACAGACTTTGAGGTGTGGATTATAGGTAAAAAGTGTATCCACTATCAGATCGGTTCAGCGTATAAAAGAATCGGATCTTTTGAGGGGTCGGGGTTGTTTCGCCCCAAGCTTTTTCCATAGATGCCCCAAACTTACTACTACCCGGTAAGAATTGGGGGTCAGTTGGGCAGGAGCAATACCAGCCTCCGCCAGGAATCGGATGAAAAAAGGTTGATGGGGGAGAGTAACACCTGAGGATAACATAGCCCCTTATATAGCAACTGTACCAGGGGCAGGGTTCCATACAGCCCAATCGTTGCTACAAGATAGTTTTTGTGCACTGGTCAGATCGAATCGGTCCTCGAATTTTGCTAGCTTAGTCTCAGTCACAACATTTATCTCCAAATCGAACGAACAAGGGTGATCGGCGCTGAACCTTAGCATCCGAGTGTGACGTGTGGGACAAAAAAAGGTTCAACATGCAACGAAAACATGAGAAAAACAAAATTAGGATTTGCGTATATAAAAAAAAATCCCTTTTAATAACAAGAACATTAACCCTAGATTAATTGATGTATATAAAAAGTATCGTACCTTCTTTTTTTCATGACGATTGAACTAGCGTCGAATTGAATCCGCAAGATCTTCCAATCCAATCACAAACATGAATCACCTAGGAGTGTGGGCTCCCTTTCTTTAAATTGTATACATGAGGATGGAAACAAACAAAATCTTCTTCTTTGTTAGTCACAATAATCCTTCAAGATAAAAACCAAGAACGTCCGGTCACTTTTGAATTATCAATCAATTTGATTGAAACTCGCGTGAACCTTGATTCTATGTTGTATACAAAACCCTTTTGATGCAAAGGATACTAGTGTACTATCGAAAACAAAAACATTCCATCTTTTCTCTGGTAGTCCGCCTGGAGCTACCTTGCTTTAACATATCGACACAAACATTAACCGAATCGGAGTTAGAGAGATCAGAAGAGAAGGGGACAAATTCTAAGCAAGCTATAGAGTAATCCACGTTTAATGCAGTAGGTTGATAAGAAGAAGGAAGATGTCCCTAATGAATAGATTCAAGCCTAGCGACATTTTCGTTATCACCAGCCTCGATGGCACGAAGAAGAAGCTCAAAATATCGATGGCTAAGAATAGGAACCATACCTTGAAAAGCGTCTGAAAGGATGAAAGATCTGGGAAAATTAGGGGTTCAAAGGAAAAAAGAGAGTTAGGGATTATCTTCTGGTATAAATGGAATATCGAGTTGCAAAGAAGAGAAGTGAAACACCTCAAAGCTATATATACCAGTAAGTGATGTCACCAGGTAAGACGTGCATTATCAGCTGAAAGTGGGGGTAGGTGCGTCGGAACCAAAAAACACGCGCTGTTTGAACTTCGAAAGAGAGATGCAATGATTTCATCAGCCAAAATATGTGTGGTTAATAACTGTAGCACATTAAAGAACATTAATGGACTACAAGACAAAAAAGGATAAAAGTGAATTAAACACACGCAGCCGGATGCATCCTACTTGCGATAGTTATTCGACCTCGTATGTTTAGGGGGTGTTGTCATTGGTAAAATCTAAAGAGAGATGTGTCAGCATAATTTTCCAAGGATACAGGAATTATAGATGCCACATCACCAAAAGTCAACCATTCTTTGTGACCAAAGATGGTTTCATAACACCCGGTTAGGGCTATCAAGATGGTCGGGATAAGGTCCCTGGTCGGGACTGAATCATTGGTTGGGATGAGTAAAGGTTTGGTCGGGTTTTCGTAGATGGTCAGTAGATCAACACGTGGATAGTATCTAATACATACAAAATGAGTCTTACTCCAATAAGGTGTCTCGAAGCACACTTTGATAAGAAAGCGAATTTCCTTATTGATGCCAGAGTCCAAATTAGGCAAGAAGTTCAATGCGAGAGGAACATGAAACAGGAAAGAAGGATAAAACGACTCAAACACGTCAATTCCACTTACTTGTATAGCACAAATTAGGTATCTATGCATATATAAATAGACCCTAATAGCACCCATAAAAAAATAGAGAACAATATAGAGAGAGCACGAGAGATTGAGTGTGTAATTATTACAATATAGTGAATTTCTTCTCGTCGTCACGGCAACAGTGGATGTTTCCTCGCATTAGGGTTTTACCACGTAAAATCTTTGTGTTCTCTTTAATTCTTTAATCATTCATAACTAGCAATTTTTTGATCTCATATATACTTTTTTCGACGTGCGATCGATCTAAAAATCATTGTCAACATGCTTCCATAGTAGAATAAACAATATAAGATTGGTTAACACTCCTCCACACTATGGTTCCACCATCAAGGGTGAATACTGACCCAAACATGGATTTCCTAGAATCCTTATCTGACTGAAAGTCAGAATCCGTATATCCTAACGGGATCAAATTTTTTCCTGAACATACAAGCATATAATTTCTCGTTCTCCGAAGATACTTGAGAATAACCTTCACAGCAACCCAATGATCCAATCCTGGGTTGGACTGGAAGCTGCTGGTTACTCCTACTGTAAAGCAGATGTCAGGTCTCATGCAAAACATATCATAAATGAGACTGCCCACTGTTGATGCATAGGGAAACCGTCTCATATCCCCAACTTCTTGAGGTATCTTAGGAGACTGTTCCTTAGACAAGTGAACTCCATGTCTATAAGGCAAATTACCTTTCTTGAAGTTCTCCATTGAGAATCATACAAGTATTTTATCGATAAACGATGTCTGAGATAGTGCTAACGGTTTGTTCTTACGATCCCTTATTAATCGGATCCTTAGAACATAACTTGCATCTCGCAAATCTTTCATTTAGAGTTAGTTAGCAAGCAAGCCCTTTACTTCTGATAATATTCCTACATCATTCCCAACAGTAGTAGGATATCATCCAAGTAAAGGACCATAAAAACTACTTTCTTGTCAACGATCCGCTTGTAGACACAAGGTCTATCAACATTTTCCTTAAAACAATAGGTTTTGACGGTAGTATCTGTAGGTATCCAAATTTACGTTGCGCAGCGGAAGCGGGGTTTTAAAATTTTATGTAACTTGTAATCCGTATACAACATATAAGAAAATATAAATATGGATTTAGATTATAACCTTGATGCTAACTCATTCGTTTCTTTAAGCTTAATTCCGACTATGAGCCACCAAGTCTTCCTCGCTATGTCCCGCGATCTGGTGACTGTGTGAGGGCACACCATGATCTTCCACGATCAGAGAGGATGCAGAGGCTTGAAGAAAGAACTCATTCTTTTCTTCTCTAGCAAATTCGGTCACACCAAGCAAGAAGAATTTTTTGTTTATTTCTTTCTGTCTTTTGGTGAAATCTTCCTAGACTTTCTAGAGTTTTGCCTTTTGAGTTTTCGGTTCAAAGAATCACAATTAGTCTCTTGTCTCCTAGTTATGTAAATATATATATATATATATATATATATATATATATATATATATATATCTATATATATATATAAAAACTATATACAAATCCCTTTTTCAAATATATTTCCATATATTAAGATAAAAAGTATGTAAGTGCCCTAGGTAGAGTAGGATTCTAACTCCCACATAACCCTAGTTGACTTGAACTTAAACACTAGACTTTTTAAAGAATAAAATAATCTAATTGTTTTTATCTTTGTTTCAGTCATGATTTGAACATGCAACCTCAAATTAATAATTCATTAATTAATAATTTATTAATTAAATGATCAAATTATCTAATATATTTAATTATTAATATATTAATTAAATAATATCATTATTCAACTAATCCCTTAATAAATATGTGTCACTTTCGTAACAAAATTAACTGGATAATCCAATTAATCAATCGTGATCCTTGTTACCATTAATCAATCGGGCTAACAAGGGGACCTAATGGACTCATAGTTTTGTGCTCTAATAATACTTATAAATAATTGATTGAACTCCTTAATTAATATTTCATGATTATTAATCTCGGAGTTATTCCACTAAAAACCCGAGGTTGCACTCTCCCAACTGTAGATGTATTACAAAAACCGAAATTAAAGTTGTCAATTGATATAACTATTGCATATGGTATGATCCTCCACAAGTAGTTCATAATTAGAGCTAAATCATAAAGTCTTCTATACCCCTCTAATTATACATTTTCCGTTAAGTACCAATGATTCTCTAATAAACAATAAATCCTAACTTCCTTTATGGAATAAGGAGAGCGTTCAAATTGTTCAAGCCTTGAACCAACCCTTAAGGGAGCTACTATCTATTTCACATAAGAATGAGTGGATTACACTATTGTGTACAGACCTTCCCAGCCACAAGTCAAACCGCGATTCCAACATTCGAAGTTATTGACCGAAAATGCAACTCTGATCTCACCCATGGTATATCAAAAACTACGATCTAACATGAAGGAGTCGATAAGACACTCAGAATTATGATCACCCATATATAGCCATCATTAGTCGATATATATGAATCTTCATGTAACAGATCTTGGTGAGAGATTCATATAAATCGTGGCCCAGTCCTATTCGATCACATCATATAAGGTGGATCCATTCTCGTATCACCATATGAATAGTCTAGGTTAAGACAATCGTAAATTACAGAATGGACCCGTAGATGTAGATTAACCATAAATAAAGTACACAACTCTATTTTCTTTCTACGGACTCTTTAGATTGCTCATTTCAAACTGAATTCCTCTATATTTAACACTTATATACTTAGTTAGAGATTACATTCAGCAATCTTGGATGTTAAGTACACATTATATAAGTATATGAGACAGATACATAGAATGAATAAACTACTTATTTTATTAATATTTCATTCACATTTATAAAATTACAAGTTTTAGGGCATAAACCCCAACAATCTCCAACTTGCACTAAAGCAGGTGAGACATATCTTGTAACCCCAGACCCTCTAGGTGACCTTCGAACACTTTAGCCTTTAATGTCTTCATAAATGGATCAGCATGAATGTCCAACGACGCTATCTTAGTCATGATCACATCTCCTCGCTGCACTATCTCTCTAATGAGATGATATTTTTGAAAGTTCCCTAAAAACGTGTCTAAACCTATAGAGGGGTTGAATAGGTTTTAATTAAGTCAATTATCAATTTTTCTTGATTAGTCAAAATTCAAAATTCACCCAATAAAACAAACATACAACAACAAGTGTAAAGTGCGAAAATATAAATAACACAAAATGTATACGTGGAAACCCTCCAAATGGGAAAAACCATGGGCTGTTAAGTGCGCCACACTCGGTCACAGAAATCCACTATATGAATAAAAGGTTACACCCTCAAGTGATACTCGGACTCTCACTCTCGACAACCTCAGGCTATAGACACCGCAACTCTTGGTTCAATCCCTAGTGATATCCCCTGATCCACTACTCTTGGCGTGAGCAACTTTTACTCTACCCCTCGGGCATTTTACAGTGGATACCCGACCAATTGCTTGCCAACCTACCCTTGGTTGCAAGGCTTCTCTTGCTTATGCAACTTCACATCGAAGCCACAAGACTTTGACTCAATGAAGAGTATATGGTCTAAGTGTATATATGACACTATGATCAAATGCAATTATGTGTAAGACCAAACACAAAATGCTTAACTAGATGTAGATAATGCAATTAAACATCCTAGTTATCAAACAATGCCTACATGCCCATACTAAGGACTCAATTAGATGTGTAGATAAAATCTAACAACCTAATTGTCAATAAAAGTCCAACCAACACAAGTTGTCACAACAAATAATCAAGGTTAATTTTGCAATCAAGAAATGCAATCAATGAGGTATACACATAAATGATCATAAACTAGGCTGGATGCACAAAGTCAACCTAATCATCAATTATGTATACATGAACATTCATGGATTAGCTATTTAGGCATAAATGACCTAATAATGCAAGCTATCATAATACAAACCCCAAACATGTCATAATTTCAATAAATATGCAATTAATATGAAGAAATGCTAACTTAAGCAATAAATGACATGTCTTGGTAAGCTAGAACAATAAATTAACAACAATGGTGGTTCTACTTACCAATCAATGAAAACTCATGCTTGAAATGATGCTTGAATGCAAGATGAAGGTGAGTTTGGGGTTTAGAGAATCAAATAACAAAGCTTGAAGCTTTCTCTCTCTAATGGAGGTTCTCTCACTCTAAAGATGGGTTCTTTGAGCTCTAAGAAGGCAAGGAAGAAGAAGAGAACATATATAAAGAAGCCCTACACAAAACGGCATTGTTTTGGACTTGGGAGACAAAGTCCCGCACGACCGCTGTGTGTGTCGCGACCTAGGCAAGTGTCCAGACCGCGGTCTGTGCAGCATGGCACGGCTAGACATTACCGCTGCCTAGGTCGCTGGCTAGGCATGGCACCAACAGCGGTCTAGGACGCGGTACACGCCAGACAACACAACAGCTCGAGCTTCGAGCGACCAAAAACATGACCAAACGATATCCAAACCTTTCGTATAATATACTGTTGGAAAGGTATGGAAGTCTAATTTCTACTCAAATTTACAAAACATGATTTGGATGTTTGTAGAAAAGGTTATGGTCATTTTAGTGACCAAAGTTCAGAAACAGACAACAACAGAGATGCCCTGTTTTTGTGGTCACTTTGGAGATTTCAAAACCAATCCAAATGGTCATAAAATATTACGAATAATATACCGTTGGAAAGGTATGGATGTATAGTTTGTACAAAAAATTTCAAAACTCATTTTGAATTATTTTATAAAAAGATATGGTCACAAGACCATACAAAGGTCAGTTTTGAAAAACATTAAATCATTGAAATACACTCTTTTGAAACTAGACACCTTACTCCATGTAACCAAACCAAGAGAAGAATGAGACATTCTCATATAGTCACTCAACGTGCTAAAACAAGCACACCATCGTGCAAGCGTGAACACAACACAACACCACACTTAAATCTACAAATGAAGTGCAAGTGTGATTGTGAAGAGATGCACACATATAAACAATATCAACACAAATGCAAGATCAACAAAGCATGCATGAAGTGTGTGTGTGCACCTAAACTCTTCAAGAGGAAAAGTCAAGTGAATATACCTTTTTCTCTTGAAGTCATGGAGATACTTGGAAGCTTGCCAATGAGGTCCTAAGCTACCCATTACACAATCATCCTCAATGTGATGTAGTTTGTCATGAAATAAGCCAATCATAAAATTGAGGTCCTTACAATTTTCTCTTTATATGCTCCCCTCTCTTATGGCTTCTTGGTTATTTGGAATTAGCTACAACACCACTGTTATCACAATAAAGTGTGATAGGCTTATCCATATTTGGAACAACTTCCAGATCAGTCAAGAACTTACGGAGCCAGATAGTCTTTTTAGCTGTTTCACAAGCTGTCACATAGCTAGAGGAACAAGCCTTCTCAATGCGTGCGGGGTCAGGGGATATCGTGTCGGCATGAGCAGTGGGCGTAATTAGATTATGTTTTTGTAATAATTATATATTGTTGAACAATGTGTTTTATATTCCTGGATTTACACGGAAATTGATTTCAGTTTCTAAGTTGTTAGAACAAAAATATTCTGTTTCTTTTAATACTAAGTCTGTTATTATTGAAAAGAATGGTCTGAATATTTGTTCAAAAATTAATAAAAACATGTATACTACACTACTCAACACCGAAATGTTTAAGATTGAAAAACCAAAAACTAAACAATATAAGATTTCTTCAGATAATGACACGTATCTCTGGCATCTAAGGCTTGGTCATATCAACATTGATTGGATAGACAAACTAGTAAAAAGCGGACCTTTAAGTGAGTTAAAGGTTGGAACCTTACCTTTCTACAAATCTTGTTTGGAAGGTAAGATGACTACGAGACCTTTTACTAGAAAAGGGTTTAGAGCTAAAGAACCGCTAGAGCTTATACATACAGACGTCTGCGGACCGATGAATGTTAAAGCTAGGGGTGGTTATGAGTATTATGTCATCTTTATAGATGACTACTCAAGATACGGATATGTCTACCTAATGCAACGGAAGTCGGAAACATTTGAAATGTTCAAAGAATTCTGAGCTGAAGTTGAGAATCAATTAGGTAGGACTATCAAGTCACTGCGATCGGATCATGGAGGTGAGTACCTTGACCATGAGTTTGAAGACTTTATGGTCGAGCATGGGATAGTTTCCCAACTCACAGCTCCCGGTACACCTCAGCAAAATGGTGTAGCGGAGAGGAGAAATAAAATCCTAATGGAAATGGTAAGATCTATGATTAGTTTCTCATCATTACCAAATTCCTTCTAGGGATATGCGTTACAAACAGCGGCATACATTTTGAATGTGGTGCCATCCAAATCTTTTCCTAAGACTCCCCTAGAGTTGTGGAATGGTCGTAACGCTAGTTTACGACATTTTCGCATATGGGGGTGTCCAGCACATGTGCTGAAGAACAAAACTGGAAAACTAGACTCCAAGTCTGTGGTCTGCCTATTTGAAGGATACTCCAAGGAGACTAGAGGTGGACACTTCTATAGTCCCGAAGATAACAAAGTATTTGTATCGACAAATGCAACGTTTCTTGAGGACAGTTATATTAGTGACCATAAACCTCATTCTAAGATTGTATTGAATGAGTTGGAGCCTGGTGAGACTTGCTTCATCAACAAGATTTGTTGATCCACAAACATCTGAGAGTCAGATGGTTCCTGATCTGGATACACTACCACCTAGACGTAGTGAGAGGGTTGTGAGACAACCTGGACGATATTTAGGTATAGGTGAGGGATAAGGTGTTGTCTCTGCTGATAGTGTTGATGATCCATTGACATTTAAAAATACAATGGAAGATACTGATAAAGAGGAATGGCTTAAAGCTATGAATCTCGAGATGGAGTCAATGTACTCTAACTCAGTCTGGGATCTTGTAGACTTACCGGATGGGGTAAACCCATAGGGTGTAAGTGGATCTACAAGAGAAAGAGAGGAGTAGACGGGAAGGTAGAGACCTTCAAAGCAAGGCTAGTGGCCAAAGGTTATACCTAGAAAGAGGGGGTCGATTATGAAGAGACCTTCTCACCAGTGGCCATGTTTAAGTCTATTAGGATTCTCTTATCCATTGCTACCTATTTCAATTACAAAATTTGGCAAATGGACATCAAGACTGCATTCTTGAATGGCAATCTTGATGAGAGCATCTATATGATGCAACTAGAGGGATTTGTGTCTCCAGATCAAGCGCAAAAGGTTTGCAAGCTACAAAGGTCCATCTATGGACTTAAGCAAGCATCTAGATCCTAGAACATTAGGTTTGATGATATGATCAAAACCTATGGCTTTGAGAAAAACGTCGATGAGCCTTGTGTCTACAAGCTCATCATTTATGAAAATAAAATAGTTTTCTTGGTCCTATACGTAGATGATATTCTACTCATTGGGAATGATGTGGGAGTGTTGTCTGATGTAAAGGGTTGGCTGGCTAGCCAATTCCAAATGAAAGATTTGGGAAAGGCGAGTTATGTTCTTGGGATCCAGCTTATAAGGAATCGTAAGAACAAACTTATAGCACTGTCTCAAGCATCATACACCGATAAGATTCTTGTGCGATTTTCGATGCAAAACTCCAAGAAAGGTAATTTACCTTCTAGGCATGGAGTTAACTTGTCTAAGGAACAGTGTCCTAAGACACCTCAAGAAGTTGAGGATATGAGACGTGTACCATATACATCGGCAGTAGGTAGTCTCATGTATGTTATGTTATGCACGAGACCGGACATCTGTCATGCAGTGGGAGTAGTCAGTAGATACCAGTCCAACCAAGGATTGGATTATTGGGTTGCTGTCAAGACAATTCTCAAGTATCTTCAGAGAACGAGGGATTATATGCTAGTGTATTTCGGGCAGGATTTGATCCCGTTAGGATACAAGGATTCTGATTTTCAGTCAGACAAAGATTCTAGGAAATCCACGTCTGGATCAGTATTCACCCTGGGTGGTGGAGCCATTGTGTGGAGAAGTATCAACCAATCTTGCGTTGCTGACTTCACCATGGAAGCCGAATATGTAGCTGCTTGTGAAGCTGCTAAAGAGGCCGTTTGGCTCCGAAAATTCTTGAGTGATCTGAAAGTTGTTCCAGATCTGGATAAACATATCACACTTTATTGTGATAACAGTGGTGTTGTGGCTAATTCCAAAGAACCAAGAAGCCACAAGAGAAAGAAGCATATATAGAGAAAGTATCATCTCATTAAAGAGATAATGTAGAGAGGAGATGTGATCGTCACAAAAATAGCCTCACAAGACAATCATGCTGATCCATTTACAAAGACCTTACTGACTAAAGTGTTTTTAGGTCACCTAGATGGTCTAGGGTTACAGACATGCCTCACATGCTTTAGTGCAAGTGGGAGATTGTTGGGGTTTATGCCTTAAAGATGTAATTTGTAAATGGATTTATGAAATAAATAAAAGGAAAAGTTCAATTCATTCTTGTTGTGTTGTTTATTTTATAACTTGTGCATATACTTAACATCCAAGATTGCTGGATGTAATCTCGAACTGTGTATATGAGTGTCATATACGGAAGGATACAGTAAGAGACGTGCAATCTAAAGAGTCCATAGATAGCAAATAAAGTTGGGTACTTTATTTGTGGTTAATCTATAGTTGCAGTCCATTCCGTAATGTACGGTGATTCTATCCTGAATCATTCATATATAGATATGAGAATGGAGGCACCTCGTATGATGTGATCATATAGGACTGGGCCATGATCTATATGAATCTCTCACCAAGATCCGTTTACCGACGAGATTCATATATATCAACTAATGATGGCTATATATAGGTGATCTTAATCCTGAGTGTCTTATCGACTCCTTCAGGTTAAATCGTGGTCTTTAATATACCATGGGTGAGGTCAGATGCATTTCATGATCAATATACTCCGTATGTTGGGATTGCGGTTTGACTTATGGCTGGGAAGGTTTGTACACAATAGTGGAATCCACTCCTTCTTATGAGAAGTAGATGATAGTTACCTTAAGGGTTGATTCGAGGCTTGGACAATATGAGCGCTCTCCTAATTCCCTAAGGAAATAGGATTTATTGTTCATTATAGAATCAATGGTACTTAAAGGATATATGTAATTAGAGGGGTATAACGGACATTATGACCCAGCTATAATTATGAACTATTGTGGAGGATCACACCATGTGTAATAGCTATATCGATGAACACCTAGTTGTATCGGTCTGTGTAAAAGCGTTTGCAGTTGAGAGAGTGTAGATTCGGGTTTTTAGTGGAATAACACCGGAATTAATAATCAAGGAATATTAATTAAAGAGTTTAATTTATGATTATGAGGATTATTGGAGCTCAAAATATTGTGGGTCCATTAGGTCCTCTTGCTAGCCCGATCGATTTAGGTAACAAGGGTCACGATTAATTAATTGGATTATCCAATTAATTGTGTTACAAAAATGACACATATATATTCAAGAATTAATTGAATAATGAAAATATTTAATTAATAAATGTTAATAGTTAAATTAATTAAATAATTAGATTATTTAATTATATTGATAATTATGAATTATAAATTAGCTATTAATTGGAGGGTATTAGTTGATATATGGATATAGGTGAAGATAAAATAATAGGATTATTTTATTTTTACTAAATCATTTATCTAAGTATTTGAATTTAAGTTTAAATTTAAAATACTTATTATCACTCTTAATATATTAGATATATTTTAAAAAGGATAATTAAAAGATATATATCAATTAATAACACAAGAGATTGCATTGGATGCAGATTGGTGTATACACATGTATAAGTGTTTGTATATGATACAAACAAGGATATATATAATAGCACACGAAAATAGATAGAAATATATATATAATTGAAAACGCAAATGCAGGGTGTGGTTTTGGTTTTGATGTATACTTGATACACAAAAAAAAAAAGGTAGACATATATATATATTGTTTCGTGTGCAGTGAACATAATATATATATATATATTCTGGTTTCATGGTTTGTGTGTTTTTTGAAACACATAGAATAAAGAGTTTCTTCAATTCTCTCTACATCCTCCATTCAAGTTTCTGAGACCGTGACGCGCCCACACGCAGTTACCAATCCCGGGAGATAGCGAGGAAGATCGTGGTTCAGACAGGAGCACATCGTAAAGTAAATGAGCCTCCAAACGTTGGTAAGATTGGTTTAGATAGAAGCATATCGTAAAGTGAAGGAGCCTCCAAACGTTGGTAAGATTTTCTTTTTATGATTATATCGATTTCAATTTCCCGTGTTTACATATTGTATGTATTAGTTCCGAAAAATAATTATGATCCGAAGTTCACTGGTTCTAGATACAGATATGATCTGTATAAAAATTTTAAAACTCAGTTCCGCTACGTAATCGGTGAACGGGTTTCCTACAGTGATCTGCATAAAAAAAGAAAAAAAAACTAATTTGAGGAAGAATGAAAAATTATCAAAACACCTTTCTTGAGGGATGTTTCGGTAATTTATCATATAAAAAGTTAAAAATATTATTTTAGAAGGGAAATTTTAGTATTTTACCTGTGAAAAATTTAAACATTTCACTTTTTTTTTTTGCATGAGATTTCACGTTTTGTTTCAACATTTCAAGTTTTTCGTCATGATTTTTAAGTTTTTGTCAAGATTTCAAGTTTTCGTCTGGATTTAAAGTTTTTTATCCAGATTTCAAGTTTTTAAAAAATAAAACTAAGTTCAGATGTACTTTTGTAATTTATGGATTTACACTGAATTTTTTTAAAATGTGATTATTAACGATTAAACTTTTGTATATGGTTAAAAACCATATATGTGGTCATTTTTAGCAATCTTTACTAAAGAATTAAGGAAAAAAAAAATGAAACTTCTTAAGAGGACTCATATTTCTTCTTAATTTCTAAGATTTTTTTTTTATATATACATATGCTTTTAGCCAAATGGTTATACACTTCAACTTTCATATCTTTGAAAGTTGCATTCCGAATAGTACTTTTAACGGTTGATTTCACTAGATCCCGACAAGCCCCTACACGATCGATTTCAGATTTGTTTTAAAAAAATCAACAACAACAAAAAAATGAAATTAGCTTTCATTTTTGTGAACCTTTATATTAAAATCCAATTACTTAGAGTTTCTCCAATATAAAAATAGATTGCATACCAATTAGACATCACGTCGGTTCGAATCCAATTAGACATAACGCCAGTTCGGTTCGAACCGGTAAAACCAGAACCGAAAAAAATTGGATCTGGGTACGGAACTGAACTGAAATCGGTATTGGGGTGGTTCCAGTTCCGATTCCGATTCCCTTTTTTAAGGAACCGCCTGGTTCGAACCAACGGTTCCACCGTCTACACACACACACACATACACACACACACACACACACACACACATATATATATATATATATAATTACATTTTTTAGTTTTATTTTATTTTAATTTTTTAATTTGTCATTTATTTATTTTATATTATTTTCAGGTGACCTAATAAAATGCATTTACAATTTTACATGTCTAATTTTTTTTATCAAACAAGATTAAATATAAGGAAAAAAAAAGAAGGAACCGAACAATTGGAACCGGAACCGATATGTCTAATATCAGTAATCGTTGATATGACAACGATATCAAGAGACTTGCTTCCTATATAGAATGAATATAGACATAATAAACAATCAACTCAAATTTTGGTTTTCAATGTTTCTGTTTAAAACATTTTTTTTTTGTTAATGACTTGTCAATTTTTCTTTTTCATGTTTTATTTTTTTATTTTATTTCCTTACAAAAAATAAAAGAAAAATTAAAAAGTATACAATCATATTGACAATATATAATATATATTTTTTATCACATCAGCTTGAGGCTAAATATGTATCTGGCTAACCGTGTTAGTGATGTATTTATTAGCCGATTGTCTATTTATCTTGCGTGACTTTTTTTTGTTTGTTTACAAGTCATTCAATTAGGGGGTGGCCACTGTTTGATTAAATCGGCAGTTAAAAATCAAAACTAGATTTCGAAAATCGGAACCGAAACCGTTGATTTGAAAACCGGTTAGAAACGGTTCAGTTACGGTTTTCTTTCTTCAAAAACCGGGAAAAACCGACGGTTAGTATTTTTTTTTAGTTCGAACCAATCAGAGGCTGCCACGTGGCAACCTCTTTGGAAAAAAAACCGATCAAAACCTAACCGGCGGTTTCAAAACCGGTCCAAACCGGCTTGGGCAGTTTCAGTTACGGTTTCTCCCCTAAACCAAATCGTAACCTCTCCTAAATCAAACCGTAACCGCCGGTTTCTAACCGAAACCGAAACCGAACCGAACCGTGGTCACCCCTACATTCATAGCAACAATTGACTCAAGAAACTTACTTGCGCCTGGACAGACCCAATTTAATTCTAATGTAACAAAGACCTCATTTAGCATAATACCCAAAATAAAAAAAAAATAAGAAAATACCCCAAAACCCATCACTAAACAAAATAAAAACCTCCATGTACAATACAACTGAACTCGGCCTCAAAACTCACGAAAATGCTGCGTTTCATTTCCAGAGCTGCGCTCTCCAAAACCCAAAACTACGCCGTTTTTGACCCTCGTCCGTCGTCGTCGGCGTCGCTGCTTAACCACCACTGCTTCTATTCGTCGAAAGCGAAACCTGACAACAAGAAACAGGAAAACAACAAGGCCAACAAACCTAAGTCCAAGGCCTCCGACTCCGCATCATACGCATTCCAATCGGACGCCGCCACATCGGCAACCGACGAGTCGGAGTCCGCCAGGGTTCGCGTACATCTACTGGCCGACGACGAGCGAGATCCGTCTCTCGATGTGGGACCCAAAAACAGGCCTCTCTTCACCAGAACCTCCTCCCTCTCTTCGCTCACGCGTAGGGACGCGTGCAATTACTTCAAATTCAAGTAAACACCCTATCTGTATTTCTGTTTGTAATACGGCTTCGTTTTCGTCGTTTTTAGTGATCGATTCGGTTGGTTGTTTGTAGTGAAGGAGAATTGAAGGCGGCTTTACCGGAGGGGCTGCCGGCGGGGATGGTGGCGGAGTTTAGAGAATCAATGAGACCAGCTTTGCTCGTGAGGCAGGGCTTTTTGGATATTCGTGACAATTTTAGACGAACTGTTGATCCTACTTTGAACTCGTCTAACGGTAAAAGCTCAGCTCCTCTTCCTCTGTCTCTCTCTCTCTCTCTCTCTCCCTCTCTCGCTCTCTCTCTCTCTCTCTATGGTTTCATTTAGTTGCCCTCGATGTTCTCATTGTTGTTTTGAGGTTCAATATTTATGTATTATTGTATGATTTGATTATTGGGAGTGGTTAAATTTGGAAAAAGAAAGATTATCTGTCTCAATTTTTTTTTTTATAAAGACGTAAGGTTTCAATTTTTAAGTATTCTTGTATGGTTTGATAATTGGGAGTGGTTAAATTTGAGAAAAAAAATTATCTTTTGCAAAATTTGTAAAGAGATTTGCAGTTTCTATTTTTAATTATTCTTGTATGATTTGATTATTGCAAGTGGTTAAATTTGAAAAATGAAAGATTATCTGTCACAAAATTTGTATAGAGTTACAGTTCCAAGTTTTAAGTATTCCTGTATGATTTTGATTATTGTGTGGTTATATTTGAAGAAAAGAAAGAAAGAAAGAGTATATGTTGCAAAAAAGGTTCCGTTTTTTAAGTATTCTTGTATGTTTTGATTATTGCGTGTGGTTAATTTTGAAAAGAGAAAGAGTATCCGTCGCAAAATTTGTCTAGAGATGTAAAGTTAAGTATTCTTGTATGATTTGATTATTGCTAGCAGTTAAATTTGAAAAACAAAAAATTATCCGTTGCAAAATTTGTTTAGAGACGTAGATACGCGCTCTTAGATGTGTTGATTTGATGAAATGCTGAATATGAGAGATTTTGCGATTTGTTATGTTGATGAATTGTGGCTTCTTTTTGTATATAATTGCTTGCAGGTCCGAAAGTTAGGAAGCAGATTGTATTGGATGGTCCGGTGAGTTGTGGGAAGAGTATTGTGCTGGCAATGCTTGTTAATTGGGCTCGTGATGAAGGTTGGCTGGTTTTTTATGTCCCTAGAGGCCGGGAGTGGACTCATGGTGGCTATTTTTATAAAAATCCTGAAAATGGCCTTTGGGACACTCCCCTGCAGGCTGAAAATGTTCTCAAGGCAAGAATTCTTTGTTTATTGTTATTTTCTTACAATTATTTTTTAAAAGTACTGTTACAATATTATCTGGTCTGATCAACTGCTGTTGTTATAAATGATGATCAGTGAAATTGTAGCTCTATATTGACTTAACATAATAAATATGATAAAAAAAATCTGAGATTTGATATAAAAGTTGCTAGTTGGTTTAATACAATATGCATAATACTTGGAAGTCCATGGGCAGAGGGATACTACTAATTTGGACGATACATCCCTCATTTCATTTTTGTTATGCTTAACTTTTTTTTTTTTTTTTTTTTTTTTTCGAGGCTTGATAGGTTTATCTGTTATTCAGATGCATGACATGCATCTATTGTTCACGCTATGTTTTCGTATTTCTTCAACAGGATTTTTTGAAATACAACGAATCCCGCTTAAGAGAATTACCATGCCAAATACTTGATCCTATTCGACTGGGAGAGGGTGCTGGTGTTGGACCATTGAAAGGGGTTGATTCCAAGGAAATTCCTGAAGGTTCAAGTCTATATGATCTTGTTCAAATGGGAATTATGCAAACACATGCAGCTATTGGTGTTGTAGTTCGTTTGAGGAAAGAGTTATCACTTGTGAAAGATATCCCTGTTCTAATTGCAATAGATCAAGTGAGCATCAGCTACATATTTTATCTAATCTACTGTATAGTTTGTTGAATATTTTATTTATTCTACAGCTCTATTGCTATAATGCGATTGTTTATGCTTTGCTGATTTCTTTCTCATTCATTTGTTGATGTTAATTGTCTCCAGTACAATAACTGGTTTACATTCAGCGAATATGAAGAGCCAGTAACTATCCGTTCTACTCGTCCAGTACATGCCAGAGAAGTTGCTATGGTTAGTATCAGCTCATTATTTTTCCGCAACTTATTGGGCAGGATCAATATTTGTATCAAATTAAATACTTGTACAATGTTCATGCAATTTTATTTTTTCTTATTTTAATTGTACTGTCAGGCTTAGGATATTCAACTTCTTGGACTGGATGACTTCATCAATATAGTTTGTTTCTTAGTGAATTTGTCATCTTAGGGTGTCAACCATATTGTTTTAGACAACAGATGTTCCATGAACATGTTGATTCTAATTTTATCCTGAAAAACAGAGATACTTGGCATTTGGTTCTCATCTTTTAATTTCTTTTGACTTCTAGCTTGGCTCTATCGGATTCATTTAATCTTCACGATGTCTGTTAATTTGCCATCTCCTTGTCATACATCTATTTGTGTTCACTATATTGGATGATTACGTTTTCATTATTTCATTTTCTTTCCCAAATTTTTTGGCAGGTGAATGCCTTTAGGTCAATGATGCATGATGACATGATGGTGGGTGCTTTCTCTCATTCAACAGCGGTGGGAAAGCTTCGTAAAGACTTACCAGATGTGCCTGAAGATGCCCGTATTAACTTGCCTCGGTACAGTTTAGATGAAGCAGCAACTGTTAGCCATTATTACCTTAGGTATGATTATGAAGTTCACATGCTTTCTAGTATTTCAAGACGATCTTGGTGATTGCCGTCAGTCTTTCTTTAACATCTGTTTGGTCGTGACAATAGTAGATTGTCAAGTTCGAAAATAACAGTCTTAGATAAGCTCTTAGTTTCTCATTCATTATCAAGACTTGTGCTGATAACATAACCCTATTTTACAGATTATAGGTTTGGTTTCGGATCCCAGGAGTTAGTTTATTTTAATCAACATGATAACTATGAAATTTTACATTGGAGATAATGAGATTTTTTTCTTTTTTCCTTTTTTCTACTCCCTCTTCTCAGCCTTCTTTTCTTTTGCTTCCCTCGGATTTTATAGTCTCTCTCTCTCTCTCTCTCTCTCTCTCTCTCTCTCTACATCCCTCGGATAAGTATTTACTAAAGAAGTGGGTTTTATAATGTCCTAATTTCTAGCTTCCTTAGTGGTTTACACTCAAGGACTTGAGTTCTTGTTGTTTATACCTTGCCCTGATACGTTATATACATTAAACATAAATATTAGCATACTTCTTACACTAATGCTAGACAATCCAAAAAATGAGCCCAAAAACCAACCCAAATAATGTTGTAAATAATTTTTCCTTATCATGTCATTCACCACATAATCTCATGATTTGTATTGATTTCTACTCATCTTGTTTGACCTCTGCAAGTTGTGTTCTAAGAAGATATTAGCTTTGGCAATTTTCCTGGTGCCTACTAGTTGGATCTTATCTGTCGAACAAGTAACTATAAGACACCATTTATGGTACATTTAGTTTAATTGTCAGCTTTAAATGAGAACGTTGATTAGAGTTCTCTTTGCAATATTTTTGGTAACATTGTTAGGTCGGGTTGTGTTCGGTTAGACCAATATCAGTGTGAAATTTGTGAGCCAAAATTTCCATGTGCAACGATAATTCTAAGTCTCAACTATTGTGTCTTTTTTCTATGGCAGGCAAAGACTAGTAAACCGTGAGGTGTTCACGGAGGAAAATTGGAAAAAAGTGTACTATTTATCAAACGGAAACGGAGCAGAGATGAGGTCTTTACTTCCGATTATGCAATGACATGCATGTATCCTCATAATGCATTGACATGAGTTCATATATGCTCTCACGGCTTTTTGGTTTGTGTCCTCACCCTAATGAAATCAGTGATTACTGATACTGGCATTCAGTTATTTTCGTCGAAATCATTGTTCCACAGACAGAATTGGTATCTCGATTCTCGAGGCTGCGCTGCCAAATAGTAGACCAGTTCACATCTTGTAGTGTTTCTTTTTGACAATTTTTGATCCGCACATAAAGTTCATAAATGCAGATTGGATTGATCATTCTGAGAATTGCATGAAACAAACTTGTCTCTTTATTATGATGGCAATTTCGTTACATCAACCTTCCCGTGGTGTGGCCCATCTGACATATTTCACAGAATTTTGATTTAATTGTGGACATTATTTGATAACTTGATCATCCGATACATTTGTCAATTGAATCCGGACTAATTTAATAATACGAGTATTTATTTGTAAACGAGTGGTTATATTTATATTCCTTAAAAACTGTATATATATATATACCTACTCGTAAATATATCCTATTAATTTTTTTTAAAATCTCTAGTTTGTAAATAAATTTTAATTAATGGTTAAAATATCCTTTATTTCTATTTTTGTAACCACATCCCACATGCATCTATTTTATAATATAATCAAATTTATTATTATTTAAAATTTTGTTATTTTATTTCTTATTTTTCAAACAAATAATTTATAATTTGAAAATATATAAATATATCAAAATGAATTGGGTGAGCTAATTTTATTTAAAAGTGGTAGATTAAAATAATAAAAAATGAAGATAATAAATTATATAGTAAAAGAAAATAGGCAATTTACATTGCTGCTAACAGTAAATTAAATGCTCAGACAAATAAACATATACGGATGTGGTTTGTGGCGAATTGTGTGCCACAAACACACCCAGAGACATGAAAAAAATTGAATGTTTTTGCTTTTTGTGTTGCCTGCGTGCAACAGATAAATATAGAAGGAAAAAAAAAATGAAACTAAAGAGTAGAGTTAGAGAAAAAAAATCAATATAACTTTTTTCTCCAACTCTTTTTCAGTAGCGTGTAGCGTGGGGTTTTTACATTGTGAACCGATTAGGCTTTTTTAATTTGTGATTGAATCCAAAGACAATTATAATTTGTATTTAAAATTAGCATTTAGAAGAAAAGTTTAATTTGTGATTGAATCCGAAGACAATTAATAATAAATAATTTACGGATGTAATTATAAATATTTAGTCGTTTTAATTATTTTTATCAAAGATAATATTGAAAATTTAAAAAAACATTAATTTAAAATATATAAACAGTTTTTAAGGGACGTAAATATTATCGCTCTTTACAAATATATAAATAGACCCGTATGTGTACCAGTTTAATCAAAAGTATGTCCTATCATTTCATAAATTGTTAGATTACTTTCTAAAAATTCATCAAAGGTTTTCTTTCGAATCATCTCACAATTTGCTCTCTAAAGCAGATCATTGTCAAAAAATAATCAATTAGATTCAACTGTATAAATAAAAAATCTTAATTGGAGAAAATTTGGCTAGAACAGTCAGATCATCTATTTCCATCCCTCAACACCACACGTTAAAGTGATTATACAAAATAAAATAAGAGAATACTTGAAATTCACTCTTTATTTATTTTTCTGTTTTTGGACTGTTATAACACATCCCTTTGATAAACAAAATTTGAATTTCAAGTGATACTTGGAATTCACTCTTTATCCTCATAAAACTGTATCCTATAATTCTATGTTTAACACTACCAACAAAAAATAAAATGCTATCAAGTCCCGTGCCTCAACATCTCTGCAAAACCTGCACGAAATCATCAAAAATATCACTTCATAGAAGAAAAGAGCTCCAAAAGTTCAGGTTGCATATCTTAAAACCAACATTCAACAACATTCAGGTTCAAATGATATCAAAACCAACATTCGACGACTCAACAGAATCGCAGACTTACTTGGCAATATGGTCCAGATTTTCTCGAGGCTTCCGATGATAAAACCCCAGAATCTGAAATGCAAGTAGAATTGTTAATATTCCCTTCGAAAGTTCAATCCCGATATTCAATCAGAATGTCCTACGTTTTAATATTTGGAGGAAAATAAGGGGTAGATAGGGATTATAATTCAGTGCTGCACATGAGAGGTCCTCTAATCTGAATTGAACAACCTCATCGCTCACAGAAGAAATTGCAGTTTCATGCTGGACTGGTCACAGTATGCTTCTAATTGACGCTTCCTTTGTACATATGATGCAGTCTTATAAATTAGACAAGCAATATCAGGAAAAGACAATTGTTGTTGGTCAGAATGGAGACTGGCACAACGGGCATGATGACTTGTGAGAAGTTGAGAACCACTTGTAGAGGCACGCTGAATGAAACTTGTGTTTGCAGGTCTTGCAGGCAAGACGAGGAATGCTGTGGTTGGTAGTGTGGATGACACTATAACATATAGGGCACTCCTCGACACCTTCAAATTCCTTGTCGAAATTACGCTTCCATATTCGTATAGCCTCAGCTAAAGCCCCATTCTGCATCAAAAGTAAAACAAATAACTTATCTGTTTAGTCCAGATGTTTTCTTAATTCACTTGTTCATGCCAAATTTCAATGAATCATTCACAATTGCAGTACCCCTTTCTACAAAGAACTAAAACTAATCTTTGCCGTTCTAGTACCCTACTTCTGAAGGACCATTGCTCCGTATATGCTACCTTGATTAAGTCTATGACAAAGTATCAAGAAATAAAATGAAACAAGATACAGAAAGTGGTAATAAGCTTAATACACACCTGATTGCGAACAAATAACATCATAGACATTATCCACTTTCTCTGCTTCAATTCACTAATCCCTAGGCTCCTCACACACTCAACATCAACAGGCCGTAACGGGTAGGATGGAGGTAAACGGATAACTAGATCCATGTTTGAATCATCTTTTGAATAGGTGGAAACAACCTCGTTTGCTGATTTGCTCACAGAAAGCAAAAAGTTTTCATCAGCAACATCAGCTTTCTTGATCTGCAATATATTTCAATCAGTCAAAGCCACACAGATGATAGATTCAACATATAAATTGGGTCATGCTCATTTTTCACAGAATAAAGTCTGTCACTGTACTCAGAACATGGTTATACGTAAACCAAGTAAAAGCCCCAGCAAGATCCCCATACACTAAATAATTTGAATCCGCCTTGTCCAGGTAGAAGGAGGCCAAAAGAATGCTGAAATATATTTTGAAATAATTCCAAGAAAGCTCATCACTTAAGATCTTGCAAATTATTACTACCATAACTGTTTTTTCTTTTTTCTTTAAAAAAATATCTAGTTGTTTAATAAACTTTGACAAATTTTAAAATATATAACTGAGCTTTTTAAAATGTAAAAGCTTTAGTCCCTTGAAACCAAGATATCTTTCATGAGCAATACGCCAACACACCTGAGATAGTTCATTCGCAAGTAGAGGAGGGCTGCACCATGTTCTAGTAAAGGATTCAACTAAAGGTGAAGTGGAACGATCACGTAAATCAGTAAACCATCCTCGGACATAAGCAGGGAGAACGCATAGCATCAAACCGTATATTGCACCAGCAAGCGTAGCCAGTTTCACTGGTTCGACAGGCCAAAGCGATTCGACAGAAAACAATAATGAGCCTGTTGAAATAGAGCGTGTTGCTGCAGTTGCAGCCGCTGATAACTCAGTAGGAAGTTCCCCATCTTTCTTTTTCAGACCCTGCGTCAAGCATTCCAAGGGAATATGCTGGAAAATGCAATCTATTATCACCGAATTAGCAGAATCTAGAATATACTGAACCAATCTCTCCCTCCGAGGTGTTGATGGTAGAGACAACAAGTGTGAAAGCAACAAAGACCATGCAAGGAATACATTGACCTGTGAATTTGAACAGAGAAAGTTGCATTAATGCATACACTCTATTCGGATGTCACATTATCTGTATTAATTTAAAAGGAAAAAGAGAAACATAAGTTCACTGCTAATAGAAGCGAAGTTACCCGCTGTTCGGATGCCAAATCCATTTCAAGAACCTGAAAAGGTAACTTTTCAATCATGCAAGAAATTTCCTCCTTCAAATGCACAGTTTCTTCAGATGACAGATCGGGACGGGATGTATCTTGGTCCATACTGGAATTACTATCCAAACAAACTGCAGTGTCTTCACTGACGATAGCCAACTGAGAAATAGGTTCAGATGACAAAATAGCATATGCAGCAAACTGCAATGATGCTATAGGTTTTGAAGAAAACAATATAGCATATAATGCACTTATAGATCCTTTGCTAAGCCCCCAAAACTCAATCGACTTAACTGCTCTATCTCTTAAATGTGGAGATGAGTTCAAAACAATCGAAGCCACCAATTCCCAGAAACAAAGATGACCATGACGTGATGACAGTATAATAGATGCAGCGTCAAGACAAAAAGAACTTGCAATGGCCTCAGAAATGCCGGTGCAGAAGAGTAAGCGAAGAGCACCTTCTACAATCCGATCTAGGACACGGTCCCATTTTTCTGTCTTCAAAATTCTTAAACTGTCTGATTCTTCAGCTGATTGACATCTTAAAAGCCCATGACACAGAGAAAATGAAATAAGGGCATTTCTAGCATTGTTTATAGGATGGGGGTCTGAAATGAAAACAATTTCCTCAATTTTCTTAAGGTTAACATCCAAATCATTAATAGAACAGCCAGCAACAGCATCATTTACATTTTCAGCAACCTCCTCCATCATCACGACAGCTGATTGAGTCCAACGACCCACGTGTGTGAAGAAAAAATCCCAATCATCTTCATCAAATTCCTTCCAGCAATAACCTACTGAAATAACCACCAGCTTTGACAGTAACAACTGTACAACTGGCAACTGAATAGTTGCACCAGCTCCATGCCTCTGCTTCCGGAATAAATTGATTAATAGTGTTCTCTCCTCATGGCTAATATGCCTCTCCAACTTCAATGGTTCTGTTCCTCCTGTTGCACTTAGCGGATAGCAAGATATAACCAACTGAAACCATTCTTCCATATCTACAAGAAATTAAATGGTAGAATCAATACAGTCAATAAAAGAGGAAATACCATATTTCAATAAAATTGACAGTTAACAGAAAACTAATGCCCTTTATAGCAACTTAGGTATTTAAAGGGCTAAACACAACCATAAAGACATAATGTCTGATTGACTGCTTCAAATCTTTCAGGCAATGATGCATACCTTCATAAAATAACATATTTTTAAGAAACTTTCATCAATAATTAAAAGAACACACATTTACCTTGTCCAGTTTGCCATGTAACTAAAGGTGGGAATAATAAAGTTCTCTGGAGCCAGCTTTTGATGGTATCCTGCACCTGATTTTGTTCAACAGCATAAGGGTCAACATCTTCATTGCATTCACCAGAACCGTTGCTTCTCCTACTTAATGGTCGTATAAGAACACTCACAATCAGAGGAAGAATGCTCAAGCAATTCATATCGACCGATTCACCAATAAAAAGTTTACTTTGGAGCAGTTCAAACAGAGTCGTAGCTTTGACTGCTTCCCATATATTATCTCTAAACAAAGTAAGAAGCAAAGATACAAGTGCTCTCAGAAAGGGTTCTTCAATATCCTCCACTTTATCACCTAAGGCAGGCCATATATCATGTAAACTCTTGGTACCACTTCCTCCATGAACAAGAGCGCCATCAAGTAAAATGATGAAAATGGAACCTAGCAAGCTTTGTTCAGAAGCGCTAGTTCTATTCTTGGCATATGCACTCAACAAAGGTAAGAAAGAACCCAGAGCACTTCCCCCTGGCCATTTCCATGTGCATAATATTTCCGCAGCAAGCCAGGCTCGAGAATTAACCTCATTATGTGTTGTCTCCTCATGTAGAGAGAGAGAAGCACGTGTAACATAACCAGAAACAACTATATCAAAGCCAACTTTTGAGATAAGCTTGTCAATCAAAGAAACAAACTTGTGATGCCCAGATACCTGTGCCTGAAAAAAAGTTTGTAACATGCAAACCATTCAGCTCTTAATCCAATTTGTGCACTAATATTCTATTAATTTTGAGAAAAATGAGCCAGGTATACTTTCAGTACAATAATTCAAGAGAGCTCTGTTGATTAGACACAGTTCCAACACAAATTCAGTCATTTCCAATGTTTAAATCTTCAATCACTCAAATCTATAAGCTACACCGTGGCACCATGCTTTAAAAGGATAAAAATACCAAAGATATCAAAAACAGAGATATATTACTATGTGAAATCTGAATTTAAAACCAGCATAGGGCAACTATCCTAAATTCAAGTGCAGCTATCTTCTTACCTAGAAATATTCAAAATGCCTAAGATACAGTTAACTTAAGGAAGTCTGCTTGAGTTGATAAAGTGGGTCACTAGCTATTAGTAGTTGCATCAGGTCAGACAATGAGATGACAACCTTGACCCCAAGATTAATCTCCAAATTCTTATTTTCCAAATATTTTTAACTCGAAACATAATAGCAAGCAAAAATAATAAATTAAGAAACGAAAATGTAACTCACATGTATTTCAATAGGTGTATTTTCAATATTTAAGGCAGCAGATCTTTTTGGGGTGCAGAAGTTGGGAGAGATCCACAAAGGCCACTTATCACCCTTACTCAGAAGCTGGTCTAACAAAGTTTGTTTTTCATGTTGCTCTTGACCAAGACAATCAAGTACCTCCAACATCCACATGCAGCACAAGGACACCATTTCCTCGGTATTTAGATTATCTTCCTTGAAAATGGCCACCCTAATAGAGTGAATTAACATACTACCCAATCTCTTCTGATTATCAATGCTGAGACTTTTCCAGAATTGAATATTTATCTTAGTACGGAAAGCATTCATAGATTCACAAAAAACCAATCGGGTCTTTATTTTTTCCTTTGATTCATCTTCAAGGGTATCGTCTATTGCTGTAGCCATGCTGAACTCCCAGCCAATTAAAAATACAGCAACTGAAATACTTGAAACTAGACCACTGTCGTCATCAAGTGTTTTTAAGCAAAAGAAGCTACCTTCAAGTAAGTCTAAAGCAAACTGAGCCATCTCAATTACATTTATAGAGTTTCCATTTTCCAACATTAGATCACTCACTACAGAACTAAGATGAGAGCCAGTATCTCTGATCCAAGTGAAAGAAGACTCCAGTAGAAAAGTAAGTAACTTCTTTAAAACCTCCTTAAATATAGTAATCAATGCATTTCTAGACACGAAAGGAAATTGATTGCCTTCTCTTGAGCCACCAAGAAGAGCCCTGCATGTATGATATGGGGCTTAGATATAAAACTATAAATAACGAAATACACAAAAAATCTAAGCATGCAATAAGCTTAATAAAAAAAACACTAAAATCAGCAATATCTTAATGGTATAGAGAGCTTGAACTCAAATTGATGGAGCTCTTCCCACCCAAGACACCAGTAGCCTCCATAGATTCAACCCCTATTAGCTTCAAATAAGTATTTTCACCAGTATTTTCAACAAATAGGAAACAAAGTCATGCCTAGAGAAAGGAATCTGGGAACATATATTTAATATAAGATCTTCAGTCTAAGAATTATAAATTTATGTCCTAGAGCTATGGGTTTCCTCGGAAGTAATGCATTGGACCAGTGTTTGACAAAATGCTCAATGGGCTACCTTCACGTCATCTATTTCTAAGAATGAAATAAATTGGCTAAAAGGCAGTTAAAAGGACGGGTTATATGCACTCTAAACAATAGGATTAAGAAAGCTTTTCCATGTGAATAAGACATTGCACTGTGACTTCATCATGATATGAACATTATGAACATGAACTTACTATAGTATGTATGCAATTGCTTATATATCTATATATCTCATTCATAATTTAGAAAAATCAAATGCATAACTCAAATTATACATGATAGGAACTTTTCATATCCAGACTTTCCCATTAGCATACCGTATGAATCGTGAATCAGAAACTCCAAAAGGGGGAAATGAACAGGAAATTGCAACAGCAGTAGATTCCAGAAGCTCATGATGCCAGTGATCAGGTAAGGAACCTGGTTGATGACTGGAATGTTCTCCAACCTTCCTCATTGTTATTTTTTCTCTTGCTTTCTCTAAGAGCATTGCTAATATGACTATGCGGTCGGCGTCTAAGGATCCAGGTCCAGAATATTTTGAATTAGTTGCAAATGAAATTACAGCACATAACTGATCACGAAAATATTCATTATCGAGCAATGTAAGCAATAGATCTAGGCGAGCACTTGTGGGGTAATTATATTCATGCAAACACCAAGGTACAAATGTTTCCTTAAATACTTGCATGAAAAACCTTGAATCCAAGTCACTGTCTCTATCACTAGAATGAGAACTATAGCAACACTCTTCATTATCAGCAAAAAGTTCTTGGACAATCTTGCGTGGTCCAAATACATGTATTGAAACAGTCAAAAGTCTTATACCATCCACCGAATCCTGATGCCAAGAAAACAAAATAGAAGAATGAGTATAAAGTGAGAGAACACGTTATAATTTGCAGAAGAAACCCATAAAACAACATATTAAAAAATATTCAAATTTTGATTCTATCCTATGTAGAGCTTCATGCTCTAATGGAAAACAAAATTTCATTTTTTTTTTTCCATTCCATATCTTGCCTGGCGATTTTGTGGGTTTGAAACCCCATTCAAATTAAAAACTTGGTCTTAAGGAAAAAGTTACAGAAGATAGTAATTCTCCTGGTGGGCCTGGATAATGCAGTGACAGCGCAAAAAAGTCTTGTTTTGGGTATCCGTTACATAAAGATGCTGAAGCCACTGATAATACCGAACAGGTAATGTATTAGGTGCAAATAAAGTCAGTATGAAGGGCATATTTTCATGATATCCATGGGGGAAACTGTTTAAACTTTGTGCCATAAAAACTTACCAGTGACCTTATCAATGGGAAAGACTTGGCCAACATTGGTCCCACTAAATAAACCAAGGGCCAAGCTTCACCTTTCTGCATAGCATGTCGTTCCAGAAGTGACAAAAATTTAATGATCTGCTCTATATTCTCAGTACGTCTTTCAATAATTTCTTTTTGCTGAAACAACTTAAGGCAAGTCTCCTGAAATGCCACACAGAAGAAGGAGAGCAGTTTATGTTCCAGAGAGTAAATACCCGCAAGAATTTCAATGACACATTTCCCCAGCTCTGGGAAATAACTCAAGGGGTACTTAGTGTTCAGAGTTTCCACCGTCTTCTTGTGGAAATGTAGATTGCTATCCTCAGATGGATTTACAGAACTTCCCGAAATTTCTCTGTTCTGACCTTTTGAACTAACACAGAACAAGAGATCTTCCCATAGAAGCTTCACAAGGATATTATCAATGAGAAAGACTTGAAAATGGGAAACAGATTCAGCACCATCACAAAATCTGGTAACAGATAGAATATAGAGATAAGAATTTAAACAAAAAAAATAAATAATCATTATCTACTAAGAGAAAATAACATCGCAGATTTGATGGCAGCAGAACATAGCCAACCAGGAGAATAGCTAAAAAAGTCAAACCTTGATGTATTGCATAATCCCCAAAGAAAACATTCCTTAAATGCCTGGAAAAACGCTAGTTGATCAGTATTTGAGGAATGTGGCTGGTTCCTTCCAGCCCATAGACTTTGGAAAAAATCGAGAAAGAATTTATCTGCAGCTACTGCATTTGGAGGCACAACTTCCAAGAATAAAACCACAGCTGGATAAGAAATTTGCTGAGTACCAAAGCACCCATTCCTAAGAAAATTCCACAACCGATTTAAGATGGTTTTCTGAACATTCAACAATGTCCAACTGTCTGGGAATCTCTTAGAAAATAGTAATATTGTATCCCACATAGAAGAATGACAAACTGGATTATTTTCCTCGAAGGCACCAAGTATTGAAGTAGCAATAGTTTTCATATTTCCTTCATTACAAGCATGAGGAATGTTCTTAATAAAAGTCCTTAACACAGAATATGTAGCAGACCGAATAGCAGGACTTTGAGACTTTCGAAAGTCTTGAAAGTACTTATGAGCTGAAAATAACTTCTCAGCAGAAGAAACAGCAATTGTCCTAGCCTTTGAAGCATGTTTTGGTTCAGCAGTTATATTTTCAAAGCCAGGTCTACCTAATTGCTCACAAATTAAAACATCAAGAAGTGTGGCCAATGCCAGCAACGATGAAGATATCACCTGTATTCCAAGCAAATTGGATAAACAAATTCAGTGAAGGATTTGCTAGCAAAACACAATAAATGTCATATAATGGAGACATGACAATCATGATTTCAGCAAACACACAGATGCAAACATTTACAGGCATGCAGAGAAAGCAAGTCTAAACTCAAGGCAATATGAGTGGAGTTCAGAGAGATACAAATACAATACTTGCCTCATTTTCAGTTAAAATGTTATGAGAAATCACTGTCACTCTCAATAAGAAGAAAAGCAAGACCTACCTTAAATAGTAGTGTTGAGCAAAATAGTTTGTTATTCTATAATTGACCTTAGAACGGAAAAAATGAAAATCAATGTCAACAAGAGTCCTTGAACACATACCTGCCGGTGCATCTCTTCCAACTCATCCAATGCAACAGCTTTATCAGATAAATTTTGCGGTGTAAGCTTCAGGTTTTCTTCCAAATACATAAATACCTCACTTGTGCATAAAATTAGAGCATCTAATCTCTTTTCCTGTACAGGAAAGGCTGCCTGTTGATCACAACCAAACAATGAGACCAAAACTAAAACTGCAGCCTTAAAAGCAAGTCCATTTAACATGGAAATTTGTCAAATATAATTTCCAAAAAGTACAGTTAAGAAAAATGAAAATTATTTTCAATTAGCATCAATCATCCATTAATTGGTTACAGACCACACGTACTGACATAGGCAAGATAGAATAAAAAATACTATGATAAAGATCTAGAGACCATTGGTAGAAATGGAACAAACTTGTGTTCCAACACAAGTTATTTTAAGACCTACTTAAATTGAGTTTATGTTTGATTTTGTTGCCACCAGTTTCCCTCAAAGTTTCTATGGCATTTCTCAAATTTTGTTATAATCCCTACAATGGTTTCCTATTACTGATTTTAATTATTTGTATCATTATGAAGGTCAGATCATCATAATTTGATGAAGTGAAAGTAGTTAGCTTCTTCGGGTTTGTTAAGAAATGAATCTAAACAGGTACATGTCTAATTTTAAGGGTAAATGCAAATTCTGTTTTGCCTAACAATGGCCAAGGACAAGGAAAAACATAGTATTTCATTAATTCTGTAAGGTAAGAGGATAGAAAAGACTGACATAATCCTTGCAAATGAAGATCTTTGTCATGGTGTTTATATAAAATAAAGACCAAACACAAGGTATGTCACTATAATATTTATTTTGTCATTGTCTTTTGCATGAAACCTCAGCAAAATGCACAACAGCTGAAGCAAGCAAAACAACAATACCTGTAATGATCGCTTTGCAGCATGAGAAACTTCAGAATTTGCATCAAACTGAGCAAACCACCATGGTCCCATCAAAGACTTCAGATGCAGAGCTAAATCTCTCCTGTGAAAAAAATTTCAAGAGTTTTCACAGAATGTTCAGGGTAAATTGTAAAGGATTAAATATATATATATATATATATATATATATATATATATATATATATATATGGAGAGTTGAGTTCGACATAAAACTAGCTCACACAAGCAAACAAGATATATGAACATTAACAAATTTAGAAGCATAAGAATTTCAAATATTGAGGCAGGAGATCCTGAAAGAATAGGAAAAAGAAGTCTCATATTAGCCTGTATAAAGAAGTGGCATTTTCCTTTCACTGTCTATATATATATATATATATATATATATGGAGAGTTGAGTTCGACATAAAACTAGCTCACACAAGCAAACAAGATATATGAACATTAACAAATTTAGAAGCATAAGAATTTCAAATATTGAGGCAGGAGATCCTGAAAGAATAGGAAAAAGAAGTCTCATATTAGCCTGTATAAAGAAGTGGCATTTTCCTTTCACTGTCTATCTACATTCATTGCACTTGGTCTTCTACTCCTTGATATATGCCATTTCTCAAACTACACATAAATTCACATAGACATGGTTTCTCACAGAAAGAATAAATAAATAAATAGATTATTGAGATTCATAACCTGATTTTTTAATATATACTTTTTTTTTATAACAACATATAACTTATTGGGCTTGTCTGGTGCTTCGTACTGTATTGTACTTTATAGTATTTGATTAGATTGGACTGTATTGTATTGGATTGGATTATGCTAATACAATCGTGTGTTTGGTGCATATAAGTATTACATTGCGTTATATATTTATATAAAAAAAATAACGAAACTTTTAAAACAAAAATGTTTTAAAATATATATTTGCTATAATGAAAATTTTAAAATAATATTATAAATAAATTATTTATAATTTAATATATTCATTTTCATAAAAAAAAATTGTGTTGTGATCAGAATTTGTAAGAAACAAAAGTTTTAATTATAAATGGAATTTTGAAATAGTAAAAAAAAATCCAAACGTAATACAATGTAAACCCACCTAATAGCTTTGTATTATCTAATGCAGCTGTGGTTGTACTAGAGTCACTGTTTGTATTAATTAATGCAATACCAAGTGGCTGTCCAAACACTAGAGTTGTATTATTTAATATAGTTTAACCGTCCAATACAGTCCCATACAGAGAAACAAACACACCTATTATATCAGAAAGACAATGGACATTTTAATTACAAAAAATATAAACCAAACCCCTCCCTACCCTGTGTTAGCAGATTAGAATCCAAAACCTCTTGTACACTAAGAGACTTTACCAGCTATCTAACTAGGACTCAACCTTAAAAATACCGTTTTAAGTCCAAAGAACAATATTAATAAACTTCCCAAATTTTGAATGGGACCTCTGATAAGTGTATCATACTAGTGCTGCAAAAACTATTCAGTACTCCACTATTCATTTAGGTGACCAATAATAGGTGCAAGAAAATAAATGCATATTTAGGCTTAAAGGCTCCACAAATATGAAGACAAGATTAGCATCCACAAAACCAATCTTTTTTTATCCTTGTCTCATCTTGTTTCACACATAAATTTGTTATTTTAATTCAGGATTCAAGTATAAAAGCTTAACCACCAAGCTATAACATACTTGGTAGCAACAAATATGCTTGGTCTAACATGTAAGTGCTATGGTTATTCAAAGATGAAGACCAAAGTAAATAAAGCAAAACAATTAAAAGATGTTCCCAGGATTATCAAACAGCCTGTACAACTACAAACTAAAAGGAAATTTCACTCATACCCAACAGCAGTAACAAGATTAGTCATGGTCTCATGAGTGGCTCGCCGAACCTCCCTGTTATAGTCCAGCAACAGCCTCTTGTATTCAAATGCCTACACGAGAGCAAAATGCTGAAAAAACTATCATGATACAAAAATTGCTTAAGATCCAGAATAGGATAAATCATGATCAAGCATATCTCTATTGCATCAGAAACTATAATTCAATATTCTTTCGATAATTTATTAACATAGATGCATATCAAAGACTAGCAATGTATTGACAAAGTACTTTATAATCACAGGAAACTAAAGGCCAAGTAAGGTCTGGTGGTTTTTGATCAAGCGATGTGTTCCAAATCAACTCTTAACAATCCCTACTGGAGGCAACAGAAATCGCATATTGATGAATGAGCTACAACTATTGTATCTATTCTCATGCCATTATGCCAAGGTCATCTAAGTATTCTCCATTTTACACCTCACTTATATGAGGGCACTTCAAAACCTCAACAAGCTAATCACAGTGAAATTCAGAAAAAAGAAAGGCGATAAACAATATAGGGAACCAAAGGATGAGAACCTCTTAATACAGCCATATAGCATAATAGTGAATGCACTTTCATTTAAAACACGCTTCAATCCCAGATTTCCGTTCTTCATTTGTATCATTCTTCTCATCAACTATTCTAAATTTAGATATTTAGTCATTTAAAGTTGTGTTTTACTTTCTTTTCTTGTCAGTAAGTTTCAAATTCTTTTGTTAAGAAATTTCTGCAAGTAATGATTTGGATTCCAGGACCATCTTTAACTTACAAATTACTTGAGTCTTCCACCGATGTAATCACTTACTTCTCTCATTTACTCCCCAAACCATCAATTGGTGTGTACATCTTGCAACAGTTTCAGTCCACTTTCTCAGTTAACTTTTTTTTTTTTTTTGGAAGCTGCTAATAGTTCAGGTTTTTGTAAATGCTTATTTCCATCCTTCCTCCTCCCTCTGTATCTCTCATTGGGGACTAATATTGCTACAATTTAAAAATTATCATGGCCAAAACTTTAAAAGCATAGATTCTATTTTCTGTGTGACCAAAGGAACTGCAATGTTGCTTCTTTTATATATTTTTATTTTATCACTCCATCCTCTCCTAGTTCCATATTTCCTCCCAAATGTCACCCTTAAAATGCGCACTCTAAAAGATTATTTACAAATAATATTGGTGTATTTTTAAAATATTTTTTCATTACATTAAATATAAACCACACCCTTCCCCGCCTTGGTGTGAGCAGGATTTGAATGCAAGACAGCTTTGCTTGATTATATTTAATGTAATAAAAAAATTAGAAAAAACCTGATTAAAGAGAAAATGGACAGGGTTACATAATCTTATATATGTGACTTGACTAATAATTTCCACATCCATCTGTTTATTGACTATTAGTCAAACAAAGGTTATTGGTATTAAATATGAAGTAATATAGATTAAATGGACAATAAGTTTTACTAATAAATTCTCCTATAGATTTATATTTATAGCAAATAATTAAAAATACATACCCATTGAGGAATGATAAGTACTATGTCCTTTCCAGACTTTTGCTTGAACAACACAGATAGAGATGCCAAAGCTTTAAGCTGTTGAAGAAAAAAAATCAATCTGTAAAACTGTATTATCAATAATCACACAAAAACTTATTCCCTAGTGAAAAGTTTGAAGAGAGTAGTTGTAATAGAATCCAAACTAATTATGGAAAAATGAAGTTCCAATCATCATCCGGAATATGTTTCGATAAATAACTACTTTTTAAATCTCTATCAGCCAATATATTCACACTGCATAACAAATTCTTAAGCTAGAAACCCCTGCCCAAACAAGTATATAAAGTGAGGTCTATACAAGATTTCATTATCATTTACAACATAGAACAAGCTGATACCTCATAGTCTAATAGCAAATCAAGACAACTCTACGAAGAAACTCAGACAATGAAGGGTGCATCTGATTTATGCAATCATGATACAATCCAAAAACTTGAATTGTATTCTTAGCATTTTTTTATGAATGAAGACATTGAATATAGTATCCAAAAACTACTTTATAATTTAGAAAACTAAAAAGATTTTTTATGTTTCTCAGTTTTGACTTGATTCTCGGATTGTAACCAAAAACTTTCAACCAAGCACCGTTTTCTCTAATAATTGTTCTTTTTAGTTTCCGGGATTAAGTTTGAATTTGTTACCGATGCCCCAGGAGTTTTTAAGGTGTTTTGGCTATAAACAACACAGAAATATAACTACCTTGGTGGTAGGGTCCTTCCTAGCAAGTCTCTTCAAGTGCTGTGCCACTTCACTATCTATATCCTGCACAACCAACATCAAAACCACACAACATTGTCAATATATATATATATATATATATATATATATATATATATCCAACACATTCACTACCCAAATATCATCGCCTGTAAAAACATAGAAACAAAGTTCAAATTCAAGTATGTCCGTTCCAATAGTAGCTCTCAAAAAGTCAGCACTGTCACCACAAAATATAAATCATTTGTTTCAACTTTTATTCTAATTCGACGAGATGAGATTGGTCCGACGGTAAACCCCATATATCTGCACCACGAGGTTGGGGGATCCCCCTCCCAAAAATAACCCTAAATTTATGTAACAGTGTAATACTTCAAAAAAAAAAAAAGTATTCAATTTCAAATTCGCTTATCCAAACTTGTCAAAAATTAGAAATGTTAAGCTTAAACATGTCCACTCCAATCTTACTTCTCAAAAATTCAGTACTGTCCAACAAATCACCTCTTTTTCAACTTTTGTTCAAAGCTGAATTCAAATTTCAACTTAAGAAAACACGATATAGAGCTGAACTAAATCTTACTTCTAAAGAGCCAGTCCTGTCTCTACAAATCACTTCTTCATCAACTTTTGTTCAAAACCGAATTCTAGTTCAAACCTAAACAAACAAGCATGACATGGAGCTAAACTAAATCTTAGTTCTCAAAAGGCCAGTACTGACCCTACAAATCACTCTTCTTCAATTTTTGCTCGAATCAGAATTCAAATACGCAGGTAAACAATCAAGATATAAACCTAAACTACAAATCTAAACGAAATAAACAAAGTCCAAAACTTGAACAAAAAAAATTAGAAATTTACCAAAAAGGCGCTCGAATCTTCATTGGAGAGCGAAGAATCAAGCCGAGAACTACCAACGTAGCCGCCGAATCCCAAAGCCACCGGAGCAGTCGATCCGGACGACAATAGAGAAGCAGCGAGACTGACAAAAATAAGAGAGTAAATTTGACAGAAATTTAAAAAATCGAATAACAAAATAAAAAACAAATTGAAAATCACCTGCTGCTTGAAGGACGATTCTTTGTTCGACCTCCTCCGTCTCCTTTCTGCTTCCCCATTCGTTTTTTTAAAATATATTTGTCGAAGTTTCTAGAGAGAGAAAAGAGTGAGAGTTGCAGAGAAATTGATTTTTTGGTGGTGATCGGAGAAGCTGCTCTCTCTTTCTCCCAACTTTGAATTTTTACAGAGGATGTCTATGAATTATTGGAAAAAAAATTATGAGTTTTGGAGTACGACGGAGTACAGGAGATGAGAGAAAGACAACCAATTAAAACTTGCCACTACATAATCAAATAAAATCGAAAAGGCTGTACGTTAATAATTGCATATTTAGTAGCAAGAATCCTACTTAGGAAAGTCAATTAAGGCGGTGTTTGGTTACCATGGTGAAAGGTGAAATGAGAAATGGAATGATAATGAGAATGATAATGAGAATGAGAATTGGAATGGAATGGAATGGAAAACTGATTTCTTTGTTTGGTTGGGACTTTAGAATCAATATCTGAATTAGTAATATTTTATTTGGTTAACAACTGAATGAAATGGAATGGAATGGAATGGAATCAAGTGTATTTTGACCAAAATACTCTAATTACAAAACATTTATAATAACATTATTTATTATGGATAATAATATAAATATTATATATTATAATATAATATAAATATATAATATATATTAAATAAATTATAAATATTATTATATATATATTAAGAAATATTATATATTATATATTATATATTATAAATATTATATATTGAGATTATTAATATTAATATTATTAAATATATAAATATTATATATAATTATATAATGTATATATATATATATATATAATAATATATATAATTAGAAAATATAATGTTCATTTTGGATAATAATAATAAAATATAAAAGTATAAATTATATAATAATATATATTATAAATAATATATTTTTTTAATATATATTATTATATATTATATATTAGAAATATTATATATAATATATTAGAAATATTGATATTATTAATATTAATATTATTAAATATATAAATATTATATATAATTATATAATGTATATATATATATAATAATATATATAATTAGAAAATATAATGTTCATTTTGGATAATAATAATAAAATATAAAAGTATGAATTATATATATAATATATTATAAATATTATATATTATATATTAGAAATATTGATATTATTAATATTAATATTATTAAATATATAAATATTATATATAATTATATAATGTGTATATATATATAATAATATATATAATTAGAAATATATATTATTACCTTTTAATCCTTTCATATCTCCTACTCCCCACATGGGGTCCGCCCAGAGTGAGTTCACAGGAGCCAGGAAATGTTCTGCACTTCCCAGGGCTCGAACTCGGCACTTCGACCGGACGCCAAGGCTCTGATACCACTTGAGCTAGAAAAGATATCTTGTCTAGTCTAGGCCCAGTTACCTTTTAATCCTTTCATATCTCCTATATATATTATTTTTGGAAATGAGGGTATTTTTGAAATTGAGTTGTGGGATAGAGGATTATTTTTGGAAAGAAAATGTGTTAATGGAATGGAATGGGCATTCCATTGGTTTTTGGATGGAATGCTCATTCCATTGGAATTTAACAAACCAAACAAATGGAATGAATTTTTTTTCCATTCCATTCTATTCTATTCTATTCCACCCAACCAAACACCACATAAATTCCTGAATATCACCGGTATTAAATTCCATAAACCCCATTCATAAATCAGGAATTAAGAGGTGTTTGTTTTTTTATCTGAAAACTGAACAGTCCTGAATTTTTCTAATGACTGAATAGAGAATGTGAACTTGAATGACATGTTTTTTTTTCTCACATCTAAATGTATTATCAACACATTTGTTTTTTAAAAGTAAAATTATCTGAATATAAATAATTTTATATATATACCTATGTTAAAAAATTATACATATAATATGGAATAAAAACAATTAAAAAATAATAATTATATATATACATCACCATAATATCATAATAAAGTATCGATATTAAACACCAATATACACAGTGTCGTATGTAAATTTTATCAGATGTACACGTCATCGACAAAGATGATAAAATTGTCAGGTGGACATCCAAATAGGCATTCAGAACATATCCTACAAGACATCACCAAAAAAATGAGAAGCCCGAGTAAACAAGTTTTGAACAAAACCTACTCGGGGCCAACTGAAGTCATATACTATTCGGGGACAATTAACGACATTCTGGGCTAGTTTATGGTATTTTCTACTCGGGATCAGATGACGTCACTCGGGACCAGCTCATATCATGCCCTACACGGGACGAATATGAAGAAAACCGAATAAAAAGCCCAGCGCGTAGCTCACACGAGTCGAGTCGTTAAAACACGCGAATATATCCTTATCAAAGAAGAATTCTAAAGAAGAACAGAATATAAAGCAGAAATGGTTCATTATCAGGAAACAATTTTATTTCTTCAAAAGACTGCGTTGTTATAAGGAAATAAGTCCTAACTGGACTAAATCACTAGAGTCCCATTTGATCTCAATACAAGTCTCCGAAATAGGAAAGAAGACAGTCTACTTCAAACAAGTAAACAATCATAATTAAATACAAAGACCTTTTATTACATGTACAAAGAAGATTAGGGTTCTATGAATATATAAATAGACCCATAATCTCATCACAAAATAGAGACAAAAATCATATAGAAAAATACAGAGAGAAAAAGAGAGATCGAGAATTGTAATTATTCTATTCATAGTGGATTTTGGCTTGGTTGATTGTTTAGCCACCCGTGGACGTTTCTCCGGTCATCGGAGTTTTACCACCTAAAAACTTGCGTATGATTACTTTCTCCTTCTCTTCTCTTTGAAATCACAGCTAAAATCCAAATCTTGTTGGCTTTTCTCATACATCCAGAAATCGACGTCAACACATAGTGATTAGGGTTCTTTTTTATTTGGGTTCTTTTTATTTTTAAAGCTATTTGAAATAAGCAATATATTAAAATAAAGATTTATATACCATATGTAATTTTGATGAAATTGGAAATATGTTATATATGGGGATAGTATCGGAAGAAAATATTTTAAATTGTATTTAATGCAATTCAGTGATTTGCAATTAAGTTAAAAATCAGGATTTTTTACTTTTTATTTTAAGTTGTTTTTTAGGATTTTTAAGTTGTTTGACCACTTAAAAAACCAAACAAAACAACTTAATAATTATGATTCAGACCCATTAAGTTTTAAGTGGAAAAAACAAACGACCCCTAAGTTCCTAATGGAAAGGAAGTTCCTGATGGAAAGGGAACTTGATTAAGGAATTCATGATATATCTACTAAAATATCCTTACTTAAAAAAAAACATTCTACTCCATGATTATTGATTTTTATTTTTAATTTAATCATATTGATTTTTTTTTAATCTTAATGTTGGTTTACATAATTAAAAAAATGTATATTTACGTATACATGTTATAATACCATTTATGAAATAAAAAACAACAACTACGTCATTCAAAAAAGAAAATAATAATTATGGTATAAAAGTCCTTTTTTCCTCGTTGCACATTGATATAACTTATATTAATGCATTGTATGTGGACTACTGATTACGGAGAAGTTTTGACAAGTGCATACACTTTGAGTCAAAGTATGTAAATTATTGACCGAAAATTCCCTCGGGTGAGAAATTTCACTTAACACCCTCGAGACTACTACCTCGGAGGTCGTGGTCGGGGTGGTATCGTCGGTACCTGGTTTTTGCGTGTAATAATGGAGATGAAAATGAGTGATAACACTATATATTAAGGATATGTAAAGTAGGTGGCACTGTTTTATTAATGTAAACGAATCAAGTGTGACATATGAAAATCACTCAAACTCTCGTTCTCTCTTGGGTACAATGGAGGTGGTAGCTTCAGGCATGTCGATAAGTAGATAAAACGAAAGTCGTGTTCTCCTTAAAGAATTTAGGCGTTAATAGAGGCTTGTCCTTTGTTGGTGAATTCTGGTCCTCTTTATACATGGTCCAACTAGGTTTTACTCGACATCCCCTCGCCATGAATATCTTAATCAAATCCCCTCTTATCGGGTGAGATGCTATGTTTTAAATATCATTGACTTTAACGGATTCAAAGATATCTTGGAGGGATATATGTTTGTTTCCTCTTTGGACTCAATCATTTGATCTGCACGTACGTAACGATAATGCGTGTTAGAGAATAAATGCTATCATGTATGTTGCCCTGGCGAGATGCCTCGTAAAGGTCGTTGAATATGGCGCTTGTTATCTTGTATGGTGAGGTTTATCTATGTACCAGTCTCGGCACTAGAAGCTTGATCTGACCTTCTCAGGTCCCTTTTGGAGCTTGACATGACTATATTGGTGTTCTTCAATGGTGACAGAGCTTTGTGGGCTTCCTCCTACCTGTTTGGATAGATTTGATTCTTCCCTTGGCGAAATGGAGGGATATTGTAGGCTGAATTCAATGCCCTGAAGGTCTCTTTATGCAAGTAGAAATGGTAGCAAGCTTCTGGGGTGGTTGCAAGATATCTCGACCTTGGGAAGCTTAGGTCTTCCTCTATCGGCCTTGCTTCGGTGCCTATTTCGATGTAAGGAGCTTGATTTGATCACATCGAGCTTTACCTAAAGTATTCCTAGAATGTGGGTGACCTCGCCTTGCTTCTGCAGGATTGTATAGTAGCTCAACCTCAGGAACCTTGGTACCCTGCTATGTAATCCTAGATTTGGATCCTTGCTTGGAGAGTGAAAAATTTATCTTTGATCCATAGCCAAATTTGGCTATTAACAGAAGTCCCCTCTGAATTGAACACCGGTGATTGAGTTGGGGTTGGAGTCAGATTCCTGTTTTATTTGGGAATTTTCCCTCTCTTCCAGTTGCTAGAATCTAGGAAAGGATTTTTTCATTAAATGCAGGACAAATGTGGTGAGCAAGGAGGAGGCGTCATTTAAAAAATCCGACTGTGTTACGTTAGTCCCCGAGAATCGAGGCAATCTTCACCGAAGATCTCACTTTCTAGCGTGCTTCCGTCACCGAAATTACTGGTTACAATTCCATTCCTCCCTATTTAAACACCCGGTCATATCGTCTTCCTTCTCATGTTTATCATTCTTTCAAATTTTAAACTTTCAAAATTCTCTTTTGTCTTCGTAAGAACCACTATCTTTTATTCGATTCTTTTAACCTTTTTATACTTGATAATACCAAATTCTGACGACAATGTTCATCGTTTGGTAGAGGGCAGTGATGTCTCCATTCCGGCTCTCTAGAAGCGGGAACGAGAAGATTCTTGCGACAGAGATGACCTTCCCCTTCATCAACGTCGTCATTCAGGTCGAAACTTTTCGATTAGGTCTGGCTTCTCGAACCAGCCTGACAATCCGCTGGGCCTAGTCGATGAGGATTCGGATAAAGAATTTGGGAGTGATACAAGTGGTAAGGCCCAAATTACGGTCGTTGGAACCCTTCCGAAATATATTCTTCCTTACGACTTCAAGATCATTCCGGATTATACAACTGAATCGAATTCGATTAATCATTTGAAGGCAAAGTATGACATTCCTAGCAGCATCACCGTCTCCGTTCCTTCCAAGAACTACAATGTCTTTTCTCCTCCTAAATGCGTGCTTCCAATCCACGTTGCAGCTTTAGAGAACGGGGTCAGACTTCCTTTTCACCCCACCCTCCAACGGGCTCTCAACGCCATGCAACTGGCTCCTTTCAAATTAACCCCTGGCTTTTGGAGACATATATTTGGCTTCCTCATGTTGTGGAGGGAGCAATGTGAGATGAGCAAGGTCGTCATGGAGCCTGAAGTGGAGGAAATGGTTTACACCTTCCAAATTGGTAGCCTTTTGGTGGCCCAAGAGGTCAGTTATATGCGAAAGCCAAAACAAGCTCAACTTCATCGTACATGGCGCTTCCAAAAAAGACCCCGCCTGGAAGGAAGATTGGATTTTGGTGGAAGGTGAATGGGGAAGCTCGATTTTCATCAACGAGCATGAATTCGACGATCCTATAACTTTTAATGATAAGCCCTCATGGAATAGGGATTCTCTGCTAGCTGAGTCTGAGGCAATTCTGAAGGCTATCATCTCCCGTAATTATCTTAACCTGAAGTTTCCCCTACTGACTCCTTCAATCCCCGTAGGGTGAATCAGTTCCTACATATCTTTGCTGCCTCTCCCAGTAAAAAGAAAAAAGTAAAATTTGAGCTTGCTCGCTTTCTTTAGGCTTATTGCTTTGATTCTGGCCTCTCTTATTTTTTTTTTAACAATTTCTGTTGTTGCTCCAGCTACCTAAGAAGTACAACTAGTTCATACCCCTCCTCCTTCTGCCAGACCGATCCGGGGCACCTCCTCCACTACCTTGGAGAAAGTGGGGCCATCCGCTCTAGTTGGGGTTCCGTCTGCCTCTATCACGCCTCATTCCCAACCTAGGTCCCTGATAGAGATCTTTGCATCCTAGGCGTGGGGTAAGGGGACTACCACCCCACCAATAGTTGTTATTGCTGCCAATACTCCTACTCTGGTTGCCCATTCTGTCGTTACTACCATTGTTGATATCCTCACGGTCAGCTTACCTGATGCTTTTGCTTCTCCACCCATATTCCCGGCTACTTGAGCTTCGGGGGGTCGGGACTGCTGCTATGGAGGGTCTTCATACCCACCTTCAACATCAATCAAGTCCCGCTGGATAAGACGAGGTTATGGAGCAGTTTATCATATCTTGTCCAAGTGGTAGCCTCTCTCTGATGGCTTCAATGCCCGTTAACATCCTAATTACCAAGGGGTTCACTCTCTTGGCCAAGGTAACTATCTTCTTTTAATTGTAATTGAGGTAGCTAGTTTGATTATTTTCTAACTTAAAGTTTACAACCTGTAGGCATTCAAATTTAATGTCGCCATGAGCCACTAGGTGGCCTCTTTTCGTGGTCGCACTGCAAAAGCTGAAGGTGAAGCTGAGAAGGCCATGGGATTGCTCGCTCGAGCTCAGGCTTTGGTGCAGGAAATGACCATCAGCTAGAATATGATGGAGAAGAAGTTGGCCGAGCTTCAACGCGACTATGAGAAACTGAAGCGGATCTACAACTAAGAGAGCCTTAGGTCCAAACGTCGGCCACATAGAGAGACTATTGGAAAGTAGAGGCCAAGATGTTGGATGTTGAAAATCAAAGCTTGCATGCTTAACTGGCCAAGCTGTATACTGAAGTAGAGGACTTATTCAGGAATGTGTACTTCTATGCCTCCTACCAGGTTGCTGAAACACTTCCTTTACTCTTCGACCTCTCCGTCATCGATGGCTGGAACAGAGACAAGATTCTTGCTAAGGCCGATGAGATGTCTCTTCTTGCTGGCGATGGAGCCGGCACTTCGATTGCAGCTGGAGCTAAAAAATAAATAATTGACGTGAATCTTCCCTTCCCTTCTTCAGTTCTCCCAAGCTCGAAGCCCAGAGAGTCTTTTGATGGGGTCCAATCGATGTAGTCTCAAGGAGGTCGGTTGGCTTATACAGGCACTGGGTCTCAATCTGTCCAACCTGCGGAAGGTCTCCCTGCTATCCTGGAGTTGGAAAGGGGTTTACCTGAGGTCTAGGAGAGAGCTGGAGATCACCTTAAAGAGCTTGCAGAAGCAAGGTCAGGTGGTGAACAGATAAAGATGGGGGTAACTGCTACCTCTGAGGATGTGATCATTCCCCCTGAAGTTATGGCTATGGTTCATGAAGTATTGGAAGAGGACCAGGCTGGACAACAAGTAGGTGGGAAGCCCTAGGAGGAAGGAGTGGCATGAGAGTATAACCAAGCTGATCAACCATCGGAAGGATGGAAGGCATGCAGAGGCCAACAGGAAAAGGGAAGTAGTGGGATGGAACCAAAAGGATGCTAGAGCTTGACATAATCTCTTTATGACCTATCTTGATTGCTCGAAAAGAGGGGTGGGCACCCCACTTTATTCATGACCAGTTTTTTTTTTACTTCTTACTTTAGATGTTGCCCGGAACCAGGGATTAGGCTCCCTGTTTGATGTATGCAGCCTTGTGAGGGGATATGCTCCATTATTTGCTCTGGTGTAGCCTGCTGAGGGGATAAACTCCCTTACCATTAATGAAAATCGATTATATTTTCCTCCATGCTTACTCTGACTGATTCCCGCTCTTGAATTTTTAACTTGGTTGAATACTCCTATACCTCTGGCCTTGATCTAGGTGTAACCTTCCATGCTACCCTGAATTAACTAAATCTGGCAGCTAATAACCTTAAATCTGTTAAGTCTAGGTCGATAAGCAGGGTAGAATTTTATGTGTTGTCAGTCTTGGAGTGTAGTCCCTCTGCAAGGTATTTGTCGACCTTGCTCATATCTTTAACTTGCGGTATTTCACCCTAGCCTCAATAGCAGGCTACCTTAACTTTGTTCCTGCAAAGTTAAAATTTAGGCAATCATGGAGAACATGTTGTTAAAGATATTCTATCATGAGATCATCATTTCTTCTTGGCGGTAGTAGCCCGACCAAGGTATCAGGAATGCTATCTAGCTTTCTTGGCCTCGAGATCTGGATGACAACTATGCTCTTATACTCAAACTCTTCTTGGGGGTGGTAGCCTGACCAAGGCATCAGGAATGCTATATAGCTTTTCTGGTCTCGTGATCTGGTTGGTAACTATGCTCTTACACTCAGACCCTTCTTCGGGGTGGTAGCCCGACCAAGGCATCAGGAATGCTATCTAGCTTTCCTGGTCTCAATATCTGGATGACAACTATACTCTTACACTCATACCCTTCTTGTGGGTGGTAGCTCGACCAAGGCATCAGGAATGCTCTCTAGCTTTCTTGGTCTCAAGATCAAGATGGCAACTATGCTCTTACACTCAGACCCTTCTTGCGAGGGGTGTTGCCCGACCAAGGCATCAAGGAAGCTATCTAGCTCTCCTTGGTTCATGGCAACCACAACAAATTTGTTCGTGGAGAATGCAGTCAGAGATGGAGAAATAGCTCGTAGAGAATACAATCGAAGATGGAGAAATTAATAGCAGACTTTATTAATGGTCAAGATGGAGTACATTGCTATTAAGAAATTCATTGATACCTAAAATGAAGGTAGTCTGCTAAGGCGTCTCTTATCTAGGGATAGAACTTCCTCAAATGATTAGCATTCCAGGTGTGGTCGATAGGTCAACCATCCATGTCTTCGAGCTTGTACGCTCCATTGCGGACCGCTACTTTCACTAAATATGGCCCTTCTCAGTTGGGTCCTAGGACCCCATCCGCTCGTATCCGGGTATTCTAAGTTACTTTCCTAAGAACCAAGTCCCCTTCCTTGAAGCTCCTAACTTTTACCATCATGTTGAAATACCTTGCAATCTTGTTCTAATAAACTGTTACCTTCTCAGCTACTCAATCTTGCTTTTCTTCCAGGAGGTCTAGCTTAGCTCGGAGCTTGGCCTCGTTGCTTTTTGGTTCAAAGTGTTGTACTCTGAATGAGGTCAGTTTATGTTCGATGGGAAGGACTGCCTTAACTTTGAAAACCAGAGCAGGGTGTTTCTCTAGTTATTGTCCTTTTTCGTGGTACGATATGCCTAAAGAACCTCGGGAAGCTCCTTGACCCATCTTCCCTTCTTCTGCTGCAGCTTCCTTTCCAACAGTTTCTTAATTGTCTTATTGGTAGCTTCAACTGAACCATTTGTCTGAGGGTGGGCTACTAACTTAAACCGGAGATCAACAACCAAACCTTCCCAGTAGTCAATGAATTAGGCATTGTCAAACTATTTGCCCATGTCGGTGATTATGACGAGAGAGGTATCGAACCTACAGACCATATTGGTTTTGATAAACTTGGTCGTATTTTCCTCTAAAATATGGGAAAGAGGTCATACTTCAACCCACATGGTGAAGTAGTTGATAGTGACTATAACGTGCTTAGCCTGTCCAGGAGCAGTGGGAAATAGACCGATCAAGTCGACCCCCCAGACAGTAAAAGGGTACAGTGAACTGATTATTGACAGCCGTTCAGAAGGAAGGTGGTTCAGGTTCGAGGTTTTTTAGCATGGTTCGCAAGATCGGACAAACATTTTTGCATCTTGGTGAATTATTAGCCAATAATACCCTATGTGAAGCACTTGGTAAGCCAGAGCTTCTCCACCAACATGGTTTCCACAGTCCTCAGAATGGACTTCTTTCAAAGCCTAGCTAGCATCGTCAGAATGCAGATATCGAAGCAAAGGAAGAGATTTTTCCCTTCTGTAAAGGTACCCGTCCACTAGGTAATATCGGACTGAGATCCTTTTGATTTTTCGAGCTTGATCAGGATTTTCGAGAAGCTTTCCTTCCTGCAAGTAAGAAGCTATTGGGTCCATCCAACATGGCAGTTATTCAATGGGCTAGATTTCCTTGCTCGCTGCTATGCTTGATTGAGAGATCATCTGGATGGGCACTCCCAAAGGTAGACCCATTTACAACTATCTTTGCTAAGGCGTCAGCCCGATAATTTTGTTATCGAGGTATCTGCTCAATCTTGAACCCTTTAAACCTTTCCTTGAGCACCGAACCAGTTTTAGGAAGGCAACCATGTTGTCACCTTTGGCTTGGTAGAATATGTTAACATGGTTAACAAAGAGTAGCGATTCACTGTTAACGTGAAAATAGTTGGCTCCGAGTTCGATGGTAACCTTCATCCCTGCTATGAGAGCTTTATACTCCGCCTCATTACTAGTCGCTTTGAACTCAAACCTAAAATAGTGGCAATATTCCGTCCTTTCTGGGTTAGTCAAAACTATACCGACTCCTCCCTCTGTTTGTCCAGTTGCTCTATTAGTGTAGAGGATCTAGGCATTACAGCCATCCAGCTAATTATCGTTTTCTGAAAGCTTCCCAGGTGTCGGGTCCAGTGTCGACGGGGTCGCTTCACCTGAGAGGGCTAAAAATTCAGCCATAAAGTTTGCCAGGGCTTGAGCCTTGATTGTTGTTCGAGATCTGTGTTTCAAATCAAACTGGGTGAGCTCCAAGGCCCACAAGACTAGCCTTCTAGTGATGTCTAGCCTTTGTAAGATTTAGAGGAGAGGTTAATCCGTCACCACCGCCACTGTATGAGCTTGAAAATAGGGACGAAGCTTCCTTGTAGAGGTAACCAGGGTAAATGCAAGCTTCTCAAGGATGAGGTAGTTCTTCTCGGGCTAGGATAATACATAACTGACATATTAGATAGGTTGTTGGATCCTATCCCCACACTCCTTCACCAAGGCTCCACTTACAGCCGTTTGGGACACTACTAAATAGATTTGTAACTCCTCTCCCAGAATGGGCTTGACTAGCAGCGGTGGACTGGCAAGGTAATTCTTAAGTCTTGGAAGGCTCGCTCGCTATCTTGGTTTCATTTCATGTTCTTCCTCTGCTTGATGGCCTTGAAGAAGGGGAGACATTTATCAGTGGAGCACGGAATGAACCGATTAAGCGCTGTTATATGCCCTGCCAACACTTGAACTTGCTTGAGAGTGGTTGGGGAATCCAGGTTCAAGATAGCTCGGATTTTTTCTAGATTGACTTCTATACCCCTCTCATGAACTATGAAGCCCAAAAACTTTCCTGGGGTTACCCCGAATGCACACTTAGAGGGGTTCAATCGCATCTAATTTTCCATTAGGATCAGGAAAGTTCTGCGAAGGTCATCTTGATGTTCTTCCGTGGTTTGAGACTTGGTGATCATATGGTCGATGTTCACCTCCCAATTTTAGGCTTGAACAACCGGTTGACCAACCGCTGGTATATAGCCCCTACATTCTTAAGACCAAATGACATCACCTTGTAGCAGTACAGACTCTGACCCGTGATGAAACTGGTCTTGTTTTGGTCAGTGAGGTGCATCATGGTCTGATTGTACCACGAGAACACGTCTATGAAGCTTAGGAGCTTGTTTCTGACAGTGGAGTCCACCATTTGGTAAATCTTTGGTAGAGGAAAGCTCTCTTTCTGGCATGCCGGGTTGAGGTCGGTGTAGTCGACGCACATACACCACTTCCAGTTTACCTTGGTGATAATGACCACGTTGGCAATCCACTCAGAGTATCGGGCTTCCCTGATGAAACTAGCTTTGATCATCTTGTCAACTTCTTCTTGAACCACAGTATTCCTTTCAGTGTTTAAGTGATGCTTCTTCTGTTTGATAAGTTTGAAGGTAGGATCTACTACTAGACGATGAACTGCTAAGGATACCGGGATCCCTGGCATCTCGCCATGGTTCCAAGCAAAGATGTCGTTAAATTCTCGAAAAAGCTCCATCAAACCTTCCTTTACACTTGGTTCCAGGGAAGCTCCAACCTTGACCACCTTGGAGAGGTCATCATCTCTAATTGGTATTTATTCTAACTCATCAATTGGGTATCCGTTGGCTCATTTCCTATTTTGCTCTTCCTCATCCACTATCAGGGGATCATTCTCTAGATGATCAGCGGGCTCTACATCTTCTAGGTTCACCTCGGATGCTTCATGATCTTGAATTATTACGACTTGGGAAAAATGTTTTGTTGGTACTGTTGGGTTAGAAGACATTGTATAGCATTTCCTAGCAGCTTGCTGGTCTCTGCACACCTATATTGTTCCCAACCGGAAACTTTAGGACATTATGGTAGATGAACAAGACCTGATAAGAATGGCCTTCCTAGTATGGCGTTGTAGGTTGAAGGGTGTCAGCCAAAACGAAATCTGTCATGATGATCTACTGAAGGGGGCGGTTCCTACGATCACTGGAAGGATCTTCGCCCCTACTAGTATGATCGTGTCCCCAGTGAAGCCATATAGATAAGTGGTGCAACTGTTGTAGCACCACTGCTTTAAGCTGAGTTTCTTCAAGGTTTCTTTAAAGAGAATGTCCTCGCTACTGCCTGTGTTGACAAACACATGATGGACCACGAAGTTAGCTATCTGCACTGTGATCACCATGGCATCGTCGTGAGGTTGTACAGTATTGTAGACATCTGCCTCGATGAAGATGATCTGGGCCGATTGAGACGAGCTGGCCGGGCTCTTGTCTACCTTGAAGACACCCTGGCTTTCTTTAATAAGGGGAATTTTCCTTGCATGGTTCTTTCTAGAGTTGTTGGAAATCCCTGTAAGGGTGGGTCCTCCACTGATGATATGTATAACTTGGATATGCTACATCAAATCCTTCTGCCTCCCTTTCCTTTTCTCTGCATGGTAGCCGATCTCCGTATGTACCTCATTCTCGGTCTAGATATTATCCCTAACTTGCTGCAGGAATTCTACCAAGCAACCTTCTCTTACTAGAGCCTCGATCTGGTTGCGCAGGCTATAACACTCAGATATATTGTGTCCTACGTCTTCATGGAAGTTGCAGTACTTGTATCGGTTCCTCATGTCCGCTAGAGCTTTCATAGGTGCTGGCTTCTGGAGCAGCCCCTTGTCCTGAATGACGAGGTAGATCATCTCGCGGGACGCATTTAAGGAGGTATGATGTTCATACCCTCTTTCATCTCGTGTTATCGGGGCGGTGACTGTTGGGGTTTATACCCTAAACATGTAATTTGTAAATGGATTTATGAAATAAATAAAAAGAATAGTTCAATGCATTCTTGTTGTGTTGTATATTTTATAACTTGTGGATATTAACATCCTAGATTACCAGATGTAATCTCGAACTATGTATGTGAGTGTCAATTACAGATGAATACAGTAAGATATGTGCAATCTAAAGAGTCCATAAATAGCAAATAAAGTTGGGTACTTTATTTGCGGTTAATCTATAGTTACGATCCATTCCGTAATGTACGGTGATTCTATCCTGAATCATTCATATGAGATATGAGAATGGAGGCACCTTGTATGATGTGATTATATAGAACTGGACCATGATCTATATGAATCTCTCACCAAGATCCGTTTACCGATGATATTCTTATATATCAACTAATGATGGCTATATGGGGTGAATTTAATCCTGAGTGTCTTATCGATTCCTTCATGTTAGATTGCGGTCTTTGATATACCATGGGTGAGGTCGAATGAAGACCCCGATCAATATGCTCTGTATGTTGGGATTGAGATTTGGCTTGTGGCTGGGAAGGCTTATACACAATAGTATAATCCACTCTTAAGGGTTGATTCGAGGCTTGGACATTGTGAGCGCTCTTCTAATTTCGTGAATAAATAGGATTAATTGTCCATTAGAGAATCAACAGTACTTAAAGGATATATGTAAATAAAGGGGTATAACAGACATTATAACCCAGCTCGAATTGGTCATAGAGAAGTCAGGAGGATACTAGTGGACAATGGTAGCTCAACAGACATCCTCAGTATTACAGTGAAATTGCCCATGAAGCTTGGAGCGGCGCTCTGCCAGAAAATGGTGCTACTTGACTTTGTAGTGGTGGATATAGAGAATTGACCTTACATTGCCTTACTGGGTCGACCTTTCCTAAACAAAACAAAGGCAGTAACAATAACCTACATACTAATGATCAAATTTCTGTCAGAATGGGGGGTATGAACGATCAAGGGTTCACAGGAAATGGCTAGAAGAGCTAATCTCTTCGTTTACAAGGACAGAGATTACAACTAACACCAAGTGTGTGCTTTGACCTAATATGATCAAACTAAACAAGGAGAATCATTAATTTTCAAGTTCGACCCAAGGGAGGAACTCGAAGCATCAGAGGAGCCAATAGAGGAAGTAGTCTTAAAGGAAGATAAACCGGCTAAGAAGGTTAAAATCGGAGTTAATCCAAAAGAAAAGGTCAGAACAGATCTCATCAATTTACTCAGAGAGTACAAAGACGTGTTCACATGGAGTCATGAAGATATGGTGGGGATAGACGCATGAGTGATATCACATAACTTGGCGGTGGATCTGAGCGTAAAACCTGTGATACAAAAAAAGGTCTTTTAACCTTGAAAGGAGTTGGGCAATCAAGCAGGAGGTAGAAAAGTTACTCGCTGTAAGATCGATCAGAGAAATCAACTATCCTCAGTGGGTAGCAAATATAGTATTAGTCTAGAAGAAAAATGGTCAATGGAGAATGTACGTGGATTTTACAGATTTAAACAAAGCCTGCCAAAGGATAGTTTTCCATTTCCCAGAATAGATCAATTAGTTGATGCTATATCAGGTCATGAACTGCTCAGTTTTATGGATGCTTATTCAGGATACAATCAGATCCGGATGAACAAAGTTGATGAAGATAAAACAGCATTCACTACCGATCAGGGTCTGTACTGGTATACAGTGATGCCCTTTGGGCTAAAAAATGTTAGGACCACATATCAAAGATTGGTCAACATAATTTTCTCCCGCCAAATAGGAAGAAGCATTTAAGTTTACATAGAAGACATGTTAACCAAAAGTATCTCGGCAGACAAACATGCTTTAGACCTACGGGAAATATTTGATGTCCTGAGTAGGTACCAGATGAAGTTGAATCCGAACAAGTGCCTATTTGGGGTTCCTTCTGGAAAATTCCTCGGTTTCCTAGTGCACCAAAGGGGGATCGAAGTAAATCCCAAGAAGATTGAAGCCCTCCAGAAAATGACTTCTCCGAGAACCTTAAAGGAGGTACAACATTTGACGGGATGCTTAGCTTCCCTTGGCATGTTCATTTCGAAGGCTACAAATAAATGTGCTTTATTTTTCAAAATAATCAGAAAAAGAAGGGATTGGAATGGAATGCAGAATGTGAGCAGGCATTTCAGAAGATAAAAGAGTACTTAGGACAGGCACCCATCCTTTTGAAACCAAAAGAAGAAGAAGTACTTTACCTGTATTTGTCATGTACAGAATTAGCAGTAAGCTCAACCCTGGTCCGAACAGAGAATGGACTACAAAAGCTAGTATACTATGCCAGCAAGGCTCTTCCTCCGACTGAAACTAGATATTCTCAAGTAGAAAAGATGGCTTTAGCATTAATTTCGGCAGCACGAAAGTTAAGGCCGGATTTTCAGGCATATGCAATCAGGGTTTTCACCAATTGGCCCGCTTAAGTTAATTCTGCAGAAACCTGAGATTTCAGGGTGATTAACAAATGGGCGATCGATCTGAGTGAATTCGATATTAAATATGTGCTCAGGACATCGCTTAAGGGCCAAGCAGTGATAGATTTCGTAACGGAATTCACAGAACCTGATCTAGAAGAGAAAAGAACGTTGGGTAGGAGTTTCTCATGGAAGTTATATCTTGACGGCTCCTCGAACACTTATGGTAGCGGGGCAGGGATCGTGGTATGTAACTCAGAAGAAGATAATGTCGAGTGTGCCGTGAGATTTGACTTTAAAGTAACAAATAACCAAGCCGAGTATGAGGCACTGCTGGTAGGACTTAGAGTTTGTATCGCACTCGAAGCAGATGAAGTTGAAATTTTTAGTGACTCACAGGTAGTCGTCAACCAAGTTTTAGACGAATATCAGGCCAGGGATGAAGTATGATGGCTTATTTGGACATAGCAAAACAACTCATTCAACGATTCAAGGAGTATAGGATCGTCCAGATCCCTCGGGAAGAAAATGAAAAAGCAGATGCTCTGTCTAAACTAGCATCAGTAACATCCACAGTCAGGCCAAAGAATATCCTGGTCACATATCTTCTCCGCCCAAGTATAGTTGAGCCAAAGGACTTTGAAGTCTCATAAATATGAATGCCGTCAGACGATTGGATGACTCAGCTAAAAAGGTACTTGGAAGAAGATATACTCCTAGAAGACCCCTTAGAAGCAAAATGTGTCAGGTACAGGCCAACAAGATACACTATGGTTGGAGGAGAACTGTACAGAAGTGGATTCTCCTGAACACTCCAAAGGTGTGTGTTAGAGGAGGATGCACACCGGATACTACAGAAAATCCATGGTTGAGTATACGGGAATCATACAAGAGGCAAAAGTTTGGCACACAAGGTACTCAAGCAAGGTTTTTATTGGTCTTCTTTGTTCTCTGATGCACAACGATGTTCAGAAAGTTGCAATGCTTGCCAAAGGATCGCCAATAACATTCGGTAACCCCCTGAATAACTTAGAAGCCTTACATCCTCATGGCCATTCGCCATGTAGGGATTGGACTTAATCGGTCCGATGCCAACAGGAACAGGCGGTAGAGCTAAGCATGCAATTATGGATGTTGATTATTTCACAAAGTGGGTGGAAGCTGAAGCGCTAGTACAAATCACAGAAGCAAACACCACAAACTTTGTAAAGAAAAACATACGCTACAGGTTTGGAGTCCCGAATAATATTATCATTGACAACGACACCTAATTTGACAATCAAAAGTTCAGGTAGCTGTGCAACGAGTACCAAATTGCAAATTATTATGCCACACATGCCCACCCTCAAACAAATGGACAAGCTGAAGCAGTGAACAAAGTCATCAAGCACACGCTCAAAGCTAAGCTAGATGCCAAAAAGGGCAGTTGGGTTGAAAAACTTCCTGAAGTATTATGGGCTTATCGAACAACAGCAAGGACCTCTACTAGAGAAACACCGTTTTCCTTGGCATTTGGAACTGAGGCTGTCATCCTGATGGAAACATCATATATGTCACCCAGAGTCGGGTTATATGATGAAGATCATAACGTTGATATATTATTATAAGGCACTAGATGAGTTAGAAGAGAAAAGGGAAAAGTCTCGAGTGTGAAATGCGGCAATTCAGCAAAGAGCGGCTAGGCACCACAATTCTCATGTCCAGGTTAGGAGGTTCCAAATAGGAGACCTAGTGCTAAGAAAAGTATCATTGAACACAAAAAATAAGGTCGCGGGCTCATTAGCTGACAAATGGGAAGGCCTATACAAGGTTGAAAGGATGGCTGGCCATGGAGCATATTGTTTTGCACAATCAGATACCCTGACCATGCAATGCCCAATATTTAAAGATTTTATATCCATGAAATTCTCCTTTATCGCTTGTTAGTCAAGATATTTTTTAGTAATTTATTTTTAGCAACCTTTTTGAGATTTTTTCCATATTGTTAGTTTTGCAGAATTATGAATAAAAACCTGACACGGGAATTCCAAGAAATTTGAGCATATGATAATAAGAACAAATCAAAAGATTTGAGCATATGATAATAAGAACATATGAAAATATTTGAGAATTGACAAGCAATAAAATGCTCGAGGCCATTAATTTGGTAAAAATCTCGAATGGGCAGAAAAGCTCAAAAAGAGCATGCCAATCGAGCAAGGTCAACTAAGACCCGAGCCAAAAGGTAAACCTGATGCACCAGATTCTGGAAAATAGCTCTGGACGTTGTCGGATAAACTCCGGTGAGTTGCGCAACTGTGTTAAGCAATTCGAAGCTTAAGGATTAGGTAAACCCTTACGTAGACAAAACTAGAAGACATCATATGAAAATATTTGAGAATTGACAAGCAATAAAATGATTGAGGCCATTAATTTGGTAAAAATCTCGAATGGGCAGAAAAGCTCAAAAAGAGCATGCCAACCGAGCAAGGTCAACTAAGACCCGAGCCAAAAGGTAAACCTGATGCACCAGATTCTGGAAAATAGCTCTGGACGTTGTCGGATAAACTCCGGTGAGTTGCGCAACTGTGTTAAGCAATTCGAAGCTTAAGGATTAGGTAAACCCTTACGTAGACAAAACTAGAAGACATCCCTAGTGACATGCGTAAAGACCTAAAATATATGATCGTTGTGAGCCTCGATGCAACGTTTGGGTAGCAACTGAGTACGAAATACAAGTGAAAGTCTATTTGCCTTTGTTTCTAGATTACTCGGTTAATAATATTAGCAAGTTAATAAGATACTTGGCATAGCCAGTTAATAAGATACTTGGCATAGCCAGTTAATAAGATACTTGGCATTTAAAACAAAGAAATTTGGGCAACAAAGTTAGCCAGTTAATGAGATATTTGGTGTTGACATCGATTTCTGGATTGTATCAGAAAAGCCAACAAGAATTGGATTTCGGCTGTGATTTCAAAGAGAAAAAGAAGGAGAAAGTAACCAAGACACGAGTTTTTTACGTGGTAAAACTCCGATGACCGGAGAAACGTCCACGAGTGGTTGAATGATCAACCGAGCCAAAATTCACTATGAATTTATAATGTTACAAGCTCTCGATCTCTCTTTCTTCTCTCTGTATTTTTCTATGATTGTTGTCTATTTCCTTTTTGGCGAGATTATGGGTCTATTAATATGTTTATAGAACCTTAATCTGCTTTGTACAAGTAATAGTTCTTTGTATTTAATTATGATTACTTGCTTGAAGCGGACTGTCTTCTTTCCTATTTCGGAGTCTTGTATTGAAATTGAATGGGATTCTAGTAATGTAGTCCAATTTGGACTTGTTTTCTTATGAGAACAGTCTTTTTAAAGAAATTAAGTTGTTGCCTGATTGGGAACCCTTCCAGCTCAATATTCTGTTCTCATTGGGATTCCTTCCTGATATGGATATCTTCATGTACTTAATGACCTAATCCGTGTGAACTAAGCGCTAGGCTTTTATTCAGTTTTCTTCATGTTTGTCCCACGTAAGGACAATACCCGCGGTCCCGAGTAACGTTATTTGACCAGAGTAGAAACGCCAACCCTGATTGTCATTGACTGATCCCGAGTAGTATATAACGTTGATTGACCTTGAGTAGGTTTTATTCAACATCTGCTTACTCGGATTTTCTCTTCTTCGGTAATGTCTTGTAGGATATTTTTTGAATGCCTATTCTGATGTCCACCTGGCAATTTATCCTCTTTGTTTATACGTGTTCGTGCGATAAAATTCACATATGACAATACCCCCTTAAAATATTTTTACTGAACAAGGTTTCTTCGGGAAAAAGTATTTTAATTAGTTTTTAATATCTTTTCAGTACCCGAGTAAATATCTTGTCTTAATGACGTGTCTTAATGATGACCCTGCAAATTTGATTTGCCTCCTTACGTGAGATCTTTAATGATGGCGATGTTTTAGAGTTCTGACGGCGAAAGCCAGTTCTCTTTCTGACACGTGTCCCTTGCCTCTTCATTTTTCGATATCATTTATGAGAAATGACTCACGTGTTTCCCCGTGCACTGCCTACGTCATCAATCATTATCATTGTTTTTTCCTGCCTTGAGATCTAGGGTTTCGTGCTTTTATGTCTTTAAATTCTTTTCTGAGACAGAGTTGGTTCATTCTTAAAAGATTTATCAGCATAAAAAATTTCTTAAACCCAGATTTATTTACGCAGAAGGTCGTGACTTTCCATTGAAGATCTTGCACCAAACTTTATTCAAGGTTAGTTTTAATGGAGCCATCTTCCCATCATCATTTTTTTAATGTCGCTCTTGATGCATTAGAACGTGGGGATTTCCAGTTGATTTCTTGCATTAGAAGAATACTGAGGGAAATCCCTGCTGATGAACCTCCATTTTTATAAGTTGATGTTTCTAGGCTTCACCCTGACGTCATTTTTAGCCATTTATCCAGTTCTTTATCTAGTTCTGATTCTGATATTTCTGATCACAGGGTACCTCTTCGATGGATGGGAAAACATCAAAGCAGCAGTAAAGTTCGTAGGCACAATTCAGGTGAAACTCGAATCAGGGAGCAGACTGTTAACGAGAATGATGTCAAAGAGGCGTTTAGGGTGTCTCGTTTTACTTTCTTTTCTGAATGCTCAAGTGGGTTTGACATTGAGTCGAATGTGGTCAGGCCAGATGAGATAGAGAAGTATCGTGCTCGATTTGATCTGCCCAATTCGGTCACTCTGATTCCAACGGGTGATAGGGCCGCGTGGAATCCCCCCCTGGGCATGGTGGTGATCTACGGATCCATGCTTTGCTGCGACATCACTCTCTTTTTTCAGCCATTTATTGCCTGGTTTCTGGCTGAAGCAGAGATCGCTCCGGCCCAATTGGCCCCGAACATCTACAAGATCTTGATGTGCATATGGAACATATACAACCGGATGAACCTGTCGCCGCCCTCCCTGAATGAAATCAGGTATTTCTTTACGTTGAGGCAGTTTGGCAAGACAGGAACATCGGCGGATGTGAAGGCTTCAGAGCCGAACATGGGTTCCTCTCCTCCCGAGGTTGAAGATCTAGGGGATGAACCCTCGGGGGTTCCTTTACATCCTTCTCCTTAGGATATACTGTGGGAGATGTCATCTGGTCGGGCTTTTATCGGGGACGACCGCTGGAGCTATTTTCTGGATGGCTCTCTTACTGAACGTCTTTAAAACGTATTTAACGGTGCATCTTATGTAAGTTATCTTTAACTTCCTTCAGTTGCTTTGTTTATTTGTTAGGCAGATTTTTAATCGAACTTCTTTGTAGATGGTGGCCGAGTTCGCTGAGCTAGTTCAGACGCAACAACATCAAGCCGATAGAATAAGGCGTCTCGAAGCTCAGCTGAAGAAAAGTGAGGATCAACGTGCTTCGGTCGAAACGGGTTATCAACAAGAGGTTGGTTCTGCCTAAGTTTTTAGCGACCACTGCTTGGCGAAGCAGGTTGAAGTAGAGGAGAAAGCTTCTTTGACAGATGAGAAGGCAGTATCACTTCAAGTTTTGTTGTCCTCTGCCCAAGGATCCATGCTTAAGGCCGAGCAGGAAGCGGAGCAGTCCAAGTCGGCATATGAGCAGAAAATCGAAGATTTGGAACGCCAAGCTCTGATAGTCGAATCCTTGTCCCAATAAGCCAGGCTGGAACTTGAAGTCCAAGGGGTGGATCGTTTTAAAAGATCCCCTGCCTACGACGCCCTTCTCCTTCAGGAGTTTCAACGGGGGCTAGTTTCAGCTGGTGAATTTTTCAAAGTTAAGAATAGGGTGACTGAGAAGGCCCCAAACTAACTTGGAGCTGTCAATCAAACATCATATGGATCGGTCCTTGGAATCTCTCCGGATTCAGATGAAGGAATGAAGGGCTTACTACCGCAACAGTGGCAAGGAGCCCCATCCCATGCATTTGGAGGTTCCATCTGAGCATTCCCTCTCGACTTTTTACGCCAGTAGAGAGTTAGTCGTAGAGGGTGTGGTGCCTGATGTTGGGCCGATCCCAGGAGAGGATTACAGCCAATGGATGGACGATTCGGCTGACACAATTGATTGACCTTTTAATGAGAGTCTGCTCCGTGAATACGAAAAGGTGCCAGACCCGAGTATTGGTAAGGGCTCCAAATCCTCACAATCCTGATTTTTATAGATGGGATTTTTTGTAGACTTAACAATTCTTTGTAAAGAATACTTTGTAATAATTCTTTTAAAAGATGAATAAAATTATGAGTAGCTTTTCTAAACCTGGTGGTTTGATTTTATTGCTCGCACAATTTTTTGACTTGACTATGGTTGTTGAGTATCTTATTAAACCAGCTATTTCTTTCGTTCGCGTAACTTAACCGAGTATCTTATTAAACCGATTGTCACCCGAATAATGCCAAGTATCTGATTAAACTGGCTCTTGTAATCTTTATGATAAGTATCTTATTAAACTGGCTCTTGTAATCTTTATACCAAGTATCTTATTAAGCTGGCTAGTATTATTAACCGTGTCATCTTAAAACAGACAAGTAGGTTTATACTTGTGTTTCATACATGGTTGCTACCCGAACATTACATCATGGCTCACCATAATCATATGTTCGAGTCCTTACGCATTACCAAGGACGTCTCTCCAGTTTTTATGAGCAAGGGTTTGCCAAATCGTTAAGCTTTTTAAATTGCTTAACATAGCTACGCATTTCACCAAAAAATTTCCCGATAGGGTCCCGAGCTGGTGCATCGCGTTTGCCTTTTTGCTAAGGTCATTTGACCATGCTCGACTGGCATGCTCCTCCAAGCTTCTCCGCCCATTCGGGATTTAATGGTCCCGAGTATTCTATTTGCATGTTCTTATTATCATGCTTGTCTTCCATATATTCTTATTATCATATGCTTTCTTTTGGAAATCCCGAGTTCGATGCTTTTCTTTCGGAAGTCCAGAGTTTGATTTTTTATTCATAACTGCAAAATCAATAAAGTTTTAAATTCCACAGCTAATATTTATCCTAACTAAAATTGTCCTGACTAGAAAAAAGAACAAAAAATAATTTAAGGATATAAAATCTTTAGATATTGGGCATTGCATGGTCGGGGTAAAACCCCTCCATTGGGTCGTGCAATCCAATATGCTCCATGGCCAGCTACTCTTTCGACTTTATACGGGTCTTCCCACTTATCAGTCAGGGAACCTGCAACTTTATTTTTTGTATTCAACGACACCTTCCTGAGTACCAGGTATCCCAGTTGGAATTTCCTGACCCGAACATGAGAGTTGTAGTAGCTAGCTAATCTTTGCTGATATGCTATATTTCGTATTCGGGATTTCTCCCTTTTCTCTTCTAGCTTATCCAGACTTTGTAATAGCATATCAACGTTCTGATCTTCATCTTATAGCCTGACCCGCGGTGACGTATACGATGTTTCTAACGGGATAACAGCTTCTGTTCCAAACACTAAAGCGAATGGAGTCTCTCATGTTGATGTTCTTGATGTTGTCCGATATGCCCATAATACTTTAGGAAGCTTTTCAACCCAGCCTTCTTTCTTGGCATCTAGCTTTGCTTTGATTGTGTGCTTGATGATTTTGTTCACTGCTTCCACCTGCCCATTTGTTTGAGGGTGGGCATGTGTGGCATAGTAATTGGCAATCTGGTACTCTTTACACAACTGTCTGAATTTCAGGTTGTCGAACTGAGTGCCATTGTCAGTGATTATAGTGTTTGGGACTCCAAACCTATAAAGTATATTATTTTTCACAAAATTTGTAGTGTTTGCTTATATGATATGCACTAATGCTTCAGCTTCTACTCACTTCGTGAAATAGTCAACGACTACAATGGCATGCTTCGCTCCACCCCCTATCCCGGCTGACATTGAGCCGATTAGATCCAAACCCCACATGACAAATGACCATGGGGACGTGAGGTTTCTGAGCTGCTCAGGGGGCTGTCGGATGTCATTAGCAATCCTTTAGCAAGTATTGCAACTTTCTGAACACTGTTGTGCATCTAAGAACAGAGTAGGCAAATAATAGCCTTGCCTGAGTACCTTGTATGCCAAACTTTTACCCCCAGTGTGGTTTCCGCAAACTCCTCTATAGATTTCCCATAATACCCGATATGCTTCTTCCTTTGACATACATCTTTGGAGTGTTCGGGAATACCCCCTTCTGTATAGTTCTCCTCTAATCAATGTGTACCTTGTTGTTCTATACCTGATACATTTTGCCTATAAGGGATCTTCCGGGAGCACTCTTTCTTCCAGGAACCTTTTTAGCTGAGTCATCCAACCGTCTGGCGGTGTTCGGATTTCTGAAATTTTTAAGTTTCTTGGTTCAGCTGTGCTCGGTTTAAGGAGATGTGCAACCAGAATAGTCTTTGGCCTGATTGTGGTTTTTGCTGACGCTAGCTTGGACAATGCGTCTGCCTTTTCATTCTCCTCACAGGAGATCTGGGCAATCTTATATTCTTTAAATTTATGGAGGAGCTATTTTACAATGTCACGATAGGCTATCATGCCTTCATCCTTGGCTTGGTACTCGTCAAGGACTTGGTTGACAACTACCTGTGAATCGCTGAATATCTCGACCTCATCTGCCCCGAGAGCTATGCAGACTCTGAGTCCAGCTAGTAACGCCTCGTACTCGGCTTGATTATTGGTTGCTTTGAAGTCAAACCTCATGGCACATTCGACATCATCTCCTTCTTGAGTGCATACTACAATCCCTGCACCGTTGCCATGAGTATTTGAAGAGCCATCAATATACAGTTTCCATGTGAAATTTTTACCCAACTTCTTTTTTGCTTCCAAGTTCGGTTCTATGAACTCTGCTATAAAATCTGCCACTGCTTGCCCTGTGAGAGATGTCCTGGGATGTAGTGGATATCGAATTCACTTAGCTCGATTGCCCATTTTGTTAATCTCCCTAAAATCTCTGGTTTCTGTAAAATCTGCTTCAATGGGCAATCGGTGAGAACCTGGATTGTATGATCCTGAAAGTATGGCCTTAGCTTCCTTGCTGCTGAAACCAGTGACAGAGACATCTTTTCTGCTTGTGAATATCCGGTCTCAGCTGGTAGAAGTGCCTTGCTGGTGTAGTATACTGGCTTTTGTACTCCATCTTATGTTTTGACTAGAACTGGGCTTGCTGTTAGTTCTGTAATTGATAAGTACAGTTGGAGTGTCTCCCCCATCTGAGGTTTTGAAAGGATGAGAGCCTTCCCTAGATATTCTTTAATTTTTAAGAATGCCTGCTCGCACTCTTCATTCCATTCGAGTCCTTTCCCTTTTCTAATTACTTTGAAAAAGGGTGGGCATCTGTCTGTGGCCTTTGAGATAAATCTACCAACGGAAGCTAAGCATCCTGTCAGGCGCTGCACTTATTTGAGTGTCCTCGGTGAAGTCATTTTATGCAGGGCCTGGATCTTTTCGGGGTTGACTTCGATTCCTCTTTGGTGAACTTGAATCTTCCTGAAGGAACCCCGAATAAACACTTGTTCGGATTTAGCTTCATTTGGTATCTCCTCAAGACATCATATGTTTCTCGCAGGTCTGAAGTGTGCTTGTCTGCCGTGACGCTCTTGGTCAGCATGTCATCAATGTATACTTCCATGTTCTTTCCAATTTGCCGTGCGAAGATTCTGTTGACCAGCCTTTGATATGTTGCTCCTATATTTTTTAATCCGAAAGGCATTACTGTGTAACAGTACAAACCCTGATCAGTTGTGAACGCTGTTTTTTTTTTGTCAGCCTTGTTCATCCGGATTTGGTTATATCCCGAATAGGCATTCATGAAACTGAGCAGCTCATTGCCTGATGTAGCGTCCACCAACTGATCTATCCTTGGAAGTGGAAAACTATCTTTCGGGCATGCCTTGTTCAGATCTGTGAAATCTACGCACATCTTCCACTGTCCATTCTTCTTTTGGATGAGGACTACATTAGCCACCCATTGAGGGTAATTGACCTCTCTAATCAATCCTACAGCGAGTAGCTTCTCTACTTCCTGTTTGATTGCCTGACTTCTTTCGAGATTGAATGATCTTCTCTTTTGTATCACCGGTTTTGCATTCGGGTCTACTGTGAGATGGTGAGATATTATTCGGGCATCTATCCCGACCATGTCTTTATGACTCCAAGCGAACACATCCCTTTATTCTCTAAGTAGATCAATGAGACTTTGTTTGACTCTTCCTTCCAGGTTAGCCCCGATTTTGACCTTTTTGTCTGATTCATCTTTTTTCAGGGTGATTTCTTCGACCGGTTCAGTTTTGGATTCGTTCGATTTTTCCCTTGGATCAAATTCGAATGATAGTGGCTTTTCGTTCTGACTCGGCTGTGTTATAGTGCAAACTTGTTCATTCTTGTCCTTGTATACTGACAGGTTAGCTATTCGGGCCATCTCTTGGGATCCCTTGACTACCCCCTACCCCTTGTTCGGTCGAGAATTTTATCATTAATGCATAAGTGGCTGTTACGGGCTTAGTTTTATTCAGGAATGGTCGTCCCAATAGTGCATTATATGGCTAATTGTCCAAGTCTACCACCACGAAGTCGAGCAATACAGTTCTCTGGCAAGGTGCCACTATAATCTTCACAGGTAGCTTTACCGTCCCGAGTGACATGACCTCAACTCCTCCGAATCCTCTGAGTGGGGTGTGGAAGGGTTGTAGGTCCTTTTGGTCTAACCTGAGTTGATCGTAGATGGCTACATTGAGAATGTCTGCTGAGCTTCTATTATCTATCAGGATTCTCTTGACTTCTTGGTGACCAATCCGGGCACTTATGACCAAGGCGTCATTTAGCCAAACATCGAAGCCATGTGAGTCTGCTTCTGTGAATGTTATTGGGCCCCATCCTTCATTTACCCTCTTCGGGTCTGGCTCGATCAAGTTTACATCAAAGTTTTTTCTTGCTTCTATTACTTCTCTGATTTCCTGAGTTCGCTCTCGGTTACTTCTTCCAGTGGATGGTCCTCCAAAGATCGTATGTATTACTTGATTGGCCTCTGGACTGGCCCTTTGATTTCGACCAGAGCTGTGATTGGCTCTGATCTCTTTCTTTGCTTCTGATTTTTCATCCCTTTTCAAGATCACATCCTGTAGATGTCCTTCCCGAATGAGGGTTTCTATGTAATCTCTGAGCTGGGAACACTTGGAAGTTTCATGACCGGTTTCCTTATGGAACCTGTAGTATTTGGTTGTATCTCGCCGAGCAAACTGAGATTGACAGCGTGGCTCCTGTACCATATTCTTTGTTTCTAGAATGGCCAGGATTTCCTTCTGTTTTTTCCGAAGAGGGGTGTAATTGGTGTATCTGCCTGGGTATTTTTCTGAGGTTGTTCGGCATTACGCCCGTTTCCCCGGTCATTGCTATTTTTTTTACTGTTTCCTTTCTGTTTTCCCTTTTGGTTCTGCACCTTGGACTCAGCGTCCTTCTCGGGTTTTCCTCCATGCATGTAGCTTCCTTCAGTGGCTAACTTTTATTCTTCGGCTAATGCATACCCCTTACCATGTCCATCATATCTGCATACCTGGTCAGACGGGCTCTTCTTAAATCGAAAGATAGCCGTCCATTCTGTATGTTGTTGATGAATGCAGCAATTATTGCTTCATCATTTGCACTGCCAATTTCTGATACTGCTTGGCCAAATCTCCCCAGATATTTCTTCAGCGACTCATCTTTCCCTTGCTTTATTTGAGAAAGGTAAGCCACTGACTTTTTCCTGTGAACATTACTCAGGAATTGCCTTGAGAAGCTTCTGCTTAGTTCACTAAAACTTCCAATGCTTGCTGGGGGTAATCTCCCGAACCATCTTGAGCCCATGTCTCCTAAAGTTTGTGGAAAGTTGAGACACAATAAGGGATCACTATGGGCATACTGGGCTATAGTACTTTTATAGCGTCTGATTGGGTCTGTGTCTTTCTTGAACTGCTCCACGTGCGGCATCCTGAACCTTTTTGGGAATGGGGTCTGTAAGATTTCCCTGGTGAATGGACTGTCAAAATCATCATCATATAAATTGTTACACCCATAACGTTTGACAAGTGCGTCCATCTGTCGCCTATTGTTCTCGACTTCTCGAGTTAGGCTTTGGATTACGACGTCCCTGTTTCCCACCGGACTTCTCTGATGGTTGAACCGCTGGGTGATTGTTATTCCTCTTTCAGGTTCTTCACTTTGATGCCGGGTTTCAGGTATGATTCCATGATGACGCTTGCGATGGTGCCGATCTCTATCTTCTGATGACGACCGATCCCTATGCCGATCATGTTTGCGGGGTCTAGTACGGACTGTCTGATCCTGGTTCTGTGTCTGGCGTAGTCTTTCCTCTTCAGGTGTTTCACTTCCAGCCTGATTAATTAGAAAAAAGTTCCTTCCAGCCTCTGGTGTATTTATTTCTGGCCCTACTACAACCGAACGAAGCCTCACAGGTGGGAGGTTAGGAGTTTATATTTCTGTAGACAGTAGATCAACTCCTTCCTTTGTTGTGTCTGCCACCAATTGTTACAACGCCTCTCGGAAGCGTTGCGTTAGGTCTCTGCTGGTCGGAGGAACTTGCTGGATCCCCGCCAGGAATGTAGGTTGGTTTTCTGTTGTTACAACGATATCCTGCGAGGTACTGCCAACATGGAAGTTATCCAGAAATTTTTAGAAATCCCCGGAACTGCTTCTACTTCCTGCCATTGCTTTTAATCAAATCGGAGGTTCAGGCCCCTTTTTCTAGCGCCAATTGTTGACGTCGATTTCTGGATTGTATCAGAAAAGCCAACAAGAATTGGATTTCGGCTGTGATTTCAAATAGAAAAAGAAGGAGAAAGTAACCAAGACACGAGTTTTTTACGTGGTAAAACTCCGATGAACTAAGAAACGTCCACGGGTGGTTGAATGATCAACCGAGCCAAAATTCACTTTTAATTTATAATGTTACAAGCTCTCGATCTCTCTTTCTTCTCTCTGTATTTTTCTATGATTGTTGTCTATCTCCTTTTTGGCGAGATTATGGGTCTATTTATATGTTTATAGAACCTTAATCTGCTTTGTATAAGTAATAGTTCTTTGTATTTAATTATGATTACTTGCTTGAAGCGGACTGTCTTTTTTCCTATTTCTGAGTCTTGTATTGAAATTGAATGGGATTCTAGTAATGTAGTCCAATTTGGACTTGTTTTCTTATGAGAACAGTCTTTTTAAAGAAATTAAGTTGTTGCCTGATTGGGAACCCTTCCAGCTCAGTATTCTGTTCTCATTGGGATTCCTTCCTGATATGGATATCTTCATGTACTTAATGACCTAATCCGTGTGAACTAAGCCCTAGGCTTTTTATTTAGTTTTCTTCATGTCTGTCCCACGTAAGGACAATGCCCGCGGTCCCGAGTAACGTTATTTGACCAGAGTAGAAACGCTAACCCCGAGTGTCATTGACTGATCCCGAGTAGTATATAACGTTGATTGACCTTGAGTAGGTTTTATTCAACATCTGCTTACTCAAGTTTTCTCTTATTCGGCGATGTCTTGTAGGATATTTTCTGAATGCCTATTCAGATGTCCACCTGGCAATTTATCCTTTGTTTATGACGTGTTCGTGCGATAAAATTCACATATGACACTTGACATTTAAAACGAAGTTGATCTATTCGGTTAATGACATTAATCAAAAAAAGATGGCGTTTCTCGTTGGGTTTGCATTACCATGTTCAGAATATTCATAATTAATTCATGGCTAAGAGTAGTCACGCAAATATGGAATTTTATTAATTATATAAGATATTACAAGGTTCATCAAGTTCATCTAAGGCGGAGCCGGGGACTTCAAGTTCTTGCTAATGCTCGGATCAGACACCATTTCATATTCACGGAGAAGACTTTCGTGTTGGGATTATGATCGATAACAAGAGTATAATAATGTATTTGACAATCTTTTCATATTATTAAAGTGATTTCTAGTTTAACAAATCATATAGCATTTATAGTTTAATTATTATAAATGTCAAAAGTAAATAATCATAAGGTCAAAAGACTATAAGAAAAGAAGAATTCTTCATACAACTAGATATGTATGAGATAGACATAAATCTTTAGTTTGTCTTGAATAATATTCACAACTTAAGATAATGGTTGGGCGCCTTTATCTTGTCCAAGTTGTAGATTCTTTTGGTAGCATTTGAGTGGGATCAAATGTGTTATGATGAGTCTAAAATCATCAAAGTGTGGTGTCTTTGGACAAAAGAATCTAGTGCACTGGGTGCAATGAATTGGATCACAGTGAAATACTTTATCTATAACCGTCAATGGATAAAAGTTTTCACTTGAAGACAATCGGAGAGTCTATCTCAATCTTGAGATAAATGATGGATTTATGGTTGCAAGTTATCATTTGAGCTATCAATGAGTACGATTATATAGCATAGTCTATCCTCGATAGTTTGGTGGTATTCATTTGTTAATCTATAGAGGACTTCATTTATAGATATGGACTTCGTGACTCGATTTATGAAATGAGAGTAGAATATCATCATATGGATGTTTTGAGGTATTGGATATTAAATCTTAACGTTAAGTTTTCAATAGTGTCTATTGAAACATGTCTTCTGGACAAGTCTAAATATCCAAGTTCAAAATGTGGTCATATGAGTAAATATGGTAACTTGGAGAGCTATAGGCGGTCTATGAGCTATATGCGGTCTATGAGCTCTTGACGATTACTGGTATTCTTCACGAGGATTCACTTTCTCCATTAAGATTGTCTAGGGTATGAATGAGGAGTATTAACTTATTCTATCTTTATTTAAGAGTTCAATTTTAGTTCTTTAGTGGAATGAACTAAAATAATAGATCGGACCTAAGTGAATCATTTGTTGATTGTGATTGGGTTGTGTCTATTGGAGCTTAAATTTAGATAGCCCGCCAAGATACTCAATCCACACGAACTTGCATGGACCACTTGATATATTCTACCGGACCAATTTAGGGATCCATCTAGAATTGTATTAAGACATGTGGACTTGTTTCTTTTTGTCGGAATGGGTCTAGTTCACATGTGGACTTTTTATTAAGGTCCAATGGATTTCATAAAATAGAAAAAAAATAATATAATGGCCCGTATATGGTGTTGGGGGGGCGGCAAAACTATATAGTTTAGCTTAATTATATTATTTAATTAAATGGAAATTAATTAATTATTTAATTAAAAGTTAAAAAAAATTTCTAGTTGAAGAAGGTCTCCTAATATTATACTATTGTCGGTAGTATAATTAATATTAAAGATTATATTTGATAAGTAGATAAATAAAAAGAATTATTTATCTAGTCAAATTAGAAAATCTTTAATATGGTTACAAATACACTATTTGAGTTAGATTAGGAGTCTTGGTGTAGGAAATAATTCTTTTTGGAAAAGAATTATTGGTCACCAAGTAAATCCACCTAAGGATAGGATTCTTGCCCATCAAGTAAATCATTCTTAGGAAAGAATTAAGTCTTCTAAATCAAATATAAGTTGAATTCGGCCAACCCTATACAATTTAGGGCTAGGAATTCGGTCATACATATATATATATATATATATATGGCTTACATAATTTTGGCTAAGGCTAAGGATATTTTGAAAGAATTCGGCTACCATAGAATTTTGGGAGAAAAATTTGTTTTTGCTCTAGATAAAATTCGATCAACTCTAAAGAAATAGTGTGAGATTCGGTAAAGAAGAAAAGAAAGAAAGAACGTTTAGTTTTCGATAGTACACTAGTAGCCTTTATGTTAATAGGTTTTGTGTACAACATCGAATCAAGGTTCACGTGAGTTTCAATCAAATTGATTGATAATTCACAAGTGACCAAACGTTATTTGTTTTCTTCTTGGAGGATTATTATGACTAAAAACGAAGAAGATTTTGTTTGTTTTCATCCTCAGGTATACAATATAAAGAAAAGGAGCATACACTTCTAGGTGATTCACGTTCATAATTGGATAAGAAGATCTTTCAGATTCAATTCGATGCTTGTTCAATCCTCATGAGAAAAAGGTACGACTTTTTTTATATGCATTAATTAATCTAGGGTTAAGGTTCTTGTTATTATAAAGGAAATTTTTTTATTTATACTGAAACCCTAATTTTTGATTTTCCATGCCTCTATTGAGCGATTTTTCCTACAATTGGTATAAGAGCATGGTTGCACCATTGATTAATTAATGTATGTGTACGTTAACCCTTTCTTTTTATTGTGATTATGCATGTTTTAGAAAGAGATGACACTCTAAGTATTCGCATATATATTTACATTGGAATGTATGGATACATATATGTTTTTATGTGATTGTTATTGCTCAATTTTGGTCACAGAATTTTAATGTATTTTGTTTTGGGATTGTAACAAGAAGGGTGGTCTATCATCGTCATAATTTCTTTCTTGGTAGTTGCTAAGTTTTTTTTTATTTTGTTGTTGTAATAAAAAAAATTGCACAATATTGTAATAATAATAATAATAAATTTGTAGTATTTTTTTCATTAAAAATTCTTCTGTAATACATTCAAGTATCGAAGATTTGAAGTTTTGAAGAATTGGAAGCAACCGGAACAAGTTTAGGATCGTGCGAGCCATAACAACAAACGTGTGTGCGAAGAGCACGCGGCCACGATTGTTGTGGCATGGGGTGCGCACGGCAGCCCTATGGATACCATGGGCTGCGCATGGCAGCCTTTTTATGGGGTTGTGGGCTGCGCACGCCCATGGGAGGGAGCCAAGGTGCGCACGCCCATGGGAGGCAGCCGAGGGAGTCCAACCGACGAAGGTCGTGTGAAGACTTATTCGCCAAGAAAGGAGTTTTTTTGTATTCCAAGACATATGTAATTTACTTGCTTTTCTAGGATGGACCAAAATTGTAGCTATTTATATTTTTGTAAATATTGCAATGTTTGTCATTGTTTGATAACATGTCATGTAGAATAGGTGTGTCATGTTTGTCAATGATTTAGGTATCTAATTGGCATCTAGATAACTTTGTAAATCATTCTGTGGAATTCGATCACAAGCCTTAAATAATTGAATGGGAGAAGGTGTTTTGGAACACCTATGGCCTCCAAGTTTAGTTGAGCTTTAGGTTTCGTGTAATACCCCCCCAAGGGGTATTCATGAATGGAATTTAGCAAGATACTTCCTTTCAAGGATAGACTAGACAATTGGCCCAAACGATATCTACTCCCAAAGGAGGGATATTGGCGAAGGATCATATTGAAGGTCGATAACTTGGTAACACACTCAATGTAATTTTATTAATATCCTCCCAAGAGTTCTTTTTAATAAAATTGCAAGACTAAAATTAAAAACGTTGGTTGTTATGTTAACAATTAGGTGGGACCTAGTCTAACTAGTAAATGGTGTGAACTCCCAAATGAGGCGTGACATTTATGGGTGTTGGATCACCGTTGAATTTTTACGATTGAATTATTTTTAATTCAAGATAAATATTCAAAAGTGCAATATCATGATTGTTTACTTATAAAATTTTTGTTATTAAAAAGAAATCATGACCCCATCCCAAATCAACATCCTAAAAGATAATTATGTCAAATGGAAAAGGAAAATTGGGTTGTTGTTGCAAGTTGAAAAACCATAAGTTTGTTCTGTCTATTCCTAAAACACCTACTCCTATTAATGAATCTAAGAGATAAGTATCAGTAGTGAAGTCTTCAGCTGAGGTGGCTAAATGTACGTTACATTATGGCCACCATCTCCGACGTGTTCAACATCAACATGAAGTAATGAAGACTGCTGCCGATATAATGATGTCTCTGGAAAAGATGTTTGCTATGAAGTCCAGGACGACTAAGAGAAAGATAATGAATGCTCTCATGAATCTTAGGATGAAACCTAGACAAGCTGTGAATAATCACTTGATGAAAGTCATAGCACATCTCAATATTGCTGAACTCAATGGTGCTAAGATAGATGGTGAGACAAAAAATTGACATGATTGTCAACTCACTGTCGGATTCTTTTGATTAGTTCAAGTTGGACTACACCTTGAATAATAAGGAATGCACCTCATAGAGCCTGATACAAGATGATCAAAGCACCGAGAAAATCCTTATGAAAGACAAGGGTTAAGAGATTCATACGGTTAGTAAAGTTGTTACTGTTAAGACCCGTAAGAAGGTCAAGAAACAACAGAAGAAAAAACATCTTGAGCCTAACTGGAAGGGGTTCTAGGAAAGGAAGAGATTGAATGAGAATGAATTCAATTTGCATTTAGGCAACAGATCGTTGGTGTCTACTAGTGTAGTAGGAGATAATAGAATCAATTTAGATTCTTATAGGCATTTAGATTTAGTAGACGTTTATTATGTACCTCAATTTAAGAGGAATTTAGTTTCAGTTTCTTGTTTAATTAAATTTGGTTATTCGGTTACTTTTAATAAAGCTTTTATTATTAGTAAGAATGACAAAATTATTTACAAATGTACATTGGAAAAACGGTTTATTCTATTTACATAGTAATATATGTCACTTGTTAGACACAGAATCAACAGAACCTAATCATAGAAGAGTAAAATTAGCAAAAGATGAAACCTACCTTTGGCATTTGCGCCTAGGTCATATTAACCTAAATAGGATTAAAAGATTGGTTAGTGACGGACCTCTAAGTGACTTAAAGGTTGATGATCTACCAACTTGTGAATCATGTTTGAAAGGTAAAATGACCAAAAAGTCGTTCACGACCAAAGACATAAGAGCCATCGAATGTTTAGGATTGATACACACTGATGTGTGTGGTCCTATGAGCATTCAAGCTAGAGGTGGATATGAGTACTTCATCACTTTCACAGATGATCACTTAAGATTTGGCTATGTGTATCTCATGAGACATATGTCGGATGCTTTTGACATGTTCAAAGCATTTAAAGCTGAAGTAGAAAATCAGCTTGAGAAACGCATAAAAATCTTGAGGTCTGATCGTGGTGGAGAATATCTATCGGGTGAGTTTCAGCAATATCTTATTGATAATGGGATAATTTCTCAGTTTTCTGCACCAGGCACACCTCAAAAAAATGGGGTGGTAGAAAGGAGAAATAGAACTCTTTGGACATGGTTATTTCAATGTTGAGTTATTCAACACTCCCTAATTTTTTTTAGGGATATGCTTTACAAACCGCTATGTACATTCTAAACGATGTACCATCTAAGTTGGTTTCTAAAATACCGCATGAGTTTTGGACCGGGCGAAAGCCTAGTTTACAACACTTAAGGATATTTGGATGTCCCCGTGTATGTGTTAAAAGGAAAGACAGAAAAGACGGAGTCCCATTCAGAAACATGCATATTTGTAAGGTAGCCAAAAGGAACAAAAGGATATTATTTCTATAGTCCTTCAGAACTTAAAGTATTTGTTTTGACAAAGGCTAAATTTCTGGAAGAGGACTATATGAATAATTTTGTGCCTAAAAGTATAATTGTCCTGAATGAGCTTTTAGGAGACACAATTCCACAAGAGGTTTCACAACAAAGCCCAATTGTAAGTTCCGTACCAACACAAGATCAACAATCTACCATACCTAGTTGTAGTGGGAGGGTTAATAGACAACCTAAGAGATACATCGATCTAGGAGAATCTGTAAAGAATATTCCGGACAACGATGATCCCTATATGTACAAGGAAGCAATGGAAAATGTTGATTGTCGCAATTGGCAAAAGGCAACGCAATCCGAAATTGAATCTATGTACAAAAACAAAGTCTGGTCTCTTGTAGACTTGCCTAAAGGGATAAAACCCATCGGGTGCAAGTGGGTATATAAGAGGAAAAGAGGAATGGATGGAAAGGTACAAACCTTTAAAACTAGATTGGTAGCTAAAGGTTATACACAGAAGGAAGGTATCAATTATGAAGAAACCTTCTCTCCTGTGGCCATGTTTAAATCCATTAGGATACTCTTATCCATTGTGGCATCTCTAGACCTAGAGATTTGGAAAATGGACGTCAAGATAACTATCCTTAATGGAAGTCTTAACGAAAGCATCTATATGATGCAACCGGAAAGATTCATTGAAAAAGGCCAAATTTTGGATCCATTGCAAGTTGCAAAGATCCATATATGGATTGAAGCAAGCATTTAGATCCTGGAACATAAGGTTCGATCAAGCCGTGAAAAGTTTTGGATTTATTCAAAACCTTGATGAACCATATGTATACAAAAGGATTAAAGGTGACAAGTTGGTTTTCCTAGTTCTTTACATTGATGATATACTACTCATCGGAAACGATATAGGTATATTGACATCAGTAAAAGAATGGTTGACAAAACAATTTGATATGAAGGACTTAGGAGAAACAAGTTATATTCCTGGTATCAAAGTCATGAGGGATAGAAAGAATAGAACGATTGCAATAAAATCTTGTCTAGGTTCTCCACGTAAGATTCCAAGAAAGGTATGTTACCTTTCAGATGTAAAATCAAACTTTCTAAGGAACAAGTTCCTAAGAATGACCATGAATAGCAATTTATGAGTAAAGTTCCATATGCATCGACAGTTGGAAGTCTCATGTATGCAATGCTCTGTACTAGACCAGATATTTGTTTTGTTGTGGGCATAGTTAACAGGTTTCAATCGAAGCCTGGTCCTGATCACTGAATGGCAGTCAAGCATATTTTTAAGTATCTCATGAGAACGAGAGATTATATGCTTGTATACTCTGGAGGGGATTTAATTCCCGTTGGGTATACATATTCGATTTTCAGTCATATTCTGACTCTAGGAGATCAACATCAGGATATGTGTTTACTATTGGAGGATGGGCAGTCATATGGAGGAGTATCAAGCAATCTTGTATTGCTGATTCCACCATGGAAGCCGAGTATGTTGCCGCATGCGAGGTTGCTAAAGAGGTTGTCTGGCTCAGCCGATTCTTGATTGACTTGGAAGTGGTTCCTGATGCGAATAAACAAATCACTATCTATTGTGACAATAGTGGAGCAGTGGCTAATTCGAGAGAGCAAAGAAGTCATAAAAGAGGGAAACACATTGAAAGAAAGTATCACCTTCTAAGGGAAATTGTGCATAGGGGTGAAATGGTGATTACCAAGATCGCGTTGGCAGATAATATAGTGGATTCCTTTACAAAGGCTCTTCCACAAAAGATTTTTCAATGGAATCTAGAGAACATGGGGATGAGAGATATGACACATTTGCTATAGAGCAAGTGGAAGATTGTTGGGATTATGCTCGATAGCAAGAGTATAATAATGTATTTGACATTCTTTTCATATTAATAAAGTGATTTCTAGTTTAACAAATCTTATAGCATTTATAGTATAATTATTATAATTGTCAAAAGTAAATAATCATAAGGTCAAAAGACTATGAGAAAAGAAGAATTGTTCATAAATCTAGATATGTATGAGGTAGACACAATTCTTTAGTTAGTCTTGAATAATATTCACAACTTAAGAAAAAGGTTGGGCGCCTTTATCTTGTCTAAGTTGTAGATTCTTTTGGTAACATTTGTGTGGGATCAAATGTGTTATGATGAGTCTAAAATCATCAAAGTGTGGTGCCTTTGGGTAAAAGAATCTAGTACACTGGGATTTATTGAATTGGATCGCATTGAAATACTTTATCTAGAACCGTCAATGGATAAAAGTTTTCACTTGAAGACAATCGGATAGTCTATCTCAATCCTGAGATAAATGAAGGACTTATGGTTCCAAGTGTTATCATTTGAGCTATCAATGAGTATGATTATACAACATAGTCTATCCTCGATAGTTTGGTGGTATTCATTTGTTAATCGATGGTGGATTTCATTTATAGATATGGACATCATGGCTCCATTTATGAAATGAGAGTATAATATCATCATATGGATGTTTTGAGGTATTGGATATTAAATCTTAACGTAAAGTTTTCAATAGTGTCTATTGAAACATGGCTTCTGGACAAGTCTAAATATCCAAGTTTAAAATGTAGTCATATGAATAAATATGGTAACTTGGAGAGCTACATGAGGTTTATGAGCTCTTGGTGATTACTGGTATTCTTCATGAGGATACACTTTCTCCATTAAGATTGTCTAGGGTATAAATGAGGAGTATTAACTTATTCTATCTTTATTTAAGAGTTCAATTTTAGTTCTTTAGTGGAATGAACTAAAATTAATAGATCGGACCTAAGTGAACAATTTGTTGATTGTGATTGGGTTGTGTCTGTTGGAGCTTAAATTTAGATAACCTGCCAAGATACTCAATCCACATGAACTTGCATGGATCACTTGATATATTCTACCGGACCAATTTAAGGGTCCATCTAAAATTGTATTAAGGAATGTGGACTTGTTTATATTTGTAAGAATGAGTTTAGTTCACATGTGGACTTTTTATTAAGGTCCAATGGGTTAATAAAATATAAAAAAGTAATATAATGACCCATATATGGTGTTGGGCGGCAAAGCTATATAGTTTAGCTGAATTATATTATTTTTATTTTATTATTTAATTAGATGGAAATTAATTAATTATTTAATTAAAAGTCAAAATCTTTTTCTAGTAGGAGAAGATCTCTTAATATTATACTATTGTTAGTTGTATAATTAATATTAAAGATTATATTTGATAAGTGGATAAATAAAAAGAATTATTTATCTAGTCAGATTAGGAAATCTTTAATATGGTTACAAATACACTATTTGAGTTGGATTAGGAGTCTTGGTGTAGGAAAGAATTCTTTTTGGCAAAGACCTCTTGATCACCAAGTAAATCCGCCTTAGTATAGGATTCTTGCCATCAGGTAAATCCCTCTTAGGAAAGAATTAAGTATCCTAAATCAAAAATAAGTTGAATTCGGCCAACCCTATATGATTTAGGGCTAGGAATTCGGTCATATATATATATATATATGGCTTACATAATTTCGGCTAAGGCTAAGGATATTTTGAAAGAATTCGGCTACCATAGAATTTTGGGAGAAAAATTTGTTTTTGCTCTAAACAAAATTCGATCAAATCTAAAGAAATAGTGTGAGATTCGGCAAAGAAGAAACAGAAGAAAGAACGTTTAGTTTTCGATAGTACACTAGTAGCCTTTATGCTAAAAGGTTTTGTGTACAACATCGAATCAAGGTTCACGCGAGTTTCAATCAAATTGATTGATAATTCACAAGTGACCTAACGTTCTTTGTTTTTTTCTTGGAGGATTATTGTGACTAACAAAGAAGAAGATTTTGTTTGTTTCCATCCTCAGGTATACAATTTAAAGAAAGGGAGCCCACACTCATAGGTGATTCATGTTCGTGATTGGATTGAAAGATCTTACGGATTCAATTCGGCACTTGTTCAATCGTCACAAGAAAAAGGTACTACTCTTTTTATATACATCAATTAATCTAGGGTTAAGGTTCTTGTTATTATAAAGGGAATTTTTTTTATTTATACTGAAACCTTAATTTTTGATTTTCAACGCTTCCGTTGCACAATTTTCCCTACAATTCGTTCGAAGGCCAAGCGATTGTGTCAACCAGATCATCCATCAAAGCACTATAATCAACTCTGGAGACCAGTCTAACATCAGGCTTTGACCCGTCCACACCAGTTTCCTGACTAGCAAAAAAGGTCGAAAGAGAATGTTCGGATGGGACTTCTAGATGCATAGGATGAGGTTCTTTACCTTAGCTTTGGCAATAATCCCTTCATTCCCTCATTTGAGTCTGAAGAGCCTCCAAGGACCGGTCCACGAAATTTCTGATTGATAATTCCCAATTGGCTCGGGCTTTATCAGTCACCCGGTTCTTGATCTTGAAGAACTCACCAGCCGAAACCAACCCCTGCTGAAACTCCCTAAGGAGCAAAGCATCATAAACTGGGGACCTTTTAAAGTGATCAACCCTTTGAACTTCAAGTTCCAGCTTGGCTTCCTTTGAAAGGGATTCAACCGTCATGGCCTGGCTCTCAAGGTCTTCAATTTTTTGCTCATAAGTTGACTTTGCTTGTTTAGCCGTAAGCATTGATTCCTGGGTGACGGAGAGCAAATCTTGAAAAGATTTTACCTTCTCTTCTGCAGTAGAAGCCCTTTCATCAGCCTCATATGCTTTGCTAAACAGTGATCAGTGAATTCCTGGGCAGAACTCTCCTCCTTTTGATAGGCCGCCTTAATCTGAGCATGGTTATCCTCACTCTTCTTTAACTTAGCTTCCATACACCTTATCCGATCAGCTTGGTGTTGTTACGTCTGAACTGTCTCTGCAAACTCAGCAACCACCAGCAGGGAAGTGGGTTAGATATATCCAAGTTAAGGCACAATAATACGAAATGCAGTTCGAGACTTACGTATGTCATGTTAGTGAAAATATTATGAAGACGCTCTATTGGAGAACCACTCTTGAAGCGGCTCCAATGGTCGTCATCGATAAAAGCTCTACTTGACGACATGAACCTTAGCATATCCTGGGGTGGGTCATGTAGGGTTTCCTGAGGATCCCACTCCTGCATCCTCAACCCCAGGGGTAAAGAATCTCATATATTCAAACATTCTGGAGGAAGATCCTGTTGACCCTAAGGCAGCCGGGGCTGATCCCTAGGAGGAAGTGGTAGATGCAGCTGATCAGGATGAGCCACGACTAGAGAGAGGAGCAGGGGGCTAGGTACATCCTGTGGAGGAGTAAGCTGTAGGCCCTCAGGAAGACGAAGAAGCTTGAGTTCTCTTCCATGTGATCTATTTTGAATGCCCAGAAAAGGGGGTGGGCATTTTATCTTCAACTGAGTTTGATCTTTTTTTATTTTTCTTTTGTAGCCCGGAACCAGGGATTGGGCCCCCCTTGCATGTTGTAGCCTTGTTGAGGGATAGGCTCCCTTACTTGATAATAAAATTTTAATCTCAGGTCTAACTCTGGCTTACATGTACTTGCTTGGTCGTCCAGCTTTTATATCGAAACGAGCTATCTTTGGGGGGAAAAATAATATAAGAAAAAAAAGCTGTTGGCATTGAGCCCCCATACTAATGAAATTCATGGCTCAACTTCTTCTGTTGACAGTCCTCTTGTTTGATTGTGGGTCTGCTGTAGTAAGTAACCCTATATCAAAAAGAGCTAGTGAAATAACAGAAGCATTTAGAGTTTAAGTAAATCGACACCTCCATCCCCGAGCTCCTTTGGGGGGCCCGAATAGAACATTTAAGTAAATACCTGTTTAGCCCCATTCTTGGGCTAGGGATCAGGAGGGCTTCCGCGCTTTCAAGGTCGATTCCTTCTTGGGGGGAACAGTAGCCCGACCAAGGTGTTAGGAGGGCTATCTAGCTATTTCCTAGTCTCGAGATCTGGATGGCAACTATGCTCTTACACTCAGATCCTTCTTGGGGATGGTAGCCCGACCAAGGCATCAGGAGGGCTATCCAGCTATTTCCTGGTTTTGAGATCTGGACGGTAACTGTGCTCTTATACTCAGATTTTTCTTGGGAGTGGTTGCCCGACTAAGGCATCAGGAGCGCTATCTAGCTATTTCCTAGTCTTGAGATCTGGATGGCAACTATGCTCTTACACTCAGATCCTTCTTGGAGGTGGTAGCCTAACTAAGGCATCATGAGCGCTATCTAGCTATTTCCTGGTCTTGAGATCTAGATGGCAACTATGCTCTTATACTCAGATCTTTCTTGGGGGTGGTAACCCGATCAAGGCATCAGAAGGGCTATCTAGCTATTTCCTGGTTTCGAGATCTGGACGGCAACTATGCTCTTACAATCAAACCCTTCTTGGCGGGGGGTGGTGCCCGACCGAGGCATCAGGAGTAGCGAGGAGGCTTCCTCGGCTTACCCTTGGGCTTGAGGCGATAATGTCGAAACTTTCCATGTAGACCCAAATCATTGTAGGACATAGTTGAAGAAGGAATAAACAGGAAAATGCAAGCTTTATTGATATGGAAGATGGAGTACAATACTGTCAGAAGAAAAAAAAAAGAAGCTAGTCGGAGGTTGCCTGCTCTTGAGTCCCCTGTTCAAGGGTAGAATTTCCTTAGGTGATCCGCATTCCAAGTATGGTCGATGAGTCGGCCATTCATATCCTCGAGCTTGTATGCCCCATTACGGATCACAATCTTTATTAGGTAGGGTCCTTCCCAGTTGGGCCCTAGGGCCCCTTCTGACCTCTTCTTGGTGTTCAACGTCACTTTCCTGAGGACCAGATCCCCTTATTTGAAGCTTCAGGTTTTAACCCTCTTGTTGAAGTATCTGGAAATCCTGCCTTGGTAGATTGCTACCTTTTCAGCTATTCGATCTTGCTTTTCCTCCAAGAGGTCCAAACTAGCTCGGAGCTTGCTTTCATTGCTTCCTGATTCAAATCATTGGACTCTAAATGAGGTCAACTTGTGCTCTATAGGTAGGACTGCTTCAACCCCGAAGGCCAGCGAGTAGGGCGTTTCCCCGATAGCTGTTCTCCTTGTAGTGCGGTAAGCCCAGAGGACCTCGAGAAGCTCCTCTACCCATCTGCCTTTCTTTTGTTGTACCTTTTTTTTAACAACTTCTTGATGGTTTTGTTCGTGGATTCCACCAAACCATTGGTCTGAGGGTGGGCTACCGAAGTAAACTGAAGGTCGATTCCTTAACCTTGATAGAAATCTCTGAATCAGGCATTGTCAAACTGTTTTTCGAGGTCGGTTATGATGATAAGAGGGGTTCCGATTCTGTAAACTACATTGGTCTTAATGAGCTTTGTTGTGTTCTCTTCTATATATCTGGGACAGTGACTTAAATTTGCGGCCTTCTAGCATGCCTCGCAGGTTTGCAACAAGCTCTTAGCATCTTGATGGATGGTCGGCCAGTAATACCCAATGCGGAGAACCTGATATGCCAAGGCCTCTCCATCAATATGGTTCCCGCATTCCCGGAAATGAACCTCTCTCAAAGCCCAATTGGCATCTTCAGGGTGTAGACATCAGAGTAGGGGAAGGGATTTTCCCCTTTGGTATAAATGCCCATTCACCATACAATACCGGACCGAGAGCCTTTTAACCCTCCTAGCTTGGTCGAGCTCCTCAGGGAGTTTCCCATCCTGTAGATATTCTGCTATTGGATCCATCCAGCATGGCTGTCAATCTAGGGTATAAGCTTCCTTGCCAGTCATAATGCTAGGTAGGGGGATTACTTGAAGAGGGACTCCGTGTGGTAGGGTATAGCCACCATAGGCAGCTATCTTGGCTAGGACGTCAGCCTGATGATTTCGTTGTCGAGGTATCTGCTCAATTCTGAATCCCTTAAATCTGGTCCTGAGTTGTTGCACCAGTTTCAGGTAAGCGATCATGTTATCCCCTTTTGTCTGATAATCACCGAAAACTTGGTTGACCATGAGTGAAGAGTCACTCATGATATTCAGGTAATCAACCCCGAGCTCTATGGCAGCTTTTATCCCAGCTAGCAGAGCTTCGTATTCCGCTTCATTGTTCGTGGCTTTAAATTTGAACTTGAAACAATTGCAGCATTCAGTTCCTTCTGGGTCGACGAGGACTATACCCGCTCCTCCCCTGAACTGCACGAAAGCTTCGTCAATGTAGAGAGTCCATGACTCGCGGCTCTCTGGCCAGTTGTCAGATTCTGGAATCCTCTCAAGGGTGACATCTGTTACTACGGGGGTTGTCTGATCTGAAGGTATTGAAAGCTTGGCTACAAAGTCCGCTAGTGCTTGAGCTTTTATCGTGGTCCTAGGCTTGTACTTTAAATCGAAATGGGTAAGCTCTAGGGCCCATAGAACCAGCCTTCCAGAAACATCCGACCTTTGCAAGAACTGACAGAGGGGTTGGTCTGTCACCACTGCTATTGAATGAGCATGAAAGTAAGGTTGGAGTTTCCTTGCCGAAGTCACCAATGCATAAGCGAGCTTCTCCAGCAGAGTATAGTTCTTTTTGAGCTTGGTTAGAGCGCGACTCACATAGTAGATAGGTCGCTGGATCCTATCCCCGCATTCCTTGACCAAGGCCCCACTTACAGCGGTTTCTGAAATGGTCAAGTATATTTGGAGCTCCTCTCCAGGATTTGGCTTGACCAGCAGTGGAGGGCTTGTTAGGTATCTTTTCAAAGCTTGGAAAGCCTGTTCGCTCTCCTGATCCCACATTATGTTTCTTCCTTGCTTGATAGCTTTGAAGAATGGTAGGCACTTATCGGTAGACCCGGAGATGAACCTGTTAAGCGCTGCTACCTGACCGGTCAAGGCTTGAACCTGTTTAAGAGATGTGGGTGATTCTAGATCCAGGATAGCCGTGATTTTTTCTGGGTTAGCCTCTATGCCTCTCTCATAGACCATGAAGCCTAGAAACTTCCCCACAGTTACACCAAATGTGTATTTGGAAGGGTTCAACCTCATCTGGTTTTCCCTTATGATCATGAAGGTCATTCGAAGGTAGTCCAAGTGGCCTTTCGAGGTCGAAGATTTAGTGATCATATCGTCGATATATACCTCCATCGACCTTCCAATTTTAGGCTTGAACAAACGGTTGACTAACGGCTGGTAAGTAGCTCCAGCATTTTTGAGCCCAAAAGGCATCACCTTGTAGCAGTATAGGCCTTGCGCGGTGATGAAGCTGGTCTTTTCTTGGTCTGCGAGATGCATCATAATCTGATTGTAGCTAGAAAACGCGTCCATGAAGCTCAGGAGCTTAGTCCCGGAGGTGGAATCGACCAACTGATCAATTTTTGATAGAGGAAAACTATCTTTCAGGCATGCCCAGTTGAGGTCGGTGTAGTCCACGCACATGCGCCACTTCCCATTTGCCTTCGTGACCATGACCACGTTGGCGAGCCAGTCGGGATAGCGGGCTTCTCGGATGAAGCCTGCCTGGGTGATTTTATCCACCTCTTCTTGAACCGCCATATTTCTTTCATTATTGAAGTGACGCCTTTTCTATTTGACAGGCTTGAAGGTCGGATCCACCGCCAGTTGATGTGCAGCTAATGTCATTAGGATCCCCGGCATCTCGGTATGACTCCATGAGGAGCCTAATAAGCCCTCTTTCATTCCTGGCTCAAGGGTAGCTCCGATCTTGAAGATCTTCGAGAAATCGGTTAGTCAAACAAGAATCTCCTCTAACTTATCGACCGGGTGGCCGCTGGCCCATTCCTTTCTCCGTTCTTCCATATCAGACACCATAAGGCCTTCTTCGGGACAATCGGTGGAGCCCGTGTCTTCTAGGTTTAGTGTCGGGGTTATCCCGCCTTGGATAGTCGTAACTTGGGCGAGCTGTTTAGCTAAAGCTGTTGGGTTAGCCGACACTGCGTAGCATTTCCTAGCTGCTTGCTGATCACCACGAACCTCTCCCACCTTGTCTCCTACCAGGAACTTCAGGACATTGTGGTAAATAGACAAGACCCCCTTCAGGGATGATGGGAATGGCCTCCCTAATATTGCATTGTAGGCCGACGGGGTATCCACAACCACGAAGTCGGTCATGATGTTTTGTTGAAGATGTGTGGCTCCGATGATCACCGGTAGGATTTTTGATCCTACAGGTGTGATGGAGTCCCTAGTGAAACCGTATAATAGGGTAGTACAACTATTGTAGCACCATTGCTTCAATTTTAGTTTTTCCAAAGTCTCTTTGAACAGAACGTCGACGCTGCTACCTGTGTCGACGAGCACGCGGTGCACCATGAAGTTGGTAATTTGTAATGTAATGACCATTGAGTCATTATGTGGCTACACGGTGTTAAAGACATCTGCTTCGATAAAGATGATTTGAGAAAGCTGGGAGAGGTTGGTCGGTCTCTGGTCGACCTTGAAGATATCCTGCCCCTCCTCAGTACGAGGGACCTTCTTCGCATGATTTTTCCTGGAATTGTTAGAGGTGCAGGCCAGAGTGGGACCTCCGCTGATAGTGTGTATTACCTAAATTTGTTGCATTAGGTCCGCCTGCTCTCCCTTCCTCTTCTCAGCATGTTCCTGGATCTAGGCTTCCACCTCCTTTCCCGTCTGAATGTTCTCCCTGACTTGTTGTAAAAACTCTATCAAGCATCCTCCCCTGATCAAAGCCTCAATTTGGTTCCGCAGGTTGTAGCATTCTGAAGTATTATGCCCTACGTCCTCGTGAAAGTCACAATATTTGTAAAGATTTCTTTTTTCGATCGGGGCTTTTATAGAAGCGGGCTTCTGTAACAAACCCTTATCCCGGATGGCGAGGTAGACTGTTTCTCAGGATGCATTCAATGGAGTGTAACGGTCGTACCCCCTCTCATCGCGGGCTATATGAGCCACTGTCCTAGGAGGTGGTAAAGCTTGAGGAGGAGCCCGTTTATCTGGATACCTTTCTGATCTGGGCTGAGGAAGAGGGAAACCGTATGTTGATTTATTAGGGGATTTGTTCCGGCTTTTTTGATATTGCTCAGGTTTGGGAGCTTCCTTCTTTTGTCGCTTTTCGGCTCTCATGTCATCATGCTCCATCTTGACCTTGAGTTGTTCGTAGACCTCGATCTGTTCCAGAGCCCGGTCATAGGCTTTCTGTTAGGTTTCCGGAGGTCTCTTGGCAAAAGATCGGAATAGTTTTCCTACCCACAAGTTTCTTCTGAAGTTGGTGAGGGTTTCTCTCTCGGTGAAGACCCCTATCTTGATGACTTCCTTATGGAACTGCTAGACATAAGCCTGGAGAGTTTCCTCTATCTTTTGGATCACGTATTGTAGATGAATCGGGTCCTCGAGTCGGGGCTTAACCCTGGAATTGTGAGCAGAAGTCAGTTGATAATTTGGTGAAGGAATCTACGCTCCCGGTGGGTAGTTTCCTAAACTAGGTCTTAGCATAATCCGTGAGTGTAGTGGGGAACATCCGACACATAGTGGCCCTGGTTGTGTTCTGGACCTCCATCTGTTGAACGAAGCTCTCTAAGTGGCTTAGCGGATCTTTAGTCCCGGAGAACCTGTCAGTTGGCATTTTGAACATAGTTGAGGAGCTCTGACTCCCGGATCCTTCTGGTGTAGGGGGCGTTCATTTCACTAAGAGGATCTTTCTTGTCCTCCTTGTACTTTCCTTTCTCCATAAATTGGACCTCTTTCTGTAGCTCTGCCAACTGGTCCCTTAGTCGCTTGCTTTCGGACTTCCTTGAGTCGATCTCAGATTTCTCACCATCAGATCCCTCTGATGAACTGGTGACCTCTACCCGGTTCCTTCTTTGGAGGGGGCTTGTTCGGGGACATTGATGACTTTCTTCTTCTCTACCCCGGGCTTCCCTCCTTGTAGCCTTTGGGTGGAGAAGCTCTTCCCGTCCCTGGGTAAGGACATCTGCCGTGGATCTGACTTGTCGTGGTTGGTAGAGTGGCAGCGTTTCGGGAACATGGGGCATGGGCCCTAGCCTATCCCGGATCGAGGTCGGGAGCCCCGCTCTGTTACAAGTTGATTCCCGAGGGGCAGGCCCCAAGCGATCAAAGGTGGGTTTACAAGTTGATTCCCCCTGACTGCAGAGACCTGTTTGTTGGATAGCGATACCCTCAGCGAGTAGTTGATGGCGGACGTTCTCTACAAAGGCCGCCGCTTGTTGGTCAAGCTCGACCTAGCTTCCCAGAGGAGGGTCCAGAGCCCGTACACTAGCTGGCTGGATGGGAATCTGGCTATGGAGCCCAGATTTTTTCCTTTTCCTCAGAACCTTTCGTGTCGATGTAGCAGAAGGTTGTCCTGAGGTGCCCTGCTGCCCTTGTGAGGAGAGGAGCTTCATGATGACTTTGAAATAAAGAACTTTTTGAATGTAAAATGATGGTGGTGTGAGAGGCTTCCCACAGACTGCGCCAGAAAGTGTTGACGGGAAATTTGCTCGCGATGAGAAATTTCTGTTAACACCCTCGAGACCACTACCACGAAAGCAGTGGCCGGGGTCGGTACCGTTTGTTCCCGACCTGTTTAAGAGAGAGATGAGTGGCAATAATAGTAAATGGGAGCTCTATTATTGATATATTGCTTTAAGATACAAATAACTCTCTTGTTTGCTCACAATCTCTCGGAGGTGTAGGGTGGTGGCACCTTGGTGCTTATCGAATAGTGGAGATGAAGGTGACCGTGTTCTGTAATCAGAATTTAGGCCATCATTCTATGTGTATATCTGTTGTTAATGATTTTATGTCTCTGTCGTTCGTTCTTTTTTTCTTTTACCATGCTTGGCTTCACATATATATATATATATATCGTCCAAGTAGGTTTTTAGTTTGTGAATACTCTACCGCAATCTCATGAATCCGTTCCCTCCTTATCTAACAGGATTCGTTATTTAAATTTAAATTGTTTCCGGATTTGATGATATCGTTGACGAAGATAAGTTTGTTCCCTTATTTGAATTTAAACTCTTGACGTGCATGTAAATATTATATGGAGATGATCCTGTGTGCACTCGTGTCATGGGTCTTCATGGAGGTCACCCTGCCAGCTGCCTGTTGCCCCGTAGAGCGAGGTAGATCCCTGCTCTAGATCTGTTCTTAGAAGCTTAAGACGGATTTTCCCTGACCCTTGGGGGATTAAGGTGCTCTTGTAGACCCTCATGGGAGGTAGTTGGGGTATTGTAGATTTAGGCATGATTCTTCCTTTATGTCCAGCAAGGACAGCGGGCTTCTAGAGAGGTTGACGGGCTTCTTTCGAAGCACTCTTGAGCTTGGAGACTTCCCCTGGCATTTACTGGGCGGTTATGAAGCTCGACCTCGGAGCCGAGGTTCCCCAATAGATGGCCTGGAGAAGCCTGACTTCTAGTACTCTTGTGGGGGTTCATCCCGGTCGCGTCTGGCTTGTCTTCTGGTAGCTTTGAAGCTTAACCGGCCTTCCCTGCTCCTGCGGGGTGGCTTTATGGTCTTTCTGGGCTTCATGATTGTCTATTATGGATGGAAAATTTCTTTTTGATCCCTGGCCAAATTTCACTATTAACAGGTTTAAAATTGCCTTATTGCACGAGGGAAAGGTGGCGGTAACTTCATCCGGCTCTACATGTGCCATATGCACATAAGAATCCTGTAGCTGTTCGGGGCAAACTGGGCTGGAGCAATCCCACATCGGTAAGGAACCAGGCAATGAAAGGTTTAATAGGAACAGTCACCCCGTAGCTAAACATGGATCCATAAATTGCAACCATACCCAGATGAGGATTCCACACTGCCCTATCACTAGCAACCATCATAGGGATAGAATTATCTAGATCAAATCGAGCATAATATATCTCTATCTTCGTGTCCCCGACCATATTGGGTTCAGCATCATACGCAGTCGAGCGATCAAGAGAAAAGAGAATCTGAGAGGCATGGTGCTCTTCTTCAACATCATTCTCACTAACCACTTGCCTCTCAATCTGAATGTCGCTTGAACCATATTTACGAACCATGCGATTACTTCGATGCTTCCCTATCCTAGATCGTAAAGGAACCCTGTGACGATCATAAATGGAAGAATCAAAGCTAGAAGAAGATTCAGGGCTAGGGCTAGAAGGAACACCAGGGTAAAGCCCAGAAACGTCAATATTCAAAAAATAAGGTTGGTCAAGGGGTGACTCCCCAAATAATTTACAAATGCACGAGACTAAATAATTATCTCCACGCTCAAACACATCAAATGCCTTAACAAAAAGACGGTGGCATGTAATAGGATCCATGGAAACTGACCTTAAAAGCATACGTAGAGAAACTGGAAAAGCTTCAGTGGAGAACCAAGATGAATTGATGCATGAGAAGAGAAGAGAAGAGAAGAGAAAGCCTGGGTTTTTACCTCTTTCCACAAAAATGAACGATAAGAAAGCTCCCGTCAATTTAAATAAGCCACTTAATAGTTAAAGCACGAAACCCTAGGTTTGGAAAGGCGGGAAGATTGAAAAAAGTGGATAGCGTAAGCGTCGTATCAGATAATTAGAGGGTCGCATCTCATAAATGCCAACAGATATACCAAACGGTAGAAGGACACATGTCGAGAAGAAAACAGATCAAGCCGTCAGAATTTTAGAATGTCACAGTCATAAGGATTTCGCGTGAAGAGACAAATTGCACCTACATGGTTGACATTAAGACACGTCATTAATGCTGCGAACTGATTTAAGGATTATTATTCTTACTTTAATAGAGCATTAATGAAAGACAAGACAAAAAACTAGTCAGGATTTCAAAAAATTAAAATACTTCCGCCAAAATGAATTCTACTCGGCAGAAGCATTTTAAGGGGGTATTGTTATATGTATATTTCATTAAATGTACACGTCACTGACAGATAAGACAACCCCTCAAGAAGATTGCCCAATAAGCATCCAAGCTAGCATCAGAAACACCATCGGAGGTATCACCAAAACATAAAATCCGAGTAAGGCCGAATACGAATACTCAGCACATTTGGCTTCACTCGGGACAACATGAGAAACCCGATTGAAGTAGTCAAATACGTGATCCACCACAAAATAAGCTCAAGAAGGAATCTAGAATCATACTTCAATACATAAACATCCTAATTTCCATCCTCTGTATCAAAGGAGGAAACGGGTTCAAATCAAGCAATAACTACTCTTCTAGAAGACTACACACCGATTAGGAAATAATTCCTAAATGGACTGTGCAACTAGAATCCCATAAAGATTCATATTCGATCCATAAGATCTCAGAAAGAGGAAAAAAGACAAATACGACTCCAACAAGCAACCAGATTTAGTTAAACACTATTATCTTTCCTTATTTGTGTAACAAGGATTAGGGTTCTATACACATATAAATAGACCCATAATCTCATTATAGAAAGGGGGGGGGGGGGGGGTATACAAAATCAAGATATACCTAATGACACATAAAAAAATGGAGAATCCATAGAAAAGAAATAACTAGAAAAAAGAGGCAAGAGAGATCGAGTGGTGTAATTTTATATTTTATAGTGGATTTGGTTTGGTTGTGCATTCAACCACCCGTGGACGTTTCTCCGAGCACCGGAGTTTTACCACGTATACTCGTGTGATAAAAATATTAATTACATTCTCTTTCTCCTCTTCTCTTTTAACAGGTCATAATCAAATCCAACATTGTTGACTTTCTTAACCATCAAGAAATTGACGTCAACACTTTTAAGATAAAAGATATGAGATATATTTTAAAATTTTTTAAAAATCAAATATGTCATCAGTTTTTTTTTTAAATTAAATAATAATATATATGATATATATATATATATATCTTTTATAAATGTAAAACCGAATTAATACATATTAGATATATATATTCATTAGTTTAAAAATTGAAGACAATGATATACAAGCATTAAAAAAGGTGTGTATGAAAAGAGAAAAAAAGGCACACAAAGCATTAATTACAAAGAGATATATATCAGTGCCTGTGTGCGTGTGTTGAAAAAAGAGAGAGAGAAAAGTGCAAATGTTGCACAGAGAACACATTTTGTGTGCAAGTGTTGTGCAGTAATATCGAAGAAAGAGTTTCTTCAAGTCTTTTCTCTATATCCTCCATTTAAATTCCTAAGACCGTGACACGTCCACACACAGTTAACAGCCCTGGGATATAGCAAGGAAGATCGAGTGGTTCAGACAGGAGCATATCATAAAATGAAGGAGTCTCCAAATGTTGGTAAGATTTTCTTCTTCTTTATATTGATTACAATTTCCTATATATACATATATTTTATTATAGTAATAATTTTATATGTTTTAGTTTCGAAAATAATTACGATCCCAAGTTCACTAGTTCCAGATCAATTATGATCTGTACAAAACTTTTAAAACCTTACTTCTGCTGCATGACCGGTGAACGGGGTTCCAGCAATTGGTATCAGAGCCAATTTTATTTTCGGAATAGGAAATTGTTTTCGATGCTCCTGTATGTATGATTGTGTAGGTACGAATTAAATTGATTGTATTATGTTTTTGTATGTATATTAAAATTATTTAATTTACAAAACAAGATTGATCGTTAATTATATGGTATTGTGGATTTAAGGTTTATGGGTTGTATAATTTTTTATTTTTATTTTTATATTTACTGTTATCGTAATGTAAAAAAAAAGTCATAACCTATATTGAAGACCTGGATAAATCGCGAAGAAGGATTCATGTGATGAATCGAAGTGACCTGAAGAGACTGGAAGACTTGGAAATTACAAGAAGACCAAGGAATGCCTTGGGGATATTTTTGTAATTTTATATTCTAATTTTTAGGTTAAATAATCCACAATACTCGGTCATTTAATGCATGATTTATATTATGTGATGATAAAAACATTGTCATGCATAGGTATGTCATTTAGATTAGATATGCCTACACAAATATATTTGATATGTCATACATGCATCATAGTCTGATAATTTATGTATTTTTTAATGTGATTAAAATGGGAAAATAAATATTTTAACCAAAAATTCACTCTAGACCACTACCACGGAGGTGGCGACCGGGGTTGGTACCTTCGGTACCTGGTTTGTATGTTTTATAGTGGGTATGATGGTGAATACTAGGATAAACGTAAACACGATATGTAAAGAAAATTTGAATTGCATTATTGTTGACAAAATTAATCACATATACTATACAAGAACCACTTAAGTACTCTTAATCTCTCTTGGGTACATTGGGTGTGGCGGCTTCGTGCCTGTTGAGAAGTAGATAACGAAGGTGGTCGGGTTCTCAGCACAGAATTTAGGCCAAAGTCTGCTCTCTTCTTCTATCTATGGTTCAACCACCTTTCTCTCGTGCATGTGTGGGCGTATTTATGCATTGTCAAACTAGGTTATACTTGTGATCCTCCAACCAATATTTTCTGAATCAAATCCCTCCTTATCAGGAGGGATTTTCTGCTTGAATGCATTGAGTTTGGCTTAATGACGGAATCAAGAATATCTTGGATAGAGATAAGTTTGCTTCTTGTTTGGGCTCAATCATTTTCCCTATACGTACGTAGTGTTTTGATGCAAGTTGGAGAGTGAAAGCAATCTTGAATACTACCCTGGTAGGACACATCATGGACGTTACCGAATTTCACTGTTTCGAAGGGTGAAGTATATCCATGTTTTTGTTCTAGTATCAGGGGCTCGACTTGACCTTTTTCAGATCCTTTTTTAAGCTTGAAATGACCATGTTAGTGCCTTTTAGTGATAGAGCTTCTGCGAGCTTCCTCTTACCTGCCTAGATAGATTTGTTTCTTCCCTCTACTAGACGGAGCGATACTGAAGTACGAGCTTGATGCCTTATAGGCCCCTTTGGCCAAAATTTACTCTTAGAAAATTTGCCTTGGCCGAAATTTTCTTCTTGTAAACTATGCTTGGCCGAAATTCTCTCCAAGAAAAGGAAGTGACCGAAATTTTCTCTCTAAAAATTAGGTTGGCTGAATTCTACACTTTCATATATATAGTGGCCAAATTCTTCATCCTTTTAATTTAGGAGACCAAATCCTCTCCTAAAAAGAATTTACTTGGTGAGCAAGAATCCTCTCATAATAAGGATTTACTTTGTGAGCAAGAATCCTTTCCTTAAGAGGATTTACTTGGTGAACAAGAATCCTTTTCAAAGAAGAATTCAATTCTACACCAAGACTCCTAATCCAACTCAAATAGTGTATTTATTTAATAACCAATTATTGAATATAATTAAATTGTGACTAAATAAAAAACTTCCTGATTTGAGCAATTGTCAATTAGAGTCCTAATAGAGGTCAAATACTTCCTAATTTGACTAGATAAATAAATTTCTATTATTTATCTACTTATCAAATATAGTATTTGATACTTATCTTATTACCAACAATAATATGACTCTAGAAGATCATCTGCTACTAGGAAAAAGATTTTGACTTTTAATTAAACAATTACTTAATTAATTAATTAATTTCCATTTAATTAAATAGTAAAATAAAAAACAATATATAAGGCTAATAAATAGTCCCTTGCTGCCCAAGCATATATATATATATATATATATATATATATATATATATATAGACAAAATATTGTTTTTCTTATTTTATTAAATTCATTGGACTTAAATAAAAAGTACCCATTCTTACTAAAAGAAACAAGTCCACATGCCTTAATACAATTCTAGATGGACTCATAAATTGGTCCGGTAAAATATATCAAGTGATCCATGCAAGTTCGTGGGAATTGGGGATCTTGGTGGGCTATCTAAATTTAAGCTCCAATAGACATAACCTAATCACAATCAACAAACGATTCACTTAGGTCTGATCTATTAATTTTAGTTCATTCCACTAAAGAACTAAAATTGAACTCTTTAATAAAGATAGAATAAGCTAATATTGCTCATTCATACCCTAGACAATCTTAAAGGAGAAAGTGTATCCTCGCAAAGAATACTAGTAATCGCCAAGAGCTCATAGACTGCTTATAGCTCTCAAAGTTACCATATTTACTCATATGACCACATTTTGAACTTGGATATTTTGACTTGGCTAGATGCCATATTTCAATGGACAATATTGAAATTTAACGTTAAGATTTAATATCCAATACCTCAAAACATCCATATGATGATATTCTACTCTCATTTAAAAAATGGAGCCACGATGTCCATATCTATAAATGAAGTCCTCTATCGATTAACAAATGAATACCACCAAACTATCGAGGATAGACTATGCTATATAATCGTAATCATTGATAGCTCAAATGATAACACTTGCAAACATAAGTAAATCATTTATCTTAGGATTGAGATAGACTTTCTGATTATCTTCAAGTGAAAACTTTTATCCACCGACGGTTCTAGATAAAGCATTTCACTGTGATCCTACTCATTACACCCAATGCACTAGATTCTTTTGCCCAAAGACACCACACTTTGATGATTTTAGACTCATCATAACACATTTGATCCCAATCAAATGCTAGCAAAAGAATCTACGACTTTAACAAGATAAAGGCGCCCAACCTTTATCTTAAGTTGTGAATATTACTCAAGACTAACTAAAGAATTGTGTCTACCACTTACATGTCCAGATATATGAACAATTCTTCTTTTCTAATAGTCTTTTGAACTTATGATTATTTACTTTTGACAATTATAATAGTTAAACTATAAACGCTATAAGATTTGTTAAACTAGAAATCACTTTTATTAATATGAAAAGATTGTCAAATACATTATTACACTCTTGCTATCTAGCATAATCCCAATAATCTCCCACTTACTTTATAACAAATGTGTCATATCTCTTATCCCCATATTCTCCAGGTGCCCATCAAAACTCTTTTGTGGAAAAGACTTTGTGAAGGGATCCGCTAGATTCTGCTGTCACGATCTTGGTTATCGTCACGTCTCTGCTATGTACAATTTCCCTTAAATGGTGATACTTTCTTTCAATGTGTTTCCCTCTCTTATGACTTCTTGGTTCTCTCGAATTAGTCACTGCTCCACTATAATCACAATAGATAGTGATCTGCTTATTCGCATCAGGAACCACTTCCAAGTCAATCAAAAATTAGCGGAGCCAGACAGTCTCTTTAGCAGCTTCGCATGCGGCAACATACTCAGCTTCCATAGTGGAATCTGTAATACAAGATTGCTTGATACTCCTCCATATGACTGCCGCTCCTCTAAGTGTAAACATAGATTCTGATGTTGATCTTTTGGAGTTAGAATTCGATTGGAAATAGAAATTTGTATAACCAATGGGAATTAAATCTCCTCCAGAGTATATAAGAATATAATCTCTCGTTCTCTTGATATACTTGAAAATATGCTTGACTGCCTTTCAATGATCAGGACCAGGTTTCGATTGAAACCTGTTAACTATGCCAACAACAAAACAAATATCTGGTCTAGTGCAAAGCATTGCATACATGAGACTCACAACTGCCGAGGCATATGGAACCCTACTCATGAATTGCTCTTCATGTTCATTCTTAGGAACTTGTTCCTTAGAAAGTTTGACTCCATGTCTGAAAGGTAACATGGTTTTCTTGGAATCTTGCGTGGAAAATCTAGACAAGATTTTATCTATGTATGAAGCTTGAGATAACACAATTGTTCTATTCTTTCTATCCCTTATGACTTGGATACCAAGAATATAACTTGCTTCTCCTAAGTCCTTCATATCAAATTATTTTGCCAACCATTCTTTTATTGATGTCAATACACCTACATCGTTTCTGATGAGTAGTATATCATCAACGTAAGGAACTAGGAAAACCAACTTGTCACCTTTAATCCTTTTGTATACATATGGTTCATCAAGGTTTTGAATAAATCCAAAACTTTTCACGGCTTGATCGAACCTTATGTTCCTGGATCTAAATGCTTGCTTCAATCCATCTATGGATCTTTGCAACTTGCATACCCTTTCTTCTTGGCCTTTTTCAATGAATCCTTCTGGTTGCATCATATTGATGCTTTAATCAAGACTTATTTTAAGGAAAGTTGTCTTGACGTCCATTTGCCAAATCTCTAGGTCTAGAGATGCCGCAATGGATAAGTGTATCCTAATGGGTTTAAGCATGGCCACAAGAGAGAAGGTTTCCTCATAATCGATACTTTCCTTTTGTGTGTAACATTTAGCTACCAATCTAGCTTTAATGATTTCCACCTTTTCATCCATTTCTATTATCCTCTTGTATACCCACTTGCACCCGATGGGTTTTATCCCTTTAGGCAAGTCTATAAGAGACCAGACTTTGCTTTTGATCATAGAATCTGTTAATATCCAAATTTGGCTAGAGACCAAAGGGAAATTTTCCACTCTCCTAGACCAAGTCCATGCCTGAGATTACCTACCATGGAACCTCGGGTCCTAGGGTTGAGCTATGGAGCCACCCCACAGAAGCGAGGAAAGGTCATCGAGCTTTGGAAGCACCCAAGGTGGAGCCCAACACGATCGGATCAAGCTACCTACACAGAAACGAGAATTCAGGGAAAACACGACCCATGACGATCCCACCTCCGTAAGGTCAAAACTACCTCGTAACCTCCCTAGAAGCCCACCATCCTCTCCAGACGTAAAAAAGAATCATAAAGACGTCAAGTTCACACTATAGCATCACTCCACTTTTCCAAATGAAGAATCAAACCTATTTGGATAGGAAGAAGGAAGCTCGCCAAAGCCCCGTTGCCACTGAAGATCGTCCATAGGCCCTCTCAAGCTCCAAGGGACTTGGAAAGGTCAAATCAAGCTTCTAGTACTAAGACCAGAACACAGATACACCTCTCTCTTTAAGGAAGCGAACGCCATACTCGACGACCTCCATAAGGCTTCACGCCATGAAGGCACACATGATCAAATCTACACTCCAACAAACATTAAATTACCGTGTACGTGCATGGCAAGAGATTGAGTCCAAAGAGGAAACAAACTTATCATCACTTAAGATATTCTCGAATCCGTTATTAATCAAAGTCAACAACATTCAAAATAGTGGATCCCGCTCGATTAAGGGGTGATTGGATTTAGAAAATAATGGCGGGAGGATCACAACTTAAACCTAGTTGGACTATGCATGAATAGGCTAAAGCATGCACGAAAGGGTGAGGATGAAGAGAAGAATAAAGGCAGAGAAGAGAGAGAGAGTCTACTCCGGCCTAAATTCTATATTCAGAACACGGCCTTCATCGTTATCTACTTTTTGACAGGCATGAGGCTTCTACCTTATTGTACCCTAGAGATATTGAGAGTATTTGAGAGGTTTTTGTACAATATACGTGATTTATAATAAAGCCATTATATTCTTTTTCACCTCGTGTTAGCATTCACTTTTAACATCTATCACTGTTTGAACAAACTAGGTACCAAAGGTACCACCTCCGACCATCACCTCCGTGGTAGTAGTCTTAAGGGTGTTAACTAAAATTTCTTACCCCGAGCAAATTTTCCGTTAACATTTTTTGACGCCGTCTGTGGGAAAATCCACACCCAGTTAATCAAATCAACAGTTACGTGTTTGTAATTTGTAGGAGTTATGAGGCTCTGATCCTTTCAGGGACAGCCCGAGGCTTCGGAACAACCTTCGACTGCATCAACGCGAAAGACCCCAAGGAAGGGAAGAAAATCCGAGCATCGCAGCCAAGTTTCGGTGTAACTAACTGATGCGCAGGCTTCTGGCCCTCCTATGATAAGCCATGCCACACTCGACCTAAAAGTGGCTTCCTTGGTGGAAAATGTCTACCTTCGCCTACTCGCTGAGGGCATCACAGTTCAGCCAGCAAATCCCAACACACAGTGAGAGCCGAGCAGGCCAGGAACCAGGCAACCTACATTCGATCGGTTGGGACCTCTTTTGCAAGAGCCAACCCTTTGATAGGACCGGGTAACCTTCAATTTGGGATAAGCTAGGGCCCGTGCCCCAGTTCTTGGTAGACCATCACATTACCAACCCAGGGGAATTAAATCTGCAGCAGACACCCATCCTCTGGAGCAGCGAGAGGCTCCTCGCCAGGTGGCTTCAGGAGGAAAGCCCAGACAAGAGAGGAAGGCAACTAACAAAGCCCCTGGGAAAATCCTATTCGTAAGGAAGACCAGGTGGAGATCGTTAGTTTATTGGAGGGATCCGACATCGAGGATCTCGAGGTCAACTTACAGAAACCTGGGAACAAACGCTTGGGAGATCAGTTGACAAAGTTACAAAAAGAGATATAGCAGATAAAGAGGGGAAATTATAAGGAGGACAAAATGCCAACAGGTAAATTCTCTGGAACAGAAGACCTCTTGAGCCACCTAGGGAGCTTTGTTTAGAAAATGGAAGCCGATAATACTACCACAACCGCCATGTGCAAGATGTTCCATACCACCCTGACTGACTACGCAAAGACTTGGCTCAGGAAGCTGCCTGCTGGTAGCATGGATTCTTTCACAAAGCTATCAACGGATTTTTGCTCACAGTTCCAAGGGGCCAAACTGCGTCCAGAGGATCCCAAACACCTTCAGTATGTGGTCTAGGAGCGAGGTGAGACACTCCGGTCTTACGTGGAATGCTTTCATAAATAATTCATCCAAATGAGATTCTTCGCCGAGAACTAGACCCTCACCAACTTCTGACGAAACCTGTGGGTGGGTAAGCTTTTTCCATCCTTTGCCAATCGTCCTACAGAGACCTATCAAAAGGCTTATGATCGGGTTCTTAAGCAGGTCAAAATTGACGAATAGTTCAAGGTTAAGATGGAGCATGACTATATGAGAACAATGAAGCGCCAGAAGAAGGAAGCTCCCAGACCCGAGAAAGCTTAGAAAAACCAGAACAATCTACCTCGCCATTCGGGATAAGGTGCTACTCCAGAAGCCCATACCTATGAAAGCCCCAGTCGATAGAAGAAACCGGTACAAGTACTGTGAGTTCCATAAGGACGTGGGCAACAACACTTCTGAGTGCTATAACCTACACAACCAGATCGATGCTCTGATAAGGGGAGGATGTTTGATAGAGTTCTTGTATTAGGTCAGGGATAATATTCAGACTGGAAGGGAAGTATAAGCCGAGATCCGTGAGCATGCTGAGAAGAGAAAGAGGAGCATACAGATCTGATACAACAAATCCAGGTGACAAATACCATCAGTAAAGGGCCTACTCTAGCTAGCACCTCCAATAATTCCAGAAAAAACCATGCGAGGAAGATTCCTCATGTAGATAAAGGTCGGGGTATCTTTAAGGTTGACTAGAGCCTAGCTAGTCCCTCCAAGTCAGTACAGATTATTTTCACCAAGGTAGATATTTATAACACTGTGCAGCCTCATGTCAATCACATGGTGATCATGGTACAAACTGCTAATTTTGTGGTCCACCACGTGCCTGTCGACACAGACAGCAACGTCGACATCCTTTTTAAAGATACCTTAGAGAAGTTGAAATTGAAGCAATGGTGTTACAATAGCTGTAGAACCCTGCTGTATGGATTCACTAGGGACTCGATCATACCAGTGGGATCGAAGATCCTCCTAGTGACTGCTGGAATCGTACCTCTCCAACAAAATGTTATGACAGACTTTACTATGGTTAATACCCCGTCGGCCTACAATGCGATACTAGGAAAACCATTTTTATCTTCCTTGAAATGAGTCTTGTCCATCTACCACAACGTCCTAAAGTTTCCAGTTGGGGACAGGGTAGCGGAGGTGTGTGGTGACCAACAAGTAGCCAGGAAGTGCTTTGTAATGTTTGCCAATCCGGCAGCTTTAGCAAAATAGTTTGTACAAGTTGCAACGATCTAGAATGTGGAAACACCCATGATGACCTTGGAAGACATGGAGCCTGTAATTCATCCAGAAGATGACTCCCTAACACTGAAGGAGGAGGAAGAACAGAGCAGGGATTGGGCCAACAGGCACCTTGTGGACAAGCTAGAAGAGATACCCATCAGGAATGATGATCCCTCTAAGGTTGTCAAGGTCAGAGCTACCCTCGAGCCGAGAGTGAAGGAAGGTTTGATCGGGTTTCTCCAAGAAATTAGTGACATCTTGGCTTGGAGTCATAACGAGATACCCGAGATCCTCATATCATTGGCTACTCATCGATTAGCAGTGGATCAAACCTTCAAGCTTGTTAAGCAGAAACATCATCATTTTAACATCGAAAGAAACGATGCGGTTCAGGAGGAAGTGGACAAGTTGATCAAAGCAGGCTTCATTAGAGAAATGCGCTACCCAGAATGGATCGCCAACCTGGTCATGGTCACAAAGGCAAATGGGAAGTGGCGCATGTCCATTGACTACACTGACCTTAACCGGGTCATGTCCAAAAGATAACTTTCCTCTACCAAAGATTGTTCAGTTGGTCGAATCCACTTCCGGGAACAAGCTCCTGAGCTTCATGGACACGTTCTCGGGGTACAATCAGATTAAGATACACTCATCAGACCAGGATAAGACTAGATGATGCCATTTGGTCTTAAGAATGCTGGGACTACATACCAACGGCTAGTTAATCGATTGCTCAGGTCCGAAATTGGAAGGTAGATGGAGGTGTACATCGACAACATGATCACAAAATCATAATCCGTAGAAGGACATTAGGACGACCTTCGCAGAACTTTTATGATCCTAAGGGAAAACCAGATGAGACTGAACCCCTCAAAATGTGCTTTCGGGGTAATTGTGGGAAAGTTTCTAGGCTTCATGGTTTATGAGAGAGGCATAGAGGCCAACCCAAAAGAGATCAAGGCTATCTTGGACCTGGAATCCCCCACATTACTTAAACAGGTACAAGTCTTGACCGGGCATGTAACAACGCTCAACAGGTTCATTTCTCACTCCTCCTATAAATGCCACCCGTTTTTTCAAAGCTATTAAGTAGGGGAGAAACATGGAATGGAACTAGGAGAGCGAGTAAGCCTTTCAAGCCTTGAAGAAGTATCTAACGAGCCCTCTATTGCTAGTCAAGCCAATTCCTGAAGAGGAGCTATAAATCTACTTGACTATTTCAGAGATTGTAGTAAGTGGAGCTTTGATCAAGAAATGTAGAGACAGGTCCAATGACCTATCTACTACGTGAGTCATGCTCTAACCAAACTAGAGAAAAATTATACTCTCCTGAAAAAGCTTGCTTGTGCTCTGGTGACCTCAGCGAGGAAGCTTTGTCCCTACTTTCAAGCTCACTCAATAGCAGTGATGACGGACCATCATCTCCGCCAATTTTTACAAAGGCCGGATGTATCCGAAAGGCTAGTTTTATGGGCCCTAGAGCTCACCTAATTGGACTTGAAGTATAAACCCAGTACCATAATCAAAACCTAGGCTTTGGCAGACTTAGTGGCTGAATTCTCAACGTTCCCAGGCTAAACGACCTCCGCATCGATGAATATATCTCCTAAGAGGATTTTAGAGATCGACAGCTGGCCAGAAGGTTGTAAGACCTGGATCTTCTGCACAGATGAAGTGTCTGGACAAGCTGGGGGAGGAGCTGGCATAATTATAGTGGACGTAGAAGGGACCGAATGTTGTCAATGCTTTAGATTCGAGTTTGAGGCTACCAAGCATGAAGCCCTCATGGCCGGGATGAAGGCAACAGTTGAGCTCATGGCCGGGATGAAGGCAACAATTGAGCTCATGGCTCACTACCTGCAGATTTAGAGTGACTCATTGCTCGTAGTCAATCAGATTTCTAGGATTTACCAGACAGAAGGGGATAACATGGTTGCCTACCTAAAGCTAGTTCAGCTATTTAAGAATAAATTTAAGGGATTCAAGATCGAGCATGTGCCTAGATAACAGAATCATTGAGCAGATGTCCTAGCTAAGATAGCTGTGAATGATGGCCAAGCCTTACCATGAGGAGTTCCCTTTTAACTGATCTTTCAACCAAGTATAGTAGCGGGCAAGGAAATTTGTCCCCTGGATCATCAACCTTGCTGGATGGACCCAATAGTTGTTTATCTCTAAGAAGGAAAGCTTCCCGATTAAGCCCGAAGAATAAGAGGCTCTCTGTTCGATATTGCCTGGTAGATAGGTACCTCTACAAGAAGGGCAGGTCCCTTCCTTTGCTTTGGTGTTTGCATCTTGATAATGCCAAATGGGCATTGAGAGAGGTTCACTTTAGGGACTGCGAGAATCATATTGCTGGTGAAGCTTTAGCATATTTAGTGCTCCGTATGGGGTATTGTTGGCCAACCATTAACCAAGACGTGAAGAGATTTGTACAATCTTATGAACCATGCTAGAGGACCTTAAACTTGAGTCACCTCCCATCGGGGCGGCTGTCATCTCTTAGTTCACCCTACCCTTTTACCATGTGGGAGGTCGACCTGATTGGATAACTTCCCACCGCCTTCGGGCAAGCTAAGCATGCCATCGTGGCAATCGACTATTTTACAAGATAAGTCGAGGACAGACCTCTCTCCCGAATGTTAGAAAAGAATACGACGAGGTTGATCAAAACTAACATGGTTTGCAGATTTAGGACTCCTCTCATCATTATAGCCGACCTAGGCAAACAATTTGACAATGCCCGATTCAAAGACTTTTGTGAAGGTTTGAGAATCGACCTCAGGTTCACTTCAGTAGCCCACCCTCAGACTAATGGGCTAGTTGAATCCACCAACAAGACCATCAAGAAGCTGATGAAGTAGAAATTACAGCAGAAGAAAGGCAAATGAGTCGAAGATCTTCCCCAGGTTCTCTGGGCATACCGGAATACAAAGAGAACAACTACTGGGGAGACACCTTACTCTTTAGCCTTCGGGTTGAAGCAGTCCTTCCCATCGAGCATAAATTGACCTCCTTTAGGGTACAACACTTTGAACCTGAAAGCAACGAGGTTAAACTCTGAACTAATCTAGATCTCCTGGAAGGGAAACAAGACCGGGTAGTTGAGAAAGTGGCGATCTTCCAGAGTAAGATCACTAGGTATTTCAACAGAAAGGTCAGAACCCGAAATTTCAAGGAAGGGGATTTGGTTATTAGGAATGTGACTTTGAATGCCCCAAAAAGGTCAGATGTTGTTGTAGGACCCAACTTGGAAGGGCCATACTTGGTGAAGGTAGTGGTTCACAATAGGGTATACAAGCTCGAAGACAAGACTGGTGGCCTATCGATCACACCTAGAACGCAGATCACTTAAGGATGTTTTATCCCTAGGCAGGGGACTCTCAAGTAGATTACCTCCATTTAGGTTTCAATAAAATCCCCAACAATAATGTACTCCATTTTGATCATCAATAAAGTCTGCTTTCTCCATCTCCGATTTTGTTCTCCATAAGCTGTAAATTTCTCCATATCCGACTAGGTTCTCTATGAATAAATTCATCATAACTGCCTCGAGACCAGGGGTTAGCCGGGCAAGTCCCCTTACTACCCGTGATGCCATAGCCGGACACCACCCCCCGCCATAAAGAGTATGAGTGTAAGAGCATAGTTGCTGTTAATAGCAAAATTTAGCTAGGGGACTAAAGATAAATTTTCCACTCTCCTAACCCGAATCAAAGCCTGAGTTCACCAGTCATTGGACCTCGGGTCCTAAGGGCAAGTCGTAGAGCAACCCGGCAAAAGTAAGGAAGGGTCATCGAGCTTTATAACTATAAGGAATGGAGCCCAACAGGACCAGATCAAGCCCCTAACACCAACACTGGAACTCGGGCAAAGCTTGACACGGGCTTCTTGAGATAGAGATTACATCATAACCAGCCCAGAAGCCCGTTAACCTTTCTGGGCAGAAAAAGGGGGGGACCTTTAAAGATATCAAGTTCATGCTATAGCTATGTCCCAGTCACTAAGAAAGGCTTAAACCCATCTGGATGAGAAAAAGAAAGCTCACATAATCCATTATCCCTTCCCCCCTAATGAGTGCCCACAAGGCCGTCTCAAGCTCTAAAGGGACAGGAAAGGTTAGGTCGAGCTTCTAGTACCAAAGTTAAAGCAGGGGTCTACCTCGCTCTATGAAACAATTAACATCTAACTCGATGACCTCCATGAAGAATCATTCCATGAATACACACAAGATCATATCTACACTTCAACAAATATTGAAACACTGCGAACGTGTAGGGCTAGAGATTGAGTCCAAAAAGGAAACAAACTTATCTCCACCTAAGATATTCTCGAATCCATTATTAATCCAAAGTCAATGATTTTTAAATAAAAGATCTCGCCCGATAAGGAGGGAGAGGATTATGAGATTCTTGGCGGGAGAGTCACAAATTTAACCTATTTGGACTGTGTATAAATCGGTCAGAAGAAAACAGAGGTTAGAGGAGTTTTTCTTTGGAGTCTTTAGCCTAAATTCTACAATCAAAACATGGCCTCCACAATTATCTACTATTATACAGGCACAAGGTTGCCACCTTACTATATCTACAGAGAGATTAAGAGTGTTTAAGAGTCTTTTTGTACGATATTCACAGTTGATAATAAAGCCACTATATTCCCTTCTTCATTACACTTGTATCTACTCATCTATCTTTATCCAATCAGGTTAGGTACCTAAGGTACCAACCCCGGCCACCGCCTACATGGTAGTGGTCACGAGGGTGTTAACTAGAATTTCTCACCTCGAGTGAATTCTCCGTTAACACTTTCTGGCGCCGTTTGTGGGAACGACCCACACTATAAATTTTTACACTTATAGATCTGTTGTTTTACAGTAATCATGAGCTCCTACCCAAATTTAAGATGCCATCAGACAAGTTCTCCAGTGCAGAGGTTCCTTTGAGCCACTTGGAGAGCTTCATCCAACAGATGGAAGTCCAGAACAGAACCAGGGCTGCTATGTGCAGAATGTTCCTTACCACCCTAACCGACTATGCCTAGACATGGTTCAGAGCTACCCACGGGCAGTGTGGACCCCTTTACAAAGCTATTAACTGATTTTTGCTAGCAATTCTAGGAAATCAAACCCTGGACGAAGGATCCCATCCATTTACAGTATGTGATCTAGGAAAAAAGGGAAACCCTCCGGGCTTACGTGGAGCGATTCCACAGGGAGGTCATCCCACTTTATTGAGAAAGAGACTCTCGCCAATTTTAGGTGGAACCTATGGGTGTTAGGATTATGCTCGATAGCAAGATTATAATATTGTATTTGACAATCTTTTCATATTAATAAAGTGATTTATAGTTTGACAAATCTTATAGCATTTATAGTTTAATTATTAAAATTGTCAAAAGTAAATAATTGTAAGGTCAAAAGACTATGAGAAAAGAAGAATTGTTCATACATCTAGATATGTATGAGGTAGACACAATTCTTTACTTAGTCTTGAATAATATTCACAACTTAAGATAAAAGGTTTGGCGCCTTTATCTTGTCAAAGTTGTAGATTCTTTTGGTAGCATTTGAGTGGGATCAAATGTGTTATGATGAGTCTAAAATCATCAAAGTGTGGTGTCTTTTGGCAAAAGAATCTAGTGCACTGGGTGCATTGAATAGGATCACAATGAAATACTTTATCTAGAACCGTTAGTAGATAAAAGTTTTTCATTTGAAGACAATCGGAGAGTCTATCTCAATCCTGAGATAAATGATGGACTTATGGTTGCAAGTGTTTTCATTTGAGCTATCAATGAGCACGATTATATAGCATAGTCTTTCCTCGATAGTTTGGTGGTATTCATTTATTAATCGATAGAGGACTTCATTTATAGATATGGACATCGTGGCTCCATTTATTAAATGAGAGAAGAATATCATCATATGGATGTTTTGAGGTATTGGATATTAAATATTAAATCTTAACGTTAATATTGGATATATAAAAAAGGTACGATACTTTTTATATACATCAATTAATCTAGGGTTAAGGTTCTTGTTATTAAAATGGAAAAATATTATTTATACACAAACCCTAATTTTTTTTTATAAATTTTCTCACGCTTCCACTGCGCGTGGTTGTTTCCTTACAATTGGTATCAGAGCCAAGTTGTACCCTTGAATAATTGATGTATGTTTTCGTGAATCCTTTTCTTTTTTTGTATATATGCATGTTTTAGAAAGAGATGACACTCTAGGTATTCACATATATATTTACATTGGAATGTATGGATATATATATATATATATATATATATATATATATATATATGTTTTATATATGGTTTGTTATTGCTCAAGTTTGGTCATAGAATTTCAATGTATTTTGTTTTGGGATTGTAACAAGAAGAGTGGTCTATCATCGCTATAATTTCCTTCTTGGTAGTTGCTAAGTTTTTTCTTATTTTTGTTGTTGTAATAAAAAAAAAACTGCAGTATTTTATTATTTCAATTCTTCTGTAATACATTCAAGTATCGAAGACTCGAAGGTTTGAAGAATTAGGATTAACCGGAACAAGTTTGTGACCGTACGAGCTATAACAATGAACGTGCGTGCGAAGAGCACGCAACCACGTTTGTTGTGGCATGGGCTATGCACGGCATCCCTATGGAAGCCATGGGCTGCACATGGAAGCCCTTTATGGGTTTGTGGCATGCGCACGCCAATGGGTAAGGGTCAAGGGTGCGCACGCCCATGGGAGGCAGCCGAGAGAGTCCGGACGACGAAGGTCGGGTGAAGACTTGTTCTCCAGGAAAGGAGTTTTTTTATATTCCAAGACATATGTAATTTACTTGTTTTTCTAGGATGGTCCATAATTGTAGCTATTTATATTTTGTAAATATTGCAATATTTGTCATAGTTTGATAACATGTGTTGACGTCGATTTCTTGATGTGTGAGAAAGTCAACAAGATTGGATTTTAGCTGTGATCTCAAAGAGAAAGAGAAGGAGAATGTAAATAGACATAAGTTTTACGTGGTAATACTCCGATGACCGGAGAAACGTCCATGGGTGGTTTAACAAATAGCCGAGCCAAAATCCACTGTTGAAATAAAGATTTACAACTCTCGATCTCTCTTTTTTCTCTATGTATTTTTCTATATATCTTTTTATGACGAGATTATGGGTCTATTTATATGTGCATAGAACCCTAATCCTTTTTGCACAAGTAATGAAAGATTTTTGTATTTAATTATGATTGGTTACTTGTTAGAGTTTGTCTTCTTTCCTATTTCGGAGATTTGTAGAGATTGAATGGGACTCTAGTGATATAGTCCGTTTAGGATTTATTTCCCTACAAATGCGTAGTCTTTTTGAAGAAATAAAAGTTATTGCCTGATTTGGAACCTTTATCCTGTTTTGGTATTCTATTCTTCTTGGAATTCTTCCTCGATGTGGATATCTTTACGTATTTTAATATGACTCTTGGTTCGTACACGAGTTAAGTATTGGACTTCTTTATTTTGATTTCTTCATATTTGTCCTGAGTAGAACATGACGTCAACTGATCCCGAGTAGAACATGACGTCAGCTGATCCCGAGTTGGTCTTGCTAAATGCTTGCATTTATACCTAATCGGGTTCTTACTCTTAGGTGATATCTTACGGGATATTTTCTGAACATCTTATTCGGATATCTGGCAATTTTATCCTTCTTGTCAATGACGTGTACATTTGATAAAATTTACATATGACAATACCCTTTTAAAATATTTTTTGCTGAATAGGAATTTTTTTCTGGCGAAAATATTTTAATCAACCCTTCGATCTTTTATGACTCATTAACACCAGAGTAAATGTCTTGTCATAATGATGTGTCTTAATGGTGACCATGTAAATTTAATTTGCCCCCTCACGCGAGATCTCAATGATTGCGACGTTTTGAAGTCCTGACAGTCTTGGTCAATTCTTCTCTTAACACGTGTCTTCCACAGCTTCATTTCTCAATACCATTTATGAAAAACGACCTACACGTCTGCTAGTGTGCCGCCTACATCATCAAGTCTGTCTTCAATTTTTCCCGCTTCTTGAGACCCTAGGGTTTCCTGTCATTGTCCCTTTAAATGCTCTATTGACTGGGGTTGCTCTGGTTTATTCTCACAAACTCAAACCAGAAATTTCCAACCCAGATTTCTTTGTGCAGAAATCCTTTAATCTCCTTTGAAGTTTTTACAACAGGTTTCTTTAATCAAAATTTTAGTTTTAATGGATCCATCTTCCCGTCGTCGTCTTTTTACTATAGCCTTCGAAGCGCTTGAGCGTGGAGATTTTCAATTGGTTTTTTGTGCTCGTAAATTACTGGGGTAAATCCCTCATGATGAACCTCATTTTTTAGATATTGATGTTTTCGAGCTTTACCCTGACGTCCGTTTTAGTTCTGAATCATCTATTTCTAAATCATCTAGTTCTGAATCTATCGTTTCTGATCATAGGGTACCTCTTCGAACCAGAATGGGGAAACATTAAAGTAAAAGCGAGGTCTATAAGCATAGCTCGGGCAGTGTTCGAATCAGGGAACAAATTATTGATGAGAAGGACGTTGAAGAGGAATTTAGAAAGTCTTGTCTCTCTTTTTCTGTCGATTGCCCGAGTGGGTATGACGCCGAGCCGAATGTGGTTGGGAAAGATGAGATCGGGAAGTATCGTTCTCAATTCGACTTGGATGACTCCGTTACACTGTCTTCAGCAAGTGATAGAGCCGTATGGAACCCTCCCTTGGGTATGGTGGCGATTTATGGGTCCATGCTTTGTTGCGGCTTCACTCTTCCTCTTCAGCTCTTTATTGCCTGGTTTCTGGCTAAAGCAGGGATCTCTCTAGCCCAACTAGCCCCGAACAGCTACAAGATCTTGATGTGCATATGTCATATGTAAAGCCGGATGAACCTGTCGCCGTCTTCCTTGAGTGAAATCAGGCACTTCTACACACTAAGGCAATCTGGTCGGACAGAGACTTATTTCCTCATGTCTAATTCGCCAGATCACTGGGTCCCTGAGGGGACAAAATTGAATAGGGGAGTTGACACCTCCGATGATGCCAAAAATAGGGGCTTTGTATGGGGATTCCCTTCGTCCAACAAGTACTGGAAGAACAATTGGTTTTTTGCTGGAGGAAACTTAGAATTTCAAGTTACTCTTTCGGCCAGGGAGAATCAGACGGTGCTAAAGGTTCCCTATTTTTTTTGTTCCCCTGATATATGGAACAAGAAAAAACTTGAATTCTATGATACTGAGCTAACCATACTTGCTCGGGCTGCAGTTCACACTTTGGAAAAAAAGAGAAGGTCTTATCTTTTCAATGAGAAAAAAATGTTAGATCTTGGCTTCTTTAGCCAGATTTCAGGCTATCGCAAGCGACATAAGTGATCTTCCTATCTTTTTTATTAAATTCGCTTTTTATATTCTGACTCGGTTCTCTTTTATCATCAAGTGTATGACTCAGACATCATCTGCGACGTTCAAGCTCACCAGGTGAAATCGATCCTTCAGGCGAGCCAAAAAGAATATTCTCATCAAAGCAGGGATGGTATTGCCCCGCCTGAGTCGGATGAGGAATTTGAAGAGGCCAAAGAAAGGATCCCTGAATACGTCCCCAGGAAGTCATCCAGTCGACCATAAGGGAAACTAGTGGTCTAAGCGGCTCAGCTTACCACACTCAGAAATTGCCTAAAGATGGGGGGGAGGCAAAGTGATGGTCTTGGTGAGGGGCCCGGTGAATCGAGCTCCTGGTTGAGGTTCCTACTGAACGGATAGATGCTGGGGATGGAGATAAAACCTTAGAAGGACAAGCAAACCTCGATCCTGACTTTTGTGGTTCCTTCTGAGATGATGATCAAGAAGGCCCTTCCACTAATTTCAGCTTCCATCGTACTCGGGCTGAGAAACAGAAAGCGGTCGACTCTCCTACTCATCCTCATAAGGTCCCTCGGGTAGTTTCATTCATTGAATCGAGTGATGAGGATACCAAGGCTGAGATTCCCCAGAGCGTTCATGTTAAAGCATCAGTATGAGTGGAAACTTCTGATCATAACAAGGGCTCATTCCCTCCCGAGATTGAAGATGTAAAGGCTGAACCTTCAGGGGGTCCTTCCTATCCTTCTCCCCAGTATATGTTGAGGGCGATGTCATCTGGTCGGGCTTTTATCGGGGATGATCACTGGAGCTACTTCATGGATGATTCTTTAACGAGCCGTCTTCAGAATATTTTCAACGGCGCATCTTATGTAAGTTTTATTCCCAACCTTTTTTTTTCAAGTCTTTTGTTTGCGAGTTTTAATTTAACTTTCTTGTAGATGGTGACCGAGTTTGCTGAGTTGGTTCAGACGTAAACAACATCAAGCTGATAGAATAAGGTGTCTTGAAGCTCAGCTGAATGAGAGTGAGGATAGTCGTGCTTGGGTCAAATCAGCTTATCAAAAGGAGGTGAGCTCTGCTCAGATGTTTGCCGACCATTGTTTGGCCAAGCAAGTGAAGGCCGAGGAAAGAGCTTCTTTAGCAGAGAAGAATGCTACATCGTTTCAAAACTTACTGTTTGCTGCCCAGGAATCGATGCTCAAAGCTGAACAGGAAGCGAAACAGTCCAAGTCAACCTATGAGAAGAAAATCGAAGACTTGGAACGCCAAGCTTTGAAGGTCGAGTCCTTATCAAAGAAGGCCAGGCTGGAACTTGAGGTCCAAGGGTTGATCGATTCTAAAGGTCCCCATCTTGTGACACCCTTCTCATTCGGGAATTTCAGCGAGGGTTAGTTTCAGCTGGTGAATTTTTTAAGGTCAAGAATCAGGCAACTGATAAAGCCCGAACCAACTGGGAGCTATCGATCAATAACCACATGGACCGGTCCCTGAAATCTCTTCAGACTCAGATGAAAGAGTGGAGAGCTTATTGCCGCAGCCAAGGTAAGAAGCCCCATCCTATACATCTGGAAGTTCCATTAGAGCACTCTTTCTCGACCTTTTATGCCAGTCAGGAATCCAGCGTAGAAGGTTCGACACCTGATGTTGGCTCGATCCCTGGGGTAGGCTACAACGAGTTGATGGATGATTCGGTCGACATAGTTACTTGGCATTCAAACGAAAGTCTCCTCCGTGAGTATGAAATGGTGCTTGACCCGAGCATCAACAAGAGTTCCAAATCCTTTTTTTTCACCTTTGTAACGATTTTTATCAATGAAATTTCATGTGTTAAACCGTAATTCAGAAAACCAAGTGGTTTAATCCGACTCACTGCTCAAGAAATTTCACCTAGTACCGAGTACTGAATATCTTAACTTGGTTTTTTTATTTGGAGTTGCTTCTAACGCCGAGTATCTTATTTAACTGGCTAACGCGATCTCAGCCAAATCTTGTTAAACTGGCTAATGTAATATTTTTGTGCCAAGTATCTTATTAAACTGGCTAATGCAATCTCTTTGTGCCAAGTATCTTATTAAACTAGCTAATTTTGTCCGAGTAACTTCACCGACTATCTTATTAAACTTGGTTTCGTTACTATGAGCTATTTTTAACGCCAAGTATCTTATTAAACTGACTTGTATTAACCAAGCCATCTTGAAACAAGCGAGTAGATTTACTCGTATTTCATACTCAGTTATTACCCAAACATTACATAAAGGCTTACCATGATCATATGTTCGAGTCCTCACACAAATTACCAAGGACGTCTCCCTGTTTTGTCTGTGCAAGGGTTTGCCGAATCGTTAAGCTTTTCGAACCGCTTAACACAGCTACGCATTTCACCGGAATTTTTCCAGACAGCACCCCGAGCCGTTTTCCAGAATCTAGTGCATCGGGTTTGCTTTTTTGCTAAGGTCGAGTGACCTTGTTTGGTTGGCGTGCTCCTTCGACCTTCTCTGCCCATTCGGGAATTAATGGTCCCGAGTATTCTATTTGCATGTTCTTATTATCATGCTCGTCTTTCATATGTTCTTATTGTCATATGCTTTATATCTCGAAAATCCAGATTTTTATTTTTATTTATAACTGCAAAACCAACAATGATTTAAATTTCAAAGCTAATAATTGACCTGACTAAAATTGTCCTAACTAAAAAGGGAAACAAAATTTTAAGGATAGAAAATCTTCAAATATTGGGCGTTGCATGGTCGGGGTAAGACCACTCCATCTGGACGTGCAATCCAATATGCTCCATGGCCAACTACTCATTCAATCTTATATGGGCCTTCCCACTTGTCAACCAAGGAACTTGCAGCTTTGTTTTTTGTATTTATCGACATCTTTCTGAGTACCAGGTCTCCCAGTTGAAATTTCCAGACTCGAACATGAGAATTGTAGTGGCGAGCTACTCTTTGTTGATATGCCATATTTCGTATTTGGGACTTCTCCATTTTCTCTTCTAGTTCATCTAGACTTTGTAACAACATATCAACATTCTGGTCTTCATTATATAGCCTGACCCTGGGTGACCCATATGATGTTTCTATGGGGATAACAACTTCTGTTCCGAATGCTAAAGTGAATGGGGTCTCTCCTGTTGAAGTTCTTGCTGTCGTCCGATATGCCCATAACACCTCGGGGAGTTTTTCAACCCAACTTCCTTTCTTGGCATCTAACTTTGCTTTGAGTGTAGGCTGGATGATTTTGTTTACTGCTTCAGCTTGTCCATTTGTTTGAGGGTGGGCAGGTGTGGCGCAATAATTGGCAATTTGGTACTCTTTGCACAGCTGTCTGAATTTTAGATTATCGACCTGGGTGCCGTTGTCAGTGATGATAGTGTTTGGGATTCCAAACTTGTAGAGTATATTTTTCTTCACTAAATTTTTGGTATTTGCTTCTGTGATATGCAGTAAGGCTTCAGCTTCTGCCCACTTCGTGAAATAGTCAACGACTACTATTGCATGCTTCGCTCCATCCCCTGCCCATGCTGGCATTGGGCCAATTAAATCCAAGCCCCACATGGCAAATGACCATGGGGACGTAAGGTGTCTAAGTTGTTCAGGGGGTTGTCGGATATCGTTAGCAATCCTTTGGCATGTATTGCAGCTTTCCGAACATCGCTGTGCATCCGAGAATAAAGTGGGCCAATAATAACCTTGCCTAAGTACCTTGTGTGCTAAACTTTTTCCCCCAGTATGGTTTCCGCATACTCCATCGTGGATATCCTATAGTATCTGATATGCATCTTCCTCTGATATACATCTTTGGAGTGTTCAGGAAAGTCCCTTTCTATAAAGTTCTCCTCCGATTAATGTGTATCTTGCTGACCGATACTTGATACGCTTGGCTTGTAGGGGATCTTCCTGGAGTACGCCTTCTTCCAGGAACCTTTTTAGTCAAGTCATCCAACCGTCTAACGGTGTTCGGATTTCAGAGATTTCAATGTTTTTTGACTCAGTTGTGCTCGGTTTGAGTAGATGTGCAACCAGAATAGTTTTTGGCCTGATTGTGGTCGTTGCTGATGCTAGCTTCGATAAAGCATTTTCCTTTTCATTCTCCTTTTTAGGGATCTGAGCAATTTTATATTCTTTGAATTTATGAAGGAGCTGTTTTGCTATGTCACGATAAGCTATCATACCTTCATCTCTGGCTTGGTATTCGTCCAGGACTTGGTTGACGACTACCTGTAAGTTGCTGAATATCTCGACTTCATCTGCTCCCAGGGCTATGCAGACTCTGAGTCTAGCTAATAGCGCCTCGTACTCGGCTTGATTCTTCATTGCTTTGAGGTCGAATCTCATGGCACACTCGACATCATCTCCTTCCGAGGAGCATACCACAATCCCTGCCTGGCTACCGTGAGTATTAAAAGAGCCATCAACATATAATTTCCATGAGAAACTCTTGCTCAACATCTTTTTTGCTTCAAGGTTTGGTTCTGTGAACTCCACTATAAAATCTGCCACTGCTTGGCCTTTGAGAGACGTCCCGGGGACGTACTGGATATCGAATTCACTTAGGTTGAATGCCCATTTGGTTAGTCTTCCTGAATCTTCTGGCTTCTGTAAAATTTGCTTAAGTGGACATTCGGTGAGAACCTGGATTGTGTGAGCCTGAAAGTAGGGCCTTAGCTTTCTTGCTACTGAAACCAATGCTAGGGCCATTTTTTCTGCTTGTGAATACCTGGTTTCAGCTGAAAAGAGTGCCTTGCTGGTATAGTATACTGGCCTCAACACTTCATCTTCTGTTCTTACTAGAACTGAGCTTGCTGCTAATTCCGTAATTGATAAGTACACTTGGAGTATCTCTCCCATTTTTGATTTTGAAAGGATGAGAGCTTGCCCTAGGTACTCTTTGATTTTTAAGAACGCCTGCTCGCATTCTTCGTTCCATTTGAGTCGTTTTCCTTTTTTAATTACTTTAAAAAAGGGGGCACTTTTGTTTGTGGCCTTTGAAATAAATCTTTCAAATTAGGCTAAGCATCCTGTTAAGCGCTGCAATTCTTTTAGCGTCCATGGTGAGGTCATTTTTTGCAAGACCTGGATCTTTTAAGGGGTTCACTTCGATTCCCCTCTGATGAACTTGGAACCCCAGGAACCTTCTCAAAGGAACTCCAAATAGGCACTTGTTCGGGTTCAGCTTCATTTGATATCTCCTCAAGACGTCGAATGTCTCTTGCAGGTCTGAGGTATGCCTCTCTGCCGAGATGCTCTTGGTCAACATATCATCTATGTAAACTTCCATGTTTCTTCCTATTTGGCATGCGAAGATTCTGTTTAACAACCTTTGGTATGTTGCCCCTGCTTTTTTCAGCCAGAAGGGCATTACTGTGTAACCGTATAAGCCCTGATTGGTTGTGAACGCCGTTTTTTCCTCATCAACCTTATTCATCTGGATTTGGTTATATCCTGAGTAAGCTTCCATGAAACTGAGTAATTCATGGCCTGATGTGGCATCAACCAGTTAGTCTATCCTTGGCAGTGGAAAACTGTCTTTTGGGCATGCTTTATTCAAGTCTGTGAAATCTAAGCACATTCTCTACCGACTGTTTTTCTTATGGATGAGGACCACATTAGCTACCCATTGAGGGTAGCTGATTTCTCTAATTGACCTTACAACGAGTAACTTCTCCACTTCCTGCTTGATTGCTTGACTTATCTCGAAGTTGAATGACCTTCTTTTTTGTATTACCGGTTTTGCATTCAAGTCTACCGCTAAATGATGAGATATTATTAGGGCATCTATCCCGACCATGTCTTCATGGCTCCAGCCGAACACATCCTTGTATTCTTTGAGCAGATCAGCGAGGCTTTGTTTGACTTTTCCTTCCAAATTGGCCCCGATCTTGATCTTCTTATCTGGTTCATCTTCTTTCAAGATTAATTCTTCGACCGGTTCATTTTTGGACTCCTTTGGTTCTTCCCTTGGATCAAATTCGAATTATACTGACTCTTTGTTCTGATTCGGCTGTGTTATAGTGCATACTTGTCCACCATTGTCTCTGTCTTTGTAAACTGGCAGATTAGCTCTTCGGGCCATCTCCTGGGACCCCTTGACTACTCCGACCTCCTGTTCGATCGAGAATTTGATCATTAGGGTGTAAGTAGCTGTTACGGCCTTAGTTTTATTCAAGAATGTCCGACCTAACAATGCGTTATATGGCCAATTCTCTAAGTCTACCACTACAAAATCGTGTAATACTGTTCTATGACAAGGTGCTACTCCAATTTTTACGGGTAACTTTACAGTCTTGAGAGACCTGACCTCAACTCCCCCAAATCCTCTGAGTGGGGTATGAAAGGGCTGCAAATTCTTTCGGTCCAATATGAGTTGATCGTAGACAACTACATTGAGAATATCAACCTAACTGCCATTGTCTATTAAAATTCTCCTGACTTTCCTGTGTCCAATTCGGGCACCTATGATCAGGGCGTCATTTGGTCGAACATCGACCCTATATGAGTCTGCTTCTGTGAATATTATTGGGTCCCATCTTTCCTTTACCATTTTTGGGTTTGGTTCGACAGAGTTGACATCAAAGTTCCGTCTTGCCACCACCGCTTCTCTGATTTCCTATGTTCGCTCTCAGTTACTTTTTCCAGTTGATGGTCCTCCAAAGATTGTTTGTATTACTTCATTGGCCTCAAGGCTGGCCTTTTGGTTTTGACCGAAGCTATGATCGGCCCTAGTCTCTTTCATTGTTTCTGGCCTCTCATCTTTTTTCAAGATTATATCTTGTAAGTGTCCTTCCCGAATGAGGGTCTCTATGTAATCTCTGAGCTGGTAACACTTGAAAGTCTTATGACCGGTTTCCTTATGGAATCTGCAATATTTTGTTGTATCACACCGGGCAAACTGAGAATGTCGGCGTGGATCTTTTACCAGATTCTTTTCTTCAAATATGGCCAGGATTTCTTCTTGCTTTTTTCGGAGAAGGGTGTAGTTTGTGTATTTTCCTTGGAATTTCTCCTTGGTCTGGTCGGCATTACGCCCGTTCCCTCCGTCCTTGCTTCTTTCTTTACCGTTTCCTTTTTGTTTTCCCTTTTGGTTCTATACCTTTGACTCGGTATCCTTTTGTTGGGGTTTTCCTCAGTGCATGTAGCATCCTCCTGTGGCTAACTCCTCTTCTTCGGCTAGTGCATATCCTCCCTCCATGTCCATCATATCTGCATATCTGGTTAGACGAACTCTTCTTAAGTTAAAAGATAGCCGTCCATTTTGTAAATTGTTTATGAATGCAGCAATTACTGTTTCGTCATTTGCACTGCCGATTTCTGATACCGCCTGGCCGAATCTCCCCAGGTATTTTTTTAGCGACTCATCTTTCCCTTGTTTCAGCTGAGAAAGATAAGCCACTGATTTTTTCCTGTGAACGTTGCCCAGAAATTGTCTTAAAAAACTTCTGCTTAATTCACTAAAACTTCTGATTCTTGCTGGGGGTAATCTTTTGAACCATCTTGAGCCTGTGTCTCCTAGAGTCTGTGGAAAGTTGAGATATAATAAGGGGTCGCTGTGGGCATACTGAGCCATAGCACTTTTATACCATCTGACGTGTTCTTTAGGATCTATATCTTTTTTGAACAGTTCCACATGTGGCATCTTAAATCTTTTTGGGAATGAGGTTCGCAGGATGTCCCTAGTGAATGGACTATCAGAATCGTCATCGAACAAGTCATTGTACCCATAACGTCTAACCACTGCGTCCATTTGATGCCTATTGTTTTCTACTTCTCAGGTCAGGCTCTGAATTACAACGTCTCTATCTCCCACCGGATCTCCATGATGGTTAAACCGCCGAGTGACTGTCATGCCTTTTTCAAGCTCCTCTTCGCTTTGTTGCCGAGTCTCACGGGTTGATCCTTACAGGCGTATGGTTCCTTGACGACGCTTGCTATAGTGCCGATCACTATCCTCTGATGACGATCGATCCCTGCGTCGGTCATGCTTGCGATGTCTATTATGGGCTATCTGATCATGGCTCTACCTTTGGCTTGGTTGCTCCTCTCCGGGTGTTTCACGTCCAACCTGATTAATTGGAACAGAGTTCCTTCCAGCTTCTGGTGCATCAGGTTCTTGCCCAACTATAACCGAACGAAGCCTTGTAAGTGGAGGATTAGAAGGTTGCATCTCTTCTGTAGCTAATAGATCAACTCTTTCCTTTGCCGCGTTCGCTACCAGCTGTTGTAGTTCCTCACAAAAATGTTGTGTCAGGTCTTCGCTGGTTGGAGGGATTTGCTGGATCCCTGCTAGAGATGTTGGTTAATTCTCGGTTGTGGCGAGATCTCATGAATTACTGCCAATATGAACATTATCTGGAGATTTTTGGATATCCCCAGAATTGTTTCTGCTTCCATTTCCCACCATTACCTTTAATCAAATTGGAGGTTACCCCTCCTTCTAGCGCCAATTGTTGACGTCGATTCCTTAATGTGTGAGAAAGTCAACAAGATTGGATTTTAGCTGTGATCTCAAAGAGAAAGAGAAGGAGAATGTAAATAGACATAAGTTTTACGTGGTAATACTCCGATGACCGGAGAAACGTCCATGGGTGGTTTAACAAATAGCCGAGCCAAAATCCACTGTTGAAATAAAGATTTACAACTCTCGATCTCTCTTTTTTCTCTATGTATTTTTCTATATATCTTTTTATGACGAGATTATGGGTCTGTTTATATGTGCATAGAACCCTAATCCTTTTTGTACAAGTAATGAAAGATTTTTGTATTTAATTATGATTGGTTACTTGTTGGAGTTTGTCTTCTTTCCTATTTCGGAGATTTGTAAAGATTGAATGGGACTATGGTGATATAGTCCATTTAGGATTTATTTCCTTACAAATGCCTAGTCTTTTTCAAAAAATAAAAGTCGTTGCCTGATTTGGAACCTTTTTTCTGTTTTGGTATTCTATTCTTCTTGGAATTCTTCCTCGACGTGGATATCTTTGCGTATTTTAATATGACTCTTGGTTCGTACGCGAGTTAAGTACTGGAATTCTTTATTTGGATTTCTTCATATTTGTCCCGAGTAGAGCATGACGTCAGCTGATCCCGAGTGGGTCTTGCTAAATGCTTGCATTTATACCTACTCGGGTTCTTACTCTCTGGTGACATCTTGCGGGATATTTTCTGAACGTCTTATTCGGATATCTGGCAATTTTATCCTCCTTGTCAATGACGTGTACATCTGATAAAATTTACATATGACAACATGTCATATAGAATAGGAGTGCCACTCATATATCTCTTTTGGTATGAACATGCATTGAATAGTTTAAGTATCTAAATTGGCATCTAGATAACTTGGTAAATTATTCTTTGGAATTCGATCACACGCCTTAAACAATTGAGTGAGAGAAGGTGTTTTGGAACACCTACGGCCTCCGAGTTTAGTTGAGCTCTATGTTTCGTGAATAACGCCCCAATGGGTATTCATGAATGGAATTTAGCAAGATACTTCCTTAAAAGGATAGACTACACAATTAGCCCAAACGATATCTACTCCCAAAGGATGGATATTCGTGAGGGATTATTTTGAAGGTCGATAAATGGTATTACACTCAATGTAATTTTATTAATATCCTCCCAAGAGTTCTTGTTAATAACAATTACAAGGCTAAAATTGAAAATGTTGGTTGTTATGTTAACAATTAGTTGGAACCTAGTCCAACTAGTAAATGTTGCGAACTCCCAAAGGAGGTGTGACATTTATGGGTGTTGGATCACCGTTGAATTTTTACGACTGAATTATTTTATTTAATTCAAGATAAATATTCAAAAGTGCTATATCATGATTATTTACTTATATAATTTTTGTTAATATAAAGAAATCATGACGCCATCCCTAATCAAATTCCTAAAAGATAATACTTTAACTGATGATAATTATGTCACATGGAAAAAGGAAAATAGGGTTGTTGTAAGTTAAAAAACCATAAGATCGTTCTGTCTATTCATAAACCACCAGACTAATGAATCTAACTCAAGAGCAAAGAGATGAGTATCATTAGTGGAAGTCTTCAGATGAGATAGCTAAATGTACGTTAAATAATGGCCATCATCTCTGATGTGTTGCAACAGCAACATGAAGGAATGGAGACAGCTGTCGATATAATGATGTCTCTAGATGAGATGTTTGCTTTGAGGTCTAGGATGACTAAGAGAGAGAGGCGGTGATTGCTTTTATGAATCTTAGGATGAAACCTGGACAAGGTGTGAAAGATCACATGATAAAAGTCATAGCACATCTCAACATTGCTAAACTGAATGGTGATGAAATAGATGGTGAGACCAAAATTGACATGATTGTCAACTCACTATCGGATTCCTTTGATCAATTCAAGTTGGACTACACCATCAATAATAAGGAATACACCTTGCAAGGCCTGATGCAAGATGTTCAAAGCTTGGAAAAAATCCTTACTAAAGGTAAGGGTCAAGAGATTCATATGCTTGGCAAGTTGCTACTGTTAAGACCCGTTAGAAGGTCAAGAGACAACAGAAGAAAAATCAACTTGGGCCTTCTTAGAAGGAGACCAAGAAAGTAACCAAGATCAAAGGGAAGTATTTCCTTTGTGGTGAAAAAGGTCAAAGGAATAGATTGAATAAATTCAACTTGCATTTAGGCAATGGAGTATTGGTGTCAACTAGTGTAGTGGGAGATAGTAGAATCAATTTAGATTCTTATAGGCATTTAGATTTAATAAATGTTTATTGTGTACCACAATTCAAGAGGAATTTAATTTCGGTATATTGTCTAAATAAATTTGGTTATTCGGTTACTTTTGATAAAGCTTTTATTATCAGTAACAATGATAAAATTATTTGTAAAGGTACATTGGGAAATGGTTTATTCTATTTGCGTGAAAATATCTCTCACTTGTTAGACGCGAAATCAACTGAACCAAATCATAAAATAGTAAAATTATCAAAAGATGAAACCTACGTATGACATTTGCGCCTAGGTCATATTAACCTTAATAGGATTAAAAGATTGGTAAGTGACGGACCTCTAAATGACTTAATGGTTGATGATCTACCAACTTGTGAATCTTATTTGGAAGGTAAAATGACCAAAAGGTCATTTATAACCAAAGGCACAAAAGCCATCGAATGTTTATAATTGATACACACTGATGTGTGTAGACCTATGAGCATTCAAGCTGGAGGTGGATATGAGTACTTCATCACATTCACGAATGATCACTCAAGATTTGGTTATGTGTATCTCAAGAGACATAAGTCGGATGCTTTTGACATGTTCAAAGCATTTAAAGCTTAAGTTGAAAATCAGCTTGAGAAAAGCATACAAAAATTGAGGTCTGATCATGGTGGAGAATATCTATCTGGTGAGTTTCAGCAATATCTTATTGATAATGAGATAATTTCTCAGTTTTCTGCACCAAGCACACTTCAACAAAATGGGGTGGCAGAAAGGAGAAATAGAACTCTTTTGAACATGGTTAGGTCTATGTTGAGTTATTCAATGCTCCCTAGTTCTTTTTAGGGATATGCTTTACAAACTACCATGTATATTCTAAGCGATGTACCATTCAAAGTCGGTTCCTAAAACACCGCATGAGTTGTGGACCAGTCGAAAGCCTAGTTTACAACATGATATTTAGATGTACAGCGCACATGTTAAAAGGAAAGACATAAAAGATGGAGTCCCATTCTGAAACATGCATATTTATAGGGTATCCAGAAGGAACAAAATGATATTATTTTTATAGTCCTTCAGATCTTAAAGTATTTGTTTTGACAAATGCTAAATTTCTGGAAGAGGACTATATGAATAATTTTGTCCCTAAAAGTAGAATTGTCCTAAATGAGCTTTTAGGAGATACAATTCCACAAGAGGTTTTGCAACCAAGCCTAATTGTAAGTTCTGTACCAATACAAGATCAACAATCTACCATACCTCGTCATAGTGAGAGGGTTAGAAGATAACCCGATAGATACATCGGTGTAGGAGAATCTGTATAGAATCTCTCGGACGACGATGATCCCTATACGTACAAGAAAGTAATGGAAGATGTTGATTATCGCCATTGGCAAAAGGCAATGCAATATGAAATTGAATCTATGTTCAAAAACCAAGTCTGGCCACTTGTAGACTTGCCTAACGGGATAAAACCCATCGGGTGCAAGTGGGTATACAAGATGAAAAGAGGAATGGATGGAAAGGTGGAAATCTTTTAAGCTAGATTGGTAGCTAAAGGTTATACACAGAAGGAAGATAGCGATTATGAAGAAACCTTCTATCTTGTGGCCATGCTTAAATCCATTAGGATACTCTTATCCATTGCGACATCTCTAGACCTAGAGATTTGGAAAATGGATGTCAAGACAACTTTCCTTAATGGAAGTCTTGACGAAAGCATCTACATGATGCAACCAGAAGGATTTATTGAAAAGGGCCAAGAGGAAAGGGTATGCAAGTTGCAAAGATCCATATATGGATTGAAGCAAACATCAAGATCCTGGAACATAAGGTTCGATCAAGCCATGAAAAGTTTTGGATTTATTCAAAACCTTGATGAACCTTGTGTATACAAAATGATTAAATGTGACAAGTTGGTTTTCCTAGCTCTTTATGCTGATGCTATACTAATCATCGGAAACGATGTAGGTGTATTGACATGAATAAAAGAATGATTAGCAAAACAATTTGATATGAAGGAATTAGGAGAAGCAAGTTATATTCTTGGTATCCAAGTCATAAGGGATAGAAAGAATAGAACGATTGCATTATCCCAAGCTTTATACATAGATAAAATCTTGTCTAGGTTTTCCATGCAAGATTCCAAGAAAGGTATGTTACCTTTCAGACATGGAATCAAACTTTCTAAGGAACAAGTTCCTAAGAATGAGCATGAAAAGCAATTCATGAGTAGGGTTCCATATGCATCGGTAGTTGGAAGTCTCATGTATGCAATGCTTTGCACTGGACCAGATATTTGTTTTGCCGTGGGCATAATTAGCTGGTTTCAATCGAAGCCTGGTCTTGATCACTGGAAGGCAGTCAAGCATATTTTCAAGTATCTAAGGAGAACGAGAGATTATATTCTTGTATACTCTGGAGGGGATTTAATTCCCGTTGGGTATACTGATTATGATTTTCAGTCAGATTCTGACTCAAAGAGATCAACATCAGGATCTGTGTTTTCTATTGGAGGAGGGGCAGTCATATGGAGGAGTATCAAACATTCTTGTATTGCTGATTCCACCATGGAAGCCGAGTATGTAGCCTCATGCGAGGCGGCTAGAGAGGCTGTCTAACTCCGCCAATTCTTAATTGAATTGGAAGTGGTTCCTGATGCGAATAAGCAGATCACTATCTATCATGACAATATTGAAGCAGTGGCTAATTCGAGTGAACCTAGAAGTCATAAGAGAGAGAAACACATTGAAAGAAAGTATCACCTTCTAAGGAAAATTGTGCATAGGGGTGTCGTGACGATTACCAAGATCGTGTCAGTAAAAAATCTAGTGGATCCCTTTACAAAGGCTCTTCCACAAAAGAGTTTTGATGGGCATCTACAGAATATGGGGATGAGAGATATGACACATTTGCTATAGAGCAAGTGGAAGATTGTTAGGATTATACTCGTTAGGAAGAGTATAATATTGTATTTGACAATCTTTTCATATTAATAAAGTGATTTCTAGTTTAACAAATCTTATAACATTTATAGTTTAATTATTATAATTGTCAAAAGTAAATAATCATAAGGTCAAAAGACTATGAGAAAAGAAGAATTGTTCATACATCTAGATATGTATGAGGAAGACACAATTCTTTAGTTAGTCTTATATAATATTCACAACTTAAGATAAAAGATTGGGCGCCTTTATCTTGTCAAAGTTATAGATTCTTTTGCTAACATTTGAGTGGGATCAAATGTTTTATGATGAGTCTAAAATCATTAAAGTGTGGTGTCTTTGGGCAAAAGAATCTAGTGCACTGGGTGCATTGAATAGGATCACAACGAAATACTTTATCTAGAATCGTCAATCGAAAAAAGTTTTTCATTTGAAGACAATCGGAGAGCCTATCTCAATCCTGAGATAAATGATGGACTTATGGTTGCAAGTGTTATCATTTGAGCTATCAATGATTACGATTATATAGTATATTTTATCCTCGATAGTTTGGTGGTATTAATTTGTTAATCGATAGAGGACTTCTTTTATAGATATGGACATCGTGACTCCATTTATTAAATGAGAGTAGAATATCATCATATGGATGTTTTGAGGTATTAGATATTAAATCTTAACGTTAAGTTTTCAATAGTGTCTATTGAAACATGACTTCTGGATAAGTCAAAATATCCAAGTTCAAAATGTGGTCATATGAGTAAATATGGTAACTTAGAGAGCTATAGACGGTCTTGAGCTCCTGACGATTACTGGTATTCTTCACAAGGATACATTTCTCCAATAAGGTTGTATAGGGTATGAATGAGTAACATCAACATATTCTATCTTTATTTAAGAGTTCAATTTTAGTTTTTTAGTGGAATGAACTAAAATTAAATAGATCAGACCTAAGTGAATCATTTGTTGATTGTGATTGGGTTGTGTCTATTTGAGCTTAAATTTAGATAGCCCGTCAAGATCTCCAATCCACACGAACTTGCATGAATCACTTGATATATTCTACCAGACCAATTTATGGGTCCATCTAGAATGGTATTAAGGCATGCGAACTTGTTTCTTTTTGTAAGAATATGTCTAGTTCACATGTCGACTTTTTATTAAGGTCCAATGGATTTAATAAATTAAGAAAAATAATATATGGCCCATATACATGTGTTGGGCGGCAAGTCTAATCAAGAATAGCTTAATTATTTTATTTTATTTTATTATTTAATTAAATGGAAATTAGTTAATTTATTGATTAATTAATTATTTAATTAAAAGTCAAAATCATTTTTCTAGTAGAAGTTGGTCTCCTAAAATTATACTATTGTTGGTAGTATAATTAAAATTAAAAACTATATTTGATAAGTAGATAAATAAAAGGAATTATTTATCCAATCAAATTAGGAAGTCTTTAATATGGTTACAAATACACTATTGAGTTGGATTAGGAGTCTTGGTTGAGGATATAATTCTTTTTTGAAAAGGATTCTTAACCACCAAGTAAATCTACCTAAGGAAAGAATTCTTAATTACCAAGTAAATTCTTCTTAGGAAAGGATCTGTGATCCTAATCTATATCCTATGAAATTCGGCCAGCCCATGTATATATAGACAAGGATAGAATTCCTTTTAGATAACGATTCTTAACTACCAAATAAATCCACCTAAGGAAAGGATTCTTGTCAACCAAGTAAATCCTTCTTAGGATAGGATTTATGATCCTATATATATATGCGTGTGTGTGTGTGTGTGTGTGTGTGTGTGTGGGTGTGATTTTCGGCCACCCCTAAGATTCTTAGAGTAAAAATTTCGGCCAACCTAAGTGTTTTCTAACAAAGAGTTTTTCTTGGCAAGAGAGAATTTTGAGAGAGAAAAATGTAGTACTTTACTCTTGACAAAATTCAATCAACTCTAAGATATAGAGTGTGGAATTCAGCCAAGGAGAAAAGAGAAAAATAGAACGTTTTTTTTATAGTATACTAGTATCCTTTACCTCAAAAGGGTTTTATGTACAAAATCAAATCGGGTTCACGCAAGTTTCAATCAAGTAGATTGATAATTCACAAGTGATCAGACGTTTTTGGATTTTTCTCTTAGAGGATATTTGTAACTAACAAAGAAAAGATTTTGTTTGTCTCCATCCTCATGTATACAATTTAAAAAAAGGGGGCCCACACTCCTAGGTGATTCACGTTTGTGATTGGATTGGAAGATCTTACGGAATCAATTCAACGCTAGTTCAATCGTAACGAAAAAAAAGGTACGATACATTTTATTTACATCAATTAATCTAGGGTTAAGGTTCCTTTTATTAAAAGGGAAAAAAAATTATTTATACCCAAACCCTAATTTTTTTAATATAAATTTTCTCATGCTTCCGCTGTGTGTGGTTTTTTCTCTACAATGGGTGGGTAAGCTTTTTCGATCCTTTGCCATGCGACCTCCATAGACCTACCAAGAGGCCTATGATCGGGCTCTAGAGCAAGTCGAAGTCGATGAATAGCTCAAGGTCAAAATGGAGCATGACGACATGAGAACAGCAAAACGACAGAAGAAGGAAACTCTTAGACCTAAAACAGTTCAGAAAAATCAGAACAAATCTTCCAACAGGTCAACCTTCAGTTTTCCTATTTCTCAACCCAAGCAAGAAAGGTACCCAGCAAGGGTGTTGACGTTGATTTATGGATTGTATCATAAAAGCCAACAAGGATTGGATTTCGACTATCAATTCAAAGAGAAAGAGATTATAGAAAGTAATCAAGATACAAGTTTTACTTGGTAAAACTCCGATGACCGGAGAAACGTCCATGGGTGGTCGGATAAACCAAGCCAAAATCCACTATGAAAATATGATGTTTACAAGCTCTAGATCTCTCTTTCTTCTCTCTGTATTTTTCTATTGCATGCTGTCTATCTCTCATTCTTTTTAGCGAGATTATGGGTCTATTTATATGTTTACAGAGCCCTTTTCTGCCTTGTACAAGTAATAGATCTTTTTATTTAATTATAATTATTTACTTGCTTGAGGCTGATTGTCTTCTTTCCTGTTTTGGAGTCTTGTATTGAAATCGAATGGGATTCTAGTAGTGCAGTCCAATTTGGACTTGTTTCCTTATACGAATGTGGTCTTTATAAAGAAATAAAGTTGTTGCCTGATTGGGAGCCCTTCCAGGTCAGTATTATGTTCTCTTTGGGATTCCTTTCTAATATGTATATCTTCGTGTATTTAATGACCTAATCCACGTGAACTAATCACTAAGCTTCTTATTCGGTTTTCTTCATATTTATCCCGAGCAAGGATAATACCAGCAGGGGCCGAGTAACATCGTTTGAGCCCAAGTGGAATCGTTATTTAACCAGTCCCGAGTATCGTTAACTAATCCCGAGTAGGTTTCATTCAACATCTGCTTACTCGGGTTTTCTCTTCTTCGGCACTGTTTTGTATGATATTTTTTGAATGCCTATTTGGACGTCCACCTGGCAATTTATCCTCTTTGTTTGATGACGTATTCATCCGATAAAATTTACATATGACAATACCCCTTAAAATATTTTTGCTGAACAAGGTTTGTTCGGGCAAAAGTATTTTACTCAGTTATCAATATCTTTTCAGTGTCCGAGTAAATATCTTGTTATAATGACGTGTTTTAATGGCGACCCTGTAAATTCTATTTGCCTCTTTACGCGAGATCTCTAATGATGGAGACGTTTTGGAGTTCTGACGGTGAAAGCCAGTTCTCTTTCTGACACGTGTCTCTTGCCTCTTATTTTTTCGATATCATTTATGAGAAACGACCTGTGCTTCTTCCCATGCGCCCCCAACGTCATCAAACCTCATCATCATTATTTTCTGCCTTGAAAACATGAGGTTTCATGCCGTTTCCTTTTTAAATTCTTCGCTGAGAGACATCGTTAATTTATTCTCAACGATTTTCAGAAGTAAAATTTCTTTAAACCCATATTTCTTTACCCAGTAGTTCGCGATTCTCCATTGAAGATCTTGCATCAATCTCAATTCAAGGTTAGTTTTAATGGGGCTATCTTTCCGTCATCGTATCTTTAAAATTGTTTTTGATGCATTAGAACATGGGGATTTCCAGTTAGTTTCTTGCATTAGACGATATCTAGGGGATATCCCTGTAGATGAACCTCTATTTTTAGAGGTTGATATTTCTGGGCTTTACCCTGACGTCACTTTCAGCCCTGTATCGAGTTCTTCATCTAGTTCTGATTCTGATATTTATGATCACAGAATACCCTTTCGAAGAATTGGAAAACATCAATGTAGAAGCGAAGTCCGTAAGCACAACTCGGGCAATAATTTGATCAGAGAGCAGATTGTCAATGAAAATGATGTTGAAGAGGAGTTCAGGGCGTCTCGTCTTTCTTTCTCTGTTGACCACCCAAGTGGGTATGACTCGGAGCCGAATGTGGTTGGGGCTGATGAGATTGAAAAGTATCACTCCCGATTCGATCTACCCAACTCGGTCACTCTGATTCCAGCAGGTGATAGAGCTGTGTGGAACCCACCCCCAGGTATGGTGGCAATCTACGGATCCATGCTCTGCTGCAGCATCACTCTTCCCCTTCAGCCTTTTATTGCTCGGTTTCTAACTGACGCAGGGATCGCTCCGGCACAACTAGCCCAAAATAGCTATAAGATTTTGATGTGTCTGTGGCATATGTACAGCCGCATGAACTTATCGCCGCCATCCCCGAATGAAATCATGCATTTTTTTACTCTGAGGCAAGCGGGCAAGTCGGGGACCTACTTCCTTATGTCCAATTCGCCGGATTGTTGGGTCCCTAAAGGAACATAAGTAAGTCGGGGAGCTGATACCTCTGATGACCCTAAAAAGAAGGGTTTTATATGGGGATTTCCTACATCCAACAAGTTCTGGAAGAACAGTTGGTTTTTTGTCGGAGAGGGTCTCGGGATCAAAGTTACTGTTTCGGCTGGGGGTACTAGTACAATGTTGAAAGTCCCCCGCTTCTTCTGTTCCCCTGAGTTTTGGAACAATAAGCAAATCGAGTAAAGTGATACGGAGCTGACCAGACTTGCTTGGGCAGCGGTTCACACTTTGGCAAAAAGCAGCAAGACTTATCTCTTCGTTGAACCGAAGATGATTGAGTTCGGCTTCTTCGAAAAGATTTCGGGTCAACGTAGGCGATGTAAGTGATTTTTGCAGCCTTTTCCTTATTATTACATATTTTGTTTTGCATTCTGACGCGATTCCATTTTTCTTCTAGTGTTTGATACAGACGTCGTCTGCCATCTTCAGGCTCGCAAAGTGAAGTCAATTATTCAGGCGAGTAGGAAAAAAACAGCTTGTCACGGTGGTGAAGGCATCACTCCGCCTGAGTTTGATGAAGAGACTGATGCTGCTGAGGAGCATATTCCCGAAGACGTCCCTGATGACGTTTTTCAACCGACAGTTGGGGAGACTAGCGGTCCGAGTGGCCCGATCGATACTCAGCTACCTATCGATCAGCAAAGGCAAAGGCAAAGTGAAGGTGTTGGTGAGGAGCCTGTCGAGCAGACTGGTACCGGTGATGGAGGTAATTCTTCCATATGATAGGTAGCTATAGGTCTGAAATTTTTTGAAGCCTTCTAGGATGATACTCCTGAGGATCCCACAGCTGATCTCAGTTTGCATCGTTCTCGGGGTGAGAAACGGAAGGCAATCATCTCTCGAACTCTTCCCCTCAAGGTTCCTCGGGAGGTCACTTTCTTTGACTCTAGCGATGAAGATATTGTGGCTGAGGCTTACCAGAGTGCTGATGTTGGAGTATCGGCGGATGTGGGGTCTACGGTGCCGAACAGGGGTTCCCCTTCTCGCGAGGTTGATAATCTAGGGGCTGAACCCTCGGGGGTTTCTTTACATCCTTTTCCACAGGATATGCTACGGGAGATGTCATCTGGTCGAGCTTTCATTGGGGAAGCCCGTTGGAGTAGTTTTCGGGATGGCTCCCTGACCGAACGTCTTCAAAATGTTTTTAATAGCGCATCTTATGTAAGCTACCCCCAACTCCTTTAATTTTTTACTTGTTTGCCAAATTTCTAATTGTATTCCTTTGCAGATGGTGGCTGAATTTGCTGAGCTAGTTCAGACGCATCTATATCGAGCTGATCGAATAAGGTGTCTGGAGGTTCAGCTAAAGGAAAGTGAGGATAGCCGAGCTCGGGTCGAAACGGCTTACCAACAGGAGGTTGGTTCTGCATAAATTTTTGTCGACCACTGTCTGACAAAGCAAATGAAGGCCGAGGAAAGAACTTCTTCGATAGAAGAGAAAGCAACATCACTTCAGAACTTATTATCTTCTGCCCATGAATCTATGCTCAAGGCCGAGCAGGAAGCGGAGCAGTCTAAGTTAGCGTATGAGCAGAAAATTTAAGATCTGGAGCGCCAAGCATTGACAACAAATCCTTATCCAAAGAGGCCAGGCTGGAACTTGAAGTACAAGGGGTAGATTGTTTCAAGAGATCCCCTGCATATGATGCTCTTCTCCTTAGGGAGTTTCAACGAGGGCCGGTTTCAGCTGGCGAATTCTTTATAGTCAAGAATTGGGCAACTGAGAAGGCCCAAACCAATTGGGAGTTGCCAATCAAACATCATGTGGATCGGTCCTTGGAGTCTCTTCAAACTCAGATGAAGAAATGGAGAGCTTAATACCGTAGCCGAGGCAAAGAGCCCCATCCTATGCATTTAGATATTCCATTGGAACACTCTCTTTCGATCTTCTATGCCAATCAAGAGTCGGTCGTGAAGGGTGTGGAGCCTGATGTCGGGCCGATTCTAGGAGAGGATTACAGCTAATGGATGGATGACTTAGTCGACACAATTGCTTGGCCTTCTAACGAAGTCTGCTCCGTGAATACGAAATGGTGCCAGACCTGAGTATTGGTAAAGGCTTCAAATCCTCACAATCCTGATTTTTATAGATCGGATTTTTGTAGTCTTTTTAATTCTTTGTAAAGAACTGTAATAATTATTTTTAAAAGTGTTAACAGGAAATTTGCTCGAGATGAGAAATTTCTATTGACACCCTCGAGACCACTACCACGAAAACGGTGGCCAGGGTCGGTACCGTTGGTTCCCGACCTGTTTAAGAGAAAGACGAGTGGTAACAACAGTAAATGGGAGCTCTATTATTAATATTGCGCTTTAAGATACAAATAACTCTCTTGTTTGCTCACAATCTCTCGGAGGTGTAGGGTGGTGGCAACTCGATGCCTGTCAAATAGTGGAGATGAAGGTGACCGTGTTCTGAAATCAGAATTTAGGCCCTCTTTCTATGTGTATATCTATTGTTTATGATTTTCTGTCTCTGTCGTTCATTCTCCTTCCCTTTTCACCATGCTTGGCCTCACATATATATATCGTCCAAGTAGGTTTTTTTTAGTTTGCGAATACTCTACTGTAATCTCATGAATCCCTTCCCTTCTTATCGGGCGGGATATGTTATTTAAATTTGAATTGTTACCCGATTCGATGATATTGTTGACGAAGCTAAGTTTGTTCCCTTATCTGAATTTAAACTCTTGACATGCATGTAGATATCATGTGGAAATGATCCTGTGAGCACTCGTGCCGTAGATCTTCATGGAGGTCACCCTGCCAGCTGCCCGTTGCCCCGTCGAGCGAGGTGGATCCATGCTTTGGCTCTGTTCTTAGAAGCTTAAGATGGATTTTCCCTGACCTGTGGGGGCATGAGGTGTTCTTGTAGACCTCTTCGGGAGGTAGCTGGGGTAGTGTAGATCCAAGCGTGATTCTTCCTTTATGCCTAGAAAGGATGATGAGCTTCTAGAGAGGTTGGCGGGATTCTTTCGAATGTCCCTTGAGCTTAGAGACTTCCCTTGGAATTTACGAGCGGTTGTGGAGCTCAACCTTTAAGCCGAGGTTCCCCGATAAATGGCCTGGAGAAGCCTGGGCTCCAGTACTTCTGTGGGGGCTTGTCCCGATCACATATGGCTTGTCTTCTGGTAACTTTGAAGCTGAACCGGCCTTCCATGCTCTTACCGGGTGGCTTTACGGTCTTACCGGTCTTTATGATTGTCGATTAAAGGTGGAAAATTTCTCTTTGACCCTTGGCTAAAATTTCCCTATTAATAGAAGTCTTCTCTGACTTGAACACCGGTGGTAGAGTTGGGGTTGGTGTCAGATTCCATGTTTAATTGAGAATGTTTTTTGCCATAAAGATAATTAATGAGAGCGAAATTTTCTCATTAATTACCTAACATTTTGAATTTGAAATTGAGTGTAATTCGAAGAAAAATGGCTGTAATACGGCGGTGATCTTCCTGAGGATATCGCTCATAGACCTCTATTTAAGCCCGGTCTTACTGTCACCTTCTTCATACTTCCTAAAATCTTAAACTTTCAAATTTCTTCTTCCCCGTTTTCTCTCCCAAAATATTTCACTTGCTCTCTCACCTCTCTTTCCCATCAATGTCGACTTCCACAGATAATGTTAATGCCTTGGTGGAGGGCTCCGGGGGCCCTAACCTAGCTCTTCTTAAGCAGGTGGGAAGGATTTCAAACGTCGAGGAATCTTCCCCCCTCCGCCAGCGCCGTTGTTCAAACAGAAAAGCTTTTATTGGCTTTGGATTTTTGAACCGGCTTGACAACCCTCTGAACTTAGTCGATGAAGACTTTGACATCGGGGAGAGATTAGATGCGGTCGGGAGGGCTCAAGTCTCGGTGGCCGAGCTTTCTCCAGTTATAATCCTTCCTTTCGAACCCAGGGTCATCCTTTACTCTACTGTCAACCCCAGTCGATCGGCCGTCTATGGGACAAGTATGGTATTCCTGATACCGTTTCTCTAACCATCCCCCATAAGAACTATGATGCTTTTAGGCCGCCCAAATGCGTGCTTCCTATCCATGTCGTGGCTTTTGAGAGCAGGGTGAGGCTCCCTCTCTATCCCACCCTATAGGTGGCTCTCAATGCCCTTCAGCTGGCTCTGCTTCAACTGATGCCAGGCTTTTGGAGGCATCTAATCGGCTTCATGGTATTGTGGAAGGAGCAATGCGAACTGAGCGGTGTCACCAGGGAGCCCGGGGCTGAGGAGCTCGCTTTCTTTTTCCAGATCGGTAGCTTGGCAGGATTCCTACGAGGCCAATTCTATGCTAAGACTAAGAATAGGCTCAATTTTATCATCCCCGGGGCTTCAAAGAAGGACCCAGCTTGGAAAGAAGAATGTGTATTGGCGGAGGGAGATTGGGGAGCTCCGTCTTCGTCGGCGGGCATGAGCTTGAGGTTTCCACCGCCTTTAGTGACAAACCCACCTGGGGTCGGGATTCCTTACCCAATGAGTCTGAAGCCGTGCTGAAGACCATCCTAGCTCGGAACTATTTGAATCAGAAGTTTTCTACCGCTGACCCCTTCGATCCCTGTAGAGTAAACAGGTACCTGCGGATATCCGGTGCTACCCCTCGTGAGTATCTCGATCTATCTTGTTTTTTTTATTGGAGGGTTCAGTTCTGATGACCTTGATTATTTTCTCTAACAGTGTTTGTTGTCGACAAGCTGGGATACCTCCTCCTCCTTCCAGATCATCCCCGGGGGCTCTCTCGACTGTTCCGAAGAAGGGGGGGTTAACAACTAAGGTAGCTGCCCTGTTCGTTCCCCCTCTCTCTCCTTCCCAGGTGAAGTCCAAGATGGCTCTTCTGGCATCTTGAGCTGCGAAGGCTCTAAACCGAGGAGGGTCTGCTTCTCAAGTCGTCAATAAGTCCGTTCCTGCCCCTCCTCCAGAAATTACTGCTCCAAACGATGCCCCCCGAGTCCCGCTACCCCTCTCTATAGATCCGGTTGTATCTCGGGTAGTGGAGGTTCCCAGGGAGCCCGATACCGATTTTTTCTAAGGTTGCCCCTTCTATCCCCCACCAGCAATCGAGCTCGGTGTGTCAGGACGAGGTTCTAAAGCAATTTCTCGCATCTTGTCCTGGCGACGGGCTTTCTAGGATGACCGCGATGCCTGTGGACATCTTGATCACTAAGGGGTCCTCTCTTTTAGCCGAGTTAATTCTCGCTTTTACTTCTTCATTGAGCTGTTTGACTTTTCATTTTCTAACATGATTTTCCTTAGCAGGCTTTCAAGTTTCAGGTGGCCATGGGGCATCAGGTATCCTTCCTCCGTGATCGGGCAGCCAAGGCTTAGGTTGAAGCTGAGTGAGCCATAGGGTTGCTTACGTGGGCTCAGACCCTGGTCCAGGAGATGACCTCCAGGCAACAGGGAATGGAGACGCAGCTAACTGAGCTTCAATGCGATCATGAGAGGCTGAAGCAGGCTTTTGATCAGGAGACTCTATAGTCGAAGCGGTGGGCTAGCCAGTGAGATGACTGGAGGGGAGAGGCGAAGGCCCTAAATGTTGAAAACCAAAACTTGCAGGCTCGAATTACTCAGCTCCAAGCCGAAGTGGAAGCCTCTTTTAGCGAGGGGTACTTTTATGCCTCCTATCAGGTTGCAGAGGCTCTTCCCCCTCCATTCAATCTCTCTAGTATAGCCGGCTGGAATAGAGCGGAGGTCATGTTGCGGGCTGAAGAGATGTCTAGCCTCGAAACTGATGGAACTGGTCTTTCTGGGGAGGGAGCTGAGAAGCAGTTGGAGGTGCCAAATCCGCCCCCTCTTATTCCAGCCTTTCAAGCATCTGGTCCCGGTGAATCCTCGAAGGGGGTTCATAACGAGGAGCTAGAAAGAGGCCTCATGGAAGCCCGAGATCCTCCCGTAGTGCTTTCTGGAATAGGGTCAACAGAAGGCGGGAACGTGCCTGAGTCTGCGACCAGCCTTCTTGATGCAGCTATTTCTCCTGAAGTCATGGCAGTGATTAATGAAATTGTGGAGAAGGATCCTGTTGACCCCGAGACAGCCGGGGTTGATCCCTAGAAGGTAGTGGAGGCGGTAGATGCGGCTAACCAAGACGAGCTACGACCAGAGAGGGGAGTAGAGAGCGAGGTTCACTCTGTGAAGGAGGGGGCTAGAGGTCCTCAGAAAGACGAATGAGATTGAATTCTTTCTTATGTAACCTATTTAGAATGCCCGGAAGAGGGGGTGGGCATCCTATCTTCAACTGTGTTTGTCCTTTTATTATCTTTCTTTTGTAGCCCGGAACCAGGGATTCGGCCCCTCTTGCTTGTAGTTGCCTTGTTGGGGGATAGGCTCCCTTACTTGATAATAAAATTTCAATCTCAGATCTAACTCTGGCTTCTATGTACTTGCTTGATTGTTCAACTTTCATATCGAAACGAGCTATCTTTGTGAAAAATAAGATTAGAAAAAAAAAGCTATTTGCATTGAGTTCCCATGCCAATGGAACTCATAGCTCCACTTCTTCAGCTGTCAGTCCCCTTGTTTGATTGTGGGTTTGCTGTAGTAAGTAACCCTATATCAATGAGAGCTAGTAAAATAACAGGAGCATTTAAAGTTTAAGTAAGTCGAGCCCTTCATCCCCGAGCCCCTTTGGGAGGTTGTAGCCCGAGTAGAACATTAAAAAGAGAAAAACTGTTTATTCCCTTCTTAGGTTCAGGATTAGGAGGGCTTCCGGGCTTTCAAGCTCGATTCCTTCTTGGGGGGTGGTAGCCCGACTAAGGTATCGAGGGTGCTATCCAACTATTTCATGGTCTGGATGACAACTATGCTCTTACACTCAGATCCTTCTTAGGGGTGATAGCCAGACCAAGGCACCAAGAGCGCTATCTAGCTATTTCCTGGTTTGGATGGCAACTTTGCTCTTACACTTAGATGCTTCTTGGGGGTGGTAGCCCGATCAAGGCACTAGGAGCGCTATCTAGCTATTTCCTGGTCTCAAGATTTGGATGGTAACTATGCTCTTACACTTAGATCCTTCTTGGGGGTGGTAGCCAGACCAAGGCTTCAGGAGGGCTATCTAGCTATTTTTTGGTCTCGAGATCTAGATGGAAACTATGCTCTTATACTCAGATCCTTCTTAGGGGTGGTAGCCCGACCAAGGCAACAGGAGCGCTATCTAGCTATTTCCTGGTCTGGAGATCTGGATGGCAACTATGCTCTTACACTTAAATCCTTCTTGGGAGTGGTAGCCAGACCAAGGCATCAAGAGGGCTATCTAGCTATTTCCTGGTATTGAGATCTGAATGGCAACTATGCTCTTACACTCAGATCCTTCTTGAGGGTGGTAGCCCGACCAAGGCATCAGGAGCGCTATCTAGCTATTTCCTTGTCTTGAGATCTGGATGGCAACTATGCTCTTACAGTCAGATCCTTCTTGGAGGTGGTAGCCCGACCAAGGCATCAGAAGCGCTATCTAGCTATTTCCTGGTATTGAGATCTGGATGGAAACTATGCTCTTACACTCAGACATTTCTTAGCGGGGGGGAACTGCCTATCCGAGGCATCAGGAGTAGCGAGGGGGCTTCCTTGTCTTACCCCTGGTCTTGAGGCGATAATGTCAAAACTTTCCTTGTAGACCCAAATCATTATAGGATATAGTTGAAGAAGGAGTAAATAGGAAAAGGCAAGCTTTATTGATATGGAAGATAGAGTACAATACTGTCAGAAAAAATAAAAGAAGCTAGTCGGAGGTTGCCTGCTCCTAAGTCCCCTGTTCAAGGGTAGAATTTCCCTAGGTGATCCGCATTCCAAGTATGGTCTATGAGTCGGCCATCCATATCCTCGAGCTTGTACGCCACATTACGGATTACCATCCTTTATAGGCAGGGTCCTTTCCAATTGGATGCTAGGACCCCATCTGACCTCTTTGTGGTGTTCAACGTCACTTTCCTAAGGACCAGATCCCCTTCTTTGAAGCTTCAGGTTTTAACCCTCTTGTTGAAGTACCTGCAATCCTACCTTGGTAGATTGCTACCTTCTCAGCTATTCGATCTTGCTTTTCCTCCAAGATGTCCAAACTAGCTCGGAGCTTCCTTTCATTGCTCCCCGGTTTAAATCGTTGGACTTTAAAGGAGGTCAACTTGTGCTCTATAGGTAGGACTGCTTCAACCCCAAAGACCAGCGAGTAGGGCGTTTCCCTAGTAGCTGTTCTCCTTGTAGTGCGGTAAGCCTAGAGGACCTCGAGAAGCTCCTCTACCCATCTGCCTTTCTTTTGTTGTAGCTTTTTCTTCAACAACTTTTTGATGGTTTTGTTCTTGGATTCCACCAAACCATTGGTCTGAGGGTGGGCTACCGAAGCAAACCAAAGGTCGATTCCCAAACCTTGATAGAAATCTCTGAATCGAGCATTGGTGAACTGTTTTCCGAGGTCGGTTATGATGACCAGAGGGGTTTCGAACCTGTAAACTGCATTGGTCTTGATGAACCTTGTTATGTTTTCTTCCGATATCTTGGAGAGTGGTCCGGCTTCAACCCACGTTACAAAGTAGTCAATCTCTACGATAGCATGCTTGACCTGTCCCGGAGCTGTAGGAAGCGGTCCAATCAAATCGACCCCCCACATAGCGAAGGGGTATGGCGAGCTAAAGGACGACAAACGCTCTGGAGGGAGGTGACTCAAGTTTACGGCCTTCTGGCACTCCTCGCAGGTTTGCACCAAATTATTAGCATCTTGATGGATGGTTGAACAGTAATACCCCATGCGGAGAACCTGATATGCAAAGTCATCTCCACCAATATGGTTCCTGCATTCCCCGAAATGAACCTCTCTCAAAGCCCACTTGACATCTTTCGGGTGTAGACATCAGAGCAGGGGAAGGGATTTTCCCCTTCGGTATAAATGTCCATCCACCATGCAATATCGGACCGAGAGCCTTTTAACCATCCTAGCTAGATCGGGATCCCCAGGGAGTTTTTCATCCTGTAGATATTCTGCTATTGGATCCATCCAGCATGGCTATCAATCCAGGGTTATGCTTCCTTACCATTCATAATGCTAGGTAGGGGGATTACTTGAAGAGGGACTCCGTGTGGTAGAGTCTGGCCACCATAGGCAGCTATCTTGGCTAGGACGTCAGCCCGATGATTTAGCTGTCGAGGTATCTGTTTGATTTTGAATCCCCTAAATCTGGACCTGAGTTGTTGCACCAGTTTCTGGTAAGTGATCATGTTATCCCGTTTGGTTTGATAATTCCTGGAAACTTGGTTGACCACGAGTGAAGAGTCGCTCCTGATATTCAGGTAATCAACCCCGAGCTTTATGGCAGCTTTAATCCCAGCAAGCAGGGCTTCGTATTCCGCTTTACTGTTTGTGGCTTTAAATTCGAACCTGAAACAATGGCAGCACTCAGTTCCTTCTGGATTAATGAGGATTATGCACGCTCCTCCCCCGGACTGCCCAGTAGCTCCGTCAGTGTAGAGAGTCCATGACTTGCAGCCCTCCGGCCAGTTGTTAACTTCTGGAATCCTCTCAAGGGTGACATCTGTTACCGCAGGGGTTGCCTGATTAGAAGGTACTAAAAGTTAGGCTACAAAGTCCGCTAGTGCTTGAGCTTTTATCGTGGTCCTAGGCTTATACTTTAAATCGAACTGGGTAAGCTCTATGGCTTATAGAACAAGCCTTCCAGAAACATCCGGCCTTTGCAAGAACTGACGGAGGGGTTGGTCCGTCACCACTGCTATTGAATGAGGATGAAAGTATGGACGAAGTTTCCTTGCCAAGGTCACCAAGGCATACGCGAGCTTTTCCAGTAGAGTATAGTTCTTTTCGGGTTTGGTTAGAGCGTGACTCACATAGTAGATATTTCACTGGATCCTATCCCCGCATTCCTTAACCAAGGCCCCACTTATAGTGGTTTCTGAAACGGCCAAGTGTATTTGGAGCTCTTCTCTAGGATTTGGCTTAACCAACAGTGGAGGGCTTGTAGGTATCTTTTCAAAGCTTGGAAAGCCTGTTCGCTCTCTTGATCCCATTTCATGTTTCTTCCTTGCTTGATAGCTTTGAATAATGGTAGGCACTTATCGGTAGACCAGGAGATGAACCTGTTGAGCGCTGCTACCTGACCGGTCAAGGTTTGAACCTGTTTAAGAGATACGGGGGATTCTAGATCCAGGATAACTTGATTTTTTTTGGGTTAACTTCTATGCCTCTCTCGTGTACCATGAAGCCCAAAAACTTGCCTGCAGTTACACCAAATACGCATTTGGAAGGGTTCAACCTCATCTGGTTTTCCATTAGGATCATGAAGGTCCTTCGAAGGTCGTCCAGGTGGCCTTCGAGGTTGAAGATTTAGTGATCATATCATCGATATATACCTCGATCGACCTTCTAATTTTAGGCTTGAACAAATGGTTGACGAACAGATGGTAAGTAGCTCCAGCATTTTTGAGCCCGAAAGGCATCACCTTGTAGCAGTATAGGCCTTGCGCGGTGATGAAGCTGGTCTTTTCTTGGTCTGCGTGATGCATCATAATCTGATTGTAGCCGAAAAACACATCCATGAAGCTCAGAAGCTTGTTCTCAGAGGTGGAATCGACCAACTGATCAATTTTTAGTAGAGGAAAACTGTCCTTCGGAAATGCTCGGTTGAGGTCGGTGTAAACCATGCACATGCACCACTTCCCATTTACCTTCGTAACCATGACCACATTGGCGAGCCATTTGGGATAGCGGGCTTCTCAAATGAAGCCTACCTGAGTGAGTTTATCCACCTCTTTTTTAACAGCCATATTTATTTCATTGTTGAAGTGGCACCTTTTCTGTTTGACGGGCTTGAAGGTAGGATCCACCGCCAGCTGATGTGCAGCTAATGTCATTGGGATCCCTGGCATCTCCGCATGACTCTAGGCGAAAATATCATTGAACTCCATGAGGAGCCTAATCAAGCCCTCTCTCATTCTTGACTCAAGGGTAGCTCCGATCTTGACGATCTTCAAGGGATCGGTTAGTTGAACATGAATCTCCTTTAACTTGTCAACCGGGTGGCCGTTCGCCCATTCCCTTCTCTGTTCTTCCATATCGGGTACCACAAGGCCTTCTTCGGGATAATCGGTGGAGCCCGCGTCTTTTAGGTTTAGTGTCGGGGGTTACCCCGCCTTGGATAGTCGTTACTTGGGCTAGCTGTTTAGCTAGAGCTGCTGGGTTAGCCGACACTACGTAGCATTTCCTAGCTGCTTTTGATCACCCCGAACCTATCTCCTACTGGAACTTCAGGACATTGTTGTAAATAGACAGAACCCCCTTCAAGGATAATAGGAATGGCCTTTCTTATATTGCGTTGTAGGCCGACGGGGTATCCACCACCACGAAGTCGGTCATGATGTTTTGTTGAAGAGGTGTGGTTTCGATGATCACTGGTAGGATTTTTTTATCCTACGGGTGTGATGGAATCCCCAGTGAAACCGTATAATAGAGTAGTACAACTGTTTTAGCACCGTTGCTTCAAGTTTAGTTTCTCCAAAGTATCTTTGAACAGAACGTCGACGTTGCTACTTGTGTCGACGAGCACACGGTGCAGCATGAAGTTGGCAATTTGTACAGTGATGACCATGGGGTCATTATGTGGCTGCACGGTGTTATAGACATCTACTTCGGTGAAGATGATCTGTGAAAGCTGGGAGGGGTTAATCGGTCTTTGGTCGACCTTGAAGGGACCTTCCTCGCATGATTTTTTCTGGAATTGTTAGAGATACCGACCGGAGTGGAACCTCCGCTGATAATGTGTATTACCTGAATTTGTTGCATCAGGTCCGCCTGCTCTCCTTTCCTCTTCTCAGCATGTTCCCGGATCTCGGCTTGCACCTCCTTTCATGTTTGAATGTTCTCTCTGACTTGTTGTAAGAACTCTATCAAGCATCCTCCCCAGATCAAAGCCTCAATCTGGTTCCGCAGGTTGTAGCATTCTTAAGTATTGTGCCTTACGTCCTCATGAAAGTCGCAATACTTGTAACAATTTCTTTTATAGATCGGGGCTTTTATAGGAGCGGGTTTCTGTAACAAACCTTTATCCGGGATGGCGAGGTAGACTGTTTCTCGAGAAGCATTCAAGGGAGTGTAACGGTCGTACCCTCTCTCATCGCGGGCTATCGGGGCCACTGTCCTAAGAGGTGGTAAAGCTTGAGGAGGAGCTAGTTTATCTTGATACCTTTTTGACCTGGGCTAAGAAAGAGGGTAACCGTATGTTGACTTATTAGGGGGTTTGTTTCGGCTTTTCTGATCTTGCTCAGGTCTGGGAGCTTCCTTCTTTTGTCGCTTTTCGGCTCTCATGTCATAATGCTCCATTTTGACCTTGAGCTGCTCGTCGACCTCGATCTGCTCCAGAGCCCGATCATAGGCTTCCTTATAGGTTTTCAGAGGTCTCTTGGCAAAAGGCCGGAATAGTTTTCCTGCCCACAAGTTTCTTCTGAAGTTGGATAGGGTTTCTCTCTCGGTGAAGACTCCCATCTGGATGACTTCCTTGTAGAACCGTTCGATATAAGCCCGGAGAGTTTCTGTTCTCTCCTGGATTACGTATTGTAGATGAATCGGGTTCTTCAGTTGGGGCTTAACCCCCTGGAACTGTGAGCAGAAGTCAGTTAATAATTTGGCGAAGGAATCTACGCTCCCGGTGGGTAGTTTCCTAAACCAGGTCTTAATATAATCCGTGAGTGTAGTGGGGAACATCCGACATATAGCGGCCCTGGTTTTGTTCTAGACCTCCATCTGTTGAATGAAGCTCTCTAAGTGGCTCAGCGGATCTTCAGTTCTGGAGAACCTATCAGCTGGCATTATAAACTTAGGTGGGAGCTCTGCCTTCAGGATCCTTCTGGTGAAGAGGGCGTTCATTTCACTTAGAGGATCTTTCTTGTCCTCCTTGTACTTCCCCTTGTTCATCAATTGGACCTCTTTCTGTAGCTCTGCCAACTGGTCCCTTAGTCGTTTGCTTTTGGTCTTCCTTGAGTCGATCTAGGATTCCTTACCATCAGATCCCTCTGATGACTTGGTGACTTCTACCCAGTTTATTCTTTGGAGGGGGCTTGCTCCGGGATATGGCTGACTTTCTTATTCTCTACCCCAGGCTTTCCTTCTTGTAGTGGTTGGGTGGAGGAGCTCTTCCCGTCCCCAGGAAAGGACGTCCGCCGCGGATCTGACTTGTCATGGTTGGTAGCATGGCAGCGCTTCGAGAACATGGGGTATGGGCCCTAGCCTATCCCGGATCAAGGTTGGGAGCCTTACTCTGTAACGAGTTGATTCCCGAGGGGCAGGCCCCAAGGGATCAAAGGCTGGTTGCCTAGCCCCGGGCTTGCTTGATTCCCCTTGATTGCAGAGACCCGTTTGTTGGATAGCGATACCCTTAACGAGTAGTCGAAGGATTACGTTCTCTACAAATGCCGCCACTTGTTGGTCAAGCTCGACCTGGATTCCAAAAGGGGGATTTAGAGCCCGCACAGTAGCTGGCTGGATGGGAATCTGGCTATAGAGCCAGAATTTTTTCCTTTTCCTCGGAACTTTTCATGTCGATGTAGCAGATGGCTGTCCCGAGGTGCCCTGCTGCCCTTATGAGGAACGGAGCTTCATGATGACTTTGAACTAAAGAACTTTTTGAATGTAAAAAGATGGTGGTGTGAGTGGTTTCCCACAGACAGTGCCAGAAAGTGTTAACTGGAAATTTGCTCGAGATGAGAAATTTCTATTAACACCCTCGAGACCACTACCACGAAAGCGGTGACCGGGGTCGGTACTGTTTGTTCCCGACCTATTTATGAGAAAGACGAGTGGTAATAACAGTAAATGGGAGCTCTATTATTAATATATCGATTTAAGATACAAATAACTCTATTGTTTGCTCACAATCTCTCGGAGGTGTAGGGTGGTGGCAACTCGATGCCTGTCGAATAGTGGAGATGAATGTGACCGTGTTTGGAAATCGAAATTTACGCCCTCCTTCTATGTGTATATATGTTGTTTATGATTTTCTGTCTCTTTCATTCGTTCTCCTCCCCTTTTCACCATGCTCGGCCTCACATATATATATCGTCCAAGTAGATTTTTTTTAGTTTGCGAATACTCTACTGTAATCTCATGAATCCCTTCCCTCCTTATCGGGCGGGATATGTTATTTAAATTTGAATTGTTTCCGGATTCGATGATATCATTGACGAAGATAAGTTTGTTCCCTTATCTGAATTTAAACTCTTGACGTGTATGTAGATATCATGTGGAGATTATCCTATGTGCACTCGTGCCATCGATCTTCATGGCAGTCACCCTGCCAACTGCTCTTTGCCCCGTAGAGCGAGGTGGATCCATGCTTTGGCTCTGTTCTTAGAAGCCTAAGATGGATTTTCCCTGACCTGTGGGGGCTTGAGGTGCTCTTGTATACCTCTCCGAGAGGTAGCTGGGGTAGTGTAGATCCTGGCGTGATTCTTCCTTTATTCCCAGGAAGGACGACCGGCTTTTGGAGAGGTTGGCGGGCTTCTTTCGAATGTCCCTTGAGCTTAGAGACAACCTCTGGAATTTACGGGCGGTTGTGGAGCTCAATTTTTGAGCCGAGGTTCCTCGATAGATGGCCTGGAGAAGTCCAGGCTCTAGTACTCCTGTGGGGGCTCGTCCCGGTCGCGTCTGACTTGTCTTCTTGTAACTTTGAACCTGCCTTCCCTGCTCTTGCGGGGTGGCTTTACGGTCTTACCGTGCTTCATTATTGTCAATTGAAGGTGGAAAATTTCTCTTTGACCTGTGGCTAAATTTCCCTAGTAACAAAAAGATTAATAAAATTCCGAGTAGCTTTTCTGAATCTGGTGTTTTGATTCTATTGCCCACGAAATTTCATATTGCCTATGGTTGCTTTGTATCTTAAAAAACTAGCTAACTGATGTTTTACGTAATTAACCGAGTATCTTATTAAACTGGCTAACTGATGTTCGCGTAACTTCACCAAGTATCTTATTAAACCGGTTATCACTCGAATAATGCCAAGTATTTTATTAAAATGGCTCTTGTAATCTTTATGCCAAGTATCTTATTAAACTGGCCAACTTTGGTGTTCGTGTAACTTCACCGAGTATCTTATTAAACCGGTTGTCACCCGAATAACTTTAATTACCAAGTATCTTATTAAACTGGCTCTTCAATGTTCGGGTAACTTAACCGAGTATCTTATTTAACCGGTAGTTACCTGAATAACTATAATTGCCATGTATCTATTAAACTGGCTTTTTATTATTAACCGAGTCATCTTAAAACAGGTAAGTTTATACTTGTGTTTCATACTCGGTTGCTACCTGAACATTACATCAAGGCTCACCATGATCATATGTTCGAGTCCTTACACATTACCAAGGACGTCTCCCCAATTTTTATGTGTAAGGGTTCGCCAAATCGTTAAGCTTTTTGAATTGCTTAACACAGTTACGCATTTCACCTGAATTTTTCCCGATAGTGTCCCGAGCTGGTGCATCGGGTTTGCCTTTTTACGAAGGTCATTTTGACTTTGCTCGGCTGGCATGCTCTTTCGAGCTTCTCCGCCCGTTCGGGATTTAATGGTCCCGAGTATTCTATTTGCATGTTCTTATTATCATGCTTATCTTCCATATGTTCTTATTATCATATGCTTTCTTTTGGAAATCCCGAGTTCGATGCTTTTCTCTCTAGAATCCCGAGCTTGATTTTTTATTCATAACTGCAAAATCAATAAAGTAATAAATTCCAGTTTATTTATCCTAACTAAAATTGTCCTAACTAGAAAAAAAGCAAAAAATAATTTAAGGATAGAAAATCTTCAGATATTGGGCATTGCATGGTCGGGGTAAAACCCCTCTATTAGGTCGTGCAATCCAATATGCCACATGGCCAACTATTCCTTCGACTTTGTACGATCCTTCCCATTTGTCAGCTAGGGAATCTGTAGCTTTATTTTTTATGTTCAATGACACATTTCTGAGTACCAGGTCTCCTAGCTGAAATTTTCTGACCCGAACCTGAGAGTTGTAGTGGCGAGCTACCCTTTGCTGATAAACCATATTTCGTATTTGGGATTTCTCCCTTTTCTCTTCTCATTCATCTAGACTTTTTAATAGCATATCGACGTTCTGCTCTTCATCGTATAACCTGACTCGGGGTGACGTATATGACGTTTTTATAGGAATAACAACTTCTGTTCCAAACCCTAAAGTGAATGAAGTTTCTCCAGTTGAAGTTCTTGTTGTTGTTCGATACGCCCATAACACTTCGGGAAGATTTTCAACCCAGCTTCATTTCTTGGCATCTAGCTTTGCTTTGATTGTGTGCTTTATGATTTTTTTCACTGCTTCCACTTGCCCATTTGTCTGATGGTGGGCGGGTGGGCAGGTGTGGCATAGTAATTGGCAATCTGGTACTCTTTGCACAACTGTCTGAACTTCAGGTTATCGAACGTGGTGCCGTTGTCAATATTATAGTGTTTGGGACTCCAAACCTATAGAGTATATTCTTTTTCACGAAATTTATGGTGTTTGCTTCTATGATGTGCACTAATGCTTCAGCTTCTACCCACTTCGTGAAATAGTCGCTGGCTACTATTGCATGTTTTGCTCCACCCCCCTGTCCCAGCTGGCATTGGGCCGATTAAATCCAAACCCCACATGGCAAATGGCCATGGGAATGTCATTAGCAATCCTTTGGCAAGTATTGTAACTTTCTAAACACTACTGTGCATCTGAGAATAGAGTAGGCCAATAATAGCCTTGTCTGAGTACCTTGTGTGCCAAACTTTTACCCCCAGTGTGGTTTCCATAAAATCCTCCATGGATTTCCTATAATATCCGATATGTATATTCCTCTGATACATATCTTTGGGTGTTCGGGAATACCCCCTTCTGTATAGTTCTCCTCCAACCAACGTGTAAGGGATCTTCTGGGAGCACACCTTCTTCTAGGAACCCTTTTAGCTGAGTCATCCAACAATCTGGCGGTATTCGGATTTTTGAAATTTCCAAGTTTCTTGGTTTAGCTGTGCTTGGTTTAAGGAGATGTGCGACCGGAATAGTTTTTGGCCTGATTGTGGTTGTTGCTGATGTTAGCTTGGATAATGCGTCTGCCTTTTCATTCTCCTCCCTGGGGATCTGGGTAATCTTATATTCTTTAAATTTCTAGACGAGCGGTTTCGCAATGTCACAGTAGATTATCATGCCTTCATCCTTTGCTTGGTGCTCATCCAGAACTTGGTTGACAACTACCTGTGAATCACTGAATATGTCAACCTCATCTGCCCCGAGAGCTATGCAGACTCTGAATCCAGCTAGTAGCGCCTCGTACTCGGCTTGATTGTTGGTTGCTTTGAAATTGAACCTCATGGCACAGTCGACATCGTCTCCTTCTTGAGTGCATACTACAATCCCTACCCCGCTGCCATGAGTGTTTAAAGAGCCATCAACATACAGTTTCCATATAAAAAAAATTTCCCAACATCTTTTTTGCTTCCAAGTTCGGTTCTGTGAACTCTGCTATAAAATCTGCCACTGCTTGATCTTTGAGAGATGTCCTGGGGATGTAGTGGATATCGAATTCACTTAGCTCGATTGCCTATTTGGTCAATCTCCCTGAAATCTCTGGTTTCTGTAAAATCTGCTTCAATGGGCAATCGGTGAGAACCTGGATTGTATGAGCCTGAAAGTATGGCCTTAGCTTCCTTGCTACCGAAACTAATGCTAGAGCCATCTTTTCTGCCTGTGAATATCTAGTCTCAGCTGGTAAAAGTGCCTTGCTAGTGTAGTATACTGGCTTTTGTACTTCGTCTTCTGTTCTGACTAGAACTGAGCTTGCTGCCAGTTCTATAATTGACAAGTACAGTTGGAGTGTCTCCCCCATCTGTGGTTTTGATAGGATGAGAGCCTGTCTTAAGTATTCTTTAATTTTTAAAAATGCATGATCCCACTCTTCATTTCATTCCATTCCTTTTCCTTTTCTAATTACTTTGAAAAAGTGTGCACATCTATCTGTGGCTTTTGAGATGAATCTTCCTAAGGAAGCCAGACATCCTGTTAGGCACTGTACTTCTTTAAGTGTTCTCGGTGAAGTCATTCTCTGCAGGGCCCGGATCTTCTCAGGGTTGACTTCGATTCCTCTTTGATGGACTTGAAATCCCAGGAATCTTCCTGAAGGAACCCCGAACAAACACTTGTTCGGATTTAGCTTCATTTGGTATCTCCTAAAGACATCAAATGTCTCCCGCAGATCTGAAGAATGCTTGTCTGCTGTGATGCTCTTGGTCAGCATGTCATCAATGTATACTTCCATGCTCCTTCCTATTTGTCGTGAAAATATTTTGTTGACCAACCTCTAATAAGTAGCTTCTGCATTTTTTAGTCTAAAGGGCATCACAATATAGCAATACAAACCCTGATCAGTTGTGAATGTTGTTTTTTCTTCATCAGCCTTGTTCATCCTGATCTGGTTATACCCCGAGTAAGCATCCATGAAACTGAGTAGCTCATGGCCTGATGTAGCATCCACCAACTGATCTATCCTTGGAAGTGAAAAACTATTTTTCGGGCATGCCTTGTTCAGATCTGTGAAATCTACACACATCCTCAACTGTCTATTCTTCTTTTGGACGAGGACTACATTAGCCACCTATTGAGGGTAATTGACCTCTCTAATAGACCCTACAGAAAGTAACTTTTCTACCTCCTGTTTGATCGCCTGACTTCTTTCAAGATTGAATGATCTTCTCTTTTGTATCACTGGTTTTGCATTCGGGTCTACTATGAGATGGTGGGATATTATTCAGGCATCTATCCCGACCATATCTTCGTGACTCCAAGCGAACACATCCCTGTATTCTTTAAGTAGATTAATAAGGCTTTATTTGACTCTTTCTTCCAGATTGGCCCCGACCTTGACCTTTTTGTCTGGTTCATCTTCTTTCATGGTGATTTCTTCAATCGGTTCTGTTTTATAATTATTCAGTTCTTCTCTAGGATCGAACTCGAATGATAAGGGCTTTTCGTTCTTACTCGTCTATGTTATAGTGCAAACCTGTTCATTCTTGTCCTTGTATACTGACATGTTAGCTCTTCGGGCCATCTCTTGAGATCCTTTGACTACCCTAACCCCCTGTTCAGTCGGGAATTTCATCATTAAAGCATAAGTGGCTGTAACGGCCTTAGTTTTATTCAGGAATGGTCGTCCCAATAGTGCATTATATGGCCAATTCTCCAAGTCTACTACCACGAAGTCGAGCAATACAGTTCTCTGGCAAGGTGCTACTCCAATCTTCACAGGTAGCTTTACCGTCTCGAGTGACCTGACTTCAATTCCCCCGAATCCTCTGAGTGGGGTATGGAAGGGTTATAGGTCCTTTCGGTCTTACCTGAGTTGATCGTAGATGGCTACATTGAGAATATCTACTGAGCTTCCATTATCTATCAGGATTCTCCTGACTTTCTCGGTGACCAATTCGGGCACTTATGACTAAGGCATCATTTGGCCGAACATCTACGCCATGTGAGTATGCTTCTGTGAATGTTATTAGGTCTCATCCTTCCTTTATCCTCTTCGGGTCTAGCCCGACTGAGTTTAAATCAAAGTTATTTCTTGCTTCTACTGCTTCTCTAATTTCCTGAGTTCGTTCTCTGTTACTTCTTCCAGTGGATGGTCCTCCAAAGATCATGTGTATTACTTGATTGGCCTCTGGAATGGCCCTTTGATTTCTACTAGAGCAGTAATCTGCCCTGATCTCTTTCTTTGCTTCTGATTTTCAACCTTTTTCAGGATCACATCCTGCAGATGCCCTTTCCGAATGAGGGGGTTCTATGTAATCTATGAGCTAATAACAATTGGAAGTCTCATGACCGATTTCCTTATGGAACTTGCAGTATTTGGTTGTGTCTCACCGAGCAAACTGAGATTGACGGTGTGGCTCTTGTACCATATTTTTTGTCTCCAGAATGGCCATGATTTCCTCCTGTTTTTTCCGAAGAGGGGTGTAGTTGGTGTATCTGCCTCGACATTTGTCTGTGGTCTATTCGGTATTATTCCCATTACCCCCGTCTTTGCTCTTTTCCTTGCCATTTCCTTTTTGTTTTCCCTTCTGGTTCTGCACCTTGGACTCGGCTTCCTTCTGTTCAGGCTTTTCCCTATGCATGTAGCATCCTCTTATGGCTAGCTCTTCTTCCTCAGCCAGTGCATATCTACCGGCCATATCCATCATGTCTGTATATTTGGTCAGTCAGGCTCTTCTTAAATCAAAAGATAGCCATCCATTCTGCACGTTGTTGATGAATGCAGCGATTATTGCTTCATCGTTTGCACTGCCAATTTCTGATACCGCTTGGCCGAATCTCCCCATGTATTTCTTCAGTGACTCATCTTTCCCTTGTTTTATTTGAGCAAGGTAAGCCACTGACTTTTTCCTATGAACATTACTCAGGAATTGCCTTAAGAAGCTCCTGCTCAGTTCACTGAAATTTCTAATACTTGCTGGGGGCAACATCATGAACCACCTTGAACCCATATCTCTCAGAGTTTGTGGAAAGTTGAGACATAACAAAGGATCGATGTGGGCATACTGAGCCATAGCACTTTTATAGCGTCTCACGTGCTCCTTTAGATCTGTGTCCTTCTTGAATTTTTCTACGTGTGGCATCCTAAACCTTTCTGGGAATGGGTCTGTAAGATTTCCCTGGTGAATAAACTGTCAGAGTCATCATCAGATAAATCGTTATACCCATAATGCCTGACCAATGTGTCCATTTGATGTCTGTTGCTCTCAACCTCTAGAGTTAGGCTCTAGATTACGACGTCTTTGTCTCCCACCAGACTTCCTTGATGGTCGAACCGTTGGGTGATTGTCATTCCTCTTTCTGGTTCTTTACTCTGGTACCGGGGCTTCACGTATGATTCTATGGTGACGCTTGCGATAGTGCCGATCGTTGTCTTCTGATGATGACCGATCCCGGTATTGGTCATGTTTGCGGTATCTAGTACGGACTGTCTGATCCTGGTCCTGCTTCTGGCGTGGTCGTTCCTCTTCAAGTGTTTCATGTCCAGCCTTTCTGATTGGGGTAAGGTTCCTTCCGCCTCCTGGTGTATTTATATCTGGCCCTACTACCACCAAACAATGCCTTGCAGGTGAGAGGTTAGGGGTTGGTGCTTCTATGGCCAGTAGATCAACTTCTCCTTTGTTGCGTCTGCCACCAGTTGCTGCAATGCTTCCTGGAAACGTTGAGTCAGATCTCCACTGGTTGGAGGAACTTGCTGGATCCCTGCCAGAAATGTATTTTGGTTCTCTGTTGTTGTAGTGAGATCTCGTGAGGTACTGCTAAAATGAAAGTTATCTGGAGATTTTTGGACATCCCTAGAATTGCTTCTGTTTCCTGCCATCTCTTATGATCAAGTCGGAGGTTCACACCCCCCTCATTCTAGCGCCAATTATTGACGTTAATTTTTGGATTGTATCAGAAAAGCCAACAAGAATTGGATTTCGGCTACCAATTCAAAGAGAAAGAGATTAGAGAAAGTAATCAAGACACAAGTTTTACGTGGTAAAACTCCGATGACCGGAGAAACGTCCACGGGTGGTTGAAGGATTAACCAAGCCAACATCCACTATGAAAATATGATGTTTACAAGCTCTCGATCTCTCTTTCTTCTCTCTGTATTTTTCTATTGCTTGTTGTATATCTTTCTTTCTTTTTGGCAAGATTATAGGTCTATTTATATGTTAATAGAGCCCTTTTCTGCCTTGTACAAGTAATAGATCTTTGTATTTAATTATAATTATTTACTTGCTTGAGGCTGATTGTCTTCTTTCCTGTTTCGAAGTCTTGTATTGAAATCGAATGGGATTCTAGTAGTGCAATCCAATTTGGACTTGTTTCCTTATAAGAATGTGGTCTTTGTAAAGAAATAAAGTTGTTGCCTGATTAGGAGCCCTTCCAGCTCAGTATTCTGTTCTCTTTGGGATTCTTTCATAATATGGATATCTTCGTGTATTTAATGACCTAATCCGTGTGAACTAAGCACTAAGCTTCTTATTCGGTTTTCTTCATATTTATCCTGAGCAAGGATAATACCAGCAAGGCCCGAGTAATATCGTTTAAGCCCAAGTGGAAACGTTATTTAACCAGTCCCGAGTATCGTTAACTGATCCCGAGTAGGTTTCATTCAACATCTGTTTACTCGGGTTTTCTCTTCTTCGACATTGTTTTATGGGATATTTTATGAATGCATATTTTGATGTCCACCTTGCAATTTATCCTCTTTGTTTGATGACGTATTCATCTGATAAAATTTACATACGACAAAGGCGAACCCCTCCGCGGTCTTGGCCTCCTCCTAGGACAGTAGCCCTTATAACGCGAGATTAGAGAGGATACAATCATTACACTCCCTTAAATGCATCCCCTGAAACGACCTACCTTACCATCTGGGATAAGGGGCTATTACAAAAGCCCGGACAAATGAATGCCTTCGTCAAGAGGAGGAACCGATATAAATACTGTGTTTTTCATGAAGACGTGGGACACAACACTTCAGAGGGCTATAACCTATGCAACCAGATCGAGGCTTTGATAAGGGGATGATGCTTGATAGAGTTCTTGCAGCAAGTTAGGAACAACATTCAGGCTGGGAGGGAAGTATAAGTTGAGATCTGCGAGCACACCGAGAAGAGAAAAGGGGAGCAAGAGGATCTGATGCAACAAATCCAGGTGATACATACCATCAGAGGAGGGCCCACATTGGCTAGCACCTCCAATAATTCAAGAAAAAACCATGAGAGGAAAGTCCCTCGAGTAGATGAAGGGCGAGGTATTTCAAGGTCGACCAGAGCCCAGTTGACATCTCCCAGTCTGCTCAGATTATTTTTACCGAGGCAGATGTCTACAACACCGTGCAGCCTCATGAAGATCCCATGGTAGTCACTGTACAAATTGCCAACTGCATAGTCTATCGCGTGTTTGTTGACACAGGCAGTAGCTTCAACATCCTCTTCAAAGATACCTTGGAAAATCTAAATCTAAATCTAAAACAGTGGTATTACAACAACTGCACTACCCCACTGTATGGATTCACTGGGGGCTCGATCAAACCTCTGGGGTCGAAGATCCTTCCACTCATTGCCGAAATGGCCCTCCTATAGTAAAATATCATGACGGACTTCGTGGTGGTAGACACCTCATCGACTTACAATGCAATATTAGGAAGGCCTTTCTTGTCATCTTTGAAAGGGGTTTTATCCATTTACCACAATGTCCTAAAGTTTCCAGTAGGAGACAAGGTTAGGGTACGCGGTGACCAATAAGCAGTCAGGAAGTGCTATGCAGTATCTGCCAACCCCGACAGCTTTAGTGAAACAATTTGCTCAGGTTACGATGATACAAGATGAGGTAACCCCCGAGATGACCCTGAGGATGTAGAGCCTGCAAGTTAACTAGAGGATGATCCCGAGATTTCAGGCGAAGAAGAGCAGAGTAAGAAATGGGCCAGCGAACATCCACTAGATAAGCTAGAAGAGATACCTATCCGGATGGACTACCCCTTGAAGGTCGTCAAGGTCGAAGCCACCCTTGAACCATGAGTGAAAGAAGGACTGATCAGGTGCCTCAAAGAATTCAATGACATATGGGATCCCGATATCATTGGTTGCTCACCATTTGGCAGTAGATCCGACCTTCAAGCTGTCAGCAAAAAAAGCATTACTTTGACACTGAAAAAAATGCTGCGGTTTAAGAAGAAATGGACAAGTTGATCAGAGCAGGCTTCATCAGAGAGGCGCGTTACCCCGAATGGATCACCAACGTGGTCATGGTCACGAAGGTGAATGGGAAGTGGCGCATGTGCGTCGATTACACGACCTCAACCGAGAATGCCAAAAGATAGTGTTAATAGCAAAATTTGGCTACGAACCAAAGAAGAATTTTCCACTTCTCAGCCCTCATGCAAGGGTCTAAATTCTTGCTCATGTAACGGGGTATCAAGGTCCCCGAGATCGAGCTACCACATAATCCTACAGTAGTATGGTGAGGCCGCCCATACCCTCTGAGCATCTCACATGCATCCAGGATCGCCAAATAAAGCCTGACGTGACCATGTGAAGCTCTCTATATCAAGATATAAGCCCGAAACTAGATCGACGTGGGAGAACCTGGGTTCCCCGAGGTCGAGGTATCTCATGACACTTTTTTGGAGCATACCACCATCTCTACCTTCACCAAGAGACCTTCAGGGTGCCGAACTTGTCTTGCAAATGCTCTCCTACCTCGTAGAGGTATAATCTTGACCTGTCCGAGCAGAAAAGGAAGAAGCCCGTAAAGCCCCATCATCACCAAAAAGCGCCAAGATCCACGGTAGATCCTAGCATGGTTAAATCAAGTAGCAAGAGCAGTACTCGAGCGTACCTCTCAACCCTTCCAGAAGCAAGCCAAGGCCACCTGTTTATGGCGAACACCTTGCCCGGGCTTGCCAGCTAAGCTTCGCTATCCCGAAAGCCTTGTAAGGTCGAATCAAGCTTCATACAACCAGACTGGTACCTTAAGTTATTTCGCCTTCAGATCGATACCCGAGTACAGGGATACCAGTTTCTGGACCCATTCGGGGTATGCCTCCTCCGTAAGGTAGGGAGAATGATATCAGTAAGGTACTGCGCCACCAGAATATAAAACCAGATTTCTCCTCCAAGAGAGAGGGTTGACTTTCATGATTACCATTAATGAGGTCAACTGTATTAATAGAGGTAGTCTACCCAGTTTAATGAGGTCAACCGTATTAATAGAGGTAGTCAACCCTATTAATGAGGTCAACTATATTAATAGAGGTAGTCAACCCTATCAATGACATGATCAACACCATTAATAAGAGAATATTCAACTCTTTAATGGTCACCATTAGTGAAAGAGTCCAATGAGGAAAAAAATACCTTTACCTCCAAGATATCCTCCATATCCGATTATTTAGGGTCAACTATAACAGAAAATCCGGCCTAATAAGGAAAGAGGATCAATCCATAGTATGGAGAGTGGGCAACAAGCAATTGGAACAAGTTAATAGCAAAATTTGGTTAGAGACCAAATAAGAATTTTCCACCTTTCAGCCTTCAAGCAGGAGTACAAATCCGTGTCTACGTAGCAAGGTATCGAGGTCCTCTAGGTCAAGGTACTTTACAACCCCACAGAAGCAGGGCGAGGTAATCAACACCTTCTCAACACCTTGCATGCATTCAGGCTCTCCAATTAAAGCCCACTACCTTGCCATGAATCCTGCATAATTAGGTCGAGCTCCATTATAAAGTTCAACATAGCTAAACCAAGCTCCCAGCTACAAGGTTGGAACCCTATGGGATATTTCGCCCCTGAATGGTTAGCACAAGCTCCATGGGAAGACTAACAAGATCGATCTATCTCCATGACAATCGAGAGGTCCATTGGGGACCCCACAAGTGTATTGGAACCTGGGGTACCTCGCCCTTTAAAAATATCAAGCGTCACCTCAGGTAACCTCTATGAAGTACCTCTCTAAAGTGACATGCAGAACTAGAGCCCTCCTCTTGGCAATGTAGGAAGAGAGGGTTGAATTTCATGACATTTAAAGTACCATTAATAGGGTCAACCGTATTAATGGAGGTAATCAACCCTATTAATGAGGTCAAATCGTATTAATGGAGATAGTCAACCATAGTAATTAGGTCAAACCGTATTAATGGAGGTAGTCAACCCTATTAATGAGGTCAAAGCGTATTAATGGAGATAGTCAACCATATTAATGAGGTCAAACCGTATTATTGGAGGTAACCCTATTAATGAGGTCAACTATATTAATAGAGGAAGACAACCCTATTAATGATACGATCAACGCCATTAATAAGAGAATATTCAACTCTTTAATGACCACCATTAGTGGAAGAGTCCTAGGAGGAAACAAACACATCTTCTCTGTGATATTAGTTACAATTCGATCAACTACATTAAATGAAGAATCGTGTTCAATAAGGAAAGAAGAACAATTCAAGAGTCCTCATCTTGCACGCCAAGTTAATTACACCATGTATAAATAGACCTCAACACACAAGTTGAGGGGGATCAGATATTGAACCAAATGGCCTACGAGGCAAAATTATATGCTCTAATCAATTCCAGAAGAGGCCAAAATACATTCTCCAATACACATCTCAGATCTTCTCTCGCCTCTAATGGAGAAATCAACCAGCCCAAGGCAAGTCAATATACTTCGTCTAAATTCTCTGTATATCACCATTGTAGTATTATCTTATTGATATGTATTACCTCTCCCAAGAATATATAGGGATTGGTTAATTTTCTATTACCATTGTAAGCTCTCCGGAGCATATATATGTTATGCTACCCACCACTTTTGTAAGCTCCCAAGAGCACTTCTTGACATATATATATATACAAGGAAGGGACTTCCTACCTTCCCCCTTCATACTTGTTATCCAGGTCGGGGAAGTACAGGAAGGAACCGAGCTTTAGAACTGGGCTTTGGGTACCAGGACGGGCTCCGACCCAGATCGAGGACCAGGACTAGGACCAAGATCAACCCCTATATACCAGCAAGGGAACCTTGAGCTCCCTTAATCTCTTACCTACCATGAAGCCCGATTGATGGGATGACTCATCTCTTACCTACCACGTAGCCCGACAGGTGGGATAACTCCACTCCTACCTACCGCAAAGCCTGATGAGTGGGATGACTCATCTCCTACCTACCACTCTATACTCCATATTCATACAAGATCTCTCCAAGGTATAAGGTACTAATCCCAGCCACCACCTCCGTGATAGTTGTCTCGAGGGTGCTAACTGTTATTCCTCACCCTAAGTGAATTTTCGGTTAACACTTTCTGGCGCCGTCTGTGGAGGCCAAAATACATTCTCCAATACACATCCCAGATATCCTCTCACCTCTAATGGAGAAATCAACGAGCCCAATGCAAGTCAATATACTTTGTCTAAATTCTCTGTATATCACCATCGTAGTATTTTCTCACCAATATGCATTACCTCTCCCAAGAATATATCGGGATTGGTTAATTTTCTATTACCATTGTAAGCTCTCCGGAGCATATATATGTTGTGCTACTCCACCACTTTTGTAAGCTCCCAAGATCACTTATTGACGTATATATATATATATATATATATATATATATATATATATATTTAAGGAAGGGTCTTCCTACCTTCCCTGGATATTACCGTGGGGTTTTTCAGCATGTGACCAATCGTGATGCTTTTTACCCCTTGGTAAGTCCACCTCCCTCTACAAAAGACTTGTGTTTCTCATATTTGTCTCTTGTATGATGCATACGTATATGAGTGCGAGTTAGATTCCTACCTCGCTGGACCTAGCTCTCTTATCCACCCATCTACATGCCCAAGTCACGCATCAAGATGAGGAGAAACCACCCAAACCAGCTTGAAGGGAGTTGATGAGCTCTCCTACATCCTCTCTATGGAAGAAATCGAGCTCTCCGGCACTAGGGCTAGATAAGCCCCCCTTCTTACTTGTTATCTAGATTGGGAAACAATAGGAAAGAATCAGGCTCTAGAACCAGGCTCTGGGTACCAGGATGGGCTCCTACCCCGACCAAGGACCATGACCATGATCAACCCCTTCATACTAGCATGAGAACCTTGAGCTCTCTTAATCTCTTACCTACCATTAAGCCCAATGGATGGGATGACTCGTCTCTTACCTACCATGTAGCCCAACAAGTGGGGTGACTCCATTCCTACCTACCGCGAAGCTCGATGAGTGGGATGACTCCTCTCCTACCCACCACTCCATACTCCATATTCATACAATATCTCTCCAAGGTACAAGGTACCAATCCCGGCCACCAACTCCGTGGTAGTGGTCTCGACTGTGTTAGCTGTAATTCCTCACCCTAAGTGAATTTTCGGTTAACACTTTCTCCTTTCTACCTTCCATTGGATACTGCCTTAGGGTTTTTCAACATGTGACCAGTCATGATGCTTTTTCCCCCTTGGTTAGTCTACCTCCCTCTACAAAAGACTTGTGTTTCTCATATTTGTCTCTTGTATTATGCATGCGTATATGAGTGCGAGCTAGATTCCTACCTCGTTGGACCTATCGATCTTATCCTCCCATCTACATGCCAAAGTCGCGCATAAAGAAAAGGAGAACCCGCCCAGACCAGCTTGAGGGGAGTCAATGAGCTCTCCTGCATCCTCTCTATGGAAGAAATTGATCTCTCCGACACTAGAGCTAGATAAGCTCCCCTTCTTACGTTCTATCTAGGTTGGGGAACTACAGAAAGGAATCGGGCTCTAGGTACCAGGATGGGCTCCGACCCCGACCCAGGACCAGGACCAGGACCAGGACCAGGACCAGGACCAGGACCAGGACCAGGACCAGGACCAGGACCAGGACCATGATCAACCCCTTCATACCAGCATGAGAACCTTGAGCTCCCTTAATCTCTTACCTACCACGTAGCCCAACGGATGGGATGACTCGTTTCCTACCTACCACGAAGCCCGATAGGTGGGATGACTCCATTCTTACCTACCGCGAAGCCCGATGAGTGGGATGACTCCTCTCCTACCTACCACTCCATACTCCATATTCATACAAGATCTCTCCAAGGTACAAGGTACCAATCCCGGCCACCACCTCCGTGGTAGTGGTCTCGAGGGTGTTAGCTATAATTCCTCACCCTAAGCAAATTTTCGGTTAACACATTCTGGCACCGTCTGTGGAAATTTTCCACACCCCCCTATTAAAAAGCCTCTATGTCCCTACATGAGTATCATTATACTATCGAGGTAACAGATTTATTATTCATGGAATATCATTTACTATCAACGATGCCCTTTCTCCATACTTGTCTATATCTCCTACACACCGCGTGTAGTGTTCATTTTGTCATTTAACGAGTTTTGTTTGTTATGGAATGAGTATGGTACGAGGGATTCCAGGTGGAACCTGCCTACTATACCATCCAAACGAAGCAATGCTGCTCATCTACTGGTAGAGCCCTTCTACAGTAGCTCGGTGCCTAGAGGGTTCCTCCACAATTGACCAGCCCTTATACTGTTAGAGCTCCTCTATAGCAGCTCCTTGCCTGGAGGGCTCTTCCACATCAGATCTGCTCCGATACCGTTACAACTTCTCTACAGCAGCCTTACGCTTGGAGGGTGATCGGTCTATTTCTGTACATGTTTTAGGTCCCCATTTCCTATTATTTGCTCTTTGTTCTTAGGTAAAATTAGGTATTTTATGTGTTTGTTGAGCATGTGTAGGTCACATTCCATTCAAGAGGTGTTGGATGTTATTTTGAAGAAAATGAGCAAAAAAATCAATTTTCGGACCAGTGCAGAACAACCATATTACGGGGCCTATATCTCTCATCTCAGATCGAATTGTGTGTCCTACAACCTATGGATTGAAAGACCCTGAAATTCTAGTTTCTGACGCACTTTATGGATCACAATTTAGATATTCCTAGAAGAAGTTATATGCAATTTAGTAACCGAATATTGGATAGTCAACCACAACCCAGACCGCTGTCCAGGCACAAGACCTAGCCAGCGGTCTATGGAGCGGTACTTGGCAGAGGAATTCCGCGGTCTGGACAGCGGTGACCTCCGGAGCGACCCAGGCCACGGTTAAAAGGATTTTTGGTAGAAAACCACTCTGAATTGGTCTAGAATTGTTCCAAAATTTCCCAAATCAAATTCTAATGATTTTAGAAGACCAAAACATGTTTGGGAAACTTCCAAAACTCAAATTATGAGTCAAACATCAAAAGAGGAAATTCAATTTATGTAATATTCTCATTCCTTGTTTTATTCTACTTCCCCACTTGATGGATTTCCTAAACCTAAGAAGAATTAAGGCTTCACAAGGAACAATTACATATAAATACATCCTATTCTTTGCAATTCAAGGGAGATGGAAGCCGACACCACCACTCCATCACCACTCCATCACCATACAATTTACATTCAACTTTACACATCGAAGATTGAAGACAAAGAAGAAATCATCAATGGGTTTTATTGTTTCTTTCTCTTCTCTTTCTATTTTTGCAATGTGTAACTAATCCATACTAGGGAATCAGTGTGAACCTCTTTAAATTCTCTTTGTAAGAATTGACTATATTTAATTAAATTAAGTTTTGATTCATTCAATTCATCCTATGTCTTTATTCTTTATTCTTGTTAATGCATGATCATACGTTGGCATGAATTTAGGATTTTGATAATTTAATGATTGAGGTTGGAGTATTGATCTATACGTAATCTTAATTAATATTCAATTGAATGGATAAAACTGATCTTAGCATTGATCTATGCAAGTAGGTTTTGGTTCATTGTTCTTTCACTTAATGGGTTCTCGATTGTAGTTTATGCCATTGATCTATGGGTAAATTGTAATTGAGAACACTTGATTCATTCCATGATCATACGGTAATAATCATACTTAAGATAAGAATGGACCCTTAACTTGATTAATATCTTTCAAAGTCAATTCGAAACATTGAGTAAACATAGTAGGGGAGCATAGATGACCTAGTACTTTCTCACCTTTGATCACAACCCAATCTTTTCAATTGTTTTCTTAGTTTTAATTTAATTTAGTTTAGCTTTAAATCAAACTCAACAATCTTCTTGTTACTTAAATTTAGCTTTAATTAGAATTATTTTTAATCGATAAATCTCTAGTCCTCGTGGGAACGATGCTTACTTGTCGTTGTACTTATCTTCACGATTCGTGAACTTGCGAGTATTGTTTTTGTTAACGGAAAATTTGCTCAGGATGAGAAATTTCTAGTAACACCCTCGATACCACTACCACGAAAGTGGTGGCCGGGGTCGGTACCGTTGATACCTGACCTTTTTAGAGGTAAACGAGAGGCTGGATTGCAAGGATACAAAGTGGAGCTTTTATTATTGATTACTTGCTTCGATATACAGATTACTCTCTCATATGCTCATTGTCTCTCTAGGATCTAGGAATGTGGAAACTTTGAGCTTGTCGAATAGTGGAAACATAGGCGGCCGTGTTCTGAATACAGAATTTAGGCCTTCCCCTTTTCTTTTCTTTTCTTTTCTTCTATCTGTCGTTCTTCTTCTGTTTTTCGCCTACTTCTTTTTTTTTCCATCTATCGTCTGTGTCATTCTTGGCCCTATTTATATCTGGTCAAAGTAGGTTTGAATTCGCAGATATCCCACCACGATCTTAGAAATCCGTCTTCTCCTTATCGGGCGGGATCCTTTATTTAAAAGTTGTTGACCCCGAGTAAATAGTGGAAACGATGATATTGTTAATGAAAATGAGTTTGTTTGCTTTTAGGAATCAAACTCTTGACTCACACGTATACGGATTTAATGTTGGTTATCACATAAATATGATCTTGTATGTTATCGCGACATGGTCTTTCATGGAGGTCACCGAGCTAGCTACCTGTCGTCTCATAGAGCTAGGTAGATCCATGCTTCGACTCTGTTCTTAGAAGCTTAGGATGGATTTTCCCTGACCCTTGGGAGCTTGAGGTGTCCCTGTAGACATTTCTGGGAAGTATCCAAGGTAGTGTAGATTTAGGCATGATTCCTCTTTCATGCCCAACAGGGACAGCGGGCTTCTGGAGAGGTTGGTGGGCTTCTGTCTAAGACTACTGTTAAGTTTCTCCTCTGAAAGTCTTAATCAGGAGGGGGCCTACTTTGCTTGTCCGGCTTATTTCTAATGTCTCTTGAGCTTGGAGACCCCCATTGGCTTTCACAGGGAGGTTGAGGAGCTCGACCTCAGGAACCGAGGTTCCCCGATAGGTGGCCTGGAGAAGCCCGGGTTCCAGTGTTCATGTGGGGCTCGTCCTGGTCGTGCCTAGCTTGCTTTCTGTTAGTTTTGAAGCCGGGCTGGCCTTCCCTGCTCCTGTGGGGTAGCTTTATGGTCTACCCAGGTTTCATGAACGTCGATTATGAGTTTTGACTTGCGGTGGGAAAGTGAAAAATTTCTCTTTGACCCTTGGCCAAATTTTGCTATTAACAGTTTTATTAAGCACGATTTTACACACATCAAGTTTTTGGCGCCGTTGCCGGGGATTAGTTCAATTTCTTGGTTAATTCTAGTTTCAGTTTTATTTAATAGATTTTATTAATTAGGTAGTTGAATCATTAATTTTAGATTTTTAATTTTTATTTTCTTTTATTCTATTTTCACAGTTTACTGTGTGCCTGCCTTTTGTTTCAGATTTTAACGGTGAATGCAAGGTAGAAGATCACTGCAAGGAAAATTACTACCGTTGAACGACAATATTGATCGTATTGGACAAAGAACAATGGGAGATGACGGAAATCGTAACATTCAAGAGGTTCTGGATCTACCAGTTATAATAATCAAGACCATGAAGGATTACAGCAGGCCTATTGTCATTGCACTGGATGAGGCAGCTAGAAACTATAAGCTGAAAAGTTTACATTACAATCTGCTGCCTGCTTTCTATTGACTTCTGAATGAAGATTTGCTTAAATTCCTCAGAGAATTTTATACTGCAATTCAAGCTTTTCCAAACACCAGGGTGATAGAAAAACAGCTGCTTATGAGGTGTATTCCACATGCTCTCAAAGAAAAGGTGAAGACATGGCTTTTGACTTTGCCTCCAGCCTCAGTAACAACATGGGAAGAGATAGTAGATAGACTTACTGATCAATTTTATTCTCCTCAGAAGACCAGTGAGATCAGGTCAAAGATTACAAATTTCTTTCAAGGGGACCAAGAGTCATTCTATGATGCATGAGAGCGTTACAAGATGCTTCTGTTTGATTGTCCACATCATGGATATCAAATGCACCAACTCTGGCAGTGGTTCCATGATGGTGTGAATGACGTTTCAACTGTATCCGTGAATAATACATATGGAGAATCCATGACTGACAAGACTCCAGAAGAATTGCAAACTATCTTCGAAAAACTTGCTAGAAATTCCCGAGAGAAGAACTCTAGGAGAAGGAAGGGGGTTTATGAAGTAGATACTAGTGCCGAGAACTCAATGCAAATGTCACAAATGCAAAAAACTATGGAAGTACTTGTCAATCAGGTGGGACAAATGAGAGAAGAACAACGCAAGGGATATGAGCAACCAGGTATGGTGCAGAAGTTTTTCAAGCAAGAGGCCTTGGACCTAATAATGAGGAAGAAGTACAAATATGAACAATTCAACTCTCGACCTAGGAAAGATCTTTTTTCAAACACATACAATCCAGGGTGGAGAAATCATCCAAACTTATCTTGGGGAGATAATCAAGGCACCGAGAACCAGTGGGGAAATAACAACAATTATGGCCATAGACAGTATAATGCTGGTACCCAGCAAAATCTTCTATCTCAACCCACAAATCTATCATTAGAAGATACAATGAAGCAATTTAAACAAACTATGGACCATAGGATGAATCAGCATGATAAAAGATTCCAAGACACTGATGTGAGAATGCAGCATTTTGATGCTTCATTAAGAAAGATAGAAACACAAATTGGGCAACTAGCTGAAGCCAGTCAAAGGAATGAACCAGGAAAATTTCCAAGTTATACTGAGCAAGCAAAGGCCATCGTAGCTCATTGGAATGGTAAAGTTTTAAATAATGATAAACCTGTTGAACTATTTAATTCTTCTATTAATGTTTCAGGTTTCTCAAAGAAGAATAATGAACTAGGAGAAGAGGAGGAGCCTAAGGTAGAGAAGGCCAAGGATACATCGAAAGTTCACAAATCACCTATTCCATTTCCCTTCAGAGTTCAAAGGAACAAGCTTAACCAATCATTCAAGGAGATCTATAATATCCTGTCAAATGACAATGTTAGTCTGCAAACCATGGAAAAGATTCATAAGATGCCAGCCTACACAAAGTATTTCAATGAACTCAACTCAAGAAATAGAAAGAGTGATTCACACGAGACAGTACCAATTCCTGATGAAGCAAGTACAATACTCCAAAAAAAGTTGCCCCCGAAACTCAAGGATCCTGGAAGTTTCAACATCACCATCACAATGGGAGAAACAAGGAAGGAGAGCCACACTGGATCTAGGGGCGAACATTAATTTGATGCCGTATGCTGTATATAAAGAGATGGGGCTGAGTAATCTAAAACCAATCAACATGGAGCTTTCACTTGCCAAGTTGGCAAGCTCATTATACCTGTAGATTTTATCATTCTGGATATGGAAGAAGAAGGCACCAATACAATTGACTTCCCTATCTTACTCGGTAGACCATTTATGTCAACCGCGAAGGCTATCATAGATGTGCATAATGGGAAGGTTTTCATGACAGTGTTTGATGAGACAATCAATCTTGATGTTTTTGAACATTTGAAACATCCGGTAGGTGTTGCTGATTGTTTCAATGTGGAAGTAGTAGATCCAGAAGTTTGTCCAGATTCAACTTCGGCCTTAAAAGAATCTCGAAATGGCAAAAGAAGCAAAATTTCACATTGTGCAAGATATGAGAACATGATTGAACAGTTAAAAGAAGACAAACAGATGATTGTCGCTCTTAACTCTGAATTGTCAACAAGGATCACTGAATTACTTGAAGAAAAAGAGTCTTCATTACAAAGGTATGCAATACTTTCTCAAGAGGTTGAAAAGCTCAAAGAGGTGTTTGATCACCGGATGAAGCTAATGAAGGCTGAGATTGAACAAAGAGATAAAGCCTTAGAGATTATAAAGATTAAGGATTTTGAAGACATTGCAAACCTTCAAAGAGTGGAGCAAGGGATCAAGTCAATGGTCATGGATGAGAGGAATCAATTGGAGGAAGTCAAGATCAATGAGGTGAATAATTATGAGTTAAGTAATTCCATCACCGAAAAGGAAGATCCAATTCCAAAAAGAAGAAGGAGAAACAGAAGGAATAAAAATCGATCATTGAACAACAACCACCAGAGAGGCAACTTTCATAATTTTATTTCCGTTTGTCACTTTTGTAACATAAAAGGTCACATTCGGCCAAGATGCTACAAGTATATAAGACAATATAAACAAGGGAGAATGAATCCAACGAATGTGAAGAAAGTATGGATCATAAAGGCTGAACTAAGAAACGTTGAGAGTGGTGGAACTTTCAAGTTGAAGAAAAAAGGTGATGAATATGAGATTGTTGCAACACTATTAGAGCCGTAGCACTTTCATATGTCTAGCCTAGACGTTAAATAAAGCGCTTGGTGGGAGGAAACCCACCCCGGTTTAATTCTTTTGTTTTTGTTTATTTTCAAGTTATAATTAGGGTGTCACAAGAACCTTTATGACCAGAATTGAATATTGATAAATTTTTAATCTTATGCCTAATTCAGAGACATTGTCTAATTCAGGTTTTGGGATATCTTACTATTTTGAATGACAAGAACAAGTGCTTCTAATTTGTGCATATTTGAACTGTGCAGATAAAGTTTGGAAACAATTTTGTTCATACACTGCTGGCCATAACGCTCTCTAGACACATGTCTAGACCGCGGTACGCAAATCGTGTATCCTCTGTCAAACTTCATGGCTCAGACCGCTCCTAAGGCACATACCTCCACCGCGGGCCCAGCAAGCAAGAATCCACTGGAATTTCTCACGGCATAGACTGCTCTGCAAACAAGGTTGTCTGCGCCGTGGCACACAAAACGTTGATCCGCTGTGAATCACCGCTGGCTAAACCGCTTGAGAGGAAATGCTTGAACCGCGGTCCAGATTGCGGTAGCTTGAAGTAAACGGTGTGTTTTGATGTTTTAGGTAAGCAATTTTAGGCATCATCGCTGCCCAGACCGTGGCCTGGGTAAGATACCTAAACAGTGGTAAGGCATGATTTCACGCACCTATATAAGTGTGTTGTCTGGGCTATTTTTCCTTTATTGTTCTTCTTTGGATGCACCCGTTCCTCTTCTCCCTCCACTTCCCTTTTTGTTTCATTTTTAAATTTTCATTTTTATACATTGTGGACAATGTTTAGATTAGGTTTGTGGGTGATAATTTGTACTTATTTTATTTTTTGAACCATTTGTTGAAATCTGCGAAAAAAGTGCCCTGTTTTGAATTTTTTTAAGGCAAACGTTTAATTAAAACTGTATTCATTGGTGAAGAAATAAAATTTTCTATCCATTTTAGATTCTTCATTTTTTCGATACGAATCTAACAGTATAAAGAACGTAAAATTCTGGGCAGTGGTTTAGAAGTATGAATGTTCCTTCCACCAAACGTCATGGGCGATGCTCTGTTTTTGGAAATCTGCATATGGACTGCTTTAGACGTCTGTTTTCTCATTTTTCTTATTCGAATTTTGAAATGTTTTCTAAAAATAAAGTGTGCAAATAAATTTCTTGTTCCTTGTGTTAAAATATGGTTAACGTTTATTGAGTCATCTTAGAGATATGCATTAAAGAACGGACATAGGTCGTTTTAGAAAGTCACCAGTTTTTGAATTGTTTGTCCTCTATTTTTCGATGTTCTTTTGTGTGCTTTAAGAGCCGTAATATATGCTTTATTCACTGAGTTTAGACTAACGTCTTGCCACTTAGAGTAGTGCATTGCATTTTTCAAAATTTATGGCATGCTCTCGATATGATGGTACATAGGATGCTTAATTGGATAACCATGATTAATAGTGGAGACTACCCTTGTGAGTTCACTAAGCCAAAAAGCGTACATAATTATCATTAAAGAGGGTTCTTTTGTTTCTAATCCTAAACACTTATTAGGTTCTTAGCATTAGAAATTGATCTCAATAGGTTATGCATTGGATATTAAAGAACATTCATCATAAAAGATATCACATGTGGACTTTGCTCTTGTTTTGGTTTAACCATTAGAAATGATATAGGCAATATGTGCTTTAACTCACTTAAAAGACCTTAAATATTTCCTACCTTCTGTGTGTGCTCCTTAGATAATTTTGAAGCCAAACACTATAAGCCTTTTTCTTTCATCACCCACATTAACTTAACCCCAATGAGCCATATTAGCCATACCTTATAGCTTGGGATCATATTGAGATGATGAAGATAATTGAAGAGAGTTGAGAGTTCGAAATGGGTGATTTGTGATGTGCATGTACCAAGGCAAAGCAAGAAGATCAAATGCAAAGAAGGTGTTGGGAGAACTATGTAATTGATGTACAAATTCTCATCTTAAAAAAAAAAAAAAAAAAAAAAAAAAGGTTAAATTAAAAGTTCAAAAAAAAAAAAGAAAAATTGGTTGAAAAATAATAATAATTGAATGAGATGATGAATCAAATGAAATGTAAGTGAAACGGATAGAGCTTTATTATGAAAGTGATGAGAAATCAAAATCAACTCAAGAAGGAGAATGAACGAAAATTGTTCAAAAAGCCTGGATGCAAGTAGAATGAAGAATTCGAAGAAATTCAATCAAGTATGAAGATTACCAAAGAACTTCTCGATATGATCCTAGGTTTGTTTGCTATCCTTTTCCCATTCTTTCTTAACCTTCACCCAATGGCCCCGTTACAACCAAAGAAAATACCTAATTGATCTTTTGGGGATGCTAGGTCGAGGGTAAAGGTAAACATGTGCTCTATCTTGTTCTTAATATCTGATTCCATTCATGAGATCATTTACATAAAATCAATCGTTCTATCTACTATATATTCATATGCGATTATATTTTGAAATTTCTTGTACATAAACTTTATTCGCATATGCTTGATGAGTGTATCTGCCTAGGTTCTGTGAGAAATTAAGAGTGACATCCTGTGAGAATTAGAGTCGAGACAAATTATATCTATGGTATTTGACGAATGCGTTTTTGAAGCTAGAGTGTCTTGAGTATGGGCTTTTCATTAAAACTAAGTTGTGCATTCAAATTTGTGACATAATTTTAGTCTTTCTTCAGTGGCTCTAGCATGTATTGGCTTTGATTGGTACATTTGAGTCTGCATCATGATAATTTTGTTTTTCGTAGAAATATATTTGTGGGTAGCATAGCTGTAAACCCTCAGGAGACAAAACTCCTCCTACTAGGGACACCTAGAGGTTTAAAGTCTTGTAGCATACACTCAATGCTATCGTGTACCCTACGAAAGTGGCTTAGCTTATTTTTAATTTTAGATTTTTGTTTGTTTTACTCTAGTTTTGCTCGAGGACTAGCAAAAGATAGGTTTGAGGGTATTTGATCGGTCTATTTCTATACATGTTTTAGGTCCCCATTTCCTATTATTTGCACTTTGTTCTTAGGTAAAATTAGGTATTTTATGTGTTTGTTGAGCATGTGTAGGTCACATTCCATTCAAGAGGTGCTGGATGTTATTTTGGAGAAAAAGAGCAAAAAAAACAATTTTCAGACCAGTGCAGAACAGTCCAATTTCGGGGCCTATATCTCTTACCTCAGATCGAATTGTGTATCCTACTATCTATGGATTGAAAGCCCCAAAAGTCAAGTTTCCGGCGCACTTTACGGATTGCAATTCCGATATTCCTATAAAAAGTTATGGGCAATTTAGTAACTGAAGGTCAGTGCTGGATAGTCAACCGCGGCCTAGACCGCCGTCCAGGCACAAGACCTAGCCAGCGGTCTACGGAGCGGTACTTGGCAGAGGAATTCCGCGGTCTGGACAATGGTGACCTCCGGAGCGACCCAGACCGCGGTTAGACGGATTTTTGGCGGAAAACCACTCCGAATTGGTCCAGAATTGTTCCAAAATTTCTCAAATCAAATTCTAATAATTTTAGAAGACCAAAACATGTTTGGGAAACTTCCAAAACTCAAATTATGAATCAAACATCAAAAGAGGAAATTCAATTTATGAAATATTCTCATTCCTTGTTTCATTCTACTTCCCCACTTGATGGATTTCCTAAACCTAAGAAGAATTTGGGGGCCACAAGGAACAATTACATATAAATACATCCTATTCTTTGCAATTCAAAGGAGATGGCAGCCGACACCACCACTCCATCACCATACAATTTACATTCATCTTTACACATCAAAGATTGAAGACGAAGAAGAATTCATCAATGGGTTTTATTGTTTCTTTTCTTCTCTTTCTATTTTAGCAATGTGTAACTAATCCATGCTAGGGAATCAATGTGAACCTCTATAAATGCTCTTTGTTAGAATTGACTATATTTAATTAAATTAAGTTTGGATTCATTCAATTCATCATACGAATTTATTATTTATTCTTGTTAATGCATGATCATAAGTTGGCATGAATTTAGGATTTTGATAATTTAATGATTGAGGTTGGAGTATTGATCTATACGTAATCTTAATTAATATTCAATTGAATGGATAAATCTGATCTTTGCATTGATCTATGCAAGTAGGTTTTGGTTCATTGTTCTTTCACTTAATGGGTTCTCGATTGTAGTTTGCGCCATTGATCTATGGGTAAATTGTAATTGAGAACACACGATTCATCCTAGGATCATACATACTTAAGATAAGAACGAACCCTTAACTTGATTAACATCTTTCAAAGTCAATTCGAAACATTGAGTAAACATAGTAGGGGAGCATAGATGACCTAGTAAGCTATCAAAGCCTGATCTGATCGAGGATAGCTTAGAGGCTTAGCATATTTTGGTAAGGCCTCCTACATGCCTAAGTAAGCCTTTGGAGTAGCAGCCCCACTGCAAGGCCTAGTGGCTCCTCACTTCTTGTACCGGGTCGATCAATACCCAAGTGAGACACCACGGGTCGATCCATTCCAGCATGGCCATAGCCTCATTTCAATATTCGGGGACTCCAAAGATCCCAAGCATGCTTCTGGACCAGTACTAGACTGGTGGCTTCGCTCTATGTTTACCGGGCAATTTACCACCCTAGCAAGCCACCGAAGCCCCATCCGATCTAGGAGTTCTCAGAAGTTTCCCACATTTGGTAAGGCCACCTACATGCCTAAACAAGCTTCTGGAGCAGTAGCAACACTACAAGATTGGTGGCTTTGCCAATTGTATACTGGGCCAATTATCGCCCTAGCAAGCCATCGAAGCCCGATCTGATCGAGGACAGCCTAGAGGCTTCCCACATTTTGGTAAAGCCTCCTACATGCCTAAGTAAGCCTCTGGAGTAGCAGCCCCGCTGCAAGGTCCACTGGCTCCTCACTTTTTAGATAGAGACAGTCAACGCCCAAGTGAGGCACTAAGCTCCTGTTTCATTCCAGCATGGTCCAAAGTCTTCTCTCAGTTGCTAGGGGCTCCTTGGATCCCAAGTATGCCTCTAGACCGGCACCAGATAGGTAGCCCCTCTCCATTTATATTGGGCCATCCGATGCTCAAGTGAGTCACTATGGTTCCTACTCATTCCGGAGGGGTTGGAAGCCTTCTCTCATTTACGGGAAACTTCTAGGATCCTAAGCATGTCTCTGGACAGTTATTAGGTTGGTGCCTCATAACCACTTGTATGGGTGTTAGGTTTTAGTTTGTGTTGGCATTAATTCCATATGAAAATGATGTTTACTTGTGATGATTTAGTTGTTTAGATTCATGATGATTCAAGCGTCAAGGAAGAAGAAACAACAAGTCAAAGCAAGTTCTAAGTCTTCAAGAGAAAGGATACAATATGGTTCTACAAAGGTATACCAAGACCTTATCTTTCTCTTACAAGGCTAAGGCACACACACACATATCATACATTTGTGTCCCTGCATCATTGTGCACCATTATAGGCACACACATACAATTCATTCATATGTGTCCCTACATCGTTGTGCATCATGTATAACACATTCACACACTTAAAGATGAATGCTCATGCATTGGTATGAAAATAACATGTTTTGGAAAATGCATGATTGGAGACTATCTCTATATAGTTTGCATTCTGGTGTGAATTGTGTTTGTGTGTGTATATGTTTTGTATAACATTGATATTGACCTTGGATTTAGTCTTAAATCATTTTTGATTGAGTTCTGGTCATTTTGGTTACTCATACTATTGATTTCAAGTTCTAAGTCAAAAGATACTACACTTTCAACTCATGTTTCATACATTGTCTTCATCTTCGTATATCAAGTCAAATTATTATTTTCTGAGTTGAGTATCTTATATGTCCATGTCCATGTGAGAGTTATGGTTCGTAATCCGTAAATGGATTCAAATTTCGAGTTCGGAGGCCGGAGAACGCGAAAGAAGGTCGGAGGAGAAAGAAGCAAGCAAGGTACTTCTTTCCCGAGATGGCGCGTGGCCATCTAGGGGAAGAAGGCTTGCTGCCCCGAGATGCCCACGTGCCATCTCAGGCAGCAAGCTTGCATGGCTTCATCTTGCCCCTCTTGGTCATTTCACATGTCCAAGTTTCCCACTCCTTTATAAACTCTTTCCCTCTCACATTTCATTCTAAGAAGAAATTTAAAACAAGTGTGCAGAAATTTTCTCTCTAAATTTTCTCACCTTCCAAACACCATAACTTCTTCATTTGAACTTCCATTTGAGTGACTCGAAGTTGAAAGTGTTCATCTATTCATCCTCCATCATTTCTCTGAAGATTTGAGTAAGTTTGGCTGCTGTTTTTGGTGTCTAATCAAACAAAAACGGGACTGCACCTAAATCAACTAAGGTATTGATTTTCTCTCAAAGTTTTCTTTTAAAACTTGGTCAATTGCCTTGGGTTTTCTTCTTCTACTTATATTTGTATATTGTGAGTGTTTTGATTTGTGTTTTGAACACTTTCAAAGCTAGGTTGAATTTCAATTGAAATCATTCATGTTGAGTTAGGTTTTGATTTTGCCTATGTTATCACATGTTTGGAATTGTATTGTGCTAGCTTTGATTCTAGGACTATTTTATGATCTTTGATTGTTTGATTTTGAGAAAAATAGTTCCTCACATGTATTAGGCTCTCTTAGCTGAAATTCTCACATAATACATGTGTTTATGTTCTTTTGAGCTATTCATGTGTTTTTGGTTGAATCTATGATTAGGAATATGCTCCAGAACTTTAGCTTAAATCTAATTGACTTTGTCATATGATTTTAGCATGTTTTTGGTTTGTGTGATTTAAACTTGATCTAGTGATTTATTGAACATATCTTGTGATTTAAGTTTAGATCTATGCATGTATATAGTTTGTGATTAATATTGAACATATCTTACATAATCTAGATTGATAACACATGCATGATAAACTAGACTATATGTGATTTGTGCATTCATGCTCATGTCTAGTATTTTCCATAAGATGTGTTGATCATAGCATTCTATGTTGCATGCTTGTTTGCATTTTGCATTCATGATCACCTAGATGCCTTGTGATAAGGAAGTCTTGACAATAGGTGTGAGACCTATGGTGTTGAGCAAGAAGTCTTGGCAAGAGGTGTGAATCCTTGGATTGTTGAGCAAGGAAGTCTTGGCTAGGGTCGGGAGGATCCGGATAGTCGAGCAAGAAGTCTTGCCTAGAGTTGGGAGAACTCAGATAGGTGAGCAAAGAAGTCTTGACTAGATTCGTGAGGACTTAGTTGAGCAAGAAGTCTTGCCTTGGGTCATGAGGATCTGGATAAAGTGAGCAAGGAAGTCGTGACAAGAGGTGTGAAGCCTCAGATTGTTAAGCAAAGGGTAAAAACTTCTAGAGTAGGATAGAAGGGAGTTTCTAGGTGAAGAGGTCACTTGAGAGATTGTACTTGTCTTATCTACTAGTGGATTTTGTTTGCCGGTGGCTGCTAGCCCGTGGATGTTTCCTCTTCAGAGGTTTACCACGTTATATCTTGTGTTAACTTTTCTCTATCCCTATCTCTATAATATTTGTATTGTGGATAGAACTCTCTATATATGTTGACTTCCTTTCTATAATATAGATTGTGTATGTGTTACAATTACTTGTTTGTATCACACTTTACTTGTGTTTATATATTGATTAATTGTCTTTAATTATTATATATATTGTGATACAAGCAACCTAGAGGGACAAACTTTTGTTTGTTTCTAAGGGAGTCGAAAAAGGTGCCTAACCTATTCACCCCCCTCTAGGTTAGCCTTGAGCATTTAACCGTGATTGTATTTTCAATTGGTATCAGAGCTGGACACTAGATTGCACTTAGTGTGAGTCCGGGGTGATACATTCACGGTTTTTGCAAGGCGTTTGAAGTCATGGGTTTACAAGATCGGCGAAAAGAGCCTCAAATACTAGGCCACCATTACTTCATGGCACTAACTATGGGTATTGGAAGTTAAGGATGAAAGCCTACATCCACTCTATTGATGAAAGGGCTTCAAAGTGAAAGAATGCAATATGGTTCTACAAAGGTATACTAAGACCTTATCTTTCTCTTACAAGGCTTTGGCACACACAAACAATTCATGCATATGAGTCCCTGTATCGTTGTACACCATTATAGACACACACATACAATTCATTCATATGTGTCCCTGCATTGTGGTGGACCATGTATAACACATTCACACACTTGAAGATGAATGCTCATGCATTGGTATGAAAATAACATGTTTTGGAAAATGCATGATTGGAGACTATCTCTATGTAGTTTGCATTCTAGTGTGAATTGTGTTTGTATGTATATATGTTTGTATAACATGGATATTGAACTTGAATTTAGTCTTAAATCATTCTTGATTGATTTTCGGTCATTTCGGTTACTCATACTATTGATTTCAAGTTCTAAGTCAAAATATACTACACTTTCAACTCATGTTGCATACATTATCTTCGTCTTCGTATATCAAGTCAAATTATTATTTTCTGGGTTGAGTTTCTTATATGTATATGTCCGTGAGAGAGTTACAGTTCGTAATCCATAAACTGATTCAAATTCCGAGTTTGGCGGCCAAAGAACGATCGAAGAACGCGAGAGGAGTGCAAGGGAGTTGCACCATGGCCAAAGGACATCATATGGTGCAAGCCCGAGATGGCACGTGGCTGTCTCGACCACTACTCCTTGCATCCCTGAGATTCCCATGCGCCATCTCGGGGAAGCATTATCAAAGGGGGCATTTTGGTCCTTTTGCTTCTATTCTTTCCCTCTCCTTTATATTTCCCTTTCCTCTCACATTTCATTCAAAGAAGAAATTTAAAACTTGAGTGCAGAATTTTCTCTCCATATGTTCTCACCTTCCAAACACCATAACTTCTTCATTTGAACTCCGATTTGGGTGATTCAAAGTTGAGAATGTTTTCCTATTCATCCTCCATCTTATCTCTGAAGGTTTGAGTTAGTTTTATTGCTGTTTTTGGAGTCTAATCTCACAAAAACGGGACTGCACCAAAATCAACTAAGGTATTGATTTTCTATCATAGTTTTCATTTAAAACTTGGTCAATTGCCTTGGGTTTTCTTCTTCAACATATATATGTGTCTTGTGATTATTTTGATTTGATTTTTTAACTTATTTAAAGCTAGATTGAGTTTCAATTGAAATCTCACATGTTGAGTTAGGTTTTAATTTTACCTATGTTTTCACATGTTTGGGATTGTATTGTGCTAGCTTTGATTCTAGGACTATTTGATGATCTTTGATTGATTGATTTTGTGAAAAATAGCTCCTCACATGTATTAGGCTCTCTTTGATCGAAATCTCACAATGATACATGTGCTTGTATTCTTTTGAGCTGTTCTTGTGTTTTGTTCAATCTATGAATAGGAAATATGCTCTAGAACATTAGCCTTAATCTAAATGACTTTGTCACATGATTTTAGCATGTTTTTGGTTTATGAGATTTATACTTGATTATGTGTTAATTGAACATATCTTGTAATTCAAGTTTTAGATCTATGCATGTATCTAGGTTGTAATTATTAAAGAACATATCTTACAAGATCTAGATGGTTTAAACATGCATGATTGACTAGACTACATTTGATTTGTGCATTCATGCTCATGTTTAGTATTTTCCATAGGATGTGTTGATCATAACATTCTATGTTGCGTGCTTGTTTGCATTTTGCATTCATGATCACCTAGATGCTTTGTGAGAAGGAATTCTTGACAATAGGTGCGAGACCTATGTTATTGAGCAAAAATGTCTTGGCAAGAGGTGGGAGACCTCGGATTGTCAAGCGAGAAAGTCTTGATTAGAGTCGAGAGGACTCGGATAGTTGAGCAAGAAGTCTTGCCTAGGGTTGTGAGGATCCGGAATGGTGAGAGAGGAAGTCTTGACTAGAGTTGGGAGGACTCGAATAGTTGAGCAAGAAGTCTTGCCTAGGGTAATGAGGATCCGGAAGGGTGAGCGAGGAAGTCTTGACAAGAGATGTGAGGCCTAGGATTGTTGAGCAAGAGGGCGACATCTTCATGAGTAGGATAGGAGGGTATTTTCTAGGTGAAGGGGTCACTTGAGAGATTGTACTTGTCTTATCTAATAATGGATTTTTTTTTGTCGGTGGTTGCTAACCCATGGATGTTTCCTATTCGGAGGTTTACCACGTTATATCTTGTGTCAACTTTTCTCTATCCCTATCTTTCATATATTTGTATTTGTTATTTGAATACTATGGATAGAACTCTATATGTAAGTTGACTTCCTTTCTATAATATAGATTGTGTATGTGTTATGATTAATTGCTTGTATCACAATTTACTTGTTTTATATATTGATTAAGTGTCTTTAATTGTGTTAACGGGAAATTTGTTTACGATAAGAAATCCCTATTAACACCCTCGAGACCACTACCATAGAGGTGGTGGCCGGGATTGGTATCGTTGATTCCTGACCTGATCTTGTATGAATATGAAGGAGGAAGAAACAGTAGGTAGGAGACAAGCCATCCCGCTCATCGGGTTTCTTGCTTATGAAGTAGATCTGGGGAGCTCGAGGTTCCCTTGCTGGTACGAAGGGGGTGATCCTAGACCTTGTTCCTCGGTCAGGGTCGGAGCCTGTCCTAGTACCCAAAGCCTGGTTCTGGAGCCAGATTGCTTCCTGTAATACTCCGACCTCGATAGCAAGTAAGAATGGGGGCTCATCTAGCTCCAGTGTCAGGGAGCTCGATTTCTTCCATAAAGATGATACGGGAGAGCTCTTCGACTCCCTTCGAACTGGTCTGGGCGGTTTCTCTTCATCTTGATGTATGACTTTGGCATGTAGATGAGAGGATGTGAGCGTAAGCTCCAGCGGGGTGGGAATCTAGATTAGGTTCCTTAGGTCTTCGTTGTCATTTCCCGATCTCATGTAAGAAAGATTAGAGATCTAGGACCAATGGGGTCGGTACCTAGCCCGCATACACACATGTGTAATATTGTAGATAATAGGAAAAACACAAGTCTTATGTAGATGGAGCTGGACTGACCAAGGGGGGAAAAAGCATCACGAGCGATCACATGCTGAAAAATCCCTAGGCAGTATCTAGATGAATGAGGAATACCCTTCCTTGTATATATATATATATATATTTATATATATATATCATGCGATGCTCCGAGAAGGTTATAAAGATGTCAAAGTAGTAAAACGTATATGCTCCGGGGAGCTTACAACAATGAGTATTTACCGATACCGGTATTTTCCTTATCGGGGTTCACATACAATGATGATCTATAGAGAACTTTTAACGAAGCAATATGTCTTCTGTCATCAAACTGAGACCCTTCAATATGCCTTTTATAGGCATATTTATACATGGTGACTACCCTGGCGTGCAAGTCCAGGACTCTTCAATTAGTATTCGTTTCCTTATCGAGTACGATTCTTCCTTTAATGTAGTTGATTGGCTTGTAGCTATTATCTTGGAGAAGATATGATTGTTTCCTCTTCGAACTCTTCCTTCCTTGATAGGAGGGATTTTCTGTTATAGTTGACCCCCGATAATCGGTTGTGGAGTATATCTTGGAGGAAAAGGTATTTGTTTCCTCTTTGGAATCTTTCACTAATGATGGCCATTAAAGAGTTGAATATTCTCATATTAATGGTGTTGATCATGTTATTAATTGGGTTGACTACTTCTATTAATATAGTTGACTTCATTAATAGGGTTGACTACCTCCATTAATACGGTTGACCTCATTAAATAAGGCTGACTACCTTTATTAATACGATTGACCTTATTAATGGTAATCATAAAAGTCAACCCTCTCTCTTGGAGGAGAACTCTGGTTCAATATTCTGGTGGCGCGGTACCTTACTGATATTATTATCCCTACCTTACGGAGGAGGCGTACCCCAGATGGGTCTATAAGCTGGTATCCAGTACTTGGGTATCGATCTGAGGGCGAGATACCTTAAGGTACCAATCTGGTTGTATGGAGCTTGATTCGACCTTAGAAGGCTTCCAGTGGAGCTTGATTTGATCACACTGGAATTCGACGGGGTAGCGAAGCTTGGCTGGCAAGCCCTGGTAAGGTGTTCGCCATAAACATGTGACCTTGGCTTGCTTCTGGAAGGGTGGAGAGGTACGCTCGAGTACTGCTCTTGCTACTTGATTTAACCATGCCTGGATCTACAGTGGATCTTGGCGCTTTCGGTGACGATGAGGCTTTACGGGCTTCTTTCTTTAATGCTCGGACAGGTCGAGATTATACATCGGCGAGGTAGGAGGGCCTTTACAAGACAAGTTTGGCACCTTGAAGGTCTCCTAGTGAAATTAGAGATAGTAGCAAGCTCTAGGAGATTGTCACGAGATACCTTGATGTCGGGGGACCCAAGTCTTTTCACGTTGACCTAGCTTCGGGCTTTTATCTTGGTTTAAGGAGCTTGATACGGTCTCGTCGGGCTTTATTTGGTAAGCCTAGACACGTGCAAAATGATCAGATGGTATGGGTGGCCTCACCTTGCTCCTGTAAGATCGTGTGGTAGCTCGACCTCGGGGACCTTGATACCCCGTCATGTAAGCCCGAATTTGGACCCTTACAGGAAGGCTGGGAAATGGAAAATTCTTCTTTGGTCTCTAGCCAAATTTTGCTATTAACAAATTGATATATATATATATATATATATATATATATATATATATATATTGTGATACAAGCAATCTAGAGGGACAAACTTTTGTTTGTTTCTAAGGGAGTCGAAAAAGGTGACTAACCTATTCGCCCCCCCTAGGTTAGCCTTGAGCATTTAACTGTGTTTGTATTTTCACGGATCTCGAGACTAGGAAATAGCTAGACAGCCCTCTTGATGCCATGGTTGGGCTACAACCCCCAAGAAGGGTCTTAGTGTAAGAGCATAGATGCCATCTAGATCTCGAGACCAGGATATAGCGTGATAGCCCTCTTGATTCCTCGATCGGGCTACCACCCCCGGATAGGATCGAAGCATGAATAACAGTTTCACCTACGAGATTGAGGTCGCCATGATAAGATACCTTCCTGAAGTCAGGAAAAAAGGTATCTAGGTTGTTATAACACAACTATCGCCAAAATATTAAGAACATGATTGCTACTGCTCTTTGGTTTTTCCTATACGTATGATTTCCTATATCACCAGTTTAAAGTTTGAACGAGGGATCGTCAAAGTTGCATGATACAATGTAAGGGGACTCTTTCCCAAAGGTCAGAATTCCTACGAAGTGCTAATAATTGGAAGCTGGATGACCACCTAGCCAACGGGTTTACGCTTAGTGGATTAAGAATTTCTATTTACCAAATTTCATTAAGTCAAAGTTATTTAGGAGGTCGCATCAAATTGGAAGATCATGATCAGGATTTGTCAAGGCAAGTATAAAGGAAGTCATAGCAGATTTTCATTAATGATGAATGATCCTATCCCCTAGTAAGGCTATATTCATCAAGTAAGGAGCCCAACCCCTGGCTCCGAGCTACATGAAGAGCAAATAAAAGAAAATCAAGTAACCTGGTCATGAGTAAAACAGGGAGCCCAACCCCAGGTTCCAGGCTACATAAATGGAAAATAAAGATTGATAAAACTAATCATGAGTAAAGCGGGGAGCCAACCCCCTTTTCCGGCCAAACAAAGCAAGAGATAAAGATTACATCAAACTTTAACATTCTTCTGGTTAACTCTAATTGCTCTTCCTCTCTGATGATCTGCATCCTTCACCCCTCCTTTCGGTGGTAGCTCATCTTGATTGGTAGCTTCTGCCACTCATTCCTTTTGAGGCTGCTCATCTGCCAGTTGCTCCACTTGATCCTTCTCCACGACCTCATTAACCACGGCTATAACCTCAGGGGGGATGGTCACCTTCCAAGTGGTAGCTGTGGCCTCCGTTCCACTCTTCTCGACCTCCAACTTTGCTCTAATGGGTCTTACGATGCAGTAATTGGCACCCTCCCGAGCTTTAAGTTGAATACCCTTAGTTTGCTCAGGCTGAACCGGAGACAGAAGGGTTAGAGGAGAACGAGGAAGACCTGACATAACTGGTCACTTCCCGGCTCTAACCACGCTGGAAGGATCCGCTCATTCACCATCAAAACGAGAAATCTTCATGACCTTGGACATAATCTCTTATCTATCCTAGCAAGTGATAGTGGAAAGGTCGAAAGGAAGAGGGAGAGCTTCTGCAGCCTATTAAGAGGCATAAAAATACATGTCGCTAAAAGAGGCATCCACCTCGGCCTATAGCTTGGCCACCTTAGCATGCAGGGTCTGGTTCTCGATTTATAGCATCTTAGCCTCATCTTTCCAGGTGTCCCTTTGCTTAGCCCAACGCTCATATCAAAGGGTTTCTAAGTCAAGAGATCACTTCAGCCTTTCATTATCGCACTGAAGATCGGGAAGCTCATTCTCTATCTTTTTGAGGTTATAGGTCATTTCCTGCACTAGAGATCAAGCTAGGCCAAGTAGCCCCGTGGCCTCTCGGATTTAACCTCGGCTTTCGCATCACGGTCACAGAGAAAGGTGACTTGGTGGCCCATTGCCACGTTGAATTTGAATGCCTGTAGATTGAATAGTGCAAAAAAGAAATTGATCAAGCTAGCAATTGTGAGTAAAATGTAGAAGAAGGTGACTACCTCAGCCAAGAGAGTGGACCCCTTGGTAAGAAAAATATTGACAGGCATTGAAGCCATCCTGAAAAGCCCACCTTCTGGGCAAGACGCAACGAATTGCTTCAAAACTTCATCTTGCTCTACTGAGCTTGACTGATGTTGAGAGTGGGCAGAAGGAACCTCTGTAATGTCTGCCTCAATGTTCCCTAAAGTTTGAAGAACTGGGGATCAGGATAGAAAAGCAGAAATGTCAGAGAGGCTGGAAACAGGAACAACAGAAGCATGAGCAACATCAGGAACAACCAAATAAGGAACTGGAATAGATACATCAGCAGCATGAGAAACAGAAGTCCCCTTACCCCATGCCTTGATATCCCGTGATGCTAGGAGCATCATCTTGGACCTCTGCTGGGATAGGGACAGAGTAAGAAACAGTAGGCCCCCTTTCTCCTAGGCAGCTAAAGGGGCTTCCCGGGGTTATATCACATGAGGAGGAGTGGTTCGAGCTTTATAAGCTTCACAGAAAGCTAGAGCAACAACAAAAACCGTTAAAAAAAAAGAAAGGTGTCAGAACCAAACTGGCCGATGAAACAAAGCAGGATAGCTCAACGCTACTTTACTTAAGAGGAGTAACAGGAGAAATTTGTAGGTATCGATTCACCCTGCGAGAGTCAAAGGGATCAACAGTAAGAAACTTTAAGTTTAAATAGTTCCTGACAAGGATGGCCTTCAAGACGGTTTCAGATTCAGCTGACACGGAATCCTGATCCCACGATGGTTTGTCACTTAAAGCTGTTGGGACCTCGAACTCGTGCCCGCCAATAAAGATAGAGCTTTCTCAGTCATCCCCTGCCAGGATCCATTCCTCTTTTAAGCATTGGGAATGATGAAGTTGAGCCTGTTCTTAGCTTTCGCATAGAACTGACCGCGAGGAGCACTAGACAGGCTTCCAATTTGAAAGAGGTAAGCCAACTCCTCTGCCTCGGGCTCCCTAGTGACCTAGCTTAGCTCGTGTTGTTCCCTCTACTGCATAAGAAAGCTGATCAGATGCCTCTAAAAGCTGGGAATCAGCTAGAGAAGAGCTAGCTGTTGGGCGTAGAGAGCTCGCCGGAGGGTAGGATGAAGAGGAAGCCTGGCCCCATTCTTGAGAGCCACTAAATGAATTGAAAGCACGCCTTTGGGAGGATTGAAGACGTCATAATTTTTGGGAGGAATTGAGATAGAGACACTGTTGGGGATGACATACTTGGCCCTCAGAAGATCGATCGATTGGGGGTCAACGATGGAGTCTGGAATGACCCCGAAGTCGTAAGGAGGAAGCCTCTCCAGAAGAGGACCAACAACCTTGACTTGACCCCTCCCAACAACGTCGTCCCTATTTTCTCTATCAGAGTCTTCGTCAATCAAGCTTAAAGGGTTATCTGGTCTGTTAGTAAACCCGATCCTAGTAGCTAAATTCCAGTTCGACCGATGATGTTACGGGTTCAGAGTATAGTCATCACTGTCGAAATCCCATCGTGCCCATTTTCCATGGGCTAGACTGGAGACTCCCTCACCGTCTACAATGGAGTCAACAGAATCAAGACTAGTTTTCGATATGATGGAGGAAGTACTTCGAATTAAAACGAAAGAAGAAAGTCGAGTGAAGAGGCAACGAGAGGAAGGTTTTCTCTTTGAAAAATTTGAAATTTGAAATTCGAAAGAAAGAAAGCGTGAAGAAGGCGGTGAAGCAGTCGAGTTTAAATAGTGGTGAATGGAGCAGTGACGTCGATGAAATCTTCTGTCGAGATTGCCTCAAATCTCGTGAGCTAGCATAACGGAGCCAGATTATTTTAAGAAAAGCACCGGTCTCTGTTCACTATGTTACTCATGCATTTAATCAGAAGATTTCCACCAGGATTCTGGTAGCAACATTGGAGGAAAATTTCCCAATTAAAATAGGAAATTTTACTCCAACCCCAACTCAATCACTAGTGTTCAAGTTAGAGGGGACTTCTATTAATAGCCAAATTTGGCTAGGGACCAAAGGGAAATTTTCCACTCTCCTAGCCCGAGTCCAAGCCTGAGATTACCTATCATGCAACCCCAGTTCCTGGCGTTGAGCTTTGGAGCCACCCCGTATGAGTGAGAAAAGGTCATTAAGCTCTCAAAGCACCTAAGGTGGAGCCCGACACGATCGGATCGAGCTTCATACACAGAAAAAAGAATTCAGGAAAAACCTGACGCATGACTATCCCGGCTCCCCAATGTCAAAACTACCTCGTAACCTCCCTAGAAGCCTACCATCCTTTCCAGACGTAAAAAGGAACCCATAAAGATGTCAAGTTCACTCTATAGCATCGTTCCACCTCTCCAAAGGAAGACTCAAACCTATCTAGAATAGAAGAAGGAAGCTCGCCAAAGTTCTATTGCCACCGAAGAGCATCCATAGGGCCATCGCAAGCTTTAGAGGACCTAGAAAGGTCAGATCAAGCTCCTAGTACCAGGACCAGAACATAGATATACCTCTCTCTTTGAGGAAGCAAACACTATACTCGACGACCTCTATGAGGCATCATTCCATGAAGGCACAAAGGATCATATCTACATTCCAACAAACATTAAATTTTCGTATACGTGCAGGGTAAGAGATTGCGTCCAAAAAGGAAACAAACTTATCGTCACTTTAGATACTCTTGAATCCGTTATTAATCAATGCCAACAACATTCAAAATAGTGGATCCTGCTCGATAATGGGAGATTGGATTCAGAAAATAATGGCGGGAGGATAACAAGTCAAACCTAGTTGGACTATGCATAAATAGGCCAAAGCATGCACGAAAGGGTCAAGAGGAAGAGAATAAAAAAGGCAGACAAGAGAGGAAGAGTCTACTCCGGCCTAAATTCTATCTTCAGAACATGACCTTTGTCGTTATCTACTTGTCAACAGGCATGAGGCTTCCACCTTACTGTAGCCCAAAGAGATTGAGAGTATTTGAGAGATTTTTGTACAATATACGTGATTTATAATAAAGCGATTATATTCCTTTTCACCTCGTGTTAGCATTTGCTTTTAACATTCATCGCCGTTTGAACAAACTAGGTACCAAATGTACCATATCCGACCATCACCTCCGTGGTAGTGGTCTTGAGGGTGTTAACTGGAATTTCTCACCCTGAGCAAATATTCCGTTAACAGATTCAATTTCGGATTGCATTGCCTTTTGCCAATGGCGACAATCAGCATCTTCCATTCCTTCCTTGTACGTAAAGGGATCATCGTCATCTAGGAGATTTTTTATAGATTCTCTTACACCGATGTATCTTTTGGGTTGTCTTCTAACCCTCCAACTAAAACGAGGTATGGTAGATTGTTGATCTTATGTTGGTGCAGAACTTACAGTTGAGGCTAGGTTGTGAAACCTATTGTGGAATTGTATCTCTCAAAAGCTCATTCAGGAAAATTTTACTTTTAGGCATAAAATTATTCATAGTCCTTTTCAAGAAATTTAACATTTGTCGAAATAAATACTTTAAGATTTGAAGGACTATAGAAAGTGTTAACGGGAAATTTGTTTAGGATGACCACTACCATGAAAGTGGTGGCCGGGGTCAGTACCGTTCATACCTGACCTGATCTTGTATGAATATGAAGGAGGATGAAATCGTAGGTAGGAAACAAGCTATCTCACCCGTCGGGCTTCGTGCTTATGTAGTAGATCAGAGGACCTCAAGGAGACAAGCCATCGTGCCCGTCAGGCTTCATGCTTATGAAGTAGATCTTGGGAGCTTTGAGGTTCTCTTGCTGGCATGAAGTGGTTGATCTTGGTCCTGTACCTTGGTCAATGTAGGAGCCCGTCATGGTACCTGGAGCGCGGTTCTGGAGCTCGATTCTTTCATGTAATTCCCTGACCTAGATATCAAGTAAGGAGGGGGCTTATCTAGCTCCAGTGTCGGAGAGCTCAATTTCTGCCATAGAGGTGATGTAGGAGAGCCCATCTACTTTCTTCAAGCTAGTCTGGGTGGTTTCTCCTCATCTTGATATGCGACTTTAGCATGTAGATGGGAAGATAAGAGCGCTAGGTCCAACAGGGTAGGAATCTAGCTTCGTTTCCTTAGGTCTTCATTGTTGTTTCCCGATCTCATGTAAGAAAGATTAAAGAGCTAGGACCAATGAGGTCAGTTCCTAGCCCGCATACACACATGCGTAACACAGTAGATAATAGGAAATACACAAGTATTTTGTAGAGAGAGATGGACTAACCAAGGGGGAAAAAGTATCATGAATGATCACATGCTAAAAAACCCCAAGACAGTATCCAGAGGAAGGAGGAATACCCTTCCTCATGTATATATCAGAGAATGCTCCGGGGAGTTTACAAGAATGGTGAAGTAATACAACGTAGTTGCCCCGGAGAGCTTATAATGGTGGTCGAATGTAGACCGATAACGGTATATTCAAGGTAAAGGTAATACATATATTGATGATGTTGAGAGATCTTTAAACGAAGCATGTCTGTCTTCTGTCATTGATCGGAGCCTGATACTATGCCTATTACAGGCATAATTATAAATGGTGACTACCTTGGCGTGCAAGTCCAGGATTCTTTAATCTTCCTTTAATGTAGTTGATCGGATCGTGGCTAATATCTCGGAGGGGATGTGTTTGTTTCCTCTTTGGACTCTTTTTTCCTTGATAAGCAGGATTTTCTGTTATAGTTGACCCCAAAGAATAAGTTGTGGAGGATATCTTGGAGGAAAAGGTATTTGTTTCCTCTTTGGACTCTTTCACTAATGACGACCATTAAAGAGCTGAATATTCTCTTTATTAATGGTGTTTATCATGTCATTAACTGGGTTGACTGCCTCCATTAATGCGGTTGACCTCATTAATGGTACTTTAAATGTCATGGAAGTCAATCCTCTCTTCCTACGTTTCCGAGAGAAGAGTTCTAGTTCTGCATGTCACTTTGGAGAGGTACTTCATGGAGGTTACCTGAGGTGACATTGGATATTTCTTGATGTCGGGGGACCCAGGTCCTTTCCTGTCGACCTAGCTTCGGGCTTTATCGCGGTATAAGGAGTTTGATGCGGTCTCGTCGGGCTTTATTTGGTAGGCCTAGACAAGTGAAAGATGCTCAGATGGTATGGACAGCCTCGCCTTGCTCCTCTAGGATCACGTGGTAGCTTGACCTCGGGGACCTTGACACCCCGTCATATAAGCCCGAATTCAGAACCTTGCAGGAAGGCTAGGAAGTGGAAAATTCTTCTTTTGTCCCTAGCTAAATTTTGCTATTAACAGAAGTCCCCTCTGACTTGAACACCGGTAAGTATTTGGGGTTGGAGTCTAGATATTGTACTACATGAAGAATTTTACTTGTCGCTTCTTACTTTTAACCAGAATTGCTCCCAGTGTTCGGCTTAAAGAATAGGGGTACTATTCATTCCTGCAAAATAAATGAGCGTGTTGCTCGATCATGTCGGATGAAGCTTTAACGGTTAATATAGGTACCTAGAGTTCCTTTTCCAGGAATCACGGTACTTAGATGAGATGGCTAAATGATCCCAGTAGACATCTATGCCATCAAGATCCTTCCTAGTAGGGTTGGCCCGACCAAGGCATCAGGAGCGCTATCTAACTATATCCTGGTATTTTGATCTGGATGACAAGTATGCTCTTATACTCAGACCCATCTTGGGGGTCGTAGCCCGACCAAGGCATTAGGAGCGCTATCTAGCTATATCATGGTATTTTGATCAGGATGGCAATTATGCTCTTACACTCGGATCCTTTTTGGGGGTGGTAACCCGACCAAGGCATCAGGAGCACTATCTAGCTATATCCTGGTATAGTGATCTGGATGACAACTATGCTCTTAAACTCAGATCCTTCTTGGGGGTCGTAGCCTGACCAAGACATCAGGAGCGCTATCTAGCTATATATTGGTGTCGTGATCTGGATGGCAACAATACTCTTACACTCAGACCCTTCTTGGGGGTCGTAGCCCGACCAAAGCATTAGAAGCGATATCTAGCTATATCCTGGTATTTTGATCCGGATGGTAACTATGCTCTTACACTCAGACCCTTCTTGGGGGTCGTAACCCGACCAAGGCATTAGGAGCGCTATCTAGCTATATCCTGGTATTTTGATCCGGATGCCAACTATGCTCTTACACTAAGACCCTTCTTGAGGGTTGTAACCTGACCAAGGCATCATGAGCGCTATCTAGCTATATCCTGGTATTTTTATCGGGATGGCAACTATGCTCTTACACTTGGATCCTTCTTGGGGGAGGTCACCCGACCAAAGCATCTGGGGAGATGAGGGGGCTTCCCCGATCAATCCCTGATCTCGAGATTTGGATGGAAAATTTGGTCTTACACTTAGACCCTTCTTGGAAGAGGGTGGTGCCCGGCCGAGGCATCATATGCGCTATCTAGCTATTTCCTGGTCTCGAGGCGATCATTGTCGAAATACCATGGCATTCCTCCTGGAGCTATTTATCCAATCCGGGGTATCATGAGGGCTATGGAGCACTCCTGTTGATGGCGATCCTCCTGGAGGGATTTTATCCGGTCCAGGGCATTGGAAGTGCGGTGTAGCTCTCTTGGTGATGGTGATCATATGAGATCTACTACGGATACCGAAATCAAAAGAGATGCAAACTCATGGCGATCTAATACGAAGTTGTATCAATGCATGGTGGTCTCGGTTGATAACCAGTCTCGCTCTAGGAGTTCTTTAACGAGTAGAATCTCTTGAGATGATGCTAAGGCCATCGCTCCTTACACTGGAGTACTGAGAAAATATTGAGCTTCTAGTCCTCAAGTGATGTAAATGGTTTGGAAGTCCGCTTGGGGTAGAGTAGAGTGTTCTACAGTCGTAATCGAGCTCGAGACCCTACTGTGATTGAATCAGAACCTTTGTGTGCTCCCCGAACAGATCGAGACCTCGATGGCTCACAAGGGCATTGGAAGGCCCAGTACAAATGGAGAGGAACCATCGGTATGATAATCTCCATGAGCAAGATGGTGTTTGCTAAGGTCGAGCTCGTGCCAGCCAAGGAGGATGGTTACTTCTTCAACCCACGACCACATGGTGGGAGTGGTTTAAACTCTACATGGTAGCGTGGCTACCTTGGGAGCCAATGTGGGTTCTTCATTTGCTGAAGAATGCTTCTGTGTTGCTTGCTATGCAGCTCTAGCTATTCTTCCCTCTTACCTAATCATCATTGGAGGATGGATACCTTGAATAGATCACAGAGAAAGTTGAGAGTTACCTGGGTCTGCTTTGACTGAAGCTTAAAATTATTGAGATGATGGATGCGCAGATGATGAGAAGGACTTGGTTCCCATTTCTACTTTCATGTCTAGTTGTGTTGAGGCAGGAACTACCTTGAAGTCCTCTGCTGCTGTAGATGCATGTGGGGCTTTAAGCCTGCCTACCTCTCTATCTGAATCTGTCAAGTAGAGGTTCAGATTGGTGTTACCAAGGTAGGAAAGGAAAGAGAGGTAGAAGATATCTCGATTGATCCAACTGAGGAGATGGAGGTCAAGGCCGACTGAAGTTGATCCAACCAAGGTTGTGGAAGCTGGCCTATAGAGGTAGATCGGGACCAAGGTACCTCTCTAGGGTGATGAATGGCCCCATACAAGTGGAGATGAGACACTGGCCTAGTAAATGTATGGAGACATGCTTGGGATTCTAGAAGTTTACTGTGATGGAGAGAAGACTTTGGACCCTTCCGGGATAAGTGGTGACTCACTTGAGCAATGGATGACCCTATATCAATTGAGATGGGCAACCTGTCTGGTACCGTTCCAGAGGCATACTTGGGATTTAAATGAGCCCAACAACTGAGAGAAAACTCTTAACCATGCTGAAACGAAACAGGAGCTCAGTGGCTCACTTTGGCGTTGACAGGCCCTGTATAAGAGGCGAGGAGCCATTTGGCCTTGCAGTGAGGTTGCTGCTCCAGAGGTTAGACTAGACATGTAAGAGGCCTTACCAAGAGTGGGAAACCTTAGGGCTCTCCTCGATCAGATCAAGCTTCGATGGCTCAAGGGCGATGAATGACTCTATACATATAGAGCGAAGCCACCGGTCTTGTAGCGATGCTACCACTCTAGAAGCTTGCTTAGGCACGTATGTGGCCTTGCCAAATGTGGGAAGCTTCTGAGAGATCCTCGATCGGATCGGGCTTCGGTGGCTTGCTAGGGCGGTGAATAGCCTGGTAAAAATAGAGCGAAGCCACCAGAGGTACTGGTCCAAATGCATGCTCATGATCCTAGAAGTCCCCAGCAACTGAGAGAGGGCTCTGGACCCTGCTGGAATGAATCGAGAGCTCAGTGGCTCACTTGGGCGTTAACAGGCCATGTATAAGAGGTGAGGAGCCACTTGGCCTTACAGTGAGGCTGCTGCTCCAGAGGTTAGATTAGTCATGTAAGAGGCCTTACCAACAGTGGGAAACCTCTGGGCTCTACTCGATCAGATTGGGCTTCGGTGGCCTGCTTGGGTGATGAATGACCCGATACATATAGAGCGAAGCCACCGGTCTTGTAGCGATGCTACCGCTCTAGAAGCTTGCTTAGGCACGTAGGTGGCCTTACCAAATATGGGAAGCTTCTGAGAGCTCCTTGATATGATTGTGTTGCGGTGGCACGCTAGGGCGGTTAATGGCCCGGTAAATATGGAGCGAAGCCACCAGAGGTACTGGTCCAGATGCATGCTCGGGATTCTAGAAGTCCCAAGCAAATGAGAGAGGGCTCTTGACCCTGCTGGAATGAATCGAGAGTTTAGTGGCTCACTTTGGCGTTGACAGGCCCTGTATATAAGGTGAGGAGCCACTTGGCCTTATAGTTAGGCTGCTGCTCCAGAGGTTAGATTAGGCATGTAGGAGGCCTTACCAAGAGTGGAAAACCTCTAGGTTCTCCTCGATCAGATCGGACTTCAGTGGCTTGCTAGGGCGATGAATGACCCGATACATATAGAGCGAAACTACCGATCTTGTAGCGATGCTACCGCTTTAGAAGCTTGCTTAGGCACGTAGGTGGCCTTACCAAATGTCGGAAGCTTCTGAGAGCTCCTCGATCGGATCAGGCTTCAGTGGCTTGCTAGGGCGGTGAATAACCTGGTAAAAATGGAGCGAAGCCACCAGAGGTACTGGTCCAGATGCATGCTTATGATCCTAGAAGTCCCCAGCAACTGAGAGAGGGCTCTGGACCCTGCTGGAATGAATCGAGAGCTCAATGGCTCACTTGGGCGTTGACAGGCCATGTATAAGAGGTGAGGAGCCACTTGGCCTTACAGTGAGGCTGCTGCTCCAGAGGTTAGATTAGGCATGTAAGAGGCCTTACCAAGAGTGGGAAACCTCTGGGCTCTACTCGATCAGATTGGGCTTCGGTGGCCTGCTAGGATGATGAATGACCCGATACATATAGAGCAAAGCCACCGGTCTTGTAGCGATGCTACCGCTCTAGAAGCTTGCTTAGGCACGTAGGTGGCCTTACCAAATATGGGAAGCTTCTGAGAGCTCCTTGATCGGATTGTGTTGCGGTGGCTCGCTAGGGCGATGAATGGCCCGGTAAATAAGGAGCGAAGCCACCAGAGGTACTGGTCCAGATGCATGCTCGGGATTCTAGAAGTCCCAAGCAAATGAGAGAGGGCTCTTGACCCTGCTGGAATGAATCGAGAGTTCAGTGGCTCACTTTGGCGTTGACAGGCCCTGTATATAAGGTGAGGAGCCACTTGGCCTTATAGTGAGGCTGCTGCTCCAGAGGTTAGATTAGGCATGTAGGAGGCCTTACCAAGAGTGGGAAACCTCTAGGCTCTCCTCGATCAGATCGGACTTTGGTGGCTTGCTAGGGCGATGAATGACCCGATACATATAGAGCGAAACTACCGGTCTTGTAGCGATGCTACCGCTTTAGAAGCTTGCTTAGGCACGTAGGTGGCCTTACCAAATATGGGAAGCTTCTGAAAGCTCCTCGATCGGATCAGGCTTCGGTGGCTTGCTAGGGCGGTGAATGGTCAGGTAAACATGAAGCGAAGCCACCGGAGGTACTAGGCTTCCGAGGAGCTATCGATGTATCAGAATGGTTCCGCTATATAGAAGATCTGAGTAGGTTCACTTCATAGGAGTAGCATAATGAACTGGTTCCACCAGGAATCCCACGTACCATATTTGCTCCACAATGAACGAAACTCGTTAAATGAAAAAATGAGCACCACATGCGATACATAGGCGATGTAGACAAGTATGGAGAAAAGACATTGTATATAGTAAATGATATTCATGAATAATGAATCTGTTACCTCGATAGTATAATGATACTCATGTAGAGACATAGAGGCTTTCAAAAGGGGTATGGAAATTTCCCACAGACAGCGCCAGAAAGTGTTAACAGGAAATTTGTTTAGGATGAGAAATCCCTATTAACGCTCTCGAAACCACTACCGCGAAAGCGGCGGTTGGAGTCGGTGCCGTTGATACCTGACCTGATCTTGTATGAATATAAAGGAGGATGAAATCGTAGGTAGAAAACAAGACATCCTGCCAGTCGGGCTTCGTGCTTATGTAGTAGATTTGAGGAGCTCGAGGAGACAAGCCATCCTGCCCGTCGGGCTTCATGCTTATGAAGTAGATCTGGGGAGCTTTGAGGTTCTCTTGCTGGCATGAAAGGGTTGATCTTGGTCCTGGTCTTGGTCCATGTCCTCGATCAGGGTCGGAGCCCATCATGGTCCCTGAAGCCCGGTTCTGGAGCTCGATTCCTTCCTGTAATTCCCCGACCAACATAACAAGTAAAGAGGGGGCTTATCTTGCTCCAGTGTCGGAGAGCTAGATTTCTGCCATAGAGGTGATGCAGGAGAGCTCATCGACTTCCTTCAAGCTGGTCTTGGTTGTTTCTCCTCATTTTGATATGCGACTTTAGCATGTTGATAGGAAGATAAGAGCGCTAGGTCCAGCATGGTAGGAATCTAGCTCGTTTCCTTAGTCTTCGTTGTTGTTTCCCGATCTTATGTAAGAAAGATTAGAGAGCTAGGACTAATGAGGTCGGTTCCTAGCCCGCATACACACATGTGTAACACAATAGATAATAGGAAATACACAAGTCTTTTGTTGAGGGAGATAGACTGACCAAGGGGGAAAAAGCATCATGAATGATCACATGCTGAAAAACCCGAAGGCAGTATCCAGAGAATGGAGGAATACCCTTCCTTATGTATATATTAGAGAATGCTCCGGGGAGATTACAAGAGTGGTAAAGTGATACAACTTAGTTTCTCCGGAGAGCTTACAATGGTGGTCGAATGTAGACCGATGGTATAATCTAGGTAAAGGTAATACATACATTGATGATGTCGAGAGATCTTTAAATGAAGCATGTCTGTCTTCTGTCATTGATCGAAGCCTGATACTATGCCTTTTACAGGCATATTTATAAATGGTGACTATCTTGGCATGCAAGTCTAGGATTCTTCAATCCTCCTTTAATGTAGTTGATCGGATCGTGGCTAATATCTCGGAGGGGATGTGTTTGTTTCCTCTTTTGACTCTTCTTTTCTTGATAAGCGGGATTTTATGTTATAATTGACCCCAAAGAATAGGTTGTGGAGGATATCTTGGAGGAAAAGGTATTTGTTTCCACTTTGGACTCTTTCACTAATGACGGCTATTAAAGAGTTGAATAGTCTCTTTATTAATGGTGTTGATCATGTCATTAACAGGGTTGACTGCCTCCATTAATGTGGTTGACCTCATTTATGGTACTTTAATTGTCATGGAAGTCAATCCTCTCTTCACGTTGCCGAGAGAAGAGCTCTAGTTCTGCATGTCACTTTGGAGACGTACTTCATGGAGTTTACCTGAGGTGACATTTGATATTCCTTGAGGGCGAGGTACCCTAGGATCCAGTACAGTGGCGGAGTCCCTCAGACACCTCTCGACTGTCACGGAGCTAGATGTTGGTCTTCCCATGGAGCTTGTGCTAACAATTTTAGAGGAAAAATATCTCATTGGGTTCCAACCTTGTAGTTGGGAGCTTGGTTTAGCTACGCCGAGCTTTATCATGGAGCCTGACCAAATTATACAGGCTTCATAGCGGTAGCGGGCTTAGCTAGCAGGCCTTGGTAAGATGTTTGAAATAAACAAGCGACCTTGGCTCGCTTCTGGAAGGGTGGAGAGGTACGCTCGAGTAACGCTCTTGCTAATTGATTTAACCATACCATGATCTACAGTGGATCTTGGCGCTTTTGGTGAAGACGGGGCTTTACAGGCTTCTTCCTTTTATGCTCGGACAGGTCGAGATTATACCTCGAAGAGGCAGAAGTGCCTTTGCAAGCCAAGTTTGGCACCTTGAAGGTCTCCTATTGAATATAAAGATAGTAGCAAGCTCTAGAAGAGTGTCACGAGATACCTTGATGTCGGGGGGCCCAGATCCTTTCACGTCGACCTAGCTTCGGGCTTTATCCTGGTATAAGAAGCTTGATGCGGTCTCGTCGGGCTTTATTTGGTAAGCCTGGACACGTGCGAGATGCTCAGATGGTATGGGCGGCCTCGCCTTGCTCCTGTAGGATCATGTGGTAGCTCAACCTCAGGGACCTTGACACCCCATCATATAAGCCTGAATTCAGACCCTTGCAGGAAGACTGGGAAGTGGAAAATTCTTCTTTGGTCCCTAGCCAAATTTTGCTATTAACAGAAATAATATCCTTAGGTTCCTTTTGGATACCTTACAGGTATGCAGTTTCACAACGAGACTCAATCTTTTCTGTTTTTCCTTTTAACACGTGCGCATGACAGCAAAATATCCTTAAATATTGTATACTAGGCTTTCGCTTGATCCACAATTCATGCGGCGTTTTACGAACCGACTTAGATGGTACATCATTTAGAATGTACATAGCAGTTTGTAAAGTATATCCCTAAAAATAATTAGGAATAGTTGAATAACTCAACATAGACCTAACCATGACCAAAAGAGTTCTATTTCTCCTTTCTGCCACCCCATTTTGTTGAGGTATACCTGCTGCAGAAAACTGAGAAATTATCCCATTATCAATAAGATATTGCTGAAACTCATCAGATAGATATTCTCCACCACAATCAGACCTCAAGTTTTGTACGCGTTTCTCAAGCTGATTTTCTACTTCAGCTTTAATTGCTTTGAACATGTCAAAAACATCTTACTTATGTCTCATGAGAGACGCATAGCCAAATCTTGAGTAATCATCCGTGAAAGTTATGAAGTACTCATATCTACCTCTAGCTTGAATGCTCATAGGTCCACACTTATCAATGTGAATCAATCCTAAACATTCAGTGGCTCTTGTGCCTTTGGTCGTGAAAGACCTTCTGGTCATCTTACCTTCCAGACAAGATTCACAAGTTGGTAGATCATCAACCTTTAAGTCACTTAAAGGTCTATCACTAACCAATATTTTGATCCTATCAAGGTTAATATGACCTAGGCGCAAATGTCATAGGTAGGTTTCATCTTTTGACAATTTTACTCTTTTATGATTACGTTCCGTTGATTCCGTGTCTAACAAGTGAGACATATTGCTATGCAAATAGAATAAACCGTTTTCTAATGTACCTTTACAAATAATTTTGTCTTTCTTACTAATAATAAAAGCTTTATTAAAAATAACCGAATATCCAAATTTATTTAAACAAGAAACTGAAATTAAATTCCTCTTGAATTGAGGTACATAATAAACATCTATTAATCTAAATGCCAACTAGAATCTAGATTGACTCTAATATCTCTCACTGCACTGGCAGACACCAACGCTCCATTGACTAAACGCAAGATGAATTCATTCTCATTCAGTCTTTTCCTTTCCTGAAACCTCTTCTAGTTAGGCCCAAGCTGCTTTTTCTTCTGTTGTTTCTTGATCTTCCTACAGGTTTTAACAGTAGCAACTTTACTAACGGTATGAATCTCTTGACCCTTGCCTTTCACAAGGATTTCCTGGTGCTTTGAACATCTTGCATAAGGCCTTGCAAGGTGTATTCCTTATTGTTCAAGGTGTAATCCAACTTGAACTGATTAAAGGAATCTGACAGTTAGTTGACGATCATGTCAATTTTTGTCTCACCATCTATCTCAACACCAGTGAGTTCAACAATGTTGAGATGTGCTATGACTTTCATCATGTGATCTTTCACAGCCTGTCCAGGTTTCATCCTAAGATTCATGAAAGCAGTCACTGATTTTCTCTTAATCGTCCTAGACCTCATAGCATACATCTCTTCTAAAGACATCATTACATCGGCAACATACTTCATTCTTTCATGTTGCTGTTGCAACAAGTCAGAGACGGTGGCCATAATGTAACATTTAGCCATCTCATCTAAAGTTATCCACTGCTGATACTCGTCTCTTTGCACCTCAGTAGAGTTTTCATTAGAAGTAGGTGGTTTAGGAGTAGATAGAACGAACTTATGCTTTTCAGATTACAATAATAGCCAAATTTTCCTTTTCCACGTGACAAAATTATTACCAGTTAAAGTATTATCTTTTAGGATATTGATTAGGGATGGGGTCATGATTTTTTTTTAATAACAAAAATTATATAAGTAAACAATCATAATAAAGCACTTTTGAATATTTATCTTAAATTATATAAAATAATTCAATAGTAAAATTCAATGATGATCCAACACCCATAAATGTCAAGCCTCTTTTGGAAGTTCAAACCATTTACTAGTTGGACTAGGTCCCACCTAACTGTTAACATAACAACCAACATTTTCAATTTTAGCCTTGCAATTTTATTAACAAGAACTCTTGGGAGTGTGTTACCAAGTTATCAACCTTCAATATAATCCCTCACGAATATCCCTTCTTTAGGAGTAGATATCGTTTAGGTTAATTGTCTAGTCTATCCTTATAAGGAAGTATCTTGCTAAATTCCATTCATGAATACCTCTTGGGGGGTTATTACACGAAACATAAAGCTCAACTAAACTTGGAGGCCGTATGTGTTCCAAAAAACCTTCTCCCACTCAATTATTTAAGGCGTGTGATTGAATTCCATAGAATGATTTACCATGTTATCTATATGCCAATTAGATACCTAAACCATTCAATGCATGTTCGTACTAAAAGAGATATATGAGTGGCACTCCTATTCTATATGACTTGTTATCAAACATGGACAAACATTGCAATATTAAAGAAAATATAAATAGCTACAATTTTGGTCAATCTTAGAAAAGTAAGTAAATTACAGGTCTTGGAATACAAAAACTCTTTTCTTGGTGAACAAGTTTTCACGCGAACATCGTCCGTTTGGACATCCCTCGGCTGCCTCTAATGGGCGTGCACATCCTTGGCTTCATAAAAGGCTGCCGTGCGCAGCCCATGGCATCCATGGCGCTGCCGCAGTCCGTGCCACAACAATCGTGGCCTCTCGCTCATTCACACGCACGATTGTTGCTATGGCACCCACGGTACCAAACTTGTTCCGGTTGCTCCCAATTCTTCAAATCTTCGAATCTTCGATACTTGAATATATTACAACAATATTTTAAACAAACAAATACTGCAGTTTTTTTATTATTACAACAATAAAATATATAAAAAACTTAGTAACAACCAAGAATGAAATTATGGAGATGATAGACCACCATTCTTGTTACAGTCCCAAAACAAAAAGTACATTGAAATTGTTAATAGTAAAATTTGGCTAGGGGACCAAAGAGAAATTTTCCACTCTCCTAGATCGAGTCAAAGCCTAATTCGCCATTCATGGGAACTCGGGTAAGCCTTAAAGCTACCTTGCAAAAGCAGGAAAGGATCATCGGGCTGCAGAACTATCAGGATTGAAGCTAGGCACGACCAGGTAAAGCCCACACTCGAACACTGGAATTCCGGCTTCTCGAGATCACCTATCCCGGGACCTCGGTTCTTAGGGTCGGGATCCAAAACCACCCTTTGAAAGCGAGGAAGGATCGCCGACCTTAAGAAGCACTCGAAGTGAAGCCTGACACAAACAAGAATGAGCTCCTTCCAGGTCAAGGCTTCTTGAGGTCAGATTTAACTCATAGCCTAAGCCAGAAGCCCACCAACCACTCCAAAAGCCCGTTGTCCCTGTCTGATATGAAGAGAGAGCCTCCAAGTGGATCAGGTTCATGCTATAGCTAATTCGCTAAGGGATGCCCGTAGCCTACCTAGACATGAAAGAAGAATCTCGCCTAATCTACACTACTCCCAGTAAATGCCCACAAGGCCGTCCCAAGCTTCTGAAACCAGAACTAAAGCATGGATCTACCTCGCTCTATGAAACAATAGGCAACTAACTTGATAACCTCAATGAAGAATCATGTAATGAATACACACAAGATCATATCTACCTTATAACGAACATTAAATTATGTATACGTGTAAGACAAAAATTTGGTTCCAAAGAGGAAACAAACTTATCTCCACCAACGATAATGTTGAGTCCATTATTCACTCGAAGTCAACGACTTTTAAATAGAGGATAACACCCGATAAGGAGGGAACATGTTCAGATAATCAGGGCGGTTGATACACATGTTCAAATTATTTCAGCCATGTATAAATATGCCCAAGCATTCCCTCGAAGAGGAGGAGAGCAAGATATAGATGAGAGATTAAGAGAATTGAGCAAGGCCTAATTTCTGTGATCAGAACACGACACCTTTGTATCTACTATTTGACAGGCACGAGGTTGCCACCCTTCTATGCCTTATAGAGATTGTGAGTGAATATGAGAGATTTTTGTATAGCACGAGTGATCAATAATAAAGCTCTCATTTGCCATCACATTATCATTCAAATATTCGTTTATATCTTAACAGGTCAGATATCTAAGGTACTGACTCTGGCCACCACCTACGTGGTAATGGTCTTGAGGGTGTTAGTTGGAATTTCTCATCCTGAGCTAATATCCAGTTAACACTTTCTGGCACCGTCTGTGGGAAGTTTCCACACCATCATTTTTATAATCATAAGTTTGTTGTTTAACAGTAATCATGAGGCTTCGATCCTCCTAAGGACAACCTGGCACATCTGAACAACCTTCCGCTACCTCGACACGAAAGGTTCCGAAGAAAGGAAGAAAATCCCCAGACCAACCAGCCAGCCGCTATACAGGTTTTGGATCCCCCTATGAGAAGCCAGGTCACGCTTGACCAACAAATGGAGGCCTTCATGGAAAACATCTACCTTCAACTGCTAACTGAGGGTATTACTGTCCAACAAGCAAACCTCTACAATCAAGGAGAACCAAACAGGCCTAGAACCCAGTAACCCACCTTTGATCGACTGGACCTACCCCTCCGGAGCCAGCTCGTAATAGAACTTGACACCGGCCCTTGATCTGGGTTAGGTAAAGGCCCATGCCCCCCGTTCCAGAAGCCTTACCGCGTTACCAACCCAGGCAAGTTAAGTCCGCGATGAATGAGTTACCAACCCAGGAAAGTTACCAATAGCTCTCTAGTTTGGTCACCTTCATCTCCACTATTCGACATGCACCGAGTTGCCACCACCTTACACCTCCGAGAGACTGTGAGAAAACTAGAGAGCTATTTGTATCTTAAATAAATCAATAATAAAGATCCATCTTACTATTATTACATTCCAGCCGCTCATCTATCTCTTAACTAGGACGGGAACCAACGGTACCGACCCCGGCCACCACTTTCGTGGTAGTGGTATCGAGGGTGTTAACTGGAATTTCTCAACCCGAGCAAATTTCCTGTCAACACTTTCTGGCGCCGTCTGTGGGAAACCTCTCACACCACCATCTTTTTACATTCAAAAAGTTTGTTATTTCAAAGTCATCATGAAGCTCCGCTCCTCACAAGAGCAGCAGGGCACCTCAGGACAACCTTCTGCTACATCGAAATGAAAGGTCCCGAGGAAAAGGAGAAAATCCAGGCTCTATAGCCAGATTCCCATCTAGCCAGCTACTGTGCGGGATCTGGATCCCCTTCTGATAAGCCAGGTCGAGCTTGACCAACAAGCGGCGGCCTTTGTAGAGAACGTCCACCTTCGACTACTCGCTGAGGGTATCGCTATCCTACAAACAGGTCTCTGCAACAGAGGGAATCAAGCAGGCCTAGGGCTAGGCAACCCGCATTTGATCGATTGGGACCTGCCCCTCGGGAATCAACTCGTAACAAAGTGGGGCTCCCGACCACGATCCGGGATAGGCTAGGGCCCATGCACCATGTGTCCCAAACGGCTGCCATGCTACCAACCACGACAAGTCAGATCCGCGACAGATGTCCTTCCTCGGGGACGAGAAGCGCTCTTCCACCCAATGACTACAAGGAAGGAAGCCCAGGGTAAAGATGAAGAAAGTCAGCAAAGCCCCCAAGCGATCCCCCTCCGAAGAAGGAACCGGGTAGAGGTCACCAGTTCATCAGAGGGATCTGATGGTGAGGAATCCGAGATTGACTTGAGGAAGTCCGAAAGCAAGCTACATAGGGATCAGTTGGCAGAGCTACAGAAAGAGGTCCAATTGATGAAGAAGGGGAAGTACAAAGAGGACAAGAAAGTTCCTCTAAGTGAAATGAACGCCTCTTCAACAGAAGGATCCGGGAGGCAAGGCTCCCGCCTAAGTTCAAAATGTCAGCTGACAGGTTTTCTGGGACTGAAGATCCGCTGGGCTACTTAGAGAGCTTCATTCAACAGATGGAGGTCCAGAACACAACCAGGGCCGCTATGTGTCGAATGTTCCCCACAACACTCACGAATTATGCTAAGACCTGGTTTAGGAAACTACCCGCTGGGAGCGTGGATTCCTTCACCAAGTTATCAACCGATTTCTGCTCATAATTTTAGGGAGTTTAGCCCTGACTAAAGGACCCAATCCATCTACAATACGTGATCCAGGAAAGAGGGGGAACTTGTCTGGCTTATGTCTAGCGTTTCTATAAGGAAGTCATCCAGATGGGGGTCTTCACCGAGAGAGAAACCCTCGCCAACTTCATAAAAAACTTATGGGCGGGAAAACTATTCCGGTCTTTTGCCAAGAGACCTCCGAAAACCTACCAGGAAGCCTATGATCGGGCTTTGGAACAGATCAAGGTCGACGAACAGCTCAAGGTCAAGATGGATCATGACAACATTAGAGCCGAAAAGTGTAAAAAGAAGGAAACTCCCAGACCCGAGCAAGATCAGAAAAGCAGGAACAAACCCCCTAAGAAATCAAAATACGGTTTCCCTCTTCCTCAGCCCAAATCAGAAAGGTATCTAGATAAACGGGCTATTTCTAAAGCTTTACCACCTCCCAGAATAGTGGCCCTTATAGCCCGCGATGAGAGGGGGTACGACCATTACACTCCCTTGAATGGATCCCGAGAAACAGTCTACCTCGCCATACGGAATAAGGGTTTGTTACAGAATCCCGCTCCTATGAAAGCCTCGGTCGATAAAAGAAATTGTTACAAATATTGCAACTTTCATAAGGACGTAGGGCACAATACTTCAGAATGCTACATGCTTGATAGAGTTCTTACAACAAGGCAGGGAGAACATTCAGACTGGAAGAGAGGTGCAAGCCGAGATCAGGGAACATGCTGAGAAGAGGAAGGGAGAGCAGGCGTACCTGATGCAACAAATTCAGGTAATACACTCTATCAGCGGAGGTCCCACTTTGGCCGGCACCTCCAACAATTTTAGGAAAAACCATACGAGGAAGGTCCCTCGTACAGACGAGTGGCGGGATATCTTCAAGGTAGACCAGAGATCGACCAACCCCTCCTAGTTGTCTCAGATCATCTTTACTGAAGCAGATGTCTTTAACACCGTGCAGCCACATGATGACCACAAGGTCATTACAGTATAAATTGCCAACTTCATGGTGCACCGCGTGCTCATCGACACAGGTAGTAGCATCGTCATTCTGTTCAAAAACACTTTGGAAAAACTAAACTTGAAGCAATGGTGCTACAACAGTTGTACTACTCCATTATATGGTTTCACTGGGGACTCTATCACACCCGTAGGATCAAAAATCCTACCAGTGATCATCGGAGCCGCACCTCTCCAGTAAAACATCATGACCGACTTCGTGGTGATACATACCCCGTCGGTCTACAACGCAATATTAGAGAGACCATTCCTATCATCCCTGAAAGGGGTTCTTTCTATTTACTACAATGTCCTGAAGTTCCCGGTAGGAGACAAGGTGGGAGAGGTTCGAGGTGATCAGCAAGCAGCTAGGAAATGCTACGTAGTATCATCTAACCCAGCAGCTCTAGCTAAACAGCTCCTCCAAGTAACGACTATCCAAGGCTGGATAACCCTGGCACTAAACCTGAAAGACGAAGGCTCCATCTATTGTCCCGAAGAATGCCTTGTGATGCCCGATATGGAAGAACAGAGAAGGGAATGGGCCAGCAGCCATTCGATCGATAAGTTAGAGGAGATTCCTGTTCGACTAAGAGATCCCTCGACGGTCGTCAAGATAGGAGCTCCCTTGGAGCCAGGAATGAAAGAGGGGTTTATTAGGCTCCTCACAGAATTCAAAGATATTTTCCCCTAGAGTCATACGGAGATACCGGGGATCCCGATGACATTAGCTGCACATCAGCTGGCGGTGAATCCGACCTTCAAGCCCATCAAATAGAAAAGGTGCCACTTCAACACTGAAAGAAATATGGCGGTTCAAGAAGAGGTGGATAAACTCACCCAATCAGGCTTCATTCCAGAAGCCCGTTACCCCGAATGGCTCGCAAACGTGGTCATGGTCACGAAGGCGAATGGAAAGTGGAGTATGTGCATGGACTACACCGACCTCAACCGGGCATGCCCGAATGACAGTTTCCCTCTGCCAAAAATTGATCAGTTGGTCGATTCCACCTACGGGAACAAACGCTTAAGCTTTATGGATGCATTTTCTGGCTACAATCAGATTATGATGCATCCCACGGACCAAGAAAAAACCAGATTCATCACCGCGTAAGGCCTATACTGCTACAAGGTGATGCCTTTCGGTCTTAAAAACACTGGAGCTACTTACCAGTGGTTAGTCAACCTTTTGTTCAACCTCGAAATTGGAAGGTCTATGGAGGTGTATATCGATGATATGATCACTAAATCTTTGACCTCAGAAGGCCACCTGAACGACCTTCATAGGACCTTTACAATTCTAAGGGAAAACCAGATGAGGTTGAACCCTTTTAAATGCGCATTTGGTGTAACTACGGGCAAGTTTCCGGGCTTCATGGTCCACAAGAGAGGCATAGAGGCTAACCCAGAAAAAATCATGGCTATCTTGGATCTAGAATCCCCCACACCTCTTAAACAGTTTCAAGCCTTGACCGGATAGGTAACAGCGCTGAACAGGTTCATCTCCCGGTCTACCGATAAGTGCCTACCATTCTTCAAAGCTGATAAGCAGAGAAGAAACATGAAATGGGATCAGGAGAGCGAACAGGCTTTCCAAGCTTTGAAAAGATACCTAACAAGCCCTCCTCTGCTGGTCCAGCCAAATCCTGGAGAAGAGCTCCAAATATACTTGGCCGTTTCATAAACCACTGTGAGCAAGGCCTTGGTCAACGAATGCGGGGATAAAATCCAGCGACCTATCTCATATGTGAGTCACACTCTAACCAATCCCGAAAAGAACTACACTCTGCTAGAGAAACTCACTTATGCCTTGGTGACCTCAGTAAGGAAACTCCATCATTTCTTTCATGCTCATTCAATAGTAGTGGTGACGGACCAACCCCTCCGTCAGTTCTTGCAAAGGCCGGATGTTTCTGGAAGGCTAGTTCTATGGGCCCTAGAGCTTACCTAATTTGATTTAAAGTATAAGCCTAGAATCACGATAAAAGCTCAGGCACTAGCGGACTTTGTAGCCGAGCTTTCAGTACCTTCAGATCAGTCAACCTCCGCGGTAACAGATGTCACCCTTGAGAGGATTCCAGAATCTAGCAACTGGCCGGATGGCTGTGAGTTATGGACTCTCTACACCGATGGAGCTTCCGGGCAGTCTGGGGAAGGAGCGGGCATAGTCCTCATTGACCCAAAAGGAACTGAGTGCTGCCATTGTTTCAGGTTCGAAGTTAAACCCACGAACAATGAAGCCGAATATGAAGCCCTGATAGTTGGGATAAAAACTGCCATCATGCTCGGGGTTGATTACCTAAATATCAAAAGCGACTCTTCACTCGTGGTCAACCAAGTTTCCGGGGATTATCAGGCTAAAGAGAATAACATGATCGCCTACCTGAAATTGGTGCTATAACTTAAAAGCATATTTAAGGGGTTCAGAATCCAGCAGATACCTCGACAGCTAAATCATCGGGCTGACGTTCTTGCCAAGATAGCTGCCTATGGTGGCCAAACCCTACCTTACGGAGTCTCTCTTTAATTAATCCCCCTACCTAGCATTATGACAGGTAAGGAAGCTTGTACCCTAGACCGACAGCCATGCTGGATGGATCCAATAGCAGAATATCTACAGGACGAAAAACTCCCCAGGGAGGCCGACCAAGCTAGGAGGGTTAAAAGGCTCTCGGTCCGGTATTATATGGTGGATGGAAATTTATACCGAAGGAGGAAATCCCTTCCCCTGCTCTGATGTCTACACCCTGAAGATGCCAAGTAGGCTTTGAGAGAGGTTCATTATGGGGAATGCGGGAACCATATTGGTGGAGAGGCCTTGGCATATCAGGTTCTCCGCATAGGGTATTATTGGCCAACCATCCATCAAGATGCTAACGACTTGGTGCAAACCTGCGAGGCATGCCAGAAGGCCACAAACTTAAGTCACCTCCCTATGGAGCTTTTGTCATCCCTTAGCTCGCCATACCCCTTTGCTGTGTGGGGAGTCAATTTAATTGGACCGCTTCCTACATCACCGGGACCGGCCAAGCATGCTATCGTAGCGATTGATTACTTTATAAGATGGGTTGAAGCCGGACTTTTATCCCAGATATCGGAAGAGAACACAACAAGGTTCATCAAGACCAATGTAGTTTGCAGGTTCGGAACCTCTCTTAACATCATAACCGACCTCAGAAAATAGTTCGATAATGGCCGATTCAAAGATTTCTACCAAGGTTTGGAAATCGACCTTCGGTTTGCTTCGGTAGCCCACCCTCAGACCAATGGTTTGGTGGAATCCACGAACAAAACCATCAAGAAGTTATTGAAGCAAAAGCTATAACAAAAGAAAGGCAGATGGGTAGAGGAGCTTCCCGAGGTCCTCTGGGCTTACGGCACTACAAGGAAAACAACTACCGGGAAAACGCCATACTCGCTGGCCTTTAGGGTTGAAGCAGTTCTACCTATAGAGCACAAGTTGACCTCCTTTTGAGTCCAACGATTCAATTAGGGAGCAATGAAAGCAAGCTCTGAGCTAGCTCGGACCTTCTGGAGGAAAAGCAAGATCGAATAGCTAAAAAGGTAGAAATCTACCAAGGCAGGATTACCATGTACTTCAACAAGAGGGTTAAAACCCGAAGCTTCAAAGAAAGGGATCTAGTCCTCAGAAAAGTGATGTTGAACACTAAGAAGAGGTCATACGGGGTCGTAGGGCCCAACTGAGAATGACCCTACCTAATAAAGATGGTGATCCGTAATGGGGCGTACAAGCTTGAGGATATGGACGGCCGGCTCATCGACCATACTTGGAATATGGATCACCTAAGGAAATTCTACCCTTTAACAAAGGACTCAGGAGCAGGCAACCTCCGACTAGCTTTTATTTTTTTTTCTGACAGTATTGTACTCCATCTTCCATATCAATAAAGCTTGCCTTTTCCTGTTTACTCCTTCTTTAACTATGCCCAACAATGATTTGGGTATACATGGAAAGTTTTGACATTATCGCCTCAAGACTAGAAGTAAGCCGGGGAAGCCCCCTCTCTAATCCTGATGCCTAGGCCGGGCACCCCCCCCCCCCCCCCCTCTCCAAGAAGGGTTTGAGTGTAATAGCATAGTTGCCATCCAGATCTCGAGACCAGGAAATAGCTAGATAGCCCTCTTGATGCCTTGGTTGGGCTACCACCCCCAAGAAGGATCTGAGTGTAAGAGTATAGTTGCCATCAAGATCTCGAGACCAGGAAATATCTAGATAGCTCTTCTGATGCCTTGGTCGGGCTACCACCCCCAAGAAGGATCCGAGTGTAAGAGCATAGTTGCCATCCAGATCTCAAGACCAGGAAATAGCTAGATAGCGCTCCTGATGCCTTGGTCGGGCTACCACCCACGAGAAGGATCTGAGTGAAAGAGCATAGTTGCCATCCAGATCTCAATACCATGAAATAGCTAGATAGCCCTCTTGATTTCTTGGTCAGGCTACAACCCCCAAGAAGGATCTGAGTGTAAGAGCATAGTTGCCATCCAGATCTCGAGACAAGGAATTAGCTAGATAGCCCTCTTGATGCCTTGGTTGGGCTACCGTTCCCCCCAAGAAGGAATCGAGCTTGAAAGCGCAGAAGCCCTCTTGATTTCGAGCCTAAGAATGGGGCTAAACAGGTCTTTACTTAATGTTCTACTCGGGCTACAGCCCTCTAAAAGAGCTCGGGGATGGAGGGCTCAATTTACTAAACTCTAAATGCTCCTGCTATTTCACTAGCTCTCCTTGATACAGGGTTACTTACTACAGCAGACCCATAATCAAACAAGGGGACTGTCAGCTGAAGAAGTTGAGCTAGGAGTTTCATTAGTATGAGGGCTCATGGCCAATAGCCTTTTTTCTTATCTTATTATTTCGCAAAGATAGCTCATTTCAATATAAAAGTTGGACGATCAAGCAAGTACATGGAAGCCAGAGTTAGATCTGAGATTAAAATTTTATTATCAATTAATGGAGCCTATCCCCCAACAAGGCCACTATAAGTAAGGGGGGCCCAATCCCTGGTTCTGGGCTACAAAATAAAAATAATAAAATATCAAAACAGTTGAAGATGGGATGCCCACCCCCTTTTCCGGGCATTCAAAATAGATAACATAACAGAGAACTCAAGCTTTTTCATCTTTCTGAGGACCTTCAGCCTCCTCCAACATAGAATGAACCTTGCCCTCTGCTCCACTCTCCGATAAAGGCTCATCCTGGTCAACTGCATCTACCGCCTCCGCCACCTTCTCCTAGGGATCAGCCCCGGCTGCCTCAAGGTCAACAAGATTCTCCACCACAATTTCATTGATCACCGCCATAACTTCAGGTGGTATAGCTGCATCAAGAAGGCTGGTTGCCTACTCAGACACGTTCCCGCTTTCTGTTGACTCTATTCCTAAGAGCACTGCTGGGGGATCTCAGGCTTCAACGAGGCCTCTTTCTAGCTCCTCGTTATGAACCCCTTTCAAGGATTCGCCGGAACTAGATGTTTGAAAGGCTGGAACAGGATGAGGCAGATCTGACACCTCCAAGTGCTTCTTACCTCCCTCCCCGGAAGGACCTGCTCCATCAGTTTTGGGGTGAGACATCTCTGTAACCCGCGACATGACCTCTTCTCTATCCCAACCAACGATGCTGGAGAGATCGAATGGGGGAGGAAGAGCCTCTGCAACCTGATAGGAGGCATAGAAGTACCTCTCGCTAAAAGAGGCTTCCACTTCAGCTTGGAGTTAGGTAATTTGAGCTTGCAAGGGTTGGTTCTCAACCTCCAAGGCCTTCGCCTCTCCTGTCTAGTCATCCCGCTGACTAGCCTGTCGTTTCGATCGGAGAGTCTCCTGATCAAAAGCCCACTTCAGCCTCTCATGGTCGCATTGAAGCTCAGCTAGCTGTGTCACCATTCCTTATTAGCTGGAGGTCATCTTCTGAACTAGGGTCTGAGCCCGCGCAAGCAACCCCATGGCTCGCTCAGCTTCAGCCTCAGCCTTGGCTGCCTGATCATGGGGGAAGGCTAACTGATGCCCCATGGACACCAGAAACTCGAAAGCCTGCAAAGGAAAATCATGCTAGAAAATGACAAGTGAAGCAGCTGAATGAAGAAGTAAAAGCGACAATTACCTCAGCTAGAAGAGCGGACCCTTTGGTGATCATGATGTCCATGGGCATCTCGGTCATCCTAGAAAGCCCGCCGCCTGGACAGGATGCGACAAATTGCTTCAGAACCTCACCCTGACCCGTCGAGCTTGATAACAGGTGGGGGCAAGAATGGGCAACTTCAAGGATATTGGCATCGGGCTCCCTAGGAACCTCGACTGCCCGGGATACAATCGGATCTGCAGAGAGGGGTAGTGTGACTCAATGAGCATTGTTTGGAGCAGTAACTACTAGTGAGAGGGTAGGGATGGACTTATTAATGACTTGAGAGGCAGGCCCTCCTCGGTTTAGAGCCTTCACAGCCAGAGATGCAAGAAGAGCCATCTTGGACTTCACCTGGGAAGAAGAGGGGGAATGAGCGAACGAAGCAGCCACCTTAGTGGTTGACCCCCCCTCCCCCCCCCCCCCCCCCCCTCCCTTTTTGAAGTAGCTGAGAGAGCTCACAGGGATGATCTGGAAGGAAGAGGAGGTATCCCAGCTTGTCGGGTTTCACGAGAAGCTGGAGCAACAACAAACACTGTTAGAGAAAAGAATCAAGATCATCAGAACTGAACCATCCAATAAAAAAAACAACAAGATAGATCGAGATACTTATGAGGGGTATCACTAGATATCCGTAGGTACCTGTTTACCCTGCAGAAATCAAAACGGTTAGCGATTGAAAACTTCATATTTAAGTAGTTTCGAGCCAGGATGGTCTTCAGCACGGCTTCAGACTCAGCAGGTAAGAAATCCAGACCCAAGGTGGGTTTATCACTAAAGGCGGTGGGAACCTCAAGCTCAAGTCCGCCGACGAAGACGGAGCTCCCCCAGTCTCCCCCCACTAGTCCTCATTCTTCTTTCCAAGCGGGGTCCTTCTTTGAAGCCCTGGGATGATGAAATTGAGCCTATTCTTGGCCTTGGCATAGAATTGGCCTCATGGGACTCCTGCCAGGCTACGGATTTGGAAAAAGAAGATGAGCTCCTCAGCCCTGGGCTTTCTGGTTACGCTGCTCATCTCACATTGCTCTCTCCATAATACAAGAAAGCCTATTAGATGCCTCTAGAAGCCGGGCGTCAGTTGATGTGGAGCCAGCTGAAGGGCATTGAGAGCCCGCTGAAGGGTTGTGTGAAAAGGGAGCCTCACCCTGCTCTCAAAAGATGTGACGTATATAAGGAGAATGCCTTTGGGCGGACTAAAAACATCGTAATTCCAATGCAGGACAGTTAGGGACACAGTGTCAGGAATACCATACTTGTCCAGAAGATGGCAAATCGACTGAGGGTCGACAGTGGAGTCAGGGATGACCCTGGTTTCGAAAGGAAAGGCTACCACTGAAGAAAGCTCTGCCACTTTGACTTGAGCCCTCCCGACCGCATCTAATCTCTCCCCGACATCAGAGTCTTCATCGACTAGGTTCAGAGGATTGTCGGGCTGGTTCGAAAAGCCAGAACCGATAGAAATGTTCATGTTAGAACGACGGCGCTGGCGGAGCAGGGAAGATTCCTCTTCTCTTGAAATTCCTCGCACCCGCTTAAGAGGAGCTAGGTTAGGGCCCTCGGAGCCCTCCACCAAGGAATCAACACTATCTGTGGAAGTCAACATTGATGAGAAAGAGAGGTGAGAAAGCAAGCAGAAGATTTCGACAGAGAAAACAGGGAAGAAGAAATTTGAAAGTTTGAAGGTTTGAAGAAGTATGAAGAAAGTGACGGTCAGGCCGGGCTTAAATAAAGGTTTATTGGTGATATCCTCGGGAAGATCATCTGGAGCCATATTGCAACCGTATTGCAGCCATTTTTCTTCGAATAACACTCGGTTTCAAATTCAAAATGTTTTGTAATTAATGAGAAAATTCGCTCTTATTAATTATCTTTATGGCAAAAAACTTTCTCAATTAAACAAGGAATCTGACTACAACCCCAACTCTACCACCAGTATTCAAGTCAGAAGGGACTTCTGTTAATAGGGAAATTTGGCCAGGGGTCAAAGAGAAATTTTCCACCCGTAATCGACAATCATAAAGCCCGAAAAGATCGTAAGCCACCCCACAGGAGCAGAGAAGGTTGGTTCTGTTTCAAAGCAACCAAAAGACAAGCCAGGTACGATCGAGACGAGCCCCCACAAGAGTACTAGAAGCTAGGTTTCTCCAGACCATCTATCAGGGATCCTCGGCTCTGAGGTCGGGCTTCACAACCGCCCCGTGAATGCTAGGGGAAGTCTCCAAGCTCAAGAGACATTCGAAAGAAGCCCGTTGTCCTTGCTGGACATAAAGGAAGAGTCACGTCTAAATCTACACTACCCCAGCTACCTCCCGGGAAGGTCTACAAGGGCACCTCAAGCCATCATGGGTCAGGGAAAATCCATCTTAAGCTTCAGAGAACAGAGCCAGAGCAGGGGTCTACCTCGCTCTACGGGGCAACAGGTATCTGGAAGGGTGACCTCCATGAAGATCCATGGCACAAGTGCACACAAGATCATCTCCACGTAATATTTACATGCACGTCAATAGTTTAATTCAAATAAGGGAACAAACTTATCTTCGTCAACGATATCATCGAATCCGGAAACAATTCAATTTTAAATAGCGAATCCCGTCCGATAAGGAGGGAACGGATTCATGAGATCACGGTAGAGTATTCGCGAACAAAAAACCTACTTGGACGATATATAAATGAGAGGCCAAGCATGGTAGTGAAAGATACATATAGACACAGACAGCGGACGAACGACAGATACAAAAATCACAGACAAAAAATCATAAACAACATATATACACATAGAATGAGGGCCTAAATTCTGGATTCAGAATACGATCACCTTCATCTCCACTTTTCGACAGGCACCAAGTTGCCACCACCCTACACCTCCGAGAGACTGTGAGCAAACTAGAGAGCTATTTGTATCTTAAATAAATCAATAATAAAGCTTCCTCTTATTGTTATTACATTCCAGCCACTCGTCTATCTCTTAACTAGGTCAAGAACCAACGGCACCGACCCCGGCCACCAATTTTTAATGGTAGTGGTATCGATGGTGTTAACTGGAATTTCTCATCCCGAGCAAATTTCCCGTCAATACCATTAATAAGAGAATATTCAACTCTTTAATGGCCATAATTAGTGTAAGAGTCCAAATAGGAAACAAATACCTTTTCCTCTAAGATATCCTCCACAACCGATTATTGGGGGTCAACTATAACAGAAAATCCCGCTTATCAAGGAAGGAAGAGTCCGAAGTGGAAACAATCATATCTTCTCTGAGATAATAGCTACAAACCGATCAACTACATTAAAGGAAGGATCGTATTCGATAAGGAAACAAAGACTAATTGAAGAGTCCCCGACTTGCACGCCAAGATGATCATCATGTATAAATATACCTGTAAAAGGCATATTGGATCGGTCTCCAATCAATGACAGAAGATACATGTTTCGTTGAGAGATCTCTCGACATCATCATTGTATATGTTACCTTTAACTAGAATATCCCGGTATCGGTCTACATTCGACCAACATTGTAAGCTCTCCGGAGCAACTACGTTGTATTACTTCACCATTCTTGTAAGCTCCCCGGAGCACTCTTTGATATAAACATAATGAAGGGTATTCCCCCTTCCTTCGGATACTGCCTTGGGGTTTTTCAGCATGTGATCATTCGTGATGCTTTTCCCCCCTTAGTCAGTCCACCTCCCTCTACAAAAGATTTGTGTTTCTCTTACTTGTGTCCTTTGTAATGCATGCGTATATTAGTGCGAGCTAGATTCCTACCTCGCTGGACCTAACGCTTATATCTTCCCATCTACATGCTAAAGTCGCATATCAAGATGAGGAGAAACCACCCAGACCAGCTTGAAGGAAGTCGATGGGCTCTTCTGCATCATCTCTATGGCAGAAATCGAGCTCTCCGACACTGGAGCTAGATAAGCCCCCTCTTTACATGCTATTTAGGTCTCAGAATTACATGAAGGAATTGGGCTTCAGAACCGGGATCCATGTACAATGACGGGCTCCGACCCCGACCGAGGACCAAGACCAGGACCAGGACCAGGACCAAGATCAACCCCTTCACACCAGCAAGAGACCCTCAAGCTCCCCAGATCTACTTCATAAGCATGAATCCCGACGGGTGGGATGACTTTTCTCCTCGAGCTCCCCAGATCAACTTTATAAGCATGAAGCCTGACGAGCGGGATGGCTTGTCTCCTATGTCCTGTTATCAACGATTTGGTCAGGTATCAACGATACCAACCCAGGCCACCACCTCCGTGGTTGTGGTCTCAAGGGTGTTAATAAATATTTCTCATCCTAAAAAAATTTCCCGTTAACACTTTCTGGCGCCGTCTATGGAAAGTTTCCACACCCTTTTTGAAAGCCTCTATGTCTCTACATGAGTATCATTATACTAGCGAGGTAATAGATTCATTATTCATGAATATCATTTACTATATACGATGTCTTTTCTTCATAGTTGTCTACATCACCTATGCATCGCATGTGGTGCTCATTTTATCATTTAACAAGTTTCGTTCAATGTGGAGCAAATATGGTACGTGAGATTCCTGGTGGAACCGGTTCATTATGCTACTCCTATGAAGTTAACCTGCTTAGATAATAGTGGAGCTCCAATACAGTAGCTCCCCGCTTGAAGATCTCCTATATATCTAAACCATTCTGATACATCGAGAGCTCCAATACAGTAGAACTGCACCTCTCCTGCTCTTCTACAACAGATTCGCTCCGCCACCTGTGTATCACTTATCCAGCAGATCCACTGAGCTTTGACCTGTTCATACGGATCCCCTCATGCCTCCACGTCCGCCCTTCGTAAGCTCCTAGGTAGAGGTAGCAGGTCGACCCATGAATCTAAGAAGACAACTCAGCTGTGTAGCTTCTACAGAAGCACGACCAGTAGAAGATTAGCGGTTCAACGCCTCATGCATTGGGCCTGTCAACGCCCAAGTGAGCCACTGAACTCTCGATTCATTCCAGTTGGGTCCAGAGCCCTCTCTCAGTTGCTGGGGACTTCTAGCATCCCGAGCATGCATCTGGCCCAGTACCTCCTGTGGCTTCGCTCCATGTTTACTGGGCCATTCACCGCCCTAGCAAGCTACCGAAGCATAATCCGATCGAGGAGCTTTCAGAAGTTTCCACTCTTTGTAAGGCCTCCTTTGTGCCTAAGCAAGCTTCTAGAGTGGTAGCATCGCTACAAGATCGGTGGCTTTGCTCTATATGTACCGCTTTATTCATCGCTCTAGCAAGCCTCCGAAGCCTGATCTGATCGAGGAGAGACCAGAGGTTTCCCACTCTTGGTAAGGCCTCCTACATGCCTAAGCTAACATCTGGAGCAGCAGCCTCACAGTAAGGCCAAGTGGCTCCTCACTTTTTATACAGGGCCTGTCAACGCCCAAGTGAGCCACTGAACTCTCGATTCATTCCAGCAGGGTCCAGAGCCCTCTCTCAGTTGCTGGGGACTTCTAGGATCTCGAGCATGTATTTGGACCAGTACCTCCGGTGGCTTCGCTCCATGTTTATCAGCCCATTCACTGCCCTAGCAAGCCACCGAAGCCCGATCCGATAAAGGAGCTCTCAGAAGTTTCCCACATTTGGTAAGGCCACCTACTTGCCTAAGCAAGCTTCTAGAGCGGTAGCATCGCTACAGAACTGGTTGCTTCGCTCTATATGTACCGGTTCATTCATCGCCCTAGCAAGTCACCAGAGCCCAATCTGATCGATGAGAGCCCAAAGGTTTCCCACTCTTAGTAAGGCCTCCTACATGCCTAAGTTAACCTCTGGAGCAACAACCTCACTGTAAGGCCAACTGGCTCCTCACTTCTTATACATGGCCGGTCAACGCCCAATTGAGCCACTGAGCTCCTGTTTTGTTCCAGCATGGTCCAGAGCTTTCTCTCAATTGTTAGGGGCTCCTTGAAATCCCAAGTATGCCTCCAGACCTGTACCAGACAGGTAGCACATCTCCATTCATATTGGGTCATCCAATGCTCAAGTGAGTCACCACTCATCTTAAAGGGGTCCAAAGTCTTCTCTCCGTCGCGGGAAACTTCTAAGAATCCCGAGCATGTCTCCAGACTGTTAATAGGGCGATGTTTCCTCTCCACTAATATGGGGCCATTCATCGCCCTAGCGAGCTACCTTGGTTCTGATCTATCTCTCTAATTCAAAGGTAGGAAGACTTGAAGTCCCCCATGCATCTACATCAATAGAGGACTTTAAGGTAGTTCCTACCTCAACACGACTAGACATGAAATCAGAAATGGGAACCAAGTCCTCCTCATCATCTGCGCATCCATTATCTCAATAATTGCTGGCTTCGGTCAGAGCAGACCCAAGTAACTCTCATCTTTCTCTGTGATCTATTCATGGTATCCATCCTCCAATGATGATCAGGTCAGAGGGAAGAAGAGCTCGAGCTGCCTAGCAAGCAACATAGAAGCGTCCTTTAGCAAATGAAGCACCCACCTTGGCTCCCAAGTTAGCCACGCTGCCATGCAGAGTTTAAACCACTCCCACCATGTGGTTGTGGGTTAAAGAAGTAACCATCCTCCTTGGCATGCACGAGCTCGACCTTAGCAAACACCAGCTTGCTCTCGGAGATTATCATACCGATGGCTCTTCTCCATTTGTACGGGGCCTTCCAATGCTCTAGTGAGCCATTAAGGTCTCGATCCATTCGGGAAGCACCCAAAGGTCCTGATTCGTTCATAGTGGGGTCTCGAGCTCTATTACAATTGTTGAAGACTCTCATCTACCCTAAGCAGACTTCCAAAAAGGTTACATAACTTGGGGACTAGAAGCTCAATATTTTCTCAGTACTCTAGTGAGAGGGGAGATGACCCTAGCATGAGACAATTTCCTTTAGTTCGTAATAAAAAGCGTTCTTTACGGAGAGCCATTCTACTATCTACACTCATAATGCAGATCATCTCCAGAGATTTTTTTAGTTAAAAAACTCCTAGAGCGAGACTGGTTATAAACTGATACCACCATGCATCGATACAACTTCATATCAACTCGCCATGAGTTTGCATCACTTTCGACTTCGGTATCCGTAATAAATCCTTCCAGGAGTATCGCCATTACCAGGAGGGCTACACCATACTCCTGATGCCCTGGACCAGATAGAATCCCTCCAGGAGGATTACCTTGACTAGAAGAGATAGATAGCCCTCTTAATGACCCGGGCTGGATTAATCCCTCCAGAAGGATCGCCATGGTAACTCGACAATGATCACCTCGAGACCAGGAAATAGCTTGACAGTGCTCTTGATGCCTCGGCAGGACACCACCCCTGCTAAGAAGGGTCTGAGTGTAAAAGCATAGCTGCCATCTAGATCTCTAGACCATGAATTGATCGGGGAAGCCCCCTCATCACCCCTGATGCACCTCCCCCAAGAAGAATCCGAGTGTACGAGCATAGTTTCCATCCGGATCAAAATACCAGGATATAGCTAGATAGCACTCTTGATGCCGTGGTCGGGCTACGACCCCCAAGAAGGGTATGAATGGAAGAGCATAGTTGCCATCCGAATCGAAATACCAAGATATAGCTAGATAGCGCTTCTGATGCCTTGGTCGGGCTACGACCCCCAAGAAGGATCCGAGTGTGAAAGCATAGTTGCCATCCGGATCGAAATACCAGGATATAGCTAGATAGCGCTACTGATGCCTTGGTCGCGCTACGACCCTCAGGCAGGGTCTGAGTGTAAGAGCATAGTTGCCATCCGGATCAAAATACAAGAATATTGCTAGATAGCGCTCCTAACACCTTGGTCAGGCTGCGACCCCCAAGAAGGGTCTAAGTGTAAGAGCATAGTTGCCATCCGGATCAAAATACCAGGATAATGCTAGATAGTGCTCCTGATGCCTTGGTCGGGCTACGACCCCTAAGAAGGGTCTGAGTGTAAGAGCATAGTTGCCATCCCGATCAAAATACCAGGATATAGCTAGATAGCGCTCCTGATGCCTTGGTCGGGCTACGACCCCCAAGAAGGGTCTTAGTGTGAGAGCATTGTTGCCATCCAGATCTCGATACCATGATATAGCTAGATAGCGCTCCTGATGCCTTGGTCGGGCTACGACCTCCAAGAAGGATCTGAGCTTAGGAGCATAGTTACCTGCTAGATCAAGAAATCAGAACAAACAAAAGGTCATCCTGCTGCCTTGGCCGGGCCAACCCCGCTAGGAAGGATCTAGATGGCATAGATGCCTACAGCTCATCTAAGTATCGTGATTCCTGGAAAAGGAACTATAGGTACCCATATTAACCACAGAAGCTTCATCCGACATGATCAAGCAATACGCTCATTTATTTTGCAGGAATGAATAGTACCCCGGTTCTCCAAAGCCAATCAATAGGAACGATACTGGTTACCAATAAAAAGGGTCAAGCAAAATTCTTCATGTGTTACAAGATTTAGACTCCAACCCCAAATACTTACCGTTGTTCAAGTTAGAGGAAACTTATGTTAATAGCAAAATTTGGCTAGAGACCAAAGAAGAATTTTCCATTTCCCAACCTTCCCCTAAGGGTCCAAATTTGGGCTTGTATGACCGGGTATCAAGGTCCCCGAGGTCGAGCTACCACACGATCCTACAAGAGCAAGGTGAGGCTGCCCAAACCATCTGAGCATCTCGCATGTGTCCAAGCTTACCAAATAAAGCCCGACAAGACCGCGTCAAGCTTCTTATACCAGGATAAAGCCCGAAACTAGGTCGACGTGAAAGGACCTGGGTCCCCCGATATCAAGGCACTCCTGCCTCGTCGAGGTATAATCTCAACCTATCCGAGCATAAAAGGAAAAAGCCCGAAAGCCCCGTCGTCACCAAAAGCGCCAAGATCCACTTTAGATCCTGGTATGGTTAAATCAAGTAGCAAGAGCAGTACTCGAGCGTACCTCTCCACCCTTCCAGAAGTGAGCCAAGGTCACCTGTTTATGGCAAACACCTTACCAGGGCCTGCTAGCCAAGCCTGCTACTTCGCTAGGAAGCCTGCATAATTAGGTCAAGCTCCATGATAAAGCTCGGTGTAGCTGAACAAGTTCTCAACTACAAGGTAGGAACCCAATGGGATATTTCGCCTCTAAAATTGTTAGCACAAGCTCCATAGAAAGACCAGCATCTAGCTTCGTGATGATCGATAGATCCCCGGGGGACAGTGTACTGGATCCGAGGGTACCCCACCCTCAAGGAATATCAAATGTTACCTCAGGTAACCTCCATAAAGTACCTCTCCAAAGTGACATGCAGAACTAGAGCTCTCCTCTCGGCAACGTAGGAAGAGAGGATTGATTTCCATGACAGTTAAAGTACCATTAATGAGGTCAACCGCATTAATGGAGGCATTCAACTCAGTTAATGACATGATCAACACCATTAATAAGAGAATATTTAACTCTTTAATGCCCATCATTAATGAAAGAGTCCTAAGAGGAAACAAATACCTTTTCCTCCAAGATATCCTCCACAACCGATTATTGGGGGTCAACTATAACAGAAAATCCCGCCTATCAAGGAAGGAAGATTCCGAAGAGGAAACAATCATATCTTCTCCGAGATAATAGCTACAAGCCGATCAACTACATTAAAGGAAGGATCGTATTTGATAAGGAAACCAAGACTAATTGAAGAGTCCCGGACTTGCACGCCAAGGTGATCATCATGTATAAATATGCATGTAAAAGGCATATTGGATCGATCTCTAATCAATGATAGAAGATACATGCTTCGTTGAGAGATCTCTCGACATCATCAATGTATGCGTTACCTTTACCTAGAATATACCGGTATCGGTCTACATTCGACCACCGTTGTAAGCTCTCCGGAGCGACTACGTTGTATTACTTCACCATTCTTGTAAGCTCCCCGGAGCACTCTTTGATATATACATATGGAAGGGTATTCCCCCTTCCTTCGGATACTGCCTTGGGGTTTTTTAGCTATGATCATTCAGAATGCTTTTTCCTCCTTGGTTAGTCCACCCCCCCTCTATAAAAGATTTGTGTTTCTCTTACTTGTGTCCTGTGTAATGCATGCGTATATGAGTGTGAGCTAGATTCCTACCTCATTAGACCTAGCGCCCCTATCTTCCCATCTACATGCTAAAGTCGCATATCAAGATAAAGAGAAACCACCCAGACCAGCTTGAAGGAAGTCGATGGGCTCTTCTGCATCATCTCTTTGGTAGAAATCGAGCTCTCCGACACTAGAGCTAGATAAGCCCCCCTCCATACTTGCTATCTAGGTAGGGGAATTATAGGAAGGAATCGGGATCCAGAACCGGGCTCCAGGTACCATAATGGGCTTCGACCTCGACCTAGGACCAGGACCAGGACCAGGACCAATATCAACCCCTTCACACCAGCAAGAGACCCTCAAGCTCACTCGATCTACTTCATAAGCACGAAGCCCGACGGGGGGGATGACTTGTCTTCTCGAGCTCCCCAGATCAACTTCATAAGCACGAAGCCTGACGGGCAGGATGGCTTGTCTCCTATGTCATGTTTCATCCTCCTTCATATTCATACAAGATCAGGCCTGGTATCAACGATATTAACCCCGGCCACCACTTCCGTGGTAATAATGGGGATTTCTCATCCTAAACAAATTTTCCGTTAACAAAAGCTACAGCAGAAAAAGTACAGGTGGGCCGAGGAGCTTTCCGAGGTACTCTAGGCTCACCTTACTACGAGAAGAATGACCACCGGAGAAATGCCTTATTCTTTGGCCTTCCGGTTTGAAGCAGTTCTTCCCATTGAGCATGAACTGGCCTCCTTTAGACCTTGACATTTTCAACAGGGAAGCAACGAGGATAAGCTCCGAGCTAGCTTAGACCTCTTAGAAGAAAAACAAGATCAGGTATCTGAGAAGGTAGCAATTTACCATAGCAGGATTGCTAGATACTTTAATAGGAGGGTTATAGCCCGAAACTTTAAGGAAGTGGACTTAGTTCTCAGGAAAGTGACATTAAAAACCAATAAGAGGTCAGACGGGGTCCTGGGACATAATTGGGAAGGACCTAATTTGGTAAATGTGGTGGTCTGCAATTGGACGTACAAGCTCGAGGACATGAATGGCTGACTCATCGATCATACTTGAGAAAATTCTACCGCTAAATAGGGGACTCGTGAGCAGGCTACATTCACTTAGTTTTTAGTCACTAGAAATAATGTAGTCCAATCTTTTTTTTTATCAATAAAGCCTGTTTTCTTCAACTATGTTCTACAATGATTTGGTTATACATGGGAAAATTTGACATTTTCATCCTAAGATCGGGGATTAGCCAGGGAATCCCCCTCGCTATCCCTGACGCCTCGAACTAGCGCTACCCCCCGCCAAGAAGGATCTGAGTGTAAGAACATAGTTTCCATCAAGATCTCAAGACTAGGAAATAGCTAGATAGCCCTTCTAATGCCTTGGTCGGGCTACCACCCTTAAGAAGGGTATGAGTGTAAGAGCATAGTTTCCATCTAGATCTCAAGACTAGGAAATAGCTAGAGAGTCCTCCTGATGCCTTGGTCGGGCTACCACCCGTAAAAAGGGTCTGAGTGTAAGAGTATAGTTGCCATCCAGATCTCAAGACTAGGAAATAGCTAGATAGCCCTCCTGATGCCTTGGTCGGGCTACCGCCCCCAACAAGGATTCGAGTTTAAGAGCACGATTGCAACCCCGATCTCAAGGCTAGGAGATGGCTAAATAGCCCTCCTTGATGCCTCACTCAGGCTATGACCCTAGTGGGGCTTGAGAATGGAAAGCTCTTTTACTTAAAAAGTCTCAGTTATTACTGGTTGCTAATTCTCCATGTATATGTGGTTGCTTGCTGTGACAGATGCTAACCAGCCTATAATCACGCAAGAGGACTATGTACTAAAGTCATCGAGCTACGAGTTTCTGTTAAGAGTTGAGAGCTCGAGCTCGAGCTAGCTGTCTACCTCACACTTAAGCAATATTTCTATCTCGTTACTTTTCCCAGTACTGGTTAAGTCAAACTATTTTAGAGGCTACATCTAGATCGGGATCGGAAATGAAGCAAGTAAACACCAATCAAATCAAAACTCAATGGATGAAGCCTAAGGTCAGTTATCATTAATGAAATTGGAGCCTATCCCCCGAAAAGGCTACAGTTATCAAACAGAGGGCCCAACTCCTGGTTCCGGACTAAGTAAAAAGAAAAAAAAAAGCTAATCGAGCATGACATGAATATAGTGGGGTGCCCACCCCCCTTTCAGGGCTGTAAAAGCGAATCATAATAAATCACATCAGGTTTTATGCCTCTTCTTGGCTCTCTTCGGCTGCCCCCCCTTCCTGGTAAGCCTAGCCTCCAGCTCTACCTTTCAGTGGTGGATCATCTTGGAAAGCCATCTTTGCTACCTCTACCACCAGAGGGTTCCCGATAGCTTGCTGCTCAGCAGGATCCTCCTTCAAGACCTCGTTAAACACCTTTATGACCTCAGGTGGGAAGAATGCATCGAGAAGGTCGGCCATTGACTCCGACATGCTCTCTTCCACCACTGGTTATTCCCTTGAAGCCACTCCAGAGGGGTCTCAGGCTGCTATAATGCTTCTTTTAGTTGCCATGGGTTAAACCCCTATTGAGGATTCTCCTAGACCTGAAGTTCAGACGACTAGATGAGGGGGAGGAATGTCTAACACAATTGGCTGCTTCCCAGCTTCAGCCATATTAGAGGGACCCGATTCATCACCTAAGGGACGGGACATCTCTGTGGCCTTAACCAATATATCCTCCTTATCCCAATTGGCAATAAACGATAGGTCAAAGGGAGAGGGGAGGGCTTCAGCGACATGGTAGAAAGTATAAAAGTATTCTTCGCTGAAGGATGCATCTAACTCAACCTAGAACATGGCAATCCGGACATGCATATCTTGATTCTCGGTATCCAGCTTCTTGACTTCAGCCTTTCAAAAGTCTCTCTACCTAGCCCGCCTCTCTGACTTGAGGGTCTCCTAGACAAAAGATCGCTTTATCTTATCATGATCATAATGAAACTTGCTTAGTTCAACCTCTATCTTCTTTTGGTTGGAGGTCATCTCCTCTACAAGAGACCGAGCTTGTACGAGAAGAACCATGACCCTTTTAGTTTCAGATTCAGCTTGGACAGCCCGATCACGGAGAGAGGATACCTGGTGACCCATTGCTATATTAAACTTGAAAGCCAACAAAGTATGAAACAAAGGTTAGGGAGCAATCAAAGCTCGCAATCACTGAAAAGTATAAGGGAGAATAGCTACCTCAGCTAGGAGCGCAGACCCTTTGGTAACTAGGACCTCAACGGGCATTAAAGCCATCCTAGAAAGACCATCTCCTAGGCAAGAGGCAATGAACTTCTCCAAAACCTCATCTTGCCCCCCCCCCCCCCCCCCCCCCCCCCCCCCCCCCTCTTCGAGTTTGGTTGGCGTTAGGGGTAGGTAGGGGGGAGCTTCAGAGACACCAGCCTTTGAGCCCGTCGAAGCTCTAGGAGTTAGAAGCTTAGACAAAGGGGGTGAGGCCTCTGGTAAGGAAATTGAAAGAGCAGCAACAATAGTAGAGGTAACTTGTGAAGAGGTAGAGATGGTTGGATTAGCAGCCTGAGAAGCAGGGCCTCCTTTGGTTAGCGCTTTGGAAGCCCGTGACGCAAGAATAACCATCTTGGACCTAGCTTGGGTAGGAAATGGAGATAGAGCTAGAGCAGGTAAAACAGCAGCTGGAATGGTTGGCCCTCTTTTCTCCAAGGTAACCGAGAAGACTCCCCGAGGAGATCTAGCAGGAGGGGGAAGAGTCTGAGCTCACCGGGCTTCGCAAAAAGCTAGAGCAACAACAAAAACTGTTAAAAAAAAGAAGGATGTCAGAAGCAAGCCTACTAATAAAACAAAGCGTAATAACTTAATATTACTTACGAGGGGTAGCATCGGAGATCCGCAGATATTGGTTCACCCTACGGGAATCAAAGGGATCAGCAGTTGGATACTTCAGATTCAGGTAGTTCCTGGCGAGGATAGTCCTCAACACCGTTTAGGATTCGATGGGAAAAAAGTCCTTTTACCATGCTGGTTTACCGTTAAAAGTTGTGGGGACTGTAAACTCGATCCCACTTGAAGATCGATCTCCCCCTATCATTGCCAGCCAAAATCCACTCCTTTTTCCAGGCCGGGTCCTTCCTTGAAGCTCCAGGGATGATGAAATTAAGCTTGTTCTTGGCCTTGGCGTAGACTTGACCTCAAAGGACCCCGGTCAGGCTCTCAGTTTGGAGGAGAAAAGCCAGCTCCTCTGCTCCGGGCTCCCTAGTTATCTTACTGAGCTCGCACTGCTCCTTCTATAGCATGAGGAAGCCAAGTAGGTTCCTCTAGAAGCCAGGTGATAACTGGAGAGGAGCTAGTTGAAGGGCATTGAGGGCCCGCCGCAGGGTAGGATGAAGGGGAAGCCTAACCCTACTCTCGAGGGCCGCCACATGAATTAGGAGGACGCCCTTGGGAGGGTTAAAATCGTTGTAGTCTCTTTAAGGGATTGTAGGAAAAATGATGTCAGGAATACCATACTTGGATCTTATACGATCGAGGGAGTCCGAATCAACAGTGGAATTGAGAATGACCCTAAAGTCATAGGGCAGAAGCTTCGTCGAAAGAGGATCGGCTACCGTGACTTGACCCTTCATAACGATGTCGTCCCTCTCTCCTATATCAGAATCTTCTTCAACCAAGTTTAGTGGGTTGTCAGGTTGATTGGAAAAGCCGGAGCCGATCGAGACATTCCGACTAGAGCGACGATGTTGACGGACCGGGGAAAAACCCTCATCGCTCAAGATTCTTCGCACCCATTTCTGAAGAACCAAATTGGGGTCACTAGTACCCTCGACCATGGCGCCAATGCTGTTAGAAGAGTTCAACATTATTGAATGAATAGGGCCTGAAGGTGGAGGAAAAAAACCTGAAGGTGGATGAAAAACAATGATGTAGCTGGAAAAGATAGCAAGAGAGAGGAAGTCTGAAAATTTGAAATTGAAAGAATGCGTGAGGAAGCGGCAGTAAGTTTGAATTTAAATAGAGGTAAGGATGGTATTGACATCGGCGATATCCTTGGAAAGATTACCTCGAACCACGGAGAGGGCCGTAACACAACCGAATTTCTTCAAGGAACACACCAATCCATGCTCGACATGTCACCTGAGCAGTTAATGAGAAGATTTCACTCGAGATCCTCAGTAATTATTTCGTAACGAAAAATTTCCCAATTAAAAAAAAACATATTGACTCCAACCCCAACTCTACCACCGGTGTTCAAGTTAGAAGGGACTTCTGCTAATAGTAAAATTTGGCTAGAGGACCAAAGAGAATTTTTTCACTCTTTTAGCTCGAGTCAAAGCCCGTATTCGCCATTCATGGGAACCCAGGCAAGCCATAAAGTTACCTTGCAAAAGCAGGGAAAGATCACGGGGCTTCAGAACTATCAGGAATGAAGCTAGGCACGACCAGGTCGAGCCCACACGTGAACATTGGAATCTGGGCATATCGAGATCAACTATCCTAGGACCTCAGTTTCTGGGGTCGGGCTCCAAAACCACCCTGTGAAAGCGAGGAAGGATCGTTGAGCTCAAGAAGCACTAGAAAGCCTGACACAAACAAGAATGAGCTCCTTCTAGGTCAAGGCTTTCTGAAATCATATTTAACTCATAGCCTAAGTCAGAAGCCTAACAACCACTCTAGAAGCCCGCTGTCCCCATCAGATACGAAGAGAGAGACTCTAAGTGGATCAGGTTCATGCTATAGCTAATTCGCTAAGGGACGCCCGTAGCCTACCTAGACATGAAAGAAGAATCTCTCCTAATCTACACTACTCCCAGTAAGTGCCTACAATACCGTCCCAAGCTTCTGAAACTAGAACTAAAGCATGGATCTACCTCGCTCTACGAAACAACGAGCAACAAACTCAATGACCTCCATGAAGAATCATGCCATGAATACACACAAGATCATATCTACATTATAACAAACATTAAATTCTGTATACGTGTAAAACAAGAATTTGTTTCCAAAGAGAAAACAAACATATCTCCACCAACGATAATCTTGAGTCCGTTATTCACTCGAAGTCAACGACTTTTAAATAGAGGATCCCACCCGATAAGAAGGGAACAGGTTCAGATAATCAGGGCAGGAGATACACCCGTTCAAATTATTTCGGCCATGTATAAATATGTCCAAGCATTTACACGAAGAGGAGAAGAGCAAGATATAGATGATAGATGAAGAGAATTAAGCAAGGACTAAATTTTATGATCAGAACACGGCTACTTTTGTATCTACTATTCGATAGGCACAAGGTTGCCATCATTCTATGCCCTAGAGAGATTATGAGTGAATGTGAGAGATTTCTATATACCCCGAGTGATCAATAATAAAGCTCTCATTTGCCATCACATTATCATTCAAATATTCGTTTCTATCTTAATAGGTCAGATATCCATGGTACTAACCCTGACCACCACCTCCGTGGTAGTGGTCTTAAGGGTGTTAGTTGAAATTTCTCATCTTGAGCAAATTTCCCATTAACAGAATTCTATGACCAAATTGAGCAATAACAAACCATATAAAAATGTATCTGTTAAAGGGAAATGTACTTAAAATGAGAAATCCCTATTAACACCCTCGAGACCACTACCGTGGAGGTTGTGGCCAGAGTTGGTATCGTTGATACCTGACCTGATCTTGTATGAATATGAAAGAGGATGAAACAGGAGGTAGGAGACAAGTCATCCCGCCCGTCGGGCTTCAAGCTTATGAAGTAGATATGAGAAGCTCGAGGTTCTCTCACTAGCGTGAATGGGTGATCCTGGACCTTGTTCCTCGGTCGGGGTCGAAGCCTTTCCTGGTACCCAGAGCCTGGTTTTAGAGCCTGATTGCTTCTTGTAATACCCCGACCTGGATAGCAAGTAAGAATGGGGGCCTATCTAGCTCCATTGTCAGAGAGCTCGATTTCTTCCATAGAGAGGATACAGGAGAGCTCTTTGACTCCCTTCGAACTGGTTTGGGTGGTTTCTCTTCATCTTGATGTACGACTTTGGCGTGTAAATGAGAGGATAAGAGCGTTAGGTCCAGCGGGGTAGGAATATAGATTTGGTTCCTTAGTTCTTCGTTGTTGTTTCTCGATCTTATGTAAGAAAGATTATAGAGCTAGGACCAATGGGGTCGGTACCTAGCCCGTATACACACATGCATAATACAATTGATAATAGGAAAAACACAAGTCTTATGTAGATGGAGGTGGACTGACCAAGATGGGAAAAAGCATCACGAGTGATCATATTCATAAAAACCCCTAGGTAGTATCCAGAGGAAAGAGAAATACCCTTCCTTGTATATATATATATATATCATGCGATGCTCCGAGGAGGTTATAAAGATGTCAAAGTAGTACAACGTATATGCTCTAAGGAGCTTACAACAATGAGTGTTTACAGATAACAGTATTTTCCTTGTCGGGGTACAAATACAATGATGATGTAGAGAGAACTTTTAACAAAGCATGTGTCTTCTGTCCTTCATCGGAGGCCGCTTACTATGACTTTTACAGGTATATTTATACATGGTGACTACCTTGGCGTGCAAGTCCCTGACTCTTCAATTAGTCTTCGTTTCTTTATCGAATACGATTCTTCCTTTCATGTAGTTGATCGGCTTGTAGCTATTATCTTGGAGAAGATATGATTGTTTCCTCTTCGGACTCTCCCTTCCTTGATAGGCGGGATTTTCTGTTATAGTTGACCCCCAATAATCAGTTGTGGAGGATTTTTTGTAGGAAAAGGTATTTGTTTCCTCTTTGGACTCTTCACTAATGATGGCCATTAAAGAGTTGAATATTCTCTTATTAATGGTGTTGATCATGTCATTAATTGGGTTGACTGCCTCTATTAATATATTTGACCTCATTAATAGGGTTGACTACCTCCATTAATACGGTTGACCTCATTAATGGTACTTTAAATGTCATGATAGTCAACCCTCTCTTTATACGTTATCGAGAGGAGAGCTCTAGTTCTGCATGTCACTATGGAGAGGTACTTTATAGAGGTTACCTGAGGTGACATTTGATATTCCTTGAGGGTGAGGTACCCAAGGATCCAGTACACTAGCGGGGTCCACTGGGTACCTCTCGATTGTAACGAAGCTAGATCGAGAATGATGGTCTTCCCATGGAGCTTGTGCTAACCATTTTAGGGGTGAAATATCCCATAGGGTTCCAACCTTGTAGTTGGGAGCTTGGTTTAGCTACTTCGAGCTTTATCATGGAGCTTGACCTAATTATACAGGCTTCCTAATGGGGTAACGGGCTTGGCTGGCAAGCCTTAGTAAGGTGTTCGCCATAAACAGGCGACCTTGGCTTGCTTCTGGAAGGGTTGAGAGGTACGCTCGAGTACTGCTCTTGCTACTTGATTTAACTATGCCATGATTTATAGTGGATCTTAGCGCTTTTGGTGATGATGGGGCTTTACGAGCTTCTTCCTTTTATGCTTTGATAGGTCGAGATTATACCTCGATGAGGCATGAAGGCCTTCGCAAGACAAGTTTGGCACGTTGAAGTTCTCTTAGTAAAAGTAGAGATAGTAGCAAGCTCTAGGAGAGTGTCACGAGATACCTTGATGTCGAGGGACCCAGGTCCTTTCACGTCGACCAAGCTTCGGGTTTATATCCTGGTTTAAGGAGCTTGATGCGGTTTTTTCAGGATTTATTTGGTGAGCCTGGACACGTGGGAGATGCTCAGATGGTATGGGTGGCTTCACCTTGCTCCTGTAGGATCGCATGGTAGCTCGACCTCGGGGACCTTGAAACCCCGTTATATAATCGTGAATTAAGAACCTTACAAGAAGGCTAGGAAGTGGACATTTCTTCTTTGGTCCCTAGCCAAATTTTGCTATTAACAGAAGTCCACTCTGACTTGAACACCGGTAAGTATTTGCGGTTGGAGTCTGAATCTCATACTACATGAAGAATTTTGCTTGTCGCTTCCTACTACATGAAAGATTTGGGGGTCGTAGCCCAACCAAGGCATCAGGAGCGCTATCTAGCTATATCCTGGTATTTTGATCTAGATGGCAACTATGCCTTTACACTCAGACCCTTCTTGGGGGTCGTAGCCCGACCAAGGCATCAGGAGCGCTATCTAGCTATATCCTGGTATTTTGATCCAGATGGAAACTATGCTCTTACACTCAGACCCTTTTTGGAGGTCGTAGCCCGACCAAGGCATCAAGAGCGCAATCTAGCTATATCCTGGTATTTTGATCCGGATGGCAACTATGATCTTACACTCATACCCTTCTTAAGGGTCGTAGCCCGACCAAGGCATCATGAGCGCTGTCTAGCTATATCCTGGTATTTTGATCCGGATGGCAACTATGCTCTTACACTCGGATCCTTCTTGGGGGTGGTCACCCGACCAAGTCATCAGGGGTGATGAGGGGGCTTCCCTGATCAATCCCTGGTCTCGAGATCTGGATGGCAACTATGCTCTTACACTCAGACCCTTCTTGGCAGGGGTTGGTGCCCGACTGAGGCATCAGAGGTAGTGAGGGGCTTCCCAGACAAGTCTCTGGTCATAAGAAGATCACTGTCAAAATACTATAGTGATCCTCCTGGAGGGATTAATCCAGTCCAGGGCATTAGGAGGGCTATCTAGATCTCCAAGTCAATGTGATCCTCCTGGAGGGATTCGATCCTGTCCAGGGCATCATGAGTGCTATGTAGCTCTCTTGGTAATGGCGATCCTACTGGAAGGATTTGATTTTGTCTAGAGCATCAGGAGTGCGGTGTGGCTCTCCTGGTGATTGTGATCACATGAGATCTACTACGGATACCGAAATCGAAAGAGATACAAACTCATGGCGAGCTAATACGAAGTTGTATTAATGCATGGTGGTATCAGTTGATAACCAGTCTCGCTCTAGGAGTTTTATAACGAGTAGAATCTCTTGAGATGATCAATATTATGAGTGTAGATAGTATAATGGCTCTCCACAACAGACACTTTTTATTGTGAACTAGAGGAAATTGTCTCACGCTAGGGTCATCGCCTCTCACACTGGATTATTGAGAAAAGATTGAGCTTCTAGTCCCCAAGTGATGTAACTGGTTTGGAAGTCTGCTTGGGGTAGATGAGAGTCTTTAACAATTGTAATCGATCTTGAGACCACTGTGAACAAATCAGGACCTTTGGGTGCTCCCCAAACGGATCAAGACCTCGATGGCTCACTAGGGCATTGGAATGCCCAGTACAAATGGAGAGGAGTCATTGGTATGATAATCTTCGAGAGCAAGCTGGTGTTTGCTAAGGTCGAGCTCGTGCCAGTCAAGGAGGATGGTTACTTCTTCACAACCTTCCAGGTAGAGCTGGCTCTACTTCCCCCATTTGACTTAAGAGTCATTGATAGACGGAAAAGGGAGGGGATTAAGAAGAAAGTTGTTGAGATGGCTGTGTATGTTTCCATCATAGCTGGCAAGTCTTGGGTTGCTGAAGCAGACCTGGCTCGAAATCCCATGGTGTAGTAGATGATCAATCCGAAGAGGGAGCTTTGCCTTCAAATAAAGGCCACAACTGAGGTGGTTGTTTATATGGCAGGTGAGCCTCGAGTGATCCAGAAGTAGATGTTTCGGATGGAGAAAAATTCTCTCTCATGGGACGTCAAACCAAAAGGAGGAGAAGCTAACCACGGTAGTGAGGGGCACAGTTGTTCTGAATGAAGACATGACCAGAATTGAGGCAACCATGGCTAATGTGCAAGTAACCCGGGAGTGGATCCAACATGCACATGATATGGAGAGACTCAGGTCCATGCGTCGTGCCATGCGAGGATTTCTCTAAAGGAGGAGGTAAGCTCTTGAGGGAGTGGTTTAAACTCTGCATGGCAGCGTGGCTACCTTGGGAGCCAAGGTGGGTGCTTCATTTACTGAATGATGCTTCTGTGTTACTTGCTAGGTAGCTCTTCTTCCCTCTGATCTGTTCATCATTGAAGGATGGATACCTTGAATAGATCACAAAGGAAGTTGAGAGTTACCTAGGTTCGCTCTGACTAAAGCCGAAAATTATTGAGATGATGGATGCGCAGATGATGATGAGGAATTTATTCCCCTTTTTGCTTTCATGTCTAGTGGTGTTGAGGTAGGAACTACCTTGAAGTCCTCTATTACTGTAGATGCATGGGGGGGCTTCAAGCCTGCCTACCTTTCTATCTTAATCTGTCAAAGTAGAGGTCTATATTGGTGTTACCAAGGTATGAGAGGTAAGAGAAGTAGGAAAGATATCGCTTGATCCAACTAAGGAGATGGAGGTCAAGGCTGATTAAAGTTGATCCAACAAAGGTGGTGGAAGCTAACTCTGAAGTAGCAGTGTTAAGGGATAATGACCCGTCCTTCATCCAAGCAATGAAACTAAGGAGGAAGGAGCTGCTACTGTTGAGGACACTAACCAGAGAGGTGGATAGGGACCAAGGTAGCTCGTTAAGGCGATGAATAGCCCCATACAAGTGGAGAGGAGACACCAGCCTAGTAACTGTCTGGAGACATGCTCGGGATTCTAGAAGTTTTCAGCGACAGAGAGAAGAATTTGGACCCCCCCGAGGTTAGTGGTGACTCACTTGAGCATTGGATGACCCTATATGAATGGAGATGGGCAACCTGTCGGGTACCGGTCCAGATGCATACTTGGGATTTCATAGCGCCCCTAACAACTAAGAGAAAGCTATAGACCCTCCTAGAATGAACCAAGAATTTAGTGGCTCACTTGGGCGTAGACCTACCCGGTATAAGAAGTGAGGTGCCACTTAGCCTTACAGTGAGGCTGTTAATCTAGAGGTTAGCTTAGGCATGTAGGCGGCCTTACCAAGAGTAGGAAACCTCTAGGCTCTCCTCGATCAGATCGGGCATCGGTGGCTTGCTAGGGCGATGAATGACCGGGTACATATAGAGCAAAGCCACCGGTCTTATAGCGGTGCTACTGCTCTGGAAGCTTGCTTAGGTACGTAGGTGGCCTTACCAAATATGGGAAGCTTCTAAGAACTCCTCGATCGGATCGGGATTCGATAGCTTGCAAAGGCGGTAAACGACCCGGTAAACATGGAGTGAAGCCACCGATTTGGTACTAGTCAAGAAGCATGCTTGGGATCCTAGAAGTCCACAGCAACTGAGAGAAAGCTCTGGACCCTCTTAGAATGAACCAAGAATTTAGTGACTCACTTGGGCGTTGATCGGCCCAGTGTAAGAAGTGAGGAGCCACTTGGCCGTACATTGAGGTTGCTACTCCAGAGGTTAGCTTAAGCATGTAGTCCTTGCCAAGAGTGGGAAACCTCTGGGCTCTCCTCGATAATATCGGGCTTCGGTGGCTTGCTTGGGTGATGAATGACCCGGTACATATAGAGCGAAGCCACCGGTCTTGTAACGGTGCTACTGCTATAGAAGCTTCCTTAGGCATGGAGGTGGCCTTACCAAATATGGGAAGCTTCTGAGACCTCCTCGATCGGATTGGGCTTCGATTGCTTGCTAGGGCAGTGAATGGCCCGGTAAACATAGAGCGAAGCCACCGGTCTGGTACTGGTCCAGAAGCATGCTTGGGATCCTAAAAGTCCCCAGCAACTGAGAGAAAGCTCTGGACCCTCCTGGAGTAAACCGTGAGTTCAGTGGCTCACTTGGGCGTTGATTGGCCCAGTGCACGAGGCGTGGAACCACTAATCTTCTACTGGTCGTGCTGCTCTAGAAGCTACATAGCTGAGTTGGCTTCTTATATTCATGATTCAACCTGATACCACTACCTAGGAGTTTTAAAAGGGTGGATACGATGACATGAAGGGTCCTGTATGACTAGGTCCAAGTCCCACGGATCTACTGGATAAGAGGTCTACCGGTAGCAGAGCGAATCTTCTGTAAAGAAGCGGGAAAGGTGTAGTTCTACTGTATAGGAGCTCTCGATGTATCAGAATGGTTCAGCTATATAGGAGATCTTCAAGTTGAATGCTACTGTATTGGAGCTCCACGATTATCTGAGTAGGTTCAGTTCATAGGAGAACATAATGAACTGGTTCCACCATAATTCCCACGTACCATACTTGCTCCACAATGAACGAAACTCGTTAAATGGTAAAATGAGCACCACACGCGATGCATAGGCGATATAGACAAGTATGGAGAAATGACATTGTATATAGTAAATGATATTCCATGAATAATGAATCTGTTACCTTGATAGTATAATGATACTCATGTAGAGACATAGAGACTTTCAAAAAGGGGGTGGAAACTCCCCACAGACGGCGCCAGAAAGTGTTAACGGGAAATTTGCTTAGGATGAGAAATCCCTATTAACACCCTGGAGACCACTACCACAGAGGTGGTGGTCGGGGTTGGTATCGTTGATACCTAACCTGATCTTGTATGAATATGAAGGAGGATGAAATAGGAGGTATGAGAAAAGCCATTCCACCCGTCGGGCTTCGTGCTTATGAAGTAGATCTAGGAAGCTCGAGGTTCTCTTGCTGGTGCGAAGTGGGTGATCCTTGACCTTTTTCCTCGATCGAGGTCAGAGCCCGTCCTGGTACCCAGAGCCTAGTTTTAAGCCCGATTGTTTCCTGTAATACCCCGAGCTCAATAGCAAGTAAGAAGGGGGGTTTATCTAACTTCAGTGTCAGAGAGCTCGATTTCTTCCATAGAGAGGATACGGGAGAGCTTCTCGACTCCATTCGAACTCGTCTGGGTGGTTTCTCTTCATCTTGATGTGCGACTTTGGTGTGTTGATGAGAGGATAAGAGCGTGAAGTCCAGCCGGGTAGGAATCTAGATTTGGTTCCTTAGGTCTTCATTTTTGTTTCCCGATCTCATTTAAGAAAGATTAGAGAGCTAGGAAAAATGGGGTCGGTACCTAGCCTGCATACACACATGCGTAATACAGTTGATAATAGGAAAAACACAAATCTTATATAGATGGAGGTGGACTGACCAAGGTGGGAAAAAGCATCACGAGTGATCATATGCTGAAAAAACCCTAGGTAGTATCCAGAGGAAAGAGAAATACCCTTCCTTGTATATATATATATCATGAGATGCTCCGAGGAGGTTACAAAGATGTCAAAGTAGTAAAACGTATATGCTCCGGGAAGCTTACAACAATGAGTGTTTACCGATACCAGTATTTTTCTGGTCAGGGTACACATACAATGGTGATATAGAGAGAACTTTTAACGAAGCATGTGTCTTCTGTCCTTGATCGGAGGCCACTCACTATGCCTTTTACAGGCATATTTATACATGGTGACTACCTTGGTGTGCAAGTCCAGGACTCTTCAATCAGTTTTCGTTTCCTTGTCGAATACGATTCTTCCTTTCATGTAATTGATCGGCTTGTAGCTATTATCTTGGAGAAGATATGATTGTTTCCTCTTCGGACTTTTCCTTCCTTGATAGGCGGGATTTTCTGTTATAGTTGACCCCTAATAATCGGTGGTTGAGGATATCTTGTAGGAAAAGGTATTTGTTTCCTCTTTGGACTCTTTCACTAATGATGGCCATTAAAGAGTTGAATATTCTCTTATTAATGGTGTTGATCATGTCATTAATTGGGTTGACAGTCTCTATTAATATATTTGACCTCATTAATAGGGTTGACTACCTCCATTAATACGGTTGACCTCATTAATGGTACTTTAAATGTCATGAAATTCAACCCTCTCTTCCTAAGTTGCCGAGAGGAGAGCTCTAGTTCTGCATGTCACTTTGGAGAGGTACTTCATGGAGGTTACCTGAGGTGACATTTGATATTCCTTGAGGGTGAGGTACCCAAGGATCCAGTACACTAGCGGGGTCCACCGGGGACCTCTCGATTGTAACGAAGCTAGATCGATCATGCTGGTCTTCCCATGGAGCTTGTGCTAACCATTTTAGGGGCGAAATTTCCCATAGGGTTCCAACCTTGTAGTTGGGAGCTTGGTTTAGCTACCCCGAGCTTTATCATGGAGCTTGACCTAATTATGCAGGCTTCCTAGTGGGGTAACGGGCTTGGCTGGCAATCCCTAGTAAGGTGTTCACCATAAACAGACGATCTTGGCTTGTTTCTTGAAGGGTTGAGAGGTACGCTCGAGTACTGCTATTGCTACTTAATTAAACCATGCCATGATCTATAGTGGATCTTGGTGCTCTTGGTGATGATGGGGCTTTACGGGCTTCTTCCTTTTATGCTCAGACAGGTCGAGATTATACCTCGACGAGGCAGAAGAGCCTTTGCAAGACAAGTTTGGCACCTTGAAAGTCTCCTAGTGAAAGTAGAGATAGTAGCAAGCTCTAGGAGAGTGTCATGAGATACCTTTATGTCGGGGGACCCAGGTCGTTTCACGTTGACCTAACTTCGGGCTTTTATCCTGGTATAAGGAGCTTGACGCGATCTCGTCAGGCATTATTTGGTTAGCCTGGACACGTGCGAGATGCTCAGATGGTATGGGCGGCCTCACCTTGCTCTTGTAGGATCGCGTGGTAGCTTGACCTCAGGGACCTTGATACCCTATCATATTATCCCGAATTTAGACCCTTGTAGGAAGGCTGGAAAGTGGAAAATTCTTCTTTGGTCCCTAGCCAAATTTTGATATTAACAGTATCTATATCCATACATTCCATTGTAAATATATATATGCGAATACCTAGAGTTCCATCTCTTTCTAAAACATACATATTTACAATAAAAAGAAGTAGATTCACGCACATATACATCAATTAAACAAGGGTACAACCGGGCTCTGATACCAATTGTAAGGAAAAATCGGTTCAAAACACGACGGAAGCGTAGAATGAGGGTTTGGTATATTTTAAATTTGTTGCCCTTTAATAGAAAGAACCTGAACTCTAGATTAATTGACGCATATTAAAAGAATCGTACCTTTTTCTCGTGACGGTTGAACTAGCATCGAATTGAATCCGCAAGATCTTCTAATCCAGTCACGAACGTGAATCACCTAGGAGTGTGGGCTCCCTTTCTTTAAATTGTATACCTGAGGATAGAAACAAACAAAATATGTTTCTTTGTTAGTCACAATAATCCTCCAAGAAGAAAAACAAAGAACGTTAGGTCACCTGTGAATTATCAATCAATTACATTGAAACTCGTGTGAACCTAGATTTGATGTTTTACACAAAACCTTTTAATGTAAATGCTACTAGTGCACTATCGAATACAAAACGTTCTTTCTTCCTTTTCCTCTTTGCTGAATTTTCGCACACCAATCTTTAGAGTTTGAAGAATTTATCTAGAGCAAGAACCGAATTTTCTACACTTAAAATTCCCCTTTGACCAAAATTTACACTTAGAAAATTTGCCTTGGTCAAAATTTTCTTCTTGTAAATTATGCTTGGCCGAAATTTTCTCCAAAAAAAGGAAGTTGCCGAAATTTTCTCTCTAGAAATTACGTTGGCCAAATTCTACACTATTGTATATATAGTGGCCGAATTCTTCATCCTTTTAATTTAGGAGACCAAATCCTCTCCTAAGAAGGATTTACTTGGTGAGCAAGAATCCTTTCCTTAGGAGGATTTACTTGGTGATCAAGAATCCTTTTCAAAAAAGAATTCTTTTCTGCACCAAGACTCTTAATCTAACTCAAATAGTGTATTTATTCACTAACTAATTATTGAATATGTTAACGGGAAATTTACTCAAGATGACAAATTCCCACTAACACCCTCGTGAGCACTACCACGGAGGTGGTGGCCGGGGTTGGTACCTTTGATACATAACCTGCTTAGATAAAAACGAATGTTTGTATAACAATAGTAAGTAGGGACTATAGTATAGATTACTCGTGGTATACAAAATTCTCTCTCATCTGCTCACTATCTCTCTAGAATGTAGGAAGGTGGTGACTTCATGCTTGTAGAATAGTGGATGTCACAACGGCCATGTTCTGATCACAGAATTTAGGCCCAACGTACTTCTCTCTCCCTTTTTCTTTGTCGTCTATATTTCTCCCCCCACCTTCTTTTCTTTTTAGGCATATTTATATATGACCGCGTCAATTTGAACGGGTGTATCTCCCGCCTTGATTCTCTGAACCTATTCCCCCCTTATCGTGTGGGATCCTCCATTTGAAAGTCGTTGACTCCGAGTAAATAACGGAAGCGATGATATTGTTGACGAAGATAAGTTTGTTTCTTTTTTGGAATTAAACTCTTGACTTGCATGTAAATGTTGGTTATTACGTAGATATTTTCCCGTGCGTACTTACGGCATGATTCTTCATGGAGGTCGTTGAGCTAGCCATTCGTAGTCTTTATAGAGCGAGGTAGATCTGTGCTTTGGTTCCATTCTCGGAAGCTTGGAATGGACATCCTAGTAAGCATTCCTAGGAGGTAATATGGATCTGATTCCTTTAGAGGCCTTCTTCCACCTCGTATCGTGGAGGGGACAACGGGCTTCTGGAGAGGTTGGTGGGCTTCTCGTTTAGGCTATGAATTAAGTTTGAACTCTAAAAGCCTTAACCCGGAGGAGGCTTGCTTTGCTTGTCGGGCTTCTTTTGAATGTTTCTTGATCTTGGCGACTTTCCCTTGCTTTCAAGGAATGGTTGAGGAGCCAGGCCCTCAGGAACTAAGGTTCTCAGGTAGGTGGCCTCGAGAAGCCCGGATTCCAGTGTTCGCATAGGGGTTCGGCTTAGTCTTGCCTAGCTTCTTCCCTGATAGTTTTGAAGCCCATAGATCCTTCTGTGCTTCTGTGGGGTAGTTTTATGGTACACCCGAGGTTTTATGAATGTTAATTTTGGGGTTCGATTAAGACTGGGAGAGTGGAAAATTTCTCTTTGACCCCAAGTCAAATTTGACTATTAACAGAAGTCCCCTCTGACTTGAACACCAGAGGTAGAGTTGGGGTTGGAGTCAGATTCCCTATTTAATTGGGAAATTTTTCGTAATGAGATAATTACTGAGAATCTCGAATAAAACCTCTATTTAAATTCAAACTCACTGCCCGTTTCCTCACACATTCTCTCAATTTTGAATTTATAGACTTCATCTCTCTTGCTATCTTCTATCGATTTCCTTTTTTTCTCAATCCCCAAAACCTGTTCTAGGATGTCGAAGGCTAGTCGTGACTCCATTGATTCCATTATTGAAGGCACTGAGGTATCAAGTCTCACCCACAGAAAACAGGCTCGATGAGACCTAGGCGGAAACGACTCTCCTCCGTCCCAGTAACATCGTCGATCGAGTTGGAATGTAGCCATCGGGTCTGGGTTTTCTAAAAAACCGGACAATCCTCTGAACTTGGTTGACGAGGACTCCAGCGGTTTACCCGACGAGGATCAAAAGAAGAATTGGTATTGGCTTGCAATGACTAAGGGAGCTCGATTTTTATAGGTGGGCATGAGTTCGCAATTTCAACCAACTTCAATGATAAGCCCTCGTGGGACAGAGATTCTGTGCCCGCCGAATCTAAGACGGTGCTGAAGGCCATCATTGTCAGGAACTACTTGAACCTGAAGTTCCCTACTCCTGACTCTTTTGATCCTCGTCGGGTGAACCGCTATCTTCAGATATCCAACGCTACTCCTCGTAAGTATCTTGAACCATCAAGCTTTTGGGCTGTTGAATGGTTCAGTTATGATGGTTTTATCTTTTTTTTAAACAGTTTTTGTTATTAGCGAAGCCCGGCAAGCTCGGACCCCTCCCTCTCCTTCCAGGTCATCCCCGGGAACCTCCTTGGCTACCTTGAAGAAAAAGGGGCCAATCCTTTTGGCTGCTGCCTGGCCAGCTCCTCCTCCAGCTCCATCGCCTTCCCAGATGATATATATGATGGCTATTCTCACATCTAGGCAGCTAAAGCTCTAAATCGAGGAGGGCCTGCTCCCCATGCCACTGATACGTCCACCTCCGCCACTTCAACAATGGCTCCTGCTACAGTTGCTGCTTCTCCAGTTATATTACCAACTCCTTCCGATGATCCTGCTGCGTCCTAGACAGTTCAGGCTCTAAGGATCCCGAGGTTGGCATTCCTGAGATTCCCCCTTCTTACCCCACCATCAGTCGGGCTCGGTCAGTCGGGATGAGATTTTATAGTAGTTCGTTGCTTCTTGCCTAGGTGGTGGGCTTTCTAGGATGGCTTTCATGCCCATGGATATTCTGGTTACCAAGGGGTCTGTCCTTCTGGCTGAGGTAGTCATCGCCTTTATTTTCTGTGATTATGAGCTTTGATTGCTTTCTAAATATGTTTCATACTTTACAGGCTTTCAAGTTCAATATAGCAATGGGACACCAGGTATCCTTTCTTCAAGATCGAGTAGCTAGAGCTGAAGTTGAGGCTGAGCGGGCCATGGGACTGCTAGCGTAGGTTCAATCCTTGGTCCAGGAGATGACTTCCAGCCAGAGGGGAATGGAAATACAAATGGCTGAGCTTTAGTGCGACCATAAGAGACTGAAACGGTCCTTTGACCAAGAAACTCTTCGGTTTAAGCGACGAGCTAGCCAGCGAGATGACCGGAAGGAAAAAGCGAAGGCATTAGATGTTGAGAATCATGTTCTGCAAGCCTAAGTTGCCAAGCTTTAGGCTGAGGTGGATTCCTCCTTCAGCGAGGGATACTTCTACGCCTCCTACCAAGTCGATGAGGCCCTTCCCTCCCCCTTTTACCTGTCAATTATTGCTAACTGAGATAAGGAGGAGATATTAGCCAAGGTCACAGAGATGTCTCGCCCCTTAGGTGATGACCTGGATTCCTCTAATGTGGCCGAAGCAGGGAAGCAGCCAGCTGGGTAAGACATTCCTCCTCCTCCTCTCGTCTACCCAACGTTAGGTCCCGGAGAATCCTCGAGGGGGTTCTACCCATTGACCCAGAATGAGATCTTACAGAAGCCCGAGTTCCCTCTATGGTGCCTTCAAGGGAGGAGTCAGCAGCAGGGGAAATTATGCCAGAGTAAATGGCCAACCTTTTTAATGCAGCCATACCTTTTGAGGTCATAGCAGTGGTCAATGAGGTCTTAGAGGAGGATCTTGCTGAGCACCAGGCAATCGAGGGGCATCCTTAGGAAGAGGTGGCGGAGGCAGCTATCCGGGATGAGTGATCACCCGAAAAAGGAGCAGCGGGCGAGGTTCATCCGGAAGAAGAGGAAGCTGGATGAGATTAGGAAGATGTAGAAGCTTGAATCCATCTTCTTGTAGCTTGTTCTGAATGCCCGGAAAGAGGGGTGGGCATCCAATCTTTACTCATGCTTGATCATCATCGTCACTCTTTTTTTTTAGTACTTTATAGCCTGGAACCAAGGGTTGGGCTCCCTTTATCATTGCTATAGCCTTACCGGGGGATAGGCTCCCCAACTCATTAATGGAATTTAACTTTAGATCTAGTTCAAATTTTGATTTGTATGTACTTGCTTCATTTTTTATTTCCATCTAGGTTCAGTCTTGATAGCAACCTGATTTAGCTTAGGAAAAGTAACAAGATAAGAAAACTGCTTAAGTGTGAACGTAGATAGCTAGCTCGAGCTTACGACTCTCAATAGAAACTTACAGCTCGGTGACTTTAGTCGATAGTCCCCTTGTTTGATAGTAGACCGGTCACAGTAAGCAACCACGTGTACCCAGAGGATTAATAACCAGTAATAACTGGGACATTAAAGTTTAAGTAAAAGAGCCCTCAATCCTCGAGCTTCTTTAGAGGGTTATAGCCCGAATGAGGTATCAAGGAGAACTATCTAGCCCTCTCTTAGGCTGGGATAGCTACCGCGCTCTTAAACTTGAGTCCTTCTTGGGGGTTGTAACCCGACCAAGGCATCAGGAGGGCTATCTAGCTATTTACTTGCCATGATATCTGGATTGCATCTATGCTCTTACAGTCATACCCTTCTTGCATCAGAAGGGCTATCTAGCTATTTTATGGTCTTGAGATATGGATGGCATCTATGCTCTTACACTCAGACCCTTCTTGGGGGTTATAGCCTGACCAAGGCATCAGAGAGCTATCTAGTTATTTCCTGGTATTTAGATCTGGATAGCAGCTATGCTCTTACACTCAGACCCTTCTTGGAGGGGGTAGTTCCCGGCCGAGGCATCAAGGATAGCGAGGGAGCTTCCCCAGCTAATCCATGGTCTTAAGACGGAAATGTTGAATTTCCCATATAGACCCAAATCTTTGTAGAACATAGCTGAAGATGAAGAAAAAGCAGGCTTTATTGATTAAAAAAAGGAGTACATTATTGCTGGAGATTAAGATCTAGGTGGAGGTAGCCTGCTCATGAGTCCCCTATCCAGAGGTAGAATTTTCTCAAGTGATCTGCATTCCATGTATGATCGATGAGTCGGCCATTCATGTCTTCGAGTTTGTATGCCCCATTGCGGGCCACCACCTTTACCAAGTATGGCCCTTCCCAGTTTGGCCCAGGACCCCGTTTGACCTCTTCCTGGTATTCAACGTCACTTTCCTGAGAACTAGGGCTCCCTCCTTAAAGTTTTGGGATTTAACCTACAGGTTAAAGTATGCAATCCTGCTCTGGTAAACTGCTACCTTCTCAGCTACTCGATCTTGTTTTTCTTCCAAGAGATCCAAGCTAGCTCGGAGCTTGTCCTTATTGGTCCCTGGTTCAAAATCTTGAACTCTAAATGAGGTCAGTTTGTGCTCAATGGAAAGCACTGCTTCAACCCTGAAGGCTACTGAGTTGGGCGTTTCCCGGGTAGTTGTTCTCCTTGTAGTACAGTAAGACTAGAGGACCTCGGGAAGCTCTTCAGCCCATCTACCCTTTTTCTGTTGTAGTTTCTTTTTCAACAGCTTCTTTATAGTATATGTGGATTCCATCAGCCCATTATTCTACGAATGGGCTACTGAGGCGAACCTTAGGTCGATTCCCAAGCCCTCGTAAATGTCTTTGAATTGACCATTATCAAATTACTAGCCGAGGTCAGCTATAATGGCAAAAGGGGATCCGAACCTGTAAACCACATTATTTTTTATGAATCTTATTGTATTTTCTTCCGATATCTGGAAGAGTGGTCCAGCTTTAACCCATCTTGTGAAATAGTCGATTGCCACTATAGCATGCTTGGTTTGACTAGGAGCAGTTTCAAGTAGTCCGACCAAGTCGACTCCCCACATAGCAAAAGGGTATGGTGAGCTAAAGGATGATAATCGCTTTGGCTGTAGGTGACTCAAGTTTGCGGTCTTCTGGCAAGCTTTACATGATTGTACCAAGATCTTTGCATATTAATGGATGGTTGGCAAGTAGTACCCCATGCGGAGTACCTGATATGCCAGAGCCTCCCCACCAATATGGTTCCCGCATTCCCCTGAGTGAACCTCTCTCAATGCCTATTTGGCATATTCAGGGTGTAAAGATCGGAGCAAAGGAAGAGATATGCCCCTCCTGTATAAGTACCCATCCACCAAGCAATATCAGATCGAGAGCCTCTTAACTTTCCTATCTTGGTCAGGCTTCCCGGGAAGTCTCCCTTCTTGTAGAGAATCCACTATTGGGTCCATCCAAAATGGTTGCCAATCCAGGGTATAATTCTCCTTACCTGCCACTATGCTGGATAAGGTCTAGCCACCATTTGCAGCTATCTTGGCTAGAACGTCAGCTCGGCAATTCTGTTGTCGAGGTATCTGGTCAATCCTGAAACCTTTGAATTTGCTCCTAAGCTATTGAACTAGCTTCAGGTAGGCAATCATGTTATCATCTTTTGCCTGATAGTCTCTAGAGACTTGGTTGACTATGAGCAATGAGTCACTCCTAACATACAGGTAATCAATCCCGAGCTCTACGGCTGCTCTTATTTCGGCTAAAAGGGCTTCATACTCTGCCTCATTGTTAGTGGCTTTAAATTCAAATCTGAAGATGTGGCAGCATTAAGTTCCTTCTGGGTCGATTAGAACTATGCCTGCTCCTCCCAGTAACCTTCTGGCCGGCTGTCAGATTCTGGAATCATCTCAGGGGCTACGTTTGTTTCTACAGAGGTCGCTTGGCCTGGGGGCATTGAGAGCTCTGCTACAAAGTCTGCTAGAGCCTGGGCTTTAATTGCGGTCCTGGGTTATTACCTCAAATCAAACTGGGTGAGCTCCAGGGCCCACAAAACCAGCCTTTAGGAAACATCCGGCCTTTGCAAAAATTGACGGAGGGGTTGGTTCGTCACTGCTACCATCGAATGAGCTTGGAAGTAGGGAAAGAGATTCCTTACCGAGGTCACCAAGGTGTAAGCAAGCTTCTACAAAAGGGTATAATTCTTCTGGGGCTTGGTTAGAGCATGACTTAAGTAGTAGATAGGCCGCTAGATCCTATCTTCACATTCCTTGACCAAATCCCCGCTTATCGCAGTTTTTGAAACGCCCAAGTATATTTGTAGCTCTTCTCCAGAGCTTGGTTTAACCAGTAGTAGAGGGCTTGACAGGTATTTTTTCAAGGCCTGAAATGCTTGTTCACTCTCCTTGTCCTATTTCATGTTTCTTCCTTCTTAATGGCTTTAAATGATGGGAGACACTTGTCGCAGACTGAGAAATGAACCTGTTGAGCGCTGCTACCTGCCCGGTCAAGACTTGAACCTGTTTAAGTGATGTGGGGGACTCTAGATCCAGGATAGCCTTAATCTTTTCCTGGTTAGCCTCTATGCCTCTCTCACGGACCATGAAGCCCAAAAACTTCCCCGCGGTCACCTGAAAGGCGCATTTGGAGGGGTTCAATCTCATTTGGTTCTCCTTTAAGATCATGACGGTTCTGCGAAGGTCGCCCAGATGTCCTTTAGAGATTAATGACTTGGTAATCATGTCGTCGATGTACTTCCATTGATCTTCCAATTTTATGCTTGAACAGCCGGTTGACCAATCGTTGGTATGTAGCTCATGTGTTTTTAAGCCCAAAAGGCATCACTTTGTATCAATATAGACCCCGTTCGGTGATGAAACTAGTCTTTTTCTGGTCGGCGGGGTGCATCATAATTTGATTGTACCCTGAAAATGCGTCCATAAAGCTCAGGAGCTTGTTTCTGGAGGCAGAGTCAACTAACTGATCATATTTTGGTAGAGGGAAACTATTTTTTGGGCATGCCCAGTTTAGGTCAGTATAATTGATGCACATGCACCACTTCCCATTTGCCTTTGTGACTATGATCACGTTGGCAATCCACTCGGGGTAGCGTGCCTCTCTGATAAAGCATGCTTGGGTCAATTTGTCCACTTCTTCCTGGATCACAACATTTCTTTCAGCATTGAATTTTCATCTTTTTTGTTTGATAGGTTTGAAGGTCGGATCCACTGCCAATTGTAGAGCAGCCAAAGTCATTGGGATCCCAGGCATCTCGTCATGACTCCAAGCAAAAGTGTCAATGAACTCTGTGAGGAGCCCGATCAAACCCTCTTTCACTCCCGGCTCAAGGGTGGCTCCGATTTTGATGACATTTAAGGGATCGTCCATTCGGATAGAAATCTCTTCTAGCTTATCAAGTGGATGGTCGGTGGCCCATTCCCTTCCTGCTCCTCCTCGTCAGGCACCATGGGGCCATCCTCGGGGTGATTTATGGGTCCTATATCTTCTAGGGTCAATACAAGGGTTGCCCAATCTTGGATCGTTGTCACTTGGGCAAGTTGTTTTGCTAGAGCTGTTGGGTTGGCAGACACTGCGTAGCATCTCCTGGCTGCTTGCTGATCACCCCGAACTTCCCCCACCTTGTCTTCTACTAGGAATTTCATAACATTATGGTAAATGGATAGGACCCCTTTCAAGGATGATAAAAACGGCTTTCCTAAAATTACATTGTAGGTCGATGGGGTATCTACCACCACGAAGTTTATCATGATATTCTGCTGGAGAGATGTGACTCCAATGATCACTGATAGGATTTTTGATCCCACGGGCATGATTGAGTCCCCAGTGAACCCAAACAGTGGGGTAGTGCAACTATCGTAACACCACTGTTTCAAGTTCAGTTTTTCCAAGGTGTCTTTAAATAGGATGTCGACGCTGCTGCATGTGTCGACGAGTACACGGTGTACCATGCAGTTGGCAATATGTACTGTGATAACCATGGGATCATCATGAGGATGCACGATGTTGTAGACATCTGCTTCGGTAAAAATGATCTGTTACAACTAGGAGGGGTTGGTAGGGCTTTGGTCGACCTTGAAGATACCCCGCCCTTCGTCCATATGAGGGACTTTCCTTGCGTGGTTTTTCCTGGAATTGTTGGAGGTCCCGGCTAGAGTTAGCCCTCCGCTGATGGTATGTATTATCCGGATTTGTTGCATCAGATCCGTATTCTCCCCTTTTCTTTTCTCAGCGTGCTCGCGAATCTCGGCTTGTACTTCCTGTCCAGTCTGAATGTTATCCCTTATTTACTGTAACAACTCCCCTTATCAAAGCCTCGATCTGATTTTGCAAGTTATAGCACTCTGAAGTGTTATGTCCCACGTCTTCGTGAATGTCACAATACTTATAATGATTCCTCTTATCGACAGGGGCTTTTATAGGTGCGGGCTTCTGTAGCAACCCCTTGCCACGAATGGTGAGATAGATTGTTTCACGGGATGCATTTATACCGTCTCTCATCTCGAGCTATTGAGGCCACTGTCCTAGGAGGAGGTGAAGCTCGCAAAGGAGTTTGTTTTACAGGATATTTTTCCAATCAGGGTTGAGAAGTGGGGAAGCTATACGTTGACTTATTAGGGGGTTTGTTCTGGCTTTTCTGAACTTGCTAGAGTTTGGGAGCTTTCTTCTTCTGTCACTTTACGACTCTCATATCGTCGTGTTCCATCTTGACCTTGAGTTGTTCGTCGACTTCAATTTGCTCCAAAGCCCGATCATAGGCTTCTTGGTAGGTGTAGGGTGGTCTCTTAGAAAAAGATCGGAAAAGCTTGCCTGCCCACAAGTTCCTTCTGAAGTTGGTGAAGGTTTTTTTTCTCTGTGAAGACTCCCATCTGGAAGTCTTCCTTATGGAAACGCTCGACATAAGCCCGGAGGGTTTCCTCTCTCTCTTGGATCACGGACTGTAGATGGATTGGATCCTTCAATCAGGGCTCAACTCCCTGGAATTGTGAGTAGAAATCGGTCGACAGCTTTGTGAAGGAATCTACGCTACTTGCAGGTAGCTTTCTAAACCAGGTCTTAGCGTAATCTGTGAGTGTAGTTGGGAACATTCGACACAAAGTGACCCTAGTCGTGTTCTGGACCTCCATCTGTTGAATGAAGCTCTCCAAGTAGCTTAAGGGATCCTCAGTCCCGGAGAATCTGTCAGTCAGCATTTTAAATTTTGGCTGGAGCTCCGCTTCCCGAATCCTTCTAGTGAATGGAGCATTCATCTCACTTAGAGGATCCTTATTGTCCTCCTTGTACTTCCCTTTCTTCATTAGTTGGACCTCTTTCTAAAGCTCTGCCAACTGGTCTCTCGGGCATTTGCCCTCGGGTTTTCTTGAGTTGATCTCAGTCTCCTCACTACCAAACCCTTCTAACGAACTGGCGACCTCTACCTGGTCCCTTCTTTGGAGGGGGGCCTGGGGGCTTTACTAACTTTTTTCTTCCCTAACTTGGGCTTCCCTCCTTAAAGTCGTTGGGTGGAGAAAATCTCCCCACTCTTGGGGAGGGATATCTACCGCGGACTTGACTTGCCTGGGTTGGTAGTGTGGCAGCTCTTCGGGAACGGGTGGCATGGGCCCTAACCTATCCTGGATCGAGGGTGGGAGTCTCGTTCTGTTATAAGCTGGCTCTGGAAGGGTAGGTCCCAGGCAATCAAATGCGGGTTGTCTAGCATTGGGCTACTTGACTCCGCTCAATTGCAGAGGTTTGCTTACTGGATAGTAATACCCTCAATGAGCAGTCGAAGGCAGACGTTTTCAACGAAGGTCGCCGCTTGTTGGTCAAGCTCGACCTGGTTTCCCATAGGGGGATCCAAAGCCCATAAAGTGGCTGGCTGGTCTGGGACCTGGCTTTGGAGCCTGGATTTTTTTTCCTTTCTTCAGGACCTTGTGTCAACGCAGTGAAAAGTTGTCCCGATGCTCCTAGTTGTCCTTAGGAGAAGCAAAACCTCATGACTCTCGTAAAACAATAAACTTATGAATATAAAGATGGTGGTGTGGGAGTTTCCCACAGACGGTGCCAGAAAGTGTTAACGGGAAATTTACTCAAGATGACGAATTCCCACTAACACCCTCGAGACCACTACCGCGGAGGTAGTGGCCGGGGTCGGTACCTTTAATACCTTACCTGCTCAGATAAATCGAATGTTTGTATAACAATAGTAAGTGGGGACTTTAGTATAGATTTCTCGTGGTATACAAAATTCTCTCTCATCTGCTCACTATCTCTCTAGAACGTAGGAAGGTGGTGGCTTCGTGCTTCTCGAATAGTGGACGTTACGATGACCTTGTTCTGATCACAGAATTTAGGCCCGACGTACTTCTCTCTCTCTTTTTCTCTATCGTCTATATGTCGCCCCCACTTCTTTTTCTTTTTAGGCGCATCAATTTGAACGGGGGTGTATCTCCCGCCTTGATTCTCTGAACCTACTCCCCCCTTATCGTGCGGGATCCTCTATTTTAAAGTCGTTGACTCCGAGTAAATGATGGAAGCGATGATATTGTTGACGAAGAAAATTTTGTTTTCTTTTTGGAATCAAACTCTTGACTTGCATGTAAATGTTGGTTATTACATAGATATGTTCTTATGCGTACTTACAACATGATACTTTATAGAGGTTGTTGAGCTAGCCGTTCGTAGTCCTTATAGAGTGAGGTAGATCTATGCTTTGGTTCCATTCTCAGAAGCTTGGAATGGACATCCTAGTAGGCATTCCTAGGAGGCAACATGGATCTGATTCACTTAAAGGCCTTCTTCCTCCTCATATCGTCGAGGGGATAGCAGGCTCCTGGAGAGGTTGGTTGGCTTCTAGTTTAGGCTATGAATTTAGTTTGACCTTTAAAAGCCTTAACCCGGAGGGGGCTTACTTTGCTTGTCGAGCTTCTTTCGAATGTTTGTTGAGCTTGGTGACTTTCCCTTGCTTTTACGGGATGGTTGAAGAGCCCGACCCCAGGAACCGAGGTTCCCAGGTAGGTGACCTCGAGAAGCCCAGATTCTGCCTAGCTTCTTCCCTGATAGTTCTGAAGCCCGGCGATCCTTCCGTGCTTCTGCGGTATAGTTTTATGGTACACCCGAGGTTTCATGAATGTCGATTTTGGGCTTCGATTCGGGCTGGGAGAGTGGAAAATTTCTCTTTGACCCCTAGCCAAATTCTACTATTAACAGAATATAATTAAATTGTGACTAAATTAAAAACTTTCTAATTTGACCAGTTGTTAAATAGAGTCCTAATAGAAATCAAATACTTCCTAATTTGACTAGATAAATAAATTCCTATTATTTATCTACTTATCAAATATAGTATTTGATACTTATCATATTACCAATAATAATATGACTCTAGGAGACCATCTCCTGCTAGGAAAAAGATTATGACATTTAATTAAGCAATTAATTAATTTCTATTTAACTAAATAATAAAATAAAAAACAATATATAAGGCTAATAAATAGTCCCTTGCTGCCCAAGCCTATATATGTGGGTCAAATATTGTTTTTCCTATTTTATTAAATCCACTGGACTTAAATAAAAAGTCCACATGCGAACTAGATCCATTATTACGAAAAGAAAGTGTTAACAGGAAATTTGCTCAAGGTGAGAAATTTCAACTAACACCCTCGAGACCACTACCACGGAGGTGGTGGCCGGGGTCGGTACCTTTGATACCTGACCTGCTTAGATAGAAACGAATGTTTAAATGACAATAGCAAATGAGAGCTTTATTATTGATCACTCGTGGTATACAGAAATTTCTCACATACACTCACAATCTCTTTAGGACATAGGAATATGGCAACTTCGTGCATGTCGAATAGTAGATACAATGATGGTCGTGGTCTGATCACAGAATTTAGGCCCGACGTAATTCACTTTCTTTTTCACTCTATTTCTGCCTATCTCCCTTTTACATTATGCTTGAACCTATTTATATATGCTCCAAGTAGTTTAAACTCGTGAATCGCCCGCATTGATTTTATGAATCTGTTCCCTCTTTATCGGGCGGGATCCTCTATTTAAAAGTCGTTGACTTCGAGTAAACTTCGGACTCAAGATTATCGCTGGAGGAGATAAGTATGTTTCCTCTTTGGAATCAAACTCTCGTCTTACACGTAAACAACATTTAATGTTCATTATAGCGTAGACATGATCTTGTGTGTATTAATGGCATGATTCTTCATGGAGGTCATCAGCTGTTTTGTAAATCAAGGCAGATCCACGCTTTAGTTCTGATTTAAAAAGCTTAGGATGGCCTTACGGGCACTTACGGGAGGCAGTGTAGTCTAGGCGAGATTCTTCTCTTATGCCTAGATAGGCTATAGGCGTCCCTCTGCGAATCTTAACATTAGAGAATCTGATCCACTTAGAGGCTCTCTCTTCGTATTTGACAGGGACAGAGGGCTTCTGGAGAGGTAGGTGGGCTTCTGGCTTAGGCTGCAAGTTAAATCTGACCTCGGGAGGCCCTTGTCTGGTAGAAGCTTTTTCTTATTTATATCGGGCTTTGTTTCGAGTGCTTATTGAGCTCGGCCATCCTTCCTCGCTTTCACGGGGTAGTCTTGGAGCCTGACCCCAGGAATCGAGATTCCGGGATAGGTAATCTTAAGAAGCCCAGGTTCCAATGTTCGTGTGAGGGCTCGACCTGGTCGTGGCTAGCTTTATCCCTACTAACTCTGAAGTTTGATGATCCTTCCCTACTTCTGCGGGGTAGCTTTTTGGTTCACCCGGGGTTCCATGAATGGTGATCCTTCCCTTACTCATGAATCACTTCATCAGAAGACCATTTTTCTCCACATTTTTAAAGACAGTAAAGCCATTGTTCAAAAGGATCGACCTTCAGGAGATGATTTCGATTTACCTACGGTAGGTGCCGTTTTTGAAGCTTCTCAACACAAGTGAAATTGATAAGTAAGTGTTCCATATTGAAATAACTGTTTCCTCACATCATGTTCATAATATTGTTTGAAAGATGTTAAAAATGCTTCTCTCTGAATGTTTCCACTAACACGGTTATATATTGGTGAGTTATAGGTATTGATATGGATAATCATATTGGAATGTTTAGCACTGGAACTGGACATCTGGATTTGAACAGTGCAGGATACTCAAGGTGGCATGAGGCAGACACAACACATACCAACAACGAGGAGTTGAAACCAATTGACACATACAACAACTTTGAATGGCCATATCATGTGTCGTTTGCAAACGGTAATGTTTCCACACCCCCATGTTTGTTTTGTGACAATTTTGTCCAACCAACCAATGATCTGTTACATAGTGAACTTATAAGTTTACAAGTCAAAGATTTTATGAGGAAAGAGTTTATATATGTTACTAATGCTGAGGAGTTTTACAAGAAATATTCATATGTTATGGGGTTCAATATATGTAAGGATAGGTTGTGTCAGGACTCACATGGATAAATTATAGTTCGTAAGTGGGTTTGTTCCAAACAAGGGTATAGAGCCAAAAAAACATGTTGACAAAACCGATAGGGTTCATGAACTTAGAGGGCTGACTAGTGACGGTTGTCAGGCAGCATTGAAAATAAATTTTGACAAGGAGAAAACGTTATGGGTTGTTGAAATTCCTTAGAAAATGTGTGTCTATAAACCTATAGGGGGGTGAATAGGTTTTAATACGATTGATTACCAATTTCGTGAATTAATCAATATTAGCATAACTACCCCATTCTACCAAGTGTTCAACTTTGACCGATAGCAAAAGCAACACAAACTCTTGCATATGAGGGAAGAGTTTGAGCTTGAGCTTGTTTTGATGATTCTCCAACTTCGACCGATCTTATTGGATGGTGTGAAGCTTGAACTTCTCTAACCTCTTGACTCTTGACAAATATGGTCTTTTTCAAGGAAGTGGCATCCATGCCTTCAAAATATCCTAGGCTTTTCTTATCACTGGGACTTTTCCCACTTGATAGCATCTTGTTAAGTTTCTCGGTTCCAGATATCATCTTGGCAACCAATTCTTTTGCTTCTCTTCACTATTCTTAGTGATCACAAGCTCCAATTTCATGCTCTCTTCTAACTCTTTTCTACTTTTTACTTTCTTACTCAAGTGAGCTACCTTGGAAGTCAACTAGAGTTTCTCCGTTTTCAACTCTTGAATCTCTTTCTTCTTCTTCAATCTAGACTTTTCAAAGAACTTCATATAGTCCACATAGTCCATTTCCTCATCAATCTCAAACCTAGAGTTAAAAGAGGTACTATTATCACTAGAGTCATCTACTTCTTCCTTATCGCTCACAACTTCCTTGCCATTATGAGATGTTGTGAAGGCAATAAAGTTTACAACTCTATCTTCATCATTCGAAGATTTTTCTCCCTCTTTTAAGTCTTCACTATCGCTCCAAGTGGCCGTCATTGCCTTCCCTTTCTTCTTTTTCTTCAAATTTGCACATTCTTAAGCATTGTGACCAAAGCCACTACATTCATAGCATTGAATGCCTTTCTTGGAGTCACTCTCTTGAGACCTTTCCCTTGAACCCAAATCCTTTCCTCTCAAACTTCATAAATTTCTTGAATCTTCTAACCATGAGGGTCATTTCTTCATCTGAGTTCTCCTCCTCTTCTTCAACCTTAGAGGTCTTCAAGTCAATACTCTTTTGCTTCTTTGGAGGTGTGGGAATGGTGGTCCATCTTGACTCATAATCTAGAAGTCTTCCAATGACTTCACTTGGTTTCATATTCTTGTACTCACTATTCTCCTCAAGTGCCGTCACCTTTGATTCGAACCTTGACAGAAGTGACCTCATAATTTTTTGCTTGATTCTCCTATCCGAATAGAGATCACTAAGTTGATGGCTTTGGTTGATGATATCCATCAACTTCACTTGAAAGTCATTGAAGCATACATGCTCCTTTATCCTAATCATCTCAAATTGCATTTGGAGGACTTGGAGCTTTGAGTCCTTGACTACTTCGGTTCCCTCATGAGCCATTTGAAGAATGTCCCGAGCCTCCTTTGCAATCCTAGTGTTTTTGACCAACTTGTATTGATTATAGTCCATCACGCAAAGGATGACATGCATAGCCTTGTTGTTTCATTTGGATGCTTCAAACTCTTGAGTACTCCAACTAGACTTTAAGGCTTAGTTTGGTATTGCTTCCTCGGCTGCTTTTGGGGTCAAAAGTGATTCTGGACCTCATACAGGGTGTTTGGTAAAATCGTGGGGAAGTGCTTTTAGTAACTTTTAGCTCCTCCAAACCGAGTTTTTGAGAAGCTACAAATACATGCTTTTAGATTTTGGCTTCTGCTTTTAGAAAACGCGCTACAGTGATATTAAATGAAATTTTACTAACTTTCCAACTTTGTCCTTGCCTTTAACGAAATTTAACAAAAAAAAATTGGGTTTATATTTTTGTACAAAAAAAAATGTTTCCGTAATTAATTCAACAAAGTAAAATAAAAATGAAATAAAAAATAAAGTAGAATAAAATAAAGAAATAAAGAAATAAAGAAATAAAGAAATTTGACTAATTAATTAAATAAAGTAGAATAAAAAATAGGGCTAATTAATTCAATAAAATACCATAATTATATAACACTTAACACTAAATACAAATAAACAAGAAAAATATAAAGTATATCAAATTAGTACCATTTAGATGTCGTTGTCCTTTTAGTAATTTTACACACTCACAACACTTTTTATATCAGTTTACCAAACACATTGAAATTGTTTTTAGTTCTCACAGCATTTTTGAAAATCAGTTTACCAAACACTCAGCTGATTCTTCCCACAGCAATTCCAAAAGCAATTCCCCCCACAGTAATTTCAGAAGCACTTCTCCCCACAGCACAGCAATGCCAAACTGAGCCTTAGACTTGAGAGCTTCTACACCATCGGTAGTCGTCTTCAGAAGAAGATAACCATCTTCTATTGCCATCCGAGCCCGGTCATCAATTTGGTAAAGATATGATTCTTTCTTGCCCTTCCAAGACGCGTAATTCATCCCATTAAGCAAAGGGGGTCTTGTGCTTGAGATGACTACCACTGTTTCCACTCATAGTGTTTGAGGATAATGAATGTAATGCAAATGCAATGCCACACAACAACAAAAAAACAATCAAAACGCACCAAGTAAGACACACATAGAGCACGGATCACCTAAGTATATCTAAGCACCAGCGCGAATTAATCAATATTAGCATAACTACCCCATTCTACCAAGTGTTCAAATAAATGACAATAAACATAAAGCAATAACAACATGTAAAATATACGTGGAAACCCTCCAAATGGGAAAAACCACGGGCTGCTCAGTGCGCCACACTAGATCCTCAAAATCCACTATTGAATGAAAGTTTACAAGCTAGGTTGACTAACCCTTTCACTCTACCCCACGGGCCTTTTATAGTGATTTTGGATCACCAATCTTATGCACTAACCACTTAGCCACACGTTTAATCAATAATGAAGAGATAATGGCAACCTAAGTGAATATGCAAGAATATTCTATATGCAAAAATGATAGGTCAAAGCATTCATGCTTATCTAGGATTAATAATGAAAATAAAAGTAAATCCTATATATCAATGTTCTAAATGCTAAGGCAAAAAGAATTAGCTAGAAGGGTAAAACCGTCCTAAATTCTAGTTATCACTAATCAATGATCTCAATCAACAGCCAACACCACAAGCATGCCATAAAAGCTATTAACCACAAAGAATGCATTTAATTTGCAATAAACGCTAAACCCTAGGTGTACATGTCATAGTAATGAAACTATTAAGTCTAAAGCATGTAGAGAATACCTAGTTATGAACAAACAAGAGACCCATGCTTGAAAGATGCTTGCTGATTATGTTTTGAAGTTTGATTGAGTAAAAATGGCTTCTTGGAGCTTCTCTCACAAAGAAAACTTTTCTCACACTAAAATAGGGTTTTAAAGCTCTTAAAAACGAGTTGGGAAGAAGATGATATATTTATATGAAGCCCAAAATGAAACTACATCGTTTTAACAAAACTGCCCAAAAGTTGTATTGTGCACTGGTGGTGGCGTTGGTCGAGTAGCGCACCACCAGCGCACAATCTATTTTTTATGTTAGGTGCCAGTGAAGTAGTGCAAGGGAATTGGAGTACGACCAGCGACAGCCAACTGGGCAACCACTGGACGAGTTACGCTGGTGTGGTGGGCATGACGACCAGCGTACCACCAATGACAGACCATTGGAAAGCTGTGCTGGTGTTAGCGTTGGTGGGGGCGCTGCTTGAGTGGCGTACTGCTCGCTTCCTTCACACTCATAAACAAATTATGTGAGAAAATAGGTGAATGGAATGCATTATAATGCCTACATGACATGGCATTTTAATCACAATATGCAATCAATTTAAACAAGCAAGAGAGAACAAAATTAGGCAAACAACAAGGTAATTAAGCACTAATGCAAGGTGATCAAAACATGCATGAGAGTGAGTGTGTACACTAAATCTCTTCAATGAAGTTAAGCAAATGTTATACCTTTGAAGCTTGAACTTGATCATAAGCAAGGCCGACCTAAACTACCATTACATAATTATCCCCAAATGTGGTTTGTCAATTGAAACAAGCCAATCAAAAACTGAAGAACTTACAGTTGTTAGGGAGTTTGTGACTGTGCATAGTCATAACTTGTCACCTGGCAATCATAACCAATTCCTTCGTTCTCATAGATGTGTCAAATATTGTGATGTAGCACAAGCGTAATCACTGAGATCGGTAGGAGTAAAAACCTCCTAAGTGATGGATCACCAGTTGGATCAGTCTGGTAGTTATCTGATTGTCGAACACACCAGAAAAAGACTTACAAAACCGGCTTGACAGGATCCGCAGGTCTAGTTTGCACAATTCCGATGTAGATTCAATTATCTCTTACAATAAAGTGAAAGCGAAAATGGATCCTTCATTTTTCATCAAATACACTATCGATGATGATGGTAGCATCGCGAACTTATTTTAGTCAGATGCGATATCACAATGCGACTACATAAACTTTGGTGATGTTATGTCTTTCGACTCAACGTACCGAATTAATGCTTATAATCGGCTGCTGGTGGTATTCATGGGGGTGAACCATCATATAAAAACGGTAATTTTGGGGTTTGGGTTGTTGGTCGATAATACAGTGGATACGTACACTTAGATATTGCTGACATTCTTAGAAGTTATGCATGTTAAATGTCCATTGTCGGTAGTTACGGATGGTGATAAAGCTATGAGTAAGGCCATAAGGTTAGTAATGCCTTCTGCCATACGACATGACGGAGGTTGAGTTCGATACAGTGGTTGAAGGCCATTGAGAGGTTTGGTTTACGAGATAATGACTGGGTAAAACTGATGTATTCTAAACGGAAGCTATGAGCATAAACCTTTTTACGAAGTACTTTCTTCGATGGTCTGCGGAGCACCCAACGGTCTGAGAGAATAAATGAGTTGCTCAATCAGTTTTTGCATAATTGACTGAAATTGTATGATTTCATAAGTCATATCAATAGGAAATTGTCGCGCCTGTGTAATTACCCATCTGTTGCAATTTGAAAAATATGTTGTCGAAGTTTATACACTACACATATTTTCTTGGGTATGGGGTGAAATAAAATTGGAGGCAAAACTTAGCATTGTCAACTGCATTCATGAAATCGATGCTGCCATGTATACATTCAAGAAGAAGTTTGGTAGTGGTGATACCACTTGGACTGTGAGGTTCACTCCATCTACAAACAGTTTCAATTGTTCGTGCAAATTGTTTGACACTAGGCATTCCGTGTTGTCATGCATTTAGTGTTATGAAAGTCATGAACCAGTACAACATACTTGAGTCACTCATACTGCAACGGTGGACAAAAACTGTGAAGGATGTCTCAGAAGTCGAATCATCTCTAACCACGACTACTCCAATTTGCATCTTGTCATACCTATTACAACATAATTACTTTCTGTTAGTTATTGACGGACATTTACAAATGATTTACCTTTTCATATCAACTGTAGTAAGTAATTTGATTGTTTTCTGGAAAAGTCCACCTTTTTATAACTATTATGTTAATGTGTAGACATGAGGCATTGACTTTAATGTGTAGCAAACTGAGATATTATGCATCAATGTCAAATGATGGTAACAAACAAGCAAACATAGAGATTGAAAAGTTAATAATTCAATTAATGGGATTATTGCCCTCGTCAAGTACAGCAACAGACGAGAATGTACATCGTAGCCGAGAAGAGTCATCAGTTTGAGTTAGAGATCCAGTGATAAAAGCAACTAAAGGGTTTGTCAGATAGAACAAAAAAAAACAAGTGGGAAAGTCCACAAATGTGGCAAGTGTGGACAGCCTGGCCATACAGCAGCCAAGACTTGTCGTTCCTATGTCTAAAAAAACAAAAGTGCAATGACAATCAATGGAGATGCAGGACCGAGGACCATATTACAACCAACCGTGTATGCTGAAAAACTAAAGTCTTGCAGCTCTTAAAATTTGGTGTACAATGACGACCGTTGTCAACCTTCTGCTTTTCATAGTACTGAAACTCCAATGCCTTTTTTACCCACCAGTACAATGATGAAGGATTCTCAATGACAACCTCAACACCTTCTACATACATGCAAAAAAACCAATGGTGGAGGCCACATAACTTCATGTCCTAGATTTTTGTTGACATAAACAACCACATTTGTATTTTAGTTGGAGATATGCATGTATTGTGTATCACATTTTGAGTCCCTTGTACTTTGTTGGCAGTCAATTAGAACACTGTAATAAATTCCATAATAGCTAATGTAATCTACTTTGTCATGTGTATAACCAAGTTCTATACATAATGTCTCTGGTTGGTGTGACAATGCTATATTGTCCAATGTTTAGTTAAAGGGGGGTGTTCCGAAAGTGGATTTCAACTGCATTACAAAACGTAATCGTATATGTACCAGTATTGGTATGTTGCATTTTTTATTGTTGAAGATGTAACATAACTTTCCGAAGTTGGTGGGATTGCAATATCATGTGGAGTAAATTTAGTTCAGAGGGGTAAATGTATATTTCGTAGAGAGTGATATCAATTACAATTTGGTGACACACTAAAAATAGAACATTATATGTACTCATGGACATAAGTAAATGGATGTATCAGAAAAAATTCACTCGTTAAATTGTATATATACAAACATACAGCCAAGTTCATATGTTTGTATGGTTACAATACACTTCCAATGGAAAAGGGGGTAGACCTAGGCCACCTATTTGCAACGTCTTCTACGTAGTGGGACAATTACAAAAAATTGGTACAACCCATGGATATTTTTCCAGCCATGTAACAAGCCAAATTAACAAAAACTGGCAATTACAAAAAAGTACAAGTATATATGCATGAAACCAATACAACATTCACTCCATCAGACCTGCTACTTTACCTCTCAAATTTTGGATGGGGGCCTTTGCATCTTCACTATGGGCACCACTTCATTACTGGCAAACAAATTCTTGTAGTGCTCTTCAGCTTTTTGTTTCAGAGTCGAAAGATTGGTGTTACCGGGAAAGACGGAAAGGAAACGAGCCAACAACAACCGCTGACATTTAGACGAAACTGTAACAATAAGTGTGAAATTTCATTCATATGGTAAACCCTGATAAAGTGAACATGTGAAAACATATCTGAATTTATTAATGAGGCAATACCGATATCATTTGAACCGGTGTCAGGCAGTTGTCATCCATGAACATGCATACAAAAAGGCCACAATCGAAGGTATTCGGTTGATTGGGTGCTTTCGCATATGAAAAACTAAAAGTTATGAATGAAAAGGATTTTCGGAAGGCAATGGCGATATCATCAGTAATAACGACATCAAGGGACTGCATCTACGTGAAAAACAACAGGTGCAAGAATGGAAATCGTGATGAGCAGGGGAAAATCGGTAGGATCACTACGGGGGTAACACAACATAAGTTAGGGTCTTACCAATTTCCGAACTTGATTCAATCACTTGCCATCATCCCTCCTACGAGGCGGATTAGAGTCCCAAATCTGAAACTCTCGTGTGGTAAGGTCAACTATCGCTAGATACCAATGGTTGCACAGATCATTGATAGGAATGTAAATCTAAAATGTGTCAATGACGGTGTTAACAGTAAACTTAACAACCTACACGGTATGAAAACGCAGAGAAGTAGGTTTCCGAGAAAAAAAAAGACTCCTAGTCATCACATACCTTTTTGCACAAACGAAGGTCATACATGTAAGCCTCCTATAGTTTTGAAAGGGATTTCTTCAAAGAATTTCGTTTCCCCTATATACAATCAAAGTGATGTATTGTAAAAGCAAACGTAAAGTATATGAGAGTACATGTTCTATATCACCAATAATGTACAAGTATAAGCAAATAAGCAAAGAAATGAAATGAAGTATACCGTATATTGAGTAGGCAACCACCAGCTAGGTTGCGACCGTTTGGACTTCAATATCAAGGGTTTGTACTCAGGAATCAGATTAATAATCTAGGAAAACAAAAATTAACACCCACAGATTCAGTAACAAACAAGAAACAAGATTTAATTCTATATTAAGTAGACAACTGAAACGCTTACTGATGAGAAAGTGATTAGGACTCAACCTCACTGTCAACAAAGGTGGAAGGTTATAATGTTCTGAAACTCTTATGGGTTACACGTAGAAGGCCAAGGTCAACAATAGCCTCCATGCAATATTGGAAACACCAAACATAAAATTAAACACGGATGTAAAATGACGAATACAAAGTAAAGAAAACATGCTTATGATGATGCTAGCATATTGTTGAAAATGTAGGTTATCAACTTCTCAACATATGTATTCAGTGTAGTCCTAATTCGAAAGGCTATAACGGAACTTTGTTGAATCATTTACAGGTTCGGCAATGTACGGTGAAATCTGATACCGGTTGGGATTTCATTTGGATGTTGATCTTGTTTCGATTAATCGTTGCTTATTGGCAGATTGCGACTGATGTTGAAGAGTATCATCATTGTATGGATCCAGAAAAACAAATGAAAGTTAATTCTAATTCTTTCTAAAATGTTAATGACCAACATTTTGAGATAGCAAATGTATTCAAATGAAAGGGATCAAACCTTATCCATTAAAGTGGGAACGGTAAAGACCGGCGGTACTTTATGCATATCGTCTATAAGCTGATCTTTCATGGGTAAATCAAGTCCGATCACATATTTTATTGATGGGTCAATAGGTGCATTCATCCAACTCGGGGTTGATTTGGAAATTGTCTTTTGATGTTTGGGTAATGTTTCGGTGTTAGTGGATGAAACCTTAACGGTTGGATTTTATAGTGCAGGATTAGAAAGACGTCGTCATGATGATGGTGGTGGGCAAGGTGGATGGTTTCAGGGATTCATATTGATGGAGTTTTGATGGATGTTAACATTAGGTAAGTCAATATTGTTAGGTTTTAGATTGTGTTGGCATTAATTCCATATCAAAATGATGTTTACTTGTAATAATTTAGTTGTTTAGATTCATGATGATTTAAGCTTCAAAGAAGAAGGAACAACTAGTCAAAGCAAGTTCAAAGTCTTCAAAGGGAAAGGATGCAATATGGTTCTACAAAAGTATACTAATACCATATCTTTCTCTTACAAGGCTTAGGCATACACACACAATTCATACATTTGTGTCCCTGCATTAGGTTGCACCATTATAGGCACACACACAATTCATACGTTTGTGTCCCTACATCGTTGTGCACCATTATAGCCACACACATACAATTCATTTATATGTGTCCCTGTATCGTTTTGCACCATGTATAACACATTCACACACTTCAAGATGAATGCTCACGCATCGGTATGAAAATAACATGTTGGATACTATCTCTATGTAGTTTGCATTCTTGTGTGAATTGTGTTTGTATGTGTATATGTTTGTATAACATGGAAATTGAACTTGAATTTAGTTTTAAATTATTCTTGATTGAGTTCTGATCACTTCGGTTACTCATACTATTGATTTCAAGTTCTAAGTCAAAAGATACTACACTTTCAACTCATGTTGCATACATTGTCTTCGTCTTCGTATATCGAATCAAATTATTATTTTCTGAGTTGAGTATCTTATATGTTCATATCTGTGAGAGAGTTATGGTTTGTAATCCATAAACAGATTCAAATTCTTAGTTCAGAGGCTGTAGAACAGTCGAAGAACGCAAGAGGAGTGCAAGGGAGGTGCTCCGTGGACAAATGCCATCAAATTGTGCAACCACGAGATGGCGCGTGGCCATCTCGGGGCCACAACTCCTTGCTTCCCTGAGATGCCCATGCCCCATCTCAAGGAAGCATTCTCAAAGGCGGCATTTTGGTCCTTTTGCTTCTATTCTTTCCCTCTCCTTTATATATTCCTTCCCTCTCACATTTCATTCTAAGAAGAAATTCAAAAACTTGAGTGCAGAATTTTTTCTCCATATTTTCTTACCTTCCAAACACCATAACTTCTTCAGAGTTGAGAGTGTTTGTCTATTCATCCTCCATCTTTTCTCCGAAGGTTTGAGTTAGTTTTATTGTTGTTTTTGGAGTCTAAACTCACAAAAACGGGAATGCACTAAAATCAACTAAGGCATTGATTTTTTCTCAAAGTTTTCTTTTAATACTTTGTCAATCGGCTTGGGTTTTCTTCTTTAACATATATTTGTGACTTGTGATTGTTTTGATTTTAGTTTTGAACTCATTTAAAGCTAGATTGAGTTTCAATTGAAATCTCACGTGTTGAGTTAGGTTTTGATTTTGCCTATGTTTTCACATGTTTGGGATTGTAGTGTAATAGCTTTGATTCTAGGACTATTTGATGATCTTTGATTGATTGATTTTGTGAAAAATAGTTCCTCACATGTATTAGGCTCTCTTTGGCCAAAATCTCACAATGATACATGTGCTTGTGTTCTTTTGAGCTATTCATGTGCTTTGTTAAATCTATGAATAGGAAATATTCTCTAGAACTTTAGCTTTAATCTAAATGACTTTGTCACTTGATTTTAGCATGTTTTTTGTTTATGAGATTTAAACTTGATTATGTGTTAATTGAACATATCTTGTGATTCAAGTTTTAGATCTTTGCATGTATTTTGATTGTAATTAATGTTGAACATATCTTACATGATCTAGATAGATTAAACATGCATGATTGACTAGACTAAATTTTTTTGTGCATTCATGCTCATGTCTAGTATTTTCCATAGAATGTGTTGATTATAACATTCTATGTTGCATGCTTGTTTGTGTTTTACATTCATGATCACCGAGATGCCTTGTTAGAAGGAAGTCTTGACAATAGGTGTGAGACCTATGTTGTTAAGCAAGAAAGTATTGGCAAGAGATGGGAGACCTCGGATTGTCAAGGAAGTCTTGACTATAGTCGGGAGGACTCAGATAGTTGAGCAATGGAGTCTTGCCTAGGGTCGTGAGGATCCGGAAGGGTGAGCGAGGAAGTCTTGACTAGAGTCGGGAGGACACGGATAGTTGAGCAAGAAGTCTTGCCTTGGGTCGTAAGGATCCGGTAAGGTGAGCGAGGAAGTCTTGGCAAGAGGTGTGAGGCCTCAGATTGTTGAGCAAGAGGGAGACATCTTCATGAGTTGGATAAGAGGGTAGTTTCTAGGTGAAGGGGTCACGTGAGAGATTTTACTTGTCTTATCTACTAGAGAATTTTGTTTGCCGGTGGTTGCTAACCCGTGGATGTTTCCTCTTCGGAGGTTTACCACGTTATATCTTGTGTCAACTTTTCTCTATCCTTATCTCTCTTATATTTGTATTTGTTATTTGAATACTATGGATAGAACTCTATATGTAAGTTGACTTCCTTTCTATAATATAGATTGTGTATGTGTTATGATTAATTGTTTGTATCACACTTTACTTGTTTTATATATATTGATTAAGTGTTTTTAATTGATATATATATTGTGATACAAGTAATCTAGAGGGACAAAGTTTTGTTTGTTTCTAGGGGAGTTGAAAAAGGTGTCTAACCTATACCCCCCTCGTTCTCTCTAGATTAGCCTTGAGCATTCAACAGTGTTTGTATATTCAATTGGTATCATAGTAGGACACTAGATTGTACTTAGTGAGAGTCCAGGTGATACATTCACTGCTTTTGGAAAGCTTTTGAAGTCATGGGTTTACAAGATGATGTAATGGCAGAAAGAGCCTTAAGTAATAGGTCACCATTACTTCGAGGCATTAACTATGGGTATTGGAAGTTGAGGATGAAAGCCTACATCTGCTCTTTTGATGAAAGGGCTTGGATGGTAGTGGAAGAAGGTTATAGTCTTCCTTCCAAGGTTCAAGAGGATGGAACCATGATACTCAAGCCAAGAAGCGAATGAACAACGAATGAGTTTGAGGTTGCTAAGTGGCACCATCGTGCTATGAATGCCATCTTTAGAGGAGTTGATGGGCATCAATTCTCCTATAATCAAAATCTTCAATCCGTAAAGGAAGCTTAGGATACTCTCCAAGTTACTAATGAAGGAACCTTAGCGGTGAAGAAATCAATGCTTCAAATGTTGCCATCACAATTTGAAGGTTTAAGTATGGGTGAAGAAGAAAAGTTCAAAGACTTCCAATTCCGACTTCTTAACATTGCTAACCAATGTCAAGCACTTGGAGTACCTATCTCAAAAGAGCGTTTAAATTGGAAAATCCTTAAGTCTCTTCCTAAGAGATTTAAATCAAAGCTGATGGCTATTGAGGAAAGCAAGGATATGGATAGCATGAACATTGATGAGTTGTTTGGGTCTCTGCAAACTTATGAGATGTGCTTGAAGCCAATCATTAAGAGTAAAGGAATCGCTCTCAATACTATTGAGGAGGAGAGTGATGATGAAAATGAAGAGATGACTCTTTTGGTTAGAAAGTTCAAGAAGTTTCTAAAGAAGAATTCCAAGCCTAGAGGCAAGTCTTCTAAGGAAAGGGAGTTAGGAAAACATCATCTCCAAGGAATGAGAAGAATAGTCAAGCCATAAACAAGAAAGATGTTCAATGCTACAATTGTCATGGTTTCGATCACTTTGCTAGTGAGTGCACCAATAAGCCATCTAAGAAATACAAGAAAGGCAAAATGTTGGTGGCAACTTGGAGTGATGATAATTCTAGTGATAATGAGAGATCTAGTAGTGAGTCTTCAAGTGATGAAGAATTGGTGTGCAACTTTGTTGCTCTAACGGCTTCTCATTCTCCACTAGATGTTGATGGTACAATATCTTTGAACAAGAACTTTGATACAAATCATCATGGAAGCTCTAGTTCCATTCCTACTAATCTTGAGTTGTTGGCCAAGATAGAGAAGCTTGGAGAAGCTAGAGATAATGTTCTAAGAGAGGTAGTTGAGAAGGATGATTTGATCAAGAAACAACTAGATGAGTTTTGATTGTCACTCGTAGGCTTCTTAGTGAGAAAGGTTATATTATGAAGAAGTTTAGAGAACTTGAAAAGTTAAACCTTGAGAAGGATAATGTGATATCTTCTTTGAAGAAGAGAGAACAAGAATTAATAGAAGAGATGGACACGGCTAAGGAGGCCATTAAGGACTTAGTGAATGATTCGGTAAGTGTATCTAGTGTTAGGAATCTTGTTAACTCTCACAGTGGTGAAGACGACTTGGTAGTTGAAGAGGAGCTCTTAGAAGTACAACTTCCTACTCACTTGGATGAAGTCATGATTGATAAGAAACCACACAAGAAGAGAAGATCAAAAGCCAAGAAGAAGTTGGCAAACAAGGTATCTTTGCAAACTCCTAGTGAAGCTAGTTCAACTCCAAAATATACAATCTCATCTTTTATTCCAATTTTCCATTATTGCAACACAATAGGTCACATTAAACCTAGGTGTTATAAATATATTGAAAAATGCAAATTAGGAAATAAATCTATAGATAAGGAGATTAAACTTCAACTTGAACATGCTAAGGATTTGAAAGTTGAAAAACATGATAATATTGCTAAGCATGAGAAGAAGTTGTGGAGTAGAAAGAAAACTAATCTTGTTCAACTTGACAAAGCTTGTGTTGAAATGTTAAGGAAGAGTGTATTAATGATATTCTTGTTAATCAAGTCATTGAAGGACTTTACTCTAGATTTAACATTGTTTTCAAGGATGATATTGGAAATGTTTGTATAGGTACAACCAATAACAAGTGGTTCAAGGGTGAGTGCTCTTATCAATAATATAAGAAGCACATGTGAGGTCGCTTTGAGGCAATATATCAATTGTGTTGAGAATTCTTGCTTGCTAGCTTTGAATACTCCATGTATTGATACGAACTTGGTTATCTCACGTCATGTTTGTTATGATGATCAAAATTTGTTGGTTAACTTTAGAGAAGTTCTTTTGATATATGTGTCGATTGGGTTGAGATACTATGCTTTTTATACTCTTGTTGTGAAACATCGTCAACTTGGTGTCATGAGGACATTCAAGGAAAGAGAGCTCATAAAAAGGGCGGAAGTATGATATTTGGTGAATATAATGTGCAAAAGGTATCTTTATACTCTAATACATGTTCTCTTAGATATTCATCTTTTGACTCAATTTTCGATATACATCTCATAGCATGTCATATTAGAGAATTTTGTATGGCATACATATGGTTCTCATTGACATTTGCTATTTTAGGATCTAATAGTGATATTGTTCACATTGATCTTAACTTTGATGATTGTTTGTGTATAGTATATTGAGGGGCATTACTTTTGAAAATATGAGCTTTATATTCTTTGAAAGCTACTCATTAGAGAAGTAATGATCTTGAATAAGTCTCTACTTATTGTTTTTAGATCATGTGCTTATGAGCCATAAAATATTGGTTTTCTAAAATTGCACCTTGCTTCTCTTATATGTTTTGCTAGTAGGTTGAGTTTACTAATATGTAAACTTTGGATACACCTTGAAGTTTTTGTGCTTAAGTACATTTAAAATGGTCTATGGTTAGTATCCATTTTACTTCGGCAAATACATAGAACTCAACGAGCACCTTCATGGAAAGAGCTATACACATTGGTTGTAAAAGCTACCCAATATGGAAAGAGCTACACAATTGTGATGAGTTAAAGCCTCCATGAAGTGAATTTTGTTTATTTAAAAAAAATGGAAAAATCAAAGAAGTGTTGAAATGAAATCATAAAAAAATAAATTATTTGATTCAAAGCCTGAAAGGAAAATGAGGAAGGCTTAAAAAGAAGTATAGTTGAAAATCAAATATGCTCGGGTTGAAAAACAGAAATGGGATGAAAAGCCACATGCACATACACGCTCATATGTTGAAATCTATTCTCTTAAAAGCAAAAATTTCAGATGATAATCGGTTTGACTTTTTATGGAAAAAGCTTAAGATGAATAGTTGTTGGAAATTGTTTGCATGTTGATTATCAAACTACTTCTTGATATATATTTGAATCATATCTCTCACACACACACTTTGTTTATGAGTATGATGATATTTTATCAATTGTTGAATAATTATGAGAGAACTTGAAAAATCTTTGTGTATCTCTCTTAGAATATGAAGCTTATTTTGTTGATATTTTTTCAAATTGCTTGAATGTGTGATTGTTTGAACATCTTTGTGAACTTTACGCTATCATTGATTTTAGTTATAGCATGTATCAAGGGGGAGCATTGTATACTAGACATTGTTCTCTTTTATGATATGTTCACATACTTCATTTTGTTACATGTTAGCATATTTTGACTTAATGATACTTGTAAGATATTACTCACTATCCTTGTCTTGCATGATGATTCATTCTTAAGTCATATGTCTTTATTCTATATCTTTATGACTAATATGATTGTTTTGTCTTTCACTCACTTTTGTTAAATATATATAGCATCTTCAAACACAACAAAATGGGAAGAACTAAGATTACCGGAAGTGGAAATCAATTGAATCCCGTTGTGAAAGCCAAGTCTACCTCAAAAGGATCCAAAGCTTCAAGGACAAAAGATTTAGAGATCTTTGGAACAAAAAAGATATTTTAAAGTGAGAGGCATTGACTTTGGTAAGTGTAAAGATTCTTATGTTCTTAAATGCTTAAAGGATAGAAAATGGGAATCTTGGGTGAGCATGTTAGGAGTTGTAAATGATACTCTTGTTAAAGAGTTATCTTGAATATATAGAAAGTGCCACCTTATTAGATGCTTTGATGGAAATTAGGGGTGTTGTGTTTAGATTTAACCCGGAAAACATTAACAAGTTTCTTGGGCTATCTAATGATATAGATTCTAATTTTCTAGATGTCGATGTCATTGAGAATCTAAATATCATGGGTAGAACTCTTTGTGACATTACTTCTTTTGAGTGGAAAGGTAGAGCATATATTAGTCAACCTGAGTTAACTAAGGCTAGTGCATTTTGGCATCTATTCATTTGCACTAACATTATTGGATCTTCGAATTAAACTGAGTTGAATAAGGACAATATCAAAACAGTGTATGCCTTGGTGACTAATCAACCTATAAACCTTGGAGATATTCTCATGTATAACATTGATAGTGCGGCTTTCTTTACTAGAGGTGATAAAAAGCTTGCATTACCGGGGTTTATTACTTCATTGTGTTTAGCTCGTGGGATTAAGAGTAGACAATGTTAGTTCAACCCTTGGAAAAGTATTGTGATAAACGTGTGTCATACATGTCCTACAAGAATAAGGGTAAGAATTGTGATACTTTTGGACTATTTAGTATTTCTCAAGTTGATAGTCATGTGATTAGCACAAATATTCTTCCGGATTGGGTTATACAATTGAAGGAGAAGGTTGATGAACTTAGTGCTATAGTTGTTCAACAAGATGCTAGGATAAAAGAGTTGGAGGAGTGCATTGCTTCAAGTTCAAGACCACCTCTCAAGCATTATGTTAGATCAACTACTCGCACGACTTTCTTTGGTGGAACAAGTAGCTAGTATTTGAGTCTTGTGATATATTTCTTAAATTTTGGCATCATTTCATGTCAAAAATGGGGAGAAAGAGATGTCAATTGCTTAGTTTCCTTTTATGTTGTTTTTGTGAACTTTTGAACTTTCAATGGAATGTAATATTTATTCTTAAGATTTGGTTAAGAATTCTTGTGTTTTGACAAGTATTGAGGGAATTTGTGGACTTAATTGTATATTCTTATCCATATTATAGTTGCCATTTGTTGTTTTTTCTCTTGTATATGCATTGTGCTTTGAGATGATTTGTAGGTTTCTTCAAGAGAAGATCAACATGAAGTTCAAGAGTTGATGAAGATTAGTTATATGAATCTTACTCATTGTAATGTGAGGGAGTGATTTTGTGACCTATCTTTATTTTTATATTTGTAGTAAATGTATAGGTGTTTTGACATGGAATTTGCCAAAGGGGGAGATTGTTAGGTTTTAGATTGTGTTGGCATTAATTGCATATCAAAATGATGTTTACTTGTAATGATTTAGTTGTTTAGATTCATGATGATTCAAACTTCAAAGAAGAAGGAACAACTAGTCAAAGCAAGTTCAAAGTCTTCAAAGAGAAAGGATGCAATATGGTTCTACAAAGGTATACTAAGACCTTATCTTTCTCTTACAAGGCTTAGGTACTCACACACAATTCATACATTTGTGTCCCTACATCGTTGTGCACCATTATAGGCATACACATACAATTCATTCATATGTGTCCCTACATCATTGTGCACCATGTATAATACATTCACACACTTCAAGATGAATGCTCATGCTTTGGTATGAAAATAACATATTTTGGAAAATGCATGATTGGAGACTATCTCTACGTAGTTTGCATTCTAGTGTGAATTGTGTTTGTATGTATATATGTTTGTATAACATGGATATTGAACTTGAATTTAGTCTTAAATCATTCTTGATTGAGTTTCGATAATTTCGGTTACTTATACAATTGATTTCAAGTTGTAAGTCAAAAGATACTACATTTTCAACTCATGTTGCATACATTGTCTTTGTCTTCGTATATCGAGTCGAATTATTATTTTCTAGGTTGAGTATCTTATATGTCTATGTCTGTGAGAGAGTTATAGTTCGTAATCCATAAACAGATTCGAATTCCAAGTTCGGAGGCCGGTGAACGGTTGAAGAACGCAAGAGGAGTGCAAGAGAGGTTCACCGTGGCCAAAGGCCATCAAATGGTGCAAGCCCGAGATGGCGCGTGGCCATATCAGGGCCACAACTCCTTGCTTCCCCGAGATGCCCACGTGCCATCTCAAGGAAGCATTCTCAAATGGGGCATTTTGGTCCTTTTTCTTCTATTCTTTCCCTCTCCTTTATATATTCCTTCCCTCTCACATTTCATTCTAAGAAGAAATTCAAAAACTTGAGTGCAGAATTTTCTCTCCATATTTTCTTACCTTCCAAACACCATAACTTCTTCATTTGAACTCCGATTTGAGTGATTCAAAGTTGAGAGTGTTTGTCTATTCATCCTCCATCTTTTCTCTGAAGGTTTGAGTTATTTTTATTTTTGTTTTTGGAGTCTAAACTCATAAAAACGGGAATGCACTAAAATCAACTAAGGCATTGATTTTTTCTCAAAGTTTTCTTTTAATACTTTGTCAATCGGCTTGGGTTTTCTTCTTTAACATATATTTGTGTCTTGTGATTGTTTTGATTTTAGTTTTGAACTCATTTAAAGCTAGATTGAGTTTCAATTGAAATCTCACGTGTTGAGTTAGGTTTTGATTTTGCCTATGTTTTCACATGTTTGGGATTGTAGTGTAATAGCTTTGATTCTAGGACTATTTGATGATCTTTGATTGATTGATTTTGTGAAAAATAGTTCCTCACATGTATTAGGCTCTCTTTGGCCAAAATCTCACAATGATACATGTGCTTGTGTTCTTTTGAGCTATTCATGTGCTTTGTTAAATCTATGAATAGGAAATATTCTCTAGAACTTTAGCTTTAATCTAAATGACTTTGTCACATAATTTTAGCATGTTTTTTGTTTATGAGATTTAAACTTGATTATGTGTTAATTGAACATATCTTGTGATTCAAGTTTTAGATCTATGCATGTATCTAGATTGTAATTAATGTTGAACCTATCTTACATGATCTAGATAGATTAAACATGCATGATTGACTAGACTACATTTGTTTTGTGCATTCATGCTCATGTCTAGTATTTTCCATAGGATGTGTTGATCATAACATTCTATGTTACGTGCTTGTTTGCGTTTTGCATTCATGATCACCTAGATGCCTTGTGAGAAGGAAGTCTTGACAATAGGTGTGAGACCTATGTTGTTGAGCAAGAAAGTCTTTGCAAGAGGTGGGAGACCTCGGATTTTCAAGCAAGGAAGTCTTGACTAGAGTCGGGAGGACTCGGATAGTTGAGCAAGGGAGTCTTGCCTAGGGTCGTGAGGATCCGGAAGGGTGAGCGAGGAAGTCTTGACAAGAGGGGTGAGGCCTCGGATTGTTGAGCAACAGGGCGACATCTTCATGAATAGGATAGGAGGGTAGTTTCTAGGTGAAGGGATCACTTCAGAGATTGTACTTGTCTTATCTACTAGTGGATTTTTTTTGCCGGTGGTTGCTAACCCGTGGATGTTTCCTCTTCGGAGGTTTACCACGTTATATCTTGTGTCAACTTTTCTCTATCCCAATCTCTCTTATATTTGTATTTGTTATTTGAATACTATGGATACAACTCTATATGTAAGTTGACTTCCTTTCTATAATATAGATTGTGTATGTGTTATGATTAATTGTTTGTATCACACTTTATTTGTTTTATATACATATTGATTAAGTGTCTTTAATTGATATATATATTGTGATACAAGCAATCTAGATGGACAAACTTTTGTTTGTTTCTAAAGGATTCGAAAAATGTGTCTAACCTATTCACCCCCCCTCCCCTGGGTTAAGCCTTGAGCATTTAACCGTGTTTGTATTTTCACATACCAAATTATATTGGTTAGGTTCGGTCTAACGGTTTTTGACTTGAAATTTTCTTTATTAATTTTTATGCAATTTAAAATTTATATCGAATGGTCCATCATTTAAAAGAAATAAATGGCATGATGGGTTTTTGAATAATTCATAAATAAAATATAAGCTAAACAAAATATATTCAAATATAAAATTTAAATTAAAATATCTTTTCGAACCAAATTAAGTAATAAAATGAAAACCGAATAACAAACTATTGGTGGTTGAATAAAACAATATGAGATATAAATTAGGGTTTTTAACTTTTAACATTTTCGTTTTGAAGTTTTGGGTGTAATATGGAATAAAATAAAAATGTGTGTAAGAAGTACTCAGTTTATGTTTCGGTACGGGTTTGATAAGCTTGAACCATAGACCATACTGGATCATACGGTTTTATTCAAAAACACTGTACAATTTTTTTTAAAGTAAAAAACCGAACACAACCAAACGGTTCGGTATGGTTTGGTCCGGTTCAGCGGTTTTGGGCTTTTTTACCCAGCCATAATGATGGAAGTGCATATAAGGTAATTTGGTGGCAACTGGGTGAAATGAATTCTTATAATTCTATTGCTAACAATAAAAAATTTGTATGTTTATGGTTAAAATTACATTTAATGATCAATTTCATAAACTCCCACTTGATGAAGATTATATGAGTATAATGTATGTTTGCTATTAAAGAAAATAATACACATTTAATATATCAATTGATTAATAGATATTAATTTATTGATTATTTAATAGATTTTATATGATCTCAACATTATTAATTTGAGTTGTGCTATTGACACCCCTCTACTAATCTACTTATGGTATACTTTTTTAAATCATTCAATATTTTTTTTTTCTTTATCAAAATTATTTAAAGAGACATATAACTTTTTTTTTTAAAAGTAATTAAAAAAGTAAATCTCCCAGCTTTCCTTGTCACTGGTAATTTGTTTTCTTGGATTTTTTTTTCTTAACTCTTAAACCGTAAAATTTACTTTTTACGCACATACAAAATATTATGGTATGGTCTGAAAATGCTATAAAAATCTTGAAGAATTGTCTGGTAAAGATATTAAGCATTTGAAAGAATTGTCTGAGAATGATATCAAACATCTACAACCAACCGAAAACGGCACCATACATACCAACAACAACCAAAACATCAAAATCACATCAAGAATCGCAACCAAGAAAAGTTATTCTCTGACGAAACGAAACCTCACACCGAAACCCTAACTCAATTGTTCAAAAAAAACCATCAAAGACGATTAACACTACACTCACAATCTACCACTAACAATTCAATCGACTGTAAAAACAAAAACAAAAAATCATGTCCAAAAAGGATGGTTTCACTATGAAAAAGAAGAAAAAACAAGTCATGCAATGAAGATAAGAAATTGTAAAGAGAGAATGTTCTTAAAATAAACTGTATAGAGAGATTATAGATTTGGAATATTTTTAATTTTTTATTATGAAAGGGAGATGGAGTGTTGGAAAAGTAAGTAAAAGTATAGTTTTGGAAATAAATAACAAAAGTTAATAAAAAATATAATTTTATATAATTAAATCAACATTTTAAAAAAGTAGGGTATAAATAGGTTATTGTTGAGGTGCCAATAGTACCAATATTAATTTATAGGGTAAATCGTATTTTAGTCCCAGTAGTTTGCCTTAATCTGCGTTTAGTCCACGGTTTTTTGGTATTGTAATTTTTAGTCCTTCTGTAACGGAATCCGTTAAAATACACTTTCTAGCATGGCAAACGTGCGAAATAACCTTAATGCCCCTGATGTGTTCTGATCCCAATGAAAAGACCATTTTACCCTTAACCATTAAAAATAATTAAAAAGTAATATTAAAATAAAAAATAATTAAAAAGTAATATTAATTAAATTAACAAGTAAAAAAAATTGCAACTAAAAACAAAACAGAACAAAAAATAAAAACAAAAAGCGTTAACTACTAACCAGACAAAAAATCCACAAATCGATCAAACATCTTCTTCTTCACCATTCTCTCATCATCTTCTTCACCTTCTTTGCCAAACTTAATATAAAGCCTAACCTAGCAACAACTCAAACACCTAAACCCCACCACCACTCAAACACTAAAACCCTAGTTGTCACTACTACCCTCTCTCTGTTATCGACATCTTCCACCACCCTCTCTCTCTCTATGTCGCGAGTCTCTCTCTCTAAACGAGATGACGAGGAAATGAACTTGCTCGATCTCTTTCTCTTCGATCTTTTTCTTCTTCATTTCTGGGTTCGTTTGGTTTGGGATGGTTTCTGGGTTCGATTGGGTGTGAGTGTGGGTTTGATTGATTTTGGGGTGATTTCTAGATTCGATTGGGTGTTGATGGAACTATCTTCGATTGAGTGTTGATGTGGGTGGTTTCTGGGTTCGATTGGGTGTTGATGTGAGTGGTTTCTAGGTTCGATTAGGTGTTGAAGTGGTGGTTTCTAGGTTCAATTTAGTGTTGAAGTGGGTGGGGGTTTGATTGGTTTGGTGGTGGTGTGAATTTGTTGGTGGTGGATGAATATTGTATATGGATTGTTTTTTTTTTTAAGATTCTTTGTGAGAGGAAATGTTTTATGGAAATGTTTGAGATTGAAGGTTGATGGTGGCGGTGGAGAGATGAGGTTGATGATGGCGGTGGAGAGATCAATGAATTATTGGTTGTTGATTGTTTAATCTGAGGGATTTTCTTTTTTCCAAACCAACAAACAATTGGATTCAAAAGTAAATAAATAAATTAATTAAATTCTTTATTCAAAAAATAAATAATTGACAAAAAAAAATTTAAAGAAGTTTTTTCTTTATGAAAAGAAGTTTTTTTTAATGATTTTTTTTTATGAAAATATTCTATTTGATCTCCACCACCCATATTTGATTTTTAAGAAAGATTGAGGGTGGAGATCTATTTAAAATTATTATTTAATTTTTAATATAATGTAATAATATTTATTTAAGTTAATAATATTTATTTGTTTTTTTTAAATTAATTTATAAATTACTATTATACCCTTTGGTTATATAAGATTCTAGAACATCAAATGTTATTTCCCCTTTTTACCCCCATTGACACTCATTGACTTGACGGAACCCTAACAGATTTGGATGGTAGGGATTTAAATATATATTGTCAGAGAAAGAATTGACTAAAAATTATAATACCAAAAAACCGTGGATTAAACGCAGATTAAGACAAACTACAGTGACTAAAATACGATTTACCCTAATTTATATAGGTTGTAATGTGTTATGACCATTTTTTTTTTTTACTTAAATTTTAAAATAACATGCATAGCAATATATTAATGTCTAAATTAAAGTTGCAATTAATCTTATTAGAAAGATGCATTATTGTTACATACATTACAAAACTGCAAGCTTATTGTGTTTCACATGTAAAAGGATAAAAATATTGGTGAAGGAGGTATAACTTTTTTTTAAAATTTAATTTATATTATATTTCTTAATATTACGATTAATTTATTATAAATATAAATTTATATTTGCTGTGACTTTAAATTGTTATTTTCAAAAAATTAATATTATATTTATTAGTAGAAAATAAAAATATTCTTTTATAATCTATTTTAATTAAGTTTTTTATTTTTATTGTTTCAATTTTATCAGAGTAAATCAAATAAAAAGTATTAATTTACATTTTAAAATCTATTAAAATTAAACAAGTTGAATTTGATCTAGTGACATAACTTTCACATATACATCTCAGGGTCGTGGGTTTGGAGCTTGTACTGCAAACCCTGAATTGTTATAATACTTTTAAAAATATATATATATGTTAGAGTCAAACATTAAGTTTGACAATAATAATTTTCAATTTGGCCACAATTAAAATGTCAGGGACTTATTTGGTATTTTTGAAAAACACGGAGACCAATTTGATAAAAAAAAAATCACAAACTATTTAAAATTAATAAAACAAATTTGGTATATATATATATATATATATATATATATATATATATAAAATGGACTTAATTGACAATTGTTCAATAGAAAATAAATCATGTTACATCACATATATGACAAGCTACCACATACCATGTAACTTAATGTGAGCGGTAGACACGAATTGTACACGGGGGCATTGAAACCAAGGTACAAGCACCTCTTTCTCAGTTGTATTATATTAATCAATCAAAGAATATTATAACTAAAGCCACAATAAAAGCAGTATCAACAGAGCCAGGAAATATGGTTAGTCTAAATTTCTTCCTTCTCACAAAAATCTGGCGAAGCTTATACATAAGACTGGTCTGCAAGAAAACCAACACACGAATTCAATTTCTAAATAGTTGGTAGAACAAAAATATAAATTGAATACAAATTTAACAATTTCAGAGACCGTCTCTAAGCTGAGCTCTAAAATACAACTGACATACAGCTTTTTAGTTTTGCAGTAGATGATAAACAAAAACAAAACAACAATGTATCATACTAATGCTGAATTAAGTTGTGTCTTTTTTTTTAAGAAAAAACAAAATTTTCTAATTTCAAAAACATATTCAAACAGCCAGAATTAAGTAGTTGTCTTTAAATTATTTAAGTTAACCATTTTGTTCCATCTAATATAAGTTCGGGTCACCTACCTGGGATATTAATCTTCTACGAGTGTCATGCTAATAAGATGGTAGAGTCTAATAGTAGCTTCGGTTTAGAATCCGGAGATGGAAAAGGTCGAAGCAGTTCTAGGTATCAGATGTAGAAGAGTTATTCCAAGCATCACAAGACAAGTAAGGAGACGAGAAACTTTGAGTGTGAGAACTGAGAACTAGTCAGGAGGTGGTGGGATTGGAAGAAAAAGATTATTGCGTGCAAGGGTTGTACTATCTGTACAAGTTAGTATGCAATACAAATTGATTTTCAATCAAGAGATCTGTATTCTACACATACAAGTGAATAAAAATAGATTTTGATAGACTAAACTCAAACAAACTGCGAAACTTTGAGAGTTGATATTGTTATATATTTTCCAACCATGACATACTTGGAAAAATGTTTCAATTCTCGTACTTGAATGACTTGTATAGTCGTTTAAATCAAACCAAGTTATTCCTAATTTGTGCAGAAGCCAATCAATTTGTACAGAAGTGACTGCTCAAGAAGCAGTCACAGCAAATAAAAGCACTTCAGAGAAATTGGATTTTGCACAAAATGTGATTTAACTTGTAAAATTCCAATGCCATAAATTGTTATATGTATGTACCTGAGCCACGATGGAATCGCTTCTGTAGATGGTGCAAGATTTTTGGAAGGGGCAACCTTTCATCTGGAATTCAGAGGCTGTATCTCCCCGGTTTTCGCCTACAAGAAACACAGCAAACTCAGTTCTAGTGAGTGTGTTCAGTGTCCTTTTCACTCTGAATATCAAGTCTTTCTCCTCACTACTGTCCCCCTTGAAACCAAGCCACTGTCCCTTCTACAACAAGAAAACAATCACATCTCCTTTAGGTTGACTCTAGAACAATTACAAGCACATAGCACATATAATTAGCGAATTTTTGAGTCTATTTAAAAAAAAAAATGTTCATTTGGAATCGTCAAAAGGGTTTTAATTGTATAAAAAGAAAAATTGTATAAATAAAAATAAGTTGAAGACCAGAAAAGCAGTTACCATGTTTTTGTGTCATGCAATTACTCAAGTTTTTTCTATGGTTATTGAGTAGGTAATATTCATTAGATTCTAATCTATTAGAACAACAAAAAATAACAAATTGTAAGGTAATTATACAAAACCTGTATAGTAGCAAAATTATTTTTGCAAAAGTAATTAATAGATTTTCTAAGAAATAGTTTTCATCAATTCGAAAAACATTTGAGATGCATTTCCAAAAAGAAAAAAAAAAAAAAGCACTGCAGCACAGAAGTGCTTTCAAGTACTAATACAAAAATAAAGGCTTTCGGTGGTTGTACTCAAAACTCAAAACACACTTTTTAGTAATTTAATTGTCTTTAAACAATATTTATAGTATTATACTACAAATTCCAGAGATGATCGGCAGATAATTTGCCATTTTAATGCTCCACGATTCGGAAAATGATAAAGAAGTACTATATAACTTACAACGATAAACAAGTACTATATAACTTACAACGATTTCAGTTTTTTCTTAAAAATAATAATAACTTTTATTGTGGCCCTACAGTTATCTGAATGGTCTGCAAGAGTATTAATTTATTTTATTTTTTATTTGACAAAGTATTTATTTTTATTTTCATTTACCACTTTTAAAACATTTAATTAATTAATTTATGTGAACATTTATATTAAAATGTAACGAATATCAACTGCTTTAGTAAATAATAGTTACCAGTCCAAACATGACTGTATAATTAAACGTTAGATGTAGAAAGATCATTTTTTATTTTTTATTTTTAAATAAAACTCTTGATTCCTGTGAACTTTCGAGAATGGCCATGCTAATTTGTAACTACTTTGATATTCATTAAATTTCAATCAAATAAACGATAAATTTTTAAATTTTTTTAAATAAAAACATTTATAAAACCAATAGTTGATAGGGTTAATTGTACTAATTTACCCTTAATCTACTAAATCTATAATTTTAAAATATTTTTAATATTATTATATTTAATCTGATCTTATATATAAATAAATAAAACATAATATTAATTTAGTGTAATCCATGTATCTCCAAACAAAATATAATATTAATTTAGTGTAATTAGGGATGCACGTTTGGGGAATGAGGATGGATATAGGTCCCCCTATCCCTATCCCCATCCCCATCCCCATCCCCATCCCCATTTCCTCCCCCATCCCCCTCATTTCCCCATTTGGGGAAAATGGGGATGAGGATGTTTGGGGGGAGGTCCACCCATCCCCATCCCCATCCCCAGTTCCCCATTTTTCCCGTTTTTCCTTGTTTTTTCGTATCCCGGTCCCTCATTTTTCCATTTCCGTATTTAACTGAAAATTATAAATTAAATTAAAAAAAAAAAAAAAAAACCTTTCATTACAAATAAAAAATATCAATACATTACAAATTCAACATAAAATGTTTCAAATAATTCAAATATATATTAAAATTATATTTATATACTTTTAGGGGAAATGGGGAAATGGGGAAATGAGGACTCTATCCCCATCCCCATTTATCCCCGTTTCAATTTTATTGTGTGGGAAATGGGGATGGGGAAGGGATGGGAGGGGTCCACCGTCCCCATCCCCATCCCCATTTTAATTTGGGGATAAAAATTAACTGATATTTACCAATTCAGTACAGTGACATGACCCAATTAATAAATACTTGCTATAATTTTTAGTTGTACAACATATCCTAATAAAATTACTAAGACAATTTAAGCTTTGCCATGATTTTTTTTTTTTTTTTTAAATCAATATTTGTTAAAATAAAAAACCACAAAAATGCCAACAAAAAAAAAAGGTTCATATTTCATTGAACAAAAAATTACAAAATTTAAAAAAAATAAAAAGGAGAGGGAGAGAGACTCACGTGTTGATGATACACTGAAACTAGCGAGTTTCCCGAAGAATCAACAAGCAACCTCTTAGAAGAAGACGACGACGAGGAGGAGTGGCGCTTGAATACTCTGAAAACGACGTCGCCGGAGGAGTCAGCAAACCCGATTTCGCCACGTGTAAGGCCTGGATGCTTTTTAGAGGCGAACAGGTCGACCGGGATCGGCAAATTGAGCGGATACGTACTTGTAGAAGTTGAAGCAGTGTCCATCGGATGGGTTGCACAGATTTTGGTGAGTTCATTCAAATCGTGAAACAATTTAGATGGGTTTTTGTCTTTTTGAAGAAGAAGAATAGTTTTCTTTCCTTTTTTTTATTTAATTTTGTTGAAAAAGATTTGGAATCAGGTTCGTTTGCTTTGCCGGCTTTTTTTTTATATTATTATTAATAAAAAAAATTAAAACAATATTATTATTAATTTGAATAGTATAGTAGCTAGAAATGGCCTCTAATCCTAAAGATGTTAAGTCCCGTAACAATTATGATATCAACCATGGACCAGGGCCAATAGCCCGGATTGACCAAAATACTTGTATCGGACTCTATTTTGATCTGGTCAGTCCTACTTGAAACTCAACCATGATACTGGTAGAAAATAAATTCAAAACTAATTAAAAAAATGTAGTATATCCGGTTAGATCTTCCAAGATTTTAGGGATTCTTTCCAACGAATCCTCTAACGTCAGATGACCTGGAATGCCTATAATTGGAGCCCTCTACTGCTAAAAAAGGGATTCTGATTTTTCCTTGGACTTCATGCTATTTAGCTAGCCGAAACTCTGCAAAAATTACGATTCCGGTCACCGGAGTTTATTTAAAACACTATTACACTCAACCGCTAGAAACACGATCTCTAACCCTCCGTTCTTGCTAAATAATTTTATGTGTATTTGTTCTTTGTCTTCATCTTTTTGCAAGTTCAATTCATTCGATTCAACAATTCAGACCAAGTTGCTTGGGCTTGATTCGGATTCGAATCCGATCCAATCCTATTAACTGTTATTCAACCAACCACAGTTTGACGATCCGAACTAGAGCTATTTTAAAATGTCCGGAGATGAAAGCAACCCAACTATAGAGCAACAGCTGGCCATATTGACTTCTCAAATGGCGGCCAACGCCCAAAAGCTGCAGGAGATTGAAGCAAAGAACGTGTCGATTCGAACCAGAAATGCAGAGATACGAGCGATAATCGAGGGTGCACCTAACAATTTCCATAAGCATCCCCTATCCAAACAGAAGATCATGTGCAAGAAACGGGCACGGCGGCTCCAACAGTACCAGCAGATCTGACGGGCCAAGAAGAAAATGCCAACCAGGGGTGAGCCAAGATACGACAAGAATGGTTCAAGTGGAAGTTGGTGATCCTGCACCTTAGATCCAGCGAGAAGCACCGTAGGAGCCCAATTTAGTCGTCGATCGACAACAGGATAACTCCCTAAGAACTCTTGCGTCGCTTCAGTTGACTCCTAACTTGGTAACACCAAACACTGGTTTGCACCTTTATGCTGACCCTGAACTTTCTCGTAGGTTGGTAGAAATGGTGGCCTTAATCCAAAGGATCTAGGGGTACATGCACCCATAAAAAAAAGTACGATAAACAGTTTCACGGATTCACCGTTCGTCGATGCCATCGCTCTCGTGGAAATTCCTCAGAAATTTAGTTTCCCAAACATGAACCAGTTCGAGGGAACAACAGATTCGGACGACCACATAGCTCAATATAATCAACGTATGTTCACCGCAACAATCCCACGTGACCTCTGAGAAGCCTGCATGTGCAAGGCATTTGGGTCGAGCCTCAATGGTCCAGCATTACAATGGTACACGAATTTACCTAACAACTCTATCTCTTCTTTTGCGCAGCTCACAGATATCTTCGTGGAGAAATTTGCAAGCAGCAGGAAACTGTAGAAGCAGTCAGACGACTTATATATAATAACCCAAAGGAGCAACGGGAACCTTGGAGCATATGTTGGACGCTAAAATAGAGAGAATGTGCAAATCCTAAATTGCAAAAAGGCTACCGTAATTTCGGCCTTCAGAAAGAGGCTCAGATTCGAGTCCGACCTTTACAAGGAGCTTACAAAATACCCTTGCAAGACGATGAAGGAGGTTCTAAACAAAGCATGGGCCCAAATCAAATGGGAAGAAGATGAAGCAAATTACGTGGAGAAAGTGAACCATTACAATAGACGCAATGATCGAGTCGATCGAAGATCTAACGATCGAAGGGTCGAATCGTATCTAACAACGAATCGACGCGACAACCGAAACAACGGACATCACCATAAAGGATCAAGTTATCAAACTTTATAAGCGAAACATGGCATAAGCAACTTTGCACCCTATTTGAGTTTTTCGGGTAGGATACCCGTATGATAGTAGTCATATTCAACTAATAAAGAAAGAGAGACATTGATGAAACATTTTAGTCTCACTAGCTTTTTCACACAATATTTTGCATTCAACAATTGCAATTATCAATTCATGCTTTATCATTTTATCATTAGTATATCATTAAAGAATCATCATGTCATGGAGATAATTATAGGTCATTCAATATGTACTTTTATGTAGATCTCCTAGTCCAAAAATGTATGTTTGAACATAAATATGACATGGATTGTAATCAAAGCAAAGTTCACACTTATTGAAGAAAATACGATATAATATAGTACAAGTACAACCAAGTTACTCAAGAAATCAATAAAGGAGCATAAACATTTTCAAAATTTCTGCATGCAACAAGTATACAATAACTCTATTTGCTTGAGTTCCCCTTATGGGGTCAAAGACCAAAATTCATCACTCTATGAGACAAATCCCAATAGATCTACTAAGAGTTTTGAATCGAGTAGCATCTAAGGGTTTAGTAAATAGATCCGCTAATTGATCATTAGTACCTATATGCTCAAGTACTATGCATTTGCTCTCAACTAGTTCTCTAACGAAATGATGACGGATGTCAATATGCTTAGTTCTAGAATGTCGAACCGGATTCTTGGAAATATTAATTGCTAGCATGTTATCACAAAAGAGAGTAAGAGTATTTTGATTGAATCCATAGTCAACTAGCATTTGCTTCATCCAAAGGAGTTGTGTGCATCCACTTCCAGCAGCTATGTATTCGGCCTCAGCCGTGGATAAAGAAATTGAATTTTTCTTCTTGCAAAACAAAGAGACAATGTTGTTCCTAAGGAAAAAAGCAACCGCCCGATGTACTTCTTCTATCATCACAATTTCCTGCCCAATCTGCATCACTAAAGCCTACAAGACTAGCATTAGTGTCAAAAGAGTACCAAATACCATAGTTAGATGTCCCATTCACATAGCGAATGATTCTCTTAACGGAAGAGAGATGAGACTCCTTAGGATCAGATTGGTACCTAGCACACACACCCACGCTAAAAGAGATATCGGGCTTACTTGCGGTCAAATAGAGCAAGCTACCAATCATGCCACGATACAAAGTTTGGTCCACTTTTTTACCTCTAGCATCCTTGCTTAGCTTCAAAGTGGTACTCATGGGTGTATCACAATGTTTGGCACTTTCAAGGCCAAATTTCTTCACTAGGTTTTTGGCATACTTAGCTTGAGATATGAAAATCCCATTATCCATTTGCTTAATTTGTAAACCTAGAAAGTAACTTAGCTCACCAACAAGGCTCATTTCAAACTTATGAGACATGACATCAACAAATTGTTAGACTTTGGTGTTATTAGTGAAGCTAAAAACTATATCATCAACATAGATTTGAGCTATAAAACGCTCATCTTTGTCTTTCTTGATGAATAAAGTCTTGTCAACACTACCCCTAGTGTAGCCATTGTCTATAAGAAATTAAGTGAGGCGCTCATACCAAGTCATTGGTGCTTGTTTCAACCCATATAAAGCCTTCTTGTGATGATAGACATGATTAGGGTGGTGAGGATCCACAAACCCTTTGGGTTGTTCAACAAACACTTCCTCTTGCAAGAAACCATTGAGGAAGACACTCTTAACATCCATTTGATACAATTTGAACTTGTGTAAACAAGAAATGGATAAAAAAAGCCTAATGGACTCAATCCTAGCAACGGGAGCAAAGTCTCTTCAAAGTCAATACCCTCAATTTGAGAGTACCCTTGTGCTACAAGCCTAGCCTTGTTTCGCACAATGTTTCCATCCTCATCGGATTTGTTCATATATACCCACATGATGCCTATTACATTGGTGTACTTGGGCCTATGAACTAGAGTCCAAACCTCATTCCTTTCAAATTGGTTAAGTTCTTCTTGCATGGCAAGAACCCAAAATTCATCCTTTAAGGCTTCATCAACATTCTTGGGTTCTATTTGAGAAGCGTAGCAAGTGTAGCTAATTAGATTATCCATTTGACGCCTAGTCCTAACACCCTTATTAACCTCTCCAATGATGTCATATTTGTCATGGGGCTTCCTTACCCATTGAGTAGGTTCTTTTGAGTTTAAGAGAGGAATCCTATAGATAGGTTGTGTTATGTCATCATCAAGATTAGCCTTTTCAACATTAGGAATATGAATAACCTTTTCCAAAGGAGAGTCATCAACTAGATCTACCTCCTCCTCATGGTCATTAGATTTGAGTATAGTATCATCAATGACAACATTAGATGATTCCATGACGGTTCTAGTTTTTAAATTGAAAACTCTATAGGATCTACTATTCAAGGCATAACCAACGAAGATACCCTCATCATTCTTAGCATCAAATTTGCCAAGTTGATCACGATCATTCAAAATGTAGCATTTGCTTCCAAAGGTGTGAAAATAGCTAACATTTGGCTTTCTACCTTTCCATAACTCATAGGAGGTTTGCCTAGTGTGAGGCCTTAGAAAGACTCTATTTCCTATGTAGCATGCCGTATTGACGGCTTCGGCCCATAAGTTCCTAGGGACATTGTTGCTAAGCAACATCACACAGATCATCTCTTGAAGAGCCCTATTTTTTCTCTCAACAACTCCATTTTGTTGAGGTGTCTTAGGAGCCGAAAAGTCATGAGAAATGCCTAGACTATTGCAATAGTTTTCAAAATGGGCATTCTCAAACTCCTTCCCATGGTCACTCCTAATCCGTTTAATGCTTTTAATCATGGAGTTCATTTCATTTTGAATTATGGAACAAAGCATTTTAAACTTGTCAAAGGTTTTAGATTTTTCTCTAAGAAAATAAGTCCGACTGTACCTAGAGAAGTCATCTACACACATAAACATGTATCTATTTCCACCTAAACTCTCAGTTTGCATGGGACCCATAAGATCCATGTGGAGAAGCTCTAGAGGTTCCTTGGTGGATAAATACTTGCCCTCTTTGTGCATAATTTTGGTTTGCTTTCCTTGTTGGCAAGGTCCACAAACACCATTTGCCATTTTCCCAAGCTTGGGAAGGCCTAGCACAACATTGAACTTATCTAAGATTCGTAAATCCCGATAGTTCATGTGACCAAGTCTTTCGTGCAACAACTCAATTTGTTCATCCTTAGACACATTGCAAAGGACACTTCTAGCTTCAAGACAAGCAATTGTCGCTAGATCTCATACCTTTTAACAAGGTTTGTTCATTTGGCAATAGGATAGAACAATAATTTTTCCTAAACAAGACGGAAATTCCTTCATCACTAAGATGTGAAATGCTTATCAAATTAGCTTTTAGACCATCAACATACAAAACATTGGACAAGGAGGGTAATCCGGGAATGGAAATAGTTCCCTTTCCTTTAACTTTCTTTTGTGGATCCATCACTAAAGGTGACATTTCCTTTCTCCTCCATCACAAGAGTCTCAATAAACTCTTATTTCCAGTTATGTGCCTAGAGCACCCACTACCAAAATACCAAAAATCAGAAGAATGAGCTTTCAAGACAATTTGTGCAACATGGCAAAAGTGTTCATCCTTTCTAATCCACCTAGGTGCAATATTTTTCTTCCAAGTGGTCAATGGTACATGGGCTCTAAATGTCCTAGGATCATGCAAAGGTGTTCCATTTTTCCTAGTGACATGCATCATGGCTTTAGCATTTTTCTTCTCTATCATGCTATCAATTCTGCACAATTTAATATATCTAAAGCAATTTGGTCTAATGTGACTATCAATACCACAAAAATGACATGTAGGAATGAAGTTAGGAATCATACCATAGCATTGAGGATGCATTTGAGTCTTCCCATGTCTTTGTGGTTGTCTTGATTGTTGTTGAGGAACTTTCCTTCTTTGTTGTTGAGCAAGACTTGATTGCTTCCTTGGTTGAGCTTGCATAATAGGTATCTTCCCTTTATGAGCTTTCGGTTGAGGGAAGTTAATTTGAGGAGCCCTTGTAGGATGGGCTTGAGGTAGGCTTCTTGGTGCCACCTTGACTTGAGCACTACTTGAACACTCTCTTAGGTCAAGTTTCTTCCTAGGTGATTGATGAGAAGAGGACCCATTGAGATTCATGCTTCTTACAAAAATGGCCTTGCTTGGAGTGGAGGACATCTTGTCATCTTCAAACCCAAGCCTCTTCTTGTCACTTGGCCTCTTTCCAACATCTAACATGTGGTCAAGTTTTTTGGTGCTAGAGTTCATCTTGGCCAATAACTCTCTTGCATCTTCAAGCACTTTCTTCAACCCTTCTTCATTCCTCTTAGATCTCACCAACTCTTCATTTAGTTGGTCAACTTGAGTTGAGAGCTCTAGGTTTTCTTCTTTTAATCTCTTAATTTCGTTCTTGTTCTTTAATCTTGAACTCTCAAACCTAGTCATATAGTCCTTGAGATCCATCCTATCCATATTTTCAATTGTGGATTGTGATGAAGATCCATCATCACTTGAGTAGTTTTCTTCTTGACTCTCATTTTCTTCTTCACTAACATCTTTGCTCCTATGAGAGAACGTAAAGGCTATGAAGTTAGCCATGAGTTCTTCATCATCCGAAGACTTATCTCATTCATTTGAGTTATCACTTTCACTCCATGTGGCAACCATCACTTTTCCCTTTTTCTTGACTTTGTGATTTGAACATTCAGGGGCAAAGTGATCTATCCCACCACATTCATAGCATTAGACTCCTTTATTCTCAGTCTTTTTTTGCCTAGGCTCAATCTTTTTGAAGGGAGCCTTTTTCTTCAAGTCTTGACTCTTGGATCCGACACCTTTCCTCTCAAACTTGTAGAACTTCTTGAACTTCCTCATTAGCAATGCCATTTCTTCATCTGAGTCTTCACTTTCCTCTTTCTCAACTTTGGAGTCATTCAAAGCAATATCCTTTTGCTTTTTCGATGGTGTGGGGTTAGGACATTTCCTAGATTCATATGCTAGAAGCCTCCCAATCACTTTACTTGGCTTTATATCCTTGTAACCATTATTCTTTTCTAAAGCCATCACCTTAGACTTAAATCTATCGGGTAGAGATCTCATAATCTTCTGCTTGATCTTCCTATCCGAATAAGGATCACCAAGTTGATAACTTTGGTTCACAATGTCCATCAACCTCACTTCAAAGTCATTGAAGCACTCGTTCTCATCCATCTTGAGCAATTCAAATTGCGTTTGGAGAACTTGAAGCTTCGATTCCTTAACCACATTGCTTTTCTCAAGTGCAATGTCTAGGATATCCCATGCCTCCTTAGCTATCCTGGTACTTTGAACCAACTTGTACTGGTTCTTATCCATTGCACATAGGATGGCATGCATTGCCTTCATATTCCACTTTGATGCCTCAAACTCTTGTGCGTTCCACTGTGCCTCTGGCTTGAGTACATCATCTTCTCCATCTGTAGGAGTCATCATGGGTAGAGTGTAGCCATATTCAACCGCCATCCATGCCCTATCATGAATTTGGCAAATATACGACTCCATCTTGCCTTTCCAAGAGGCATAATTCAATCCGGTGAGAATTGGAGGTCTAGTGCTAGAAGCTCCCTCGTTGCCACCGTTTCCACTCATTTTGTTTAATGAATGAATGATATGAATGCAAGTGTATGAATGATCAACACACGCACACAAAATGCAACAAACACCAAAATGAGCAAGGATCACCTATGTATGTCTAGGAACATGCTCTGATACCAATTGAAACAAATATTATGGTGTGTATAATATTAATCTTGAGGATGGGAGGTGAATAGATTTTAAAACAATTTTACCAAATTTTCGTTAATGGACAAGTTGATGAAAATACCCCTAGCTAGGTACAATAATATCCTAAGTGTAATAAGTGCGGAAATAGTAAAGACACTTGAGATATACGTGGAAACCCTCCAAATGGGAAAAACCACGGGCTGATAAGTGCACCACACTCGAACCTCGAATCCACTAATGGCAAAGGAATTACAACCTGATCCCGGCTTAAAATCCACCACCACTACCTAATCCTGGTATAAGTGAACCTAGTCCATCTTGCTTGCGATTTAAGCTACATACTCCCGGAAGCAACACAAGTCTTACTTCTCAATGAAGAGATAAAATGGCCTATGTGAATATATGATGATATTCAAAGAACAAACAAGGCTACGAAACCTTATATGCTTATCTAGGATTATGATATGGCAATTAATGCAATTCTAGATATCAAGAGCTAAATGACATGTTCAAAAAGCTTAGCTAAACATAGATCAAATAATCCTATGAAGCTATCACAATACAACACTTAATCATGTCATCACAATAATCTTTAATTTGTATCTAGAATATGTTCTAAGAGCGTACAAATAATTAAAGAGATAGCTTAGCAAACAAAAAACTTAACTTGTAAGAAGATAGTGAAGAACTTACCAAACAAGATGTGATGAAGCAAAACTATCCATTGATGCACTCTAAATGATCTTAGATGATGCAAGATGAAGTTTTTATGCACATGGGAATGCTTTGAGTGTTTAAAGATGAGTTCTTGGATGAGTTTTCATTTGAAATGTGTTCTAAGGAAAAGATATGATGTTCAGAACTCTATTTCGACCTGAATACAAAGAGTTATATATATATATATATATATGAGTTTCAACCAATGGTGAGGTGCGCTGGTCGAGTAGCGCACAACCTAAATTTTCAATAGGCGCTGGTCGAGTGGCGCATGAAATGCGACGATCCATTGGAATGTTACGCTGGTGAGGCTGCGCTAGTCAAGTAGCGCACCACCAGTGCACTGCCCACTTTTTCAACATTGCGCAGATGTAGTGGCATAGCTCAGTGGTGCATGACAAGCGGCGATCCATTGGAATGTTGCGCTGGTGAGGTTACGCTAGTCGAGTAGCGCACCACCAACGCAATGCCCACTTTTTCAACACTCAAACACACAAAATCAACAAGTCCTAGAGTGATGAAAATGCATCATATACTAATGCCTAACATGACATAAAACTTTAATTACAAGATGCAAATGAATTAACAAGATGCAAATGAATTAACAAGTCATTTAAACCAAAATGCACACATGTATAAACACACAACATATATGAATAAGAGTTATGCATGAATTTGTGAGTGTATGCAACTATCTCTTCAAAGCAAGTAAGCACAAGAATTTTACATTTGGTGTTTCTCCTCTTGAGGTCTTGAGAGCCTAAGCTACCCTTACATAAACCCAAAAAATGTAATTTGTTCACGAAATGAGCCAATTAATAAATAAGGACTTTACAATCTCCCCCTTTGGCTATTTCGTGACAAAACCACCACTCACATTGATACTCACGAAACAAAATAACACACTGGAAAGATATTCCACTTTACAAAGAGATATACAGAAAAAAAAAACTTCAAATCTTCAATCTCTTGTAGAACTATCAAACCTACACATAAAACAAACACAAATACACTTTCCAAACCAAGTGCATGTGAGATGATCAAGTGAATATAAAAAACAAGCATTTGCATTTAAGAATATGAATATGACATCGTGTAATGCTCCACATCATGCAATGCTCCCCCTCAAAGGGTTACTCCCCCTAAATGTAATCTCTCCCCAACAAGTACTACTCCCCTTAAAGCCAACACCAACACATTGCAACTCCCCTAACACCTCAAGGCTACTCCCCCTTTTTATCATGATATAGGCAAAGGAGAAGTCCCCAGCCGAGTCACTCAAGGCAAAGAAAGAAAGGAGCATACAATATATTTGCATAATTATATAAGCCACATTTATGCAACTCAATTAACATGAGAGAAACAAAGAGATTTATTTGAAGAAAACGTGTGAATCAAAAATGCTTTGCATACACGACATGTTGCATTCAAGTCCAAAAAACAATGGTATTTGGCAAAGCAAATGACAAAGGTTTCCAACATAATTCAAACAAATTTCACAATTTGTCATGAGAGAATCAAGGATATAGAGTTTTTATAGAGATCAAGTTTTAATAGCACTATATCCAACTTTATAAGCGAAACATGGCATGAGCAACTTTGCACCCTATTTGATTTTTCCGGGTAGAATACCCGTATGATAGTAGTCATGTTCAACTAATAAAGAAAGAGAGACATTGATGAAACATTTTGGTATCACTAGCTTTTTCACACAATATTTTGTATTCAAAAATTGCAATCATCAATTAATGCTTTATCATTTTATCATTAGTATGTCATTAAAGAATCATCATGTCATGGAGATAATTATAGGTCATTTTATATGTACTTCCTATGTAGATCTCCTAGTCCAAAAATGCATGTTTGAACATAAATATGACATGGATTGTAATCAAAGCAAAGTTCACACTTATTGAAGAAAATACGATATAATATAGTATAAGTACAACCAAGTTACTCAAGCAATCAATAAAAGAGCGTAAACATTTTCAAAATCTAATCTATTAGTGAATAATCTAAGTTTTTGTAAACTATTTACTAAGGTCATATTATTATGTTAGTGTTTACCAATTTTAACTATTAAAACTCTAACACTTTATTCGGTTCATTTATTATTAGGTAATTAATCATATTAATCCTAATTACAATAAATGACCCTATTAATCTAACTTATTAAACTCTTTAATAACTAGATTAATATTAATTAAAATTACCAAGTTTTCTAACCATTAAAAACTAATCTCATTATTCATAGCCAATTATGTATATTGCCCATTTTAATCACATTAAAAAAATACATAAAATATCCGGCTATGATTTATGTATGACATATCAAATATATTTGTGTATGCATATATAATCTAAATGACATACGTATTCATGACAATGCTTTTATCATCACATAATATAAAGCATACATGAATTGACCCAGTACTGTGGATTATTTAATATAAAAAATTGGAATCTAAAATTACAAAAAAAATCCCAAGGCATTCCTTGGTCTTCTTGTAATTTTCGAGTCTTCCAGTCTCTTCAGGTCACTCCGATTTATCTTATAAATTCGAAACGAGAAATCTGCACGGAACGCACTAGGCAACACTTGCCAACGGAACCATACGAGAACAGTACCGCGCGAACAGTACCCGGGGAACAGTGCGATGAACAGTACTGTGAACAGTGTCGGTGAACAATACCACCATCGCGTGCGTTTCCAGTTCTTCGTTTACAGGTAACAATTTTGTTTTTATTTACAATACAATAATAGTAAAATAAAAATATAATAATAAAAAAAAAATTATACAACCCATAAACCCTAAATCCACAGTACCATAAAAATTTACGATCAACCATGTTTAAATTATACAATTAAATTATAAACATTTATACAATCATAAAGATGGTGCCTATACATTTATACATACAAGGGCATCGAAAACAATTTCCTGTTCCGAAAAATAAATTGGCTCTGATACCAATTGTTGGAACCCCATTCACCGGCTACGCAGCGGAACTAGGTTTTAAAATTGTTATTACAGATCATAATCAGTATCTATGACCAGTGAACTTGGGATAATAATTATTTTTCGGAACTAATACATACAATATGTAATAACAGGAAATTGTATCAATATAATCAGAAGAAGAAAATCTTACCAACTTTTGGAGGCTCCTTCACTTTATGATATGCTCCTATCTGAACCACTCGATCTTCCTCGCTATCTCCCGAGGCTGGTAACTGGGAGTGGGAGCGTCACAGTCTCAGGAACTTGAATGGAGGATGTAGAGAGAATTGAAGAAACTCTTTCTTCTATGTTCACAAACTAGAACAATTCTAGTATATAAAAATATTGCCAATAATTTTTAGCAATATATATATATATATATATATATATATATATATATATATATATATATATATATTTTGTTTGCGCTGAACAGTGCGCGAACATATACACATATATATCAAAACTCTTTTTGACTTCTTTGTTCACCTGATGCATGCCTTTTCTTTTCACAAAACTAAAATACCCTTCTTTGTTTTGCTTTTTTTTTTACGCCTCCACTTTATTTACACAATATATATATATATATATATATATATATATATATATATATATATATATATATATCTATCACTTGTTTGTATCCTATAAAAACACTTATATATATGTGTACACACCAATTTACATCCAATGCAATCTCTTGTGTTAAAATTGATATATATCTTTTAATTATCCTTTTCAAATATATCGAGTAAATTTAAAGTGATAATAAGTATTTTAAATTTAAACTTAAATTCAAATACTTATATAAATGATTTAGTAAAATAAAATAATCATATTATTTTATCTTCACCTAAATCCATATATCAACCAACACCCTCCAATGAATAGTTAATTAATAATTCATAATTACCAATATAATTAAAAAATCTAATTGTTTAATTAATTTAACTATAAAAAATCATTAATTAAATAATCTCATTATTCAATTAATTCCTGAATATATACGTGTCACTTTTGTAACACAATTAATTGGACAATCCAATTAATTAACCGTGACCCTTGTTACCTAAATCGATCGGGCTAGCAAGGGGACCTAATGGACCCACAGTATTTTGAGGTCAAATAATCCTCGAAATCATTAATTAAACTCTTTAATTAATAGTCTTTGATTATTAACTCCGATGTTATTCTACTAAAAACCGGAAACTGTACTCTCTCATTTGTAGACACTTTTACACAGATCGATACAACTCAGTGTCCATTGATATAGCTTTTACATATGGTGTGATCTTTTACAATAGTTCATAATTAGAGCTTGGTCATAATGTCCGTTATACCCCTCTAATTACATATATCCTTTAAGTACCATTGATTCTCTAATGGACAATAAATCTTATTTCCTCACGGAATTAGGAGAACACTCATATTGTCCAAGCCCCGAATCAACCCTTAAGGGAACTACCATCTACTTCTCACACGAAGGAGTGGATTTCACTATTGTGTACAAATCTTTCCAGCCACAAACCAAACTGTAATCCCAACATACAGAGCATATTGATCGGGAATAGCATCCGACCTCACCTATGATATATCAAAGACCACGATCTAACCTGAAGGAGTCGATAAGACACTCAGGATTAAGATCACCCACATATAGCTATCGTTAGTTGATATATATGAATATCATCGGTAAACGGATCTTGATGAGAGATTTATATAGATCATGGTCCAGTCCTATATGATCACATCATACAAGGTGCCTTCATTCCGATATCTCATATGAATAATTCAGGATAGAATTCATCGTACATTACGAAATTGACCGCAGCTATTGATTAACCACAGATAAAGTACCTAGCTTTATTTGCTATCTATGGACTCTTTAGATTGCACGTCTCTTACTGTATCCATCTGTATATGACACTCATATATGCAGTTCGAGATTACATATGGCAATCTTGGATGTTAAATATATGCAAAAGTTATAAAATAAAAAACACATCATGAATGAATTGAAGTTTTCTTTTTATTTATTTTATAAATCCATTTACAAATTACATCTTTAGAACATAAACCCTAATAATCTCCCACTTGCACTAAAGCATGTGAGGCATGTCTCGTAACCCTAGACCATCTAGGTGACCCGAAAACATTTTAGCCGGTAAGGTCTTCGTAAATGGATCAACATGATTGTCTTGTGAGGCTATCTTGGTGACGATTACGTCTCCTATCTGCACTTTCTCTCTAATGAGATGACACTTTCTCTCTATAAGCTTCCCTCATTTGTGGCTTCTTGGTTCTTTAGAATTAGCCACAACACCACTGATATCACAATAAAGTGTGATGGGCCTATCCAGATCTGTAACAACTTCCAGATAACTCAAGAACTTACGGAGCCAAACAGCCTCTTTAACAGCTTCACAAACGGCTTCATATTCGGCTTCCATAGTGAAGTCAGCAATGTAAGATTGCTTGATACTTCTCCACACAATGGCTCCACTTCCCAGGATGAATACTGATCCAGACGTTGAATTCCTAGAATCCATGTCTGACTAAAAATCCGAATCCGTGTATCCTAACGTGATCAAATCCTGTCCGGAATACACTAGCATATAGTCTCTAGTTCTCCGCAGATACTTGACAATTGTCTTGACAGCAACCCAATGATCCAATCTTGGATTGGACTGGTGAAGTTGAGGTGTCTCAGGACACTGTTCCTTAGACAAGTTAACTCCATGCCTAGAAGGTAAATTACCTTTCTTGGAGTTGTGCATCGAAAATCGTACAAGAATCTTGTCGATATATGATGCCTGAGACAGTGCTATGAGTTTGTTCTTACGATCCCTTATAAAATGGATCCCAAGAACATAACTCGCCTCTCCCAAATCTTTCATTTGGATTTGGCTAGCCAGCCAGCCCTTTACATCAAACAACACTCCCACATCATTCCCAATGAGTAAGATATCATCTACATATAGGACCAAGAAATCTACTTTCTTATCAATGATGCGCTTGTAGACACAAGGCTCATCGACGTTCTGCTCGAAGCCATAGGTTTTGGACACATCATCAAACCTAATGTTCTAAGATCTAGATGCTTGCTTAAGTCCATAGATGTACCTTTGCAGCTTGCAAACTTTTTGCTCTTGATCTGGAGACATGAATCCCTCTGGTTGCATCATATATATGCTCTCATCAAGATTGCCATTTAATAATGCAGTCTTGACATTCATTTGCCAAATTTCGGAATCAAAATAGGCAGCAATGGATAAGAGAATCCTAATAGACTTAAACATGGCCACTGGCGAGAAGGTCTCTTCATAATCGACCCCCTCTTTCTGGGTATAACCCTTGACCACTAGCCTTGCCTTGAAGGTCTCTACCTTCCCGTCTACTCCTCTCTTTCTCTTGTAGATCCAATTACACCCTATGGGTTTTACCCCATCCGGTAAGTCTACAAGATCCCAGACTGAGTTAGAGTACATGGACTCCATCTCGAGATTCATGGCTTTAAGCTATTCCTTTTTATTAGGATCTTCCATTGAATTCTTAAATGTCAATGGACCATCAGCACTATCAGCAGAGACAACACCTTGTCCCTCACCTATACCTAAATAGCGTTCAGGTTGTCTCACAACCCTCTCACTACTTCTAGGTGGTAGTGTATTCTGATCAGGAACCATCTAACTCTCAAATGTTTGTGGATCAACTCTTGTTGATGAAACACTAGTCTCACTAGGCTCCAACTCATTAAATACAATCTTAGAAAGAGGTTTATTGTCACTAATATAACTGTCCTTAAGAAACGTTGCATTTGTCGATACAAATACTTTGTTATCTTCGGGACTATAGAAGTGTCCACATCTGGTCTCCTTGGAGTACCCTACAAACAGGCAGACCACGGACTTGGACTCTAGCTTTCTAGTTATGTTCTTCAGCACGTGTGTTGGACACCTCATATGTGGAAATGTCACAAACTACCTTTACGACCATTCCACAACTCTAAGGGAGTCTTATGAACAGATTTGGATGGCACCACATTCAAAATGTATGCCGCTGTTTGTAACGCATATCCCCATAAGGAATTTGGTAATGATGAGAAACTAATCATAGATCTCACCATTTCCATTAAGGTTCTATTTCTCCTCTTCGGTACACCATTTTGCTGGGGTGTACCGGGAGCTGTGAGTTGGGAAACTATCCAATGCTTGACCATAAAGTCTTCAAACTCTTGGTCAAGGTACTCACCTCCACGATCCGATCGCAGTGACTTGATAGTTCTACCTAATTGATTCTCAACTTCAGCTCGAAATTCTTTGAACATTTCAAATGTTTCTGGCTTTCGTTGCATTAGGTAGATATATCCGTATCTTGAGTAGTCATCTATAAAGGTGATATAATACTCATAACCACCCCTAGCTTTAACATTCATCAGTCCACAAACATCTGTATGTATAAGCTGTAGCGGTTCTTTAGCTCTAAGCCCTTTTCCAGTAAAAGGTCTCTTAGTCATCTTACCTTCCAAACAAGATTCGCAGACAGGTAAGGTACCAACCTTTAACTCACTTAAATGTCCGCTTTTTACTAGTCTGTCTATCCGGTCAAGGTTGATATGATCAAGCCTTAGATGCCAGAGATACGTGTCATTATCTGGAGAAATCTTATGTCGTTTAGTTTTTGGTTTTTCAACCGTAAACATTTCGGTGTTGAGCAATGTAGTATGTATTAGCGATCTTAACATAAACAAATTTTTTTAATTAACTCCTGTTCAAATATTCAGACCATTCTTTCAAATAATAAATTACTTATTATTAAAAGAAACAAAATATTTTTGTTCTAACAACTTAGAAACGGAAATCAAATTCCGTGTAAATCCAGGAATATAGAATACATTGTCCAACAATATATAATTATTAGAAAAACGTAATCTAATTACGTCCACAGCTCGTGCCGAAACGACATCCCCTGACCCCACACGCATTGAGAAGGCTTGCTCATCTAGCTGTGTCCGAGAAACAGTCCATTGTAAAGAATAACAAACATAGTTAGTGGCCCCCGAATCAACTATCTAGGGTGAAGAATAATCTTCTACTAAACACGACTCAAGAACAAGTAAATCACACTTCTTCTTGCTTTGGGCTTTCTTTGGTTTGTGCTTACCATTCGCTTGTATGCCTCTCGAACAGTTCGTGTGGCATTGGCAACAGGCGCTGGAGGACATTCCTCCGTAAGCACAAATTTGAGGTCTTTGGTGACCAATAATGCATTAATGTTTAGTTTCCAATAAGTGTAGTTATCACCAGTTAATATGTCGTTTACGAGAATTAGAAGTAATGCAGAAGACATTATTGCTTAAATAAATAAAACATTCATTCAGTCATTTATTTAAAACAAGTGCGAGTGCTTTGGCATAAATTTAAACATGATGCATGCACATGTTTAATGAACTAGAACTACCCTAAAACTAGTTACTATACCACGACAATCCAACATACCACAAAGAAGTGTCGCCTTAGGGTCGGTCAAGTCTTTGCATGTTGGACCGAGACATTCTCAATCAAGTGATATTGTAAAATAACTCTTATTCCATATCATTCAACCATCGTTAATTCAGTCAGGCTTTTAATTAACAAACTTAATCAAAACCTTCGTGAGTGTAACCCACCATTTCAGATCTCACGAGCTTAACTCGAGAATTGCCGCCTTAGAGTCGATCCTGAAATACCCTCAGAAATCATATCCGTTAGGAAGTCAACCTTGGTATTGACCTTTGTGGAAACCCTCCTTAGGGAGGACGAAAGCAACACTGTCACGAGGCCCCACTCGGATCTCACGGTGTTAAACTAATGATGGAGATCGCGGGATATATATGTCATATATCCCTCTCCTACTCACTATTTTAAAATTAGGGTTTTCTATTAACCGTTAATGCACCTAGATTCTACAGGATTAAACGACTAACTTTAATCAAGTTATCTAACGCATTAACTAATTAGAAACAAATTCTAATTAACTAATAAATTATTAATGATTTTTAACAATAAAAAATCTAATCTATTAGTGAATAATCTAAGCTTTTGTAAACTATTTACTAAGGTCAGATTATTATGTTAGTGTTTACCAAATTTTAACTATTAAAACTCTAACACTTTATACGGTTCATTTATTATTAGATAATTAATCATGTTAATCCTAATTACAATAAATGACCCTATTAATCTAACTTATTAAACTCTTTAATAACTAGATTAATATTAATGAAAATTATCAAGTTTTCTAACCATTAAAAACTAATCTCATTATTCATAGCCAATTATGTATATTGCCCATTTTAATCACATTAAAAAAATACATAAAATATCAGACTATGATTTTTGTATGACATATCAAATATTTTTGTATAGACATATATAATCTAAATGACATACGTATGCATGACAATGCTTTTATCATCACATAATATAAAGCATACATGAATTGATCCAGCACTGTGGATTATTTAACCTAAAAAATTAGAATCTAAAATTACAAAAAAAATCCCAAGGCATTCCTTGGTCTTCTTGTAATTTTCGAGTCTTCCAGTCTCTTCAAGTCACTCCGATTTATCTTACAAATTCGAAACGGGAAATCTGCACGGAACACACTAGGCAACACTTGCCAACGGAGCTGTACATGAATAGTACCCTGCGAACAGTACCCCGGGAACAGTACCGTGAACAGTGCAATGAACAGTACTGTGAACAGTGTCGGTGAACAGTACCCACGTGAACAGTACCGCCGTCGCTCGCGTTTCCAGTTCTTCGTTTACAGGTTATAATTTTGTTTTTATTTACAATACAATAATAGTAAAATAAAAATATAATAATAATAATAAAATTATACAACCCATAAACCCTAAATCCACAGTACCATAAAAATTTACGATCAACCATGTTTTAATTATAAAGATTCATACAATCATAAAGATGGTGCCTACACATTCATACATATAAGGGCATCGAAAACAATTTCCTGTTCCGAAAAATAAATTGGCTCTGATACCAATTGTTGGAACCCCATTCACCGGTTACGCAGCGAAACTTGGTTTTAAAATTTTTAATACAGATCATAATCAGTATCTATGACCAGTGAACTTGGGATCGTAATTATTTTTCAGAACTAATACATACAATATGTAATAACAGGAAATTGTAATCAATATAATCAGAAGAAGAAAATCTTACCAACTTTTGGAGGCTCCTTTACTTTATGATATTTTTCTATCTGAACCACTCGATCTTCCTCGCTATCTTCCGGGACTGGTAACTGCTAGTGGGCGCGTCACAGTCTCGAGAACTTGAATGGAGGATGTAGAGAGAATTGAAGAAACGTTTTCTTCTATGTTCACAAACTAGAAAAATTCTAGTATATAAAAATATTGCCAATAATTTTTAGAAATATATATATATATATATATATATATATATATATATATATATTTGTTTCCACTGAACAGTGCGCGAACATATACACATATATATCAAAACTCTTTTTGACTTCTTTATTCACCTGATGCATGCCTTTTCTTTTCACAAAACTAAAATATGCTTCTTCTTTTTGCTTTTATTTTTACGCCTCAACTTTTTTTACACAAAAAATATATAAATACCTCTGTTAAATATATGTATATATCACGCCACTGTTATATATATATATCACTTGTTTGTATCCTATACAAACACTTATATATGTGTACACACCAATTTACATCCAATGCAATCTCTTGTGTTATAATTAATATATATCTTTTAATTATCCTTTTTAAATATATCAAGTATATTTAAGTGATAATAAGTATTTTAAATTTAAACTTAAATTCAAATACTTAAATAAATGATTTAGTAGAATAAAATAATCATATTATTTTATCTTCATCTAAATCCATATATCAACCAACACCCTCCAATGAATAGTTAATTAATAATTCATAATTACCAATATAATTAAATAATCTAATTATTTAATTAATTTAACTATTAAAAATCATTAATTAAATAATCTCATTATTCAATTAATTCCCGAATATATACGTGTCACTTTTGTAACACAATTAATTGGACAATCCAATTAATTAACCGTGACCCTTGTTACTTAAATCGATAGGGCTAGCAAGTGGACCTAATGGACCCACAGTATTTTGAGCTCCAACAATCCTCGGAATCATTAATTAAACTCTTTAATTAATATTCCTTGATTATTAACTCCGGTGTTATTCCACTAAAAACCCGAAGTTGCACTCTCTCAACTGTAGACACTTTTACACAGATCGATACAACTCGGTGTCCATTGATATAGCTATTACATATGGTGTGATCTTCCACAATAGTTCATAACTAGAGCTTGGTTTTAATGTCCGTTATACCTCTCTAATTACATTTATCCTTTAAGTACCATTAATTCTCTAATGGACAATAAATCTTATTTCCTCACGGAATTAGGAGAGCGCTTATATTGTCCAAGCCCCGAATCAACCCTTAAGGGAACTACCATCTACTTCTCACAAGAAGGAGTGGATTCCACTATTGTGTTCAAATCTTTCCAGCCACAAACCAAACCGTAATCTCAACATACAGAGCATATTGATTGGGAATAGCATCCGACCTCACTCATGGTATATGACACTCATATATACAGTTCGAGATTACATCTAGCAATCTTGGATGTTAAATATATGCACAAGTTATAAAATAAACAACACAACATGAATGAATTGAACTTTTCTTTTTATTTATTTCATAAATCCATTTACAAATTACATCTTTAGGACATAAACCCCAACAATCTTCTACTTGCACTAATGCATGTGAGACGTGTCTCGTAACCCTAGACCATCTAGGTGACCCGAAAACACTTTAGCCGGTAAGGTCTTCGTAAATGGATCAACATGATTGTCTTGTGAGGCTATTTTGGTGACGATTACGTCTCCTACCTGTATTTTCTCTCTAATGAGATGACACTTTCTCTCTATATGCTTCCCTCATTGGTGGCTTCTTGGTTCTTTAGAATTAGCCACAGCACCACTGATATCACAATAAAGTGTGATGGGCCTATCCAGATATGGAACAACTTCCAGATAACTCAAGAACTTACGGAGCCAAACAACCTCTATAGCAGCTTCACAAACGGCTTCATATTCGGCTTCCATGGTGGAGTCAGCAATGTAAGATTGCTTGATACTTCTCCATACAATGGCTCCCCACCTAGGGTGAATACAGATCCAGATGTGGATTTCCTATAATCCATATCTTAATAAAAATCAGAATCTGTGTATCCTAACGTGATCAAATCCTGTCCGGAATACACTAGCATATAGTCTCTCGTTCTCCGAAGATACTTGACAGTTGTCTTGACAGCAACCCAATGATCCAATCCTGGATTGGACTGGTATCTACTAACTACTCCCACTACACAGTAGATGTCCGGTCTCGTGCATAACATAGCATACATGAGACTACCTACTGCCGATGCATAGGGTACACGTCTCATATCCTCAACTTCTTGACGTGTCTTAGGACACTGTTCCTTAGACAAGTTAACTCCATGCCTTGAGAAGGCTTGCTCCTCTAGCTGTGTCCGAGAAACAGTCCATTGTAAAGAATAACAAACATGGTTAGTGGCCCCCAAATCAACTATACAGGGTGAAGAATAATCTTCTACTAAACACGACTCAAGAACAAGTAAATCATATTTGCTTTTCTTGGACTTCTTCTTGCTTTGGGCTTTCTTAGGTTTGGGCTTACCCTTCGCATGTATGCCTCTCGAACAGTTCGTGTGGCATTGGCAACAGGCGCTGGAGGACATTCCTCCGTAAGCACCAATTTGAGGTCTTTGGTGACCAATATTGCATTAATGTTTAGTTTCCAATAAGTGTAGTTATCACCAGTTAATATGTCGTTTATGAGAATTTGAAGTAATGCAGAAGACATTATTGCTTAAATAAATAAAACATTCATTCAGTCATTTATTTAAAACAAGTGAGAGTGTTTTGGCATAAATTTAAACATGATGCATGCACATGTTTAACGAACTAGAACTACCCTAAAACTAGTTACTATACAACGACAATCCAACATACCACAAATAAGTGTCGCCTTAGGGTCGGTCAAGTCTTTGCATGTTGGACCGAGACATTCTCAATCAAATGATATTCTAGAATAACTCTTTTTCCATATCATTCAACCATCGTTTATTCAGTCAGGTTTTTAATTAACAAAATTAATTAAAACCTTCGTGAGTGTAACCCACCATTTCAGATCTCACGAGCTTAACTCGAGAATCGCCGCCTTAGGGTTGGTCAATCTCGAAATACGCTCAGAAATCATATCCGTTAGGAAGTCAACCTTGGTATTGACCTTTGTGGAAACCCACCTTAGGGAGGACGAAAGCAAAGCCGTCACGAGGCACCACTCGGATCTTACGGTGTTGAACTAATAATGGAAACTGCGGGTTATATATGTCATATATCCCTCTCCTACTCACTATTTTAAAATTAGGGTTTTCTATTAACCATTAATGCACCTAGATTCTACAGGATTAAACGACTAATTTTAATCAAGTTATCTAGCGCATTAACTAATTAGAAACAAATTCTAATTAACTAATAACTTAATAATTATTTTTAACAATTAAAAATCTAATCTATTAGTGAATAATCTAAGTTTTTGTAAACTATTTACTAAGGTCAGATTATTATGTTAGTGTTTACCAAATTTTAACTATTAAAACTCTAACACTTTATTCGATTAATTTATTATTAGGTAATTAATCATATTAATCCTAATTACAATAAATGACTCTATTAATCTAACTTATTAAACTTTTTAATAACTAGATTAATATTAATGAAAATTACCAAGTTTCTAACCATTAAAAACTAATCTCATTATTCATAGCCGATTATGTATATTGCCCATTTTAATCACATTAAAAAAATACATAAAATATCAGGCTATGATTTATGTATGACATAGCAAATATATTTGTGTAGGCATATCTAATCTAAATGACATACGTATGCATGACAATTCTTTTATCATCACATAATATAAAGCATACATGAATTGACCCAACACTGTGGATTATTTATCCTAAAAAATTGGAATCTAAAATTACAAAAAAAATCCCAAGGTATTCCTTGGTCTTCTTGTAATTTCCGAGTCTTCCAGTCTCTTCAGGTCACTCCGATTTATATTTTAAATTCGAAACGGGAAATTTGCACGGAACGCACTAGGCAACACTTGCCAACGGAACCGTACGTGAATAGTACCGCACGAACAGTACCCGGGGAAAAGTACCGTGAACAGTGCGATGAACAGTACCTGTGAACAGTGTCGGTGAACAGTACCCCACCGTGAACAGTTCTGTCGTCGCGCGCGTTTCCAATTCTTCATTTACATGTTACAATTTTATTTTTATTTACAATACAATAATAGTAAAATAAAAATATAATAATAAAAAAAATTATACAACCCATAAACCCTAAATCCACAGTACCATAAAAATTTACGATCAACCATGTTTAAATTATACAATTTAATTATAAACATTCATACAATCATAAAGATGGTGTCTACACATTCATATATACAAGGGCATCGAAAACAATTTCCTGTTCCGAAAAATAAATTGGCTCTAATACCAATTGTTGGAACCCCATTCACCGGTTACGCATCAGAACTAGGTTTTAAAATTTTTAATACAGATCATAAGCAGTATCTATGACCAGTGAACTTGGGATCGTAATTATTTTTCAGAACTAATACATACAATATGTAATAACAGGAAATTGTAATCAATATAATCAGAAGAAGAAAATCTTACCAACTTTTTGAGGCTCCTTCACTTTATGATATGGTCTCCTGGGACTGGTAACTGCAAGTAGGCGCGTCACAGTCTCAGGAACATAAATGGAGGATGTAGAGAGAATTGAAGAAACACTTTCTTCTATGTTCACAAACTAGAACAATTCTAGTATATAAAAATATTGCCAATAATTTTTATCAATATATATATATATATTTGTTTGCACTGAACAGTGCGCGAACATATACACATATATATCAAAACTCTTTTTGACTTCTTTGTTCACCTGATGCATGCCTTTTCTTTTCACAAAACTAAAATATGCTTCTTCTTTTTGCTTTTTTTTTTTACGCCTCAACTTTCTTTACACAATATATATATACCTATGTTAAATATATGTATGTATCACGCCACTGTTAAATATATATATATATATATCTCACTTGTTTGTATCCTAAACAAATACTTATATATGTGTACACACCAATTTACATCCAATGCAATCTCTTTTGTTATAATTGATATATATTTTTTAATTATCCTTTTCAAATATATCAAGTATATTTAAAGTGATAATAAGTATTTTAAATTTAAACTTAAATTCAAATACTTAGATAAATGATTTAGTAAAATAAAATAATCATATTATTTTATCTTCACCTAAATCCATATATCAACCAACACCCTCAAATGAATGGTTAATTAATAATTCATAATTACCAATATAATTAAATAATCTAGTTATTTAATTAATTTAACTATTAAAATTCATCAATTATATAATCTCATTATTTAATTAATTTCCAAATATATATGTGTCATTTTTGTAACACAATTAATTGGACAATCCAATTAATTAACCGTGACCCTTGTTACCTAAATCGATTGGGCTAGCAACGGGACCTAAAGGACCCACATTATTTTGAGCTCCAATAATCCTCGGAATCATTAATTAAACTCTTTAATTAATATTTCTTGATTATTAACTCCGGTGTTATTCCACTAAAAACCCGAAGATGCACTATCTCAACTGTAGACGCTTTTACACAGACCGATACAACTCGGTGTCCATCGATATGGCTATTACATATGGTGTGATCCTCCACAATAGTTCATAATTAGAGTTGGTTATAATATCCGTTATACCCCTCTAATTACTTATATCCTTTAAGTAACATTGATTCTCTAATGGACAATAAATTCTATTTCCTCACGGAATTTGGAAAGCGCTCATATTGTCCAAGCCCTGAATCAACCCTTAAGGAAACTACCATTTACTTCTCACAAGAAGGAGTGGATTCCACTTTTGTGTACAAACCTTTCCAGCCACAAACCAAACCATAATCCCAACATATGGAGCATATTGATTGGGAACAGCATCCGACCTCACCCATGGTATAACAAAGACCACGATCTAACCTGAAGGAGTCGATAAGATACTCAGGATTAAAATCACCCACATATAGCCATCGTTAGTTGATATATATGAATCTCATCGGTAAACGGATCTTGGTGAGAGATTCATATAGATCATGACCCAGTCCTATATGATCACATCATACAAGGTGCCTCTATTCTCATATCTCATATGAATAATTCAGGATAGAATTATCATACATTACGGAATGGACCGCAACTATCGATTAACCACAAATAAAGTACCTAGCTTCATTTGCTATCTATGGACTCTTTAGATTGTACTTCTCTTACTGTATCCATCTATATATGACACTCATATACACTGTTCGAGATTACATCCGGCAATCTTGTATGTTAAATTTATGCACACGTTATAAAATAAACAACTCAACATGAATGAACTGAATTTTTCTTTTTATTTATTTCATAAATCCTTTTACAAATTACATCTTTAGGACATAAAGCCCAACACTTACATCATTTCCACTAATTTGTTTTTACATAAACCAAAACTTTCAGGTTGACTCACAAAATGGGGATCAACGAACACGACATCTCCTTCCATTCGCGAACGTCTTTGAAATCTCAGGTATTCCTTGATTTTATTGTTGATTTTACACCTAGTGAGTAATTACAGGCCGAACTGGAGTTAATGTCGACCATAGAATAAAATACAAACGAAAAATAGACATTATCAATCGACTGTTCAAGCAATATAAAGGAAGTGGGCTCAGACTTGTACTGCCATCCCTACAAGGTGAAAATTTGGAGCAATCGATACATTGCAATTTTTGTATGACAAACAACGAAGCAGAATATGAGGCAATGATTACAGGATTTGACCTAGCCAGGCATAAAAAATATACAGGTACAATGCGATTCTCAATTGGTCGTGCGACAGATGAACAGGACTTACGAGGCTAAAGATAAAAGGATAGCGGCTTACCTGGCAAAAGTCAAACAACTTTAGTCCACATTCAACACTTTTTTTACTCTTGCAGGTACCAAGATCAGAAAACTCTTGGGCATATGCACTCGCTAGCTTGGGATCGACATCCAAAATAAACTGACCCAAATTTATACCCATCGTGCATCTAATGCAACCTACAATAAACAAAGAAAATGTAACAAAAGTCGACAATGGTTTGAGTTGGATATACCCAATCAAAAACTACTTGGAAGCAGATATATTACCAGACGACTAACCTGACGTAAGAAAAATAAGGGCAAGTCGGCCAAATTCGGTATCCTATATGGTAAGCTTTATAAAAAATCCATTACAGGTTCGTATTTGAGGTGCATCACACCTAGAGAAGCGTACGACATTCTCAAAAGTCTCCATTATGAGGAATGCGGAAACCATTTAGGCACAAGACGTTTGTCAAACATAGCCATCACAGCCGGATACTACTGGCTGACAATACGGACTGACTCACAAAAACACGTGAAGAACTGCGATAATTGCCAAAGATTTGCCCAAGTGTCTCACTTCCCACCAGGTACGCTTAATTCTATTTCGGCCCCATGACCTTTTATAAAATGGGAGATGGGTATTGTAGGAAACCTACCAGCAACACCATGAGGGGTAGTCTACATGATGGTTTTAACCGATTATTTCACCAAATGGGTTGAAGCTGGAGCTTTTCAGCACATCAGAGACATAGAGGTACACAATTTCATATGAAAAAAATATCATTTGTAGGTTTGGAATACCAAAGGAGATAATGGCTCACAATTATTATCATTTAACTTCAAGAATTTCCGTGATAAATACAGCATCAAACTCAGTTTTTCAACACCAAGATATCCTCAAGCAAATGGACAAGCAACATGAATAAACAAGACAATAATCAATACATTGAAGAAAAGACACGAAGTAGAAAAAAGTGAGGGGGTCGACAAACTTCCCGAAGTGTTATGGTCTTATAGAACTACACCTCGTCGGTCGACATGAGAAACACCATTATCTCTTGTCTACGGTGCGGAAGCAATAATCCCAATAGAGACAAGACTAACAACAACCCGAAGTGAATGCCTTAACAAATAACAAAATAATCAGGAATTGTTACTTGAACTGGACCACTAAGACGAAGGCAGAACGAGTTGTATTGAGAATACAAGAATATCAACGATAGGTCTCTCGACACTATAACAAAAATGTCAAAATCAGAACTTTCATAGTCAATAACCGGGTCTCATGACGAGTATTTAGATAACAGGAGGCAGGAAAATTGGCTCTGACATGGGAAGACCCCTATCAAATCACTAAGGTCAAAGGAAAGTGAGCGTACAAAAACAATGACCATAAAAACTATTTATGTTTGATCTACAAAAACATTAAACAAATAAATGAAAAATCAAAACAAGTCTAATTAAATTAAAGATGAAAAATTAAACAACATGAATAACATATAACCATGGTGATAGTGTATTTTACTTATTAGTAGTAAATTACACGATTTATCCAAATCTAAAGTTAAAAAGGAGATAAATTACCCAAAAAAGAAGAAAAATAATTTAAATATTAGAATAATAATACACAATATTAAAAAAATGATAATCTGGAAATATGTATATATATTCTTAAATTTTAATAAAAAATGATATGGCTGGTTAAACGTTTGTAAATTATTATAAATTAAAATTTTTAAATATAATAATTTTTTCAATGATCCCACATAATGAATGGTTTGCCCATGCTCACATCTATTTGTATTGAATATTTGAAATCGGGCTAGCTTGACATTGCTTTTGAAAAGTTAAAATCAATTTATTTTATAATTTTGTCAAAAATTTATGTTCGGTAAAACTTCTAAAAGTGATTAAATGATAATCTGACAAGTTTTGACAGTGATTTTGAGAAGTATGTGAAATGTTACTTTTTAAAATTGATTATGGAATAATATATTTCAGCAATTAATGAAAGTTTTACAATATAATGTTACATTATTTCATCTCAAAATTAATAAATCTACTTAAATATTGGTTTGATTAATAAAATCTATTAAAAATATTTTTATTATTCTTATGGAATTTTTTTTCTAATTTAAATATTCTATTAAATATTGATTTAATATATATAATTAATGGAAAAAATTAAATAGGGTTAAAAAATCATGTATATTTTAGTCATCGTAACTAATCTCAGTACTTTTACAATAAAATTATAAAACATATGTATACTGCTATGTAGCTATACAGTAGTTTTAAAAATAGAATTAATCAAACATCAGTTGATTAACTTCACAACTGATTATTATTTCAACATAACTAACAGTGATTATTATAAAAGTTACATCAATACCAACCTAGTCCGATTTGGTTGGTTATACCTAAATTTGAACATCATTTTTTAGCAAGTGATTTGAATTTTTAATTTTATGAAATAAATTTCTCGGATTTGGATAAGATATTAAAAAGATTTCCGTTTACCAAAGTAATAAATCTTTGGATTGAATTTGTTTATAGGATAAGGATCCTAAAATGATTCATATTTTGATTTGAAAATTCACATTTGTTCTGATTTGATTTCAATTAGATGTAATTGGACAATCCAAATCCCATTCACACCATCCTGAGGCAAGGAATGTTTTTCCCATCTTTCTCTCATGTACTCGTTTATTATAATACTATTTGTTATATGTATATTTTATTAAATACACACATCACTAACAGATAAGGCAACTGTCCAAGAAGATTGCCAGATAAGCATTCAAACTAACAATTGAAAAACACCATCGATGGTATTACCAAGACATGAGAACACAAGTAAGGTCGAATACGAATACGAATACTCGGCATAAAGCAACTGTCAAGAAATATGTTATTCACACAAGTAAATGTGCTTAGAGAAAGGATCTAAAATCACACTCCAATACGGAAACATCCTTATTTCATTCCCCCGGATCAGAGGAGGAAATAATTTAAAAGCTTCCAAAAGGATAAACACCAAAAATGAAACAAGTCCAAATCAAACAATAACTTTACTCTTCTATAAGATTGTACACCGATTAGGAAATAAGTCCTAAACGGACTACGCAACTAGAATCCCACGAAGATCAAGACTCGATCCAAAAGATCTAAAAACAAGAAAGAAGATAACGATGACTTCAACAAGCAACCAGTTCCAATCAAACATTATCACCTTTCCTTATATGTAACAAGGATTAGGGTTCTATACACATTTAAATAGACCCATAATCTCACTGTAAAACAAGAAGAGAGGAGATAGAGCAGAAAGTAATCACTGTAAAAGAGAGGCAAGAGAGATCGAGTGGTGTAATTCTTTATTTAATAGTGGATTTGGCTCGGTTGTCCTTACAACCACCCGTGGATGTTTCTCCGATCACCGGAGTTTTACCATGTATACTCATGTCATAAACATATCAATTGCATTTTCTGTCTCTTTCTCTTGTAACAGGTCATAATCGAACCAAACGTTGTTGGCTTTCTTGCCCATCAAGAAATTGATGCCAACAATTGGCGCTAGAAGGAGGGGGTTAACCTCCGATCAATTTAAACGATGTCTGGTGATGGAAGTAAAGACGGTTCTAAAGATGGTTCTAAAGACATACGAAAATCGCCAGATAATGCTCAACAAGGGGGGACCACTCAGGTTCCCACAACCATCACTGGGAACCAACTGGTATCCCTGGCTGGCATCTGGCGATGACATAGGCGTCATTTCAGGATGCATTGCAACAGTTATTGGCAGATGCAGTGAAGGAATGAATAGATTTGTTAGCCACATGAGAGACGAATCCTCTAAACCAATCATCCTCATAAAAGCAGTCACCTCCCAGGCTCTGATTGGTAATAGTTGGGCTAGAACCAGATGCATTAGCAGCCGTTAGAAATTCAGATTCTACCAACCAGACAGGGGTATATCGCATAACCAGTACAATGATCTTGAGATGCCCACAGAATGGATCACCAAAAACAAAGCCACGGTCAAATGGGGCATGACAGGTACCATAAACATGATCTGTGGAGGGATCGGTCATCATCATCAGAAGAGAGTATCCGTCATCATCGTAAATGCTACTGTGGAATTATATGCTTGTAAGGATGTCTCGTGAAACCCAGAGGCAGGACGAAGAGGAACTAGATATAGGTTTGACGGTCACTTGAGAATTCAACCATTAAGGAGAGCCGATGGGCGACAGAGATTTTATGATACAGAGCCTGACCCGAGAAGTTGAGAATAACATGAGTCAAATGGATGCGCTGATTAGGCGTTACAGACACAATGAGTTGTCTAACGACGATTCAAACAACCCTTTAACTAGAGACATTATGTGAACACCATTCCTGGAGAGATTCAGAATGCCGCACGTGGAATAATTTAAAAAGGATATAGCTCCCAAGGAGCATGTCAGACGGTATAAGAGCGCTATGGCCCAATATGCCCACAGCGATCCCTTGTTGTGTCTTAACTTCCCACAGACACTTGAGGATGTAGGCTTAAGGTGGTTCGGAAGATTACCCCCAGCAAGTATTGGGAGTTTCAAAGAATTAAACAGAATCTTCTCAACATAATTCCTCAGGAATGTGCACATGAAAAAATCAGTGGCATACCTTTCTCAACTAAACCAAGGGAAAAATGAGTCGCTAAAAAAGTACCTGGGAAGATTCGGCCAAGCAGTCTATGAAATCGGTAGTGCAAATGATGAAACAATAATCGTTGCATTCAAAAACAACTTACAGAACGGGCGGTTGTCTTTAGACTTAAGGAGAGCTTGTCTAACTAGATATGCAGACATGATGGACATGGTAGGAGGATACGCATTGGCTGAAGAAGAAGAGTTAGCAACATGATGTTGTTACATGCATGGAGGAAGACCCGAGCAAAAAGATGCCGAGTTAAAGAACCATAAAGGGAAACAAAATGGAAATAGCAAAGAAAGAAGCAAAGATGGGGGAACCAGACGTAGTACTGACCAAACCAGGGAAAAGTTTCAAGGAAAGTACACAAACTACACCCCGCTTCGAAAACGAATGGACGAGATCCTGACAGTATTGGAAGAAAAGAATCTGGTGAAGGAGCCACATCGACAGTCACAGTTTGCCCGACGAGAAACGATAAAGTATTACAGATTCCACAAAGAGAGCGGGCATGAGACCTCTAAATGTTACCAACTCAAAGATCTTATAGAAACCTGAAGCCAAGAAGGGCATCTACAAGTTATTATTTTAAAAAAAGATGAGAAGACAGAAGCTCGGAAAGAAACCAAGTTTGGAGATCACAGCTCAGATCGAAACAAAAAGGCCAGTTCTGAGGCGATTGGAGAGATTCAACCCATCTTTGGAGAACCTTTAACTGGGAGAAGTAACTGAGAACCAACTTAGGAAATATGAGAAGCGGTTGTAGCAATGTAGAATTTCAACGTTAATTCCATCGAGCTTGATCCAAAGAGAATAAAGGAAGGATGAGACCCAATAGTGTTTACTGAAGCTGATTAACATGGAGTCGATGTCCGACCAAATGATGCTCTAGTAATTAGCACCCGAATTGGCCATAGGGAAGTTTGAAGGATACTAGTGGACAATAGTAGCTCAACAAACATCCTCAGTGTAGCTATTTATGATCAGCTAAGATTGGATCGAAAGGACTTACAACCTTTTCATACCCCGCTCAGAGGATTTGGAGGATTTGAGGTCAGGTCTCTAGGAAAAATAAAATTGCTTGTGAAAATTGGAGTGGCACCTTGCTAGAAAACGGTGCAACTCGACTTTGTAGTGGTAGACATGGAGAACTGGCCTTACAATGCCTTACTGGGTTGACATTTCCTAAACAAAATAAAGGCAGTAACGGTAACCTACGCCTTGATGATCAAATTCCTAACAGAATGGGGGGTAGGAACGATCAAGGGTTCGTAGGAAATGGCAAGAAGAACTAATCTCTCCGTTTACAAGGACAAAGATAACAGTGAGCACCAAGTGTGTACCCTGACTCAACTGGATCAGACTAAGCAAGGGGAATCATTGATGTTTGAGTTCGACTAAACGGAGGAACCCAAAACATCAAAAAATGAGCCAACAGAGAAAGTAGTCTTAAAGGAAGACGAGCCGGTAAAGAAGGTTAAAATCGGAGCTAATTTAGAAGAAAAGGCCAGGACAAATCTCATCAATTTGCTCAAAGAATACAAAGAGGAGTCATAAAGACATGGTGGGGATAGACACACAAGTGATATCACATCACTTTGCTGTGGATTCGAGCGTAAAACCTGTAATTCAAAAAAAGAAGATCTTTTAACCTCGAAAGGAGTCGGGAAATCAAGCAGGAGGTAGAGAAGTTACTCAATGTAGGATTAATCAGAGAAATCAGTTATCCACAGTGAGTAGCGAATGTGGTGCTGGTCTTGAAGAAAAACAGTCAATGGAGATTGTGAGTGGATTTCACAGATTTGAACAAAGCTTGCCCAAATGATAGTTTTTCACTTCTTAGAATAAACCCGTTGGTCGATTCTACATCAGGTTTTTAATTGCTCAGTTTCATGGATGGCTATTCAGGATATAACCAGATAAGGATGAACAAAGTAGATGAAGATAAAACGGCATTCACAACCGACCAGAGTCCATACTGCTACACAGTGATGCCTTTTGGGCTAAAAAATGCTAGGGTCACATATCAAAGACCGGTCAACAAAATTTTTGCTCATCAAATAGGAAAGAATGTGGAGGTCTACATAGATAACATATTAACCAAGAGTATCACGGCAGCTAAGCACACTTCGGACTTGCGTGAAAACATTTGATGTCCTAAGGAGATACCAGATGAAGTTAAATCCGAGCAAGTGCCTATTCGGGGTTCCTTCGTGAAGATTTCTCAGTTTTTAAGTTCACTAGAGAGGGATCGAAGTAAATCTCGAGAAGATTAAAGCCCTCAAAGAAATGATTTCTCCAGGAACCTTAAAGAGGTGCAACGATTGACGGGATGCCTAGCTTCCCTCCACAAATTCATTTCGAAAGCCATGGACAGATGCACACCATTTTTCAAAATAATCAAAAAGGGCAAGAGACTCGAATGGAATGCAGAATGTGAACAGGAATTTCGAAAGATAAAATAATACTTAGGACAGGCACCTATCCTCTCGAAACCAAAGGAAGGGAAGTACTTTATCTGTATTTGTCTCTTACAGAATTAGCCGTAAGCTCGGTCCTAGTTAGAACGGAGGATGGAATACAAATGCCAGTATACTATACCAGCAAGGCTCTTTTTCATGATGAAACCGGATATTCTCAGGCAGAAAAATGGCTTTAGCATTAGTTTCGGCAGTAAGGAAATTGAGGTGGTGTTTTCAGGCACCTGCAATCAAGGTATTCACTGACTGCCCGCTTAAGCAAATTCTTCAAAAACCTAAGATTTAGGGGAGATTAACCAAATGGGCAATCGAGTTGAGCGAATTCGATATTAAATATGAGCCCATGACATCACTCAAGGGCCAAACAACGGTGGATTTTGTAGCAGAGTTCACAGAGAAAAAGAATGTTAGGTAGAAGCTTCTCATGGAAATTATATGTTGACGGCTCATTGAACACTCATGGCAGCGAGGCAGGGATCGTGATATGCACCCTAGAAGAAGAAGACGTTGAATGTGCCAAGAGATTCGACTTCAAAGCAACAAACAACCAAGCAGAATACGAGGCACTACTGACAGGGCTTAGAGTTTGCATCGCACTAGAAGCAGATGAGGTCGAGATATTCAGCGGCTCACAGGTAGTCGTCAACCAAATCCTAGATGAATTATTAGGCTAGAGATGAAAGTATGATGGTCTACTTGGGCATAGCAAAACAACTCTTCCAACGGTTCAAAGAATATAGGATTGTCCAGATCCCTCGCGAAGAAAATGAAAAAGCAGATGTTTTGTCTAAGCAAGCATCAACAATAGCCACAATCAAACCAAAGAATATCCCAATCACACATCTTCTTAGGTTAAGTATAGATGATCCGAAAAAACTTGAAGTTTTAGAAATCCGAACACCGGCAAACGGTTGGATGACTTAGCTAAAAAGGTACTTGGAAGAGGATGTACTCTCGAAGGACTCCTTGGAGGCAAAAAGCATTAGGTACAGGTTAGCCAGATATACTATAATTGGAGGAGAATTATACAGAAGAGGATTTTCCCGAATGCTCCAAAGGTGCGTATCAGAGGAAGACTCACACCGGATATTAAAAGAAATCCATAGTGGCATGTGTGGAAACCATACATGAGGCAAAAAGCTTAGCACACAAGGTACTCAGACAAGGTTTTTACTGGACTTTTTTGTTATCTGATGCCAGGTATGTTCAAAAAGTTGAAACGCTTGCCAAAAGATCGCTAATGACATTCGGCAACCCCCTGAACATCTCAGAAGTCTCACATCCCTATGGTCGTTCTCCATGTGGGGTTTAGACTTAATTGGTCCGATGCCAGCAGGAACAGGGGGTGGAGCAAAGCATTTAATTATAGTTGTTGATTACTTCACTAAGTGGGTGGAAGCTGAAACATTAGTGCATATCATAGAAGCAAACACCATAAAATTTGTTAAGAAGAACATACTCTGCAGGTTTGGAGTCCCGAATACTATTATCACTGATAACGGCACCCAATTTGACAATAAAAAATTTAGGCAATTATGCAGAGAGTACTAGATTTCAAATTATTATGATACACCTACCCACCCTCAAACAAATGGACAATCCAAAGCAGTGAAAAAAGTCATCAAGCACACACTCAAAGCAAAACTGGATGCCAAAAAGGGCAGTGGTTTGAAAAACTTCTTAAAGTATTATGGGCTTATCGGACAATAGCAAGGACTTCTACTGGAGAAACACCGTTTTCTTTGGCATTCAAAACAGATGCCGTCATCCTGACAGAAAAATCATATAAGTTGCCCAGAGTCGGGTTATATGATGGAGATCATAATATTGATATGTTGTTATAAGGCCTGGATGAGTTAGAAGAAAAAAGAGAGAAATCCTGAGTGTGAAATGTGGTATATCAGCAAAGAGTGGCTAGGCATTACAATTCTCATGTACGGGTCAGAAAGTTCCGATTGAGAGACCTGGAGCTCAGAAGAGTATCGTTGAACAAAAAAGATAAAGCAACGGGCTCATTGGCTCACAAATGGGAAGGCCCATACAAAAATGAAGGAATGGCTGGACATAGAGCATATTGGATTACCTGACCAGATGGAGGGGTTTTACCCTAACCATGCAACGCCCCATACTTGAAGATTTTTTATCCTTGAAATTCCCTAATTTTAAGCTTTATTTCAATAATCATGATGTTTTTAGTAATTTTTTCTTAGAAATCTTTTTGAGATTTTTTCTATAGTTTGTTAGTTTTACAGAATTATAAATAAAAACGGGACACAGGATTCCCAGAAATATGAGCATATGGTAATAAGAACATATGGATAAAGAATTGACATACGATAAAATGCTCAGGGCCATTAATTTGGCAAAAATCCCTAGGAGAAGCTCAAAATAGCATGTCAGTCGAGCAAGGTCAACTAAGACCTTAGCTAAGTGGTAAACCCAATGCACCGGATTCTAGAAAACGGCTCAAGGCACCGTCGGGTAAATCCCAGTGAGTTGCACAACTGTTTTAAGTAATCCAGAACTTAACGATTCGGTAAACCCATGTGTAGACAAAACTAGGAGACGTCCTCAGTGACATGCATAAGGATCCAAGCGTATGATCATGGCGAGCCTCGGTGTAACGTTTCGATAGCAACCGTGTATGAAATACAAGTGCAAATCCACTTGCCTTTGTTTCAAGATTACTCGGTTAATAATATTAGCCAGTTAAATAAGATACTTGGGGTTTTAAGTAAGCCAGTTAATAAGATAATTAGCGTTTTAACATTCAGCATTTCAACATTCAAAAGAACAAATTCACGGCAAAAAGCAATTACGCAAATATGGAATTTTATAAACTGACAATAATTTTTGACAAGTCCAACTGAGGTGGGGTCGAGAATTTAGAGCTCTTGTTGATGCTTGGATCAGGCACAATCTTATATTCACGAAGAAGACTTTCGTTTGAAGGCCAGATAATTGTGTCAGCCAGACTCGCTATAATCTTTTTCGAAGATCGGTCCAACATCGGGCTCCGACTTGTCCACCCCAACTTCCTGACTGGAATAAAAAGTTGAAAGAGAATGCTCGGTTGGGACCTCCAGATGCATAGGATGCGGTTCTTTACCTTGTCTTCGACAATAAGCTCTTCACTCTCTTATCTGAGTTCGAAGAAACTCCAAGGATCGGTCCACATGGTTTTTGATTGATAATTCCCAATTGGCTCAAGCCTTGTCGGTCGCCCGATTTTTTACCTTGAAGAACTTGTCAGTTGAAACCAACCCCCGCTGGAACTCCCTAAGGAGTAAGGCATCATAATATAAAGATCTTTAAAAGTGATAAACCCCTTGAACTTCAAGTTCAAGCCTCACTTAGCACTTAAGATCTTCGATTTTACACTCATAAGATGACTTCACTTTTTCGGCCTCCTGTTCATCCTAAAGCATTGACTTCTGGGCCACAGAGAGCAAGTCTTGTAAAGACTTAGCCTTCTCTCCACAACAGAGGTCCTCTCCTCGACCTCCATCTGTTTTGCTGAGCAGCGATCAACGAACTCCTGGGCAAAACTCGTATTCTTTGATAGGTTTCCTCAATCCGAGCACGATTATCCTCACTCTCCTTTAATTGAGCTTCCATATGCCTTATCTGATCAGCTTGGTACTGTGGCGTCTAAACAACCTCATTAAACTCAGCAACCACCTGTAGGGAAAAAATTTAAAGGCGCCTAAATTAAGGCACATTAGTGCGAAGTGCAGTTCAGAAGACTTACGTAGGTCACACTGTTGAAAATATTATGAAGGCGTACCGTAGGGAAACCATTCCTTAAGAGGCTCCAATGATCATCACCAATAAAAGCATGGCCCGAAGACATGCTCTTCAGCATATCCTGGGTAGAAGGGCTTATAGACTGTTCCGAGAACCTTGCTTCTATAGTTTCAACCTCAGGGGCAAGGAGTTCTCTCTGTTCAAACTCTCTCAAGGATTCCCCCCCTCTTCCGAAGGCTTATCCATTTGAGCACTCGAGGAATTCCTAGCATCAGTGTCTTCATCGCTCAACATAATGAACGGCACCACTCTTGGAACCTTTGAAGGAGGTCGAGTAGGAGAATGAGTTGCCTTCCGTTTTTAGGCTTGAGTATGGCGGAAACCAAAATTAGCTACAGGTCTTCCTGGTCTTCAGTTATATCTTGAAAAGGCTCAAAAAAACCCAAAAGTGAAGGATCAATCTGTTCAGCAGGGGTTCCCTAACTCCTTTCTAGCCCCTATCAACAAACTGCCCAGCTGGCACCCCATCGGTGAGAGAACTAGGGCCCCTCAGACGCTACATGAACAGGATGCCCTTCTTGCCTGCTCACTTCCTCAAGCAGTCTCTGGTCATTATCAAGCCCAATGGGACCCCTCGGGCCACTTGATTCCCCCACACTCGGCTGAACGACTTCCTCAGGGATGTACTCAGGAACTTATTCATCTGCTTCTTTGGAATTTTCATCCGATTCATTATCAGGCAAAGCAATCCCCTGTTCCCTTTGAAGAGAAGCCTCTTTACGACTTGCTTGAATAATCGCCTTCACCTGGTGAGCCTGGGTGTTACAGACGATATCCATATCGTACACTGAATTCGAAAAGGATAATAAGTTAAAAGCCATAAAATGATAAAAGCGACAAAATAAGAGCAACATGAAACTTTCTTACATCGTCTGCGATGATCAGAAATCTAAGCAAAGAAGCCAAGATCTATCATTTTCTTCTCATAAAAAAGGTAGGACCTACATCTTTTTTCCAACATACGCACAACTGCCTGAGCAAGGTTAGACAACTCAGCATCAGTGAAAATGAGCGGCATTTTGTTCCGGTGATTAGGAGAGCAAAAGTAATGAGGAATCTTCAGTACTTCCCGAGCTTCACCGATTGAAAGCTCGAACTGGTTTCCCCAGTTCCCACATACGAAAAACCAACTGTTTTCCAGTATTTGTTTGAAGTGGGAAAACCCCAGATATAACCATTTTTCTTAGCATCCAAGGAAGTTTCGACGCCCCGACTCACGTTCACTCTCTTGGAAATCCAGTTATCCGGGTGGTTAGATAAAAGAAAATATGTCCTATGCTACCTAAGAGTATAAAACTGCCTTATTTCATGAGGAGAAGACGTCGACAACTTCATCCGGCTCCACGTATGCCACATGCACATCAAAATCTTATAGCTATTTGGGACAAGCTGGGCTGGAGCAATCCCCACCTCAACAAGGAACCAGGCGATGAAAGGTTGAAGGCGATCCATAAATTGCAACCATACCTGGGGAAGGATTCCACGTGGCTCTGTCACCAACAGACATCATCATAATAGAATCATCTATATCAAACCGAGCATGATATTTCTCGATCTTCGTATCCTTGACCACGTTTGGTTCGGCATCGTATGCACTTGATCAATTAAGAGAAAAGAGAATCCGAGAGGCAAGGTGTTCTTCTTCAACATTGTTCTCACTAACCGCTTGCCTCCCAATCTGAATGTCGCTTGAACCGTGTTTACGAACTGTGCGATTACTTTGATGCTTCCCTATCTTAGATCATAAAGGAACCCTATGACGATCAGAAATGGAAGACTTAGACCTAGAAGAAGATTGAGGGCTAGGGCCAGAAGGAACACCAAGGTAAAACCCAGAAACATCAATATTCAAAAAATAAGGTTGGTCAAGGGGTGATTCCCCTAACAATTTATAAATGCACGAGACTAAATAAGTATCTCCACACTCAAGCGTATCAAAGGTCTTAATAAAAAGACGATGTCGTGTAATAGGATCCATGGAAACTGACCTTTAAAGAAGGCGCAGGAAACTAGAAAAAAGCTTCAATGACGACCGAAGAACAAATATGTGCACAAGAGTATGAAGACAAAAGCAAGCTTGATTTTCTTTTCGTAAAAATATCGATGAAATAGCCCTCATCGATTTAAATAAGCCGCTTGATGATTAAAGCACAAAACCCTTATTGGGATTATGCTCGATAGCAAGAGTATAATAATGTATTTGACAATCTTTTCATATTAACAAAGTGATTTCAAGTTTAAAAAATCTTATAGTATTTATAGTTTAATTATTATAATTGTCAAAAGTATATAATCATAAGGTCAAAATACTATGAGAAAAGAAGAATTGTTCATACATCTATATATGTAAGAGGTAGACACAATGCTTTAGTTAGTCTTGAATAATATTCACAACTTAAAATAAAGGTTGGGTGCCTTTATCTTGTTAAAGTTGTAGATTATTTTGTTAGCATTTGAGTGGGATCAAATGTGTTATGATGAGTCTAAAATCTTCAAAGTGTGGTGTCTTTGGGCAAAAAAATCTAGTGCACTGGGTGCACTGAATTGGATCACAATGAAATACTTTATCTAGAACCATCAATGGATACAAGTTTTTTATTTGAAGACAATCGGAGACTCTATCTCAATCCTGAGATAAATGATGGACTTATGGTTGCAAGTGTTATCATTTGAGCTATCAATGAGTGCAATTATATAGCATAGTATACCCTTGATAGTTTGGTGGTTTTCATTTGTTAATCGATAGAGGACTTCATTTATAGATATAGACTTTGTGGCTCCATTTATTTATTAAATGAGAGTAGAATATCATCATATGGATGTTTTGAGGTATTAGATATTAAATCTTAACGTTAAGTTTTCAATAATATCTATTTAAATATGGCTTCTAGACAAGTCAAAATATCCAAGTTCAAAATGTGGTCATAAGAGTAAATATGGTAACTTGGAGAACTATAGGCGGTCTATGAGCTCTTGGCTATTACTGATATTCTTCACAAGGATACACTTTCTCCATTAAGATTGTCTAGGGTATGATTGAGGAATATTAACTTATTTTATCTTTATTTAAGAGTTTAATTTTAGTTCTTTAGTGGAATGAACTAAAATTAATAGATCAGACCTAAGTGAATCATTTGTTGATTGTGATTGGGTTGTGTCTATTGGAGCTTAAATTTAGATAGCCCGCCAAGATCCCCAATCCACACGAACTTGCATGGATCACTTGATAAATTCTACCGGACCAATTTAAGGGTCCATCTAGAATTGTATAGAGGCATGTGGACTTGTTTCTTTTTGTAAGAATGGGTCTAGTTCACATGTGGACTTTTTATTAAGACCCAATGAATTTAATAAAACAAGAAAAATAATATATATACTTATATATTGTTATAGGCGGCAAGGCTAATGTATAAAAGCCTAAATATATTATTTTTTGTTTTATTATTTAATTAAATTAATTTTTCTAGTAGGAGATTCATTATTTATTTAATTAAAAGTCAAAATATTTTTTCTAGTAGGAGATGGTCTCGTAATATTATTCTATTGTTAGTAGTGTAATTAATATTAAAGATTATATTTGATAAGTAGATAAATAGTAGGAATTATTTATCTAGTCAATTTAGAAAATCTTTGATATGGTTACAAATACTCTAATGAGTTGGATTAGGAGTCTTGGTGTAGAGTAGAATTCTTCTTTGAAAAGGATTCTTAACTACCAAGTAAATCCACCAAAGGAAATGATTCTTGCCAACCAAGTAAATCCTTGTTAGGTGAGGATTTATGATCCTATATATATCACCTCATATTTTTCGGCCAGCCCTATGTTTCTATGAGTGAAATTTCGGCCAAGCTAGGTATTTTTCAAGAGAGACTTCGGCTTAGCAAGAGAGAATTTTGAGGGAGAAAAATTTAGTTTTTGCTCTAGACAAAATTCGATCAACTCATAGATATATGGTGTAGAATTCCGCCAAGAAGAAAAGAGAAAAAGAGATCGTTTTTGTTTTTGATAGTACACTAGTATCCTTTACATCAAAAGGGTTTTATGTACAAAATCAAATCAGTTTCATACGAGTTTCAATCAATTAGATTGATAATTCCCAAGTGACCGGACGTTCTTGGATTTTTCTCTTGGAGGATAATTGTAACTAACAAAGAAAAAGATTTTGTTTGTTTCCATCCTCAAGTATAGAATTTAAAGAAAGGGAGCCCACACTCCTAGGTGATTCACATTCGTGATTGGATTGGAAGATCGTGCGAATTCAATTAGGCGCTTGTTCAATCGTCACGATAAAAAAGTACGACACTTTTTATATACATCAATTAATCTAGGGTTAAGGTTCTTGTTATTAAAAAGGGAAATTTTTTATTTATACCGAAACCCTAATTTTATAAATTTTCACGCTTTCGCTGCACGATTTTCCCTACAACCCTAGGGTTTGGAAAGGCGGAAAGATTGAAAAAAGAGGGACGTTCGATGACATAAGCGGCGTATCAGATAATCAGCAGATCGTATCTCATAAATGCTAATAGATATACCAAATGATAGAAAGACACGTGTCATGAAGACAACAGTTCAAGCCGTTATAATTTCAGAACATCATAATCATAAGGGTTTGGCGTGAAAAGACAAATTGCACATACATGTTTGCCATTAAAACATGCCATTAATGCTACGAATTGATTTAAGGATTATTATTCCTACTTTATTGAGGCATCAATGAAGGAAATAACAAAAAGCAAGACGGAGATTCAACGATTAAAATAATTTCGCCAAAATGAATTCTACTAAGCAAAAGTATTTTAAGGGGGTATTGTTATATGTATATTATATTAAATGTACATGTCACTGACAAATAAGGCAGTCACCCAAGATGATTACCCGATAAGCATTCAAATTGATAACTGAAAAACACCATCGGTGGTAATACCAAGACATGAGAACCCGAGTAAGGCTGAATACGAATACTCGGCACATTCAGCTTTACTCGGGATGACATAAAAAACACTAGTAAAGCAGCTATCAAGAAATATCTGATTCACATAAGTAGATGAGCCTAGAGAAAGGATCCAGAATTACACTCCAACATAGAAACATCCTTATTTCATTCCCCCGTATCAGAGGAGGAAAGAACTTAAAAGCTTCAAGATGGATAAACACCAAACAGAAAACAAGTCCAAATCAATCAATAACTCTACTCTTCTAGAAGATTATGCATCGATTAGGAAATAAGTCCTAAACGGACTGCATAACTAGAATCCCATGAATATTCAGACTCGATCCACAAGATCTCAAAAACAGGAAAGAAGATAAAGACGACTTCAACAAGCAACCAGTTCCAATCAAACACTATCACCTTTCCTTATATGTAACAAGGATTATGGTTCTATACACATATAAATAGACCCATAATCTTACTGTAAAACAAGAAGAGAGGAGATAGAGTAGAAAGTAATCACTGTAAAAGAGAGGCAAGAGAGATCGAGTGGTGTAATTCTTTATTTAATGGTGGATTTAGCTTGGTTGTCCTTACAACCACCCGTGGATGTTTCTCTGGTCATTGGAGTTTTACCACATATACTCGTGTCATAAACATACAATTGAATTTTCTTTCTCTTTCTCTTTTAACAGGTCATAATCGAACCATAGGTTGTTGGCTTTCTTACCCATCAAGAAATTGACGTCAACACTATTCAACTTAGATTCCAAAATAAATTACACAGCTCACAATTGTTTTTTAGTACCTTTTTTTTCGTAATGTTTTGTTATGTAATATTAAATAACTAAATAATTTTATGATCGTTTCAAGTAAGTAATTATAATATGGAGTGAGTCTCTTATAAAAGATCCCTTATTTTAATTTCGGTAAGGACCACAATAAAATCACATTGATTTAAATGAATTTTGATTTAGTTTTTTTTTTTTTGAAGATAAGTTCACTGAAATCTACATATGAATTTTTTTAATTTTTTTTCAAGAACTAGAACTATTTTTTTTTTTAATTTTCCTATATTTCACTCATTTTTCGGATGCATTCATATTTTTAAAAAATGGGATAAATAGTTCTAGTAATTGAATTTTTTTAAAATTTTATTCATATGTAGATTTCAATGAACTTATCATTCACAAAAAAATTCAAATTAAAATTCATTCAAATCAATGTGATTTCATGGTGGTCCTAACCAAAATTAAAATAAGGGATCCCATATGAGAGACTCACTCTTATAATAGAAAATGTTTATTTATTTATATATTTGTATTCAAAACAAACCTTCTTGGAAAAGTTAATTTACATTAATACATGTAAAGCAACATTTTATAATAGTAAAAGAGCTCAACCAAAAATAAACCTCAAAATGTTGTGAACATAGTGTGGATTTACACCAATTATTCCCACCGCCTAAAACTCCCAATAGAGATGCATATTTTTTCCCGAGGTCCCAATTCGCCGTGTCCCCATCCTCATTTGTGGATTTTTTTTGGGGGGGGGGGGGAATGGGCAAATTGGGAGGGGAGGGGGATGGGGATGAAAATCATCCCCAAATTGAAATGGGGATAGGGATGGGGGGACCCCTCCCCATCCCCATTTCTCCATTTACCCCATAATTATATTGAAATAAGGATGGGGATGGGGATGAGATCCCCCATCCCCATTTCCCCATTTCCCATGAACATATATAAATATAATTATAATATATGTTTATATATATATATATAATATATTTGTAATTGTAATGTATTAATGGATTTTATTTTGTATTTGTAATGGAATATTTGTTTTTTTTTTAGTTTAATTTGTAATTTTTAGTTAAATGAAAAAATGGGAAAAATGGAGAAAAACAGAAAAAAAAAACGAAAAACAAAACTGGAAAAATAGGAAACTAGGGATGGGGATGGATATACCCTCCCCAAAATTCCTCATCCCCATTTCCCCAAATGGGGAAATGAGGGGGGGGGGGGGGGGGGTCATCCACTTGTTATAGTTACTTCATCCTTAAGTTAAATTGCAAGTGGGGTTAGTTGGCTATTACATATATATATATATATATTCACTGTTTTCTTCATTTTGAAAGATAGACTCTTGAATATCAATATACTGATAGCTCTCGTTCTCTCATCTTGTTCTCTATTTATTATTCGTTAATTTTACAACACGTTATCAGCACGAGTATAGATTAGGCATAACATTTAGTGGTTTTATTCCAGTAAAGGTTCTCGATAGTTATACTTTGTTTTGGATCGAGTCTTGAAATTTTGAAGTGTTCGAATCGCTTTTAAGAGGATACCGTTGTGTTCCTCTAGGAAATATGATTCCAACACCACTGACCGTGTCTCGACGGAGCTCTAACGAACTCTCTAGAGTCGGTCAAAGTTTGGTCAAAACTGATTTTTTTTTTTAAAAAATTCTACAGATTTTCAAGGAAGAAGACGACACTGTAGCGCCACAACATCGACACGTTAGTGCTACATCATCGCTCAGTCTCGTCACATCAACGTCTAATCGCACCACGTCAACGATTTGCCATGTCACCAATCTGGAGATATTATGTTACTATCAAAGCATATTCTGTTACCGTTTGAGAATATTCCGTTAGCTTAATGGAATATTCCCGAGTCAACTCAGTCCATAAATGTTTTGTACCCAACTCAGTATAATTTTCATCCATTTTCAACAGAGTTGGACCTATTTTTAGCCATTTCAACCGTTCTGGACGCAACCGTGCCATCAGTTTCGGCTAATTTTTCTTGTAAGTACTTAACTTTGTTTTCAGGCGCTATGGAAGATCCATATCTCCAGCACGTTTGCATAAAAGTAAAAAGGATCCCCTGATGGGTGAGTTACTTACATATTAACATTATGGATATCTATTTATATAGTTCCGTATAACAAGATGGTTTATGCCATCAACGGAACCTATATATTATAGTTCTGGATTTATTTTTATGCATATGTCAGGGTATATATAAGGCTGGCTCCGGCCGTGTCTTGGGACTGGCTCATGTTGTGTCTCTAGACTGGCTTATGCTATGTCTTCAAATAAATTGTTTTAATATTCAGCATTTATTTTTATGCAATATATGAGACTGGCTTATGCCATGTCTCAGGACTAGCTTAGGCTGTGTCTCAGGACTGGCTTATGTTGTCTCCAAATAAATTGTTTAATTATTATGCTCTTTAAATATTCATATTATTTAATTATACGGAATATATGAGATTGGCTAGACCGACTAAACAGAACTTAAAGTTTATTGATTTATGATATTTAAGTTGGTACGGTTTTGAAAGCCAATGAGAACCTTGAGTTCTGGATCCTATGTTATATACATGAATGCCACGGTTTTGAAAATCGATGAAAACTTGGAGTTCTGGATCCAGTGTTATATTCATGAAAGCTATACTTCATTATTTGTGGAACATGAGGTTTTCAAACCCGTTCAGAATTTGAAGTTATCTCATATATATATAAAGTGATATGTTTACATGTCATTCCTTTGAGCAAAAGGATATACACATCTCAACGGGATGATGAAAGTATATATAAAAAAAGGATTTAAGATCCTAACGAATAATGAAATTGGAAATAATATTTTATCCATTTCATACACATCTAACAAGATGCTGTGAGTATCAAACAAGAGATTTAAAATCCTAACATATCATTTATTTGATAAAAAAGATCTACACATCCAGCAGGATGCTGTGAGTATCATAAAAGGATTTAAAATCCTAATATCACGTATAATGAATTTGTAAAGGATATTTTATTCATTTTAGAGCATCTCCAACGCAAGCGTGGTTTGCAAAAAAAAAAAAAAGATGTCACGTAGGATTAATAGACATTCTTTTAAAATTTATTTCTCCAATGCAACCGTGCATATTCAACCTCAAGCTGATGTGGCAAAATTTGTTTTAGACAATGTCAACACGACCGTCCACTTTCAAACGCCCTGTTGCACAACTTTTTTTAGGCTGACTCAGTAAACATTTAAAACTGACATTAATTTTTCATCTATTTTTGGTAAGGAAATAAAATAAAAAAGTAAATAGGAAATAAAATTGAACATGTAATTAAAACAAAGTGTGTTTTAAACGGAAGCATTGGAAACAAAATTTTAAGTTGATTGTCTATCAAGTCCATATTTATACTACACAGGAAGTAAGTTCCTTGACGTTGTTGCCATGTCAACAATAATTCATATGCAAACCATTTTTACATTGGAGATGCTCTTATACTTGCTCTTGAAGGTGCAATATCAAGAGAGTAAATTTGGATATATTTATATTAATGAGATATCAAAACATACTCCAGGAATGGATGTTTGTAAATGACAAGAGAAAAGGGTTTATAGAATAAACCTTGTTCTATGTATTTTTTGTCAGCATGACACATCAGCGAAGGTAGCGGGTAATACGAAAATATAGTAATTCCACATCATCAGAAGTCCAATAGTCAACGAGAAGGACAATGTCCAATGACATGTCATCAAGAAAACTGATATGGAAGTTAGAAGCGTATGCGCCAAGTAAAGTTGTCCAGCAAAAGAAGTCTTAATAAGCGAAGATCTCTACTTAGCGAGATTTACTCGGCCTAAACAGAAAACATGACCCTATCAGGACACTTTGTATCAGAGAATTAAAATTGAGGAATCCATCACTCATACAACAAGAACTAGGGCAACCCTAGATCGGACCATATAAATACATCCATGTAATCATTATAACATAACATGATCTTGATCATCAACAGTTTACGCTTAGATGAGAGATGAACATGAGACATCATGTTCATCTCTCATCTAAGAGAAAAGTGAGTATTGAGTGTTGAAATTATTCTATTGATTGTGGATCTCTTCTCACCGTCTCCAGCACTGTGGATGTTTCCCCACCTTGGGGTTTTACCACGTAAAATATGAGTTATGTTTGACTTTGTCTTTATTTCCTACTCTTCTACATTATCGTTCTCAAATACAAACAAACCGTATCGTATCTACGTGGAGAAAGAGGCTTTGATCATTCAACCCTTAACTGGTTAAAGCTTCGATCTGCCTAAGTGTTAATGTTTGGCTGTTGACTTTTCAACGATAAAAAAAATTACTGCTAACAATTGATACTATAAGAAGGGGTGCAAAACTCAACTTCGAGGAACCCTCATGAATAGACTACATGAAACAAATATTATGGTGTGTTTAAGAACAATCTAGGGGGGGGGGGTGAATAGATTTTAAACAATTTTACCCAAATTTCTTTAATGGTCAAATTGACGAAAAATAAACCCTAACTAGTTGCAATAATACCACAAGTGTAATAAGTGCGGAAATAGTAAAAACACTTGAGACATACGTGGAAACTCTTCAAATGGGAAAAACCACGGGCTGTTAAGTGCGCCACACTTGAACCTCGAATCCAATAATGGCAAAGGAATTACAACATAATCCCGGTTTATAATCCACCACCACTACCTTGAAAATACAAACACGGTTAAATGCTCAAGGCTAACCTAGAGGGGGGAGTGAATAGGTTAGACACCTTTTTCGACTCCCTTAGAAACAAACAAAAGTTTGTCCCTCTAGATTGCTTGTATCACAATATATATATCAATTAAAGATACTTAATCAATATATAAAACAAGTAAAGTGTGATACAAACAAGTAATTGTAACACATACACAATCTATATCATAGAAAGGAAGTCAACTTACATAAAGAGTTATATCCATTGCATTCAAATAACAAGTACAAATAAAAGAGAGATAGGGATATAGAAAAGTTAACACAAGATATAACGTGGTAAACCTTTGAAGAGGAAACATCCACGGGTTAGCAACCACCGGCAAACAAAATCCACTAGTAGATAAGACAAGTACAATCTCTCAAGTGACCCCTTCACCTAGAAACTACCCTCCTATCCTACTCATGAAGAAACTGCCCTCCGAGGCCTCACACCTCTTATCAAGACTTCCTCGCTCACCCTTCCGGATCCTCACGACCCTAGGCAAGACTTCTTGCTCAACTATCCGAGTCCACCTAACTCTAGTCAAGACTTCCTCGCTCACCCTTCCAGATCCTCACGACCCTAGGCAAGACTTCTTGCTCGACTATCTGAGTCCTCCCGACTCTAGCCAAGACTTCCTTGCTTGACAATCCAAGGTCTTACACCTCTTGTCAAGACTTTCTTGCTCAACAACGTAGGTCTCAAACCTATTGTCAAGACTTCCTTCTCACAAGGTATCTAGGTGATCATGTATGTAAAACACAAACAAGCACGCAACATAGAATGTTATGAACAACACATCCTATGGAAAATACTAGACATTAGCATGAATGCACAAATTACAAGATATGTTCAATTAATCACATAATCAAGTTTAATTCTCAATAACCAAAAACATGCTAAAATCATATGACAAAGTCATTTAGATTAAAGCTAAACTTCAAGAGCTTATTCCCTATTCATAGATTCAACAAAGCACATGAATAGGTCAAAAGAACATAAGCACATGTATCATTGTGTGAATTCGGCCAAAAGAGCCTAGTACATGTGAGGAACTATTTTTCACAAAATCAATCAATCAAAGATCATCAAATAGTCCTAGAATCAAAGCTAGCACAATACAATCCCAAACATGTGAAAACATAGGCAAAATCAAAACCTAACTCAACATGTGAGATTTCAGTTGAAACTCAACATAGCTTTAAAAGAGTTCAAAACTCAAATCAAAACACTCACAATACACATATATATGTTGAAGAAGAAAACCCAAGGCAATTGACCGAGTTTTAAAAGAAAACTTTGAGAGAAAATCAATACCTTAGTTGATTTTGGTGCAATCCCATTTGTATGAGTTTAGACTCTAAAAACAGCAATAAAACTACTCAAACCTTCAGAGAAAAGATGGAGAATGAATGGAAAAACACTCTCAACTTTGAATCACTCAAATCGGAGTTCAAATGAAGAAGTTATGGTGTGAGAGGGAAGGGAAATATAAAGGAGGGGGAAAGAATGAAGCAAGAAGGACCAAAATACCCTTATTTGCACCAAGCATGCTTGCTGCCCGAGATGACACGTGGATATCTAGGGGCAGCAAGCATTCTGTCCCAAGATGGCGTGTGGGTATCTTGGATGCACTTATTTTCCTCGTGCGGCCCCTCAAGTTCTTCGACCGTTCTCCAGCCTCAGAACTTGGAATTCGAATCCGTTTGTGGATTACAAACAGTAACTCTCTCACGGACATGGAAATATAAGAAACTCAACCTAGAAAATAAAAATTCAACTCGATATATGAATACAAAGACAATGCATGCAACATGAGTTGAAAGTGTAGTATCTTTTAACTTAGAACTTGAAATCAATAGTATGAATAACCGAAATGACCGGAACTCAATCAAGAATGATTTAAGACTAAATTCAAGTTTAATATCCATGTTATACAAACATATACACATACAAACACATTTCACACTAGAATGCAAACTACATAGATATAGTCTTCAATCATGCATTTTCCAAAACATGTTATTTCCATACCAATGTTTGAGCATTCATCTTCAAGTGTGTGAATATGTTATACATGGTGCACAATGATGTAGGGACATATATGAATGAATTATATGTGTGTGTCTATAATGGTGCACAATGATGCAGGGACACAAATGTATGAATTGTGTGTGTGTGCCTAAGCCTTGTAAGAGAAAGATAAGGTCTTAGTATACCTTTGTAGAACCATATTGCATCCTTTCTCTTTGAAGACTTTGAACTTGTTTTGACTTGTTGTTCATTCTTTTTTGAAGCTTGAATCATCATGAATCTAAACAACTAAATCATTACAAGTAAACATCATTTTGATATGGAATTAATGCCAACACAAACTAAAACCTAACATACCTAATCCCAGTATAAGTGAACCTAGTCCATCTTGCTTGTGATTTAAGCTACCTAATCCCGGAAGCAACACAAGTCTTACTTCTCAATGAAGAGATAAAATGGCCTATGAATATATGATGATATTCTAAGAACAAACAAGGCTAGGGAACCTTATATGCTTATCTAGGATGATGAGATGGCAATTAATACAATCCTAGATATCAAGAGCTAAATGACATGTTCATAAAGCTTAGCTAAAAATAGATCAAACAATCCTATGAAGCTATCACAATACTGTTAGGATTATGCTCGATAGCAAGAGTATAATAATATATTTGACAATCTTTTCATATTAATAAAATGGTTTCTATTTTAACAAATCTTATAGCATTTATAGTTTAATTATTATAATTGTCGAAAGTAAATAATCATAAGGTCAAAAGACTATGAGAAAAGAAGAATTGTTCATACATTTAGATATGTATGAGGTAGACACAATTCTTTAGTTAGTCTTTGATAATCCGCTTTTTGTGTCGTTACCAAATTGCGATTATCAAAAGAATATTTATAAAAAGTCATACGCAATGTGCTGTAAAGTTTAAAAACAAGTAAAGCGGCAAGCGAGGGTATCGTCCACAAGGAGGTGTCATCCGTCGATCGTTTCACGTTCTAGTGTTTATTGAAAGCATGTAAATAAGAACATCGCAAGGGTGAGAGTGGTGCGTGTGAAGTGTAAGCATATTGTAGGTGTGTGCAAAGTAAATGAATCTAAAAAGAATGTAAATAAACACAAAGGAATATGGAGGGGTGAGAATGGTGATTAAAGTGACAAATAATAAAAGGGTGGATAGGAGAGATGCATGAGAATGATCACACAAGGTTCATAAAGCTCACCATACATAAGTGCACAAATAGTGGTTGTTAAGCATTAAGGACAACCAATTCAAGATTCAAGGAAAGAATACAAAATGGATAGAAAAGAGACCCCTCATTCGTAACCGGGAATCAAACACAGGGTCTTCTCGGGTGTCAATCTGAGATGTCCTTACCACTGGACGACTACGGCATTCTCCAACCTCATGAACGCACAACCCTCCTCAATAAAGGACATTCAATTCAAGCTAAAGGTTTGTCCTCTCAATTGAGAGATTTACAAACTCAAATCACTCCCCAAGGTCTCGGTGAAGTAATTGTGCTTGTAATATCAACTAAGGGATTCGAGACACGAATCACTCCCCAAGGTCTCGGTGAAGTAAATATGCCTTAAGTCCTTACCATTAAGCATATGAACATAAACCAAAACCTACTCTAGCAAGGTCTTGCATAGAACAAGTTTCATTCATTCTTTATAGCTAATTGGTTAAGATTTTACCCGGATTGGTCCTCCTAGGCACAACCAAAAACCCACAAACACTCAAACCCATCCATACAGTTAATTTCGACCTTCCAAAGACATACACACACAAATGGGATATTTGATTACAACTACTCCTATAATTTAGTTAATCTACTCCTAATCCCATCCATGAACACATATCAATTTCCAATCTCCATACACAAGCATATCAAGATAAGAGATTAATTAATAATAGCAAGAACAAATCAAAACCCAAATGAATATATAAAATCAACCAACATATATTGAGCACAAATTAGGTTTACAATATTTCTCAAGTGGGGATTAAACATCAAAGACAACAAGATATACAAGAGAAGAGTTTACAGGAGATAACCCTTGAAGATGATCTTCTCCATGGGCTCCTTGCTTGCTAGCTCGAAATTGGTCCAAGACCTCTCCTTTCTCCATGAAATCTACTCTGAAATGTGGTGCAGGATGTGTATAAATGGGTGGTGGTGAGCTTCCCATGGAGGGGGACCTCCATGGGAGCTTGGGAGCTTCTCTCTCTCTCTTGATTTGTGAAGAAGATGAAGAAAATAATGGCTCTCTTGTCTTTGTTGTTGTTGTTAGAGAAGAGGATAAAATGATGTATTTATAAAGTTTGGGGACGAATTGGGGTGCAAAAGGACACATTTTCCCCTCTGAAAATGGCCTAAAACCGACATGTCGCGGTCGGGAATCAGATGTGTCGCGGTCTTGCAAGACGACAAACCGGGCGACAGTGATTTTTGCGATTTAGTGTCGCGGTCGTGACACCAGTTTCCAGCCTCTCGTACCATTACAAAAACGCGCATATCTCCCTCTAGAAAATCTGGAATTGCAATCCTTAAAAACTGCTAAAAATAAGACTTCTGAGGCTTTCTAAATATATGAAGAAATGAACGTGATTCAATCTGATTGGGGAGATATGTCCCCCTAAAGTTGGGTATTCTACATGAAGCTCTCTGCCTTGTTTAAAGCCTTACACACCATTACGGAAACACGCATATCTCCCTCTAGAAAAACTGGAATTGCAATCCTCAAAAACTGACAGAAAGAAGACTTCTGGGGATTTCTAGAAATAGGTGGTACGAAACTCAGTTCACTTTGAGAAGGGAGATATGGACCCCAAAATTTAGCTTCCCAATTGTCATTTATGCTCAAATATCATATGAAGGGAATATGTACCTACACAAAGCTCAACAAACACATTATATACAAAAATACGCTCGAAAACGAGAACAAATGATAGGTGATGGGGACCTCAAATAGGTATAATTATCGTCCGATCAGTCTTGAATAATATTCACAACTTAAGATAAAATGTTGGGCGCCTTTATCTTGTCAAAGTTGTAGATTCTTTTGCTAGCATTTGAGTGGGATCAAATGTTTTATGATGAGTCTAAAATCATCAAAGTGTGGTGTCTTTGGGCAAAAGAATCTAGTGCACTGTGTGCATTGAGTAGGATCACAATGAAATACTTTATCTAGAACCGTCAATAGATAAAAATTTTCATTTGAAGACAATCAGAGACTCTATCTCAATCCTGAGATAAATGATGGACTTATGGTTGCAAGTGTTATCATTTGAGCTATCAATGAGTCCGATTATATAGCATAGCCTATCCTCGATAGTTTGGTGATATTCATTTGTTAATCGATAGAGGACTTCATTTATAGGTATGGACATCGTGGCTCCATTTATATAATGAGAATAGAATACCATCATATGAATGTTTTTAGGTATTGGATATTAAATCTTAACGTTGAGTTTTAAATAGTGTCTATTGAAACATGGCTTCTGGACAAGTCAAAATATCCAAGTTCAAATTTTGGTCATATGAGTAAATATGGTAACTTGGAAAGCTATAGGCAGTCTATGAGCTCTTGGCGATTACTGATATTCTTCACGAGGATACACTTTCTCCAATAAGGTTGTCTAGGGTATGAATAAGTAACATCAATAAGAGTTCAATTTTAGTTCTTTAGTGGAATGAACTGTTAGGTTTTAGATTGTGTTGACATTAATTCCATATCAAAATGATGTTTACTTGTAATGATTTAGTTCTTTAGATTCATGATGATTCAAGCTTCAAAGAAGAAGGAAAAACTAGTCAAAGCAAGTTCAAAGTCTTCAAAGAGAAAGGATTCAATATGGTTCTATAAAGGTATACTAAGAGCTTATCTCTTTCTTACAAGGCTTAGGCACACACACACAATTCATACATTTGTGTCCCTGCATTGTTGTGCACCATTATAGGCACACACATACAATTCATTCATATGTGTCTCTGCATCATTGTGCAACATATATAACACATTCAAACACTTGAAGATGAATGCTCATGCATTGGTATGGAAATAACATGCTTTGGAAAATGCATGATTCGAGACTATCTCTATGTAGTTTGCATTCTAGTGTGAATTGTGTTTGTATGTATATATGTTTGCATAACATGGTTATTGAACTTGAATTTAGTCTTCAATCATTCTTGACTGAGTTCTGGTCATTTCGGTTACTCATACTATTGATTTCAAGTTTTAAGTCGAAAGATACTACACTTTCAACTCATGTTGCATACATTGTCTTCGTCTTCGTATATCGAGTTGAATTATTCTTTTATGGGTTGAGTATCTTATATGTCCATTTACATGAGAGCGTTACAGTTCATAATCCAGAAACGGATTCGAATTCCGAGTTTGAAGGCCAGAGAACAGTCGAAGAACGTGAAGGAAGGTCAAGGGAAAAAGAAGACAGCAAAGCTCTTCTTTCCCGAGATGGTGCGTGGCCATCTCGGGGCAGAACGCTTGCTGCCCAGAGATGCCCACGTGCCATCTCAGGCAGCAAGCAATCTTGGCTTCTTATTGTCCCTTTTGGTCATTTCATAAGCCCATTTTCCCTCTCCTTTATATATTCCTTCCCTCTCACATTTCATTCTAAGAAGAGATTCAAAAACTTGAGTGCAGAATTTTCTCTCCATATTTTCTCACCTTCCAAACACCATAACTTATTCATTTGAACTCTGATTTGAGTGATTCAAAGTGGAGAGTGTTTTTCTATTCATCATCCATCTTTTCTCTGAAGGTTTGAGTTAGTTTTATTTCTGTTTTTAGAGTCTAATCTCACAAAAACGGGACTGCACCAAATCAACTAAGGTATTGATTTTGTCTCAAAGTTTTCTTTTGAAACTTGGTCAATCGCCTTGGATTTTCTTCTTCAACATATATATGTGTCTTGTGATTGTTTTGATTTGAGTTTTGAACTCATTTAAAGCTAGATTGAGTTTCATTTGAAATCTCACTTGTTGAGTTAGGTTTTGATTTTGCCTATGTTTTCACATGTTTGGGATTGTATTGTGCTAGCTTTGATTTTAGGACTATTTGATGATCTTTGATTCATTGATTTTGTGAAAAATAGTTCCTCACATGTATTAGGCTCTCTTTGGCCGAAATCTCACAATGATACATGAGCTTGTGTTCTTTTGACCTATTCATGTGCTTGGTTGAATCTATGAATAGGAAATAAGCTCTTGAACTTTAGCTTTAATCTAAATGACTTTGTCACATGATTTTAGCATATTTTTGGTATATGAGATTTAAATGTGATTATGTGTTAATTGAACATATCTTGTTATTCAAGTTTTAGATCTATGCATGTATCTAGGTTGTAATTAATGTTGAACATATCTTACTTGATCTAGATGGATTAAACATGCATGGTTGACTAGACTACATTTGTTTTTGTGCATTCATGCTCATATCTAGTATTTTCCATAAGATGTGTTGATCATAACATTCTATGTTGAGTGTTTGTTTGCGTTTTGCATTCATGATCACCTAGATGCCTTGTGAGAAGGAAGTCTTGACAATAGGTGTGAGACTTATGTTGTTGAGCAAGAAAGTCTTGGCAAGAGGTGAGAGACCTGGGATTGTCAAGCAAGGAAGGCTTGACTAGAGTTGGGAGGACTCGGATAGTTGAGCAAGAAGTCTTGCTTAGGGTTATGAGGATCTGGAAGGGTAAGCGAGGAAGTCTTGACAAGAGGTGTGATGCCTCGGATTGTTGAGCAAGAGGGAGACATCTTCATGAGTAGGATAGGAGGGTAGTTTCTAGGTGAAGGGGTCACTTGAGAGATTGTACTTGTCTTATCTACTAGTGGATTTTGTTTGTTGGTGGTTGCTAACCCGTGGATGTTTCCTCTTCGGAGGTTTACCACGTTATATCTTGTGTCAACTTTTCTCTATCCTTATCTCTCTTATATTTGTATTTGTTATTTGAATACTATGGATAGAAATTTATTTGTAAGTTGACTTCCTTTCTATAATATAGATTGTGTATGTGTTATGATCAATTGTTTGTATCATACTTTACTTGTTATATATATATTGATTAAGTGTCTTTAATTGATATATATATATTGTGATACAAGCAATCTAGAGGGACAAATTTTTGTTTGTTTCTAAGGGAGTCGAAAAAGGTATCTAACCTATTCAACCCCCCCCCCCCCCCCCCCCCCCCCCCCCCTCTAAGTTAGCCTTGAACATTTAACCGTGTTTGTATTTGTTGACTGTGATTATGTTGTGTCTATTGGAGTTTAAATAGATCGGAACTAAGTGAATCATTTGTTGATTGTGATTGGGTTGTGTCTATTGGAGCTTAAATTAAGATAGCCCGCCAAGATCCCCAATCCACACGAACTTGCATGGATCACTTGTTATATTCTATCGGATCAAATTTAGGAGTCCATCTAGAATTGTATTAAGGCATGTGAACTTGTTTCTTTTGGTAAGAATGAGTCTAGTTCACATGTGGATTTTTTTTATTAAGGTCCAATGGATTTAATAAAATATAAAAAATAATATATGGCCTATATACATGTGTTGGGCGGCAAGGCTATTAAGAATAGCTTAAATTATATTATTTATTATTTTATTATTTAATTAAATGGAAATTAATTAATTTGTTGATTAACTTATTATTTAATTAAAAGTCAAAATCTTTTTCCTAATAGGAGTTGGTCTCCTAAAATTATACTATTGTTGGTAGTATAATTAATATTAAAGACTATATTTGATAAGTAGATAAATAAACGGAAATATTTATCTAATCAAATTAGAAAGTCTTTAATATGGTTACAAATACACTATTGAGTTGGATTAAGAGTCTTGGTGTAGGATATAATTCATTTAGAAAATGATTTTTAACCACCAAGTAAATCTACCTAAGGAAAGAATTCTTAACTACCAAGTAAATCCTTCTTAGGAAAGGATTTGTGATCCTAATATATATCCAATGAAATTTCAGCCAGCCCATAAATATATATATATATATATATATATATATATATATATATATATAATAGGATAGAATTCCTTTTAGATAAGGATTCTTAACTACCAAATAAATCCACATAAGGAAAGGATTCTTGCCAACCAAGTAAATACTTCTTAAGAGAAGATTTATGATCCTATATATATACGTATGTTAATTTCGGCCAGACTAAGTTTTTCTATGAGATAAATTTCAGCCATGGTAAGCAATTTTCTAGAATAGAATTTGGCCTAGTAAGAGAGAATTTTGAGGGAGAATTTTTTTTTTTTACTCTGGACAAAATTCGACCAACTCATAAAGATAGTGTGAATTCGGCAAAGAAAAGAAAAAGAGGAATGTTCTTGTTTTCAATAGTACACTAGTATTCTTTGCAACAAAAGGGGCTTGTGTACAATATCGAATCAAGGTTCACGCGAGTTTCAATCAAACTGATTGATAATTTACAAGTGGCCAGACATTCTTGATTTTTCTCTTGGAGGATATTTGTAACTAACAAAGAAGAAGATTTTGTTTGTTTCCATCCTCAGGTATACAATTTAAAGAAAGGGAGCCCACACTCCAAGGTGATTCACGTTCATGATTAGATTGGAAGATCTTACGGATTCAATTCGATGCTAGTTCAATCGTCACGAAAAAAAAGGTACGATACTTTTTACATACATCAATTAATCTAGGGTTATGGTTTTTGTTGCATAAAAGGGAATTTTTTTTATTTATACGCAAACCCTAATTTTGTTTTTATCACGCTTCCATTACGTTTTGAACCGTTTTTCCCTACAATTGGTATCAGAGCCTGGTTGTTCACTTGATTAATTGATATATGTGTACGTGAATCTTTTTCTTTTTATTGTATATATGCATGTTTTAGAAAGAGATGACACTCTAGGTATTCACATATATATATTTACATTGGAATGTATGGATATATATATATATGTTTTATATATGGATTGCTATTGCTCAATTTTGGTCCTATAATTTCATTGTATTTTGTTTTGGGATTGTAACAAGAAGGGTGGTCTATCATTGCCATAATTTCCTTCTTGGTAGTTGCTAAGTTTTTTTTATTTTTGTTGTTGTAATAAAAAAAACTGCAGTATTTTTATTTATAATTCTTCTGTAATACACTCAAGTTTTGAAGACTCGAAGATTTGAAGAATTAGGAGCTACCGGAACAAGTTTGGGACCGTGTGAGCCGTAGCAACGAACGTGCGTTCGAAGAGCACGCAGCCACGTTTGCTGTGGCATGGGCTGCGCACGGAAGCCCTATGGAAGCCATGGGTTGCGCATGGCAGCCCTTTATGGGTTTGTGGCATGCGCACGCCTATGGGTAAGGGCCAAGGTTGCCAACGCCCACGAGTGGCAGCCGAGAGATTCCGGACGACGAAGGTCGGGTGAAGACTTGTTTACCAAGAAAAGAGTTTTTTGTATTCCAAGACATGTAATTTACTTGCTTTTCTAGGATGGACCAAAATTGTAGCTATATTTTTTGTAAATATTGCAATGTTTGTCATTGTTTGATAACATGTCATATAGAAAAGGAGTGCCACTCATATATCTCTTTTTGTATGAACATGCATTTAATGGTTTGAGTATCTAAATTGGCATCTAGATAACTTGGTAAATCATTCTTTGGAATTCGATCACACGCCTTAAACAATTGAGTGGGAGAAGGTGTTTTGGAACACCTACAGCCTCCAAGTTTAGTTGAGCTTTATGTTTCGTGAATAACCCCCCAAGGGGTATTCATGAATGGAATTTAGCAAGATACTTCCTTACAAGGATAGACTAGACAATTAGCCCAAACGATATCTACTCCCAAATGAGGGATATTCGTGCGGGATTATATTGAAGGTCAATAACTTTGTATTACACTCAATATAATTTTATTAATATCCTCCCAAGAGTTCTTGTTAATAAAAATTACAAGGCTAAAATTGAAAACGTTGGTTGTTATGTTAACAATTAGGTGGGACCTAGTCCAACTTGTAAATGTTGTGAACTCCCAAAGGAGGCATGACATTTATGGGTGTTGGATCACCGTTGAATTTTTACGATTGAATTATTTTATTTAATTCAAGATAAGTATTCAAAAGTGTTATATCATGATTGTTTACTTATATAATTTTTGTTATTAAAAAGAAATCATGACCCTATCCCTAATCAGTATCCTAAAAGATAATACTTTAACTGATGATAATTATGTCACATGGAAAAGAAATATTGGGTTGTTGTTGCAAGTTGAAAATTATAAGTTCATTATGTATATTCCTTAACCACCAAACTAATGAATCTACTCAAGAGCAAAGAGATGAGTATCATTAATGGAAGTCTTTAGATGAGATGGTTAAATGTACGTTACATTATGGGCATAAACTCCAACGTGTTGCAACAGCAACATGAATGAATGGAGACTGCTGCCGATATTATGATGTCTCTAGATAGGGATTCATATGGTTGGTAAATTTGCTACTGTTAAGACCCGTTAGAAGGTCATGAAACAACAGAGGAAAAAGCAACTTGGGCCTTCTTAGAATGAGACCAAGAAAGTAACCAAGATCAAAGGGAAGTGTTTCCTTTATGGTGAAAAGGGTTAAAGGAATAGACTACATAAGAATGAATTCAACTTGCATATTGGCAATGGAGTGTTGGTGTCTACTAGTGTAGTGGGAGATATTAGAATCAATTTAGATTCTAGTAGGCATTTAGATTAAATAAACATTTATTATGTACCTCAATTCAAGAGGAATTTAATTTCAGTTTCTTGTTTAAATAAATTTGGTTATTCAGTTACTTTTAATAAAGCTTTTATTATTAGTAAGAATGACAAAATTATTTGCAAAGGTACATTGGTAAACGGTTTATTCTATTTGCACGGAAATATCTCTCACTTGTTAGACATGAAATCAATGGAATCTAATAATAAAAGAGTAAAGTTATCAAAATATGAAACCTACCTATGGCATTTGCGCTTAGGTCATATTAACCTTAATAGGATTAAAAGATTGGTAAGTGACAGACCTCTAAGTGACTTAAAGGTTGATGATCTACCAAATTGTGAATCTTGTTTGGAAGGTAAAATAACCAAAAGGTCCTTTACGACCAAAGGCGCAAGAGCCATCGAATGTTTAGGATTGATACACACTGATGTGTGTTGACCTATGAGCATTCAAGCTAGAGGTGGATATGAGTACTTTATCACTTTCACGGATGATCACTCAAGATTTGGCTATGTGTATCTCATGAGACATAAGTCAGATGCTTTTGATATGTTCAAAGTATTTAAAGCTGAAGTAGAAAATCAGCTTGCGAAACGCATAAAAATCTTGAGGTTCGATCGTGGTAGAGAATATCTATCTGGTGAGTTTCAGCAATATCTTATTGATAATGGAATAATTTCTTAGTTTTCTACACCAGACACACCTCAACAAAATGGGGTGGTAGAAAGGAGAAATAGAACTCTTTTGGATATGGTTAGGTCTATGTTGAGTTATTCAACACTCCCTAATTCTTTTTAGGGATATGCTTTACAAACTACAATGTACATTCTAAACGATGTACCATCTAAGTCGGTTCCTAAAACACCGCATGAGTTGTGGACCGGGCGAAAGTCTAGTTTACAACACATAAGGTTATTTGGATGTCCTGCGAACGTTTTAAAAGGAAAGACAGAAAAGATGGAGTCCCGTTTAGAAACATGCATATTTGTAGGGTATCTAAAAGAAACAAAAGGATATTATTTTTATAGTCCTTCAGATCTTAAAGTATTTGTTTCGACAAATGCTAAATTTCAGGAAAAAGGACTATATGAATAATTTTTTGCCTAAAAGTAGAATTGTCCTGAATGAACTTTTAGGAGATACAATTCCATAAGAGGTTTCGCAACCAAGCCCAATTGTAAGTTCCGCACCAACACAAGATCAACAATCTACCATACCTCATCATAGTGGGAGGGATGTCTGGGAGGGTTGTTAGCCACTCGTGAGATACATCGGTCTAGGAGAATATATAGAGAATCTTCCAGACGACGATGATCCCTATACGTATAAGGAAGCAATGGAAGATGTTGATTGTCGCCATTGGCAAAAGGTAATGCAATCCGAAATTTAGTCTATGTTAAAAAACAATGTCTGGTCTCTTATAGACTTGCCTAAAGGGATAAAGTCCATCGGGTGCAAGTGGGTATACAAGAGGAAAAGAGGAATGGATGGAAAGATGGAAACCTTTAAAGCTAGATCGGTAGCTAAAGGTTATAAACAAAAGAAAGGTATCGATTACGAAGAAACCTTCTCTCATGTGGCCATGCTTAAATCAGTTAGGATACTCTTATCCATTGCGGCATCTCTAGACCTAAAGATTTGGCAAATGGACGTCAAGACAACTTTCCTTAATGGAAGTCTTGATGAAAGCATCTATATGATGCAACCAGAAGGATTCATTGAAAAGGGCCAAAAGGAAAGGGTATGCAAGTTGTAAAGATCCATATAAAGATTGAAGCAAGCATCAAGATTATGGAACATAAGGTTCGATCAAGTCGTGAAAGGTTTTCGATTTATTCAAAACCTTGATGAACCTTGTGTAAACAAAAGGATTAAAGGTGACAAGTTGGTTTTCCTAGTTCTTTACGTTGATGATATACTACTCATCGGAAACGATATAGATGTACTGACATCAATAAAAGAATGGTTAGCAAAACAATTTGATATGAAGGACTTAGGAGAAGCAAGTTATATTCTTGGTATCCAAGTCATAATGGATAGAAAGAATAAAATGATTGCATAATCCCAGGCTTTATACATAGATAAAATTTTGTCTATGTTTTCCATGCAAGATTCCAAGAGTGGTATGTTACCTTTCAGACATGGAATCAAACTTTCTAAGGAACAAGTTCCTAAGAATGAGCATGAAGAGCAATTCATGAGTAGGGTTCCATATGCATCGGCAGTTGGAAGTCTCATGTATGCAATGCTCTGTACTAGACCAGATATTTGTTTTGCTGTAGGCATAGTTAGCAGGTTTCAATCGAAGCCTGGTCCTGATAACTGGACGACAGTCAAGTATATTTTCAAGTATCTAAGGAGAATGAGATATTATATGCTTGTATACTCTGGAGGGGATTTAATTCTCATTGGGTATACTGATTCTGATTTTTAGTTAGATTCTGACTCTAGGAGATCAATATCAGGATATGTGTTTACTATTGGAGGAGGGACAGTCATATGGAGGAGTATCAAGCAATCTTGTATTGCTGATTCCACCATGGAAGCAGAGTATGTAGCTGCATGCGAGGCTGCTAAAGAGGCTGTCTTGCTCTGCCAATTCCTGATTGACTTGGAAGTGGTTCCTGATACGAATAAGTAGATCACTATCTATTGTGACAAAAGTGGAGCAGTGGCTAATTCGAGAGAACCAAGAAGTCATAAGAGAAGGAAACACATTAAAAGAAAGTATCACCTTCTAAGGGAAATCGTGCATAGGGGTGATGTGACGATTACCAAGATCGCATTAGCAAAAAATTTAGCGGATCCCTTTACAAAGGCTCTTCCACAAAAGAGTTTTGATGGGCATCTAAAGAACATGGGGATGAGAGATATGACACATTTGCTATGGATCAAGTGGGAGATTGTTAGGATTATGCTCGATAGCAAGAGTATAATAATGTATTTGATAATCTTTTCATATTAGTAAAGTGATTTCTATTTTAACAAATCTTATAGCATTTATAGTTTTAATTATTATAATTGTCAAACGTAAATATTCATAAGGTCAAAAGACTATGAGAAAAGAAGAATTGTTCATACATCTAGATATGTATGAGGTAGACAAAATTCTTTAGTTAGTCTTGAATAATATTCACAACTTAAGATAAAAGGTTGGGCGCCTTTATCTTGTCAAAGTTGCAGATTCTTTTGCTAGCATTTGTGTGGGATCAAATGTATTATGATTAATTGTATGTATCACACTTTACTTGTTTTATATATATTAATTAAGTGTCTTTAATTGATATTTATATATTGTGATACAAGCAATCTAGAGGGACAAACTTTTGTTCCCCCCCCCCCCCCCCCCCTCTAGGTTAGCCTTGAGCATTTAACCGTGTATGTTTTTTCATGAACTAAAATTAAATAGATCGGACCTAAGTGAATCATTTGTTGATTGTGATTGGGTTGTGTCTATTGGAGTTTAAATTTAGATAGCCAGCCTAGATCCCCAATCCACACGAACTTGCATAGATCACTTGATATATTCTACCGGACCAATTTAGGGGTCCATCTATAATTGTATTAAGGCATGTGAACTTGTTTCTTTTTGTAAGAATGGGTCTAGTTTATATGTGGATTTTTTTTTATTATGGTCCAATGGATTTAATAAAATAAGGAAAATAATATATGGCCTATATACATGTGTTGGGTGGCAAGGCTATTAAGAATAGCTTGAATTATATTATTTATTATTTTATTATTTAATTAAATGAAAATTAATTATTTTGTTGACTAATTAATTATTTAATTAAAAGTCAAAATCTCTTTCCTAATAGGAGTTGGTCTCCAAAAATTATACTATAGTTGGTAGTATAATTAATATTAAAAACTATATTTGATAAGTAGATAAATAAAAGGAATTATTTATCTAATCAAATTAGGAAGTCTTTAATATGGTTACAAATATACTATTGAGTTGGATTAGGAGTCTTTTTAACCACCAAGTAAATCTACCTAAGGAAATGATTCTTAACTACCAAGTAAATCCTTCTTAGGAAATGATTTGTGATCCTAATATATATCCAATGAAAATTTTTCCAGCCCATATATATATATATATATATATATATATATATATATATATAATAGGATAGAATTCCTTTTAGATGAGGATTCTTAACTACCAAATAAATCCACCTAAGGAAATGATTCTTGCCAACAAAGTAAATCCTTCTTAGGAGAGGATTTAAGATCCTATATATATACGTATGTGAATTTCGGCCAGCCTAAGTTTTTCTATGAGATAAATTTCAGCCATGCTAAGCAATTTTCAAGAAGAGAATTTTGCCTAGCAAGAGAGAATTTTGAGGGAGAAAAATTTATTTTTTACTTTGGATAAAATTCGACAAACTTATAGAGATAGTGTGAATTCGGCCAGGAAGAGAAAAAGGGGAACGTTCTCTTTTTCGATAGTACTCTAGTATCCTTTGCATCAAAAGGGTTTTGTGTACAACATCGAATCAAGGTTCACGCGAGTTTCAATCGAATTGATTGATAATTCACAAGTGGCCTGACGTTCTTGATTTTTCTCTTGGAGGATATTTGTAACTAACAAAGAAGAAGATTTTGTTTGTTTCCATCCTCAGGTATACAATTTAAAAAAAAAGGAGCACACACTCTAAGGTGATTCATGTTCGTGATTGGATTGGAAGATCTTGCGGATTCAATTCGACGCTAGTTCAATTGTCAAGAAAAAAAAAGGTACGATACTTTTTACATACATCAATTAATCTAGGGTTAAGGTTCTCGTTGTATAAAAGGGAATTTTTTTTTATTTATACGGAAACCCTAATTTTGTTTCTATCACACTTCCGTTGCGATTTGAACCGTTTTTTCCCTATAAATACAACACTCAATCATGTCATCGCAACAATCTCTATTTTGTATAAAAGATATATTCTAAGAGCATACAAATGATAAAAGAGATGGCTTAGCAAGAAAAACACTAGACTTGTAAGAAGATAGTGAGAAACTTACCATACAAGATGTGATGATGCAAAACTATCATTTGATGCCCTCTAAATGACCATAGATGATGCAAGATGATGTTTTTATGCACAAGGAAATGCTTTGAGTGTTTAAAGATGAGTTCTTGCAAGATTTTTCCTTTTGAAATATGTTCTAAGGAAAAGATATGATATTCTTAACTCTTACACGACCTGAATACAAAATGTTATATATATGAGTTTCAACCAAAGCGAGGTCGTTTTAAAAAAAATGTTCCAACTCCCGCTATGTGTGCTAGTGAGTGGCGCTAGTCGAGTAGTGCACCACCAGCACACAACCTAAATTTTCAATAGGCGCTGGTGGAGTAGTGCAGCTCAGTGGCGCATGACAAGCGACGATCCACTTATATGTTGCGCTAGTGAGGCTGCGCTAGTCGAGTAGCGCACCACCAGCTCACAACCAACTTTCTCAATATTGCACGGGTGAAGTGGCACAGCTCAGAGGCAGAGAACAACCTAAAGTTTCAATAGGCCAATCAATAAATGAGGACTTTACAATCTCCCCCTTTGGCTATTTCGTGACAAAACCACCACTCACATTGATCCTCACAAAACAAAATAAAGCACCGAGAAGATATTCTAAATTACAGAGAGATATATAAAAATAAACTTCAAATCTTCAATCTCTTGTAGATCTATCAACCCTATACACAAAACAAAAAAAAAACAAACTTTCCAAACCAATTGTATGTGAGATGATCAAGAGAATATAAAACAAAAGCATTTGCATTTAAGAATATGAGTACAACATCATGCAATGTATGTGTGTGCAATACTCCCCCTCAAAGGATTACTCCCCCTAAATGTAATCTCCCCAACATGTACTACTTTCTCTTACCAAGTTAAGTTCCTCCCTAAACCATATGCTACTCCCACTTTTTGTCATGATATAGGTGAAGGAGGAGTCCCTAACTTGGTCACCCAAGGCAAAGAGAGAAATAAGCATACAAGATATTTAAATAATCATATAAGCCACATTTATACAACTCAATTAATAGGAGAGAAACAAGGAGATTTATTTGAAGAAAATGTGTGAATTAAAAATTCTTTGCATACAAGACATGTTGCATTAAAGTCCAAAAACAATGGTATTTGGCAAAGCAAATGACAAAGGTTTCCAATAGAATTCAAACCAATTTCACCATTTGTCATGAGAGAAGAGAGGATATAGAGTTTTCATAGATGTCAAGTTTTAATAGCACTATATCCATCTTTATAAGCGAAACATGGCATGAGCGACTTTGCACCCTATTTGATTTTTCCCGGGTATGATACCCGTAGGATAGTAGCCATGTTCAACTAATAAAGAAAGAGAGACACTGATTAAATAATTTAGTCTCACTAGCATTTTCACACAATGTTTTGTATTTAACAATTGCAATCATTAATTCATGCTATTTAAATTTACATTTGCATGTTACTTTAAGATTTATCATGTCATGGAGATAACTATAGGTCATTCAACTTATACTTCCTATGTAGATCTCCTAGTCCAAAAATGCCTGTTTGAACATAAATGTAACATGGATTGTAATTAAAGCGTAGTTCACAATTATTGAAGAAAATATAGTCGAATATGATATCAGTGCAACCAAGCTACTCAAGCAATTAATAAAGAAGCATAAACATTTCCAATTTTTTGCATGCAACAAGTATACAATAGCTCTCTTTGCTTGAGTTCCCCTTATGGGGTCAAATATAAAAACTCATCACTCCATGAGACAAATCCCAATAGGTCTACTAAGAGTTTTGAATCGAGTAGCATCTAAGGGTTTGTAAATAGATCCGCTAGTTGATCATTAGTACTTACATGCTAAAGTACTGTGCATTTATTCTTAACTAGTTCTTTAATTAAATGATGGCGGATGTCAATATGCTTAGTTCTAGAATGTTGAACCGGATTCTTGGAAATATTAATTGCACTCATGTTATCACAAAAGAGAGTAAGAGTACCTTGATTGAATCTATAGTCGACTAGCATTTGCTTCATCCAAAGGAGTTGTGTGCATCCACTCCCAGCAGCTATGTATTCGGCCTCAGCTATAGACAAGGAAATTGAATTTTTCTTCTTGCAAAACTAAGAGACAAGGTTGTTCCCAAGGGAAAAGCAACCGCCCGATGTACTTTTCCTATCATCACAATTTCCTGTCCAATTTGCATAACTAAATCCTACAAGACTAGCATTAGTGTTAAAAGATTACCAAATCCCATAGTTAGATGTCCCATTCATATAGCGAATTATTCTCTTAACGGAAGGGAGATGAGACTTCTTAGGATCCGATTGGTACCTAGCACACACACTCACACTAAAAGAGATATCGGGCCTACTTGCGGTCAAATAGAGCAAGCTACCAATAATGCCACGATACAAAGTTTGGTCCACACTTTTACCTCTAGCATCCTTGCTTAGCTTCAAAGTGGTGCTCAAGGGTGAATCACATTGTTTGGCATTTTCAAGGCCAAATTTCTTTACTAGGTTTTTGGCATATTTAGTTGGAGATATGAAAATCCCAACATCCATTTGCTTAATTTGTAAACCTAGAAAGTAACTTAGCTCACCAACAATGCTCATTTAAAACTCATGAGACATGACATCAACAAATTGTTGGACTTTGGTGTTATTTGTGGAGCCAAAAACTATATCATCAACATAGATTTGAGCTATAAAGAGCTCATATTTGTCTTTCTTGATGAATAGAGTCTTGTTAACACTACCCCTAGTGTAGCCATTGTCTATAAGAAATTGAGTGAGGCACTCATACCAAGCCCTTGGTGCTTGTTTAAACCCATATAAATCTTTCTTAAGGCGATAGACATGATTGGGGCGGTGAGGATCCACAAACCCTTTGGGTTGCTTAACAAACACTTCCTCTTGCAAGAAACCATTGAGGAAGGCACTTTTAATATCCATTTGATACAATTTGAACTTGTGCAAACAAGAGATGGATAAAAGAAGCCTAATGGACTCTATCATAGCAACGGGAGTAAATGTTTTCTCAAAGTCAATACCCTCAATTTGAGAGTACCCTTGTGCTACAAGCCTAGCCTTGTTTCGCAAAATGTTGCCATCCTCATAAGATTTGTTCCTATAGACCCATTTGGTGCATATCACATTGGTGTTCTTGTGCCTAGGAACTAGAGTCCAAACCTCATTCCTTTCAAATTGGTTAAGCTCTTTTTGCATGGTAAGAACCCAAAATTAATCCTTTAAGGCTTCATCAACCTTCTTGGGTTCTATTTGAGAAGTGTAGCAATTATAGCTAATTAGATTAGCCATTTGACGCCTAGTCTTAACACCCTTATTAACCTTACAAATGATGTCATCTTTATCATGAAGTTTTCAAACCCATGGAGCATGTTCTTTTGAATTCAAGAGAGGAATTATATCAATAGGTTGTGTGATATCATCATCATGATTAGTCTTTTCAACATTAGGAGTATCCATAACCTTTTCCAAGCAATTTGGTCTAATATGACCATCAATACAACAAAAATGACATGTAGGAATGAAGTTAGGAATCATACCATAACTTGAGGATGCATTGGAGCCTTCCCATGTCTTTGTGGTTGTCTTGATTGTTGTTGAGGAACTTTCCTTCTTTGTTGTTAAGCAAGACTTGATTGCTTCCTTTGTTGAGCTTGCATGATAGGTTTCTTCCCTTTATGAGCTTTCGGTTGAGGGAAGTTAACTTGAGGAGTCCTTGTAGGATAAGCTTGAGGTAGACTTCTTGGTGCCAAATTTACTTGAGCACTACTTGAACACTCTCCTAGGTCTAGTTTCTTCCTAGGTGATTGATGAAAAGAGGACCCATTGAGATTCATGCTTCTCACAAAATGGTCTTGCTTGGAGTGGAAAGCATATTGTCATTTTCAAACCCAATCCCCTTCCTGTCACTCGGCCTATTTCTAACATCTAACATATGGTCAAGTTTTATAGTGCTATAATTCATCTTAGCCATCAACTCTCTAGCATCTTCAAGCTCCTTCTTCAACCCTTCTTCACTCTTCTTAGATAAGTCTAAATCCTTTCTTAGCTTATCTTTACTATTCATGGTTCTCACCAACTCTTTATTTAGTTGATCCACTTGAGTTGAGAGATCTAGGTTTTCTTCTTTTAATCACTTAATTTAATTCTTGCTCTTTAACCTTGAACTCTCAAACCTAGCCATATAGTCCTTGCGATCCATCATATCCATATTTCCATTTATGGATTGTGATGAAGATCCATCATCACTTGAGTAGTTTTCCTCTTGACTTTCATTTTCTTCTTCACTAGCATCTTTGCTCATATGAGAGGAAGTAAAGGCTATGAAGTTAGCCATGAGTTCTTCATCATCCGAAGACTCATCTCCTTCATTGAAGTTCTCACGTCCACTCCATATGGCGGCCATCATATTTCCCTTTTTCTTGACATTGTGATTTGCACATTCATGGGCAAAGTGACCTATCCCACCACATTCATAGCATCAGACTCCTTTCTTTTTGGTTCCTTTCTTTTTGGTCTTTTCTTGCCTAGGCTCAACTTTCTTAGAGGGAGCCTTTTTCTTCAAGTCTTGACCCTTGGATCCGAAACCATTCCTCTCGGACTTGTAGAATTTCTTGAACTTCCTCATTAGCAAAGCCATTTCCTCATTCGAGTCATCACTTTCCTCCTTCTCAACTTTAGAGGCTTTCAAAGCAATATCCTTTTGCTTTTTCGGTGGTATGAGTTTAGGACATTTCTTAGATTCAAAAGCTAGAAGCCTCCCAATCACTTCACTCTGCCTCATATCCTTGTAAGCACTGTTCTCTTCTAAAGTAGTTACTTTGGACTCAAATCTATGGGGTAGAGATCTCATAATCTTCTGCTGGATCTTCCTATCTAAATAAGGATAACCAACTTTATGACTTTGGTTCACAGTGTCTATCAACCTCACTTCAAAGTCATTGAAGCACTCTTTCTTATCCATCTTGATCATTCAAATTACGTTTGGAGAACTTGAAGCTTTGATTCCTAACCACATCGGTTCCCTTATATGCAACTTCTAGGATACCCATGCCTCTTTAGCTATCCTAGTGTTTTGAACCAACTTGTACTGATTTTCATCCATTGCACAAAGGATGGCATGCATTGCCATCCTATTCCATTTTGATGCCTCAAACTCTTGTGCATTCCACTGTGCCTTTAGCTTGAGTACACCATCTCCCCTATCCGTAGAAGTCATCATGGATGGAGTGTAGCCATATTTAACCGCCATCCATGCCCTATCATGAATTTGGCAAATGTATGACTCCATCTTGCCTTTCCAAGAGGCATAATTCAACCCGGTGAGAAGTGGAGGTCTAGTGTTAGAAGCTCCATCATTGCCACCGTTTCCACTCGTTGTGTTTATGAATGAATGATATGAATGCAAGTGTATGAATGATCAACACAAACACACAAAATGCAACACACACCAAAATGAGCAAGGATCACCTATGTATGTCTAGGAACCTACTCTGATACCAATTGAAACAAATATTATGGTGTGTTTAAGAACAATCTAGAGGGATGGGGGTGAATAGATTTTAAACAATTTTTCCCAGTTTTCTTTAATGGTAAAGTTGACGAAAAAAACCCCTAACTAGTTACAATAATATCTCAAGTGTAATAAGTACGGAAATAGTAAAGACACTTGAGATATATGTGGAAACCCTCCAAATGGGAAAAACCACGGGCTGTTAAGTGCGTCACACTTGAACCTTGAATCCACTAATGGCAAAGGAATTACAACCTAATCCCAGTTTATAATCCACCACCACTACCTTATCCCGGTATAAGTGAACCTAGTGCATCTTGCTTGTGATTTAACCTACCTAATCCCGGAAGCAACACAAGTCTTACTTCTCAATGAAGAGATAAAATGGCTTATGTTAATATATTATGATATCCAAAGAACAAACAAGGCTAGGGAACCTTATATGCTTATCTAGGATGATGAGATGGCAATTAATACAATCCTAGATATCAAGAGCTAAATGACATGTTCATAAAGCTTATCTAAACATAGATCAAACAATCCTATGAAGCTATCACAATACAACACTCAATCATGTTATCACAACAATCTCTATTTTGTATCTAGAATATATTCTAAGAGCATACAAATGATAAAAGAGATGGCTTAGCAAGAAAAATACTTGACTTGTAAGAAGATAGTGAGAATTTTACCAAACAAGAAGTGATGATGCAAAACTATCCATTGATGCACTCTAAATGACCATAGATGATGCAGAATGATGTTTTTATGCACAAGGAAATGTTTTGAGTGTTTAAAGATGAGTTCTTGTAAGATTTTTCCTTTTGAAATATGTTCTAAGGAAAAGATATGATATTTTGAACTCTTACACGACCTGAATACAAAGAGTTATATATATATATGAGTTTCAGCCAAAGTGAGGTTGTTTTGAAAAAAACGTTCCAGCTTTCGCTATATGCGCTGGTGAGTGGCGCTAGTCGAGTGGCGCACCACCAGCTTACAAACTAAATTTTCAATAGGCGCTGGTGGAGTGATGCAGCTCAGTGGCGCATGACAAGTGATGATCCACTAATATGTTACGCTGGTGAGGCTGCGCTAGTCGAGTAGCGCACCACCAGCGCACAACCTACTATCTCAATATTACGCGGGAGAGGTGGCATAGCTCAGTTGTGCATCACAAGCAACGATCCACTAGAATGTTGCACTTGTGAGGCTATGCTAGTTGAGTAGCGCACCACCAACGCTCAACCTACTTTCTCCACACTCAAACACACATTTTCAACAAGTACTAGAGTGATATAGATGCATCCCATACTAATGCCTTACATGACATGGTACTTTAATCACAAGATGCAAATAAATCAAGAAGAGTTATTCAATCATGAATGCACACAAGTATAAACACACAACATATATAACTAAGAGTTATGCATGAATTTGTGAGTGTGTGCAACTATCTCTTCAAAACAAGTAAGCACAAGAGTTTTACCTTTGGTGCTTCTTCTCTTGAGGTCTTGAGAGCCTAAGATACCCTTACATAAAACCCCAATATATGGTTTGTTCACGAAATAAGCCAATCAATAAATGAAGACTTTACACTACATAAGGAATTTCGATGTGGATTATATATCTGAAACACCATAGCAAACGTCCATTGGAAGTGCTAGAGGGTGGATCATCAACAGTACCTACCGTAGGAGGCACGGTCATGACAAAATTCAGAGGTATGATATTGAATGAGTAGTTCTCACAAAGCTTCAAGGTGCCAATAATCGTTCCGAGGGATTGCTCTCCCATTTCGACAAATTACAATGCAAAAGACGTCGCATGTTGCAGAGCATCTGACCTTCAAGTACTAAAGTGAGTATAACTCTTTTTAAACAACTTGGAATCTGAAACTATAAAAACTAATGGAAACTAGACCTCTAGACCTTTCCAATCATATATTGTCCACAACCTATTTCGGCTCGTGCAATTTTTTATGGCCCCTGCAACACTGTAACAAGTAACGAGGATTTACTGATCTGACCATCGAGTACTAAAATAGTCATATCTCATTCCATAGAATTCAGATTTGTAAACAGTAAAAACATATGGAAACTAGACATCCAAGTATTTCCAAGAATATATGGTTCGTTGCCTAGTTCAATCCGACCAAGTTTTAGTGGCTCCCGTAATATTGAAGAAGACATATCATAGATAGATTTCTAATATGAACATGAAACACTAAAATGGGCATATCTCCCTCTAAGAAAGTAAAAATACAAGCCATAAAAATCATTAGAAGCTAGACATCCGAGCCTTTTCAAAAATATATGTTTCGTAATCTAGTTCAATGTTTGGAAAAATATGTGGTCCCCGAAACATTGATGAAGGTGATTCGTAGAGGATTGTCCAACTTGACTACCAGCTTCTAAAACAATGGTAACTCTTTCCAGAGAGCACAGAATCACAAACCGTGAATTTTTATGTAAACTAGATGAACGTATCTTTCCAAGGATATGTGTTCCATAACATAATTCATTTCGAGGAATATTTTATGACCTCCGGAACACTGCAATCCAGAATTAGAGGAAAGAAAGGACCCAAAATGAATTATCGACAAAAGCTTACTCGGCTCTTCGGTACCGACTAGTCCAACAACAAAGGATCTAAGAATAAAACAACTAGGCATCGAGCTCGATAAGTGGTCAAGGTAAGTCAATTCATAAATAAGTTTAATTTTATGATTTTATTATGCAAATAGAATATATATTTTTGCTTATAATGATTGAATATTTATTCTCTAAGACAAAAATTACTAAGCTCATGACATACATAGCTTATTTAGCATATAACTATTTTGGACAAATGTTTAAATCATTTAAATATAGCGATAAAATCAATTCGATATAGTTAATAGTGTTGTGGTATGTTATGCATATGTTTTTGAAAATAATTATAGTCTCTTACAATGCTTTTCAAAATAAGTGTTATTTAATGAACCAACCAAGACTTATATCTTGATAAAAAGCACTTCCGAAAGTGCTTAACTAAGTTGTCAAAATCGATCGGGAACGAAGGTACGTCTTTGCACATTTGTTATTTATTGACATCTTACTACATCTCATTCAGTAACTTAGAAAAATATATTTTCGATGATCATTTTAATATACTAAATCTGCTGCTAAATAGTATAATTCATGATATTGTCAATATATTTATTTCTATTAATTTGGAATGCAAATCATCCTAATTTGGGAACGTATCAAAAGCTATGCTGCGTAATTTTTATTAGCTAGAACATGTTGACTGATACTTGAATATTTGTGTCGTTTGGATTGATCAATCAATATTATGTCTGGCCGAATCAATCCGTGAAACAAATAGACATGGGTATTTGTTGTTTGCAACAGAGGTCAAGGTTGATACAAGGCAATTATATTCTTAGGCAAATAAGGCTACCTAACGGTGGGGTCCAATTAGTCAAAACCCATGACTCATGTGCATCAATTCTAACTTTTTATTTTTATCGTTTTAGTAAGCACACATAAAGCCACCATTTATACTTGACATTCAAAAGAAAAGAGAGGGTTGAACCGCTGCTAGGTCTAGATATATTAAAGTATGTCTACATCTTCGTGTTGTTATACTTTCAATATGCATAACTTTTATGCAATTCTCTTTATGTTATATTGCACAAACAAGTTATTTATATGTGTCTCTCTCATACGCAATACATAATAAACACGCATAAGTCTATGAACATGTAATGCATGCTTAATTAGTTTGTACAACTTGTATGACTCTTACATGCATGTTGTCTATCATAGATTTATAGCTGTCGGATTTCAACACCAATCATTAATAATACCATGTATGAGTTGATCGCTCCCAAATATTTGGTCTCCTAAAATGCATGATTATTATTAATTGTACGAACTCTACTCACATGCTTGGTATAAAAATCAAGTTGAGAATGCTAGCTCAGGAATCGAGTCTTGCCTCGACATACTGGAATCGAATTTCATCTCGATGTGATTAAAGGTTACAACAAATAAGAAACCATATAACCTTGGTGACTCGATCGGAGATAGAAGAATATCACTGGCCTTGCATTGCTAAAAACTACCTTTATCAATCCAGGTTTGATCTCTCCCACTAATTAATAGATTTTGCTCTCTATGAAATATGTTATGCTTTATACAAATAGAACTCGTTTATGACTAATTGTTATCTTTTATTAGCTGAGCAAGCCTATCTTATTATTTATACTCTAGAACCGTTAATAGAGCCTGATGGATGATTTAAAAAAAAAAAGAATCTGAGTAAGGGTCACTCCATAAAAACGGTCATTAAATATTGTCCTTTGACTAACAATTTACTAAGAATTTTTATAGTGAAAGGTATGAGGCTTGACTCAGATTAGGTTGCTTTCCAAAAGCATCTTAATCAGACAGGTTGGTAAAACTCCAAATAGTAACCACATTCATCAATTATCGGGTGGCACGACTTACACTGTGCAAAAGAACATGTTTGACAAAAATTGGTCGGTTAAAGTTTTTGGTTTGCTAAAGATAAAAACTAGTCGGCGAAGGATAAAATCTGGTCGAAAGATAGAACATATTCGGCCAAAACTATGGTCAGCTAAAGATAAAATCTAGTCAGCGAAGGATAGAATCTGGTCGACGAAAGACGGAACATGTTCGACCAAAATTATGGTCGGCCAAAGATAGAATCTAGTCGATTAAAGTTTCTAATCAGCCAAAGGTAAAGATCTGATTTGTCAAAAATTACATCTAAAATTAACGGTTGAATATCAACCCTAGCAAAGGGTCAGGACACTAACCAAATCAATTACAGAGAAAGGATCCAAGCGTTCGTAAGATCCGCTCAAAGTTGGACCCAAGCAAAGCGGAGAGAGGATCTGAGCGTTAGTAAGATCCGTTCAAAGATGAGTCCAAGCAACGTAGAACCAGGTTGAAAGAGGATTCGAGCGTTAGTAAGAACTGCTCAAAGATAAACAACGTTAAGATAGGTCTCAGATTCACCCAAATAGGCGAGAAGATCCAGTAACAAAAAAAGGCTTGGTCTATGAAAATGATAGCCGAGAAGAGAAGTCGAAGATTAGCTTCAGGGATTCATTACAATGGGTCACATCCCAAGAGCATCTTGTCGACTGCAACATAAAAACATGAAACACCCGAGACGCTCTAGCAAGCCTGAACTAAAGACTAAAAAATTGATAAAGGGATACTAGGGGGTTTGTTTTGTTGTATCATCACCAGGAGATGCGCAAGCAAGCGAATTCGCAAACACAACTCGGTACAAGAAAGGGAGATACACTTGAAAATTTTACCTCAAAAGTTTACCTCAATGAGTGTTGTCACTAGCTAAAGTCGAAAAAGCTATTTGTTATTAGGTAAACCGACAATCGAAGAAGTTACAAGTTAAGCATCTAGACTTTGAAGTTGTGAAAGATTGATCAGATTCAACCCGGAAAAGTGATTTCTAAAGGCTTTTCAGATTTAACATATCAGTGAAGAATCCAAACTGTGGTCACATCAATACAATCATCAACTAAACATTGAGCCATCGACCGTCTGAAGCTTAAATGGCTTTACAAAGACCTCACAGACTCTAGACCGCTCAAATGGGCTGTAATATAGTCAGTCGATCAAAAACACATATGGCAACCAAAAGATGATTGTATCACTTCTGTCACCTCACTACGATTACTCGAAAAAAAACTCTGCTATAAACATTTGGCGATTAAAGCAGTCAAATATGAGTGTCATCCTATTTGGCTCGTCGTAGCTGCTCAATTTGTTGGAACCACTCAGTTCATCACAACTGTTCGGTTCACTAGAAGTTTCCAACCTTTCTAGATATTTCAAGCCACTACCCTATTAGCTATCCCGACCGACTGTTTAGCAAAGCATCTAACATCTAAAAAGAAGAAAAAAATAGAGGATGCAATGTTAAAAGCACTCTGTTTGAATAAAACTACTTTAACAACTGCTGGGGGGGCTACCGAGGTAGCATATATAGTATATGAGCAGGCTACGTGTTATATATATATATACACACACACACACACACACACAAACACACACACACACACATATAAAGATCGCAGATGCAAAGCAGTTGTAGCAAAATCGTAGATGGATCGTTGCAATTCGCGGAAGGTCTTTATGGAATGTTTGACGATATTCAGAGCATCACAACTCTACATCAAAGATGGAAACACAAACCAACACAGTTAAAGAGAAAGACAAGACAAAAAATTTAGCACAGAAACCGAGCTTAGTCATAATACATACAAAAAATGTTTTATCTCGGCTCACATAGAAAGTTAAAGAAAGACAAAAGCTCCTTAACAAGTGTCTATGGTAAAAAAAAAAAACTAGTCTATGAGAGACCAACACTACAAAAAAAAAAGATAAAAATAGGTAAAAATCTTCACCAACAAAGACCTCCAAAAAAGGCCAGCATATGATAATAAGAACATATGAAACAAGAATCATATGATAATAAGAACATGTGATAATGACATGATAATAAGAACATGTCAACAAGAACTCAGGCGCCATGAAATTGCGAAGGGTGGATAGAAAGTATCTGAAAGGGGTTGAGAAACTAAAGTAGCATGCCCGTTGAGCCGATTAGGTGCAAATACACCTATTGGCTAAAAAAGGCAAACCCTAGGCACCAAGTTACCTGGAAAACTGCTCGGGGCATCGCCGGAGAAGAACCCTAGTGAGATACGCAGCTGTGTTGGCCCGTATACACTACCCCAACGATTTGGCAAAGCCATGAAGTAGACAAAACCAGGAGACTTCCTTAGTGACTTGTGCGGGGACGTGGGTGTATGATCGTGGTGAGCCTCGATGTAACACTTGGGTAAAAACTGATCAGTTTAATAAGATACTTGATCAGTCTAAAGATAATTTTAATGAGATACTTGATCATTCTTGAAGCAAAACTGATCAGATTAATAAGATACTTGGTCAGTCTAAAGATGATAAGTTTAATGAGATACTTGGTCATTCTTGAAGCCAAACCGATAAGTTGGATAAGACACTTGATCAGACTAAGGCTCAGTTTGGCATTGCTGTGCTGTGAGGAGAAGTGCTTCCGAAATTGCTGTGGGGGGAATTGCTTTTAGAATTGCTGTGGGAAGAATCAGCTGAGTGTTTGGTAAACTGATTTTCAAAAATGCTATGAGAACTAAAAGCAATTTCAATGTGTTTGGTAAACTGATATAAAAAGTGTTGTGAGTGTGTAAAATTACTAAAAGGACAAAGACATCTAAATGGTACTAATTTGCTATACTTTATATTTTTCTTGTTTATTTGTATTTAGTGTTAAGTGTTATATAATTATGGTACTTTATTGAATTAATTAGCCCTATTTTTTATTCTACTTTATTTAATTAATTAGTCCTATTGCTTTATTTCTTTATTTATTTATTTTATTCTACTTTATTTTTTATTTCATTTTTATTTTACTTTATTAAATTAATTATGGAAACATTTATTTTTTACAAAAATATAAGCCCAATTTTTTTTGTTAAATTTCGTTAACGGCAAGGACAAAGTTGGAAAGTTAGTAACATTTCATTTAATATCACCGTAGCGCGTTTTATAAAAGCAGAAGCCAAAATCCAAAAGCATGTATTTGTAGCTTCTCAAAAACTCAGTTGGGAGAAGCTAAAAGTGACCAAAAGCACTTCCCCACGATTTTACCAAACACCCTGTCTGAGGTCCAGAATCACTTTTGACCCCAAAAACAGCTGGGGAAGCAATGCCAAACTAAGCCTAAGGTAACTAGATACTTGGATAAACCAGTCAGACTTGACCCAGTTAAGCCAATGAATTACTCAAACTTAATGCCAATTAATAAGATACTTGGCTAAATTAAGTTTAATGAGGTATTCAGCTTAAACAAAAAAAACAATGGTTCACTTGGTAAGAATAAGATATTTAAATATTTTACTATGTACATGTTTACGAGTGTGCAGGTAAACAAAACTATTAAGAAAAATTGGCCAAAAAGCACTGCTTGGCCAAACGAGATAAAAAAAGAGACCAATATGAGTGGGTGTAAATAAAGCATTGTTAGCTCAAGAACTGACTAGATGCGAAGAAAGCACCGTCAACGATCCAGCCTTTTAGAAAACTAAAAGAGGGTAAAAACTTTTATGCTTAAATTACGTTTCTATTGAGTTTGAAATGTGCAGGTACAAAGTTCCAATGGGCAAGTGCATGTAGAAGCAATAAGAAAACTATCAAACGTTAGATCAGAGCCACCTAAGCCGAACACTTTGAGATTGACTTGGTTCGCTAAAGATCAAGTAAAAACCCCGATAATGGGTATAAACTTAAATACGCTACGGATCCTTGTAGTATAAAATAAACACTCAGGTTGTCCTAAGTCAAAACCTAAACCATTATCTGTTAGCCAAGCGAGCCTCTGGAACAATTTGCAAGAAGTACAAAAGCCAGAGAGCAATTGCAAAAGAGCTAATAATGGTCAAAATCAAATACAAGTAAGTCAAAAGTCTAAATTATATTTATACATATAAAATGTCTTTTTTTTTTATTTTGCAGAAATATTAGTTAGAATGTCTAAAAGTAATAACTTAATTGCAAGAAAGATCGAAAAAAAAGAAGACCAATGTATAAGAAAGATCGACCAAAAAGAAGATCGATCTACAAGAAAGATTAACCAAAAAGAATACCGGTGTAAAAGAATGATCGGCCAAAAGGAAGAATCTAACCTACAAAAAATAGATCAGGGAGATCCAGGGCGAGCACTTAGAATGTTCTGCTTTAAAAAAAAAAACTTTACTCAGGTTAACAAACAAGGTAGAAAGTCTACCTAAACCAACGAAGAGACAAGCGAGCTTATCTGCCTAAAACATGGTTCCTACTCTGCACATTGACATCAACTCATAAATGACGACTATTCTAGAGGGTAGATTCCAAGTAACTTGAACCTCTACAGAACAAGAGCACCCAACTCACCATAAATATGTATATATGGCAGTGGCTTAGGGGTGGATACTAAGATGCACGATCTCCATGAAGTATAGACTTACCTTCTTGAGAGCAACAACATCTACCACATTTTTCTTAGCTTGTAAGGAAAAATTTTACACAGAGATACCCTTAGAAAGTTCCTCATACGATCCTCAACCTTAAAATTTTCAAGCTGTCTTAAGCCCTAAAAATTTAAAAGATCGTCGGAACATGCCTTTAGAGGATATTCTATGTACGGCAATAAAAGCATTGAATTATGGAATACTACACAGTCAGAAGAAAAGGCGAGAAATATGAGAGCATGATGGTGGGGAAAAAAAGTGATCGTGCAAAGGGAACACAATAAAAGCAAGCGAAGCAAAAGAAAAAAAAAAGGAATGGGTTGAAATGTAGTGAGCAAAAAAAAAATATATGACGCTTAAATGGTCGAGTGAAGTATCAAAGAGTTGGGACCTCCTCAGAATAAAGAGACTTAAAAGCACCCGAGACCAAAATCTTAAGTGTTAATCTATTCAGCCCGTTGTGGCGGTTCAACTCACCATATCTGTTCAGCTAGGGGAAATAACTTAACACACCGTTGCTATTCCATTCCACTCATTGGCTCTTTACCTCTTCAATAAAAATAATAATCAGAAGCCGATCACTTAAAAGATGACTGATCATTTGGTGATTAGACATGGCCCTACCAGACCAAGTACAAGTTCATCTCACAGTAAAGGTTCAGAGGGCATCTTAGTGACCTGATCTATGTCCTGAAGATAATGACAGATAGGTCCAAAACTGTGTCTCAATAGCAATATAACGTATTTTGAAGATTATCGGTTTGTAAGAGTGTAAAATAAAAAAAATACGAAAGGAGAACTATTCAAATCCCTTTCGTCGAGTCGTCAAGAACTCATCTCACGAATTTAAGGGGGGTATTGTTATATGTATTCTTTGTCAGCATGACACGTCAGCGAAGGTAGAGGGTAATGCATAAATATAGTAATTTCACATCATCAGAAGTCCACTAGTCAACGAGAACGACATTGGCCAATGACATCCAATCAAGAAAACAGATATGGAAGTTAAAAGCGTATGCGCCAAGTAAAGTCGTCCAGTAAAAGAAGCCTTAATAAGCGAAGATCTCTACTCAGTGAGATTTACTCAGCCAAAACAGAAAACATGACTTTAGCAGGACATGTCGTATCAAACAAAGATTCACTCAGGTACTAAATATAAGAGTCATACTCCAATAAGGGAATATTTATATTTCCTTTTCATTATCAGAGAATTCAAATTGAGGAATCCATCACTAGTACGACAAGAACTAGGGCAACCCTAGATCGAACCATATAAATACATCCATGTATTCATTATAATAAAACATGATCTTGATCATCAATAGTTTACGCTTAGATGAGAGATGAACATAAGCAATCATCTGAGAAAAAAATGAGTATTAAGTGTTATAATTATTCTATTGACAGTTGATCTCTTCTCGGCGCCACCGACACCGTGGATGTTTCCTCATCTTAGGGTTTTACCATGTAAAATATGTGTTATGTTTGATTTTGTCTTTATTTCCTACTCTTCTACATTATCGTTCTCAAATACTAACAAACCGTATCATATCCACGTGGAGAAAGAGGCTTTGATCATTCAACCCTTAATTGGTTAAAGCTTTGATCTGCCTACTTGTTAATGTTTGGCGGTTGACCTTTCAACAATCCAAAAGTCACTGCCAATGAACGTATTAAAAAAAAGAGGGGGAGAGATTATTATCAATTTTTATGAGATATAAAATGGCATTACATGTAATGTCCATAAAATTCCCATAATGAAAATATATCTTGCCGAGAGTGCAACGACGCATACAATTTCTACGGAGTAAGAAATATTTTATGATATGGGGGAAAGATTATTATCATTTCTAATGAGATATAAAATGACATTACACGTAATGTCCATAAAATTTCCAGAATGAAAATATATGTCTTGCAAAGAGTGCAACGACTCATACAGTTTCCGAGGAGTCAGAAATATTTTATGATCTTAACTTTACTCAGATCTAATGTTAATCAGTACCAGATCCAACGGATATGATAGAAGGCTCCGGAAGAGCCACGATTTTGTTATTAAACAACACTCGGTTATTTATCAATGATACTCGATATTATTGAAACTGAACATAAAGAAATATGCTTATTGGGTCAAGGGCATATAAGGTTAAGACAAGAACAAATCCAATGGATCTATCTAAAGGCTCTAGAAGAGCCACAAACTTATTACCATATGGTATTTTATTGTGTATTGATGATACGCTATATCATTCAAGCAGAATATAAAGGAATCTGTTTATTTTCAAAGATATACAGAGCAATGAATATCATATTGAAATTATAGGTAATGAAAATATTTAATATATGTGCATTACTTCTCATGATTCAGACCAAAAACTCAATATAGAAAATATGTGTGCTTTGTCATCTGGATTATATTACACTATTATAAAGAGTGTAGATGTTTATGCAGTTATGAATCAAAAGTTCATAGATCCAAAAATATTTGTACTTTGACATGGCCGTATCGGTCACTCGTCATTGAAAATTCTCATGGATATTCATTAAAGAACTAGAAGATTCTTTATCCAATGAGAATTTACTTACTGCATATTCACAAATGGAGACTAATAATAAAACCATCTCATTCTAAGGTTGGTTTTGGATCCTTATCATTCTTACAAAGAATTCAAGGGATATATGTGGACATATTCATCCACCAAATAATCCATTTCATTATTATATGGTTTTAATTGATACATCTACAAGATGATCACATGTTTGTTTATTATCAAACATCTCCATATTACTTGCACTGATTATTAGTTTTTCAAGTATATTAACTTGATTGAACTTACAAGATATTTGATGAATATTGCAAATCAGCTAGGATAGATGTTCAACATCTACTTTTCAGATATACTCATAATAAAAAAGGATCAGAGGAATCACTTGTCAAACGTTTCCAGATATTTGCAAGAACTTTATTATTTCGATACAGTTACTAAATTCTATATAGAGATTTACTCATTTTTAAGCTATTTGACTATGTTGTATATCTCCTTATTACATCTCTTGCATGATATAATATAAGGCTTATATATCATTATGAGATTAATGTTGATTTTGATTAATCTTCTTTTAGATCATTTAAACTTCTGATAGTTTATATCTTTACGCACAATATACATACTATCATATTAATTAATTTTCAAGTGGGAAAGTTTCTATAGAAGAAATAATAAATGAAAAGTTACTTATATACAAAATAGAGATACCGGTTCGATTCTCTCTATATATGTGTGTCTCATTTCAGTCTACATATCTCTCAAATACGAAAGATAATTGATCATCAGATGATTATTGATATGTTACCTGGTATAATAAAGGTGACAAGATTTTATAAGTTTCTATTCCTGCAGAACAATCAAAGTAAAATGTAACAAAATAAATCATCTGATGCATATCATAAGCTTATGAACCTTTGAAAGGTATTGTTATTAGGATCCCAAAGATAAAAAAAACTCGAATTATAATTAAATCCACTTTCTCTAAATCAACTCTTTAAAAGTCTGAATATCTAAAGACATACAAGTCTGTGAAATGACTAAATCCACTGAAATGGAAGTAATATCAATAGAGATACAAGAGTATAGAAATTAAGAAGATTTCTATAAATTATATGAGAGAAATATGGAATCATAAGAAAACATTCATTGATGATGTATTTCTATACACAGTAGCGCTACTGAAATTATAAATGAGAATTATGATTTTCATAATATCAATGATTGTAGACAAAGGCATGATTGGCCTAAATGAAACGAAGCAATTCAAGAAGAATTGACTTCATAAGCCAAATATAAAGTGTTTAGACCAATAGTACTCCAGACACCTAGAGATGTCAAACTAGTTGGATACTAATGGGTTTCTATACGGAAACACAATGATAAAAACAAGATCTTGAGATATGAAGCACGAATCGTAGTACAAGATTTCTTATAGAAACTTGGTATTCAAAGTATTGAATACGATTATGTTCCGAACTTTTAATAAATTTTGCTGCCCTTGAAAGCCTTGAAATACGTCTTCTAAACATAATAATCATTTATTATTATGATTCACTCAATGCAGATATTTATAATCCATGAAGGATTTAAAATGCTAGAAGTTTATAAATCGAGATCTCGTAATCTGCATTTGATGATCATACAAATATCCTTATATGGATTAAAATCAGTATGGGCGGATGTGGTATAACCGTCTCAGTGAATATCTGATAAGATAAATATATAAAAATCATATTATATACTCATGTGTCTTCATAGACATTTATTTTCCTATAATGGCACAACAATTTAATAATGCTTCATAAAGCAAGTCTTTGCTTATAATCCTCCCCAATCATTTATGATGTTATTGTATTTCATGAAACAAACAACAGTGTGCTTCAGTTCAACAATCTAGAAGATTGCTTCAAATGAACTTTTATCTGGGGGAGCGTACCATCATGGGGAGCATCCCATCTGAAGGAGCATATCAACTGAAGTATATTAATTATATTGAGGCATATTTGCACTGTACTCTTTTTCCTTCCAATCAGGTTTTTTGTCCCATTGGATTTTCCTGATAAGGTTTTAATAAGGCAATTCTCTAAGCACACCAAAAATCACTTGATCCATAAAGATCCTCATAAATATTACATTTATCCAGATGATCATCGCATATATTTTCTTAATCAATAAGGTCATTGTAAATATTTCTTTGATCTTGTTAATCATCGTATATATGTTACCTCGATCCAGAAGATCATCAAAAATATTACTTTGATCCGACAGATCAATGAATATTGTTGCTCAGGTTTTTATCCCACTGGGTTTTCCTTAACAAAATAAAAATGTGAGATATGTTTTGAAGAAAACAATAAATCTGGACATATGTACACTACACTCTTTTTCCCTTCAAGTAGGTTTTATCCCACTGGGTTTTCTTGACAACGTTATTTACGAGATAGTTTTGAGAATGTCCAGCACCACAATATCCTGAAAATTATTGTCTATATTGCTACTGAGGTTTTTGTCACATTGAATTTTTCCTAGTGAATTAAAATACAAGTGGTGGAAATCCAAGGGGGAGTGTTGTGGACACAGTGTGAATTTATACCAATTATTCACCCCACCTAAAACTCTCATCCACTTGAGAGAGACCCACTTGCTTACTTCATCCACTTGTTACAGTTACTTCATCCTCAAGTTAAATTGCAAGTGGGATTAGTTGGCTATTATATATAGACTCTTGAATATCAATATATTGATATCTCTCATTCTCTCATCTCTCATCTCTCTCATCTATTTCTATATTTACTATTCGTTAATTTTACAAAAGAAAAAAAATTTGACGCTAAAAAAAAGCTTTTTGGGGCATTAGATAAACCACACAAAAATAACATGTTCTAAATCCTTTTTTGGAAAAGTACTAAAGAATTGTTAGAGTTATGATGTGATAGTAATCATTTCATGGGTTATGGTTGAGTGTTGAATTGTTTTAAATAATTAAAGGCAGGTGGACATATAAAAGATTTTGGATAGCAATAAAGGAAAATTGCACAAAAGCACCCTGACTTTTGACAATATTACAACTGGATGCCACTTTTATAAAAATGACAAATCAGTAACCCTGACTTAACAGTTAACTGCTAAGGTTAACTGGGCCTTTTATTTAAAACCAATATAAAAGTCTTGTTATTAGTGTAATTTGGATGATATGACACATCAACAAAAGATAAGAGTCGGGGGTGCCACATGACCAAAAGTCATCTGAATCAAACCAACCCAAGTTGACCAAAGAAAACCCAACAAACCCCCAACCAAGATAACACTCTAGAAGCAACCACTCTAAAAGCAACCTAAAAATCTGGAATAGATAGGGCAGACCTTCGTGAGAGAAGGGAATATTCACGTAGCCAAAAAGATCGGGAGACTAGGGAGCATAGGGAGTCTAGTTCGTATGAAAATATGGGGAGATAAGGTAGAGGAGAAACCAGCCCCGAGCAGGTAGACTGACATGATAGCCAAAGGAAAAGGTCTCACTCAAACTCGAGTGATGACGAAACTGCCCCCAGAAGACGTAAGGAGCCAACCCCTATGGTCAGGCATGACCTATATGGTGCCCATATTAGTTGGTGAGTCCCTAGGGACCCATACAGACTCACCATACGCTGGAAATTTTTAAGGCATGGAGAGCCAAAAGGGAATCATGAGGTTTTTCTCAGAAGAATAGAGGCGTTGGAGTGAAGAAAAAGCTGGGGAAACCTACTGATCGATAACTCCCGAAGTCTGGTCACATATTCTATAAGGCATATCCATTTTTCAGTAGAGTTCAGGATGCCATATATGGAATAATTTATTGCTATTACTGACCCATAGGAGCATGTCAAGAGATATCAAAGCGCAATGGCGCAATATGATTATGATGATGCTCTCATGTGTCAGATGCTCCCGCATACCTTGGAAGATTAGGGATCCAGATGGTTTTGAGGACTTTCGACATGATACATTAGGAACTTTGAGGAATTGATACTAGCTTTCACTAGGCAGTTCATAGGAAATATCTAGTGGAGAAAGTCCATATCAGTCTTGTCAACCTTAAAATAAAGGAAGAATGAGAAGTTAAAGGATTACCTAACTAGGTTCTCGTAGGAAGTGTTAAAAGTACAAAGACCCTAATGATGACACGGTATTATCTGTATTTATTAATAGTCGCTAGCACGGCCACTTGACGCTAAGCCTGAGACAGAAGAGGCAAACCACGTATGCAAGCATGGTCGATTATCTCAGATGATACACCATGGCGGAGGAAGAACAGATAGCCTAGGGTGGGGGCTCAAACATGGAGGTCAGACCGAGAGCAACCAAAAACCCAAATATGGAACCTCGAAGAATAGTTGTAAAGGGGACTAGAAAGGCAATCAGGGAAAGGGTAAGGATGGACATAAGGATGACGATAAGGGTTGTAAGCACTTTAAAAGACATTACACCGACTACACACCATTGGCCAGGAGACAAGAGGAAATCTTGAATGTGATTGAAGATAAGAATCTGTACGAAAAGCCTTGAGACAGTCGAGCTTTGTAAGGAGAGACACCACCAAATACTGTAGATTTCACCAAGAGAATGGCTATGAAACCTCTAAGTGTTATGAGTTTAGGGACTACATTGAAAAGCTGATTAGAGAAGGATATCTCAAGGATATGTTCCTTAGAAGTAGGGATGACCAATATAAGGACACTCCGAGGGAAGAACACGATAGAAGCCAAATAAGCCCTAGATGAAATTCAGACAGCGGGGTGATGAACACTATCTTTGGTTGATCACACATAAGGGGTAGCAGTAGGGAGAGAATGACTGAGGTTAGAGAAGCCATAGATGGTCAGACGAATCTGGAAGTAAATCTGCTAGGCCCCGAACAAAAAAGTTCAAGCAAGGATGGGATCTGATAGTCTTCACTGAGGCAGACACACACAGGTCAGAGGTAAGGTTGAACGACACGATTGTTGTATCTGTTCTGGTGGGTCACACGAAAGTGAGAAGAGTACTGACTAACAATCGGAGCTCAGTTAGTATCTTGAGTGTGGAAGTATTCGACCAACTCAGATTGTAAAGAAAAGACCTTCAATCTCTCAAAGTCTCATTAAGAGGCTTTGAGGGATAAGAAGTAAGATCGTTAGGAGCCGTGAAACTATCTGTAGAGATTGGGAGCTTCCTTGTACCATGACAGTATTAATGGATTTTGTCATCGTGAATGAACAAAACTGGCCGTACAACGCCTTACTGGACATACCTTTCTGAGCAAGTCGAAAGCTGTGACTACCACATATGCCTTGAATGTGAAGATCCCAACAAAAGCTGGGTTAGGTATCATGAAAAGTTCTCAAGAGTGGGCAAGAACGGCCAATCTAGCTTTATAAAGGGAAAAAGAAAAACCAGGCATAATGCAAATAGATATCTAAAGAGATGAGGAAGACCTGAAAGTGGATAATGAGAGGTTGTAGCAGAAATGCCTACCTGATTTAACCTAGACCCAATGGAGGTGTCTCTGGCAGATGGGAAGGTACAAGAGGATGAGTCGACTAAGGAAGTCATAATTGACAAAGGCAACTCTGATCAGACCATAAAACTTGTGGCTCGATTGACGAGGGAGGTTCGAGATGGAATGATCAGCCTATTAAAAGAGTACAAAGATATGTTTAAATGGAAACGTGAAGATATGCTCAAAATAGATGAGAAGATAATTTCCCACTATATAGCGGTTGATCCCGATCGGAAACCAGTCATCTAGAAGAGAAAACGGTTTAACCTAAAGAGAAGCAAGACAATCAGTTAAGAATTAGTGAAACTATTGGTGGTAGGATCTATAAGAGAGGTGCAATACTCTGAATGGGTTGCCAACATGGTGCTAGTGAAAAAGAAGAACAGTCAGTGGAGGATATGTGTAGATTTCACTGACCTCAATAAAACATGTCCGAAAGATAGCTTCCTGTTTCCCCTAGATCGACCAACTGGTAGATGCAACAACCGATCATGAATTATTAAGCTTCGTGGATGCTTACTCGGGTTATATCCAGATCCGAATGTTTGAGCCAGATAAAGACAACCTTCTTCACAACCAATCAGGGGTTATACTGTTATAAAGTTATGCCTTTTGGTCTCAAGAATGCCGAGGTGACCTACCAGAGATCGTAAACAAGATGTTCACCCTGCAGATCGGTAGAAATATGGAGGTGTATATGGATGATATGCAGACAAAGAGCACAACATCTGTAAAACATGTAGAAGATCAAAGGGAGACGTTCGGGGTGCTAAGAAAATTTGACCTGAAGCTCAATTCAAAGAAATGTGTTTTCGGGGTGCCTTCAGGAAGATTCCTTGGTTTTCAAGTTCATCAGAGGGGAATCGAACTAAATCCGGAGAAAATAAAAGCATTGGAGGAGATGAGGTCCCCAAAAAAGCTTAAGGAAATCCAAAGGATAATGGGCAGCTTAGTATCCCTGAATCGATTCATTAGCAAGTCGACAGACAAATGCTTGCCCTTTTTCAGAGCAATTAAGAAGGTCAAGAAGAACAAGGGGGTAGAATGGAACGATGAGTGTAAGCAGGCATTCTGAAAGATCAAACAATACCTAGGTAAAGCACTGATCCTATCAAAACCTCTGGAAGAAGAAGTGTTCTACCTATACCTATCGGTCACAATTGTGGCAATAGGGTAACTGTTGGTTATGTTAGACGAGGGAGTAAAAAAGCCAGTATATTACACAAGAAAGGCTTTACTAACAGCAGAAACAAGATACTCACCAATCCTGCAGATGGCATTAGTACAAGTAAAAGCCACAGAAAACTGAGGCCCTATTTTCAAGCTTAAAAAATCAAGGTTTACATGGAATGCCCACTGAAGCAGATTCTATCAAAACCTTTGTTGTCTGAGAGTTTAACCAAATGAGTAGTGGAGTTAAGTGAATTCGACATAGCATACCTGTCAAGAGCTGCAATAAAGGGCTAAGAAGTAGCCGACCTAATCACTGAATTCGCTGAATGAAACTTTGTGAGGTGATTAAGATGTTGAAGGAGAATGAAGAATTTCTGTGGAAACTACATGTAGATGGATCGTCAAACATGCACGATAGTGGGGCAGGAAAAGTGATATCGACTCCAAAAGATGATTAGGTAGAGTGTTCCCTACGGTTTTACTTCAAAGCCACTAACAAAATGGCCGAATATGAGGCATTTTTGGCATGACTTAGGGTTTGTACGGTGTTGGGGGCAGATGAGTTAGAGATATTCAGTGAATCGCAGGTGGTGGTGAATCAAATCTTGGATGAATATCAGGCCAAAGACAGCAACATGGCCGCTTATATGGGGATAGCTAGGATATTGCTTGGAAGATTTAAGGCTTACAGGATTACTCAAATCCTGAGAGAAAAGAATAAAAAGGCAGACGCTTTGTCAAATTTGGTGTTAGCAACTATCAGCGTATGGTCTAATACTATCCTAGTTGCTTACCTCAAAAGACCATGCATTGAAGATGAAAAGAAGTATTAGAGATATGAGTGATTGAAGAAAGACAACCCACATAAATGACCCTGATTAGGGAATATCTAAGAGATGGAATGCTCCCAGCAGAGGTAACTGAAGCAAAACACCTTAGATATAGAGCCACCGGATACTCGATAGTTGAGAGAGAATTGTACAAGAGAGGATTTTCAAAGGCCTTACTAAAGTATGTATGCCCAACAAAGGGTAGACAAATATTAGAAAGTATCCATAAAGGTATGTATGGGAATCACTCCGGGGGTAAAAGTCTGGCGTACAAGACTCACATACAGGGCTTCTTCTTGCCAACCTTATTCCAATACGCTAAGACAGTCGCGGTACAGTGTGGTAGCTGTCAGAGGATAGCCAATGGCATCAAGAGGCCCTCATAGCAGTTAAAGAACTTGACATCACCATGGCCATTTTCCATGTGGGGGCAAGATCTGATTGGCCCACTGCCGACAACAATCAAAGAAGGAGCAAAGTACACCATTATGGCTATAGATTACTTCGTAAAGTGTTTAGGGGTAGAAGCACTGGTACATATAAATGAGGCTAACTCGGTTAATTTCATAAAGAAGAATATCATTTATCAATTTGGAATCCCAGACACAATAATCACAGACAACGGGACCCAGTTTGATAGTGACGACTTCAGGAACATGTGTCAGGACTTCTGCATAAGGAATTATTATGCCACACCAGCCTATCCTCAGACCCACGGCCAAATGGAAACAACTAGTAAGATAATTAAGCATACCTTATATGCAAAGCTGGACACCAAGAAATGGAATTGGGTAGATAAGCTGCAAGAAGTCTTGTAGGCATATCGGACCACGAGAAGGATTTCGACGGGAGAAACCCCCTATTAATTAGCTTTGGGACAAAGGCAGTAATCAGAGTCAAAGTAATTCATAATTCACCAAGGGTACAACTCTTTCATCCCAAGGCGAATGTGGAAATGTTAGAAAAAAATCTATATGAGTTGGAGGAAAAAAGGGACATGTCGAGGATAAGGAACACTACCTATCAGCAAAGAGCAGCCATGTACTATAACTCACATGTTCGAGTCATGAGATTATAACTCGGAGATCTAGTTTTGAAGAGGGTGTCACCCAATACAAGGAAGAAATCAACTAGATCATTTGCAAATAAATGGGAAGGATTGTACCAAGTGGTGAGGTTGGCCGGTCATGAAACGTACTGCCTTGCCCGACCAAAAAGGTGCGAGCTACCCAGGCCATGCAATACTAAGTACCTGAAGTTGTTCTACCCCTAGGGGCTTTTCATTTTTAAATATTTCTCTTAGTTTAGAAATAAGTTTGCCTTTAGCTTAAAAATGAGTTTGCATTGTTAGCTAATTTATTGATGTTTCTTTTTTAGTATTCAATGAAAATCCCCTTGAGGGAACAATTCCAAGAAGTAAAGAATGGTATTCTAAACTTGCTTTCATTTACAAAAGCAATCCTGGGTCACTTAGAAACCGTTCAGTGTCGATTGGAGCACCAAGGAGGCCTAATGAGAGGGCCAAAAACACAAGACGCTAAGGCAGTGTACACTCACCAAAACTAACTGGGTGTAATGAAACACTGCTAGGGTACCTTCAGGTCACTCAAAAACAATTGTGAATAAAATCTAAGCACTTGTAAGGTCAGTACAATGCAAGATACCCCATTACAATGAATCTTGATCGACAAACTATTGGGAGACGTCCGAATGACTTAGTTGACAGATAAAAGACAGCCGTCTATAAACTAGATACCATGTAAATTGTCTATAAAAGAACAATACTTGACAAAAGAATAAAAGTAGCAAATTGGTCAGGGGTTAAAGTAATCAATCGGGCTAACATAAATGGTCTACCATTACGTTGCCTAAAATTGGGCCACGACAAACCCCATCAAGTATTGATACTTCGTCAAAGTTTGAACAATAAACTTAATATAGTTTAAGATAATAAATAGTCATGGCTTTGCTAAGGCTATTTGGTTATGATGGTGTATCCAAACAAAGCATGACTAAAAAATAAACAATTATTCAAGAACAGTCACTGCCAGAAGCATAAATATGGTCTCAATTGAGTCAGTCGACTCGGTGTAAGGCAACACAAATAGTTTGAGCCAATTCATGACTATGACCATTAAAAAAATGCTTGATCAAAAGTAGACCGTTCGATTTCAGTATGACAACTAACATATGCTTTAAGCTATGTAGCACAAGATAAAGACAATCTGTTAGGCTAAAATCATATTGGCTGGCGCAATTAGAAGAATAGCTATGTTGCCAAATGAACCCGATCATATAAAAATATTTGGTTAAAGTCAGGGTAGTTAGCATAGTACCATACAGATAACCCTGACCAGACATAAATCGATTGGTCAAATGTGGGTTATTCGATTTATCATGACAGAAAGTGAGAGATCAAATTGTAAGGACCTTGATTTTATGATTGGCTTATTTCATGACAAACCACACCACATTGGGGATGATTGTGTAATGGGTAGCTTCCAAGTATCTCCATGACTTCAAGAGCAAAAGGCATGTTCACTTGACTTTACCTCTTGAAGAGTTTAGGTGGACACATACACTCTCTCATGCATGTTTTTGATTATCTTGGATGGATGCTTAATTGCCTCAATTGTGTGTCTTTTTGCCATAACTCTTGCTTGGGTGTTTGATGCATTTAGTTTGCCCTTAGAAGATGATTTTCCTCTTAACCGCGGTTGGGACCGCTCCCAATGCATTGCCTCCGCCGCGGTATGCATAGCGGTGTTCTCCAGGCAATGCACACTGCTTCTACCATGGCCTGTGCTGGTTGCATGCACTGCGGTCTTCCAAGCGGAGGTTCCCAAGCATGTACCATGGTTTAGACCACCTTTGGTGCACATGCCTAGCCAGCGATCTAGGTATCGGTAATGTCCAGCCGTGCCATGCTGCATAGACCGCGGTCTGGACACTTGCCTAAACCGTGACACGCACAACGGTCATGACGGGACTCTGTTTTTTAAGTCTAAAAATGATGCATTTTTGTGTAGAGCTTATTATATATATGTTCTCTTCTTCCCCAAATCATTTGGTGAGCTTAATGAACACATTTTAAGAGTATTTTAAGAGTGAGAAACCATCAATTAGAGAGAGAAAGCTTCAAGATATGTTTTTAACACTCCAAACCCCAAACTCATCTTCATCTTCATCTTCATCTTGCACTCAAGCATCATTCCAAGCATGGGTTTTCATTGATTGGTAAGTAGAACCACCATTGTTGTTCATTTATTGTTCTAGCTTACCAAGACATGTCATTTATTGCTTAAATTAGCATTTCTTCATACTAATTGCATATTTATTGAAATTATGACATGTTTGGGGTTTGTATTGTGATAGCTTGCATTATTAGGTCATTTATGCCTAAATAACTAATCCATGAATTTTCATGTATACATAATTAATGATTAGGTTGACTTTGTGCATGTAGTATAGTTTATGAACATTTATGTGTATGCCTCATTTATTGCATTTAATGATTGCAAAATATTGCCCTTGATTATATATTGTGACAACTTGTGTTGGTTGGACTTCTATTGACAATTAGGTTGCTAGAATCCTTTTGCATCTAATTGAATCCTTATGTATGGGCATGTAGGCATTGTTTGATAACTATGTTATTGTATTGCATTATTTACACCTAGTTAAGCATTGTATGTTTGGTCTAACATATTTTGCATTGAGCATTCTTTGATTGTTCACTTCGACCATATACTCTTCATAGAGTCAAAGTCTTATGGATTCTAGGCGAAGTTGCACAAGCAAGTCAAGTCTTGCAACCAAGGGTAAGTTGGCAAGCAATTGATCGGGTATCCACTGTAAAAGGCCCGAGGGGTAGAGTAGAAGATGCTCACGCCAATAGTAGTGGATCAGAGGATATCACTAGGGATTGAACCAAGAATGGTGAGTGGTAGTGGCCATAGCCTGAGGTTGTCAAGAGTGAGAGTCTAAGTATCACTTGAGGATGTAATTACTCATATAGCCTATGGTTTTTCCCATTTGGAGGGTTTCCACGTATACATCTTGTGTTGTTTATATTTCCGCACTTTACACTTGATGTCGTATGTTTGTTTTATTGGGTGAATTTTGAATAATAACTAATCAAGAAAAATTGGTAATTGACTTGATTAAAACCCATTCACCCCCATAGGTTTATAGACACACGTTCTAGAGAATTTCACAAATTATAGAATAATCCGTACCATGCTCAAGGGTTTGGTTATAGCCGAGATAGTTAACTTGGTGCGATATAATGTATGTAGTTCAAGTTAGCAAATGGCTATAGCCAATCCTAGGACGTTCGATTTTTCAGTTGGTCACTCAATCTGGCTCAAGCCTTTAAGTGATCCCAATCATGCCACAAAGCATTCAACTCATATTAAATTATTTGTTCAGTTACAATTAAAAAGAAGAAAGAATGGTATCATTAATGTCGAAAATGTAGGAGATTACAAAATGGGGGTCACATGAGCAACATTTGTAGAAAACAGGGCAAGAGTGTCAAGCATCTGGAGTGCTCGAGGGACCTTTAGGTCTAGATCTGCCAGGAGAAGGGTCATCATCCTCATAACCCTTGGTCGGGTCTCCAAAGTCTAGCCAGCTGATATCATCTTTCAGGTCGTAAGCCATGAACGGGGAGTAGTCTGTGACGAACAAGGGGCCAACATCAATTTCCTTAGTCAGGGTGCCGTTCTCTTCCCCGGTATAGAAGGCCACTAGAGAGGACTTAGAGGGAAGTTCCAAGTGCATAGGATGGGGGTCCTTCCTGATGGATCTGTAATAACCACCTGATCCTTTGATTTTTTTTTTATGGATTCCAGGTACTTGTATTTATGCCTTTCAATTTTCATGTCCCATTTTCAATGAGCCTCCATCGTTGAACTCTCCTTCCATTGAAGAACACCTGAGAAATGGCTAGCCCTATCACAAACTCTCTCCGTATTATAGTATTGAAGGTAGGAGACCTCTTGTAGCAGTCCACATTATATATTTCAATGGTTGATATGGCCTCATGTGAAATCACCTCTACATTGACCTATTGCTGCTTCAGATCCTTTATCGGGTGCTCATAGTGGATTCGAGCCTTCTTAGATGCATGTTGCCTGTTTCATTTCAAGCATGACTTGCTAAGTAGATGTAAGGGTATCTTGGGTGATCATGTCTCTTCTTTGAGTTTTTCTACCGCTAACCAGGATGACCCTAAACTCAAGCTTAGTGCTTTGCAACTCTGCCCTTGCCACCCTTTTCTCTAGCTTAACATTCCTTATGGTGAGCTGTTTGAAAGTCGTCTTAGCTATGGTGGCCCTGCCCTGAACGTTGGCAAAAGTCTTCCTTAAACCAATCTCAGTTACAACATGAATTTTCAACTTCTCCTCATATTGCCTGAGTTTGGATGCACTGGCAGAAGAGGACTTGGGAGAGTCATCCTTTTTAGTAAGGGCCCTCTTCAATTGGGATATCTCCACAGTCTACTTCTTCTTGTCAGTTAAAGCCCGGGTTAGCTCACCATCGCTTGAAAGAAGAGGTGAAAACTAAGAACATTGGTACACACACAAACGAAAGATAACACAAAAGGCACTTATAAAGACTCCATTATTAAAGATCATGTAGATTTGTTCGTAGGTACTAACAACTCTAGCTTCCCTCTAGTACTCATCACCAATACACACATAACCAGCTAACATGGTTCGAAGCATAGAAACGGGTCGGCGTGAGTGCTACTTGAACTGGGGAGCCTTGAAGACCCATAAATAGAAGTAGTTGTGGGAGTTGAGGGAGCAAACTCATCTTGACTGGAAGTAGATGTAGTCAAGGGTACTGTTGGAAGGGTCAGATCTGTAACACTCAGCACCTTTAAAATTCCAACTCCCTCTCCAGCCTGAAGAACGGTCATGGAGACCTCGAACCCTCATCCTTCAGGGACTTGACCTTCACACACACCATCCTAAGAAAGGTACGTAGAATATATGCTAGTGGGAGCATCCCTAGCTTGGCTCGTCCCTGCAACCCCGACCTACTTGACTGCCATACCTAAAAAATGCCTTGACTTAAACACTGGAAGAAGAGCCTACTTTTCAGTGACATCAAGCATTTCATCATTAATGAACTGCTCCTCAGAATTAGACCCACTATCATCAGAGTCAGAGTCGGTGAATACTATCTGATGTTTAACGGAGAACTACATTGGGCCTTCCTAGAGCACTAGAAAGGCAGATCAAAATTAACCACGTCAGAAGGTCAGTCAGCTTGAACCTGATTAGGCCTAATATATAGTCCTTATATATTGATTGGCTCATTTTGTGAACAAACGACATTTTGGGATTTGATGTAAGGGTAGCTTAGACTCTCAAGACCTTAACAGAAGAAGCACCAAAGGTAAATTTCTATGTTCTTACTTGCTTTGAAGAGATATAGTTGCACATACTCAGAACTCATGCATATCTCTTATTCATATATGTTATGTGTTTATTTTTTTGTACATTCATGTTTTGATAACTCCTCTTGCATGTTTATAATGATCACATCTTTGCATTTGTAATGAAATGCATTATGTGTTGCTCAAACACACACTCACTTGCATTTGGTTTGTGTTAACCAAAAATTCACTCTGGGTGAGGAATTTCAGTTAGCACCCTCGAGACCACTATTACAGAGGAGACGGCCGAGGTTGATACCTTTGGTACCAGGTTAGTATATTTGATGGTGAAAATGATAAAGAATGACAATATGAAATATTAAGAAACGCAAGGAAAAATGACACTAATTTCATTATTGAATCGTATGGTGTGCATAGAAGTTGTTCAAACGATAATAGTATTTCTTTGGTACAATGGGCTTCGTGCCATTTAAGAAGTAGATAGCAATGATTGTCGTGTTCTGATCACAGAATTTAGGCCGAGTCAAAACTCTTTCCTATTTGTCTCCTCTATTCTCATGCATCCTTAGGCTTATTTTTGTATAGTCCAACTAGGTTAAACTCGTGATCTTCCTGCCATTATTTTCTGAATCAAATCCCTCCTTATCGAGTGGGATTTTCCATTTGAATGTCATTAACTTTGGCTTAATAACGAAATCAAGTATATATGGGAAAGAGATAAGTTTGTTTCCTCTTTGGACTCAATCACTTACCTTGCACGTACGCAGTGCTTTAATGCAAGTTGAAGAGTAAAGGTGTTTCTGCATATAACCTTAGTGAGGTACGACATGGAGGTCACCAAGTATGGTGTTCACTGTTTCGAAGGGCAAGGTAGATCCATGTTCTTGTCTTGATATTAGGAACTCGATTTGACCTTTCCAGGTCCTTTTTGAAGCTTGTAATGACCACGTTAGTGCCCGTTAACGATGACAAAGCTTTGCGAGCTTTCTCTTTCCTACCTTGGTAGATTTGCTTCTTCCCCCAACGAGGAGGAGAAATACTATTATACGAGCTTGGTGCCTTATAGGTTTCTCTTTGTGTCTGGAGAGGATGGCGGGCTTTGAGGGAGGTTACGAGGTAAGTCCAACCTCAGGGAGTCTAGTTCGCCCTGTATCGATCTTATCCTAGGTTCTTATTTCGGTATAAGGATCTTGATCTGACCGTGTCAATCTTCACCTAGGGTGTTCCCAGGGCACGTCGACCTTTCCTTATTTTGGTAGGGTAGCCCAATAGCTCGACCCTGGGAACTGCTGTACCAAGGAAGGTAATCTCAGTTTCAGACCCGGGCTAGGAGAGTGAAAAATTTGCCTTTGGTCTCTAGCCAAATTTGGATATTAACAGAAGTCCCCTCTGACTTGAACACCAGTGATTAAGTTACGGTTAGAGTCAAACTTCGTTTTAATTGGGAAACTTTTCCTCCATTGTTGTTACAAGAATCTTGATGGAAATCCTCTCTATAAATACACGAGTGTCGTGGCGAGCAGAGACCAGTGCGTTTCTCAAGATAATCCGACTGCGTTACTCCAACTCCCGGGATTCGAGGCAATCTCAACAGAAGGATTTTTTTTTCGCATCCCCTGCTTCACTATTTCATTCACTTCTATTTAAACCTGACTATCTCGTTGTCATCTCCATACTGTCCTCTTTGCAAATTTCAAATTTCAAATTTCAAATTTCCAAAGAAAATAAAACTTCCTCTCATTACCTTCTCGAGCAATGCCTCCATCTTTTCTTTCGTTTGACTAGATGACTCCTTCTGCCGCGTTGAAAACCAGCCATGATTCTATTGATTCCATAGTAGACGGGGATGAGGTCGCTAGTCTTGCCCATAGAAAATGGGCACGAAGGAACTTTGACAACGATGATTCTCTTCCTAACCCGTAACGTCGCTGATCAAATACAAACGTGGCTATCAGGACTGGGTTCTCTAACAAACGTGATAGCCCTCTAAATTTGGTCGATGAAGATTCGGATAGGGAACCCAAGGATACTACAGCTGGAAAAGGCCCAACTACAGTTGATGGTTCTCCTCCGGAGAAGCTTCTTCCCTACGACTTCATGGTCATCCCGGACTCTATCACAGATCCAAAGTCGATTAATAATATGAGGTCCAAGTACGTCATTCCCGACAGTGTTTCCATCTCTATTCCTCCAAGTAATTATGAAGTTTTCAATCCTCCTAAAGGCTTGCATCCAATTCACATGGCCGCTCTCGAGAATGGGGTTAGCCTTTCTCTTCATCCCATCCTCAGACGAGCTCTTAATGCCTTACAACTAGCTCCTCTCCAGTTGATGCCTGGCTTCTGAAGACATTTAATCGGCTTCCTTATGATGTAGAGGGAACAGTACGAGCTGAGCAAAGTTGTCAGGGAGCCCGGTACAGAGGAGTTGGCCTATCTCTTCAAGATTGGAAGCCTGTCTGGTGCCCACCGAGGTCAATTCTACGCGAAAGCTAAGAACAAACTCAACTTCATTGTTCCATGTGCTTCCAAGAATGACCCTGCCTAAAAAGAGGAATGGATTTTGGTAGAGGGATGATTGGGGAAGTTTAATCTTCATCGACGGGCAAGTGTTCGAGGTCCCCACAGCTTTCAACGACTAACCATTGTGGGACATGGATTATTTGCCCCACTGAGTCTAAAACAATCTTGACGGCCACCCTCACCAAGAATTATCTGAACCTGAAGTTTCCTATCGCTGATCCCTTTGATCCTCTTAGGATAGATCTATACCTACGTATCTCTGTCACCACTCATCATAAGTAAAGTAACGCTGAGCTATCTTGTTCTATTTCATTGGCTAGTTTGGTTCTGACACCTTTCTCCCCCTTTTTTTTTAAAAAATAAATTATGTTGTTGCTCCTGCTTCTGTGAAGCCCACAAACTCGTACCCCTCCTCTCTCGGCCAAGTTGACTGATACTTCTACCACCCCTATTATTAACTTACTGGATGTTTCTACCCCTCCATCAGGGTCCCAGATTTCTCAAGCTTCGAAGGACCCCGAGGCTAGTGCTGAGGAGGTTCCTCCCTCTCGCCCACAATATCGATCGAGCTCAGGCATGCTTGACGAGGTCTTGGAGTAATTTATAGCATCCTGTCTAGGTGGCAGTCTTTCCCTGATGGCTTCAATGCCCGTAGACATCTTGATCACCAAAGGGACCGCCCTTTTGGCCGAGGTAACCATCATCTTTCATCTTCTCCTGTGACGGCTAGTTTGATCGTTTTCTATTTTAAACTTTTTTCAATCTGTAGGTTTTCAAATTCAACGTGGCCATAGGTCATCAGGTGGCCTCTCTTCGTGACCGTGCTGCTAAAGCTGAGGCTGAAGTTGAGAGGGACATAGAGTTGTTGGCGCGAGCTCAAGCTTTAGTGCAGAAGATGACATCTATCCATAGAGGTATGAAGGCGGAGCTAGCCGAGCTTCACTGCAGCTATGAGAGGTTAAAGTGCTTTTTTGATCAAGAAACCCCTCACTCTAAACGTCGAGCTATGTAAAATAACACTTGGAAAGTTGAGGCTAAGATGTTAGACATCGAGAACCAGACCCTGCATGCTCGGGCAACCAAGTTACAAGCCGAGGTAGATGCATCTTTCAGTTATGGGTATTTTTATGCCTCCTTCCAGGTCGCTAAGGCTCTCCCACTTCCCTTAGAGAGGAGATCATGACTATGGTCGTAGAGATATCTCATCCCAACAGTGATGGAACGGGCTATTCTAGTATGGTTTGAGCTGGGAAACTTTCGGTTATGACAGATCCTCCTAATCATTCTTCTATTCTTCCAGTCTCGGGTCCCGAGGAATCCTCAGGTAGGGTTCAGCTAGTGTAACCCAAAGGTGTTCGACCAGAAGCCTAGGAGGGAACCAGAGATTACTTTAAAGAACCCTTTAGAACAGAGTTAGAGGTTGAACAAAGCGGAACAGAAGCAGTGGGTATCATTTTGGATGCGGCGACTCCTCATGAGGTTATGGCCGTAGTTAATGAGGTCTCGAAGGAAGACCATGCGGAACTGCAGGGAGATGAGCATCCTTAGGAAGAAGAAACAGGTGAAGGAAACAATCAAGTAGATCAAATGTTGGGTGGAAGGGATGTAGGTAGGGATCATCCTGAAGAAGGAGCGGGTGAAGAAAACCAGGATGATGATAGAGCTTGTTACCCTTCATTCATAACTTGTTTTGATTGCCCTAAAAAATGGGTGGTCGTTCTGCTTTATTAATGACCAGTTTAATCAATTCTTTATTTATTTTCCATTTGTGTAGCCTATAACCTAGGGTTGGGCTCCCTGTTTAATGGATGTTGCTCCTGTGAGGGAGTAGGCTCTCTTTCTGTTAATGAAAATTGGTTTTTATTTCCTTCATGCTTACTTTTATTAATTCAATTGTGAAATTCTTGCTTGATTCCTGACCTCGACCTCGATCTCGATGTGACCTTTAGAACAATCTTGACTTAATCAAATTTCGTAAAGAAGAACTCCGAATCTTATATCGCATCCTTGATGATTTCTCATTCAAACCTTAGCCAAGCTATATAAAAAATCACATGCTTATGAAAAATTACTGGTTAGTAGTAGTCAAGTGTTTGATACTTAGGCGGAAGTTATGTGGTAATGACATGGATACCCCTTTTCCCAGCATTTGGGAGGGGTATCTAATTATGGCGACCTCAGTCACTAAACAAATCAATGTTAAAGCTTAGATCCTTCTTGGGGGTTATAACCTGACCAAGGTATTAGGAGGGCTATTTAGTTATATCCATAGTCTCGAGATATGGATGACAGCTATACTCTTACACTCAGACCCTTCTTAGGGGTGGTAGCTCGACCAAGGCATCAGGAGGGCTATTTAGCTATATCTTGGTCTCGAGATCTGGATAGCAACTATGCTCTTACACTCAGACCCTTCTTGGGGTGGTAGCCCAACCAAGGCATCAGGAAGGCTATTTAGATATATCCTGGTCTCAAGATCTGGATGGTAACTATTCTCTTACACTCAAACCCTTCTCAACCGGGGGTAGTACCCAGCCACGGTATCAGGGATAAAGAGAGGGCTTCCCCGACTAATCTCTGGTCTCGAGGCAGTTATGTAGAATTTTCTCGTGGAGAACGTATTGAATACAGAGAAATTAACAGCTCTTAGAGAATACAATCGGAGATGGAAAAATTAACAGCAGACTTTATTGATGATAAAAATGGAGTACACTGTTGTCGAGATTTTTATTGAAACCAAAATAGAGGTAGCCTGCTCAAGAGTCCCCTACCTAGGGATAGAACTTCCTCAAACGCTCAACATTCTAGGTGTCGTCGATAGGTCGATCATCCATGTCTTCGAGCTTGTATGCACCGTTCCGGACCACTATCTTTACCAAATATGGCCCTTCCCAGTTGGATCTTAAGACTCCATCCAACATTTTTTGGGTGTTTAGGGTCACTTCCCTAAGAACCAAATCCCCTTCTTTGAAATTTTGAGCTCTGACCTTTCTCTTGAATTATCGGACAATCTTACCATGGTATATCGCTACTTTCTCAGCTACCCAGTTCTGTTTCTCCTTTAGGAGATCTAGATTAGCTCAGAGCTTGACCTTGTTGCTCTCAGGCTTAAAGTTTTATACCCTGAATGAGGTCAACTTATGCTCCATGGGAAGGACTGCTTCAACCCCGAAGGCTAATGAGTAGGGTGTCTCTTCGGTAGCTATTCTCTTTGTAGTCCAGTATATCCAGAGAACCTCGGAGAGCTCTTCGACCCATTTACCTTTCTTCTATTGTAATTTCTTCTTCAACAGCTTCTTGATAGTCTTGTCGGTGGACTCCACCAGCCCATTAGTCTGAGGGTTGGCTATTGAAGCAAACCTGATGTCGATCCCTAAACTTTCACAAAAGTCTATGAATCTGGCATTGTCAAACTGTTTGCCTAGGTCTTCTATAATGATGAGTGCAGTCCCGAACCTGCAATCCACGTTGGTTTTGATGAACCTCATCGTATTCTCTTCTGAAATTTAGAAGAGAGGTCTACCTTAACCCACCTTATAAAATAGTTGATTGCCACGATTGCGTGCTTGGCTTGCCTAGGAGCGGTAGGAAGCGGTCTGATCTAGTCGACCCCCCATATGGTAAAGAGGTAGGATGAAATGAGAGATGTCAGCCATTCCGGTGCTAGGTGACTCAAGTTTGAGGCCCTCCAACACGGTTCACAGAATTGTACAAAACTCTTTGGGCCTTGATGAATTGTTGGCCAGTAATACCCTGTACGGAGCACTTGATAGGGTAAAGCGCCCCCTCACCCCCCACCCCACCAATGTGATTTCTATAGTCCCCTGAATGGACCTCTCATAATGCCCCGTTGGCATCGCCTGGATGAAGGCATCAAACTAGAGTAAGGGGTTTGCCCCTCCGATAGAGGTATCCACCTGCCAGGCAATACCGAATTGATAATCATTTTACCTTTTAGGCTTGGTTGAGGTTCACGGAAATCTTTCCTTCGTAGAGGTAGACAGCTATCGGGCCGTCCAACATAGTGGCTGATACACTTGGCAAATTTCTTTGCCTGTAATTATGCTCGACAGGGAGATCGCCTGGAGGGTACGCCCTTAGGTAAAGCTTGACCTCTATTTACGGCTATCTTTGCCAAGACATCTGCCCCATGGTTTTGCTGTCGAGGTATTTACTCGATCCGAAATCCCTTGAGCCTTTCCCTTAGTTGATGGATTAGCTTCAAGTAGGCTACCATGTTATCACCCTTGGTTTGGTAAAGCCTTTTAACCTGGTTGACAACAAGCAGTGAGTCGCACTTGGCATGCAAATAATCTGTCCCAAGCTCGATGGCGACCTTCATTCCGGTTATAAAAGCTTCGTACTCTGCTTCATTATTGGTTACCTTAAAGTCGAACCTAAAACAGTGGCAACACTCCTTTTTTTAGGATCGATCAGGACTATACCAGCATCACCCCCTACCTGTCGAGATGCTCAATCAGTGTAAAGGGTCCAGGCTTTACAGTATTCTGGCTAATTGTGGTCCTCTTAAAGTTTCTCAAGAGTTGGACCTAGTGTTGCTGATGTCTCTTCACTAGAGAGGGCTGAGAATTCAGCTACAAAGTCTGCTAAGGTTTGAGCATTGATCGTCGTACGAGATTTGTACTTCAGGTCAAACTGTGTGAGCTCCAAAGCCCACAGGAGTAGCCTTCCAGATATATCTGGCCTTTGTAAAAATTAGCGAAGAGGTTGGTTCGTTACCACTGCTACAGTATGGGCTTGAAAATAAGGGTGGAGCTTTCTAGTTGTGGTAACCAGGGCTAAGGCGAGCTTTTTAAGGAGGAGGTAGTTCTTCTCGGTTTTGGATAGCGTGTGGCTGACATAATATATTGGTCGCTGGATTCCATCCTCGCAGTTCTTGACCAAAGCCCCGCTTACCGTCGTTTTTGACACTGTCAGGTATATCTGTAATTCTTCCCCGATATTGGTTTAACTAATAGCAGTGGACTGGCTACGTACTCCTTTAAATTCTGGAAAGATCGCTCGCTGTCCTTTTCCCATTTCATGATCCTTCCATGTTTGATGGCTTTGAAGAAGGGGAGACATTTATCTGTGGATCGCAAGATAAACCTGTTGAGCGCCGATACCCGCCATGTCAGGGCTTAGACTTGTTTAAGAGTGGTGGGAGAATCTAGGATCACGATAGCTCAGATCTTTTTCTGGGTTTGCCTGAATTCCCCTCTAATTCACCATGAAGCCCGAAAAGTTCCCTGTTGTTACCCCGAAAGCCCACTTGGTGGGATTCAACCGCATTCGATTCTCCTTCACCACCTGGAAAGTTCTGCAGAGATATTCATAGTGTTTTTCCGCTTCCCGGGATTTGGTGATCATATTGTCTATGTACACCTCTATTGTTCTCCCTATCTCTGGTTTGAATAATATATTAACCAATCGTTGGTAAGTGGCTTCTGTAATTTTGAAGCCGAAACGCATTACCTTGTAGCAGTAAAGACCCTGCCCCATGATAAAATTGGTATTGTCTAGATCAGTGGGGTGTATCATAATCCGGTTGTACCCTAAAAACGCTTCCATGAAGCTGAGAAGCTTGTTTTCAGCTGTGGAATCTATCAACTGGTCGATTTTTGGTAGATGGAAGCTGTCTTTTGGACATGCCTGGTTGAGGTCGGTATAGTCAACACGCATACGCCACTTCCCATTCCCCTTCGTGACAATGACCACGTTGACGATCCATTCGGGGTTACGCGCTTCTCCGATAAAGCATGCTCTGATCAACTTTTCCATTTCCACTTGAACTGCAATGTTTCTTTCGATGTTAAAGTGATGCCTTTTTTGCTTAACGAGCTTGAAGGTTGGATCCACTGCTAATCGGAGAGCAACCAATGATATCGGGATCTCGGGCATCTCGTTATGACTCCAAGAGAAGTTGACGCTGAACTCTCAGAGAAGCTCGATCAAACCTTCATTCACTCTTGGCTCGAGGGTTGCCCCGACCTTGACAATCATGGAGGGATCATCACTTCTGGTAGATACTTCCTCTACTTTGTCCACTTTGTGCCCACTAACCCACCCTCTACTTGGTTCTTCCTCTTCCAGTACCAAGGGGTCATCCTCTGGATGATCGACGAGCTCTGTTCTCCTTGGGTAATCATTGGTGCTTTCATATCTTAGATTGTCGCTACTTGCGTGAACTGTTTTACCAAAGCTGTTGGATTAGCAGACACTGCACATCATTTTCTGGTTGCTTCCTGATCTCTACGTACCTCTCGTACCTTGTTCCCCACTGGGAATTTTAAGACATTACGCTAGATAAACAAGACTCCTTCAAGAAGGATAGGAATGGTCTCCCTAATATCGCGATATAGACCGACGGGGTGTAACTCATAACTAAGTCTGTCATAATGTTTTATTGGAGGGGTTACGGTTCCAACAATTACTAGGAGAATCTTTGACCCCACTAATATGATTGAATCCCTAGTGAATCCGTAGGTTGTGCAGCCATTGTAACACCACTACTTCAAATTCAGTTTCTCTTAAGTGTCCAAGAAGAGGATGTCTGTAATGCTACATGTATCAACGAGCACGCCGTGAACCACATAGTTAACAATCTGTATCATGATCACCATGGGATCATCAAGAGGTTGCACAATGTTGTAGATATCTGCCTCGGTGAATATGATATGCGCTGACTGGGATGGGCCAGTTGTGCTTTGGTCGAACTTGAAGATACCCCGACTTTTATCGACATATGGAATCTTCCTTGCATGGTTTTTCCTGGAACTATTTGAGGTGCCAGCCAGGGTGGGTCCCCCACTGATGGTTGTTAGGATTATGCTCAATAGCAAGAGTGTAATATTGTAATTAACAATCTTTTCATATGAATAAAGTGATTTCTAGTTTAACAAATCTTATAGCATTTATAGTTTAATTATTATAATTGTCAAAAGTAATTAATCATAAGGTCAAAAGACTATGAGAAAAAAAAATTGTTCATACATCTAGATATGTATGAGGTAGACACAATTCTTTAGTTAGTCTTGAATATATTCACAACTTAAGATAGAAGGTTGGACGCCTTTATCTTGTCAAAGTTGTAGATTCTTTTGCTAGCATTTAAGTGGGATCAAATATGTTATGATGAGTCTAAAATCATCAAAGTGTGGTGTCTTTGGGCAAAAGAATCTAGTGCACTGGGTGCATTGAATAGGATCACAATGAAATACTTTATCTAGAACCGTCAATAGATAAAAGTTTTTCATTTGAAGACAATCGGAGAGTCTATCTCAATCCTGAGATAATTAATGGACTTATGGTTGCAAGTGTTATCATTTGAGCTATCAATGAGTACGATTATATAGCATAGTCTATCCTCGATAGTTTGGTGGTATTCATTTGTTAATCGATAGAGGACTTCATTTATAGATATGGACATCGTGGCTCCATTTATTAAATGAGAGTAGAATATCATCATATGGATGTTTTGAGGTATTGGATATTAAATCTTAACGTTAAGTTTTTAATAGTGTCTATTGAAACATGGCTTATGGACAAGTCAAAATATCCAAGTTCAAAATGTGGTCATATGAGTAAATATGGTAACTTGGAGAGCTATAGACGGTATATGAGCTCTTGGCGATTACTGGTATTCTTCACAAGGATACACTTTCTCCAATAAGATTGTCTAGGGTATGAATGAGTAACATCAACTTATTCTATCTTTATTTAATAGTTCAATTTTATTTCTTTAGTGGAATGAACGAAAATTAAATAGATCGGACCTAAGTGAATCATTTGTTGATTGTGATTGGGTTGTGTCTATTAGAGCTTAAATTTAGATATCCTGCCAAGATCCCCAATCCACACGAACTTGCATGGAATACTTGATATATTCTACCAGACCAATTTAGGGGTCCATCTAGAATTGTATTAAGGCATGTGAACTTATTTATTTTTGTAAGAATAGGTCTAGTTCACATGTGGACTTTTTTATTAAGGTCAAATGGATTTAATAAAATATGAAAAATAATATATGGCCCTTATATATGGTATGGGCGGCAAGGCTATTGAGAATAGCTTAAATATATTATTTTATTATATTATTTAATTAAATGGAAATTAATTAATTTGTTGATTAATTAATTATTTAATTCAAAGTCAAAATCTTTTTCTTAGTAGGAGATGGTCTCCTAAAACTATACTATTGTTGGTAGTATAGTTAATGTTAAAAACTATATTTGATAAGTAGATAAATAAAAGGAATTATTTATCTAATCAAATTAGAAAGTCTTTAATATGGTTACAAATATATTATTGAGTTGGATTAGGAGTCTTGGTTGAGGATAGAATTCCTTTTTTAAAGGATTCTTAACCACCATGTAAATCTATCTACGGAAATGATTCTTAACTACAAAGTAAATCCTTCTCAGGAAATGATTTGTGATCCTAATCTATATCATATAAAATTCGGCAAGCCCATATGCATATACAAAAGAATAGAATTCCTTTAAGATAAGGATTCTTAACTACCAAATAAATCCACCTAAAGAAAGGATTCTTGCCAACCAAGTAAATCCTTCTTAGGAAAGGATTTATGATCCTATATATATGTGTGTGTGATTTTCGGCCAGCCCTAAGAATTCTATGATGAAAATTTCGGCCACGCCTAGGTAATTTTCAAGAGAAAATTTGGCATAGCAAGAGAGAATTTTGAGGGAGAAAAATTAGTTTTTGCTCTAGACAAAATTCAATCAACTCATAGAAAAAGGGTGTGGAATTCGGCCAAGAAGAAAAGAGAAAAAGAGAACGTTTTTGTTTTCAATAGTACACTAGTATCCTTTAAATCAAAAGGGTTTTGTGTACAACGTTGAATCAAGGTTCACACGAGTTTCAATCAAATTGATGATAATTCACAAGTGACCGGATGTTCATGGATTTTTCTCTTGGAGGATATTTTAACTAACAAAGAAAAGATTTTGCTTTATCTCCATCCTCAGGTATACAATAAAGTAATGGAACTCACACTCCAAGGTGATTGACGTTCGTGATTTGATTGGAAGATCTTACTGAATAAATTCGACGCTTGTTCAATCGTCACGAGAAAAAGGTACGATACTTTTATATACGTCAATTAATCTAGGGTTAAGGTTCTCGTTACATAAAGGGGAATTTTTTTATTTATATGCAAACCCTTTTTTCATTTTTATCACGTTTCTGTTGCGTTTTTGAACCTGTTTTTCCCTACAATTGGTATCAAAGCCTGGTTGTACCCTTGATTAATTCATCATAGAATTCTTAGGGCTGACCGAAAATCACACACACATATATATAGGATCATAAATCCTTTCCTAAGAAGGATTTACTTGGTTGGCAATAATCCTTTCCTTAGGTGGATTTGTTTGGTAGTTAAAAATCCTTATCTTAAAGGAATTCTATCATTTTGTATATATATATATGGGCTGGCCGAATTTTATATGATATAGATTATGATCACAAATCCTTTCCTAAGAAGGATTTACTTGGTAGTTAAGAATTCTTTCCTTAGGTAGATTTACTTGGTGGTTAAGAATCCTTTTCAAAAAAGAATTCTATCCTCAACCAAGACTCCTAATCCAACTCAATAATGTATTTGTAACCATATTAAAGACTTCCTAATTTGATTAGATAAATAATTCCTTTTATTTATCTACTTATCAAATATAGTATTTAACATTAACTATACTACCAACAATAGTATAGTTTTAGGAGACCATCTCCTACTAAGAAAAAGATTTAACTTTTAATTAAATAATTAATTAATCAACAAATTAATTAATTTCTATTTAATTAAATAATAAAATAAAATAATATATTTCAGCTATTCTCAATAGCCTTGCTGCCATACCATATATAAGGGCCATATAGTATTTTTCTTATTTCATTAAATCCATTGGACCTTAATAAAAAAGTCCACATGTGAACTAGACCTATTCTTACAAAAAGAAATAAGTTCACATGCCTTAATACAATTCTAGATGGACCCCTAAATTGGTCCGGTAGAATATATCAAGTGATCCATGCAAGTTCGTGTGGATTGGGGATCTTGACGGTCTATCTAAATTTAAGCTTCAATAGACACAACCCAATCACAATCAACAAATGATTCACTTAGGTCCGATCTATTTAATTTTAGTTTATTCCACTAAAGAACTAAAATTGAACTCTTAAATAAAGATAGAATAAGTTGATGTTACTCATTCATACCCTAGACAACCTTGTTAGAGAAAGTGTATCCTCTTGAAGAATACCAGTAATCGCCAAGAGCTCATAGACCGTCTATAGCTCTCCAAGTTGCCATATTTACTCATATGACCACATTTTGAACTTGGATATTTTGACTTGTCCATAAGCCATGTTTCAATAGACACTATTGAAAACTTAACGTTAAGATTTAATGTCCAATACCTCAAAACATCCATATGATGATATTCTACTCTCATTTAATAAATGGAGCCACGATGTCCATATCTATAAATGAAGTCCTCTATCGATTAATAAATGAATACCACCAAACTATCGAGGATAGACTATGTTATATAGTCGTACTCATTGATAGCTCAAATGATAACACTTGCAACCATAAGTCCATCATTTATCTCAGGATTGAGATAGACTCTCTGATTGTCTTCAAATGAAAAACTTTTATCTATTGACGGTTCTAGATAAAGTATTTCATTGTGATCCTATTCAATGCACCCAGTGCACTAGATTCTTTTGCCCAAAGATGCCACACTTTGATGATTTTAGACTCATCATAACACATTTGATCCCACTCAAATGCTAGCAAAAGAATCTACAACTTTGACAAGATAAAGGCGCCCGACCTTCTATCTTAAGTTGTGAATATTATTCAAGACTAACTAAAGAATTGTGTCTACCTCATACATATCTAGATGTATGAACAATTCTTTCTTTTTCTCATAGTCTTTTGACCTTATGATTATTTACTTTTGACAATTATAATAATTAAACTATAAATGCTATAAGATTTGTTAAACTAGAAATCACTTTATTCATATGAAAAGATTGTTAATTACAATATTACACTCTTGCTATCGAGCATAATCCTAACAATCCCCACTTTCTCTATAGCAAATGTGTCATATCTCTCATCCCATGTTCTCTAGATGCCCATCAAAACTCTTTTCAGAAAGAGCCTTTGTAAAAGGATCCGCTAGATTTTCTACTGACGCGATCTTGGTAATCGTCACGTCACCCCTATGCACAGTTTTCCTTAAAAGGTGATACATTCTTTCAATGTGTTTCCCTCCTTTATGACTTCTTGGTTCTCTCGAATTAGCCGCTTCTCCACTATTGTCACAATAGATAGTGATCTGCTTATTCGCATCAGGAACCACTTCCAAGTCAATTAGGAATTTACGGAGCCAGGCAGCCTCTTTAGCAGCCTCGCATGCGGCTACATACTCGGCTTCCTTGGTGGAATCGGAAATACAAGATTGTTTGATACTCCTCCATATGATTGCCCCTCCTCCAATAGTAAACACAGATCCTGATGTTGATCTCTTGGAGTCAGAATCTGACTGAAAATCAGAATTTGTATACCCAACAGGAATTAAATCCCCTCCAAAGTATACAAGCATATAATCTCTCGTTCTCCTAAGATACTTGAAAATATGCTTGACTGCCGTCCAATGATCAGGACAAGGCTTCGATTGAAACCTGCTAACTATACCCATTGCAAAACAAATATCTGGTCTAGTGCAGAGCGCTGCATACATGAGACTTCCAACTGCCGATGCATATGGAACCTTACTCATGAATTGCTTCTTCATGCTTACTCTTAGGAACTTGTTCCTTAGAAAGTTTGATTCCATTTCTGAAAGGTAACATACCTTTTTTGGAATCTTGAATGGAAAACCTAGACAAGATTTTATCTATGTATGAAGCTTGGGATAATGCAATCATTCTATTCTTTCTATCTCTTATGACTTGGATACCAAGAATATAACTTGCTTCTCCTAAGTCCTTCATATTAAATTGTTTTGCTAACCATTCTTTTATTGATGTCAATACACCTACAACTTTTTCGATGAGTAGTATATCATCAACGTAAAGAACTAGGAAAACTAACTTGTCGCATTTAATCCTTTTGTATACACAAGGTTCATCAAGGTTTTGAATAAATCCAAAACCTTTTACGGCTTGATCGAACCTTATGTTGCAGGATCTGGATGCTTACTTCAATCCATATATGGATCTTTGCAACTTGCATACCCTTTCCTCTTGGCCCTTTTCAATGAATCCTTCTGGTTGCATCATATAGATGCTTTCGTCAAGACTTCCATTAATAAAAGTTGTCTTGACGCCCATTTGCCAAATCTCTAGGTCTAGAGATGCCGCAATGGATAAGAGTATCCTAATGGATTTAAGCATGGCCACAGGAGAGAAGGTTTCTTCATAATCAATACCTTCCTTCTATGTATAACCTTTAGCTACCAATCTAGCTTTAATAGTTTCCACCTTACCATCCATTCCTCTTTTCCTCTTGTATACCCACTTGCACCAGATGGGTTTTATCCCTTTAGGCAAGTCTATAAGAGACCAGACTTTGTTTTTGAACATAGATTCAATTTCGGATTGCATTGCCTTTTGCCAATGGCGACAATCAACATCTTCCATTACTTCCTTGTACATATAAGGATCATCGTCGTCCGAAAGATTCTCTGCAGATTCTCCTAGTCCGTTGTTTCTCTCAGGTTGTCGAACAACCCTCCCACTACGACGAGGTATGGTAGATTGTTTATCTTGTGTTGGTACGGAACTTACAGTTGGGTTTGGTTGCGAAACCTCTTATGGAATTGTATCTCCTAAAAGCTCATTTAGGACAATTCAACTTTTGTGCACAAAATTATTCATATAGTCCTCTTCTAGAAATTTGGCATTTGTCGAAACAAATACTTTAAGATCTGAAGGACTATAAAAATAATATCCTTTTGTTCCTTTTGGATACCCAACAAATATGTATGTTTCTGAACGGGACTCCATTTTTTCTGTCTTTCCTTTAAACACGTGCGCAGGACATCCAAATATCCTTAAGTGTTGTAAACTAGGCTTTCGCCCGGTCCACAACTCATGCGGTGTTTTAGCAACCGAATTAGGTGGTACATTGTTTAGAATATACATGGCAGTTTGTAAAGCATATCCCCAAAAAGAACTAGTGAGCGTTGAATAACTCAACATAGACCTAACCATATCCAAAAGCGTTATATTTCTCCTTTCTACCACCCTATTTTGTGAGGTGTGACTGGTGCAGAAAACTAAGAAATTATTCCATTATCAATAAGATATTATTGAAACTCACCAGATAGATATTCTCCACCACGATCGGACCTCAAGATTTTTATGCGTTTCTCAAGCTGATTTTCTACTTCAGCTCTAAATGCTTTGAACATATCAAAAGCATCCGACTTATGTCTCATGAGATACACATAGCCAAATCTTGAGTGATCATCCAAGAAAGTGATGAAGTACTTAAAAATACAATCATGGTTAAATGCTCAAGGCTAACCTATAGGGGGGGTGAATAGGTTAGACACCTTTTTCGACTCCCTTAGAAACAAACAAAATTTTGTCCCTCTAGATTGCTTGTATCACAATATATATATAAATTAATTAAAGACAATTAATCAATATATAAACACAAGTAAAGTGTGATACAAACAAGTAATCGTTACACATACACAATCAATAGTATAAAGAGGAAGTCAACATACATAAAGAGTTATATCCACAATACAAATATTAGAGAGATAGGGATAGAGAAAAGTTGACACAAGATATAACGTGGTAAACCTCCGAAGAGGAAACATCCACGGGCTAGCAGCCACCGGCAAACAAAATCCACTAGTATATAAGACAAGTACAATCTCTCAAGTGACCACTTCACCTAGAAAATACCCTCATATCCTACTCTAAAAGTTGCCGCCCTATGCTCAACAATCCCAGGCTTCACACCTCTTGTCAAGACTTCCTTGCTCCTCTTATCCGGATCTTCACAACCCAAGGCAAGACTTCTTCTCAACTATCTGAGTCTTCCCGACTCTAGTCAAGATTTCTTTGCTCACCTATCCGAGTTCTCCCAACTCTAGGCAAGACTTCTTGCTCGACTATCCAAGGCTTCACACCACTATCCAAGACTTCCTTGCTCGACAATCCAAGGCTTCACACCTCTTGCCAAGACTTCTTGCTCAACACCATAGGTCTCACACCTATTGTCAAGACTTTCTTCTCACATGGCATCTAGGTGATCATGAATGCAAACTGCAAACAAGCACACAACATAGAATGATATGATCAACACATCCTATGGTAAATACTAGACATGAGCATGAATGCACAAAACACATATAGTCTAGTTAATCATGCATGAGTAGTCAATCTAGATTATGTAAGATATGATCAACATTAATCACAAACTAGATTCATGCATATATCTAAACTTGAATCACAAGATATGATGAACAAATCACAAGATCAAGTTTAAATCACAAAAACCAAAAACATGCTAAAATCATATGACAAAGTCAAATAGATCTAAGCATAAGTTCTAGAGCATATTCCTAATCATAGATTCAACAAATCATATGAATAGCTCAAAAGAACATAAATAGATGTATTATGTGAGAAATTCGGCCAAGAGAGCCTAATACATGTGAGGAACTATTTTTCTCAAAATCAAACAATCAAAGATCACAAAATAGTCCTAGAATCAAAGCTAGCACAATACAATCCCAAACATGTGATAACATAGGCAAAATCAAAACCTAACTCAACATGTATGATTTCAATTGAAATTCAATCTAGCTTTGAAAGTGTTCAAAACACAAATCAAAACAATCACAATATACAAACACATGTAGAAGAAGAAAACCCAAGGCAATTGACCAAGTTTTAAAAGAAAACTTAGAGAGAAAATCAATACCTTAGTTGATCTAGGTGCAGTCCCGTTTTTGTATGATTAGACACCAAATGAAGAAGAAAATTAAACTCAAACCTTCAGAGAAAAGATGTAGGAGGAATAGATGAACACTCTCAACTTTGAATCACTCAAATCGGAGTTCAAATGAAGAAGTTATGGTGTTTGGAAGGTGAGAAAATTTAGAGAGAAAATTTCTGCACACTTGATTTGAATTTCTTCTTAGAATGAAATGTGAGAAGGAAAGAGTTTATAAAGGAGTAGGAGACTTGGACATGTGAAATGACCAAGAGGTGCAAAATGAATCCAAGCAAGCTTGCTGCCCAAGATGGCGCATGGGCATCTCGGGGCAGCAAGCCTTCTGCCCCGAGATGGCCACGCGCCATCTCGGGAAAGAAGACAATGCTTGCTTCTTTCTCCTTTGACCCTCCTTCGCGTTCTTCGACCGTTCTCCAAACTCGGAATTTGAATCCGTTTATGGATTATGAACCATAACTCTCACATGGACATGGAAATATAAGATACTTAACCCAAAAAGTAAAAATTCCACTCGATATACGAAGACGAAGACAATGTATGAAACATGAGTTTAAAGTGTAGTATCTTTTGACTTTGAACTTGAAATCAATAGTATGAGTAACCGAAATGACCAGAACTCAATCAAGAATGATTTCAGACTAAATCCAAGTTCAATATCCATGTTATGCAAACAAATACGCACACAAACACAATTCACACTAGAATGCAAACTACATAGAGATAGTTTCCAATCATCATATTCCAAAACATGTTATTTCCAAACCAATGCATGAGCATTCATCTTCAAGTGTGTGAATGTGTTATACATGATGCACAAAGATGCAAGGACACATATGAATGAATTGTATGTGTGTGCCTATAATGGTGCACAATGATGCAGGGACACAAATGTATAATATGTGTGTGTGTGCCTAAGCCTTGTAAGAGAAAGATAAGGTCTTAGTATACCTTTGTAGAACCAAATTGCACCCTTTCTCTTTGAAGACTTAGAACTTGTTTTGACTTGTTGTTTCTTCATCCTTGAAGCTTGAATCATCATGAACCTAAACAACTAAGTCATTACAAGTAAACATCGTTTTGATATGGAATTCATGCCAACACAAACTAAAACCTAACAATCTCCCCCTTTGGCAAGTTCCATGTCAAAACACCTATACATTTACTACAAATATAAAAATGAAGATAGGTCACAAAATCACTCTCTCACATTACAATGAGTAAGATTCCTATAACTAATCTTCACCAACTCTTAAACTTCATCTTGATCTTCTCTTGAAGCAACCTACAAATCATCTCAAAGCATAATGCATATACAAGAGAAAAACAACAAATGGCAACATATAATATGGATAAGAATATACAATTAAGTCCACAAATACATGTATCTCCCCCTCAATACATGCCAAATACAAGAATTCTTAACCAAATCTTAAGACTAATTATTACAAGCCATTGAAAGTTCAAAAGTTCACAAAAACAACATAAAAAGGAAACTAAGTAACTAGCAATTCATAACAACTCTTTCTCCCCCTTTTTGACATGAAATGATGCCAAAAGGTAAGAAACATACCATGAGACTCAAATACTAGCTACTAGATCCACCAAAGAAAGATGTGCATGTAGTTGACCTAACATAATGCTTGAGAGGTGGTCTTGAACTTGATGCAATACACTCCTCCAACTCTTTTATTCTAGCATCTTGTTTTTCAACTATAGCACTAAGCTCATCAACCTTTTTCTTCAAATGCAAAGCCCAATCCGGAAGAATGTTTATGCTAGTCTCTTGACAATCAACTTGTGAACTAAAAAGTCCAAAAGTATCACATGTCTTACCCTTATCCTTATATGACATGTATGACACACGTTTATCACTATACTTTTTCAAGGGTTGTACCAACATATCATCTCCACTACTTTGAACACCACGAGCTAAACACAAAGAAGTTATAAACCCCGGTAATGCAAGCTTCTTATCTCCTCTAGTTGAGAAAGCCGTATTATCCAAATAAAACATAAGCAAATCCCTAAGGTTTATAGGTTGATTAGTCACTAAGGCATATACTATTTTGATCTTGTCTTTATTCAACTCGGTTGAATTCGAAGATCCGATAATATTTATGCAATTGAAAAGATGCCAAAATGCACTTGCCTTAGTTAACTCATGTTGACTATTATATGCTCCACCTTTCCACTCAAAAGAAGCATTGTCACATAAAGTTCTACCCATGATATTAAGATTCTCAATGATATCAACATCTAGAAAGTTTGAATCAATATCACTAGATAGCCCAAGAAACTTGTTAATGTTTACCGGGTTAACTCTAAACACAACACCCCTAACATCCATCAAAGCATCCAATAAGGTGACACTCTCTCTATATTCATGATAAAATTCTCTAACAATAGTGTCATTCACTATTCCTAGCATGCACACCCAAGATTCCCAATTTCTATCCTTAATGCATTTAAGAACATAAGAATCTTTACATTTACCTAAGTCAATGCCTCTCTCTTGAAATATCTTCTTAGTTGCAAAGATACCTAAATCCTTTGACCTTGAAGCTTTGGATCTCTTTGAGGTTGACTTGGCTTTCACAATGGGATTCAATTGATTTCCACTTCCGGTAACTTTAGTTCCTCCCATTTGTTCTTGTGAAATAAGATGCTATTAACATACAAAAGTGAGTGAAAGACAAAACAAGCTTATTAGTCATAAATATATAAAACAATGACATATGACTTAAGAATGAATCATCATGCAAGACAAAGATAGTGAGTAATATCTTACAAGTGTCATTAAGTCAAAATATACCAACATGTAACAAAGCATTTGAACATATCATAAAAGAGAACAATGTCTAGCATACAATGCTCCCCCTTGATAAATGCTATAACTAAGATTCATGATAGCATAAGGTTCACAAGGAAGTTCACACAATCACACATTCAAGCAATTTGAAGAAATATCAACAAAATAAGCTTCTTATGCTAAGAGAGATACACAAAGATTTTTCAAGTTCTCTCATAATTCTTCAACAATTACAAAGAAATCATTATACTCATAAACAAAGTGTGTGTGTGTGAGAGAGATTAGCTTCAAATATATATTAAGAAGTAGTTTGATAATCAACATATAAACAATTTCCAACAACTATTCATCTTAAGCTTTTTTCATAAAAAGTCAAACCAATTATCATCCGAAATTTTTGCTTTTAAGAGAATAGATTTAAACATATGAGCGTGTGTGTACATGTGGCTCGTCATCCCATTTCTGTTTTTCAACCCGAGCTCATTTGATTTTTAACTAGACATCTTTTTAAGCCTTTCATCCTTTTCTTTTTTGGCTTTGAATCAAAGATTTTTTTTTATGATTTCATTTCAACACTTCTTTGATTTTTCCATATTTTTTTTACATAAACAAAATTCTCTTCATGACGGCTTTCACTCATCACAATGGTGTAGCTCTTTCCAACATTGGGTAGCTTTCACAACCAAGCTGTGTAGCCCTTTTCATGAAGGTGCTCGTTGAGTTCTATGTAATTGCCGAAGCAAAATGGATACTAACCATAGGTCATTTTAAATGTACTTAAGCACAAAAACTTCGAGGTGTATCCAATGTTTACATATTAGTAAACTCAACCTACTAGCAAAACATATAAGAGAAGCAAGGTACAATTTTTAGAAAACCAAGATTTTATGGCTCATAAGCAGATGATCTAAGAGCAATAAGTAGAGACTTATTCAAGATCATTACTTCTCTAATGAGTAGCTTTCAAAGAATATGAAGCTCATATTTTCAAAAGTAATGCCACTCAATATACTAAACACAAACAATCATCAAAGTTAAGATCAATGTGAACAATATCACTATTAGATCATAAAATAGCAAATGTCAATGAGAACTATATGTATGCTATACAAAATTCTCTAATATGACATGCTATGAGATGTATGTCAAAAATTGAGTCAAAAGATGAATATCTTAGAGAATATGCATTGGAGTATAGAGATACCTTTTTGCATATTATATTCACCAAATATCATACTTCCGTCCTTTTTATGAGCACTCTTGCCTTGAATGTCCTCATGACATCAAGTTGACGATCTTTCACAACAAGAGTATAAAAAGCATAATATCTCAACTCAATCAACACATATAACAAAAGAACTTCTTCAAAGTTAATCAACAAATTTTGACCATCATAACAAACATGATGTGAGATAACCAAGTTCATATCAATACATGGAGTATTCAAAGCTAGCAAGCAAGAATTCTCAACACAATTGATATATAGCCTCAAAGCTATCTCACAGGTGCTTCTTATTTTAGTGATAAGAGCACTCACCCTTGAACCACTTGTTCTTGGATGTACCTACACAAACATTTCCAATATCATCCTTGACAACAATGTTAAATCTAGAGTAAAGTCTTCAATGACTTGATTAACAAGAATATCATTAACACACTCTACCTTAACATTATCAACACAAGCTTTGTCAAGTTGAACAAAATTTGAATTCTTTCTACTCCACAACTTTTTCTCATGCTTAGCAAAACTATCATGTTTCTCAATTTTCAAGGCCTTAGCATGTTCAAGTTGAAGTTTAATCTCTTTATCCCTATATTCATTTCCTAATTTGCATTTTTCAATATATTTATAACACCTAGGCTTAATGTGACCTATTGTGTTGCAATAATGGTAAATTGGAATAAAAGATGAGATTGTACCTTTTGAAGTTGAACTAGCTTCACTAGGAGTTTGCAAAGATACCTTGTCACCAACTTCTTCTTGGCTTTTGATCTTCTCTTCTTGTGTGGTTTCTTATCAATCACGACTTCATCAAAGTGTGTAGGAAGTGGTGCTTCTAAAAGCTCCTCTTCAACTACCAAGTCTTCTTCACCACTATGAGAGTTAACAAGATTCCTAACACTAGACACACTAACCAAATCATTCACTAAATCCTTGATAGCCTCCTTAGCCGTGTCTATCTCTTCCATCAATTCTTGTTCTCTCTTCCTCAAAGAAGATATCACAATATCCTTCTCCAGGTTTATCTTTTCAAGTTCTCTAAACTTCTTTACAATATCACCTTTTTCACCAAGAAGTCTACGAGTAACAACCACAAACTCATCTAGTTGCTTCTTGATCAAATCATCCTTCTCAACTACTTCTCTTTGAGCATTGTCTCTAGCTTCTTCAAGCTTTTCTATCTTTTTCAACAACTCAAGATTAGTAGGAATGGAACTAGAGCTTCCATCATGATTTGCATCAAGGTTCTTGTTCAAAGATATTGTACTACCAACATCTAGTGAAGAATGAGAAGCCGTTAGAGCTACAAAGTTGCTCACCAACTCTTCATCACTTGAAGACTCACTTCTAGAGCTCTCATTGTCAATAGAATTATCATCACTCCAAGTAGCCGCCAACACTTTGCCTTTCTTGTCTTTCTTAGATGGCTTCTTGGTGCACTCACTAGCAAAGAGACCAAAACCTTGACAATTATAGTATTGAACCTCTTTCTTGTTCATGGCTTGAATATTCTTTATAATCCTTGGAAATGATGTTCTCTTGACTCTTTTTCCCTTAGAAGACTTGCCTTTAAGTTTGGCATTCTTCTTTAGAAACTTCTTGAACCTTCTAACCAAGAGTGCCATTTCTTCATTTTCATCATCACTCTCCTCCTCAATAGCATTGAGAGCAATTCCCTTACTCTTGATCTTTAGCTTCAAGCACATCTCATAAGTTTGGAGAGACCCAAGCAACTCATCGATGTTCATACTATCCACATCCTTGCTTTCCTCAATGGCCGTCACCTTTGATTTGAATCTCTTAGGAAGAGTCTTAAGGATTTTCCAATTTAAACGCTCTTTTAAAATAGGTACTCCAAGTGCTTGACATTGGTTAGCTATGTTAAGAAGCTGGAATTGGAAGTCTTCAAACTTTTCTTCCTCACCCATACTTAAACCTTCTAATTTTGATGCCAACATTTGAAGCCTCGATTTCTTCACCGTTAAGGTTCTTTCATTATTAACTTAGAGAGTATCCCAAGCTTCCTTTACGGATTCAAGATTTTGAATGTAGGAGAATTGATGCACATCAACTCCTCCAAAGATGGCATTCATAGCTCGATGGTGCCATTTAGCAACCTCAAACTCATTCGTTGTCCATTCACTTCTTGGCTTGAGTATCATGGTTCCATCCACTAAAACCTTGGTAGGAGGACTATAACCTTCTTCCACTACCATCCAAGCCCTTTTATCAATAGAGCGGATGTAGGTTTTCATCCTCAACTTCCAATACCCATAGTTAGTGCCACGAAGTAATGGTGGCCTAGTATTAGAGGCTCTTTCCGCCATTACATCAACTTGAAAACCCATGAATTCAAACGCCTTACAAAAACCATGAAAGTATCACTCCAGACTCATACTAAGTGCAATCTAATATCCTGCTCTGATACCAATTGAAAATACAATCACGGTTAAATGCTCAAGGCTAAGCTATAGGGGGGGTGAACGGGTTAGACACCTTATTCGACTCCCTTAGAAACAAAAAAAGTTTGTCCCTCTAGATTGCTTGTATCACAATAAATATATTAAGTAAAGACAATTAATCAATATATAAACACAAGTAAAGTGTGATACAAACAAGTAATTGTTACACATACATAATCAATATTATAAAGAGGAAGTCAACATACGTAAAGAGTTCTATCCACAATACAAATATTAGAGAGATAGGGATAAAGAAAAGTTGACACAAGATATAACGTGGTAAACCTTCGAAGAGGAAACATTCACGGGCTAGCAGCCACCGGCAAACAAAATCCACTAGTAGATAAGACAAGTACAATCTCTCAAGTGACCTCTTTACCTAGAAACTACCCTCCTATCTTACTCTAGAAGTTGCCGCCCTATGCTCAACAATCTGAGGCTTCACACCTCTTGTCAAGACTTCTTTGCTCACCTTATCAGGATCTTCACAACCTAAGGAAAGACTTCTTGCTCAACTATCCGAGTCTTCCCGACTCTAGTCAAGACTTCCTTGCTCACCTATCTGAGTTCTCCAACTTCTAGGCAAGACTTCTTGCTCCACTATCCAAGGCTTCACACCTCTAGCCAAGACTTCCTTGCTCGACAATCCGAGGCTTCACACCTCTTGCCAAAACTTCTTGTTCAACACCATAGGTCTCACACCTATTGTCGAGACTTCCTTCTTACAAGGCATCTAAGTGATCATGAATGCAAAACGCAAACAAGCACACAACATAGAATGCTATGATCAACACATCCTATGGTAAATACTAGACATGAGGATGAATGCACAAATCACATATAGTCTAGTTAATCATGCATGAGTAGTCAATCTAGATTATGTAAGATATGATCAACATTAATCACAAACTAGATTCATGCATATACCTAAACTTGAATCACAAGATATGATCAGCAAATCACAAGATCAAGTTTAAATCACAAAAACCAAAAACATGCTAAAATCATATGACAAAGTCAAATAGATCTAAGCATAAGTTCTAGAGCATATTCCTAATCATAGATTCAACAAATCATATGAATAGCTCAAAAGAACATAAATAGATGTATTATGTGAGAAATTCAGCCAAGAGAGCCTAATACATGTGAGGAACTATTTTTCTCAAAATCAAACAATCAAAGATCACAAAATAGTCCTAGAATCAAAGCTAGCACAATACAATCCCAAACATGTGATAACATAGGCAAAATCAAAACCTAACTCAACATGTATGATTTCAATTGAAATTCAATCTAGCTTTGAAAGTGTTCAAAACACAAATCAAAACACTCACAATATACAAACACATGTAGAAGAAGAAAACCCAAGGCAATTGACCAAGTTTTAAAAGAAAACTTAGAGAGAAAATCAATACCTTAGTTGATCTAGGTGCAGTCCCGTTTTTGTATGATTAGACACCAAATGAAGAAGAAAATTAAACTCAAACCTTCAGAGAAAAGATGTAGGAGGAATAGATGAACACTCTCAACTTTGAATCACTCAAATCGGAGTTCAAATGAAGAAGTTATGGTGTTTGGAAGGTGAGAAAATTTAGAGAGAAAATTTCTGCACACTTGATTTGAATTTCTTCTTAGAATGAAATGTGAGAGGGAAAGAGTTTATAAAGGAGTAGGAGACTTGGACATGTGAAATGACCAAGAGGGGAAAAATGAAGCCAACGGAGCTTGCTGCCCAAGATGGCTCGTGGCCATCTTGGGGCAGCAGGCTTCTTTCTCCTTCGACCCTCATTCGCGTTCTTCGACTGTTCTTCGGCCTCCGAACTCGGAATTCAAATCCGTTTACGGATAACGAACCGTAACTCTCACAAAGACATGGAAATATAAGATACTCAATCCAGAAAATAATAATTCGACTCAATATACGAAGACGAAGACAATGTATGAAACATGAGTTGAAAGTGTAGTATCTTTTGACTTTGAACTTGAAATCAATAGTATGAGTAACCAAAATGATCGGAAATCAATCAAGAATGATTTAAGACTAAATCCAAGTTCAATATCCATGTTATACAAACATATATACACACAAACACAATTCACACTAGAATGCAAACTACAAGAGATAGTTTCCAATCATGCATATTCCAAAACATGTTATTTCCAAACCAATGCATGAGCATTCATCTTCAAGTGTGTGAATGTGTTATACATGATGCACAACGATGCAAGCACACATATGAATGAATTGAATGTGTGTGCCTATAATTGTGCACAACAATGCAGGGACATAAATGTATGATATGTGTGTGTGCCTAAGCCTTGTAAGAGAAAGATAAGGTCTTAGTATACCTTTGTAGCACCAAATTGCACCCTTTCTCTTTGAAGACTTAGAACTTGCTTTGACTTGTTGTTTCTTCTTCCTTGAAGCTTGAATCATCATGAACCTAAACAACTTAGTCATTATAAGTAAACATCATTTTGATATGGAATTCATGCCAACACAAACTAAAACCTAATAGTACTCATATCCACCTCTAGCTTGAATGCTCATAGGTCCACACACATTAGTGTGTATCAATCCTTAACATTCGATGGCTCTTGCGCCTTTAGTCATAAACGACCTTTTGGTCATTTTACCTTCCTAACAAGATTCACAAGTTGGTAGATCATTAACGTTTAAGTCACTTAGAGGTCCGTCAGTTACCAATCTTTTAATCCTATTAAAGTTAATATGACCTAAGCGCAAATGCTATAGTTAGGTTTCATCTTTTGATAATTTTACTCTTTTATGATTAGGTTCGGTTGATTCCGTGTCTAACAAGTAGGAGATATTTTCATGCAAATAGAATAAACCATTTTCCAATGTACCTTTGCAAATAAATTTGTCATTCATACTAATAATAAAAGCTTTATTAAACGTAACCGAATAACCAAATTTATTTAAACAAGAAACTGAAATTAAATTCCTCTTGAATTGAGGTACATGATAAACATCTATTAAATCTAAATGCCTACTAGAATCTAAATTGATTCTAATATCTCCTACTACACTAGTAGAAACCAACACTCCTTTGCCAAAATGCAAGTTGAATTCATTCTTATTCAGTGTATTCCTTTAACCCTTTTAACCATAAAGGAAACATTTCCCTTTGATCTTGGTTACTTTGTTAGTCTCCTTCTAAGAAGGCCCAAGTTGCTTTTTCCTCTTCTTGACCTTCTAATGGATCTTAACAGTAGCAACTTTACCAACCATATGAATCCCTGTCTAGAGACAACATAATATCGACATCAGCCTCTATTCCTTCAAGTTGTTGTTACAACACATTGGAGATGATGGCCATAATGTAACGTACATTTAGCCATCTTATCTAAAGACTTCCACTACTGATACTCATCTCTTTGCTCCGGAGTAGATTCATTAGTTTGGCGGTTAAGAAATATACAGAATGAACTTATACTTGTCAACTTGCAACAACAACCCAATATTCCTTTTCCATGTGACATAATTATCATTAGTTAAAGTATTATCTTTTAGGATATTGATTAGGGATAGGGTTATGATTTCTTAATATTAACAAAAAATATATAAGTAAATAATCATGATAATTCACTTTAAAATATTTATCTTGAATTAAATAAAATAATTCAATCGTAAAAATTCAACTGTGATCCAACACCAATAAATGTCACGCCTCCTTTGGGAGTACGCACCATTTACTAGTTGGACTAGGTCCCACATAATTGTTAACATAACAACCAACGTTTTATATTTTAGCCTTGCAATTTTATTAACAAGAACTCTTGGGAGGATATTAATAAAATCCCTCACGAATATCCCTCTTTTGGGAGTAGATATCGTTTGGGCTAATTGTCTAGTCTATCCTTGTAAGGAAGTATCTTGCTAAATTCCATTCATGAATACCTCTTGGGAGGTTATTCACGAAACATAAAGCTCAACTAAACTTGGAGGCCGTAGGTTTTCCAAAACACCTTCTCCCACTCAATTGTTTAAGGCGTGTGATCGAATTCCAAAGAATGATTTACCAAGTTATCTAGATGTCAATTTAGATACTTAAACCATTCAATGCATGTTAATACCAAAAGAGATATATGAGTGGCACTCCTATTCTATATGACATGTTATCGAACAATGACAAACATTGCAATATTTACAAAAAATATAAATAGCTACAATTTTGGTCCATCATAGAAAAACAAGCAAATTACATATATCTTGGAATACAAGAATTCCGTTCTTGGTGAACAAGTCTTCACGCGACCATCGTCGTTCGGACTCCCTCGGCTACCTCCCATGGGCATGCACACCCCTCGCCCTTACCCATGGGCGTGCACATGCCACAAACCCATAGAGGGCTGCCATGCACAGCCCATGGCTACCAAAAGGGCTGCCGTGCGTAGCCCATGCCACAACAAACGTGGTTGCGCGCTATTCGCACGCACGTTCGTTGTTACGGCTCGCACGGTCCCAAAATTGTTCCTGTTGCTTATAATTCTTCAAACCTTCGAGTCTTCGAAACTTGAATGTATTACAGAAGAATTTAAATAATAAAATACTACAGTTTTTTATTATTATTATTACAACAACAAAATAAAATAAAAAATTAGCAACTACCAAGAAGGAAATTATGGCGATGATAGACCACCCTTCTTGTTACAATCCCAAAACAAAATACATTGAAATTCTAGGACCAAAATTGAGCAATAACAAACCACATATAAACATATATATATCCATACATTCCAATGTAAATATATATGCGAATACCTAGATTGCCATCTCTTTCTAAAACATGCATATATACAATAAAAGAAAAAGATTCACGAACACATACATCAATTAATCAAGGGTACAAAAAGGCTCTGATACCAATTGTAGGGAAAAAAACGGTTCAAAATGCAACGGAAGCATGAGAAAATGAAAATTAGAAATTTAGGGTTTGCGTATAAATAAAATATTTTCCGTTTATGCAACGAGAACCTTAACCCTAGATTAATTGAAGTATATAAAAGTATCGAACCTTTTCTCGTGACGATTGAACAAGTACCGAGTTGATTCCGGAAGATCTTCCAATCCAATCACGAACGTGAATCACCTTGGAGTGTGGGCATCCTTTCTTTAAATTGTATACCTGAGGATGGAGACAAAGCACAACCTTTTCTTTGTTACTTACAAATATCCTCCAAGAGAAAAATCCAAGAACGTCCGGTCACTTGTGAATTATCAATCAATTTGATTGAAACTCGTGTGAACCTTGATTCAATGTTTTACACAAAACCCTTTTGATGTAAAGGATACTAGTGTACTATTGAAAACAAAAACGTTCTCTTTTTCTCTTTTCTCCTTGGCCGAATTCCACACCCTTTTTCTATGAGTTGATTGAATTTTGTCTAGAGCAAAAACTAATTTTTCTCTCTCAAAGTTCTCTCTTGCTATGCCAAATTCTCTCTTGAAAATTACCTAGGCATGGCCGAAATTTTCATCATAGAATTCTTAGGGTTGACCGAAAATCACACACACACATATACATATAGGATCATAAATCCTTTCTTAAGAAGGATTTAATTGGTTGGTAAGAATCCTTTCCTTAGGTGGATTTATTTGGTAGTTAAGAATCCTTATCTTAAAATAATTCTATCCTTTTGTATATATGTATGGGTTGGCCGAATTTTATATGATATAGATTAGGATCACAAATCCTTTCCTAAGAAGGATTTACTTGGTAGTTAAGAATCCTTTCCTTAGGTAGATTTACTTGGTGGGTAAGAATCCTTAGCAAAAAAGAATTATATCCTCAACCAAGGCTACTAATCCAACTCAATAATGTATTTGTAACCATATTAAAGACTTCCTAATTTGATTAGATAAATAATTCCTTTTATTTATCTACTTATCAAATATAGTCTTTAACATTAACTATACTACCAACAATGGTATAGTTGTAGGAGACCATCTCCTACTAAGAAAAAGATTTGAATATTAATTTAATAATTAATTAATCAACAAATTAATTAATTTCCATTTAGTTAAATAATAAAATAAAATAATATATTTAAGCTATTCTCAATAGCCTTGCCGTCCATACCATATATAAGCGCCATATATAATTTTCTTATTTTATTAAATCAATTGGACCTTAATAAAAAAGTTCACATGTGAACAAGACCTATTCTTACAATAAGAAATAAGTTCATATGCCTTAATACAATTCTAAATGGACCCCTAAATTGGTCTGGTAGATTATATCAAGTGATCCACGCAAGTTCGTGTGAATTGAGGATCTTGGCGGGTTATCTTAATTTAAGCTTCAATAGACACAACCCAATCACAATCAACAAATGATTCACTTAGGTTCGATCTATTTAATTTCAGTTCATTCCACTAAAGAACTAAAATTGAACTCTTAAATAAAGATAGAATAAGTTGATGTTACTCATTCATACCAGTAATCGCCAAGAGCTCATAGACCGTCTATAGCTCTCCAAGTTGCCATATTTACTCATATGACCACATTTTGAACTTGGATATTTTGACTTGTCCATAAGCCATGTTTCAATAGACACTATTGAAAACTTAACGTTAAGATTTAATGTCCAATACCTCAAAACATCCATATGATGATATTCTACTCTCATTTAATAAATGGAGCCACGATGTCCATATCTATTAATGAAGTCCTCTATCGATTAACAAATGGATACCACCAAACTATCGAGGATAGACTATGCTATATAATCGTACTCATTGATAGCTCAAATGATAACACTTGTAACCATAAGTCCATCATTTATCTTAGGATTGAGATAGACTCTCCGATTGTCTTCAAATGAAAAACTTTTATCTATTGACGGTTCTAGATAAAGTATTTCATTGTGATCCTATTCAATGCACCCAGTGCACTAGATTATTTTGCCCAAAGACACTACACTTTGATGATTTTAGACTCATCATAACACATTTGATCCCACTCAAATGCTAGCAAAAGAATCTACAACTTTGACAAGATAAAGGCGCCCGACCTTCTACTTAAGTTGTGAATATTATTCAAGACTAACTAAAGAATTGTGTCTACCTCGTACATATCTAGATGTATAAACAATTCTTCTTTTCTCATAGTCTTTTGACCTTATGATTATTTACTTTTGACAATTATAATTAAACTATAAATGCTATAAGATTTGTTAAACTAGAAATCACTTTATTAATATGAAAAGTTTGTTAATTACAATATTACACTCTTGCTATCGAGCATAATCCTAACAATATTGAAGGTGTATGGGATCCTTTAGACGGGTTTGACCCCCATGGAACTGTGAGTAAAAGTCAGTTGATAGCTTCGTGAATGAATTTATCCTACCAGTGGGCAATTTCTTGAACCAAGTCTTTGCGTTGTAAGTCTAGGTGGTTGAGAACATCCTACACATGGCAACCCTAGTTGCATTTTGGACTTCCATTCGTTGGGTGAAGCTCTCCAAGTGGCTCAAAGGGTCCTCTGTGCTAGAGAACTTGTCTACAGACATTCTAAATTTCAGCGTCCCGGATTCTCTTTATGAATGAAGCATTCATTTCTCTCAAGGGATCCTTCTCGGCCTCCTTGCTTTTCTCCTTCTTCAAATGCTGGATCTCTTTCTGTACCATTGCTAGCTGATCCCTTAAACGATTAATCCCATGCTTCTTTGAATCGACCTTAGATCCCTCGTTGTCGGATCCCTCCAATGAACTAGAGATTTTGACTTAATTTTCTTTACGAACGGGATCTGCCCTGGGGCTTTGCTGGCTACCTTCCTCTCCAACTCGGGTTCCCCTTTATAAGGTTGTAGGGCGGGGAGCTTCTCGCTGCTCCCGTGGTAAGGCATCTACTACAAATTTGACTCGTCTAATTTGATAACACATTAGCCTGGCCGAAACTGGAGGCATGGGCCCTAGTCTATCTCAGATCAAGGGTTTAGGCCCTATCCTATTGTGGGCTGGCTTTGGTGGGGGAGGTCCCAACTGGTCAAAGGTGGGCTTCCTGGTTCCAGGCCTGCTCAGCTCTCCCTGAGTGTTGGCATTTCCTGGCTAGATTGTAATGCCCTCTGTGAGCAAGCGAAGGCAAACGTTTTTCGCGAAGGCCACTACTTGTTGGTCGATCATGGACTGGCTTATCATAGGAGGGCGAGGAACCCGTGCGGCTGTTGACTGAACCGTAGCTTGGCTATGGTGTCCATATTTTCTTCCCTTCATTAAAACCTTTCGTGTTGATACATCAGAAGGTTGTCCCGATGCCTTGGGCTGTCCTTGGGAGGATCAGAGCCTCATGATTCCTGTAAAACAGCGAACACGTAAAAATTTTGGTTTGGTTAGTTAGGTGTGGGTTTCCTCACAGACGGCGCCAGAAAGTTTTAACCAAAAATTCACTCATGGTGAGGAATTTCGGTAAGCACCCTCGAGTCCACTACGGAGGAGGAGGAGGAGGTAGTGGTCGGTTGATACCTTTGGTACCAGGTTTGTATATTTGATGGTGAAAATGATTAAGAATAACAGTACAAAATATTAAGACACGTAAGGAAAAATGACACTAATTTCATTATTGAATCGTAGTGTACACAGAAGTCGTTCAAACGATCCTAGTCATTCTTGGGTACAATGGGTATGGTGGCTTCGTGCATGTTGAGAAGTAGATAGCAATGGTGTTCGTGTTCTGATCACATAATTTAGGCCAAGTCAAAACTCTTTCCTATTTGTCTCCCCTATTCTCGTGCATGCTTGAAACCATTTATGTATAATCTAACTAGGTTAAACTCGTGATCCTCCTGCCATTATTTTCTGAATCAAATCCCTCCTTATCGAGCTAGATTTTCTATTTGAATGTCACTGAATTTGGCTTAATAACGAAATCAAGCATATCTGGGAATGAAATAAGTTTGTTTCCTCTTTGGACTCAATTACTTGCCCTGCACGTATGCAGTGCTTGAGTGCAAGTTTGAGAGTGAAGGTGATCCTGCATATTACGATGGTAAGGTGCATCTTGAAGGTCACCAAGTATGGTGTTCACTATTTCGAATGGCAAGGTAGATCCATGCTCTTGTCTTGATATTAGGAACTCGATTTGACCTTTCCAAGCCTTTTTTGGAGCTTGAAATTACCATGTTAGTTTCCGTTAATGATGACGAAGCTTTGGTAGATTTACTTCTTCCCCCAACAATGATGAGAAATACTATGATATGAGCATGGTGCCCTATAGGTTTCTCTTTGTGTCTGGAGAGGATGGCGGGATTCGAGGGAGGTTATAAGGTAATTTCGACCTCGAGGATTCAAGGTAGCCCTGTATCGGTCTTATTCTGGATTCTTATTTAAGCACAAGGAGCTCGATCTGACCGTGTCGAGCTTTACCTAGGGTGTTTCCAATATGCGTCGACCTTTCCTCGATTCTACAGGATCGCCCAATAGTTCGACCCTGGGAACTGCGGTACCAAGGTAGGTATTCTCAGTTCCGGACCTGGGCTAGAGGAGTGGAAAATTTCCTTTTGGTCTCTAGCCAATTTTGGCTATTAATAGTTTGTTATGAATGTGTGCTTCATTGATGTCTATGTGCATTCATAGTTTGTTTGTTGTGTGTCTAATTTGTATTTCGTTGCTTGATCGAATACATCCACGCGTGCATGATGGTGTGCTATTTTCAGCATGATGAGAGACCTTTGGTGCCTTTACTATGCGGGTCAGTGTACGGGTAGGCTACCCATGCAGTACCCCAGCACTGGCTGGCTTAGCGACTTATATCTCTCGATGACAGGTCAATACGCTGACATTTGTGTAGCTTAGCTCAAGTATGTGCGGGTTAATGTGCGATTACAGACTCGCACACTGACCCATGCACTACGCAGATCTGGCAATTTTTCTCAAAACGACAACACTTCATTTTTGATACCTATATATGTGTCTCTTCATTTTCAGGTAATACTAAGAGTTCCAATTATCACATATTTTTCTTAGAACATATTTTTAAAGAAAAAACTCACAAGAACTCACCTTTATACATTGAAAGCATCTTCTTGTGCCTAAAAACATCATATTGCATCATCTATGGTCATATAGAGTGCATCCATTTATGATTTTACATCATCACATCTTGTTTGGTAAGTTTCTCATTACCTTCATCTAAGTTTAGTGTCTTTCTTATCAAGCCATCTCTTTTATCATTTGTATGCCCTTAGAATATATTCTAGATACAAAATAGAGATTGTTTGTGCTGGATGATTGAGTGTTGTATTGTGATAGCTTCATAGGATTGTTTGATCTATATGTTGCTAAGCTTTATGATATGTCATTTAGCTCTTGTTATCTAGGAATGCATTAATTGCCATTATATCATCCTAGATAAGCATCTACGATTTCCTAGCCTTGTGTTGCTTCCAGGATAAGGTAGCTTAAATCGCAAGCAAAATGGACTAAGTTCACTTAATACCGAGATTAGGTAGTGGTAGTGAGTTATATACCGGGAGTAGGTTCTAACGTCTCTATCATCAGTGGATTCGTTGTTCGAGTGTGGTGCACTTAACAACCGTGTTTTTTTTCCCTTTTAGAGGCTTTTCACGTATTTTTCAAGTGTCATTTTAATTCCACATTTATTACACTTGTTTTAATATTGTGACTAGTTAGGGGTATTTTCATCTAATTAGTCATTAATAAAAATCGAGTAAATTTGATTAAAATATATTCAGCCCTCCTCTAGATTGATAATAAACACATCATAATTTGTTTCACTCAAGATGGGAAGAAGGCACTGGTAGTTGTGATCCGGTCACATCATCGGCCTTTGCTAGAGCCGGTTAACTGTCTTGGCCATAACAGGTGGAAGGGAAACAGATAAAGTAAACACTCGATCGCCACTTTTCTTTCACCGTTGCTCATACAAAATTAAGTCAAACAAGGTCTCATGATCATCCTCATCTTTTTCATCCAGGATGATAGGGTCAGCCCCCGATTGGGAGGTCACCGGATCAGGAACAGATGGAGACTCTATTCATTTATAGATGGTCTAAGGGGTGGAGGATCCCTCTACAATTTTGGCCACTTTTGCTGCTTTCCTACAAATCCGGTCAACGTTCAGAGCCTTCTTAGCCATCTCATTTGTAGCAACGTCTATCACGTACACTAAAAAGAAAACCCAACGAATAGCAATAAGAATAAATACGTACTATAAAACATAAGCAATATAGGGATCAAGACTTACAATGCTTACGTCAAGCATAGATAGCCGGGAAAAGCTTTAACTCGATTAGCTCTTTCTCTGTGTACAAATTACGAGGATCCCTAACCTCCTAGGAAATTTGAGCCACCTTGACAACCGTGTTAGTCTGGTCCCGAGTCATCACAGACGCAGTCTTACTCCATAGTTTGAGGCTATAAAAGTACCTTGAGACACTGCTTCTGATTAGCCATTGGTTAGGATCAACCACCATAATCTCACCCCCAATCTCCACTGACAAAGAACTAGCTGTTCTTCCAGTATTTGTTCGAGGAAAGGAAACCACATATAAAGCCCTTATAGTCCTTATGAGTGGGAGGGGCAGGTTTATCATCGAAACCATGGGGAATCAAGTTGCTCATGGAGGTCGATTGTAGATAGAAGGTGACTTCGGCATCTGATCAGCCAAGGGTATAAAAGTTGCATATCTCTTGAGGAATCTAGGGGGGTTACTTGGCCCTAATATTCTTCTATAAGTGCCACAAGATGATCTGCACCCGATATGAGTTAGGGGTTAGTTGAGCAGGTGCAATGCCCGTGTCTTCCATGAATCGAGCAATAAAAGGCTGAAAGGGGATGGTAACCCCAGAGGACAACATGGCCCTGTAAATAGCAACCGCACCAGGGGGAGGGTTCCATACAGCATGTTCACCGCTAAGAATTAGTTTCACCGAACGTGGGAGGTAAAACGAATCCCTGAATTTCTTAAGTTCACCAGTCACTATATTTATCTCGTAATCAAAGGCACAAGGGTGATCTGCAGTGAATTTCAACTTATGCATCCATCGTTCTCTCTGGACTTCCTTCATTTTCAGTCTTTGTGAGATTATCATTTAATTGCAGGGAAGACGGATAGTTTCCCAGGGTGAAGCTATGGTGGCTTGTCTCGAACTGGCTGTTCTTGACATATCTGGGTAAACACCAACAGAAGTAGAAGTAGAAGGGTTAGCAGATAAAGGGACAAACTCAGGACGAGCAACGGAGTAATCAACACTTAAAGTAACATGTTTAAATAAAGGAGTGTACACGTGAAAGTGACCCAAAATTAAAGATTCAAGCCTAGCGATATTTTCTTTATCGCCTGCCTAAACGACATGCATAAGAAGTTTGAAATACCGATAACGTAGAGTATGGTCCATACCTGAGAAAATGGTGAGAGCGATAAAACACAAACCGTTGATGAAAAGAAATTTAACGGAGAAAATCTTGAGATTTGGAGGTGAAGAAAATATTAGGGTTTTATGTGAAAGAAGTTGTGAAGTCATAAGAGGGAAAAGAAAAGTTTTGAATTATAAATAGGAGTGGGTGACGACATCGAGCACACAAATGTCACCAGTCATAACATATGAGAGTGAGAGTAGGTGCACGAAACCAGAAAATCACGTGCCGTTCAAAATTCAAAAAATGGCCAAATGATTGTGTTAGCCAAAATGGATGTGATTGAGGTTAACGCTTAGCTGTTAAACATTTAATGTGCATTAATGAGCTACAGGATAAGAAAAAAGAACAAGTTAAACACACTTCGCCGAGCTGGTTCCATTTCGAACAAGATATTCGGTATTGTATGTTTAAGGGGGTATTATTATTAGCGTAATTTGGATGATTTGACACGTCAGCAAAAGATAAGAGTCGGGGATTCCATGTCACCAAAAGTCAACTGAATCGAAACAACCCTAGTTGACCAAGAAAAACCCATCAAACCCCCGACTAAGATAAAACAAACGATCGAATTAGAAGACCCGCTCGGGTATTGTCAAGACGGTTGGGGAAAAGGTTACGATCAGATAAAACCGCTGATCAGGGAAAGTAAATTTGGTCGGGTTTGACAGGTGGTCAGCTGCATGACACGTGGGTAGCACTCACATTTTTTAAAGTTACAATTCTATGACGCAGAGAAAGAATCCAACTTGAGCAAGACATCTCGAAGTACGTCCAGATAAGGAAACGAGCTTCCAAATAGACATCAAAATGTAAACCAGGTAGGAGATATAACGCAATTAAAATACAAGCAGTGCAAAACAAGAAAGAAACACTAGGATTCCAACAAAATAGAATTTAGTTCCATTACAGAAACTTACCTTACTTGTACACCAAGATTTAGGGTTTTATACATGTATAAATAGGCCCTAATAACACTCTTAGGGGGCTGAACGTAAATTAAGCTTGCAAGAGTGCAACAGAGATTGTGTGTGAAATTATTCTCGACATAGTGAATTATTTTCACCGTTGCTGGCAACCGTGGATGTTTCCCCACCTAGGGGTTTTACCACGTAAAATCTCGTGCTTTGTTTGCTTTTTATTTATTTTGATTCGTAACTTGATTGTTTATATACATTCACTTGTTTGACGAGTGATCAACTAAACTTAATATGAATATCACCGTCAACAAGTCTTTTACCCTTAAATAAACTGAAGTAGTAGAAATTTTTAAACAAAATATTAACAAAAACAAAAAAACATTAAAGACAAAATTAAATAATAAACTTTTCTTTTTGAATCATCATTTTCGTTTTGAAATAAAAATCATCGTTAGCAAAGAAAAAAATATTAAAATAAAATAAATCACAATTTTTGTAGTTCTAGAAACCATATCTCATCTTCATCTTTCTAAAGAAAAACAGTAGAAGAAAACAAGATGAAATCATTAACTTCTCTTCTTCAATCACAGCATTAACATCAATTTAAAGGATATATATATATATATAACTTATCCCGATTTCCATATTTTGTTCCTTCACAATCATCATTATCAACTATTATTGAAAAGTACATAATTTTTCTATTTTGGGAGGGATCTAGGTTCGATTTCCATCATCTTCTTCTTCTTGATCACCATCACCATATTTTTTGTTTATCAATCATCATCATCATCAATTAAAAGAAAACAAACGAAAGAAAGAACAAAAAAGAAAAAAAAAACGCAAGAGGGAGATATCTAAAAAAAATTGAATGATCAAACAACAAAAGTGGGATTTCATTGGAAACCCACCATGGTTTGTGAGAGAACCTATAAGATGAAATCTTAAAAAAAAAAAAGTTCTGACCAGATTATACAAAAAGTACTTTGTGAACTTTGAAGCTTCAACCTCGTGTTGTGTAAGTTACATTGGGAATGGAAATCATATTTGCTCCCGATCTCCATAGAGAAGATTTCCTCCAAAAGGTTTTATTTTTAAAAGTATTGTTAAAAATAAAATTACTCTAAAAATTGATAAAATAATTTTGATTAGGGATAATTTCATCATTTCGTAATACTTGACTGATCAACAGTTAATTTTAACGGTCAACCGTTTGGTCAAGGGTATTAATATGTTATTTTGGTAAAACTGCAATCTAGTTGTAGTATTAACAATGGTCAAGGTGCTTTAGTACAATTTTACCGAGATCAAATAATACATGTGCGACCCGAATATCTACTTCCATAATGGGAGATAACTACTCTCAAAATCCGGTAAAAAAACTTCTCATGCATACTTGTAAAATGTACATGGTGGGATTATATATGCATATTTTATTAAACATATTAGGTTAAATTGCAATAACATACCCTTACGTTTGTCAATATCACCGTCATATTAAGCCTTTGCCTTAATCACGGGAAGATACACTTGACTACGTTGACCACAGTTAGACTTAACAGTGTAAGATCAAAACGGTTCTTTTAAGCATAGTTGAGAAATATATATATATATATATATATATATATATAATAAAATATTGCAACAAATATGTAAAAACAAATAAATAATTGAAAAACAAATAAATAAAAAACTTCGTGGGGGATTTGCATAAATACACTTCCTTAAGTTTGAAAGAACAAAAATTCCCACCAATTAAAAACTTGCATAAATGGCCTTTCTTGAAGTTTTCTTTGCATGAAATGTCCATTGATGGACTAATATACCCTTCCCAGTTAAATGAACCATAATAACAAAATCACCCCTTCCCCTCATTCAAACAACAATAAAAATAGATTTCGAACCAGACTTCATCCCCTTCCTTCATCATCGCCATCACCCATACAAGGGATCAAAAATTATTTCGAACCAGAGTTCATCCCCTTCTTTCATCATTGGCCATACAAGGGGCATCCCATAAAATTACTCAAACCCCCCTACTTACTTATTGCCTTCATCGCTCAAACTAACCTAAATTTGCTAAAACCCACTTACTAGAATCTTTGGCAAAAGCTTCCACCCGAAATTGCTCAAACCCACTTACTAGAATCCTTGTCAAACCCTTCCTTCAAAGAATTCAAACCCACCCGAAATTGCTCAAACTCATACCTTAATCTTTCTGTTTCTTTTTTTCTGTAGAAAATATGATACAGAGGTCACTTGGGAAGATCAAGGTAAAATAACATTAGCTGGAAAGACTGCAATGTCTCTCTATAAGATTATCTGGGTTTGATTGAATATCTACATTGTTAGGTATTCATTCAACCAATATTTTTGCCATTGAAGAAAACGTACCTAAAAAAACTATAGAAATTGCTAGCTGTTTATAATGAAACTTTTTGCAAGTTATATTTTATTTATTGGTGGAGGAAGATTTTGTGACAGAGTATGAGTGTGCATGCGTAAATATATTTTTGTCGACATTCAATTGAGTTCATAGTATTTATGGACAACTCAATTCAATTGAGTTCATAGTATTTATAACCAATTCAATATTTTTGATGCACAATGGCTCTTAAAAAAGGCAAGGCAAGGCCACACAAAGCTAAAGGAGCCATGAAGAAGAAAGAAGAAAAAGGTATGTTTCATTCTCTTTTATGTATTTCAGTGGTGTCATGTTTTAGGGGGTCATTTTTGTTTTGATTGTTTTGGTGCTGTAGATTTGTCATGTCTTGGTGTATATTTGCTTTCTGGTATGTCTCGTGGATGATTGTGTCCTTGGTTTTATAACAAATTCAACACTTTTGATTCATAGGCAAAGTCAAAGCCACACAAAGCTAAGGGAGATAAGAAGATGAAAGATGAAAAAGGTATGTTTCATTCTTTTCTATGTTTGGTGTCTGCTTTGTCTCGTGAGCATTTTTGTTTGTGTACATGGTATTTGAAGCTTCTATCAATTGTTATCAAACAAATTTTATTTTCCTTTTATTGTTGCCAGCTGCTGGCGGTTTCTTGTTGTGGTGCTATAGGTTTGTCATGTGTATATGTTTGGTGTATGCTTTGTCTCCCCGGCAAGTTATGTCCTTGGGTTGTTCGTGTGTTTTGGTTTGTGCATCTATGCCTTTATCTGCTTGTGTGTGGTTTGTCTTGCCATTTGAATAAAATTGTTAAGAAAAATACTATGATATGGATCTTGTAGTAATGTGGGTCTTGTCAAGTCTAATAATGTGGGTCTTTTAGTGAGGTGAAGAGTTTTGAGGTTTAAAGCACGAAGAGTATATTATTTGTAATTTTTAACTGTTTTAGTTTGATGCAAGAAGGGATTACGAACACTATATTGAGGTTGCATTGTAGTTGTGTTTTCATGTTACATGTTGCATTGTCAATGTCATTTTATGTTTCTTATTCACATTACTAGACATGGCTTGAAAAATCCATGTACATGGGTTGAAATATTGTCATAGTATAGTGAAGTTTTCCACCTTTTACTTTGAAGCCTGGGAATAAGTTTTTGAAGCCCGGGAATCTTGCCTAAATATACAATCCTAACCAGATTAGTATACGACTTTAAAAGTGACACCTAGGAACTCATTTTTAAAGTCGCGAATTGATCTAGTGGGTAATTGAACTCCTGATTTCTAAAGTCCGGGAGTTCACTCTAAAGCCTGAGATTTGTTTTAGAAGCCTAAGAATCGTGAAATACTGGCCTTCATATAAATATCGGGCTTGAAAGTCCAAATCTCGGGCTTTAAATTCCAACTCTGTTACTTTAAAGTCCTACTTACATGCTTGAAAGTCTAACTCCCAGGCTTGAAAGTCCAATTCCCAAGCTTGAAATTCCAAATTCCAATTCCAAGTCCAAGTTCTATTTGAATGTCTTCAATATAGGTTCATAAATTTCTTACTCTTTTTTGAGATTTCAATATGCCTTTATTACATTCCATCATGTTGATATTTGAATGATGATAGTTTTTTTTTCCAAGGTATAAGGATACAATGACGGGCTTGTTAGTGCATTACGATAAACATTGGAAGGGTAACTAGTCCATTGGTCCTATTACTTTCGTATGCTATATAATTAATAATGAGAAAGATAAATATAGTGAACTGTTAGAAACAATATTTCACCAGATTGGGGTCAAAAGCGACAGATACTAGATAAGGATAAGTTCTCAACTTAAAACGGAGAATGGAATATATACATTATCTATTATGACCGATGCTGATGCAAACTGTTTGCTTACTCATAAGCAATCAGATTGGCATGAAATTAATGTCGAAGTGGAAGAAATATTTGTACCAAAAAAGGAGACTGCATATATATTTTAAACTCCGTTAAAGTCAAGAAATACAACAATCCACTAAGCTTGTACCCCGTTGACTCTAAAACCCACCATTAATCCATAATCCCTAGTTGGTACTCCACATTTCCAATCAGTGAGTGGTAGCAACCATCCATTTGGGTATGTGCCTTCACCTGGAATTACATCAATAGAGAAAGATCATGGGTCTCCAGAATCAACAAACAAGCATGTAGAGGTGAACGACACAGATGGTTCTGAAACATCCAATACAGAGGATAAGAGTGGTACTGATTGATACTGGTAATGACCCACACATTGTTTTGGAAGTTTTCCAATGTGTTGGGCAAGTGGAAACAGGTGCTAGAGAAGCCCTAATAGATGTTGAAGAAGAACGAGGGGGCAATAGAGCACCAACAGTTTTGCACCTTCTATGACAACACGATGGACACTACCGAGGTCAGAACTATATTCAATTCAACATGTTCGATCAAAGGACTTGTTTGAAGACCAAGGTAATATACAAAGGACAAATCTTTAAGGACATGCAAACCCTGAAAGGGGCTTTAGGGTTTAATGCATTACAATAGAGGTTTGAGTATAAGGTTGAACTATCGAGTCACACACAATTCATCATAAATTGTAGACAGGTAGATTGTGAATGGGTTATTACTGCGTGGAAGTTGAAAATGGGATGTACTGGCATGTTAAGTCTTTTGTTAAGGAGCACACATGTGGTGATTCAAGCAACTACAATGTTGATTTTAAATGAGTAAGTTCTTATGTAATAAGGGAACTGTTTACAAGAAAAGTTGTCGATCATGGACATGTCATCCATCTGAAAGATATAGTTTTAGAGATAAAGGATTTGCAAGGCATAACCATCTCATAAAACAAAGCTTATAGATCGAAGGACCGCACTTTGCATAATGCATTCGGTGATCCGTGGGAGTTATTTAAGATGTTTCCAGTATTCTTTTACATGTTGGAATGATCCATCCCTGGGACTATAACTAAGATTGAAACTGACTTACAAAACTTGTTCACTTATGGATTCATGGCACTTGGGGCTTGCCTAGAGGGATTCAATACAAATATTAGGCTTGTTATCATCGATGCAACTCACCTAAAGGCCAAGACTAGGGGTATTTTGTTAGTTTCTTTGTGCAAGGTAAACAACGAGATGATAAACCCTTTAGCATTTGGGTTCATAAATTCTAAGTGCACAGAGTCATGGATATGAATCTTGAAGCGACTACACGAAATGTTCCTGTATCCCAAACATGTGATGATAGTTTTGGACTGGCACACAGGTATCTTTACAGACATGGAAGCAGGTTTTTCTGATGCAACACATGGAGTATGTGCATACCACTTGTCATAAAATCTGAAAAGAATTTGTAAAAAAATGGGATGATATGATTAAGCTTTACTATTGTGCTACATATGTGTATCGTGTCGATGAGTTTGACCATGAAATGGCTGAGTTGAAAGCCATCCACAGTAAGGTTTATGATGAGCTTGTACAAATTGGGATAGAGAAGTTTTCACATGCACATAACCCCAAAAAAAGGTACCATATGATGACCACCAATATTGTCGAGTCAATTAATTCTTGTCTACTTGTAATCTGAAAGTTGCCTATCACATCTATTGCAGAGTTTGTCAAAGATTTGTTACGACGATGGATCCACGACCATAGGAGAAATTGACTTGAAACGCCTACTTTCTTGACTCATGATACAAACCAACACATCAAACAGAGGATATTACCATCACAACGGTGTGGGATTCAACCCCATTGACTTCAATAGATTCAAGGTAGACGACAAATGGAATGAAGCAATTGTCGACTTTGAACAAAGGACTTGCTCATGTCGTAAATGGGATCTAGATGAATTGTAGTGTATTCATGCTATAGCAGTTGCTAGGTATTCTTACAAAATTGAAGTTACATTTAATGTTACAAACCGTTCACTATTTAATTGTAATAATATCAGTTTCTTTATGTCTTTTATACCAGGCTTAAAGATATGCCTATCAACGCATTATGTTCTGACTTTTTCACAACGGGATGGCTGAAACTTGCTTGTGCCATGAATTTGAACCTTGTTCCAAAACCTGAAACATGTGACATTCCTAATGTTGTTTGTGATTCATCGTATTCCCATGGGAGAAAAAGAAGCAGTCAGGAAGACTAAATAAGTCAAGGTTACCATCTGTTAGGGAGAAACATGTTTGAATTGTAGGCAAAAGGGACACAATAAAAGAAATTGCCCGAAACCATCAGCTACCACAAGCAAACTAGCCAAAAAAATACTTAGTTGTAGCATTTGCAAGAAGGAAAGACATAATAGACTAAAGTACCAAGATAGGCCACTCGACCTCAGTTTGAATGACACGGACAAAACAATCATTCATACTTCCGAAGAACCTATCATGGATGGTTAAAAACCTATCTTATGGTTGTTTTCTTCTATATTTCCTTTACGGTTATAAATCTATCTTGTAATCTTATATATGTTGATATGTATAACTGATTTTATGCATTGTGACTGTAAGTGTTGAAGCGACAACTGGTGTACGACTAGATAACTATTAGGTATACTTCTAAAAACCCATCATCGTCCGTGATCTAATAATCCATGTTGTTCTAATTAAAATGTACTTGATTTCAAACATATATATTGTTTGAATCTTTATTATGTTGCTAATTTTGATGTATTATATTGCTACTTTCAAAAATGTAAATTGTTTTAATTTATAGTATGAACCGAGGTGATAAATTCTTATAACATTTCTATTTCTGTAACTGCGGGGATTTGCATACCCACTAGCAAGAATATGTGTATCAAGCATGTGAAAGTCGATATCGTATTAGCAGACAATGGCATGGAAAGTTCCAACTGATAATGATTGAAATAATTGCATGGCCTTCATGTTCATAAACTGGTCTTTTGTGTGATAGCTGATGAACAAAACCGCAGATATCTGAAAGACTTAAATTAAAACTTAAGTATCTAATAAATTATATGTACTTGCTCCTATAGTAGAGTTATTGTCAAGTGTTAAAACATCATGTTCCTTTTGTTTTACTTGTCTAATTTTAATGTTATGTAGTAAAATTCTTAACAGGACTTGGTAAAACATCATGTTGCTTCACTTATGAATTCCACTGCTTAACTTATGAATTCTCGGGCTTAAATTATGAATTTTTGGGCCTAACCTGTTATGAATTCTCGTACTGAAATGATGAATTCCCGCATTTAAATTATTGTGAACTCCCGAGCTTAACTTATGAATTCCCAAGCTTAACTTATGACTTTTTGGGCTTAAATTATATTTTCTCGAGCTTAACTTATGAATTATTGGGCTTAACTTATTACGAATTCCCAGGCTTCACTTATGATTTCCAATGCTTAGCTTATGAATCCCCAGGCATAAATTATGAATTCCCTAGCCTAACTTATTATTGACTTCTCTGGTTGAACTGATTAAGAATTCTTGGGCTTAACTTATGAAGTCCCGGGCTTAAATAATGATTTATCGGGCTTAACGTATTAAGAATTCCTAGGCTTCACTTATGAATTCCAATGCTTAACTTATGAACTCTTGAGCTTAACCATAATCAAAAACAAATACAAAAGTCATAATCCATTCAAAGTAGCGTAGCTTAACCATCATAAAAAACTAATACTAATAGCATCACCCATTCCAAGTAGCATAATCAATGTCTAATAAAAAAAAATACATGTAGCATAATCCATTCCAATAATTCAAGACAATTGACCACAATTGGTGACCGTTATGGGCTTGGATGTCAAACTGGACTTGCTACCTATCCTCTCCACGGCCTTCACAATGTCAAATCCCTCGACAACCTGACCGAGACTACGTTCTTGTCATCGAGCCACTCCGTCTTTAAGGCACATATGAGAAACAGAGAGTTGTTGGTTCCTGGGCCATTATTAGCCATAGAAAGGTTCCTAGGACCGATATGCTTGTTTACAGAGTTTTCATCGGTGAAACTATGATCGTAGATGGACTCACCTCCGAGTCCATCAAAATCGATCAAGTCTCCACCATTGAACATGCACCTGCGTATCACGCGGTGGAAGGTTGTTCCTTTATAGTGGAGTGGCTTCCCGTTCTTACCAGTTCCTACCAGTTCCCTTCTCATCGGTGTAGAGAGCCTGAAAGTTCTCTGTTGTTATAGGGCACTATCCGAGAATAGCTCTATCACAAGTCTACCCACAGGTTAGGCACCAATGTTAAGGTCAAGGAACACTCTAAGGTTCGTCTTTCTCTCCTGATTTTAACAGAAAATGAAGGTTGTAGAAATGATGTAAACATGAAGAAGAATACCTGCAGAGATGAAGGCTATAGAAAAGATGTAAATAGAAAACGAAGGTTGTTCAAAGTATTACTAAAGAAAACCAAATATGGACAACCATATGCAATTCAGCACATAAACATTAAATATCCATTAGAATATGATATTCATTACTATATTTGAACACCATAACTTCAACATAAAAGATCCATTACCCCTTACTATATGACATCCATTATTATCTTTCAACACCACAACATAAACATAAAATACATTTCAAACAAGTTTCCCAAATATTGCTCCAATAAAAAAATGACAATAAATGAAAACATCATATATCCAGTGCTTTGAACCTTCTCAAATACATTTTCTTCAACAGTCTTAGAAGTTTCAATTGAATTTTATGGTTGTATGTAACCGGTTATAGCTTTATATTCTTCATCGGACGATTTAAATTTCTGGTAAGAAAATCCAAGAAATCCATCAACTTGTGCATGACATTCAACCCAAGAATAATACATACCAGTTTTCCTTCCTTTGAAAACAACGTAAACAAAATTCTTCCCCATTTCATACAACACTGTTTATATATGAAAATTATAAAAAAAAATTAATAACTAAACAATGTCTAGAAAAACTTAGCAAAAATAGCTACGACAATGTTGTTTAATAAGTCAAAAAACAATTTAAATATCCTTTCAGATAATGTTTCTAAAAATGTATACAAAAAATGTAACATAACAACTACCAAAATTCATATAAGTTAATCAACAAAATCAAATATGGAAAACAGAAAAGAAAAAAACATCAACAAGATTGGCAAAGAAGAGCATGGATAGATAGAAAATCAAAAGGCAAACAAAAAATCAAGAAGGATGTTGACCTGTAAATCTGGGCGTTAGGAAGAGAAGAGAGAGAGAGACAGACAGACAGAGAGAGGGAAATCAAGAATGCTTACTTGCAGATCAGGGTGTGCGTGAGGATGTGAGGAAGAGCAATAATAATAAAAAATGAGTAAAAAGGTATGAATAAAAGTGGATCTGAGCAGTGCATTGTTGTGGGAGCTTTGTTTAGGCTTTTCGACTTTGGTAATCTTCTGTAATAAAAGGGTATGCAGTTCCCTCTTCAAAATAAAATATTTTTATAATTAGAATCCTTTGTAAATATAAATTGCAGCCCGGGATCTTTTTACAGAAATTTATTTTCTTGGGATTTAGAAATTTGTCATTTTTTTAAAAAAAATACATCAAATAGAAGTTGTAGACTCTTGCTTTGATTATGTTTCTTGTCATAAGGACTTAATAATTCTGTTGTTAATGGAAGCGACTTTAAAGGAAACTTTATACAAGTCACTTGTTAAGTCGCATTTGGCTCTAGTAAAATGATGAAAAACAAAAGATAATGACATGCGACTTCCTAAGCGACTTCGTTAAAGTCACTTACAAAAAGTCACATATTGATCTGGTGAAAAGACGAAAATATAGACATATAGACATATAGACATATAGACATATATACAGGCGACTTTAAAGGCGACTTTGTTAAAGCTACATATAAGGTTGTATATCTCTCAAGTGAGAATTCATCAAGTAGGCACGAATCACAAGCTTCAAAAACTAATTCTCAGGCCTCAAGTAGTAATTCCCGGGCTTAAGGAATGTGGAAATTAAATTTTAAATTATTTTTCTTGTTTTTTTTAAGAAACTAATAGGTTGGAAACGTCATCATAAAAATTTCCCTTCATTTCATTTTTTTTGGGACTCATAAACTAACCGAAAAAAAAAATACAATTAACCCTACATCTCACCATTCAATCTTCTCCATTTATTATCCTACCATTACCACCGATTGTGGTAAAGGTCGCTTGACCAACCAAGGACATGGCATTTTGAAGTTAGTTTCCAGATCGGGATCCATCTCCAATAGAAGGCCACTGCATGAAGTTACATCCCGAGGTTCTCAGATAATAATTAAAAACATAGAAAAAAATTAATTAAATGAGAAATGCATTCTATGATGCTCGTGAATTCATAGATCCTAGGCTTCAAAAACTAATTCTCGGACATCAAATAGTAATTCTCGGGCATAAGGAATGAGGAATTTTTAAATTATTTTCCTTTTTTTTAAAGAAATTGATATGCGGGAAACTTCACCATACCAATTTCCCATCATATAATTTTTTTTGGGACTCATAAACTTACCGAAAAAAAACACAATTACCTCTACACCGCACCATTCAATTTTCTACCAATATCATCCTACCATTACCACCAAATGTGGTAAAGGTCACCCGATCCTACAATTACCACTATCAAGGGTATGGAATTTTAAAGTCGGTTTCTGGACCTGGATCCATCTCTAATGGAAGGCAACCGCGTGAGGTTATCTCCAACGATGTCCGAAAAATAATTAAAAAAACTAGAAAAAATGAAATTAAATGAGAATTACATTCTACGAAGCCTAGGAATTAACTGAACTTGGGCTATAAAAACTAATTCTCGAACTTGAAATAGTATTTCTCGGGCATATGGAAAGTGGAATTTAAATTTTAAATTATTTTCCTCTATTTTCTTTTAAGAAATTTATAGGTGGGAAACTTTACCATACCAATTTCCCTTCGTTTAATTTTTTTTGGGACTCATAAACTAATAAAAAAAAACACACAATTACACCTACACCTCACCATTCAATCTTCTCCCACTATTATCCTACCACCACCACCAATTGTGGTAAAGGTCATTCAACCTATCGAGGACATAGAATTTTGAATTTGGTTTCCAGATCAGGATTCATCTTCAATCGAAGGCCACTACGTGAATTTAACTCTTGCGGTGTCCAGAAAATAATTAAAAACTAAGAAAAATATAATTAAATGAGAAATGCCTTCTATGAAGCCCGGGAATTCACAGATCTCAGGCTTCAAAAACTAATTCCTGAGCCTTAAATAAAAATATCCAAGTTTAAGGAATGTGGAATTTAAATTTTAAATTATTTTCCTTTATATTTTTAAAAGAAATTTATTGGTGGGAAACTTCACCATACCAAATTCCTTTCATTTATTTTTTTGGACTTATAAACTAACCGAAAAAAAAAACACAATTAATCCTACACCTCACCATTCAATCTTCGTCCACTATTATCCTACCATTACCACCAATTGCCGTAAAGGTCACCTGACCCATCAAAGACATGGAATTTTGAAGTTGGTTTTAGACCGGGACCCATCTCCAATGGAAGGTCACTGCTTGAGGCTACCTACCACGGTGTCAGCAAAATAATTACAAACCTAGAAAAAATATAATTAAATGAGAAATGCATTCTATGTACCCCGGGAATTCACGGATCCCAAGCTTCAAAAAGTAATTCCCGAGCCTCAAACAGTAATTCTCGGGCTTAAGGAATGTGTAATTTAAAATTTAAATTATTTTCCATTATTTTGTTTAAGAAATTTAAAGGTGGGAAACTTCACCTTACCAATTTCCATTCATTTAATTTTTTTTGGGACACAAAAACTTAACGAAAAAATAAACACAATTGCCCATACACATCACCATTCAATCTTCTCTCACTATTATCCTACAATTACCACCAATTGTGGTAAAGGTCACCCAACCTATCAAGCACAAGGAATTTTGAAGTTGGTTTCTAGACCGTGATCCATTTCCAATGAAAGGCCACCGCGTGCGGTTACCTCCTGCGGTGTCCAGAAAATAATTAAAAACCTAAAAAAAAATATAATAAAATGAGAAATGTAGTCTACGAAGCCCGGGAATTCACAGATCCCCGGGCTTCAAAAACTAATTCACGGGTCTCAAATAGTAATTCCCAAGCTTAAGTATTGTGGAATTTAAATTTTAAATTATTTTCCTTTATTTTTTTTTTTATGAAATTTTTAGGTAGGAACTTCACCAAACAAATTTCCTTTCATTTAATTTTTTTGGGACTCATAAAGAAACCGAAAAAAAAACACAATTATCCCTACACCTCACCATTCAACTTTTTTCCACTAATATTCTACCATTACCACCAATTGTGGTAAAGGTCGCCCGACCTATCAAGGACATGGAATTTTAAAGTTGGTTTCTGGACCGGGATTCATCTTCGATGGAAGGCCACTGTGTGAATTTAACTTCCGCGGTGTCCGGAAAGTTATTAAAAACAAAGAAAAAAATAATTAAATGAGAAATGCATTCTATGAACCTCGGGAATTCATGGATCTCGGGAATTCATGGATCTCGGGCTTCAAAAACTGATTCTAGAGCCTAAAAATGAAATTCTCGGGTTTAAGGAGTGTGGAATTTAAATTTTAAATTATTTTCCTTTATTTTCTCTTAAGAAATTTATAGGTGGGAAACATCACCATACCAAATTCCTTTCATTTAATTTTTTTGTTGGACTCATAAACTAATAGAAAAAAAAAACACAATTACCCCAACACCTCTTTCAATCTTCTCTCACTATTGTTCTACCATCACCACCAATTGCGGTAAAGGTCACCCGACCTATCAAAGACATGGCATTTAGAAGTTGGTTTTTAGACCGGGATTCATCTCCAATGGAAGGCTATTGCGTGAGGTTACCTCCCGCGGTGTTCGGAAATTAATTAAAAACGTAAAAAAAAAAAAATCAAATGAGAAATGCATTCTACGAAGCTCAGGAATTCAAGGATCCCGAGCTTCAAAAACTAATTGACGGGCCTCAAATAGTAATTCTCGGGCTTAAGGAATGTGTAATTTAAATTTTAAATTATTTTCTTTTATTTTTTTAAGAAATTTATAGGTGGAAAACTTCACCATACCGATTTTCCATCATTTCATTTTTTTGGGACTCGTAAACTAACCAAAAAAAAAAACACAATTACCCTTACACCTCACCATTCAATGTTCACCCGCTATTATCCTACCATTACCATCAATTGTGGTAAAGGTCGCAAAACCTATCAAGGACATAGAAATTTAAAGTTGGTTTCCGGACCGAGATCCATTTCCAATGGAAGGTCACCGCATTAGGTTACCTTCAACGGTGTTCGAAAAATAATTAAAAACTTGGAAAAAATATAATTAAATGAGAAATGCATTCGATGAAGCCTAGGAATTCATGGATCCCGGGCTTCAAAAATCTAATTCTCGGGCTTCAAATAGTAATTTCGGGCTTAAGAAATGTAGGATTAAATTTTAAATTATTTTCCATTTTTTTCATAAATTTATAGGTGGGAAACTTCACCATACCAATTTCCCTTCATTTAAATTTGTTTGGGACTCATAAACTAACTGAAATAAAAAAACACAATTACCCCTACACCTTACCATTCAATCTTCTCCCACTATTATCTTACCATTACCACAAATTGTAGTAAAGGTAACCCTACCTATGAAGGACTTGGAAATTTGAAGTTGGTTTCTGGAACGGGATCTGTCTCCAATCGAAGGCCATCGCATGAGGTTACCTCTCGCAGTGTCCGAAAAATAATTAAAAACCTAGAAAGAATATAATTAAATGAGAAATACATTCTATGAAGCCCGAAAATTTGCTTATCATGGGCTTCAAGAACTAATTTTCGGGCCTCAAATAGTAATTCCCAGGCTTATGGATTGTGAAATTTATTTTTTAAATTATTTTCCTTTATTTTTTTTTTTATAAATTTATAAGTGGGAAACTTCACCTTAACAATTTCCATTCATTTTTTTTAGAGACTCAAAAAAAAAAACAAAAAAAAAACACAATTACCCCTACACCTCACCATTAAATCTTCTCCCACTATTATCCTACCATTACCACCAATTGGGTAAAGGTCGCCTAACCTATCAAGGACATGGAATTTCGAAGTTTGTTTTCAGACAGGGATCCATCTCTAATGGAAGGTCATCGCGTGGGTTACCTCCCACGGTGTTCGGAAAAGAAAAAATATAATTAAATGAGAAATACATTCTACAATGCCTAGGAATTCACAGATTTCGGGCTTCAAAAATTAATTTTTGGGCCTCAAAAAGTAATTCTCAGGCTTAAGGAATGTGAAATTTAAATTTTAAATTATTTTCCTTTAATTTTTCTTAAGAAATTTATAGGTGGGAAGCTTCACCATACCAATATCCCTTCGTTTAATATTTTTTGGGACTCATAAACTAACCGAAAAAAAAATACAATTACCCGTACACCTCACCATTTAATCTTCACCCACTATTATCCTATCATCACTACCAACTGTGGTAAAGGTTGCCCGACCTATCAAGGACAAGGAATTTTGAATTTGGTTTCCGGACTGGGATCCATCTCCAATAGAAGACCACCACGAGAGGTTACCTCTCACGGTGTTTGGAAAATAATTAAAAACCTATAAAAAAATATAATTAAATGAGAAATGCATTCTATGAAGCCCGGGAATTAATGGATCCCGGGCTTCAAAAACTAATTCTCGGACCTTAATTATTGATTCTCGGGCTTAAGGAATGTGGAATTTAAATTTTAAATTATTTTCCTTTATTTTATTTTTTTAAGAAATTTATAGATGGGAAACTTCACCACTCCCTTCTTTTAAGTTTTTTTGGGACTCACAAAATAACCAATATATATACAGTTACCCCAATACCTCACCATTAATCTTCTCCCACAATTATCCTACCATTACCACCAATTGTGGTAAAGGTCGTCCAACCTTTCAAGGACATGGAATCTTGAAGTTGGGTTCCGTACCGGAATCCATCTCCAACGGAAGGCCACCGTGTGAAATTACCTCCCACGGTGTCCGAAAAATAATTAAAAACCTAGAAAAAATATAATTAAATGAGAAGTGCATTCTACGAAGCACGAGAATTCATGGATCCCGGGCTTCAAAAACTAATTCCCAGGGTTCAAATAGTAATTCTCGGGCTTAAGGAATGTGTAATTTAAATTTTAAATTATTTTCCTTTATTATTTTTTTAAAGAAATTTATTGGTGGGAAACTTCACCATACTAATTTCCCTTCATTTAATTTTTTTTGGGACTCATAAAGTAACCAAAAAAAACATAATTACCCCTACACCTCGCCATTCAATCTTCTCCCACTATTATCTTACCATTAGCACCAATTGTTGTAAAGGTCAACCGACCTATCAAGGACATGCAATTTTGAAGTTGGTTTCTGGACTGGGATCCATCTCCATTGTAAGGCCACCGCATGAGGTTACCTCCTGCAGTGTCCGGAAAATAATTAAAAACCTAGAAAAAAATATAATTAAATGAGAAATGCATTCTTTGATTTTCGAAATTCACAGATCCCGACCTTCAAAAACTAATTTTCTGGCCTCAAATAGTAATTCTCGGGCTTAAGGAATGTGAAATTTAAATTTTAAATTACTTTCACATTTTTATTCCCGGGGTAAAGGGTTTTCACTTTTACGACGCCTCCTTTCACTCCTTCACAATGCCTCCTTTCACAGTTTGAGGTCTGAATCTATGGTCCCTCCTTTCACTTCTCCTTCCCACTCTCGTTGTAGTCTCACCGCCGTCTACATATCACCAGCGAAGCATATTAGTTAGTAATTTTTCTTAGACGACAATTTACAAATCTCTTTGCTTATTCAACATGTATGACTATTTTCGATTCTTTTGTTTTATGATTTTCATCCTGATTCGTTGATGGGTTTTGAATGATTACAGGATGGGTAATCATCCACCGATCGAGGGTGCTTAACCAACTTATCCAAACCCAAATTCTGCAGATCCTTCTTCCCTACATCATTTGACAGTATCTTGTAGAATGGATGATCTTCTTAATGTCATCTTCTTGAAGAATATTTTTTAACTCAGGATCCTAAATTTACAAAGGAAAAAATCATATATGTAAAATACCACAACACATGCCATCATTCCATAAAGTCACGTCACATTACACTCGAAAACACCACAACACAGTGGCCCTACATTCTGGTGTTTCCATCAAGTTAAAATAAAATATTTCAAAACTTTGTTCGCATATGTACCTTACATAAAAATGTTGGATCAGAAGTGTCCCCTACTTTCGCATGAACAACTTTAGTGTCACCATCAACATTATCAGAAAATTTATTAGCACAACCCTCAACCTTCTCCAAATGTACTACAGTTGACACATTATTCTTTTCCGTTTCTCCTTCAAATACGGTTTCAACATGGTGCCTATCAGTATCCTAAAGTGATAAGAATATTAATTAATGACTACAATTTGAAGCAAGTTTATCAAGGACTAAACATTTGAAATACAAAAAAAAAAATTAAGCTTACCATACCAAAAACATTGTCATTGTTTTCTTTCAAGCCGCCCATATCCATAACAGTTTGTTTGGTAGCTCTTGATTTTTCAAATGTAGATTGTTCGGTTGGCTTTTCTCCAACTTCATTTCTCCTCTAATATTTGCAAATTCAGCTCTACAAAAAGAAATCAACCGTTCCTCGTTGTCCTGAATATTTTGGCATTAGCTAACTCGTTGTCTTTAATCAGTTTAGCAAGAGCTAAATAGAGTTCAAATATAGTGGACAGAATCAAATTCTTAAATTTAGACTGCAAATCTGGAGAATCATTGGATATGTTAGGCCTAAAAACTATTAAAAGAAGCAAACACAAACAAAATCTTACATTCAATATCAAAAAATTTAATAACTAATAAATTATATAAAGAATTTGCATACCCTAAGAATTAATAATTAGGAGAAGATCTTTACAAGCAAACGCCAATAAGGAAACTTTAACTTTTATTTATTTTTTACATCCACAACTTATTCAATCCAAAAAATGAGTAATCATATCTACACGGAATAAATTTGTACCTTAGGAGTTTCAAAATCTCCTTCATTGAACAAACGCCTTTTAGAATTGGGGCTTGACGATGAGGTTTTGGATTTGATTAAAGATGTTGTATTTTAGTTACGAAAAGAAGCAGCTCCAACATCAAGTTCATTACGGTGAACCGTCAAATTGTCATCAGGGTCCTCATTAGACCCAACATTCTATTCCTCTTCAAATTCCAATTGTATAGGCTTCACCAAGGACTTGTAGTAATCAATCCCATTTTCATAATCATGAACCTCCCAAACAAACAAAGACATCTGCATATAAGGAACAAATAATGTTACGCTCTTTGAACAAGTCGGTATTATTATAGATAAAGAAAAAGGAAAAGTAATGAAATATGCACCGATGAAGAGAACTTGGATTCAAGTTCACGACCCTTGTATCGAAATTCCATCTCTTAAATCGTGGGAACCCTATGTTAGTTTGTCTCCCGATGACATCCGTCAAACGGGGAATTCTCTCAATTGCCCAAATCTATACAATTACAAAACAAACAATGTTATTCTATACCTAAATGTTGAGTGCAATGTTGAAAGAACTATGAAATGTGATATTATTACTTGAAATGGAAGAGGAAATCCAAATATAAAGATTATATGGCATTTGGATGTATTATTCTTCTGAGCATCCTTCTGAAGCTTCAGTAAATCCATGTCTTATTTTTCTACAAATTCTTCACCTTCTACTTGTATTTTCTTTTTCTCCCTTTCAACCATTTTTTTTCTTCTTCTTATTCTTATTCTCTTCCTTATTTTCTTCCTACTTTCGTCCATTATCCTTTTCCTTCTTATCTTTACCTCTCAGTGTGTTAATGCGACTCTGGAGTAAACCCTTAAGCCAAAATATTATAAGATTGTGTATGTAAGAGCCCCACGGAAAATTATTGAAGGCATTTACTGTTGGGATTATGCTCGATAGCAAGAGTTTAATAATGTATTTGACAATCTTTTCATATTATTAAAGTGATTTCTAGTTTAACAAATCTTATGGCATTTATAGTTTAATTATTATAATTGTCAAAAGTAAATAATCATAAGGTTAAAAGACTATGAGAAAAGAAGAATTGTTCATAAATCTAGATGTGTATGAGGTAGAAACAATTCTTTAGTTATTCTTGAATAATATTCACAACATAAGATAAAGGTTAAGCGCCTTTATCTTGTCAAAATTGTAGATTCTTTTGCTAGCATTTGAGTGGGATCAAATGTGTTATGATAAGTGTAAAATCATCAAAGTGTGGTGTCTTTGGGCAAAAGAATCAAGTGCACTAGGTGCATTGAATTAGATCACAGTGAATTACTTTATTCAAAACCATCAATGAATAAAAGTTTTCACTAGAAGACAATAGGAGAGTCTATCTCAATCCTAAGATAAATGATGGACTTATGGTTGCAAGTTTTATCATTTGAGATATCAATGAGTACGATTATATAACATAGTCTATCCTCGATAGTTTGAAAGTATTCATTTGTTAATCGATAGAGGACTTCATTTATAGATATGGACATCGTGGGTCCATTTATTAAATGAGAATAGAATATCATCATATGGATGTTTTGAGGTATTGGATATTAAATCTTAACGTTAAGTTTTTAATAGTGTCTATTGAAACATGGTTTCTGTACAAGTCAAAATATCAAAGTTCAAAATATGGTCATATGAGTAAATATGGTAACTTTGAGAGCTATAGGCGGTCTATGAGCTCTTGACGATTACGGGTATTCTTCACGAGGATACACTTTCTCCATTAAGATTGTCTAGGGTATGAATGAGCAATATTAACTTATTCTATCTTTATTTAAGAGTTCAATTTTGGTTCTTTAGTGGAATGAACTAAAATTAATAGATCAGACCTAAGTGAATCATTTACTGGTTGTGATTGGGTTGTGTTTATTGGAGCTTAAATTTAGATAGGCCGTAAAAATCCCGAATCCACACGAACTTGCATGGATCACTTGATATATTCTACCGGGCCAGTTTATGGGTCCATTTAGAATTGTATTGAGGCATGTGGACTTGTTTCTTTTTGTAAGAATGGGTCTAGTTCACATGTGGACTTTTTATTTAAGTCCAATGTATTTAATAAAATAAGAAAAATAATATATATGCCCATGTGTGGTCTTGGGTGGGAAGGCTAAATATATTAGCTTATTATATTATTTTTTATTTTATTATTTAATTAAATAGAAATTAATTAATTAATCAATTGATTAATTGTTTAATTAAAAGTCAAAATATTTTTCCTAATAGGAGTAGGTCTCCTATTATCATATTATTGTTAGTAATATGATAAGTATCAAATGCTATATTTCATAAGTAGGTAAGTAATATGAATTTATTTATCTAGTCAAATTAGGAAGTATTTGATTGATATTAAAACTCTAATTGACAATTTGTCAAATTAGGAATTTTAATTTAGTCACAATTTAATTATATTCAATAATTGGTTATTGAATAAATACACTATGTGAGTTGGATTATGAGCCTTGTTGTAGAAAAGAATTCTTTTTGGAAAAGGATTCTTGGTCACCAAGTAAATCCACCTAAAGATAAGATTCTTGTTCACCAAGTAAATCCTTCTAGGAGAGGATTAGGTCTCCTAAACTAAATACATTAGGAGTCTTGGTGTGTAAAAGAAATCTTTTTTTTTTAAGATGATTGAATCCAAATTTTGATAAGAGTTTTGGTGAAGTAGAAATCCTCTTTTTAGGAGGATTTTCAACCACCTATATATACTCCTATATATAATTTTGACCAAGCCTTAATTTTTGGTGTGAGAAGTTGTTTTTTACTTGTTTTTTATTGTTATAAAAAAAAAACTTCGTCCAGCTCATTGTGTGAAGAATTCGGCCAAGCATAGAGAAAAGAGGGAACAGTTTTGTTTTCGATAGTACATAAGTATCCTTTGTATCAAAAGGGTTTTGTGTACAACATCGAATCAAGGTTCACGCGAGTTTCAATCAAATTGATTGATAATTCACAAGTGACCGGACGTTCTTGGTTTTTCTCTTGGATGATTATTGTGACTAACAAAGAAAACGATTTTATTTGTTTCCATCCTCAGGTATACAATTTAAAGAAATGGAGCCCACACTCCTAGGTGATTCATGTTCATGATCGGATTGGAAAATCTTGTAGATTCAGTTCGACGCTAGTACAATCATCACAAAAAAAAAATTACACTTTTAATATACATCAATTAATCTAGGGTTAAGATTCTTTCTTTAAAGATTTTTTTTTTAATATATCAAAACCTAATGTTACACTTCCGTTGTGTAATTTTCCCTACAATTGGTATCAGAGCCTGATTGTACCCTTGTTTTATTGATGTATGTGTACGTGAATATTTTTCTCTTTATTGTATATATGCTTGTTTTGGAAAGAGACGACACTCTAGGTGTTCGCATATATAATTACATTGGAATGTATGGATATATATATATATATATGCTTTATATGTGGTTTGTTGTTGTTCAATTTTGGTCCTAGAATTTCAATATATTTTTGTTTTGGGATTGTAACAAGAAGGGTGGTCTATCATTAGCATAATTTCCTTCTTGTTAGTTGCCAAGTTTTTTTTTTATTTTGTTATTGTAATAAAAAAAACTGCATTATATTATAATAATAAAAAAAAACTGCAGTATTTTTTTTATTTAAAATTCTTTTATAATACATTCAACTATCGAAGACTCGAAGGTTTGAAGAATTGGAAACAACCGGAACAAGTTTGGGATCATGCGAGCAATAGCAACAAACGTGCGTGCGAAGTGCACGCGGCCACGATTGTTGTGGTATGTGCTGCGCACTGCAGCCGTATAGAAACCATGGGCAGCGCATCGCAGCCCTTTATGGGATTGTGGGCTATGCACGCCCATGGGAGGGAGCCAAGGGCGCGCATTCCCATGGGAGGGAGCCAAGGGCTCGCATGCCCATGGGAGACAGCCGAGGGAGTTCAAACGACAAAGGTTACGTGAAGACTTGTATGTCAAGAAAGGACCAAAATTGTAGCTATTTATATTTTTGTAAATATTGCAATGTTTGTTATTGTTTGATAACATGTCATATAGAATAGGAGTGCCACTCATATATATCTTTTGGCATAAACACGCATTGACTGATTTAGGTATTGAATTGGCATCTACATAACTTTGTAAATCATTATATGGAATTCGATCACACGCCTTAAACAATTGAGTGGGAGAAGGTGTTTCGGAACACCTACGGCCTCCAAGTTTAGTTGAGTTTTATGTTTCGTGTAATAACCCCCCAAGGGGTATTCATGAATGGAATTTAGCAAGATACTTCCTTACAATGATAGACTAGACAATTAACCTAAAAGATATCTACTCCAAAAGGAGGGATATTCATGAGGGAATATATTGAAGGTCGATAACTTGGTAACACACTCAATGTGAGTTTATTAATATCCTCCTAAGAGTTCTGGCTAATAAAATCACAAGGCTAAAATTGAAAACGCTGGTTGTTATGTTAACAATTAGGTAGGACCTAGTCTAACTAGTAAATGGTGCGAACTCCCAAAGGAGGCGTGACATTTATGGGTGTTGGATCACCGTTGAATTTTTACGATTGAATTATTTTATTTAATTGAAGATAAATATTCGAAAGTTCATTATAATGATTGTTTACATATATAATTTTTGTTATTAAAAAGAATTCATGACCTCATCCCTAATCAAACATCCTAAAAAATAATACTTAAACTGATGATAATTATGTCAAATGGAAAAGGAAAATTGGGTTGTTGTTTTAAACTAAAAAACCATAAGTTCGTTCTGTCTATTCCTAAAACACATACTTCTATTAATGAATCTAACGAGGAGCAAAGAGATGAGTATCAGTGGTGGAAGTTTTCAGATGAGATGGCTAAATTTACGTTACATTATTGTCACCATCTTCGACTTGTTGCAACAACAACATGAAGGAATGGAGACTGCTGCCGATATAATGATGTCTCTGGAAAAGTTGTTTGCTATGAATTTCATGACGACTAAGACAGAGGCAATGACTGCTTTCATGAATCTAATGATGAAACCTGGACAAGATGTGAAAGATCACTTGATGAAATTCATAGCACATCTCAATATTGCTGAACTCAATGGTGGGTGCTGAGATAGATGGTGAGACGAAAAATTTACATGATTGTCAACTCACTATCGGATTCCTTTGATTAGTTCAAATTGGACTACACCTTGAACAATAAGGAATACACCTTGCAAGGCCTAATGCAATATGTTCAAAGCGCCAAAAAGAATCTTGAGAAAGGTAAGGGTCAAGAGATTCATATGGTTGATAAAGTTGTTACTGTTAAGACTCGTCAAAAGGTCAAGAAACAACAGAAGAAAAAGTAACTTGGGTCTAACTAGAAGGGGTTCCGGGAAAGGAAGAGACTTAATGTGAACGAATTCAACTTGCGTTTAGGCAACGGAGTGTTGGTGTCTACTAGTGTAGTGGGAGATATTAGAATCAGTTTAGATTCTTATAGGCATTTAGATTTGATAGACTTTATTATGTACCTCAATTCAAGAGGAATTTAATTTCAGTTTCTTGTTTAAATAAATTTAGTTATTCGGTTACTTTTAATAAAACTTTTAATATTAGTAAGAATGAAATTTTTTTTTGCAAAAGTACATTGGAAAACGGTTTATTCTATTTGCATGGAAATATCTCTCACTTGTTAGACACGGAATCAACAAAGAGTAAAATTATCAAAAGATGAAACCTACCTATGGCATTTGCGCCTAGGTCATATTAACCTTAATAGAATTAAAAGATCGGTTAGTGACAGACCTCTAAGTGACTTAAAGGTTGATGATCAATCAACTTGTAAATCTTGTTTGGAAGGTAAAATGACCAAAAGGTCGTTCAAGACCAAAGGCACAAGAGTCATCGAATATTTAGGATTGATACACATTGATGTGTGTGGTCCTATGAGCATTCAAGCAAGAGGTGGATATGAGTACTTCATTACTTTCACGGATGATTACTTAAGATTTGGCTATGTGTATTTTATGAGACATAATTCGAATACTTTTAACATGTTCAAAGCATTTAAAGCTGAAGTAGAAAATCAGCTTAAGAAACGTATAAAAATCTTGAGGTCTGATCATGGTGGAGAATATCTATCTGGTGAGTTTCAGCAATATCTTATTGATAATGGGATAATTTCTTAGTTTTCTGCACCAGGTACATCTCAACAAAATGGGATGTCAGAAAGGAGAAATAGAACTCTTTTGGACATGGTTAGGTCTATGTTGAGTTATTCAATGCTTCATAATTCTTTTGGGAAATATGCTTTACAAACTACCATGTACATTCTAAACGATGTACCATCTAAGGCGGTTTCTAAAACACCGCATGAGTTATACACCGGGTGAAAGCCTAGTTTACAACATTTAAGGATAATTGGATGTCCTGCGGACATGATAAAAGGAAAGATAGAAAAGATGGAGTCTCGTTCAGAAATATGCATATTTGTAGGATATCCAAAAGGAACAAAAGGATATTATTTCTATAGTCCTTCAGAACTTAAAGTATTAGTTTCAACAAATGCTATATTTCTGGAAGAGGACTATATGAATAATTTTGTTCCTAAAAGTAAAAGTGTCATGAATAAGCTTTCAGAAGATACAATTCCACAAGAGGTTTCACAACCTAGCCCAATTGTAAGTTCCGCACCAATATAAGATCAACAATCTACCATACCTCGTCGTAGTGGGAGGGTTAGTAGACAACCCGAGAGATACATCGGTCTAGGAGAATCTGTAGAGATTCTCCCAGATGATGATGATCCTTATACGTATAAGGAAGCAATGGAAGATGTTGAATGTCACCATTGGCAAAAGGCAATGCAATCCGAAATTGAATCTATGTTCAAAAACAAAGTCTGGTCTCTTGTGGACTTACCTAAAGGGATAAAACCCATTGGGTGTAAGCGGGTATACAAGAGGAAGAGAGGAATGGATGGAAAGGTGGAAACCTTTAAAGCTAGATTGGTAGCTAACGGTTACACATAGAAGAAAGGTAACGGTTATGAAGAAACCTTCTCTCTTGTGGTCATGCTTAAATCCATGGACGTCAAGACAACTTTCCTTAATGGAAGTCTTGACGAAAGCATCTATATGATGCAACCAAAAGGATTCATTGAAAAAGGCCAAGAGGAAAGGGTAGGCAAGTTGCAAAGATCCATATATGGATTGAAGCAAGCATCCATATCCTAGAACATAAGGTTCGATCAAGACGTGAAAAGTTTTGGATTTATTCAAAACCTTGATGAACTATGTGTATACAAAAGGATTAAAGGTGACAAGTTGGTTTTCATAGTTCTTTACATTGATGATATACTACTCATCGGAAACAATGTAGGTGTATTGAAATCAGTAAAAGAATGGTTAGCAAAACAGTTTGATATGAAGGACTTAGGAGAAGCAAGTTATATTCTTGGTATCTAAGTCATAAGGGATAGAAAGAATAGAACGATTGCATTATCCCAAGCTTTATACATAGAAAAAATCTTGTCTAGGTTTTCCATGCAAGATTCCAAGAAAGGTATGTTACCTTTCAAACATGGAATCAAACTTTCTAAGGAACAAGTTCCTAAGAATGAGCATGAGGAGTAATTCATGAGTAGGGTTCCATATGCATTGGCAGTTGGAAGTCTCATGTATGCAATGCTCTGTACTAGACCAAATATTTGTTTTTATGTGGGCATAGTTAGCAAGTTTCAATCAAAACCCGGTCCTGATCATTGGACGGCAGTTAAGCATATTTTCAAGTATCTCAAGTGAACGAGAGATTATATGCTTGTATACTCTTGAGGGGATTTAATTCCCATTGCGTATACAGATTCTGATTTTCAGTCATATTCTGACTCTAGGAGATATATATCAGGATCTGTGTTTACTATTAAAGGAGGGGCAGTCATATGGAGGAGTATCAAGCAATCTTATATTGATGATTCCACCATGGAAGCTGAGTATATTGCTGCATGCGAGGCTGCTAAAGAGGCTGTCTGGCACCACCAATTCTCGATTGACTTGGAAGTTGTTCCTAATGAGAATAAGCATATCACTATCTATTGTGACAATAGTATAGCAGTGGCTAATTTGAGAGAACCAAAAAGTCATAAAAGAGGGAAACACATTGAAAGAAAGTATCACCTTTTGAGGGAAATTGTGCATAGGGGTGACGTGACGATTACCAAGATCGCGTCAGCAGATAATCTAACGGATCCCTTTACAACGGCTCTTCCACAAAAGAGTTTTGATGGGCATCTAGAGAAGATGGCAATGAGAGATATGACACATTTGCTATAGAGCAAGTGGGAGATTGTTGGGATTATGCTCGATAGCAAGAGTATAATATTGTATTTGACAATCTTTTCATATTAATAAAGTGATTTCTAGTTTAACAAATCTTATAGCATTTATAGTTTAATTATTATAATTGTCAAAAGTAAATAATCATAAGGTCAAAATACTATGAGAAAAGAAGAATTGTTCATACATCTAGATATGTATGAGGTAGACACAGTTCTTTAGTTAGTCTTGAACAATATTCACAACTTAAGATAACGGTTGGGCACCTTTATCATGTCAGAATTGTAGATTCTTTTGCTAGCATTTGAGTGGGATCAAATGTGTTATGATGAGTCTAAAATCATTAAAGTGTGGTGACTTTGGGTAAAAGAATCTAATGCACTGGGTGCACTGAATGGGATCACAGTGAATTACTTTATCCAAAACCGTCAATGGATAAAACTTTTCACTAGAAGACAATCGGAGAGTCTATCTCAATTCTGAGATAAATGATGGATTTATGGTTGTAAGTGTTATCATTTGAGCTATCAATGAGTACTATTATATAGCATAGTCTATCATCGATAGTTTGTTGGTATTCATTTGTTAATCAATAGAGGACTTTGTTTATAGATATGGACATCGTGGCTCCATTTATTAAATGAGTGTAGAATATCATCATATGGATGTTTTGAGGTATTCGATTTTAAATCTTAACGTTAAGTTTTCAATAGTGTCTATTGAAACATGGCTTCTGGACAAGTCAAAGTATCCAAGTTCAAACAGTGGTCATATGAGTAAATATGGTAACTTGGAGAGCTATAGGCGGTCTATGAGCTCTTGGCGATTACTGGTATTATTCAAGAGGATAAACTTTCTCCATTAAGATTGTCTAAGGTATGAATGAGCAATATTAACTTATTCTATCTTTATTTAAGAGTTCAATTTTGGTTCTTTGATGGAATGAACTAGAATTAATAGATCGGACCTAAGTGAATCATTTATTGGTTATGATTGGGTTGTGTCTATTTGAGCTTAAATTTAGATCACCCAGCAAGATACCTAATCCACATGAACTTGCATGGATCACTTGATATATTCTACCGGGTCAGTTTATAAGTCCATTTAGAATTGTATTGAGGCATGTAGACTTGTTTCTTTTTGTAAGAGTGGGTCTTGTTCACATGTGAACTTTTTATTTAGGTCCAATGGATTTAATAAAATAAGAAAAATAATATATATGCTCATTTGTGGTCTTGGGCAGCAATGCTAAATATATTAGCTTAATATATTATTTTTAATTTTATTATTTTATTAAATAGAAATTAATTAATTAATTAATTAATTAATTGTTTAATTAAAATTCAAAATATTTTTCCTAGTTGGAGTAGCTCTCCTATTGTCGTATTATTGTTGGTAATATGATAAGTATGAAATACTATATTTGATAAGTATATAAATAATATTAATATATTTATCTAGTCAAATTTGGAAGTATTTGATTGCTATTAAAACTTTAATTGACAATTGGTCACATTAAGAAGTTTTAATTTAGTCACAATTTTATTTTATTCAATAACTGGTTATTGAATAAATACACTATTTGAGTTGGATTATAAGTCTTAGTGTAGAAACGAATTCTTTTTGGAAAAGAATACTTGGTCACCAAGTAAATCCACTCAAGGATAGGATTTTTGTCGACCAAGTAAATCCTTCTTAGGAGAGGATTAGGTCTTCTAAACTAAATACATTAGGAGTCTTGGTGTGTAAAAGAAATCCTTTTTTAAAGAGGATTGAATCCGAATTTTGATAGCAGTCTTTGTGAAGTAGAAATCCTATTTCTATGAGGATTTTTGGCCACATGTATATACTCCTATATATAATTTTGACCAAGCCTTAATTTTTGGTTTGAGAAGTTGTTTTTTATTTGTTTTGTATTGTTATAAAAAAAGCTTCATCTAATTCATTGTGTGAAGAGTTTGGCCAAGCATAGAGAAAAGAGGGAACGTTTTTGTTTTTGATAGTACACTAGTATCCTTTGCATCAAAAAGGTTTTGTGTACAACATCGAATCAAGGTTCACGCGAGTTTCAATCAAATTGATTGATAATTCATAAGTGACTGGACGTTCTTGGTATTTCTCTTGTAGTATTATTGTGACTAATAATGAAGAAGATTTTGTTTGTTTCCATCATCAGGTATACAATTTAAAGAAAGGGAGCCCACTCTCCTAGTGATTCACGTTCGTGATTGGATTGGAAGATCTTACGGATTCAGTTCAACACTAGTTCAATCGTCACAAAACCAAATTAATCTAGGGCTAAGGTTCTTTCTTTTAAAAGGAAATGTTTTTAAATATATCAAAACCAGATTTTACGCTTCCGTTGTGCGATTTTCCCTACATTTACAACCTCAACTAAAACAAATAGCCATGTCGGTATGGCTTTTCGCTTGTCCTCAGTACCAAAGAATTGGGAGACCATTAATATGTACGCAATCTTCAGGGCATCTTCACCATCCACATCCGTGAGCTATTTAAATGCGGCAAACAAAAATTCATATGTCGACCGTTTTTCTTCAAAATATCTATTCAACATAGAACCCTTAACAACTTCTGTTTTTTTCTGGAAATCTTCAGGTAGGGGGCCCATGTTTAGCCCGCTACACATACAAAACTCTTCTCTCTCAAAATGATGTCTCCCTAACCCAAACCATATTTCATCATCCTTTTGTTGGTTGGAAAGAATAATCTTAGTTTTTAGAAGGTTGCAGATGAGCATGTCATGAAAGACAAAGGGTTGGACCAATTCCAAGTAATGGCCAAAAGGCCTTTTCTTAAACCTTTCAAGCATGCCACACCGAAGTAGGACAACCTTCAAATCCCTTATGAGATAATGCTTGTAATGCAAGTTTATTCTTGAGTATATCAAATCCCTATGGTCAGGGAACCGCCAGAGTTTTTTGTTTGGATTAATAGGCATTTGTTTAATAACAAAACAAAAATAAATTAAAACTAAAGGAAAAAAACTATTGATTTTATAACTGTTAAAAGATAAGGAGAATGGAATAGTAAAATTGAGTATTCATATTAATACAAGCAATACAGAAGAAGAATATCACAATGACAATATTTTTTTGCAAGTCAATATATATTGGAAAAGTATCATTTTCTCCCATGACTTTTGTCATATTGTTAAGACTGTTGGAACCCTGTTCACCGGTTACGCAGCGGAACTAGGTTATAAAAATTATATACAATTCATAATCTGTATCTGGGACCAGTGAACTTGGGATCGTAATTATTTTCGGAACTAATACATACAATATGTAAACACAGGAAATTATATCGATATAATCAAGAAGAAAATCTTACCAATGTATGGAGGCTCCTTCACTTTACGATATGCTCCTGTTTGAACCAATCTTACTAACGTTTTGAAGCTCTTTCACTTTACGATGTGCTCATGTTTGAACCACTCGATCTTCCTCGCTATCTCCCGGAACTGGTAACTGCGTGTGGGCGCATCACGGTCTTAGGAACTTGAATGGAGGATGTAGAGAGAATTGAAGAAACTCTTTCTTCTAAGAGAAAATTAACAAGAACAATTCTAGTTATAAAAATAATATATATATATATATATATATATATTGTCACTGTGCAGTTCGCACCACTTCCGTTCAAAACCCAAAAACAAATATATATATATATATATATATATATATATATATATTACCTGATCTCTCTCCTTTTTTTCTGTGTTTGATTCACGCACACAATTTTTTTTTTTATATAAAAAGTCAATGCCCTTTTTTTCAAAAGAAAATTATCTATCTATATATATATATATATAAGTTTGTATCCTATACAAACACTTATATATGTGCACACAACAATTTGCATCCAATGCAATCTCTTGTGTTATAATTGATATATATCTTTTAATTATCCTTTTCAAATATATCTAATATATCAAAAGTGATAATAAGTATTTTAAATTTAAACTTAAATTCAAATACTTAGATAAAAGATTTAGTAAAATTAAATAATCCTATTATTTTATCTTCATCTAAATTCATATATCAACTAATACCTCCAATTAATAGTTAATTAATAATTCATAATTATCAATATAATTAAATAATCTAATTATTTAATTAATTTAACTATTAACTTTTATCAATTAAATAATCTTATTATTTAATTAATTCCTTAATAAATACGTGTCACCTTTGTAACAAAATTAATTGGACAATCCAATTAATTAACCGTGACCCTTGTTACCTAAATCGATCGATCTAGCAATTGGACCTAATGGATCCATAGTATTTTGAGCTCCAATAATCCTCGGAATCATTAATTAAACTCTTTAATTAATATTCCTTGATTATTAACTCCGGTGTTATTCCACTAATAACCCGAAGATGCACTCTCTCAACTGTAGACGCTTTTACACAAACCGATACAACTCGGTGTTCATTGATATAGCTATTACACATGGTTTGATCCTCCACAGTAGTTTAAAATTATAGCTAGGTCATAATATCAATTATACCCCTCTAATTACATATATCCTTTAAGTACCGTTGATTCTATAATGAACAATAAATCCTATTTCCTTACGGAATTAAGAGAGCGCTCATATTGTCTAAGCACTTAATCAACCCTTAAGGGAACTACGATCTACTTCTCACAAGAAGGAGTGGATTCCACTAATGTGTACAAATCTTCAAAACTACAAGCCAAACCGTAATCCCAACATATGGAGTATATTGATCCGGAAATGCATCTGACCTCACCCATGGTATATCAAAGACTACGATTTAACCTGAATGAGTAGATAAGATACTCAGGATTAAAATCACCCACATATAGCCATCATTAGTTGATATATATGAATCTCATCAGTAAACGGATATTCGTGAGAGATTCATATAGGTCATGGCCTAGTCCTATATGATCACATCATACAAGGCGTCTCTATTCCCATATCTCATATTAATGATTCAGGATAGAATCATCGTACATTACGGAATGAACCTCAACTATAGATTAACCAGAAATAAAGTACCCAACTTTATTTGCTATCTATGGACTCTTTAGATTGCACGTCTCTTACTGTTTCCATTAGTATATGACACTCATATACACAGTTCAAGATTACATCTCGCAATCTTAGATGTTAGATAAATACACAAGTTATATAATAAACAACACAACAAGAATGAATTAAACTTTTCCTTTTATTTATTTCAAAAATCCATTTACAAATTACATCTTTAGAGCATAAACCCTAACAATCTCCCACTTGCACTAAAGCATGTGAGGCATGTCTCGTAACCCTTGACCATCTAGGTGACCCAAAAACACTTTAGCCGGTAAGGTCTTCGTAAATGGATCAGCATGATTGTCTTGTGAGGCTATCTTGGTAATGATCACATCTCCTCTCTGCATTATCTCTCTAATGAGATGATACTTTCTCTCTATATGCTTCACTCTTTTATGGCTTCTTGGTTCTTTAGAATTAGCTACAGTACCACTATTATCATAATAAAGTATGATAGGCCTATCCAGATTTGGAATAACTTCTAGATCACTCAAGAACTTACGAAGCCAAATAGCCTCTTTAGTAGCTTCACAAGCGGCTACATATTCGGCTTCCATGGTGGAGTCAGCAATGTAAGATTTCTTGATACTTCTCCACACAATGGCTCTACCACCAAGGGTGAATACTGATCCAGACGTGGATTTCCTAGAATCCCTGTCTGACTGAAAATCAAAATTCGTGTATCCTAAAGGAATAAAATCCTGCCTGGAATACACTAGCATATAGTCTTTCGTTCTTTGAAGATACTTGAGAATTGTCTTGACAATAACCCAATTATCCAATCCTGGGTTGGACTGGTATCTACTGACTACTCCCACAGCATAGCAGATGTCCAGTCTCGTGCATAACATAGCATACATGAGACTACCTACTGCCGATGCATAGGATACACGTCTCATATCCTCAACTTCTTGAGGTGTCTTAGGACACTCTTCCTTAGACAAGTTAACTCTATGCCTAGGTGGTAAATTACCTTTCTTGGAGTTTTGTATTGAAAATCGCACAAGAATCTTATCGATATATGATGCCTGAGATAGTGCTATGAGTTTGTTCTTACGATTCCTTATAAGCTAGATCCCAAGAACATAACTCGTCTCTCCCAAATCTTTCATTTGGAATTGGCTAGCCAGCCAGCCCTTTACATCAAACAACACTCCCACATCATTCCCAATTAGTAGGATATCATCTACGTATAGGACCAAGAAAACTACTTTCTTATCAATGATGCGCTTGTAGACACAAGGCTCATCGACATTCTGCTTGAAGCCATAGGTTTTGATCACATCATCAAACCTGATGTTCCAATATCTAGATGCTTGCTTAAGCCCATAGATGGACCTTTGTAGCTTGCAAACCTTTTGCTCTTGATCTGGAGACACGAATCCCTCTGGTTACATCATATAGATGCTCTCATTAAGATTGCCATTCAAGAATGCAGTCTTGACGTCCATTTGCCAAATTTCATAATCAAAATAGGCAGTAATGGATAAGAGAATCCTAACAGACTTAAACATGGCTACTTGCGAGAATGTCTCTTCACAATCGACCCCCTCTTTCTAGGTATAACCCTTGGCCACTAGCCTTACCTTGAAGATCCCTACCTTCCCGTCTACCCCTCTTTTTCTCTTGTAGATCCACTAACACCTTATGGGTTTTACCCCATCCGGTAAGTCTACAAGATCCCAGACTGAGTTAGAGTACATGGACTCCATCTCGAGATTCATGGCTTTAAGCCATTCCCCTTTATCAGGATCTTCCATTGCATTTTTAAATGTCAATGGATCATCAACACTATCAGTAGAGACAACGCCTTGTCCCTCACCTATACCTAAATAGCGTTCAGGTTGTCTCACAACCCTCTCACTATGTCTAGGTGGTAGTGTATCCTTATCAAGAACCATCTGACACTTAGATGTTTATGGATCAACATTTCTTATTGATGAACCGCTAGTCTCGCCAGGCTCCAACTCATTCAATATAATCTTAGTACAAGGTTTATGGTCACTAATATAACTGTCCTCAAGAAACGTTGCATTTATCGATACAAATACTTTGTAATCTTCGGGACTATAGAAGTGTCCAACTCCGGTCTCCTTGGAGTATCCTACAAACAGGCAGACCATAGACTTGGAGCCTAGCTTTCCAGTTCTGATATTCAGCACGTGTGCTGGACACCCCCATATACGGAAATGTCGCAAACTAGCTTTACTACCATTCCACAACTCTAGGAGAGTCTTAGGAACAGATTTGGATGGCACCACATTCAAAATGTATGTCGCTATTTGTAATGTATATCCCCAAAAGGAATTTGGTAATTATGAGAAACTAATCATAGATCTCACCATTTCCATTAGGGTTCCATTTCTCCTCTCTGTTACACCATTTTGCTGAGGTGTACCAGAAGCTGTGAGTTGGGAAACTAACCCATGCTTGACCATAAAGGTACTCACCTCCACAATCCGATCGCAGTGACTTGATAGTCCTACCTAATTGATTCTCAACTTCAGCTCAAAATTCTTTGAACATTTCAAATGTTTCTGACTTCCTGTTGCATTATGTAGACATAACCGTATCTTGAGTAGTCATCTATAAAGGTGACATAATACTCATAACCACCCCTAGCTTTAACATTCATCTGTCCACAGACGTCTGTATGTATAAGCTCTAGTGGTTCTTTAGCTCTAAGCCCTTTTCCAGTAAAAGGTCTTTTAGTCATCTTACCTTCCAGACAAGATTCGCAGACAGGTAAGGTGCCAACTTTTAACTCACTTAAATGTTTGCTTTTTACTAGTCTGTCTATCCGGTCAAGGTTGATATGACCAAACCTTAGATGCCAGAGATACGTGTCATTATCTGGAGAAATCTTATGTCGTTTAGTTTTTGGTTTTTCAACCTGAAACACTTCGATGTTGAGCAGTGTAGTATGTATTAACGGTCTTAACACATTCAAATTGTTTTCATTAATTTCTGAACAAATATTCAGACAATTTTTTCTAATAATAACAGACTTATTATTAAAAGAAACAAAATATTTTTGTCCTAACAACTTAGAAACAGAAATCAAATTCCGTGTAAATCAAGGAATATAAAATACATTGTCCAACAATATATAATTATTACAAAAACGTAATCTAATTAAGCCCACTGCTTATGATGACACGACATCCCCTGACCCCACACACATTGAAAAGGCTTACTCCTCTAGTTGTGTCCAAGAATCAGTCCATTGTAAAGAAGAATAAACATGGTTAGTGGCCCTCGAATCAACCATCCAAGGTAAAGAAGCATCTTCCACTAAACACGAGTCAAGAACAAGTAAATCATATTTACTTTTCTTGGACTTCTTCTTGCTTTCGGCTTTCTTGGGTTTAGGCTTACCCTTTGCTTGTATGCCTCTCGAAGAGTTCATGTGGCATTTGCAGCAGGCACTAAAGGACATTCCTCTGTAAGCACAAACTTGAGGTCTTTGTTGACCAATATTGCATTAATGTTAAGCTTCCACTTAGTGTAGTTATCACCAGTTAATATGTCGTTTACAAGAATTTAAAGTAATGCAGAAGACATTATTACTGAAATAAATAAAATATTCATTCAGTCATTTATTTAAAACAAGTGCGAGTGCTTTGGCATAAATTTAAACATGATGCATGCACATGTTTAACGAACTAGAACTACCCTAAAACTAGTTACTATACAACGACAATCCAACATACCACAAATAAGTGTCGCCTTAAGGTCGGTCAAGTCTTTGCATGTTGAACCGAGACATTCTTAATCAAATGATATTCTAGAATAACTCTTATTCCATATCATTCAACCATCGTTCATTCAGTCAGATTTTTAATTAACAAACTTAATCAAAACCTTCGTGAGTGTAACCCACCATTTCAGATATCACGAGCTTAACTCGAGAATTGCCGCCTTAGGGTCGGTCAATCCTGAAATAACCTCAGAAATCCTATCCGTTAGGAAGTCAACCTTGGTATTGACCTTTGTGGAAACCCTCCTTAGGGAGGACGAAAGCAAAGCCGTCACGATGCCCCACTCGGATCTCACGGTATTGAACTAATGATGGAGACCGCGGGATATATATGTCATATATCCCTCTCCCACTCACTATTTTAAAATTAGGGTTTTCTATTAACCGTTAATGCACCTAGATTCTACAGGATTAAACGACTAACTTTAATCAAGTTATCTAGCGCATTAACTAATTAGAAACAAATTCTAATTAACTAATAAATTATTAATGATTTTTAACAATTAAAAATCTAATCTATTAGTGAATAATCTTAAGCTTTTGTAAACTATTTACTAAGGTCAGATTATTATGTTAGTTTTTACCAAATTTTAACTATTAAAACTCTAACACTTTATTCGGTTCATTTATTATTATGTAATTAATCATATTAATCCTAATCATAATAAATGACCCTATTAATCTAACTTATTAAACTCTTTAATAACTAGATTAATATTAATGAGAATTACCAAGTTTTCTAACCATTAAAAACTAATCTCACTATTCATAGCCAATTATGTATATTGCCCATTTTAATCACATTAAAAAAATACAAAAAATATCAAGCTATGATGCATGTATGACATATCAAATATATTTGTGTAGGCACATCTAATCTAAATGACATACGTATGCATGATAATGCTTTTATCATCACATAATATAAAACATACATGTATTGACCGAGTACTGTGGATTATTTAACCTAAAAATTGGAATCTAAAATTACAAAAATTTTCCAAGGCATTCATTGGTCTTCTAGTAACTTCAGATATCTTCCAGTTTAATCAGGTCACTCCGATTCATCTCATGAATCCATCTTCACGATTTTTCCAAGTCTTCAATATAGGTTTTTTTTTTTACGATACAATATCAGTAAAAAATATATATAAACAAAAAATAATAATAATACAATCCATAAACCCTAAATCCACAATACCGTATAATTAACGATCAATCATGTTTTTGTAAATTTAAAAAAATATATATACATACAAAAACATCATACAGTCAATTTAAATTGTGCCTACACAATTCATACATAAAGGAGCATCGAAAACAATTTCCTGTTCCGAAAAATAAATTGGCTTTGATACCAATTGTTGGAACCTCGTTCACCGGTTGCCCAGTGGAACTAGGTTTTAAAAATTTTATACAGGTCATAATCTGTATCTGGGACCAGTAAACTTGGGATCGTAATTATTTTCGGAACTAATACATATAATATGTAAACACAGGAAATTGTAATCGATATAATCAAGAAGAAAAGCTTACCAACGTTTGGAGGCTCCTTCACTTTACGATATGCTCCTGTTTGAACCAATCTTACCAACGTTTGGAAGCTCCTTCACTTTACGATGTGCTTCTGTCTGAACCACTCGATCTTCCTCGCTATCTCCCAGAACTGGTAACTGCGTGTGGGCGCGTCACGGTCTCAGGAACTTGAATGGAGGATGTAAAGAGAATTGAAGAAACTCTTTCTTCTAAGAGAAAATTAACAAGAACAATTCTAGTTATAAATATATATATATATATATATATATATTGTCACTATACAGATCGCGCCACTTCCGTTCAAAACCCAAAAACAAATATATATATATATATATATATATATATATATATATATATATATATATATTACTTGATCTCTCTCCTTTTTTTATGCGTTAGATTCACGCACACACAAATATATTTTTTTTGATAAAAAGTCAATGCCCTTTTTTCCAAAAGAAAATAATATATATAAATCCATGTTTATATCCTATACAAACACTTATATATGTGCACACACCAATTTGCATCCAATGCAATCTCTTGTGTTATAATTGATTTATATCTTTTAATTATCCTTTTCAAATATATCTAATATATTAAAAGTGATAATAAGTATTTTAAATTAAAACTTAAATTCAAATACTTAGATAAAAGATTTAGTAAAATAAAATAATCATATTATTTTATCTTCATCTAAATCCGTATATCAACTTATACCCTCCAATTAATAGTTAATTAATAATTCATAATTATCAATATAATTAAATAATCTAATTATTTAATTAATTTAACTATTAACATTCATCAATTAAATAATCTTATTATTTAATTAATTCCCGAATAAATACGTGTCACTTTTGTAACACAATTAATTGGACAATCCAATTAATTAACTGTGACCTTTGTTACCTAAATCGATTGGTCTAGCAAGGAGACCTAATGGACCCACAGTATTTAAGGCTCCGTTAATCTCGGAATCATTAATTAAACTCTTTAATTAATATTCATTGATTATTAACTCCGGTGTTATTCCACTAAAAACCCGAAGTTGCACTCTCTCAACTGTAGACGCTTTTATACAGACTGATACAACTCGGTGTCCATTGATATAGCTATTACACATGGTGTGATCCTCCACTGTAGCTTATAATTAGAGCTAGGTCACAATGTCCGTTACACCCCTCTAATTACATAAATCCTTTAAGTACCGTTGATTCTATAATGAACAATAAATCCTATTTCCTTACGGAATTGGGAGAGCGCTCATATTGTCCAAGCCCCGAATCAACCCTTAAAGGAACTACCATCTACTTCTCACAAGAAGGAGTGGATTCAACTATTGTGTACAAACCTTCCCAGTCACAAGCCAAACCGCAATCCCAACATACGGAGTATATTGATCAGAAAATGCATCTGACCTAACCCATGGTATATCAAAGACTACGATTTAACCTGAAGGAGTCGATAAGACACTCAGGATTAAGATCACCCACATATAGCCATCATTAGTTGATATATATGAATCTCATCGGGAAACGGATCTTCATGAGAGATTCATATAGATCATGGCCCGGTCCTGTATGATCGCATCAAACAAGGTCCCTCCAATCCCATATCTCATATGAATGATTTAGGATAGAATCATCGTACATTACGGAATGGACAGCAGCTATAGATTAACCACAAATAAAGTACCCAACTTTATTTGCTATCTATGGACTCTTTAGATTGCACATCTCTTACTGTATCCATCCGTATATGACACTCATGTACACAGTTCGAGATTACATCTCACAATCTTAGATGTTAGATAAATGCACAAGTTATATAATAAACAACACAACAAGAATGAATTGAACTTTTCCGTTTATTTATTTCATAAATCCATTTACAAATTACGTCTTTAGGGCATAAACCCCAACAAAGACAATGACAGAGTTTCGTCATATTGGTTGTTCTTCCCCCTAAAAACGAAGAAATGTTAAAAACGCCCATTTTGTCACACCTTTCATCCATTTATGGCTGTGAATTTTAAAGTTTAGGGTCAAATGACCATTTTATCATTCAGTTTGCACCATAGAATAACCATTTAACCCTTAAAATATTCATTAAATATAAAATTTATTAAAAAAAACAACATAATTACATTTCTTCTCCGCCCGCAATCATCATCATCTTCATCTTCTCCACCATAATTTAATTTGTATCTATGTTGCCAGAATCCAGATCCATTTATGTAATTGAATAACATAATTACACATTTTTTTTTAAAAAAACACAATTGATTTTTTTTTTTGTAAATCTGGTAAAGATCATTAGCACAATTTCCATCTCTTTCTGTCATCGTGTTCATCATCTTCTCCACTAGACCACTAACATCTCCAACATCCAAACCTTAACCTAATCCATCATAACTCAAACACCAAATCCTAGCCACCAACACACCTCAAAGACCAAACCCCCCAAAATTCAGCCACCACCGTGAACCACTTATCACCACCCCCAAATCAAGACCCAACTGTGAACCGCCCATTGCCACCCCTAAAATCTAGCCAGCCAGCCACTACCCCGTCCACGTAAAAACCCACCCAAAATTCATATTCGAAACCAAGTCGACCCAATTTGAAACCAAATCAAAACCGATTCACCACACACACACAACACATCCATGAATTGAACCCAGAAAACCTAACCTGGATATTAAAAATAAAAATAAAAATAAAAAAACCCACCAATTCACCATTTTTCAGCCATAAAATCCATAAATCATCAGCAAACTGATCCAACCAAATCATCATCTCAAGATCGTACCAGCCAACCAAGTCACCAATAGTACAACACCCACCCACCAACCAAGCCCAGAAACCAAAAACCAATCCCAGACTTGCCACCATTCATCTTCCCCGTCGTCGCCAACTACTCTCAGCGACTCAAACCTTACAACCGTCGCTAGAGAGAGAGGGATTCAAGATTGAGAGATAAAAGGATTCGAGATAGAGATGGAGGGATTTGAGAGATCGAGAGAGAAAAAGAGTGATTGGAGATAACATACCATTTCGTGATCCAGGAGAGATGAAGATTTTTGTTTTTGGTGATGATGAGGTTGAAGGTGAATAGATGAGGAAGATATGTTGGCTATGGATGAGTGGTGGTCAATGATATTGAAGATGAGGATGAGTGGTGGATGATTAATAGTTATTAAAGCTTGGTGGTGGTGGATCTGATGATCTAGGTTTAATTTGGGTTTTCTTGATTAGGATCATGGATCTGGGTTTAAATGGTTGAGTTTTATTTTTTTAATTATTTCTTTTGTTTTTAATTTTTTAATTATTTGTTTAAGATCTGTTTGGGTTCAATTACGTTAATACCCTTTCCATTTAAGGGTGAACATCCCAAATGGATGCAAAATGTAACATAAGGGGCATTTTTAGCATTTTTTTTTGTTTTTTGGGGAAAGAACGGCTAATATGGTGAAACTCTGTCCTCGTCTTAATAATATGACAAAAGTCAGGGGGGGAAATGATACTTTCCCATATATATTTTAATATCTCTAAAAACTTGCTAGCAAACAACAATAGATGCACTTTCCAACCCCTGCCAAGTTAAGAAAGTCTGAGATAAAAATAACCAATTTTAAAGCCCAGGAATTGGATTTCAAGCCTGAGCATTGGATTTCAAGCCCGGGAATCCTTTTTTTCAAGCCCAAGAATCCTTCCTTTATACCCGAGCATTGAAGTTTCAGGCCCAAGAATTTAGTTTCAAGCTCGGGAAGGTTTACTTTCAAGTCTGAGAATTGGACTCTAAAGCAAGGGATGATTGCAACTTTAAAGAGACTTCATCAAAGTAACTTCTAAAGTCGCATATGTCTTTGGCGAACACTTCAAAATCGGGGAAGATGAAAGTAAAATTCTTGGGCTTCAAACTCCAATTTTAGAAAGGCTTCTAAAATTGCACTTTCAAGCCCAAGAATTTTACTTTCATGCTCTGGAATTGGAAATCGTGCTAATGTAACATGAAAATGACAACACAACGATGATGCAACCCAAAACAATGCTTCAAGCCTAGGAATAATTCCTTTAAAGCTCGGGAATCCTTAACTTCAAGCCCGGAAATTGGATTCATGCCCGAGATTTCTTACTTTCAAGCCCGATAATTGGACGTTCAAGCACGAGACTGTTTACTTTCAGTCCCGTGAATTGGACTCTAAAGTATGGGAAATTTACTTTCAAGCCCGTGAATTGGACTCTAAAGCACAAGAATTTTACTTTCAACCCCAGGAATTGGAAAACATGCTAATGTAACATGACAATACAATGACGGTGCAATTCAAAACATTGGAAAGGTAGAAAACATACTTATGTAACATGACAACACAATGAAAGTGCAACTCAAAACACTGCTTCATCCTCACCAAAAGACATGAACATGAGAAACAAAACAACATTCAACAACAATCATCTAGCTAAAACACCTCTAATTAAAAAAAATGGTGCATGTCAATTATTTCATACAAGATTCTAATAATATAAAAAAACAACTATATAATCTATAATCTGACCACTTCAAGAAACATGTTTAGTTGTTTTGTGTTAGTTTTCATTATATAATTAACAAGATTACACGTAAAACCGAAAATAAATGAGCAGGCTTTTGGAACGACATCACACCAAACACATACAAGCTGTGTTGTTGTGCCAAAATCCAACAAACCCTCTTACATTCTTAAGCTAATTATTCAATCCAACAATCGCTAAAATCACCTCATTGATAAAAAAACAGAGAAATACAGTAGCAGTGAAGTGCAATCAAAAATCCATATACAAATTTAAACATTCAAATTAACTCACTTTGAGAAAGTCAGATAATTAGAGAAAAACTACAAAACTAAATTGAACCAAAGCAGTGGAAACGAATAGATGCAAAACAAAGAAAACAACAGTCAGCAGAAACTAGTTGTGTCCTTAAAAATCATTACTATAAGTCTATAACAAAAAAAAACAGTGACATAAAGAACTCTTGAAGGTTTTTGCACAATAATTACCTTGAAGGTCGATTGGGTTGAAGATCGTTGAACTCTTGAAGGTCCAACAAGAAATCTTCACATGAATCAATTTTCAACCTAAAAGACAAATCCTGACATCAAAACCAGACCATAAATATGTAACAATCAAGAAACAAAAACACGAATAAGAAAAGTGGAAATAGAATAAAATATCCAAATCAACACTTCATGTTAACAAAACCACCAAATCAAAACCAAGATTGCTCAGCAATTATCATATAAACATCAAAGAACTAAGTGAGAGCTAATAAATCAATACAGCTAATTTAAATGATGAACTTGACTATATTCGGTTTGTTGATCATTGAGCATATCAAAGCCTCCTCCCAAGAAAGTTCTCCCTCATAGCACATAACTTCACCATAACATCTTTCATCTCCATAAATTTTTGGTGATTATCTTGATAGTCAACAATAATGTTTGTCTTGCTAGAATTTCCACAAGTCAATTACTAAGTAGTCTGTCACACCACAGATATGTAAAATTATCACTTTAACAAAATCATCAAGAAGAGACTACAATCACATACAGCCTTGGAGTTTCTATTGGAATGCACATTTTAGCCTTGCAGTTTTGTTGCTAGAATTTCTACAAATCGGTTTTAATTGTCAATATATATATATATGTTATAGATAAATTTTATCCTATGAACACGTCATCAAACAAAGAGGATAAAATGTCAGGTAGACATCCAGAGAGACATTCAAAAAATATCCTACAAGATAGTGCCGAAAAAAGAGAACCCGAGTAAGCATATATTAAATGAAACCTACTCGGGATAAGTTAACAACACTCGGGACTGGTTAAACAACGCATCCACTCGAGCTTAAACGACGCTACTCGGGACCAACAAGTGTTATTCTTACTCGGGATAAATGCGACCCGAGTAAGAAACTTGGTGCTTAATTCACATGGATCCAGTCATTAAATACGCGAAGATATCCATCAGGAAGAATCCAAAAGAGAACAGAATACTGAGCTAGAAGAAGCCTCAATCAGGAAACAACTTGATTTCACTACAAAGATTACACTCTTATAAGGAAACAAGTTCAAGTAAAACTGCAATACTGGAATCCCACTCGATTTCCATAAGAGACTCCGAAACAGGAAAGAAGACAAATCAACCTCAAGCAAGTAACCGAATCACAATTAAATGTAAAGATCTTGTATTACTTGTACAATGCAGATTAGGGTTCTATAAACATATAAATAGACCCATAATCTGCCCAAAAAAAAGATATGGGCAATATAGCATACACAACAAGCAACAGAAAAATACAGAGAAAAGAAAGAGAGATCGAGAGCTTGTAAACATCATAATTTCATATTGGATTTTGGCTCGGTTGACCCATCAACCACCCGTGGATGTTTCTCCGGTCATCAGAGTTTTACCACGTAAAACTTGTGTCTTTGTTACTCTCTCTGAATCTCTTTCTCTTTGAATTAATAGCCAAAATTCAATCCTTGTTGGCTTTTCTGATACAATCCAGAAATCGACATCAACAATATATATTGTTTTAAATTTAAGAGGCAAGATTTTTCACAACTTGGTTTTATTAAAGTAGCTTGAGTCAATCAAATTATAGTGTGTCAATCAAAGAAGGTTGAGTCAATCAATTCTGTAAATTATAGCCTCACCAGCACAATCATTGTTAACATACACAACTATCAAACTAGTACAAGCCACAACATTCCAATTGGGAACTTCATCAAACACTTTCGACCCAGATTTCATAATCCTCACAACATACATATGTATTAAGCAAAGAAGTAGACACAAACACATTCACTTCAAACCCAGTTTCCAAAACATGATTATGAGCCAACCTTGAAGTTTTCTACCCAGATTTCATAATCCTCACAACATGCATAATCGTCAAATCGTTTTTGACTTTCAATATAATGTTTGAAGAGTAAAAATAACACTCATTTAAGATTGAGTCCAAAAAACCAACCTTGAAGTTGAAGTGTTGAAGAATTGATAACATCGCCCATGTTGTCAACTATACAAGAAGTGCCACCACAACCACCAGATTGCGACCGTTTCTTCTTCAGATTCAGTGACTTCTTTATCTTGGTTAGGGATTCAGATTGCAAGTGGGTTTTGGGATTTCACTGTTCTCGTTCCTTCTTCTGGCTGACCTTTCGTCGAGCAGTGGACGTCTTCTTCTTCGTTAGATACAATGTCTTTTTATTGGTTAGGGAGAGATTAGAGGGTCTATTGCAAATGTCAGGGTGGGTTTAGTTCTCAGATTGCAAGTGTGGTTAGTTCTGGTGGTGGGAAATGCGAATAACGATGATGAGGAGAAATGGGTACTTTTGACTTAAATGAAATAAGTCAGGAAAGTCTCTTTAAAGGGCACTTTGGTAAGTTCATCTTTCTCTGGACATTTTTGGAAGTTTTTTCAAAGGTGGACATTTTTTCTCTTTGAAACATAGGAAAGGTCATTTTCTTCTATTCCCATAAACTTTGCAGATCTGTTACGATCTCAATGTGGAGATCGAACCAGATCCCCTCCAAAATGGAGAGGACTATTAGGGCGAAGAAAGGCACGGTATCGGTGGAGCCAAAGATTTTTTAGGGTTGTTTCAGGTGCGATGAGTATTGCAGCAGAGGTAGAGCGTTGTAGCTCTGGTTTTTAGTTGTGGGTTAGATTGGTAATGTTTTGTTCACTGATTACTACAGAAAACTGAAATTATGTTTGAAACAAATGGAGATATGGATTTAATTAATATGGCTTTTGATGAAAAATGGATATTTAATTTGGTACAACCAGATCTCTCCAACTATATATGTTTGTTTTTGAAAGGGAAATTCATTTATCCAAAAAAGGATTACACTAAAGTAGGGCAACCGCACTTGGTGGAGCCTCCTCCATGGCTCCATCCAAAAGAAATCTCCATTAGAAGATAAACTAAGCTTGGAGCTACGTTATTGGCCAATCTAGGGACAATTTGGAAGACTTTTTACAAATGAATGATCAACCCAACATTAGAGAGGGGAGGACTGCCTGAGTTTATTAGCTTCCGAATCAATTGCTAGATGGGTCATACAGCCAAAAATTAAAAATAAATGTAGAAAATTATGAACATAAATTCAAGGGAATAAACATGGGGCTTAAAAATAAATGGCACTATTTCAGAGGGGTGTTGTTCAAATATCACCAGTTTAGTAATGTAAGTTTAAAAGGCATCATTTAAGGTAAAGAGATAAGAATACCCCGATAAAATTGAAAAAGAGAGAAAATTATCATTCTGTGAGTCTGAGAAAAGCAACAGTGAGGAAGAAACCGACGACAAGGAAATCGACGGCTAGGAAATCGACGGCTAGGAAATCAACGGCTTATTGACCGGAACGAGAATACAGTACATTTCGCAGCAATTGACAGAGGTAAGTTCAGTTTGTTTTATTTATCGATTTGCTGTTCATAACTTATCATTGCATTTTAGACTTGTTATGTTGATTGAAATTGTAGATTAGGGTTGACATTGGTTGCCGTTTTAGTTTGGGTTTGAAATGAGGTTCAATATTCAGGTATCAAGAATTTGTTTTTTTAAAAAATGAAAGCAAATCGAGAATATTTCAAGCGAGATCGAGGAAAATTTTTAGAAAGATTCGAGGAATTTTATCATACGACCGAGCTTATTTCTCAAAGGGTCGAGAACCTTTTAATAGCATCGAGAATATTTTTAAAGGATCGAGAAATTATTTAGAGCGATCGAGAATATTTTCCTAACGACCGAGAATGTTTTTCAAAGTGATCGAGCTTTTGTTAAATGATCGAGAATATTTTTCAAAGAATCGAGACTAAATTAAAAGGATCGAGAATTTTTTCAAACGATCGAGAATAATTTTGTAATGATCGAGAATGTTTTTGAAAGGGTCGAGATTTTTTAAAATGATCGAGAAGATTTTTCAAAGAATCGCGAGGTTTTTCACAGAATCGAGACTATTTTCAAAGGATCGAGAATTTTTTCTAACAGTCGAGAATGTTTTTGAAAGGGTTGAGATTTTTTAAAATGATCGAAAAGATTTTTCAAAGAATCGAGAGGTTTTTCAAAAGATCGAGAATGTTTTTAAATGACCGAGAAAGTTTTTCAAAGGGTCAAGATTTTTTAAAATGATCGAGAAGATTTTTCAAAAAATCGAGAGATTTTTCAAAGGATCGAGAATGTTTTTAAACGATCGAGAATGTTTTTCATATGATCGAGATTTTTTAAAATGATCGAGAAGATTTTTCAATAAATCGAGAGGTTTTTCAAAGGATCGAGACTAATTTGAAAGAATCGAGACTATTTGCAAAGGATCGAGAACTTTTGCAAAGGATCGAGAATATTTTCAAAGTATAGAGAATTTGTTTCAGACGATCGAGAATATTTTTTAATTTTTTTGCAGTTTACTGATGTATTTTTTTGTGACATTGTAGATGACGAGCAAGTTGAAGGAATTGCTTAAAACTCTAGAGGGAGATTGGTTCAAGGGAAAATTGACCTGACACGACCATTTTAAAGCCCTTGCCCGTATAGACGATGTACTTAACAGGATCCCTGAAGAGTTTGTTGTTGAGGATCAGCGTCGGTTCATGGCCTTCTGTTTTGGGCATTTTATGTCGATGCACCGGGAGCTGAAGTTTTCGGGTGGTGTTATTCATCAGCTGTTGTTACGAGAGTTGGACCATGACAAGCCGACATATGAGATGTGGTTCTTGTTAGGGAACCATGTGGTCAGGTTTTTGAAGGTGGAATTTAGCCTCATCACCGGATTACATTTTCGAGTCGTACCGGACACGAATATATATGTTGCAGTTGAGAATGGCATACATCAACGGTATTTTCATGCACATGATGAGGTATCGTTAGATGACTTGAGGGTTGTTTTTACATGCAGAGAGTTTCAACAAGCGTACGATGCTGTGAAGTTGTGCCTCATTTACATGTTGAACTGGATATTGGTGGGGGTGGATGAGAGATTGAAGATTTCAGTTTGGCAGTTTCGGTAGAGGACCTCAATGCCTTCGATGCGTTCCCGTGGGGTGCCCACGTCTATAGGCATTCTATATTTTCATTCAAGCATACGTTACCGCGACGTTGTGAGGAGAGACGCCAGCAGTCACAGGGAGATGTTAGACATTCCGTGGAGGGGTACAACATCTACGGTTTATCATACGCTCTTTTGGTAAGAAATTTGATTTCCTACATGTACATCCAAAAATGTTTTTGATTATAACTGTACTTATCTTTGATGCAAATATTTGCTTTCGAGGTGATCCCCAACTGGGCATCGATTTCAAGACTCGAAGGGTTACAGACCTTTGTCCTCGTATGTTGAAGTGGGAGTTGACGAAACAACCCAGAGGGAAGAAGCTGGACAAGATTTTTAGTCTAGGGTAATTATTTTATTTGTTAATCGTATGTTATATTACTTACTATAAGTAACAATGACATTCATCTAACTACGCTTTCAGATGTCTGCGAGGATGAAAATCGTGCCGACAACATCTGAGGCGGTGGCACCGTACTTTGCAGGCCTAAGTGAGGGGGGAGCCATTATGTGCAGGACGACGGGGTTCACCTTCCTACTGTCCCTAATCCGACTAGAAGTGCAGTTCATCCAGATAAGGAGGGTGGGGGTCCGACTATAAGTGCAGGTCCATATTTCAATGGCATGGATACTGGCGGATCTTCACTATCTCCTCGACGAGTGAGGCGTAGAAAGGTTCGATTTACCACCTAAGGAACGGATGCCGATACAATGGATTCCCGTGCAGGCGTTGGACTTGATGGGGAGGTAAGTTGATATGGTAGTTTTGTTTTTATTAACATGATCTGTTGATTATTTTAGTGTTAACAATGTTGCATGATTTCAGTCCCGTTTAGAACATCAGTTGAACGAGTTACGTGAAGCCTTCCGAAAGAGTGAGGATGATCGACAACAACAGCATCGGGAGTTGCTGGATTTGATCTGGAAGAGCGATGAGGATCTACAACAACAACATAGGGAGTTGCTTGCATTGATCAGGTGCTTTCAGGGCTTCAGGCCGCATATGTATAAGTATACAGAGGATCCACATACCGGAGGGGCAATTCTGGAGATTATGGCTCAGTCTCCCCCTCTCCCTCCTGCTCATAGCGATTCGCAGGCTCCCCCTCCAACTCGGAGCAAGCAGCAGGCTCCCCCTCCACCGTCCAATTAGGAGCTGGCTCCCCCTCCACAGACGACCGAGCAGCAGGCTCCCCCTCCCCCTCCACCTACAACCAAGCAGTAGGTTCATCTTCCCCCTTCATCTCAAAACGAGGAGTCGGTCCCCCATCCCCATTGGAGCGAGGAACAGGCACCCGCTTTACCTCCCCTCAAATAGTCAGCCCCCAATCCCCCTCTGAACGAGGAGCAGGCGCCCCCTCCACCTTCCCTCTAGCAGCAGGCTCCCCCTACCACGTCCTCATCTCAGCATACCCCGGCGGGCAGAGTTTGACAGTAGAGGTGTGTACTGAAGCGCAGTTGGTAGTTGCTTAGTCTGTACACAGATCTGTGCCGACCTAAGAGCCCGAGGGTAATACTAGAGGGACCTGAGCACGTATTTAATCCCTAGGGACTAGTGGACGGTGACAAGTTGAAGGCTTACCTAGCCTTCAAGAAGAACATAAACGGGGAACTGTAACTAAATTTATTTGTTTTTTAGGTTGCAATTTTTCTTCTTATGCATTATATAAATGTGTAGCTGATGGAACATTAATGCAGACGTGATGTTGATTTGCTGGAGCTGGTTGATGTTGTGTGGTTCCATCGGTCACAGATCAACTACATGGATGTTGATTATGAGGTACGTGGGACCGTAAATTCTATTTATAGTATTTGTTTTAGATGTGTAAGCCTCCTAACATATCTTTACGTGTTTATATTCTCAGCATATGGACGCGTACCTCTATATTCTTCGAAAGTGTCAACGGGTTTTCCCGAATGTGTACAGTCAGATGGTCAACCTATTGGACTCACAAATTTTTGTAAGTACTGAAATTAGTAATGATTATGCATGCTTGTAGATTTGTATGGAAAACATTAATAACTTTGAGTTTGTGTTTCTACAGTCATTTATGGAGCACCAGTACAGGAAAATGATGCATCGTGATTCTCACGGGCAGATCACCCCGAGGCGTTGGAATTTTTTGAGGTCGTGGTGGAAGGATGACAACCTTACGAAGGTGCTTGGGGTGCCCCAATTGGATGTCGTCGGTGGCACAAGGTTGACATGGTAAGTGTTACTTGACATGGTTTGTAATTTTATATATAAATGTCTTTGTACATCCTAACACATGCTGTTTACGTTTACAGGTCCTGATACCGTGCAACATTGAGGGTAACATTGGCTACTGGTGACTCTGGACCTCACGTGTGGGAAGATGTTTATAGTCGACCCCTGGAGATACGAGGTCCCAGCTCATATCCGGAAGCAGCGGATAGCCTCGTTGTGCTACTTTGTGCCCTCGATGTTGCATCAGGCTGGGTTTCATACTGCACTACTGGCTGGACTTCAGAAATTTGAGAAGACAAGTAAGCCCTTTGATGTCAGCATGGTGTCGGAAAAACATGTTCCCCAGCAGAAGAAATCGTAAGACATTTCGTAATAGTAACTTTAAAATTTTATTATTATAAACCTAATATTTTATTAACGCTTGTTAATGTGTCCAATTGCAGGGCAACTGTGGTCCCCACACGTTAAGATTGATCGAGTACTTACTGGCGGACAGAAAGGATTTCGATTGGTCGAAAGACGATATGGGGATCATTCGGGAGAAGATTGTCGTTGAAGTATTTGCAAACTCCCGGCCCGTTTAGATTTATGTAGTTATTCATGTGTATACATACCAATTATTTTGTATATGTACCAATTATTTTGTATATGTACCAAATATTTTGTATATTTACAAATTCTTTTGCATATGTACCAATTGTTTTGTATATTTACCAATTGTTTTGTATATGTCCCAATTCTTTTGTATATTTACCAATTCTTTTGTATAAAAATGTTTACATTTTTATATATACAAATCATATTTAAATACAATTTCATTTCAGTCTCAAATCAAATTTAAATACAATTGTATTTTAGTTAATGAACAAGTCATACGAGTTCAAATTATCACAATGTCATCATGATAACGCCTCAAATCATTCCACGGTGGAGTCTCTAGTAGGGCACATCTGTCTGTTGTGACCAACCGTATGACAGATACTACACTTGCGTCTGTATTCCTCAGGAATAATTGTGCTCGGACCGTCATTACTCAAAGCTGGGTTAGAACATCTCCTCAAATTATGCCCTGGTTGTCGACATCGTCTATAATTCTGTGTAGTTGTTCTCTCTGAAGATGAGTTATGTCATGAAGCCCTCGGTCGGCCTGCTTGTCTCCTGGAGCTTGGATTCAAAATGACTCTCTCAGCGATGTCAGATGGCACAATCCAAGTGGAAGGATGTCCAACCGCCATAATAGGAACCGAGTACGCATCAATAAGTGTTTGTCGCTTGTAGTAGTTCGCACAGAGAGATGTGAAATCCATGTTTCGGTCCCTGTAAAAACATTGAAAACGATAGGATTCACGTTTAAGTAATATTAACCGTACATAAAATTGTATGATGTACCTTACGGCAGCGAGAGCGTGAGAACATGGAAGAAGGTCCAATTGGAATTTGTTGCATATGCAGGTCTTCCGGGCTAAGTCAACTGTCCACTATTTTTCAGCCCGCTTCATCGAGAATATGTTCCAGTCAACTGGATTAACGGTCATAAAATTGCACTTATCAACACGTTTCAGGATCACAAGATGTGCTGCGTCGGTCAACTGATGACGCATGGACTGTGTAGCCCTATGCCGATCGTGAAACCAACGTTGTAGCATATTCCTAATGAACTCTACCAAAGTCAACATAGGCAGTTGTGGTGCAAATTTAAGGCATGAGTTTATGCATTCTGCAGCATTTGTTGTCATGACCATATACCTTCTGTCAAGGCAGTGTACACGGGACTACTTGTATGGACCGGTATCAATTACATATTCATATGTATTCAGGTGCAAGTTTCGTAACTCTTCCATGTGCCGGTTATATTGCAACTCAGTGTACGCTCGGGCTGCTTTGTCCATTATTGCGGCAACATCCTTTCTATGATATCGCTTCTTAATATTTTCATAAAAGTGCCAGCAACATATGGTATGGGTGGCATAAGGGAACACTTTAGAAATCTCTGCTTCAATGCATGCATGTCGATCAGAAATGAAAGCCAAATCATCTATATTGCTGAGGGCTCCTTTCAAGCAATCCAAAAATCACTCCCATGATAGGTTGTTTTCCGAGTCACCGTACCCAAAAGCAATTGGATAAACCTATTCATTCCCATCTTGTGCAGTTGCAACAAACATTGTGCCCCCAAATCTACCCTTTAAATGGGCACCATCAATGGAAATAACTGGAGGCATACACCTCTGAAATCCTCTGACTGAGGCACCCAACGACATGAAAAAGTATAGGAATTTACCATTTTCATCGTACTGTAAGTCAGTAATCGTTCCAGGATTTTATTGTTCCAACACGTAACCGAATGATGGCAGCAGTTGGAAGCTTTCCTCATACGTTCCATAGGTCAGTGACAATGCATAATCAAGGGCTTGATGTGCATTACTGTACATTATTTGAATGCCATACATTGTTTTCATGTCGGCGATTATGTCTTTCGGACGCATTAGTCGACCATCATGTTGCTGCAATGTAGGTGCAACCACTTCTCCAATTATGACTGCACTAGCTTGTCGATGGCGGCGGTGAATCTACTCCAACGGACAAGTGTGTTCGTTGATAAAATTTCTTACTTGAAAGTATGTTGCTTCATCTCTCGTAACCGCTCTTAACTTCAACGTACAATTGTCCATCAAACAAACCAGATGTAATGTTGTCTTATTTGACCTTTTCACCTTCCACTCGAAGTTGTGCCGCATTGCAAAATGCCCAGCCAATCTCTTCAAATCCTTTTTAGTAGGAAAAAATTGACCTTTATATATCATGCTGGTAGGTTCATCTTCTACCAAGTTCCTTCTTCCACCCATACCAAACGAGTATGATTCTGCTCCTAAATAACCCATGTTCTGGCATTCTCATAATCAGCTGGAGTTACATCATGCCGGACCTCAGATGTCCCAGCTATATGTATTGCAGTGGAACTACATATGTGTACAAGTCTTGCACGTCTTTCCATTTCGAACGGTTCTTCATCTTCCTCATTGTTCACTACATTATGTACCAGATGCAAATTTGGCTCATTAGCCACCTCATGGATTGGTAAGTTATGAGGTTCATTGTTCCACTCATTGTACATCTCATTGTATTGGTGGTTGTACTGCCCAGCATTCATTTCAATATGACAACCGAAATCATCGTCTAATTGAGCTCCAACTATATCACCATGGTCGGTTACTTCTGTTGGGACACCACATAGGTTTTCCCTACCGTCAATCCCACTTCTTTCTGTGAACAATTGATTGCTTTCGCCTGAAGATCAAAAATGTTGGGTGTTATCATGATGAGGGATTTCTTTACCGATGACACCTCCTGCAGCGCTCTCAATTAAACTAACATATACTTTAGGGATCACCCTATCTTCCCCTAGCATAAACAAAATATCGGCGTCATTTCTTATAAATGTGTGACATGTTGTCCCGGGAACGATTGATATAGATTGTAGATCAGCAATGTATTTGTTCACATCGTACTTCACAATGGTTTGTACTATCGACACCAGCTCTTCGTAAGTCATATTTCTGGACACATACATTCCTTGGTTATCAGAAACAAGAAACCTATGACTTCCATCAGGTAATTGCTCCCATCAACTGTTGTAAGAAATTAATAATCTAACCCGATCCATTGTCCTGTGAAAATCATCATCACAAACAATTATTAATAAATAAATAAAAGTTACTTTTACAAGTACTAAAAATTACAAAAATTTCTCAACTGTAACAGATTAAGAACATGTTCTTCGGAATCGAGCTTTTTTTTAATGGATCGAGAACATTTGCAAACATATCAAACTTTTTGGAAAGGGATCGAGAACATTTTCTAAGTGATCGAGCATTTTCCAAATGGATCGAGTACTTTTTCTAAGGGATCGAGAACTTTTTCAAAGGTTCGAGAATAATTTAAAACGGGTCGAGAACTTTTATAACGGTTCGATTCGAGAACTTTTATAGAGAATATTTGTCAAATTATCGAGAACTTTTATCAAGGGATCGAGAACTTTTAACAAGGGAACGAGAACTTTTAACAAGGGATCGAGAACATTTCTAACGGTTCGAGAACTTTTTCAAGGGATCGAGAATATTTGTCAAATTATCGAGAACTTTTATCAAGGGATCGAGAACATTTTCTAAGGGATCGAGAACTTTTTCTAAGAGACCAAGAACTTTTTCTAAGGGATCGACAAATTTTTTAAGGGATCGAGAACGATTTTAAGGGATCTAGATTATTTGTCAAATTATCGAGAACTTTTATAACGGTTCGAGAACTTTTGTCTAGGGATCGAGAACTTTTCCTAAGGGATCAAGCATTTTTTATGGAGCTTTTTTCAAACTAAACAAAACCTCGTTCCAATACAAAATAAGCTCGATTCATCTTTAAATATTCTCGGTCACACCAGAAAAAAGCACGGATGTTTTCCATTTTCATACATTCTAATGCAGAATCTGAAATGGATACATTGTTATCGAGTAATGGATACATTGTTAACCCACACATAAATGAATGCAAAATATCTGAAATGCATAAAAGAAATTTAAGTGAAGATCATAAATATTTGTTACCTTATAGTGCAGAATCTGAGAGAGAACTTTTTTAGAGATAGAGTCAAGTTTTTCAAACAAGTTTTTTAGGGAGATACCAACGAGTTCAAAAAGTTGCTTTTTAAAAATTAAAGTTTATGGACAATTTGGGTAGTTCACCATAATAGGTGCCTTTTAAACTTAAGTTATTAAAAGGGTGACATCATCACAACACACCTTAAAAAAGGTGACATATCTCACCATTTCCATAATAAACATATCCCGAATATGAATATCTCATATAGTCATATAGATATTTGAAAATTATTAGAATATAAGCAACAAATATTATATAGTTGATCAATTTAATACACATATAGCCAAAAATAATACAAAAATATTTTGAAACTTTACATGATAAATACTTAAAGAATTCATAAACTCTTACTATTACATAGACTTGGTAATGGGTCGTGTTATTATGAATTCGTACCGTTTCATGTTTATGTCGTGTTAAAATTGTCCCACCCAAACATGACCCGTTAGTTTAATGGGTTTAAATATAAAACCCTAAACCATTTGTTAAATTAATGGGTAACCCGATCCGACCCTATCCATTGTAAAATACTATATTTGAAATTTATTAAAAAGTTGTAAATAAATAGTACTAAATCACGATCAAACTCATAGAATCAAGACCACTATAGACTCTAACATTCTGTCGAAAACATATTATTTTAAGAAAAATAAAAATAAACAACTTGAAAATAAAATCTAACATGACTTTCATAAATCTTTATTATGTTGCGATAAGAATCTCAATCTTCACATATGCTTACAAATGTTAAATTGCTTGTGTTAGAAGACGACTACTTTTAGGGTTTAGAATATAGTGATAGATCAATTTGTAGTTTTAGAGTTTTTAATTTAATTTTTTATTTAATTATTAAAATATATCCTAATGTAATTATAGAGAGATTCTTCTTACAAATTCAACAACTTTAATGAATATATTTACTAATGAGTCATAAATACAAATATTTTAAAAAAAAAATCATAAATTTATATATATATTAAAAAAATCTTTATATTAATGGGTTATAACGAATTAATAGTTTTTCAAAGGTGAACCCAAAACCAACCGATTATATTATGGGTCTTAATGGATTGACCCATTAACAACCTAATCCGATAAACTAAACCCGTCAATCGCTAGTTTCGAATGAGTTTGGATCATGTTAATGGGTCGTATGAAATTTTACATGGTCTACTATTACATGTCCTCAAAAATAGATGTCCTCTGTTTATATATTACTATATTGCATCCCACTCGATGTGTGAAAATTATAAAATGTAACGCAACAATAATTTAAATAGTCATGATTTAATTTATTGGTCTAAGATATTGTATTCATTGGTAATGAAAAACAATCATGGGGCATTTATCTCGATCTATTTCTTTGACATCTCCAACATAAAATTCATTAATGGTCAAGTCAAATCTTCTTATGTGGTATGTTGATGCTCTATGATAATCTAGTATTCATCAAGCATTTAAGGAAAAATGTATGATATAATAATAGTAATAATCCTCATTAAATTATAATTTGTCAAAACAATTCTCATTAAATCTAGAAAATCAACCGTTAATTAAAAAAATTGAAGAGTTGAAGAATATAAAACTGGATGGCTGAATATAATATTTTTTTAAAAAGTAATAATTAATGGTCAGGCATTCTCATGCCGACACGTGGTATATTAAGGCTCCAAAGAAATGAGAGTCAATCTCATAGTTAATGGAATAATGAATAGAATGAAGAGTTAATTCCATAACTAATAAGATAAGGAATAAATTTTCTTAATGAACCAAAAACAATACAATATAACTTACAAAAAAAAAATTATATATATTACAAATATTTAAATAATTAACAATACTTAAAAAAAAACTAATTAATACGAATTTATGGCTTATTGGCAGAAAACAATTATGGTTTGTCTTTTAATCTTACCAAATATATAATGCAATACTTCAAAAAATAAATTACTTAATATTTTAAAATAAATTTATTCACTATCCAACTAATTATAAAACTGCCTTTTGATTACCTAAAGATATGTGATTTATGAAAAAATATTGTATTATTAAAACTTAGAGTAATGCTAGAGGTCCCAATTTTTTTTTTCCAAATCCTGTCCCAAATGATGTGGCACGTGAGGTGTCAGCATCTTATAAATCATGAGATTATGTGGTGATTGATGTGATATTGACACTTCACGTGCCGCATCATTTGGGACAGAATTTGGGACGTCTAGCATTACTCTAAAACTTAATACACTTAATAACTAAATAATGTAATACTTAAAAAACAATTATTGCTAGTCTTTTAAACTTAGCAAATAATGTAACACTTCAAATAATAATAATAATAATAATAATAATAATAATAATAATAATAACAATAATCCTTAATAATAAAAAAATCAATTATGATATTGGTTTAGAGAATTTATTCACTATTCTATTAAGGGATTACCTCTTGATTATCTTCTGATATGTTATTTATGGGAAAAAAATTTATTAATTTTTTGCAATTATTAATAACTACTTACTAGCAAAAGCCTTATTGCTCTTTGAAACTCAATTATACTATATTTTCTAAATATAGATATAATAATATATTATTCATCAAAAATTAAAGGAAGAATATATGATTTAATAATAGTAACAATTCTTATTAAATCTAGAAAATCAATTGTGAATTGAAAAACTGGAGGGTTGAATATAATTTAAGAATATTAATTAATGGTCAAGTCTTCTCATGTTGACACATGGCCTGTTGAGGCTCAATAATAATATATTATTCATCAAGCATTAAAGGAAATATATAGGGTTTATTGATAATAATAAATTTAGTAATAAATTTCATTATATTTAGAAGATCAACCGTTAATTAAAAAAAATAAGAGTTGAATATAATAATGAAATGTTGAATATAATTTTTAAAAAAACTCATTAATGGTCAAGTCTTCTCAAAGCTATTATAAGATATTATATGGATATTTTAATTTGTTTTGTAAAGTATTTATTTATTACCATTTATAAAAATAATTAAAATTCAATAACATTTATTTTTAGGAATAATCATAATGTATTTAATATATATTTAATTCATTCTAAACAACTAAAAATAAAATAAAACCAAAAAGAGATATATATATATATATATATATATGGGTAATTTTTGCAATTAATATATAGCTTATAATCTATAATCCGTGGATTTTTTTTTTTTTTGATAAGGTTGTTAGGGGTGCTAACCTAACATTTTAGTAAAGAAAAAAGAAAGAGAACAAAACATAACAGAAAACTAAAGAAGAAAACAGATCAACAAAACCTAAAAGAAGATCTGCTACAAAAATCATTGAAAATAAAAGGGTTGCAAAAATTCGTAGCATTCCACCACCATGTAGGAGAGATGACACTGGGGCTCCTATAAGCTAAACTATCTGCAGCTTGATTACCTTCTCGATAAATATGAGTCATAGTAAAATTCTTGTGAGAGATTAAACTCAAACACATATCCCAAGAGGAGCACCAATTCTAAGGAACCTAACGAGACCTAGAACTAAGGATATCCACTACAAAAGTATAATCGCTCTCAAACCATAACCGACGCCAGCCAAAAGTCGAAGCATAATCAATAGTGTAAACGGCAACAGCCAATTCAGCCTCAAAAGCAAAGCAAACACCAAGAGGAATAGTAAAACAACCTTTAATGAAACCCATACATGTGCGAAAAACCTCTGCACAACCAGAAAGACCAGGACTACCAAAAACAGCCCCATCCGTGTTAACCTTAAGACAACCCGTCGGGGAAGGACACCAATTAACCTCTTAAATACGAGGAGCCTTGAGAGGGCGACCAGAGACATGAAGCCGTTGAAGAATCTGAAGCTCATCCACTAAATTCTTCATAGTACCAGATTGAAGAGAGTTTGCCTCGTGAACAGAATGCCAAAGCAGTGAAAGAGCATCAGCAAAGACAATCTTACCACCCTTAAAAAAAGCTTTATTCGAAAGAACCACACCACCCAGAAAACCGTGATGATAGAAACCCGCCAGAGATTTTTCAGTTGAGTGCTAAATACAACTCTCATTGCCTCCTGCCAAAGGTCCAAACAAGTACCATCTAACTTAAGTTTATGGCCAAAGGTAAAGAATATAGCATCCTACAATCCACGAACAAAAGGACAGTCAAGAAAAATATGCCTTAAGTCCTCTTCTGCAGCACAACAAAACCGACAACGAGATGGAAAAATATAACCTCTGGCACGCAACACAATGTCCGTAGGAATCTAACCATGAAACACCTGCCAAATGAGGACAGAGCGAGAATAAGGAATGAAAGACACCCAGATCTGCTTACCCCAAAACATAGAACTACTAACCTCAGAAAGAGAGGTATAAGAAGATTTATAGAAAACAGAACCATCCAAGGAACATGTGCAAACTAACGAGTTTGGATCAGTGCTAACCACCACATTCTCAATCTCATAAGCAACATCCGGGTAAGAAGCTTTAAAAGAAGTGGGAATATTCCAACCCGCAGCATCTGAGTAAATATCACCCACAACAGAATCCAACAGAGGTTGTAATGAAGACCTATCCTCAACCAAGTTAATCAAAGGATATCCCAACTAGTTATCCGACCATAAACGGACCTTAGAATGACAACCAACCAACTATCTAGACTCAATCATCAGGGGAGTATAATGCAATTTTAGACCTGGCCAAACAGAAGATGCAACATACCATGTTCTAGGTTTGTGATCCTGAGTAAAAAATCGAGCCCGAAGATATGTGAAAACGAGGGACTCCTCAGTCAACATCCTCCAAGTGAATTTCTTAAGCATGACCTTGTTAAGAATACCAAGGTCTTTAACACCAAGACCACCACCATCCTTAGGCCTACAATAAGATTTCCAAGCAACTTGGACAGATTTAAGATAGTCAATCGAACCAGTCCAAAAAAATTCCTAATAGCAGCATTTCAATCTTTCAAAAGAGATGAAGACCAATGATAAACTTGAAACGAATGCAGGAATGAACCTGTAATCACTGAATCAATAAGACATAACCTACCTGCCATGGAAAGAGAGAAACCTTTCCATGATTCCAATTTACTTTTAATTTTATCAGCCCATGAGATCACCCACCGATGCTTAGGCGCCCAAATGAAGAGAGAGACCCCTAGATACGACATCGAATCTCCGACCTTACGCATACCAAAAATTGAATGAAAGTTAGCAATACGAGGCCTAGATATGCCTGTTGACATCAATTTCTAGATGCGTGAGAAAAGTCAACAAGATTGGATTTTAGCTGTGATTTCAAAGAGAAAGAGAAAAAGAAAGTAATTGGACACAAGTTTTACATGGTTAAACTACGATGATTGGAGAAACATCCACAAGTGGCTGAATAAACAACCGGGCTAAAATCCATTATTGAAAAAGATTTACAACTCTCGATCTCTCTTTTTTCTCTCTGTATATTTCTATATCTTTTTATGACGAGATTGTGGGTTTATTTATATGTGTATAGAACCTTAATCCTTTTTGTACAAGTAATGAAAGATCTTTGTATTTAATTATGATTGGTTACTTATTCGAAGGAGTCCATCTTATTTCCTATCTCGGAGACTTGTATAGAGATTGAATAGAACTTTAGTGATATAGTCCAGTTAGGACTTTCCTTACAAATACGTAGTCTTTTTTGAAGAAATAAAATTGTTGCCTGATTTGGCACCTTTTCTATTTGGTATTCTATTCATCTTGGAATTCTTCTTCGACGTCGATATCTTTGCGTATTTTAACATGATTCTTGGTTCGTGTGCGAGTTTGGCTTCTTTATTCGGGTTTCTTCATGTTTGTCCCGAGTAAAACATGACGTTATCTGATCCCGAATGACGTCATCTGATCCTAAGTAGAACATGATGTCAGCTAACCCCGAGCGACGTTAACTGATCCCGAGTAGAATATGACGTCAGTTGATCCCAAGTAGGTTTCGTTCAATACTTCTTTTTATATTTACTCGGTTCTCTTTTTTGATGACATCTTGCAGGATATTTTTTGAATGTCTATTTGGATGTCCACCTGGAAATTTTATCTTCTTTGTCAATGACGTATACATCTGATAAAATTTACATACGCAATACCCCCTTAAAATATTTTTGCCGAATAGGGTTGCGTTCCGGGCAAAAAGTATCTTAATTAACCCTTCAATTTTTTACGTCTCATTAATGCCAGAGTAAATGTCTTGTCATGATGACGTGTCTTAATGGCGGCCATGTAAATTCAATTCTGCCTTCTCACGCAAAATCTCAATGATTGCGACGTTTTGGAGTTCTGACGGCCATGGTCAGTTCTTCTCTTAACACATGTCCTCTATCGCTTCATTTCTGGATACCATTTATGAGAAATGACCTACGCGTCCCCTAGTGCACCGTCTACGTCATCAAATCTATCTTTTGATTTTTCTCTCTTTTTGAGATCCTAGGTTTTGCGCTATTATCCCTTTGAATGCTTTGCTGAACGAAGTTACCCTGCCTTATTCTCAGACTCAAACCAGAAATTTACAACCCAGGTTTCTTTGCGCTAAAAATCTCTATTCTCCGTTGAAATTTTTGCATCATGTTTTTTCAGTCAGGGTTAGTTTTAATGAATCCGACTTCCCTTCGTCGACTCTTTACTATAGCTCTCGAAGCGCTTGATCGTGGATATTTTCAATTGGTTTCCAACGCTCGTAGATTATTTGGGGAAATCCCCCTGATGAACCCCCTTTTTTAGATGTTAACGTTTCTAGGCTTCACCCTGACGCCTATTTTAGTTCTGAATCTAGTTCTGAATCATCTAGTTTTGAATCTGTCGTTTCTGGTCATAGGGTACCAATTCGATCAAGGATAGGGAAACATCAAAGTAAAAGTGAAGTCCATAAGCACAGCTCGGGCAGCGTTTGGATCAGGGAACAGATTATTGACGAGAAGGACGTTGAAGAGGAGTTCAGAAAATCTCGTCTCTCTTTTTCTATCGATCGCCCGAGTGGGTATGACGCCGAAACGAATATGGTTGGGGAAGATGAGATCATGAAATATCATGCTCGATTCAACTCGGATGATTCAATTATTCTGATTCCTATAGGTGAAAGAGCCGCGTGGAACCCTCCCCCAGGCATGGTGGCAATCTATGGGTCCATGCTTTATCGCGTCGTCACTCTTCATCTTCAGTCGTTTATTGCCTGGTTTTTGCCTGAAGCAGGGATCGCTCCAGCCCAATTGGCCCTGAACAACTAAGAGATCTTGATGTGCATGTGGCACATGTGGAGCCGAATGAACCTATCGCCCGCCTTACCCGAGTGAAATCAGGCACTTCTACACACTAAGGCAGCCTGGTCAGACAGGACTTATTTTCTCATGTTTAACCCGTAGATTGCTGGGTCCCCGAGGGGATAAAAATGAATCGGGGAGTTGATACCTTCGATGACACCAAAAAGAGGGGCTTTGTATAGGGATTCCTTTCGTCTAACAAGTATTGGAAGAACAGATGGTTTTTTGCCGAAGGGAACCTTGGACTTGAAGTTACTCTTTTGGCTGGGGAGACTCGCACGGTGTTAAAAGTTCCCCGTTTTTTCTGTTCCCCTGATATATGGAACAAGAAAAAACTTGAATTCTCTGATACTGAACTGACCAGACTTGCTCGGGCTGCAATGTATACTTTGGAAAAAATGAGCAGGTCTTATCTTTTTAGTGAGAAAAATATGATAGAGCTTGGCTTCTTCAGCAAGATTTCAGGCTATCGCAGACGACGTAAGTGGTCTTCCCACCCTCTTTCTAATTTTTATTTATTTATTCTGCTTTCTATATTCTGACTTGATTCTCTTTATCGTTTGAAGTGTATGACTCGGACATTGTCTGTGACGTCCAGGCTCGCCAAGTTAAATCAATCCTTCAGGCGAGCCAAAAAGAAGCTTCTCATCAAAGCAAAGAAGGTATTGCCCCACCTGAGTCATATAAGGACCCTGATGAGGCTGATGAGCAGATCCCCTAATATGTCTCTGAGAAAGTCATTCGGCTGACCGTAGGGGAGTCTAGTGGTCCGAGTGGCCCAGCTGACCATACTCAGGAATTGCCTGAAGACGGAGGGAGGTAAAGTGATGGTCTTGGTGAGGGGCCTGGTTAATCAAGCTCCTCTGTTATGGTTCCTACCGAGTGGATGGACGCTGGTGATGGAGGTAAAACCTCTGATGGACAAGTAAATACAGATCCCGATTTTTTTGAATCCTTCCGGAAAGATGATCAGAAAGATCCCTCAGCTGATCTCAGCTTCCACCGTTCTCGGGTTGAGAAACAAAAGGCGGTCGATTCTTTCACTTGTCCTTATAAGGTTCCACGGGTGGTTTCATTCATTGACTCCAGTGATGAAGACACCGGGGCTGAGATTCCCCCGAGAGTTGATGTTGAAGCGTAGGCGGGTGCGGAGACTTCTGACCCTAACATGGGCTATTTCCCCTCCGAGGTTGAAGATGTAAGAGCTGAATCTTCGGGAGGTCCTTCCCATCCTTCTCCCCAGGATTTGTTTAGAGCGATGTCATCTGGTCGGGCTTTCATCTGGGATGATCACTATAGCAATTTCAGGGATGCTTCTTTGATGAGTCGTCTTCAGAATATTTTCAACGGCGCATCTTATGTAAGTTTTATTCTTAACTCTTATTTTGTCTTGCTTGCTAGATTTTTAATTTCATTTCCTTGTAGATAGTGGCCGAAGTTACTGAGCTGGTTCAGACGCAGCAACATCAAGCTGATCGAATAAGGAATCTTGAAGCTCAGCTGAAAGAGAGTGAGGATAGCCGTGCTCGGGTTGAATCGACTTATCAAAATGAGGTGGGCTATGCCCAAGTGTTTACCGACCACTGTTTGGCGAAGCAAGTGGAGGCCGAGGAAAAAGGTTCTTTGGTAGAGGAGAAAGCCATGTCACTTCCAAATTTATTGTCTTCTGCCCAGGAATCGATGCTTAAAGCCGAACAGGAAGAAGAGCAGTCCAAGTCTGCATATAAACAGAAGATCGAAGACTTTGAACGCCAAGCTTTGATGGTAGAATCCTTATCTAAAGAGGCCAGGCTGGAAATTGAAGTCCAAGGGTTGATCGTTTTAAAAGATCCTCTTCTTATGATGCCTTTCTCCTTTAGGAATTACAGCGAGGGCTAGTTTCAGCTGGTGAATTTTTTAAGGTCAAGAATCGGGCGACTGAAAAAGCCCGAACCAATTTGGAGTCATCGATCAAGAACCATGTGGATCGGTCCCTAGAATCTCTTCGGACCCAGATGAATGAGTGGAGAGCTTATTGCCGCAGTCGAGGCAAAGAGCCCCATCCTATGCATTTGGAGGTTCCATCAGAGCACTCTCTTTCGACCTTTTATGCCAGCCAGGAGTCCAGCGTGGAAGGTTTGGTGCCTGATGTCGGCCCGATCACTGGAGAAGATTACAGTGAATGGATGGATGATTCGGTTGACATAATTACTTAGCCTTCAAATGAGAGTCCTCCGCGAGTACGAAATGGTGTCAGACCCGAGCATCGGCAAGAGTTCCAAATCCTTCTCCCAACCTTGATTTATTTTTGTAAAGATTCATTTGTAAAGATTTTTATTGATGAAATTTTGTGAAATGTAATTCAAAATCGAGTGGTTTTATCCAATTAATTGCTCAAGAAATTTCACCGTGTATCTTATCTAACTTGATTTTATTATTGCTAATAATGCCCAGTATCTTACTGAACTGGCTAACTGCAATATGTACCAAGTATCTTATTAAACTGGCTATTGCAATCTTTATGCCAAGTATCTTATTAAACTGGCTAACGAAATCTTTTTGTGCCAAGTATCTTATTAAACAGGCAATTTTTATCTGGATAACTTCACCGAGTATCTTATTAAACTTGGTTTCGTTACCCAGTTACTTTCAACGCCAAGTATCTTATTAAACTGACTTATATTTACCGAGCCATCTTGAAACAAACAAGTGGATTTACTCGTGTTTCATACTCAGGTTATTACCCAAACATTACATCAAGGCTTGCCATGATCATGTTTGAGTCCTCACACGTTACCAAGGACGTCTCCCCAATTTCTTGTGCATGGGTTTACCGAATCATTAAGCTTTTTGAACCGCTTAACACAGCAGTACATTTCACTGGAATTTTTTCTGATAGCTGCCCGAGCCTCTCCAGAATCTGGTGCATTGGGTTTGCCTTTTTACTGAGGTCTACTGACCTTGCTCGGCAGGCATGCTCCTTCGAGCTTCTCCACCCCTTTGGGAATCAATGGTCCCGAGTATTCTATTTGCATGTTCTTATTATCATGCTCGTCTTTCATATGTTCTTATTATCATATGCTTTATTTTTCAGAAATCCTGAGTTTGATTTTTATTTATAGTTTCAAAACCAACAATGATTTAAATTCCAATGCTAATAACTGATCTGATTAAAATTGTCCTGATTAAAAGGAAACAAAAAAAAATTAAGGATAGAAAATCTTCAGGTATTGGGCATTGAATGGTCGGGGTAAGACCCCTCCATCGGGTCGTGCAATCCAATATGCTCCATGGCCAGCTATTCTTTCAATTTTATACCGGCCTTCCCACTTATCAGCCAAGGAACCTGCAGCTCTATTTTTTGTATTTAACTACACTTTTCTGAGTATCAGGTCTCCTAGTTGGAATTTCTTGATCCGAACATGAGAGTTTTCGTGGCGAGCTACTCTTTGTTGATATGCCATATTTCATATTCGGGACTTCTCCTTTTTCTTTTCTAGCTCATCTAGATTTTGTAACAGCATAACAACATTCTGATCTTCATTATATAACCTGACCCAGGGCGATGCATATGATGTTTTTATGGGGATAACAGCTTCTGTTCCAAACGCTAAGGTGAATGGAGTCTCTCCGGTTGAAGTTCTTGCTATTGTCTGATATGTCCATAATAGTTCGGGAAGTTTTTCAACCCAACTTTCTTTCTTAGCATCTAGATTTGCTTTGAGTGTATGCTTGATGATTTCGTCTACTGCTTCAGCCTGCCCATTTGTTTGAGGGTTGGCAAGTGTGGCATAGTAATTGGTAATCCGATACTCTTTGCTGAATTTCAGGTTATCGAACTGGGTGCCGTTATCATTGATGATAGTGTTTGGGACTCCAAACCTATAGAGTATATTCTTCTTTATGAAATTTGTGGTATTTTCTTATATGATATGCACTAATGCTTCAGCTTCTGCCCACTTCGTGAAATAATCAACGGCTACTATTGCATGCTTCGCTCAACCCCCTGTCCCTACTGGCATCGGGTCAATTAAATCAAAACCCCACATGGCAAATGGCCATGGGGACGTGAGGTTTCTGAGTTGTTCTGGGGGTTGTCGGATATCATTAGAAATCCGTTGGCAAGTATTGCAGCTCTCCGAACATCGCTGTGCATCTAAGAATAAATTAGGCCAATAATAGCCTTGCCTGAGTACCTTGTGTGCTAAACTTTTACCCTCAGTATGGTTTCCACAAACTCCCCCATGGATTTCCTGTAATATCTGACATGCATCTTCCTCTGATACACATCTTTGGAGTGTTCTGGAAAACCTCTTTCTGTATAATTCTCCTCCAACCAATATGTACCTTGTTGATCGATACCTGATATGTTTGCTTGTAAGGGAACTTTAAGAAGCACGTCTTCTTCCAGGAACCTTATCAGCTGAGTCAACCAAACGTCTGTCAGAGTTCGAAATTCTAAAATTTCAAATTTTTTGGCTCAGCTGTGCTCGGTTTGAGGAGACGTGCAACCGGAATAGTTTTTGGCATGATTGTGGTTGTTGCTGATGCTAGTTTGGACAAAGCATCTACCTTTTCATTCTCCTCCCTAGGGATCTGGGCAATCTTTTATTCTTTGAATTTCTAAAGGAGTTGTTTTGCTATGTCACGATAAGCTATCATGCCTTTATCTCTGCTTGGTATTCATCTAGGACTTGGTTGACAACTACCTATGAATCGCTAAATATCTCGACCTCATCTGCCCCGAAGGCTATGCAAACTATGAGTCTATCTAGCAACGCCTTGTACTCGGCTTGATTATTTATTGCTTTGAAGTCAAACCTCATGGCGCACTCGACATCATCTCCTTTCGGAGTGCATACTACGATCCCTGCCCCACTGCCGTGAGTGTTTAAAGAGCCATCGACATATAATCTCCATGTGAAATTTTTGCCCAACATCTTTTTTTCTTCGAGGTTTGGTTCTGTAAACTCTGCTATAAAATCTTCCACTGCTTGGTCTATGAGAGAAGTCCTAGGGACGTACTGGATATCGAATCCACTTAGCTCGATTGCCCATTAGGTTAGTCTTCCTGAAATTTCTGGCTTCTGTAAAATTTGCTTAAGTGGACAGTCTGTGAGAATCTGGATTGTATGAGCCTGACACCAATGCTAGGGCCATTTTTTATTTTCCTGTGAATACCTGGTTTTGGCTGGTAAAAGTGTCTTGATGGCATAATACACTTGCCTATGTACTCCATCTTCTGTCCTGACTAGAAATGAGCTTGCTGCTAATTCTGTAATTGATAAGTATAAGTAGAGTGTCTCTCCCATTTTTGGTTTCGAAAGGATGGGAGCTTGCCCTAGGCACTCTTTGATTTTTAAAAATGCCTGCTCGCACTCTACCTTCCATTCGAGTTCTTTTCCTTTTTTAATCACTTTAAAAAAGGGAGCACATTTATTTGTGGCCTTTGAGATGAATCTGCCCAAGGAAGCTAAGCATCATGTTAAGCACTGCACTTCTTTTAGCGTCACTGGTGAGGTCATTTTTTGTAAAGATTGGATCTTTTTCAGGATTTACTTCGATACCCCTTTGGTGAACTTGGAAACCCAGGAACCTTCCTGAATGAACTCTAAATAGGCACTTGTTCGGATTCAGCTTCATTTGGTATCTCCTCAAAACATCGAATGTCTCTCGCAGGTCTGAAGTATGCCTTTCTACCAAGATGCTCTTGGTCAGCATGTCATCTATGTAAACTTCCATGTTTCTTCCTATTTGTCGTGCGAAGATTCTGTTGACTAGCCTTTGGTATGTTGACCCTACATTTTTTAACCCGAAGGGCATTACTGTGTAGCATTATAAGCTCTGATCGGTTGTGAATGTCGTTTTCTCTTCGACAACCTTATTCATCCGGATTTGGTTTTATCCTGAGTAGGCGTCCATAAAACTGAGCAATTCGTGACCTGATGTAGCATCAACCAATTGGTCTATCCTTGGCATTGGAAAATTGTCTTTTAGGCATGCTTTGTTTAAATCTTTGAAATCTACGCACATTCTCCATTGACCATTTTTCTTCTGGATGAGGACTACATTAGCTACCCATTGAGGGTGGCTGATCTCTCTAATTGACCCTACAGCGAGTAACTTCTCCACTTCCTTCTTGATTGCCTAACTTCTCTCGAGATTGAATGACCTTCTCTTTTGTATTACTGGTTTTGCGTTCGGGTCTACTACGAGATGATGAGATATTATTCGGGCATCTATCCCGACCATGTCTTCATAACTCCAGACGAATACATCCTTGTATTCTTTAAGCAGATTAGTGAGGCTTTGTTTGACTTTTCCTTCCAAATTGGTCCCAATCTTGATCTTCTTATCTGGTTCATCTTTTTTCAAGATTATTTTTTCGATCGGTTCATTTTTGGACTCCTTCGATTCTTCCATTGGGTCAAATTCGAACAATAGTGACTTTTTGTTATGACTCAGCCGAGTTATAGTGCATACTTGTTCACCATCGTTTTTGTCTTTGTAAACTGACAGGTTAGCTCTTCGGGCCATCTCCTAGGACCCCTTGACTACTCCGACCCCCTGTTCGATCGAGAATTTGATCATCAAAGCATAAGTAGCTGTTACAGCCTTTATTTTATTCAAGAATGGTCGACCTAACAATGTGTTCACTCTCGGTTACTTCTTCCAGTTGATGGTCCTCCAAAGATTGTTTGTATTACTTCGTTGGCCTCGAGGCTGGCCCTTTGGTTTCGATCGGAGCTATGATCGGCCCTAGTTTCTTTCATTGTTTCTGGCCTCTCATCCCTTTTCAGGATTATATCCTGTAAGTGTCCTTCCCGAATGAGGGTCTCTATGTAATTTCTGAGCTAGTAACACTTGGAAGTCTCATGACCGGTTTCTTTGTGGAATCTGCAATATTATGTTGTATCTCGTTGGGCAAACTGGGATTGTCGGCCCAGCTCTCTTACCAGATTCTTTTCCTCCAGTATGGCCAGGATATCTTCCTGCTTTTTCCGGAGAGGGGTGTAGTTTGTGTATTTTTCTCAGAATTTCTCCATGGTCTGGTCAGCATTACGCTCGTTTCCCCCGTCCTTGCTTTTTTCTTTGCTATTTCCTTTTTGTTTTCCTTTCTGGTTCTGTACCTTGGACTCGGCCTCTTTCTGTTTGGGTTTTCCTCCATGCATGTAGCATCCTCCCGTGGCTGACTCTTCTTCTTCAACCAGTGCATATCCTCCCGCCATGTCCATCATATCTGTATATCTGGTTAGACGGGCTCTTCTTAAGTCAAAAGATAGTCGTCCATTCTGTAAATTATTGATATATGTCGCAATTATCGCTTTGTCGTTTGCACTGCCAATTTCTGATACCGCCTGACCGAATCTCCCCAGGTATTTTTTTTTATGACTCATCTTTCCCTTGTTTCAACTGACAAAGGTAAGCTACTGATTTTTTCCTGTGATTGTTGCCCAGAAATTGTCTTGAGAAACTCCTGCTTAATTCACCAAAACTACCAAAACTTTCGATACTTGCTGGGGGCAATCTTCTGAACCATCTTGAGCCTATGTCTCCTAGAGTCTGTGGAAAGTTGAGACATAATAAGGGGTCGCTGTGGGCATACTGGGACATATCACTTTTATACCATCTGACGTGTTCTTTAGGATCTGTATCCTTCTTAAACTGCTCCACGTACGGCATCCTGAATATTTCTGGGAATGAAGTTCGTAGGATGTTCCTAGTGAATGGACTGTCAAAATCTTCGTCGGATAAGTCATTGTACCCATAACGTCTAACCAGTGCGTCCATTTGATGTCTATTGTTTTCAACTTCTCGAGTCAGGCTCTGAATTACGATATCTCTATTTCCCACCGGATCTCCATGATGGTTAAACCGTCGAGTGACTGTCATTCCTTTTTCTGGCTCTTCGTTTTGCTGCCGAGTCTCACGGGTTGATCCTTGCAGGTGTATGGTTCCGTGATGGAGCTTGCGATGGTGCCGATCACTATCTTCTGATGATGACCGATCCCTATGTCGTTCATGCTTACGATGTCTAGCACGAGCTATCTGATCATGGCTCTGCCTCTAGCGTGGTTGCTCCTTTTCGGGTGTTTCACGTCCAGCCTGATTAATTGGAACAGAGTTTCTTCTGGCTTTCAGTGCATCTAGTTCTGGCCCAACTATAACCGAGTGAAGCCTTGTAGGTGGGAGGTTAGGAGGTTGCGCTTCTTCTATAACTAGTAGATCAACTCTTTCCTTTGCCGCGTCTGCCACCAGCTGTTGCAGCGCCTCACGTAAGCGTCGTGTTAGGTCTTCGCTGGTCGGAGGGATTTGTTGGATCCCCGTCAAGGATGTTGGTTGGTTCGGTGATTGCGGCGAGATCTCGTAAACTACTGCCAATATGGACATTATCTAGAGATTTTTGGATACCCCCATGACTGTTTCTGCTTCCCGCCATTACTTTTAATCTGATCGAAGGTTCAAGCCCCTCCTTTTAGCGCCAATTGTTAACGTCAATTTCTGGATGCGTGAGAAAAGTCAACAAGATTGGATTTTAGCTGTGATTTCAAAGAGAAAGAGAAAGAGAAAGAGAAAAAGAAGGAGAAAGTAATTGGACACAAGTTTTACATGGTAAAACTCCGATGACCGGAGAAACGTCCACGGGTGGCTGAATAAACAACCGAGCCAAAATCCACTATCGAAAAAGATTTACAACTCTCGATCTCTTTTTTTTCTCTTTGTATATTGCTATGTCTTTTTATGACGAGATTATGAGTCTATTTATATGTCCATAGAACTCTAATCCTTTTTGTACAAGTAATGAAAGATCTTTGTATTTAATTATGATTGGCTACTTATTCGAAGTAGTCCGTCTTCTTTCCTATCTCGGAGACTTGTATAGAAATCGAATAGGACTTTAGTGATATAGTCCAGTTAGGACTTTCCTTACAAATACGTAGTCTTTTTTGAAGAAATAAAATTGTTGCCTGATTTGGCACCTTTTCTGTTTGGTATTTTATTTATCTTGGAATTCTTCTTTGACGCGGATATCTTTATGTATTTTAACATGATTCTTGGTTCGAGTGCGAGCTGGGCTTCTTTATTTGAGTTTCTTCATGTTGTCTCGAGTAGAACATGATGTTATCTGATCCCGAATGACGTCATCTGATCCCAAGTAGGACATGATGTCAGCTAACCCCGAGCGACGTTAACTGATCCCGAGTAGAATATAACATCAGTTGATCCCGAGTAGGTTTCGTTCAATACTTATTTTTTACATTTACTTGGTTCTTTTCTTTAATGACATCTTGCGGGATATTTTCTGAATGCCTATTTGGATGTCCACTTGGAAAGTTTATCTTCTTTGTCAATGGCGTATACATCTGATAAAATTTACATACGACAATGTCTTTGCCAAAAAAAAATGAAAGATTTTTCCCAATTAACTTGCTGACCCGAGAGAGAGCCATAAAGTTCAAAAGCATCTAAAATTACTTTAAATTCTGAGGAGAAGCTCGACATAAGAGAATAATATCATCAGCATATAGAAAATGCAAAGGGGCACGAATCCCAACTGGAGAAGTGATAGAAGTCATAGAGCTCGAGTCTATAAAATGCGTAAGGTATCTGCTCAAAAAATCTTCTGCCAAACAAAAAAGAAGGGGGAAAAAGGATCACCTTGCCGAACTCCATGCGAACAGGGAAAATAACCTTGAGGGGATCAATTAATAAGAACTGAGATCCTAGCAGAATCAAAAATAGATGCAACCCAACCAATAAAACTCTTAGAGAAACCAAAACACCGAAGGACTTCGAAGATAAAAGGCTAACTAATGGAGTCAAAAGCCTTTAAAATGTCTATTTTTAAAGCGAAGTGCCCACCGTGACTACAATTATTCAACACATTAAAACATTCAGAAGCACCAGCAATACAGTCTCCGATTTGACGACCCCTAATGAAACCAAATTGATTTGGAGATATAATACAAGGGCAAATTTTGGCCAAGCGATCATCAATAATCTTAGTGATAACCTTAAACAGAAAATTACCTAGGGCAATCGGGCGAAACTGTTCGACCAATTGAGCATTCAGAGTCTTTGGAATAAGGACCAAGAAATTAGAATTCAAACCCGGAAAGACTCGATCAGGGTGAAAAAAATCCTGCACAGCCAAAACCACATCATGTCCCACAATTTCTCAACAATGAGAATAAAATATGCTCGAGAAATCATCAGGACCAGGAGCACTCAGGATCCATGGTAAAAACTTTATTCCTCAATTCATCAAAATATGGGACCCGGAAAATCGAAGTATTTTCATCAACAGTAACCAATGAAGGCACATGCTCTCTAATTATAGAGAGGTCTGAACTAATGTTGACAGGATCCGAAAATAGATGCTGATAAAAAGAGGAAACATGTTCACCAATCTCTACAGGATCATTAGAAATATTTTCACCAATTTGAATGGAGGAAAGAGTCTTGCTTCCCCTTCTACGTTTCAATAGAGAGTGAAAAAAAATTAGAATTCCGATCACCCTCATCAAGCCATCTGATTATACTTTTCTCTTTCAGAAAAATTTCTTGTTGTTTTAATGCACTATCCAGATCAGCTAAAGTGGCAGTCTCAGGATGAAAAAGATCATCTGAAAAACCTTCGGAACCAATCATGCCCTGAATAAGCATCACCTTCTCATTAGCCTTAGTGACATTCAATGTAATATCCCCAAACACCACCCAACTTCACTTCCTTAAAGCCTTTTTCTAAAGCTTCAATTTCTGAACAACAATCCCAGTGCCACTCCCAGTGAAAGAGGATGACCAAACCGATCTAACCAAATTAAGAAATGAGGGATGAGAAACCCACATACCTTAAAACCTGAAGGGTCGTGGACCTAACGAGACACTCGCAGAACAAGAAACCAATAACGGGTGATGATCTGAATGAGATCTAGGCAGGGTAACATAGGCAATTTATGACCAAGATGTCATAAATGAGTGAGAACATACAGCTTTGTCTAAACGAGAAAGAACCATACCTCGCCTGCCTCGACCAATCTGGGTATGAAAAACTCATTTCGTTTCAATGTCAACAAGATCACAGACCGTTAAAGCAACACGAAAATCATCACAGGAAATAGTAGAAATGTTACCAGTAGTCTCATGATCTCCTAGAACCGAGTTAAAATCCTTAGGAACATGCCATGGGATGTCCGAACCAGCAATATCAATGAGAGAGCTCCAAAGAGATCTAAGAGTGATGTAGTTCACACTGGCATAAATAAAAGAGATCCGATGGACATTCCCATAAAAAGTAGCAGAAATCGTAACATGTTGAGAGTGAGACAGGACAATAGTAGCATTCTGAAAGGCAGTAGACCCAAAAATCCATATACTGGGAGTACTTCTGGCATTAGAACCAATAAAATCTAACCCTATAGAGTGCAAAAAAGTAGGAGAAATATAATCAAATGCACATAATAGTTGAGCAAAGCAAACAAAATTTGGTCTGTGACGAGAACAAAAATCTTTCAAAGTACGTTAAGTATCGCTGTTTGCAATACCTTTACAGTTCCAATAACAGAAAATCATGTATGTACTAATTTATTTTAGCAACCCTAGTTTTGGGCGAAACCACATTGGAAACCTGTTTCTTATTTTTCTTACCTTTTTTGGTGGTAACCTCATTCCAACCTGAATCTTCTGATTGATCTACCCAAGATACTCCTTCTTGAACACCTGCAATGTGTAAAGTTATGGGGTGGCTGAAGTCAGATTCGGTTCCTTCACTATCAGTATCAGAGCTAGCTTCACCCTCAGGATTGTGCAAATGTGGTTCTACCCTGGGAGGATCAATTAAGGCCTCCATATTAGCAATAACAAGATATGACGTGGTATCTATATCTACATGCTCAGTGTGTAATGGGTCTGTGGAATCATCCAAATAAACATCATTTTTCAAGGCCTCCCCATGTCCATTAGGAATGATTGGCCTAAGTGAACTAGAAGAGGTTGTCGGATCTAAAGTTGTCTTGTATAGAGGAGAGGTAACAGGTTTAGTCACAATGACATCAATACCCGATTTTATAGTCTCAAAGACTCGAGAGGTCGGGACATCTCTTGACTTGTGTTTTGGTCTATACTCTTGTCTAATTTTGGATCTTCCTCTTTCCAGAATCTTATCATTTGGCTCGACGGTTATATTCCTTGTAAATCTAGTCGCATGGTGACATGAAACGGCCGAATGACCAATAGAGCAACAAACTGAGCAAAAACTTGGAACATTCTCAAATAAGAGAGTCAGAAACAAACAATCATCCCCTACTTCTATCATAATGGAATCAGGCAAAGGCTTGGAAAGATCAACATCAATCAACATGCGAGCAAAATGGCCATAATCATCCTCTAAGGTAGCTCTATCAAATTTTAGAGGAATTTCGATCCCACGTGCCATGTTTGAAAGGATTTGGGGGTGCCAAAACTCCCAAGGTAGATTGTAAAACCGCACCCATATTTGGTAATTCGTCGTGCACTGTGTGTTGGGATTAAAATTCTGAGTCCATGGCTGAAGCCTTAGAGTTCCAGGTTTCAAATGCAGAGGTCCGATGCCCTAAAATTTTGCTTTATCTTCCTCAGAATTCAAAAGAATCTGGAAGAATCCCCGCCCAAGAGAGATAAGACGCCATTGAGAGTTCAATTTCCAAAATGATTGAAGTTTTTCTTTAAGAGCCAATATCTTCCATGGTTCCTCTCCCTTTGACAAAACGACTCGACTAATAAGAGAGTAACTGTAAAGTTTTAACCGTTCTTCATAAGCTTTTAGGTTGACTTTGATTACAACATAATCACCTTTTTTCTTTGGAGCCGAAGACACTGGAGCAATGGCGGATAAGATTGCTTGGGCATAAGATTTCATTACTGGCTTAGGATTCAAAAGTCCATTCGTGTGAAAGTCTTTTTGGATTGAAAAGGCTCTAGTTCTCAATTCAAGTTCTGGAAATAGATCTGATACCTCTATAACGATAGTCAGTTTCAACAATAAAAAAAAAATATTCAAGTTTTATGTAAATGAAACAGATTTCTTCCTAGCAAAGAGAAAGAGAATGGGAACTGGCTAGGCGAACGGATGGCAGCAGCGACCGAACGAACATGTGGCTGCAGCGATCGAATGGTCAGACGATGTGATAGTAGATCAATGGGGTACGAGCGAGGTCGACGACAGAACTGGGTCGTGCGACGGAACTGGGTCATCAATCGATTGATCTCTGATCTACAGTGGCTAAGATCTGACGGCTGGTGATACGGGCGAAGTCGACGACTGACGAACGATCACAGATGTGGAGGAGCTGCGATAGCAAAGGTCTGGTAGATGGTGATGGTCGGGCTGGTCTTGGAGTTGCGGCGGCTAGGGTTCCATCTTTCTCTCCTTTAACAGCAGAACATCATCTGTTTAATTGCCATCACTAAGCCTCCGTGGAATATAATAATAAAATAAATATACTAAATATTTGATAAAATTTTAGGATTTTGACTTTTGAAATTCTCACATTAAAGATTACCCAAAATGTTTTTTTTATATATATAGAAATAACCTTAAAAAATTAAGGGCGTTATGGAAGAATCCGTCAAGTTACCATGTCTGAATTATAATTGCATCATATTAAATAAAAACGCAAAAAAAAAAATAGAGTATGCATAAAATGTTGTAAAAGGAACACAGTAAAATCGATCTAAATTAACTGTCTCCTTATCCTCTCATATTCACAAAATACTCCAAAGAACAAAAACTCATAACCAATCTCTTATTTACAACAAGCTCGATGCTAGAATTGGCCAAAGTTTTTAATATGACAATATTTACGTATTCGTATCATAATTTCTTGTTGTTGTGAACTTATTAGCACTCAAAAAATTGAGGACATTTTCTAACAGTGGCAATTTGACCATAATTGATCCCAAAAAGCTGACTCCTTATCGAAAACCATAATCTGCAAATCAACACACAAAGACATAAGTTAATTTACACATTATAATATAGTAATATTATAAATGCAAATTTTATAAGGAATGGAGAAAAGGGTACCTGATAAAGAAAATTAAAATAGGAGAAAAACATGGATTACAATATTTTTCCTTTAAAATGTTGCAATGAATAGCTAGAGTGAAAGAGAAATAGGAATGACCTTAAGAATGTTGAAACGAATCAAATAATTGGAGTAGTGGGCAATATTTAGAAAAATATTAGAGAGGAACAGAAGATTGCAATGAATTCTTTTTGAGACTCTTCTTATTATCGTTTATAATAAGTATAAAACTAATTAACAATATATATTATTTGTCAAAAAAAAAACAATATATATTAAATAGGGCAGTTCACATTATGCAAGGGAGATGAACTAATAAGAGAGCATTTAATGTCAAAACTCAACCAATTATTAGATAGTGAATTTATAAGGACTAATTCAAATTACGAAACTGATAAGGAAATAAATGCAAGATTTAAAATACTGGAATTAAGGAGTATAAATATAATAATAATAATAATAAATCACCTTTTAGTAGAGATGAATGTGCACCTCCCTTCCACACCTAGTGATCAGAGATTCGAGTCTCACCATGTGTATTTTACATGCATGTGTTGGGAGTTTTCTCCCGGTTTGTGGGAGCAGCCCTCCCAGCAATAGTTGTATTTAAAAACATGTATAGTAATAATAATAATAATAATAATAATAATAATAGACAAATCAACTAATTAATGATTAAATTTTAAAAAAACTAAGTAATGGCTCGATTATAGGAGATTTATATATAGATATATAAATATAAATGAATATATAGCATTTAAGTCCAAAGTGTAGGGAAAAACCGATTCAAAACATGGTGGAAGCGTAAAATTAGGGTTTGATATACTTAAAAAAAATTCCCTTTAATAGAAAGAACCTTAATCCTAAATTAATTAATATATAATAAAAGTAGCGTACCTTTTTCTCGTGGCGATTGAACTAGCGTCGAATTGAATCCGTAAGATCTTTCAATCCAATCACGAACATAAATCACATAGGAGTGTGGGTTCCCTTCCTTTAAATAGTATGCCTGATGATGGAAACGAACAAAATCCTTTTTTTTTTGTTAGTCACTATAATACTACAAGAGAAAAAAAAACGTTAGGTCACTTGTGAATTATCAATCAATTTGATTGAAACTCGCATGAACCTAGATTTGATGTTGTGAATTATCAATTAATTTTCCTCTTTGTTGAATTTTCACACCTCAATATTTAGAGTTGGAATTATATAGAGAAAGAACCGGATTCTCTCCACTCAGAATTCCCCTTTGGCTGAAATTTTCTCTAAGAAAAATACCTTGGCCGAGTTCTACTCTTATTAATTCTAGCTTGGCCGAAGTTCACTCTTAGAAATACTAGGGTTGGCAGAATTTCAACAAGATATATATATATATATATATATATATATGCTTTCAAATCCTTTCCTAAAGAGAATTTACTTGGTGTACATGAATCTTTTCATTAGGTGGATTTACTTGGTGTCTAAGAATCTTTTTTCAAAGAAGAATTCTACTCTACACCAAGACTCCTAATCCAGCTCATCAGTGTATTTATGACCAAATTAAAGATTTCCTAATTGACCAGATAAATAATTCCTTTTATTTATGTACTTATCAAATATAATCTTTAATAATAATTATACTACCAACAATAGTATAATATTAGTAGATCTTCTCCTATTAGGAAAAACATTTTGACTTTTAATTAAATAATTGATTAATTACCAAATTAATTAATTTCTATTTAATTAAATAAAAAAATAAAAAAATAATATTATAAACTATTTTATATAGCCTTGCCGCCCAACACCTATACATGGGCCAAATATTGTTTTTCCTATTTTATTAAACCCATTAGACTTTTATAAAAAGTCCACATACGAACTAGACTCATTCTTACTAAAAGAAACAAGTTCACATTCCTTAATACAATTTTAGATGGACCCCTAAATTGGTCCGGTAGAATATATCAAGTGATCCATGCAGGTTCGTATGGATTGAGGATCTTGGTGAGCTATCTAAATTTAAGCTAAAATAGACATAACCTAATAACAATCAACAAATGATTCACTTAGGTCCGATCTATTAATTTTAGTTTATTCCACTAAATAACTAAAATTGAACTCTTAATTAAAGATAGAATAAGTTAATATTGTTCATTCATATCCTAGACAATCTTTATGGAGATAGCCTATCCTCGTGAAGAATACCAGTAATCGTCAAGAGCTTATAGTCCGCCTATAGCTCTCCAAGTTACCATATTTACTCATATGACCACATTTTGAACTTGGATATTTTGACTTGTCCAGAAGCCATGTTTCAATAGACACTATTGAAAACTTAACGTTAAAATTTAATAACCAATACCTCAAAATATTCATATGAGTGTATTGTACTCACATTTAATAAATGGAGTCACGATGTCCATATCTATAAATGAAATCCTCTATCGATTAACAAATGAATACCACCAAACTATCGAGGATAGACTATGCTATATAATCGTACTCATTGATAGCTCAAATGATAACACTTGCAACCATAAGTCCATCATTTATCTCAGGATTGTGATAGACTCTCCGATTGTCCTCAAGTGAAAACTTTTATCCACTGACGGTTGTGGATAAATTAATTCACTGTGATCCTATTCAATGCACCTAGTGCACTAGATTCTTTTGCCCAAAGACACCACACTTTAATGATTTTAGACTCATCATAACACATTTGATCCCACTCAAATGCTAGCAAAAGAATCTACAACTTTAACAAGATAAAGGCGTCCAACTTTTATCTTAAGTAGTGAATATTGTTCAAGATTAACAAACGAATTATGTCTACCTCATATATATCCAGATGCATGAACAATTATTCATTTCTCATAGTCTTTTGACCATGACTTTTTACTTTTGACAGTTATAATAATTAAACTATAAAGGCTATAAGATTTGTTAAACTATAAATCACTTTTATTAATATGAAACGATTGTCAAAAACATTATTACACTCTTGCTATTGAGCATAATCCTAACACAAAACTCTCTCATGGATGACATGTGGCGCTGTGAGGGTCAGCTTTTATATATTATATAGATTATCTTTAAAATTTTTTAATTTTTATAAAAGATAATTTTTTAAACTTTTGCACAGTTATTTTTTATATATGTTTTTAATTTTTGTGTTACTTTTTGCGTTTTTTATTTATTTTAATTTTAATTTGTTATTGCTTTTAAAATTGTTTTAATGAAAAATATTAAAATAAGGGAAATTATCATTTTGATCCCTATATTTTGACCGATAATAACGTTTTTAACTGTCTTTGCATTTTTCACCGGGTGATCCCTATGTTTTTAAAAATACATCAATTTAGTCACTTAGTCAGTCAATCGTTAGTCAAACTTAACAATTCTAAAGGTATTTTTGTCTTTCACCATATAACATGCCACATATAAAAAAAATTAATTATAAAACACAAAATAATGTTGGAAAATTATCATTTTGGTCCCTATGTTTTGGCCGACAATGATGTTTTTAACTGTCTTTCCATTTTTCGCTGGGTGATCTCTATGTTTTAAAAAAAAACATCAATTTAGTCCCTTAGGCTCAGTTTGGCATTACTTCCCCAGCTGCTTTTGGGGTCAAAAGTGATTCTGGACCTCAGACAGGGTGTTTGGTAAAATCGTGGGGAAGTGCTTTTGGTCACTTTTAGCTTCTCCCAACTGAGTTTTTGAGAAGCTACAAATACATGCTTTTGGATTTTGGCTTCTGCTTTTAGAAAACGCGCTACAATGATATTAAATGAAATTTTACTAACTTTCCAACTTTGTCCTTGCCTTTAACGAAATTTAACAAAAAAAAATGGGCTTATATTTTTGTACAAAAAAAAATGTTGCCATAATTAATTCAATAAAGTAAAATAAAAATGAAATAAAAAATAAAGTAGAATAAAATAAATAAATAAATAAATAGGACTAATTAATTAAATAAAGTAGAATAAAAAATGGGTTTAATTAATTCAATAAAGTACCGTAATTATATAACACTTAACACTAAATACAAATAAACAAGAAAAATGTAAAGTATAGCAAATTAGTACCATTTAGATGTCTTTGTTCTTTTAGTAATTTTACACACTCACAACACTTTTTATATCAGTTTACCAAACACATTGAAATTGTTTTTAGTTCTCACAGCATTTTTGAAAATCAGTTTACCAAACACTCAGTTGATTCTTCCCACAGGAATTCCAACAGCAATTCCCCCAACAGTAATTCAAAAAGCACTTCTCCCCACAACACAACAATGCCAAACTGAGCCTTAGTCGGTCAATCGTTAGTCAAACTTAACAATTTTAAAGGTATTTTTGTCTTTAACCGTATAAAATGCCACGTGTCAAATATATATACATATATATATAACACAAAATAATTTTTTTAATTAATTTTAATATTTAATTAAAAATATTTTTATTTTTATTTTTTAAAAACAATATAATTAAAAATCAACACTCAATATGAATCAAAACCTAAAAATTAAAATGAATCAAAATCCCTACCATTACACCAGTTACACAAAATTCACAAACAACTTATTACACTAACCAGTAACCTAGAAAAAAAAAATCATTGTCACCATCCCTACAAACCTAGGTTTGTGGTGGTGGTTGCTTGACTGGTTTGGAATTGGGGTTTTAATGGAGGCTTCAAGAGATCTGGAATCAAGAATTATAAATGTTTATTGAACAATTACTCCCACAGTTTAAAAGAGATACTCCTTTTTTTATTATTATTTATGAATAATATGTAATTTGAACCTCTATTTGTTTATGATGATTAAAGAAGAAAATGGAGATATAAATTTTCTTTAATTGATGATGACGACTGTTTTGTTGTTTCATCAATAATGGAGATTTTATCTCTCAGACATTTACTCTTAACATCAACAATTTTGTTGTTGTTTGAGTTTGGCTTTGGCTTTGATGATATAGGTTTGTGTTCTTGATATCCATTGATGGAGAAAATATGATGTTGAAGATCCATTTAAGATTTTTTTATTATTATTTCCATCTAATATTATTTTTCTATTTTTTGTTTTTATCCTTTTTCATTTTTCGTTTTTCTTTTCTTTTCTTTTCTTTTTCAAAGAAAATAAACGACTAAGGTTAAAATAGTCATTCACCCTTTTCTATTAGGGTTGATCATTAAAAAACTGGTTAGAGGGACTAAATTGATGTGTTTTTGAAAACATATGGACAACCCAGTGAAAAATGGAAAGACAGTTAAAAATGTCACTGTCGGCCAAAATATAGGGATCAAAATGATAATTTCTCTATTTTATTTTTAAAAGAAAATAAATGACTAAGGTTAAATTAGTCATTCACCATTTTCTGTTAAGGTTGACCGTTAAAAAACTGATCAAAGGGACTAAATTGATGTGTTTTTGAAAATATAGGGACCATTCAATGAAAAATGGAAAGACAGTTAAAAATGTCATAGTCGGCCAAAATATAGGGACTAAAATGATAATTTTCCTTAAAATAATTGATAAATTATTATAAGAAAGATAATTTGGACATTTGAGAATTTAATAAAGTCAGTTGTTTTCTTTAAACGGCAGTCAATAGGTCAAGGGTAACTTTTATAATTAAGACAATAGTTCAATATGGTAGTAATATTAGTAAACGTGAGGGATGTTATGGCAGTTTACCCTTTGATCACAGCAAGTCCCAATAGCCCTATTGTAATACTTCCAAAATAAAAAACATGCATATATGTATAAAAAAAATTAAGTCAGTGCGTTGGATGTGGACCATTAGATTTACATACTTTGACTCCAAGTGTAAGCATTTATCAAAACCTCTTCATAATCAATGGTCCACATGCAACGTACTGATACAACTTATATCAGTGCGTACTGACTAGAAAATCAGTGTGTGTATATATATAAGTGGTTCTCTCATAAGGGATCTCTTATTTTAATTTCAATAAGAACCACTATGAAAAATCACATACATTTTTATGAATTATGATCTGATTTTTTTTTTGGATTATATTTTCAGTCACATCTATCTATGATTAAAATTTAAGAATTTTTCAAACACTTCAACTATTTATCCCGATTTTGTTAAATATATAGACATTAGAAAAAATGGTGAAATATAGAAAAATTCAAGAAAAACAGTTGTACTGCTTGAAAAATTTTCAAATTTTATTTATAAATAGATTTCACTGAAAATATCATCCATAAAAAAATTTATATCAAAATTCATAAAATTTGATATGATTTCATAATGATTCTTACCAAAATTAAAATAAAATATCCCTTATTAAAAAACCACTTATATATATATATAATAACTTTTTTTAACCAAATAAATAGAGACTTTTCTAAATTTGATCAGAATCAGTAAGATTATTGTTTTTGTCAAACAATCCACTCAAGAGACAAAAATAACCTTAATTTTACGATTTTCATTTCCTTTACTTTTTGTATTTCTTTATCTTAAGTGTAAGGTTCTCTCTCCTCTCTTTCTCTCCACAACACGCCAACCTCGCAATTTTTTTTCTCTCTCCTCTGTCTCTCTTCAACACGGCACCCTCTTTTACTTTTGTAATTAATTTTCTTTAATTTTTTCTCTCCTCCGTCTCTCTATTTGACGCCAAACTCCACCCTTCTACTTTTGTAATTAATATTCTTAATTTTTTTTCCCTCCTGTCTCTCTTCACAACGCCACTCTCTACCCTCTTTGCTTTGTATTTTTTCTTTCTTAACCCCGTTGTTATTTATCCTTTCTCTCCACCAAAGCTCTTCTCCCTTATTTTTTCCCTTCGTTCTCTCTCCTCTATATTCCCTTAAAAATCTATCGAATCCAAATCCCTTCAAAATCTCTCAAGCCCAAATTTTTTTGTATTCAAAATCATTTCTTTGCTGAAACCTTTCAAATCTCTCAAACCCATAATTTTTGTGTATTCAAAATTTCAGTGTTCATCCGAATTTGGATCATTTGGATTTGAATTCAAAATCTCTCACACTATATTCATTCGTATTTGGGTTCGCTTTTGACGTATTTGGTTTGGTATTCAGATTTGATGATGAATTTGGATGAATTAGGTCAATCATGTCGAGGTACGTATTTGAAATTCTTATTTGATTTGTTTCAGTAGCAGATTTGTTGATGCGGTTTGCATTGATGTATTTAATTTACTGTTTGATGCGTTTAATTCGTTTACCATAATGTGCTTAATTGGTTTTCCTAGTGTGATTAATTTGTTTGTGCCGGTGTGTTTAATTTGAGGACCCCGATGTATTTAATTGGAGTAAGTGTGTTTAAATGGTTTCCTTAGTGTGTTTAATTTGTTTGTTCCGATGTGTTTAATTTGAGAATCATAATGTGCTTAATTGGAGTAACCCGGTGTCCCGGTGTGTTTAATTGGTTTGTCTTAGTGTATTTAATTGGTTTCATCCAGTATGTTTAATTAGATTGACCTTATGTGTTTAGTTGGGTTACCCGAGTGTGTTTAATTTTGTTGTCATAGTGTATTTAATTTGGGTTGCCCCAGGGTGTTTAATTGATGCCCCTGATGTGTTTAATTGAGTTGCCCAAGTGTGGTTAAATAGTTTGTTCCGGTGATTTTAATTGGGTTGCCCTTGTATGTTTAATTAGGTTGCCCCGGTGTGTTTAATTGGATTGCTCAGGTGTGTTTAATTTGATTACCCCGTTGTGTTTAATTTGATTACCCCGTTGTGTTTAATTGGGTTACCCCGATGTGATTAATTCGGTTGCCCATATGTGTTTAATTGGGTTGCTCATGTAAGTTTAAATGGGTTGCTCATGTAAGTTTAAATGATTTACCTAGTGTGTTTAATTAGGTTATCCGGTGTGTTTAATTGGTTTTCCCCGGTGTGTGTAATTGGGTTGGCCCGGTATATTTAATTCGGGTTGTCCCGGTGTATTTAATTGGGTTGTCCCGATGTGTTTAATTGGGTTATCCCAAAGTGTTTAATTGGGTTGCCCATATGTGTTTAATTGATATACCTGGTGTGTTTAATTGGTTTATCTGGTTTGTTTAATTGGGTTTCTCTTGTGTGTTTAATTGAGTTGGCCTAATGTGTTTAATTAGGTTGCCCTATTGTGTTTAATTGTGTTGTCCTGATGTGTTTAATTGGGTTGTTCTTATGTATTTAATTGGTTTTCCTGGTGTGTTTAATTGCTTTATCTGGTGTGCTTAATTGCTTTATTTCGGTGTGTTTAATTGGTTTGCCCATGTGTGTTTAATTGGGTTGCCCCGGTGTGCTTAATTGATTGGCCCCGGTCTGTTTAATTGGGTTGTCCTGGTGTGTAATTGGGTTATCCCGATCTGTTTAATTGGTTTTCGTTGGTGTGTTTTATTGGGTTGCCCCGGTGTGTTTAATTGCTTTACATAGTGTGTTTAATTACTTTATTTTGGTGTCTTTAATTGGGTTGTCCATGTGTGTTTAATTGGGTTGCCCCAGTGTATTTAATTGGGTTGCCCCGTTATGTAAATTGGTTTTCCCTAATGTGTTAAATTGAGTTACCCTTATGTGTTTAATTGGGTTTCCCCAATGTGTTAAATTGGTTTGTCCTGGTGTGTCTAATTTGATTACCCTGGTGCGTTTAATTTGATTACCCTGGTGTGTTTAATTTGATTACCCTGGTGCGTTTAATTTGGTTGTCTCGGTGCGTTTAATTGGGTTTTCTAAATGTGTTTAATTGGTTTGCTCTAGTGTGTTTAATTTATTTACCCTAGCATTTTTAATTTGTTTACCCTAATGTGTTTAATTGGAGAACTCAAATGCATTTAATTTGTTTGCCCTGATGTGTTTAATTGTTTGCTCATGTGTGTTTAATAGTAGTACCACTGTTTATTTAATTGGTTACACATTGTTTAATATGACTGCTTTAATAAATTGAAATCTAGATGTGAATTTTTTTCATACACATACAGGTACGGACCCAATGAAATTGGTAATCACTTATGGTGGAAAATGGGTAAGCAACTTTTACGAAGGTGGTGAAACCGAGTTTGTCAAAATCAGTAGGAATTCAACTTAGGTTGAGTTGTGTAGGGAGGTATAACGTGTTGTGAATGTTGACTTAACAAGGTTTACCATTGTTTTAAGAACTTTGGTTAACACCGGTGTTAGTTTCATGCCTGCCTGACCAAAGATTAAAGATGATAGCAATGTGAAAATTTTGTTGCGCGATGATGAACATGTTCCAGAGGTGTATGTTAGTGGTCTTGAGAAAGTTGGTACATAACCTAGTAATGTGGTTGTTCCTACCATTTAACCTGTTTACTAAAGCTTTGTGCAACAATTGGAGACACAGTTTCAATCCGTGGGTGGAAGCAATAACATTTGGGGTTCTATACCAACAACAGACCCAACCATTGAAGAAGTTGTGGCAGACCCTTATAACAAGAATGACAAATTGATTCTAGAATACAATCCCCATCGTGAGTGTGGTTTAGATGAGGGTGTGAAAGATGAGCCTGCATATTATCATGGAATGAGTTCAGATTCAATAGATGGTTTTCGTACCGGGTTTGTTCCACCAGTTTTTACAGGACCAATTACATATTCATTTGAGGATGATGGCATTAATGTTGGTGATAGGTCGGGAACTGCAGTCCCACGACCTTGGATTATTCCTGGAGCTTCAAACTGTTGGAACCCCGTTCACCGGTCACGCAGCGGAACTAGGTTTTAAATTTTTTATACAAATCATATCTGTATCTGGGACCAGTGAACTTTTGATCGTAATTATTTTTCGGACATAATACATACAATATGTAAACATAGGAAATTGCAATCTATATAAAAAGAAGAAAAAAAAACTTACCAACGTTTAGAGGCTCCTTCACTTTTCGATATGCTCCTGTCTGAACCACTCGATTTTCCTCGCTATCTCCCGGGATTGGTAACTGCGTGTGAGAGCGTCACGATCTCAGGAATTTGAATGGAGGATGTAGAGAGATTTGAAGAAACTCGTTCTTCTATATATTTTAAAAACACATAAAACATGAAACAAATATATATATATATATATATATATATATATATATATATATCACGCTGCTGTTCCTTTCAAAAAAAATATATCAAATATATGTCTACGCACTGCTACTTCTTTATATATATATATATATATATATATATATATATATATCTCTAGCACTGTTGTTGCTATTTGACCAAAAATCTCTCAATCACGTCTTGCTTCACCATATCTTTTATTTCTGTCGCACTCACTTTTACAAATATATATCATATATGTATTAGTTATGTGAATCCTATACAAATTCTTCTTTTGACTATTGTTTCTTGTACACATCAATTTACATCCAATGCAATATCTTGTATTATTAATTGATATATTTCTTTTAATTATCCTTTTTAAATATATCTAATATATTAAAAGTGATAATAAGTATTTTAAATTTAAACTTAAATTCAAATACTTAGATAAATGATTTAGTAAAATAAAATAATCATATTATTTTATATTCACCTAAATCCATAGATCAATTAACGCTCTCCAATCAATAGTTAATTAATAATTAATAATTATCAATATAATTAAATAATCAAAAATTTTAATTAATTTAACTATTAACGTTCTTTAATTAAATAGTCTCATTATTCAATTAATTCATCGAATATATACGTGTCACTTTTGTAACAAAATTAATTGGACAATCCAATTAATTAACCGTGACCCTTGTTACCTAAATCAATCAGGCTAGCAAGGGGAACTAATGGACCCACAGTATTTTGAGTTCCAATAATCCTCAGAATCATTAATTAAACTCTTTAATTAATATTCCTTGATTATTAACTCCAATGTTATTCCACTAAAAACCCGAAGCTGCACTCTCTCAACTGCAGACGCTTTTAAACAGACCGATACAACTCGGTGTTCATTGATATAGCTATTACACATGGTGTGATCCTCCACAGTAGTTCATAATTATAGCTAGGTCATAATGTCCGTTATACCCCTCTAATTACATATATCCTTTAAGTACCGTTGATTCTATAATGAACAAAAAATCCTATTTCCTTACGGAATTAAGAGAGTGCTCATATTGTCCAAGTCCCGAATCAACCCTTAAGGAAACTACCATCTACTTCTCACAAGAATGAGTGGTTTCCATTATTGTGTACAAACCTTCCCAGCCACAAGCCAAACCGCAATCCCAACATACGGAGTATATTGATCAGGAAATGCATATGACCTCATCCATGGTATATCAAAGACCACGATCTAACTTGAAGGAGTCGATAAGACACTCAGGATTAAGATCACCCACATGTAGCCATCTTTAGTTGAAATATATGAATCTCATTGGTAAACGGATCTTGGTGAGAGATTCCTATAGATCATGGCCCAGTCCTATATGATCACATCATACAAGGTGCCTCCATTCTCATATCTCCATATGAATGATTCAGGATAGAATCACCGTACATTACGGAATGGATCGCAACTATAGATTAACCACAAATAAAGTATCCAGATTTATTTGCTATCTATGGACTATTTAGATTGCACGTCTCTTACTGTATCGATCCGTATATGACACTCATATACACGGTTCGAGATTATATCTGGCAATCTTGGATGTTAAATAAATGCACAAGTTATATAATAAACAACACAACAAGAAAGAATTGAACTTTTCCTTTTATTTATTTAATAAATCCATTTACAAATTACATATTTAGGGCATAAACCCCAACAATCTCCCACTTGCACTAAAGCATGTGAGGCATGTCTCGTAACCCTAGACCATCTAGGTGACCCGAAAACACTTTAGCCGGCAAGGTCCTTGTAAATGGATCAGCATGATTGTCTTGTGAGGCTATCTTGGTGACAATCACATCCCCTCTCTACACTATCTCTCTAATGAGATGATACTTTCTCTTTATATGTTTCCCTCTTTTATGGCTTCTTGGTTCTTTAGAATTAGTCACAACATCACTGTTATCACAATAAAGTGTGATGAGCCTATCCAGATCTGGAACAACTTCCAGATCACTCAAGAACTTACGGAGCCAAACAATATCTTTATCAGCTTCACAAGCGGCTACATATCCGGCTTCCATGGTGGAGTCAGCAATGTAAGATTGTTTGATACTTCTCCACACAATGGCTCCACTACCCAGGGTGAATACTGATCTAGACGTGGATTTCCTAGAATCCCTGTATGACTGAAAATCAGAATCCGTGTATCCTAACGGGATCAAATCCTGCCCAGAATATACTAGCATTTAGTCTCTCATTCTCCGAAGATACTTGAGAATTGTCTTGACAGCAACCCAATGATCTAATCCTAGGTTGGACTGGTATCTACTGACTACTCCCACTGCATAACAGATGTCCGGTCTCGTGCATAACATAGCATACATGAGACTACCTATTTCCGATGCATAGGGTACACATCTCATATCCTCAACTTCTTGAGATGTCTTACGACATTGTTCCTTAGACAAATTAACTCCATGCCTATAAGGTAAATTACCTTTCTTGGAGTTTTGCATCGAAAATCACACAAGAATCTTGTCGATATATGATGCCTGAGACAGTGCTATGAGTTTGTTCTTACGATCCCTTATAAGTTGGATCCCTTATAAATTGGATCCAAAGAACATAACTCGCCTCTCCCAAATCTTTCATTTGGAATTGGCTAGCCAGCGAACCCTTTACATCAGAAAACACTCCCACAACATTCCCAATTAGTAGGATATCATCTACGTATAGGACCAAGAAAACTATTTTCTTATCAATTCTGCGCTTGTAGACACAAAGCTCATCGACGTTCTGCTCGAAGCAATAGGTTTTGATCACATCATCAAAGCTAATGTTTCAAGATCTAGATGCTTGCTTAAGTCCATAGATGGACCTTTGCAGCTTGCAAACCTTTTGCTCTTGATCTGGACACACGAATCCCTCTGGTTGCATCATATAGATGCTTTTATCAAGATTGCCATTCAAGAATGCAGTATTGACGTCCATTTGCCAAATTTCGTAATCGAAATAGGCAGCAATGGATAAGAGAATCCTAATAGACTTAAACATGGCTACTGGCGAGAAGGTCTCTTTATAATCGACCCCCTCTTTCTAGGTATAATCCTTAGCCACTAGCCTTGCCTTGAAGGTCTCTACCTTCTCGTCTACTCTTCTCTTTCTCTTGTAGATCCACTTACACCTTATAGGTTCTACCTCATCCGGTAAGTCTACAAGATCCCATACTGAGTTAGAGTACATGGACTCCATCTTGAGATTCATGGCTTTAAGCCATTCCTCTTTATCAGGATCTTCCATTACATTCTTAAATGTCAATGGATCATCAATACTATCAGCAGAGACAACACCTTGTCTCTCACCTATAGCTAAATAGCGTTCAGGTTGTCTCACAACCCTCTCACTACGTCTAGGTGGTAGTGTATCCTGATTAGGAACCATCTGACTCTCAGATGTTTGTGGAACAACAACTCTTGTTGATGAAGCACTAGTCTCACCAGGCTCCAACTTATTTAATACAATCTTGGAACGAGGATTATGGTCACTAATGTAATTGTCCTCAAGAATCGTTGCATTTGTCGATACAAATACTTTGTTATCTTTAGGACTATAGAAGTGTCCACCTCTTGTCTCCTTGGAGTATCCTACAAATAGGCAGACCACGGACTTGGAGTCAAGCTTTCCAGTTCTGTTCTTCAGCACGTGTGCTGGACACCCCCATATACGGAAATACTGCAAACTAGCTTTACGACCATTCCACAACTCTAGGGGAGTCTTAGGAACAGATTTGGATGGCACCACATTCAAAATGTATGTCGCTATTTGTAACGCATATCCCCAGAAGGAATTTGGTAATTATGAGAAACTAATCAAAGATCTCACCATTTCCATTAGAGTTCTATTTCTTCTCTCCGCTACACCATTTTGCTGAGGTGTACCGGGAGCTGTGAGTTGGGAAACTATCCCATGCTCGACCATAAAGTCTTTAAACTCTTGGTCATGGTACTCACCTCCACGTTTCGATCGCAGTGACTTGACAGTCCTACCTAATTGATTCTCAACTTCAACTCGAAATTCTTTGAACTTTTCAAATGTTTCCGACTTTTTTTGCATCAGGTAGACATATCCGTATCTTGAGTAGTCATCTATAAAGGTGGCATAATACTCATAACTACCCCTCGCTTTAACATTCATCGGTCCACAGACGTCTGTATGTATAAGCTCTAGTGGTTCTTTAGCTCTAAACCCTTTTCCAGTAAAAGGTCTCTTAATCATCTTACCTTCCAGACAAGATTCGCATACAGGTAAGGTGCCAACCTTTAACTCACTTAAAGGTCCGCTTTTTACTAGTCTGTCTATCCGGTCAATGTTGATATGACCAAGCCTTATATGCCAGAGGTACGTGTCATTATCTGGAGAAATCTTATGTCGTTTAGTTTTTGGTTTTTCAACCTTAAACATTTCGGTGTTGAGCAGTGTAGTATGTATTAACGGTCTTAACACATACAAATTGTTTTCATTAATTCCTGAACAAAAATTCAGACCGTTTTTTCCAATAATAACAGACTTATTATTAAAAGAAACATAATATTTTTGTTCTAACAACTTAGAAATGGAAATCAAATTCAGTGTAAATTCAGGAATATAAAATACATTGTCCAACAATATATAATTATTACATAAAAAGGTAATCTAATTATGCCCACTGCTCGTGCCGACACGACATCCCCTAACCCCACACGTATTGAGAAGGCTTGTTCCTCTAGCTGTGTCCAAGAATCAGTTCATTGTAAAGAAGAACAAACATGGTTAGTGGCCCCCGAATCAACTATCCAGGGTGAAGAATCATCTTCTACTAGACACGACTCAAGAACAAGTAAATCATATTTACTTTTCTTGGTCTTTTTCTTGCTTTGGGCTTTCTTGGGTTTGGGCTTACCTTTCACTTTCCCAGTAGACCTCTTTCTCTTCTTATTATTAGAGTAGGAAGATGGTTCGACAACATTTGTCTCACTGGTCTTACCCTTATTGTCCTTAGTCAAGGATTCAAAGGTAGTGAGCTCATGAAGCAACTGTGTGAGATTGAACCTTAACTTGTTCATCCCGTAGTTGTTCTTAAACTGATCGAAACTCTTCGAAAGAGTCGTCAGTATGATGCTCACTCGACTGGGTTTGTCAATGGCCCCGTCATTGACTTCTGCCTTGTTGAAGTAGGACATCATGCTCAGGACATGTTCCCGAACTGACGTACCTTCCTTCATTCGATTGAGCATAGCAGAACGAACAACTTCATATGGCTTTTGCTCGGAGGGCTGCTCGAAAATGGCTTGTAATGACTCCATGATTTCGAATGCTGAAGTCATTGCTGAATGCTGAAGTCATTGCCGAATGCTGAAGTGACAAGCACGTCTGTCATAGAAGCCAACAAATATGTTCGGGTCTTCTAATCAGATGAGACCCATCGCTCGTATGCCTCACGAACAGTTCGTGTGGCATTAGCAGTAGGCATTGGAGGACATTCCTCCGTAAGCACAAACTTGAGGTCTTTGGTGACCAATATTGCATTAATGTTAAGTTTCCACTTAGTGTAGTTATCACCGGTTAATTTGTCGTTTGCGAGAATATGAAGTAATGCAGAAGACATTATTGCTGAAATAAATAAAACATTCATTCAGTCATTTATTTAAAACAAGTGCGAGTGCTTTGGCATAAATTTAAACATGATGCATGAACATGTTTAACGAACTAGAACTACCCTAAAACTAGTTACTATACCACGACAATCCAACATACCATAAAGAAGGGCCGCCTTAGGGTCGGTCAAGCCTTTGCATGTTGGACCGAGACATTCTCAATCAAATGATATTCTAGAATAACTCGTATTCCATATCATTCAACGATCGTTCATTCAGTCAGGTTTTTAATTGACAAACTTAATCAAAACCTTCGTGAGTGTAACCCACCATTTCAGATCTCACGAGCTTAACTCGAGAATTGCCGCCTTAGGGTCGGTCAATCCCAAAATACTCTCAGAAATCCTATCCGTTAGAAAGTCAACATTGGTATTGACCTTTGTGGAAACCCTCCTTAGGGTGGACGAAAATAAAGCTATCACGAGACCCCACTCGGATCTCACGGTGTTGAACTAATGATGGAGACCGCGGGATATATATGGATATATATGTCATATATCTTTCTCCCACTCACTATTTTAAAATTAGGGTTTTCTATTAACCGTTAATGCACCTAAACTCTACAGGATTAAACAACTAAGTTTAATCAAGTTATCTAGCTCATTAACTAATTAGAACCAAATTCTAATTAACTAATAAATTATTAATGATTTTTAACAATTAAAATTCTAATCTATTAGTGAACAATCTAAGATTCAGTAAACTATTTACTAAGGTCAGATTATTATGATAGTGTTTACCAAGTTTTAACAATTAAAACTCTAACACTTTAATCGGTTCATTTATTATTAGGTAATTAATCATATTAATCCTAATTACAATAAATGACCCTATTAATCTAACTTATTAAACTCTTTAATAACTAGATTAATATTAATGAGAATTACCAAGTTTTATAACCATTAAAAATTAATCTCATTATTCATAGCCAATTATGTATATTACCCATTTTAATCACATTAAAAAAATACATAAAATAATAGACTATGATGCATTTATGATATATCAAATATATTTGTGTAGTCACATCTAATCTAAATGACATATGTATGCATGACAATGCTTTTATCATCACATAATATAAAGCATACATGAATTGACACTGTGGATTATTTAACCTAAAAATTGGAATCTAAAATTACAAAAATTTTCCAAGGCATTCCTTGGTCTTCTAGTAACTTCAGATATCTTCCAATCTCTTCAGGTCAATCCAATTCATCTCATGAATCCATATTCACGATTTTTCTAGGTCTTCAATATTGGTTACAAATTTTTTATTTTTTTTTGTTTACAATACAATAACAGTAAAAATATATATATAAACAAAAAAATAATAATAATACAACCCATAAACCCTAAATCCACAGTACCATATAATTAACAATCAATCATATTTTTGTAAATTAAAAAAAAAACATACATACAAAAAAATCATACAATCAATTTAAATTGTGCCTACACAATTCATACATACAGGAGCATCGAAAACAATTTCCTGTTCCAAAAAATAAATTGGCTCTGATACCAATTGTTGGAACCCCGTTCACCAGTCACGTAGCGGAACTATAATTTAATTTTTTTTATACAGATCATATTTGTATCTGGGACTAGTGAACTTTTGATCGTAATTATTTTTTGAAACTAATACATACAATATATAAACATAGGAAATTGTAATCAATATAAAGAGAAGAAGAAAAAACTTACCAACGTTTGGAGGCTTCTTCACTTTTCAATATGCTCCTGTCTGAACCACTTGATGTTCCTCACTATCTCCCGGGATTGGTAACTGCGTGTGGGTGCATCACGATCTCAGTAACTTGAATGGAGGATGTAGAGAGATTTGAAGAAACTATTTCTTCTATATGTTTCAAAAACACATAAAACATGAAACAAAAAATATATATAAAATATATATCACGCTACTGCTCCTTTAAAAAAAATATCAAATATATGTCTTTATATATATATATATATATATATATGTCTACCCACTGCTGTTGCTATTTGACCAAAAATCTCTCAATCACGCCTTGCTTCACCATATCTTTTATTTCTATCGCACTCACTTTTACAAATATATATCATATATGTATTAGGTATTTGTATCCTATGTAAATTCTTCTTTTGACTATTGTTTTATGTACACATAAATTTATATCCAATGTAATCTCTTGTGTTATTAATTGATATATTTCTTTTAATTATCCTTTTTAAATATATCTAATATATCAAAAGTGATAATAAGTATTTTAAATTTAAACTTATATTCAAATACTTAGATAAATGATTTAGTAAAATAATATAATCATATTATTTCATCTTCACCTAAATCCAATATCAACTAACATCATCCAATTAATAGTTAATTAATAATTAATAATTATCAATATAATTAAATAATCTAATTATTTAATTAATTTAACTATTAACATTCATTAATTAAATAATCTCATTATTCAATTAATTCCCGAATATATACGTGTCACTTTTGTAACACAATTAATTGGACAATCCAATTAATTAACCGTGACCCTTGTTACCTAAATCAATCAGGCTAGCAAGGGGACCTAATGAACCCACAGTATTTTGAGCTCCAATAATCCTCAGAATCATTAATTAAACTCTTTAATTAATATTCCTTGATTATTAACTCCGATGTTATTCCACTAAAAATCTGAAGCTTCACTCTCTCAACTGCAGACGCTTTTACACAGATCGATACAACTCGGTGTCCATTGATATAGCTATTACACATGGTGTGATCCTCCACAGTAGTTCATAATTAGAGCTAGGTCATAATGTCTGTTATACCCCTCAAATTACATATATCCTTTAAGTATCGTTGATTCTATAATGAACAATAAATCCTATTTCCTTACCGAATTAGGAGAGCGCTCATATTGTCCAAGCCCCGAATCAACCATTAAGGGAACTACCATCTACTTCTCACAAGAAGAAGTGGATTCTAATATTGTGTACGAACCTTCCCAGCCACAAGCCAAACCGCAATCCCAACATACGGAGTATATTGATCAGGAAATGCATCTGACCTTACCCATGGTATATCAAAGACCACGATCTAACATGAAGGAGTCGATAAGACACTCATGATTAAGATCACCCACATATAGCCATCTTTAATTGATATATATGAATCTCATCGGTAAACGGATCTTGGTAAGAGATTCATATAGATCATGGCCCAGTCCTATATGATCACATCATACAAGGTGCCTCCATTCTCATATCTCCATATGAATGATTCAGGATAGAATCACCGTATATTACGGAATGGACCGCAACTATAGATTAACCACAAATAAAGTACCCAGTTTTATTTGCTATCTATGGACTCTTTAGATTGCACGTCTCTTACTGTATCCATCCATATATGACACTCATATACACAGTTCGAGATTACATCCGACAATCTTGGATGTTAAATAAATGTACAAGTTATATAATAAACAACACAATAAGAATGAATTGAACTTTTCCTTTTATTTATTTAATAAATCCATTTACAAATTACATCTTTAGGGCATAAACCCCAACACAAACTACTCTTTCGAACTAGTTAGAACAGAGGAATCTAGTTCATGTAATCGATTATCCAAAGGTTCGATGTTCGAAATCAAAAAAACAAAAAATTGAAACGGGCATTACATACTTACGTGTTGAAAGAGAATTTTGAAATTCATGTTAAAAGGTCAAGCATGACAAGATATGAAGTTGGTTGTAAGGATCCCAAGTGTAAATTTTAAATCCGTGCGGTTAAGATGAAAGGTGAAAATTATTGGATAGTTCGGATATTTGAGGAAGATCATAGTTGTACAATTGATGAATTGCACAACCGTTACAATCAAGCGAGTGCATGGCTTATTAGTGAAATACTTTCACCAAAACTTGCAGTTAGTGGTCGATCTATGAAATCAAAATAAATCATTACTGATATGCAAGTGGAACATGGACTTGATCTACTTTATATGAGGGCATGGATGGCAAAAGAACATGCTGAAATTAATGTGTTTGATCCTCCTGATATTTTATATCAGTTATTGCCTGCATACTGCCACCATTTGAAGTGTTTCATCTAAATAGTTTATATTAGTAAAGATTATATTGATATTGCGGATTATGTTTAAATTGGATATCATGAAATGAAGTTAATGATATTACATTTTGTTGAAAAAACTAGTGTTATTGTGATGAAACAGGATGAAAAAACTACTGTTATTGTGATGAAAAAACTACTGTTATTGTGATGAAACGGTAATGATTTTAGCAATGTTATTGAACTTATCATGGGTCTAAATCTTTTTTGTGCTAGTAAGGAGTGTTGATTATGGTATGCATTTAGTTTAATTTTATAAACTATTGAAATTGTATTTCAAGAATTGTTAGTTCGGATTTTTCATTTTGTTTGAAATTTTGTAGAAACAGGCTTTGTCATGCAAAATTAAACGCAACAGTTCTAAAAAATCAAACACACTGGATATCGATAAATTAAATACACAGGATATCGATAAATTAAACACATCATTCTTGAAAACTTACCCTGGTGTGTTTAACTGGGTTGACTTTAGTGTTTAATTGATTTTGCACTGGTGTGTTTAATTGGCTTGGCATGGTGTGTTAAATTGGTTTGGCTAGGTGTGTTAAATTAGTTTGGCCTGATGTGTTTAATTGGGTTGACCTGGTGTGTTTGACTGATTTGCCATGATGTGTTTAATTGGGTTAGTCTGGTGTGTTTAATTTGGTTGCCCTAGTGTGTTTAATTGGGTTTCCTGTAAAAAGTGACACAACATAAGAACGTGTCTAACACAACATATGATAACCCTGTAGATTAAGAGAATCACATCTAAATAGTTTGTAATTGTTTGTCATGCAAAATTAAACACAATAGTTCTGAAAAATTAAACACACTGGATATCGATCAATTAAACAGATCATTCTTGAAAACTTGCCCCTGGTGTGTTTAATTGGGTTAGTCCGGTGTATTTAATTGGGTTGAACTGGAGTGTTTAATTGGGTTAGCCTCGTGTGTTTAATTGGATTGGTCAGGTGTGTTTAATTTGTTTGGCATGGTGTGTTTAATTTGTTTGGTCAGGTGTCTTTAATTGGGCTGGCCTAGAGTGTTCACTTGGTTTGACCTGATGTGTTTAATTGAGTTGGTCTGATGTGTTTAATTGGTTTGACCTGATGAGTTTAATTGGTTAGGTCTGATGTGTTTTATTAGGTTAGCCTAGTATATTTTTAATTGGGTTGACAGTATGTTTAATTTGATTGTCCTGATTGTTTAATTGGATTTCTTATAAAAGGGACCCATTATAACGATGTGTCCAACACAACATATGATAACCATGTGGATTCAAGCAATCACAATATCTAACTAGTTTGTAATAGTTTGTCATGCAAAATTAAACACAACAATTCTGAAATTTTAAACACTGGATATCAATCAATTAAAAACACCGTTCTTTAAAATTTACTATGATGTGTTTAGTTGGTTTGATGTGATGTGTTTAATTGAGATTACTTAAAGTGTTTAATTGGATTGGCCTGAGAGTTGTGAGTTTCGTATAAAAATTAAAATTGGGTTGGTCTAACGTTTTTAATTGAGTTTCGTATACAAAATAAACAAACTCATATCTATCAATTAAACACACCAATATTATTGATCAATTAAACACACCACTGCTCAAATATCAAACACACCAGTGTTATAATCAATTAAACATTAAACATAATATTGCTTAAATATTAATCATACCACAATCAAATATAACAATATAAACAACAAATTAAGAAGACCTATATATCAAATTAATAACACAATTATTCTCATCCAACAACCCAACCAAAATCAAATTTCCATAACACTTTTTAAAAAAGAACACCATTGCACAATGACAGACAAAATACCACCACCATAATTCAAAATAAATTTTCTGATTCTATGACCCTCGAAAACCTACATGATTAAAAAAAAGATAATATAATTCAACAATTGAAATGCCATAAAAGAATATATCAACATCTAATGCAAAATAAGTAACCAATTCAAACATGGAAATAAGTCCTCCATCGTCACCATCACCTCCATCGTCACCATCATTCTTTTCCTTAATAGAGTATCCACACCAAACCCATCGTCCATCGATCACAGTATCCACAGCCTCCATTGCCCATACCTGAAATTGACAAGTTAATAATGCTAAATTTGCAAGCCAATATTAAATACAATTAATACGCTAATAGTATTAGAAACTAACCTCAACGACCCATGGAAAACCGGTTATATGTTCCATCAACAAAATTCAAATAAATTGGGTGTGTTAAATTACACTCACCATGTTTCATCAATTAAACATACCGGTTATAACCAATTAAACACACCAGTAATACAGAATTACACACACCAGTAATAAATAATTTACCCACACCGGTAATAAGCAATCACACACACCGGTTATATGTTTTGTAAATATATTACTATAGCTGATCTGTGTTTTTCATCCAAAATGAGATGAACATAATCTATCTTATTATTTCTGGCTACTTTCTTTCTAATTTCATTCATTTTGTCACCTCCATGTCAATGCTTCACATTACGTAATCAGATTCAAACAAATCATATTAACTCCTAACAGACAGCAAAATTTAACTCATGTTACGTGGTTGGATGTAATTAGGCAGACGGGCATATTACTCTCGCCGGGCATATTACTCTCGCCCCACACATGGTTTTTTACTTTTCTGCAGATGATAAGGTGAGATGTGGAAATTAGTTTCAATTTGAAAAAAAAAAGAAGAAGAAGAAGAAAGTATATTATTATTTTGTGTGATAAGGAGTGACAAGGGAAAAGGAAGGGTACGAGTACTGATGATTTACACATTTAATATTATTATTGCAAATTTACTACTAATACCTAAATTAATAATGAAGCAAGTATTTATTTTGATTTTTCCTTTCAGAAAATGAACTTGCTCTTTTGAAACAAGACAGAAAGTAGTGATCGGTTGCAAGGCTAGGGATTGCAGCATCATGCCTTATAATTAATTTCAAGCTACTAGAAGAGAAGACAAAGTAGTAGTGACAGAAATGTCTTGCTTTATTACTAACAATCTAAGAGAGCACAAATCACTGGAAGGCCGAAAAAAAAAGAATCAAAATTTAACTCCTAACAGAATCTAAATCAGATTCAAGGCAGCCGAGATTCTTCATTCAACAATTAACCAAAAAAAATAATCAATTAAAACAATATTGATTTCGAGGTTGCTGAAATGTCCAACACATAATCAACACAACAATTAACTCCAATTTATTTTCCACAGAATATCTTCGTTCAATAATATAAAAACAAAAAAAACAATCAATTAAACCAGGCCTGTTTCTTACACTCCGCCGCCGTGTATGGTGACTTCACCGTCGTCGTGTATGTTTGCAAGCTTCTTACTCCGCTGGAACTGCTTCTTCTAGCTTCTTACTCCGCCGTCGGTTTCAAATCAGATTCGCCACCCAACCTTTTGTTTCTCGTTTCGAATCCGCCGTAGCTTCTTACTTCGCCACGTTTCGAATCCAAGTCGTCCGTGTCGCCGCTCGTCTTGTCTCTCTCGAAAGCCGATCGTCTTGTATCTCTCAACCGCCGCTCGTCTTGGCTCTGCTCTATTTCAATATTTCAAAAACCGATTGTTTCTCTTCACTTTTTCACTTTTTCACTTTTACTCTCTCTTTACTTTTTCTTTTTCTTTTATTTTCCAAATTCATTTTCGAAGGGCAATTTGATAAAAAAAGTGGATATTTTGATAAAAACAATCAAAATACTGATTTAGGTTATATTTAAAAAACCTCTTAATTATATGGTTATTTATAAATTTTATCCATATATATATATATATATATATATATTACATAATGCATACAACATCTTATTGGAACATGAAATCCATGTTTTATATATATATATATAAATATGTTACATAATGCGTATAACATCTTATTGGAACATGAAATCCAAAGTAACATGGTAGCTAGCAGTTCAAGCACTACCATTATCACTATAATGAACATGATCTTCAACCTTGAGAGCATCCATTTCTTCTTTGAACTTGAGCATGGCAGCTCTAGGAAGTGAGACAAGAACCCTAACCCCACCTTTCATTGAAGGATTCACATGATTACAAGGCAAGAAGAGACACAAGTCCACATAACCAAACATGTTCCATGGCACAGGAACCATGTTCACTGAACCTCCCCATCCGAAATCTATTTCTTCAATCAAACCAAGTTGCCTCCAATCTGTCAAAGCCATTGTTGCTCCACTTCCTCCGAATTTTACATTCAGCTCCCTCAATCTCTCCAAAATACCAAGTGATGTCAAAATGTATTCGTTTGTGGATGATGATTTCTTGCTCTGTTTGATCAGGTCTGCGGTTTCTGAGAGTGGTTTTTCGTTGAGTTCTTTCCCTGATAGAACCACATTCGTGGAGATGAAAGCATTTCCGTAGTATCCATCAGGCAGAGGTGGATTCAAATGTCGTCTTATGTTCATAGCTATACCGATCATAATTTTCGCGTCGGGGTTTAGCTTCAAAGCCCTAAATCTTGATCTCCAGACATAGGCAGAGAGCACTTCAAGAGTTGTGAAGTAAAAATTTCCTTGAATTTCATGAACATGATGATCTCCCTTGCATTCATTGATCAAATCCATTTTGAGCCTCTTGATGCTCTCAGCATTCACATTGAAACTTTCATGCATGAAGTCATTAGTAGGCAAAAATGGTGAAGTTGCCAAAGAGGCTGGATCAACAATGAACTTGGGGGGTCCTGGAGTGGATTTTGACACCAATTTCTCCCTCTCCCAAACAGGTTTCAATGATGGTTCACTCTTCCCACTAGCAAGCTCGGCCATGGCTCGATAGAACTGAGCTGCACCGGACCCGTCACAGACCGAGTGTGACAACCCCATCCCAATTGTGAACCCCCCACATGTGAATTTGGTCACTTGAAACACAAGAGGGTGCTCACCTTTGTCAGGGTCATGAGATGGAAAATCAAACACCAAGCTTTGAGCTGTTTCGACGTCAATCCCATCTAAGTAATCAAGAGAAGATAGTTGGCAATCAACATTTGCTACCAAGAAAGGCACCCCAATAGCATTGCAGTTGATTTGAAGCCTCCCATCACTTTGCCTCTTCATCATTCCTGCTAGTGGATAGTAGAAAACCAAAACATCCGAGAGAGCTTTTTCGATCAAGCTAGCGGTGTCTGTTTGATTATTATGATCAGATTTTGGTTGAGCAAGATTATCATCATGAGAATCATTGTTGTTGCCATTTTCATGATGATGAGAGTGGGCATTATTAATGGAGGGAATTACATGGTTTGATTTGTAGACATAAATTGTTTGACATAGAAGTTGAAGATTGTGATCATTGTCAATGGTGGAGAGAGAAAGAACATGTGAAGAAGGTGTGGGTTTTGAGGGTTTAACTAGCACAACTTCTTTTTTCTTAATTGAGAAGGCAGTGTTGTAGTGGTTTGTCATGTAAAAGAGATCAGAGTGAGGATTCAAGACAAATATTTATGTGAATTTAAGTTGAGGTCTGAACCATCGGCAATCCTTCTAATATATATAGCTAGTGTTAGAGGGTGGATAGGAAAAATAATTGCATGCCCGTTGTGATCAAATTTTTGTCACGGAAAATACACGCCCGGTACATCTTGTTACATCCAAGATGTTCTCCTGAGGTCACATGACTTCATCCAAAAGCAATCTAAATGTCACAATCATGATTACAGTTTAGATGGTCCACACTGTCTATGATTATGACATGTCAAAGAATGATTGTGATATATTTAAAGAATTGTGTTAACAACAGTCTCACTCTTAACACAATCAGATAAATACTAGTTTCTTCTTTATATTGTCATATGCCCTTCATTTCCTAAATAGAAAATACCATTACTATTTCATAAGTTTAATGAGGTGGACTTCAAGATCAATAATGTGAAATCTCTTGGATGGTCCATTTTAGGGTTTCTCCACCATTACTAAGTGAAATCCAATTTTAATTTTAGTGGTTGACAACAATAAAGGCATACAAATTTCGGTGGAGACTTGTCAGCAGAAGATGTTGATGTATTCCACTCAAAAATAAAGGAGCAGTTTCTTTATCCAAAATCAACAAATTCTATACCTCTCTTATATGGACTTTGTGATTTATGATCATAAATATCTAGCTAGTTGCGGTTTTGCTAAGCTGATGCACCCTGGACATTCTTGTAGTAGATTTATTATAACGATTACGGGTTAATTGTACAAAATTAGTATTCTGATTTTTTCCTTTTATACATAGTATAGCTAAATTTGAGAAATTCGACGTTAAAATCAAACCATTAACTTTAAAAAATCTATAAAAATATCAAATTGTCCTTGCCACATCATCCAAAATATAATTATTTATTATCTATATTTATTTATTAAATCAATTGAATTGATTAAAAAGTTAAAAAAGTATTCAAGAAAATAAAAACTCCATCTTCATCTTCACCATCATCAAACTCCATCTTTATATTCCACATCATCAACCACACCTTCATCTTCAAGGTTTCAACATCATCAAACTCCATCACCATCTTCAACACTATCATCATCCCCATATTTATTTTCAACATACCAACCATGTCTCTAACATCATCACCAACCCATCCATTACTTCCCAACTTCATCTTCATCACAACCAACCAATGCAAAACACAAATCAACTAAAATTATATGTATTTAGAAAAGAACTAAAATATCCTTATAAAAAAACAAAAACACAAATGGAACTCCATCTCTAATGGAGTTCGATCCAGCTGGAGCTTATTTTATTTTCTTCATCTAACTTTTTTTTTCTTTGTTTTATTTAATAATGGAGAAGATCGGTCATTTTCTTTATTTTTAATTATTTATTATACGACAATATGAGGTTGGTTCGATAGTAACCTCACACCTACACCACGATGATGTGGGTTCAAGCCCCCACCCTCTAAATAAAACCCTGAATTGTAATAAATCAAAAAAAATATATTATTTAAATAATTAGTTTTAACTTGATAAACAAAGTGACCAAACTACAAAAAATATATATTATTTAAATAATTAGTTTTAACTTGATAATCAAAGTGACCAAACTACCCTTTTACCAGTAAAGTTAATTATTTGACTTTAACTGTAAGGTATGTTTGTGTTGCATTTCTCAATCTTATTATATTTTACCTAAAGAGAAAATAAATGTCAGGGTACTTTAATGAAATTAACTCTAACAATAATGTACTAAAGTTTCACGTCTAAGCTTACACATCTACTCTTATGCTGCATTTGGCAGCAACCGGTTCAATCCTGTCCCCATGTTTCCAATCCGATGAGCCCACTCCGTATCCTATTGTGACAGGACTATTTAGTGCTAATTTGGATGAGTTTTCTATCGGTTCTAAAGGTATATAAACGTCTATTTAAATTTTTTAGAGTTGTTTGGTTGCACTTTCAACAATAACTATTTTTAATTAAGTAGAGACTAGTAGAGTTTAAACATCTACTAGAAACGCTCATGGGGAGGTACTTCTCGAAATAGATTTTTTTTTTTGAAAGTCTACCAACCAAACAATTATATATATATTTTTTAAAAAAACTCTATTTCTAATAAATCTACTACAAGTAGATCTTTTACCAATATAGACGTTTCAAAAGCTTAACCAAACAAGCTCTTAGGAGACATGACGTCGGTTCAGTTCGAAGCAGCGAACCGAACCGAACCGAAACCAAACCGTAATAATCGAAATTAGAACCCGTTTTTTGGTTTCTGTTTTGGAACTGAACCGGGATCTAGTAATAGGGAGATTCTGGTTTCGGTTTCAATTTTTAGGAATCGCCCGATTCGAACCGGACTGGAACCGACGGTTCCGGTTTCGGTTCGAACCGAAGGTTCCAATATATATATATATATATATATATATATATATATAGATTAATTAATTTATTTTAAAACCTATTTCTCTTATTCTTTCTCTTTCTTTCTTTATCAAATCTCTCATCGCTCTTTCTCTTTCTCTCTTTCTTTTTTCTTAAGTCCGGCTCCCTAACTCAATGACTCCATCTGATCGCTCTCTCTTTTCTATCTCTTCTTCCCGTCACCGATCTATTCGTCGTTCACCGATCGCTTTCTTTGATTTTTTTTCTGATTTGAATCTAGTTACGGAGAAGATTTGGGTGTTGGTGTGGTAGTGATGTAAGTGATAATGGCTGATTCACGATCACGGGTGGTGTATGTCGCCGACGAGATCGTGGATGAGGTTGGATAAGTTAGTTTTTTTATTTGGGTGCTTTTGATTGGATGGGGTTGGGTTGGGTGCTTTTGATTTGGGTGGGGTTGCATGAAGATGAAGTGACGAACGTGACTGGGTTTAGGTGAGGGAGGGAGAGAGTCTGGATTCTAGAAAGAAATCAGATGAAGATATGGTGATTTGGGTCGGTTTGTGGGTTTTCAGATTAGGGATTGGGAATTTGGGGTAATGGGTTAGGTCACATGGGTGGGTGATTGACTGATCAGTAGATGACAATTGATTGGATTGTTGTATTTTTTTTTTGTATAAAAAAAAAGGGGGATTTGCATAAATGGTCACTACCGGTTTGCATAAACCAAAAATAGCCTCTGTTTGAAAATTTTGCATTTTTGTTCCTTTTAGATTTGATTTTACCAAATTACTCTCAAAAATTCATTTTTATCATTTACAATTTAAGGGAAGATATTACCATACTACCCTTCACACAACTTTCCCAATTAAAAGACCCCAAGCAATCCATCGTTCATCCAAACTTCCAGACAAAAAAAATTCAAACCTAGCAAGACATCGCAAATCCATCCCCTCGCAAAGGGATTTTCCAGTGTGGCCGTCGAAGGAACGGAGACTGGCGAAGACATCTCCGGTGGTAGGAAGGAGCAAGCAACACCACTAGTGTGACCGGTAAAGGAAGGCGATGACATCTCTAGTGGAAGGAAGGAGCAAGCAACACCACTGAAGGTGGTGGTCACAAAATCAACGAGAACAAGCTCCTATCCAAGAAAAAAAAATGTTCATTTTTTCTTCTTTATTTTGTCTAATTGTTTGATTTATTCCAGAAAAATCCCAATTTTTGTTTTTATTTGCTTTCAATTGATGATTGCTTTGACATGTTTGAATGGATTTCGACTTAAGTTTGTAATATTGTTTCGTTAAAGTGTAAATAGTGGCAAACCTCTTGAGTTTTGAGTTGTTAATTGTTGTTCTGGTGCCTTATGCTCATGGGTGGTGAATGTAAATTGGAACTCATAATTGCAAATGTTCTTGTTGACACTCCATGATTTAATTAAATTGCATGCATTTTATTACCTGACTTCATTAAAAAATTATTTTAGAATTGTGTTGTGTAGCCCACTAGTTCACCTTTAATTGAAGTAAAACTCCTTACAATTCCTAAATCAGAGTCTTGATTCCTCTTTGTGATTATTACATTCTATTTCGGGCTGCATTTCATTTATGTTTTTTGTCAGCATATCTTTGAGATTGGGATTATATGGCAATATGGCATGATTGCTTGTCCATGTTTGAAAACTTTTGAAGTTCCCATCAGCACAATTTTTATTTATTAAAGATATTTATCACAAATGCTTTAGGTGAGTAGATTTTAGGGAAATGGTATTGTAATTTTTGTTTTGCAAAGCTCTCATTATGTGCGTTTTCTGTTTTCACAGCACTAGCATGTTGGTATTGTTGGCATTGTGTTTGCATTTGCGCACTGTATTAGCGTCTTAGCAATTTATATCTTTAATTTGTTATGCAATCATGTCGGGTCAATGACTCTACAAACGCGACATTCTATTGTGATTTGTTTAGCCAAAGTTTCTGAATTAATCAGTTGATAGATATTTGTATTAAGTGATAGATATTTGTATGATCCGGAGAATAAAAGTTCAAGTAGCTACCTGGTGTGGTCTTCTGATTAGCAGTGATTATTTTGTGTTTGAGCTTAGACTTAGTACCTTTGTAAACTGAGTTGTATTTTAGCGTATATAAATTTCATTCATTATTGTTATGATTCCCTACTTGCTTAATTAGTTTTACACATTTTTTTTATTTTTTTCAGCGTATCCTGCTTTTTACACTATCAACATAGGAAGGTAAATGTTATATATTGTAATTTGATAGGAGAAACTCAAGCAGGCCATGGTTGGGATGTGAAGAGTGTTGACTGGCACCCTACAAAATCTCTTCTAGTTTTGGGTATGTAATATATTTCTCCTGCAAACTTTGTTGAGGTTGTGATTTCAGTGGCTATTGCCACACTTGTGTTTAATTGGTATTCTTTCTCAGGTGGGAAAGACAATCTTGTGAAACTCTGGGATGCTCAAAGTGGGAGAGAATTATGTTCTTTATGAGTATTGCACCGTATCTTGGTGGTTAAAGTCAAAATTTAGAATATTCTAACAAGTAATGCATTTCTTTTACAGTCGGGTAGAAAAATACGGTGCTTTGTGTCAAGTGGAACCAGAATGATAACTGGATGCTAGCTGCTTCGAAGGATCAGATAATCAAAGTGGGCATCTCCATCTCACTTCTTTAAGTTTTGCTTCTTTCTTTTTTCAATTTTAAAATATATATCCTTTCAAATGATAGTTATTCTTGGATGCTTCTTTTGCAGCTATATGACATAAGAGCTATGAAGGAGTTTGAATATTTCCGTGGGCACGTCACAGGTTAGTGACATTTTTCTCCAAGTGCACATATTGTATGAGAATGATAATATTGATAAATTTTTCCTTAACCTACTGATAAGGTTATTGTGAGTAAATGAGTTGCTTTGACTATGCATGCACCAAATCTTTTATAAATGTAAAGAATAGGTGTCAAAAGGGCTAGGCCGAAGCCCTTAACTTTTGATATTCACTGGATTAAAATTTTGGCTTTGTCAAAGAGGGGTTTGGATTTCTGCTGTGTGAGAGTGGATAATGAGACCCTGCATTTGTGATTTGACATGCACTTTTGAGTTCAATTCTCAACAATGTTAAAGAAAGAGGGCTTATGTAGTGCCACAATGACACCAACTGAAACATACTTGCATAATTTGTAAACTCTTCCATTTAGTGTCGAAGTGATATGTCATTCCTAAAACCCATTAATTTCAATCTTACAATTCTAATATGAAGAAATCAAAGTTGTCACATTATTTGGATTTCAAATTTGGATAAAATAGTATTATTGTAATTTTTATTGTAGATAAAAGAATATAAAAATATAGTGTGAATAGATATTTGGTGAATTTTCCAAAACATCACTCTATAAATAATAATAACCTAAATCAAAATTACTTAAAACCCGTCCTCTTATCTTTATTTTCTTAACACTTTGGTTGTCAAATTTTTTTCCAATTTAATTTGGTGCATCAATCATCATATTGACAACATCACAATAATTATAGTATTGGCTATATTGGATGAACCTTTATTACCGACGGGTTTGACATAGACCAACCATAAATACATAAACAAATATATGTGGGGGACTTGAACCCAAGACTAACAATCAAAACTCTGATACCATGTTACTAATTAAAAAAACTATCATATTATCTAATAGTAGTTTAAAATTCACTATAAAAAATTTGCCGGGAGTTCATATTTATAGCTTCCGTCAAGATTCTTATCCATTTCTTTCCTTTAATTTTTTTTTAATTTTATTTTCTTTAACAAGTTTCCAATTTCACTTCATGTGTCTTCCTTAGTTAAAAAGCAAAAGCAAGGCATATATGTACAATTTTCATGATTATATATATATATATATATATATATATACGGGCATTATCCCTAGCCCCAACAAATTACACAAATTGTTTATTGTCTTTGTCATGAGGATTAAAACCAACATCCCACTTCAATAATCCTTCTCGATCCATCAATCAATACCCTTCCACTAATAACATTAATATATAGTTGACGACTTACTTATAAGTTATATCAAGTCTGGTTATGTGTTTGTTTCTCATCTGAGTTTCTGTTTCAATATTTTTTACATCAGCTTTTAAGGCTAAATAACTTGAATGTCAGGATTTTTGTTCCTCTTGATAGTTTTAGAACTGCTTTGTTTTTTTTTTTCTGTTTTTTTGAGTTATTTTTTTTTGTTTTTTGGTGGTTGTTAATAGAACATCGTCTTGTTTTGATAGGTATATTCTGCTCAATATTAACATAACTTCTTCTTGTTTTGATAGGTTTTTGGGCTCTGTGATCTGCTGTAGAGCTCTTGGCAGTTTGTTGGAGAAGTGAGGTTAAAGCTTGAACTGAACGTGACGATAGGAGCAGGATATACAAGTGTGGAGGAAATATACTGCTGAGACTGTATACGAAGACACGGATTCACTTTAGAGAACAGGTGGATTCATCTTTTTATCTTTTGCCTAGGTGGATGCTTTTTGTTAGTCTTTGTAGACATAATTTTTGACCTTTATATCCAATTATCAATTAATATTCGCGTTTCATTTTTGATAGTCCACAGTAGATACTTTTAAGATTCTTGTAATGCATGTTACTCATTTGTGTTGGTCATTTGGGTTCTCGTGGGCCTTGTGGTCTTATGAGGTATACATTAGTTGTGATTATAAGTTTGTTTTGACAGCCTAAATCACCATGACATCTCACAAGTGACATACTTGAACATGCCCATGTCGGCATGTCCTTTGTGTTCATAAAAGGGATACGAAATTCACTTCACAATTCAATTCCAAATGTTATTTACTTCAATACTTTGGTTTTAAAAAAATTCTAAGCTCGGGTTCTTAATATTGTAAGCCCGAGAATCAATCTTTTGAGCCTGATAATTAAGTTTTTGATTGAATTTTATTTTTCCGACACTGCGGGTGAGTTCTCACATGATTTGACTATAATATGGTATTAGATCCCGCATCCGAAAGCGATTTAAGAAGACCAAGTGCACAACTCATAACTTAATGTCATAACTACATTAAGTGTATGGAGTAACTACTACTACTGCTACTATTATTATTATTATTATTATTATTATTATTATTATTATTATTATTATTATTGTAGTGGATAGTGCTTGTTTAGATTTTTTAAGTCATGCACCTACTTCAGATTATGTCTCCTAATTAGACCCATAATAGGGATATTTCATTTTAAGCTCGGTAATCATTCTTTTGAGCCCTGGTTTTAATCATTTGAGCCCGGTAATTAAATTCTCACTTGACATTACTACACTATTATTATTATTATTATTATTATTATTATTATTATTATTATTATTATTTACATTAGTATAATAGTGTTTGTTTAGATTTTTGTAAGTCATGCACCTACTTTAGATTGTGTCTCATTAAATTAGACTCATTATGAGGGTATTTCATTTTAAGCCTGGTTCTCCGTCCTTTGAGCCTGGAAAACAATCGTATGAGCCCGTTTCTTGATCTTTTAAGCCCAGGATTCTGTATGTGTTGAATTATTACTATTATTGTTATTGTTATTATTATTGTATTGGATCATGCTTGTTTTGATATTTGTATATCATGCCCTTACGCTGGATAATGTTCCCTAAATTAATTATACTCCCAATGGTCGTATTTCATTTTAAGCCCGGTTCATATTATTGTAAGCTCGGGGATCAATCTTTTGAGCCCGGTACAATCATACAATGTTTTAAGTATCTGTTTCCATATTGTTGGTGATTCTTTAAATTGGTTTCTTATATTGGTAACCCTTTTTGTAGTTCGTTGTGAAATCTTTTATGTGGAATATTGGTTTATAAGGGATTAAAAAGCCCTTACAAATGACCAAATTGTATATAATTTTGTTTGTCTCGAGTTGATGCTTCTAGTATTTTGTCTTGTTCTGTTCATAATGCCTGTTACTTTTGTGCAATCATATATGTAGCATGAGTTTCCTTTGCCAAACTTGATCTTTAAACTCTTGAGATTCCTTTAAGTGATTGGGTTGACTGTTTTATTTCATTTTTTGCTTCATACTAATCATACTATTTATCACGGCTGGCTTCAAGTCTCCTCCTTATTTTGACTCTTCTTTGTTTTATTGGTAACCAGATGCCTAAGGATCCTAAAGACAAACACTGGCGGTTCCTGGACCATAATACATGGGTTCACTCAAGAATAAACAGTAATAGCAAAGGTCAGATTATTCAAGTTGTTAAATATGTCCTTAGTAAGTGTGGAATGTTAGAAAGGTTTAGGAATGGACCTTTTAGGCATTATTTGGATTTTCCACAACCCGTTGTAGTTCACGGCATGCTTATTTACAACCTTTTAAAAAAAAGAGATTATTCATCCGAAAGGAAGAGAGGACGAAATGTGGTTCGGCTTGGGACAGAAGAAAGTTTGTTTCGACAAAGAACAGTTTTGTGTTAGTAGCGAGTTGAAAATGGGCGTGATGCCTGAAGGGTTTTTAAATATGAAACTTGATGTAGAGGCTTATTTTTATACAAAATATTTCAAACATAGGCCGACACCAGAAGTCTTGGAAAGCATTTTTTCACAAGGAACGGAAGCAGACGGTGAACACTTGTTAAAGATGGCGTACATCTTAATGGTATGCTAATTCTTTGGCAAAGATGACCAAAGGAGCGCCATACCGGGTTGGTTGATAGCTTTATGTCAAGGTAGCACACCCGTGCGGCACTTAGGCAATTTTTGTGAGAATGTTGATAAGTAAGCCTTACAAGAGAGATTTGAGAGAAGAGAGTAGAAGAGCTTGAATGGAAAACAAAGATTGTATTGATATGAAGGAACCTTTACAATGCTTTGGGTACTAGAATGCTTGAGTTTCTAGGATGATTTACAAATGAGAGGGCTTTGCTATTTATAGGTGAGCCACCTCCATAAGGAATGTTCTAGATTAATCTAGTCTAATAGTGGAGATTAAGTCTCCAGAATATTCTACACCTAGCTAGAATACTCTACATGTATTTACATGCCTTTACAAGGTTGTAGATTATTCTACACCTATCTAGCTAAGTACAAGAATGGTGTAGAGATGGTTGGGTTGCTAGAGACTTCCAGAAGCTTGACCAATAATGGAATTATGGAGAAGTCTCTAGAATCTTCTAGGAGCTTGGCATAGTTGTGGCCTTTGTTGGGTTCCTGGGATTGACAGCTTGCGGGTTGTGACATCCTCCCCCACCTAAGTTCGCAACATCCTCGTTGCGTGGCCACTCAGTATATTGGAGTCTATCACAAGTGGGGTCCTTCGTACGGATGGCCTTCGTTTGAGGAAGCCTCCATTGAGGGACCATCTTAGAACATTGCATCCTTGGCTCGATGCAAATGGGTTTGCTTGGTTTTTATGGTGATCAGGCATCATGGGTGCCTTCTTCCATTGCCTTTGGTCGCTTTCCATGGCTTACACCCTTCTTGCTTCTTCAAACACCTACGGTCAGTTGGTTCTGTGGAGAAGTGGGAGAAATTGGTGTCTCCTCGAGCCCTACGGTGGATAGCATCTTACATGGCTGGGGTATGCGTCCCACTGAGATGGTGAGTGCCTTGCCCCCATTAAGAATGCTAAGTGAGTTAACAGCGGGTAGAGGGAAAGCGTTGGCTTGCTCAAAGAACTCCATGCCTAGCACAACTTGGTAGTCTTCCAAGGGAACCACCGAGAAGTCGAGCTTTCCGCTCCATGGGCCTAGGTAGACAATGACATTTTTTGTTGTGCCATCAATTTTCTTGGTCGGAGAGTTGGTAGCTTTAATGACAGCACATTCACCATTGATGATGCGAAGGCCAAGTTGTTCGGCTTTGTCTGTTAAGATAAAGTTGTGCGTTGCCCCGGTGTCTAGCATTGCATGAACTTGTTTGCCTTTGATGGTGGCATTCACGGACATGAGGCCTTTGGTAAGTGTAGGAGGCACATGTTTCCCTTTGATTGCGTAAAGTTGTTGGAGAGAACTCATGCTTTCTTGAGGCTAGACTACCTTAGTTTCTTTGAGCTGGGTAACCATGGCATTGAGCGCCTTTCGCTTTGGGCAGTCACGAACCCAATGTGGCCCATCGCAAATGAAGCATGGATACTTCGGCTTGATCAATACGGGCTTGCCTCCATTGGCATTGTCACGCCGGTTGTCGCCATTGGGAGTTCTGTTTGGTCATTCGCTCTTGCGATTGTGGTCTTTAGACTCGTCTCCCCCACCTTTCTCATGGTTGTCGGTCCTTTTCTTAGTCTTGGTGAGGTCGGTAAGGGATTCTGCGGCGGCGATGGCTGTATCAATGTCTTGCACGTTCCGTATTTCTAGCTCCACTCTCGCCCATTCTTTGAGGCCGTCCATGAAGAAGAATAGTTTGTCTTTATCGGACATATCTTCGATCTCGAGGATTAAGGTGGAGAACTCCTTGATGTAGGCTCAGTTTGGCATTGCTTCCCCAGCTGCTTTTAGGGCCAAAAGTGATTCTGGATCTAAGACAGGGTGTTTAGTAAAATCGTGGGGAAGTGCTTTTGGTCACTTTTAGCTTCTCCCAACTGAGTTTTTGAGAAGCTACAAATACATGCTTTTGGATTTTGGCTTCTGCTTTTAGAAAACGTGCTACAATGATATTAAATAAAATTTTACTAACTTTCCAACTTTGTCCTTGCCTTCAACGAAATTTAACAAAAAAAATTGGACTTATATTTCTATAAAAAAAAATGTTGCCATAACTGTATAAAAAAATTGGGATAATCAATTCAATAAAGTAGAATAAAAATGAAATAAAAAAATAAAGTAGAATAAAATAAAGAAATAAAGAAATAAAGAAATGAGGCTAATTAATTAAATAAAGTAAAATAAAAAATGTGGCTAATTAATTCAGTAAAGTACAATAATTATATAACACTTAACACTTAACACTAAACACAAATAAACAAGAAAAATGTAAAGTATAGCACATTAGTACCATTTAGATGTCTATGTCCTTTTAATAATTTTACACACTCACAACGCTTTTTATTTCTGTTTACCAAACACATTGAAATTGCTTTTAGTTCTCACAGTACTTTTGAAAATCAGTTTACCAAACACTCAGCTGATTCTTCCCACAACAATTCCAAAAGCAATTCCCCCCATAGCAATTTCAAAAACACTTCTCCCCACAACACAACAATGCCAAACTAAGCCGTAGTCATGGATGGATCCGGACTGCTTGAGGCGACGAAGGCAGCTACCGGCCTCCTTATCAACGTTGGTTGGCAAGAATTGCCTCTTGAGTTCTCGTTTGAAGTCTTCCCATGTGCGGATGGGGTGGATAGTATCACCATGCTTGCGTGGCCACCATAGTTGAGCAGAATCCAGAAGGAAGGTGGGAGTATTAGTGATCCATGTAGCATCATCCCTAACTCCCTTGGCCTCAAAGTACTATTCTAGGCCGAAGATGAAGTTTTCCACTTCCATGGCATTACGGTTGCCGTTGAATGTGGATGGCTTAAGGATGTAAATGGTGCCCTATGTGCTCGTGCTAGAGGAGGCACCATTGCAAAAAGTTGGGTTATTTTTGAACGAAGTCCATTCGGTGCGAACTTCATCCATCTCGACTCAAATGGCCCGTAACTCTTGCTTGACGAAAGTGCGAGTGTTGCGGACTTCTTGAGTGAATTGGTAGATTTCCTCCCGAATGCCCTTCTGGAACTCTTGTAGCATTGCCTTGGTCGCCTGAGCGATTATGGCGTAATTGGTTTCCAGGCCATCGAGACGGTCGACCACGGTGCTCAAGGTGGCTTGCATTTTGGAGAGGATTTCATCGTGGACATCCACGCAAGATTCTAAAGCGTCCATGAACAGACCCTTGGACTTAATACTCTAGGTGTGGGTGTGTTGCTTGCCACGACCACGTGCTTGCTCTTCCACTATAGCAGCAACTTCGCTATCGAAGGCCATGACTCGTGCTAGCAGTGGTTGCTTAACCAGGCTTTGATACCAACTGTCACAGGGTTAAAGTTTGCGCAGCACACCTGTGCGGCACTTAGGCAAATTCTGTGAGAATGTTGCTAAATAAGCCTTACAAGAGAGATTTGAGAGAAGAGAGTAGAAGAGCTTGAATGGAAAACAAAGATTGTATTGCTATAAATGAAGCTTTATAATGCTTTGGATACTAGAATGCTTGAGTTTCTAGGATGATTTACAAATGAGAGGGGTTTTCTATTTATAGGTGAGCCACCTCCTTAAGGAATGTTCTAGATTAATCTAGTCGAATAGTGAAGATTAAGTCTCCAGAATATTCTACACCTAGCTAGAATACTCTACATGTATTTACATGTCTTTACAAGGTTGTAGATTATTCTACACCTACCTAGCTAAGTACAAGAATGGTGTAGAGATGGTTGGGTTGCTAGAGACTTCTAGAAGCTTGACCAATGCTGGAATTATGGAGAAGTCTCTAGAATCTTCCAGGAGCTTGGCATAGTTGTGGCCTTTGTTGGGCTCTTGGGCTTGATAGCTTGCGGGCCGTGACATTTAGCTGATAATGAACAAGCTTTTACAAATTTTCCATGGGGAACATATATCTTCAGTATTACATTGTTTTGGCTTCACTGTTCAACTGAGAAACGACTTCAAGAGAGGGAAAAAACCCTATACATACAACAAACACGGATTTGCTTCTAGCATTTGTTAATATTAGTATTATTATTATTTTTGTTATTGTTCTAGTGGATAGTGTTTGTTTAGATTTTTGTAAGCAATTCACGGGAGACTTTTCACATAATTTGACTATCCTATAATTTTAGATCATACTTTCAGAAGCAATTTATGGGGACCAAGTGCACATCTCATTAATACCTAAGTGTCTAGAGTAACAACAACTACTACTACTACTATTAATTTGTTAATAATGTTATTATTATTATTATTATTATTATTATTATTGTTCTAGTGGATAATGTTTGTTTAGATTTTGTAACCCAATTACCTACTTTGGAATATGTCTGCTAATTAAATTAGAATAAAATATAGATATTTCATTTTAGGCTCAGTTCATAATATTTAAAGCCTGGTAATATGTCTTTTGAGTCTGAGAATAAATTTTTTAAATCCGGCAATTAAATTTTCTATTAAATTATATTTTTCCGGCATTATATATTATATTTATGGTACCACGGAAGACTTCTCACATGATATGATTGTCATAAAATTTTAGATCAAACATCCAGAAGCAATTTCTGGAGACCAAGTGCATATCTCGTTAATACTTAAGTGTATGGAGTAACAACTACTACTACTACTACTACTACTATTAATTTGTTAATATTGTTATTATTATTATTTTTACTATTGTTTTAGTGGATAGTGTTTGTTTTGATTTTTGTAACCCATATACCTGTTTTGGAATATGTCTGCTAATTAAATTAGAATAAAATACGGATATTTCATTTTAGGCCCGGTTCCTAATATTATAAGCCCGGTAATATGTCTTTTGAGCCTAGGAAAAAAAACAATTAAGCCCAGTAAGTAAATTTTCGATTAAATTCTATTTTTCTGGCATTATATATTATTTTTATGGTACCATGGGAGACTTCTCACATGATATGACGGTCATACAATTTTAGATCAAACATCCGGAAGCAATTTCGGGAGACCAAGTGCACATCTCGTTAATACCTAAGTGTACAACAACAACTACTACTACTATTAATTTGTTAATATTGTTATTATTATTATTTTTATTATTGTTCTAGTGGATAGTGTTTGTTTAGATTTTTGTAAGCCATTTACCTACTTTGGAATATATTTGCTAATTAAATTAAACTAAAATATGGATATTTCATTTTAGGTCAAGTTCCTAATATTTTAAGCCCGGTAATATGTCTTTTGAGCCAGGGAATAATTTTTTTAAGCCCGGTAATTAAATTTTCAATTAAATTCTATTTTTCCGGCATTATATATTATTTTTATGGTACCACGGGAGGCTTCTCACATGATATGACCGTCATAAAATTTTAGATCTTACATCCGGAAGCAATATTTGAAGACCATGTGCACATCACATTAATATCTAAGTATATGTAGTAACTACTACTACTACTATTAATTTGATAATATTATTATTATTGTTCTAGTGGATATTGTTTGTTTATATTTTTGTAAGCCATTTACCTACTTTGGAATATGTATGCTAATTAAATTAGACTAAAATATGGATATTTAATTTTTAGCCCGGTTTCTAACATTTTAAGCCCGGTAATATGTTTTTTGAGCCTGGAATAAATTTTTGAAACCCAATTTTAAAATTTTCGATTAAATTCTATTTTTCCGTCGTTATATATTATTGTTATGGTACCAAGGGAGACTTCTCACATGATATGACTATCCTACAATTTTAGATCATACTTCCGGAAGCAATTTATGGGGACCAAGTGCACATCTCATTAATACCTAAGTGAGTAACAACAACTACTACTACTACTATTAATTTGTTAATAATGTTATTATTATTATTATTATTGTTCTAGTGGATAGTGTTTGTTTAGATTTTTGTAACCCAATTACCTATTTTGGAATATGTCTGCTAATTAAATTAGACTGAATAAAATATGGATATTTCATTTTACGCCTGGTTCCTAATATTTTAAGCGCAGTAGTATGTCTTTTGAACCCGGGAATATTTTTTTAAGCCCGGTAATTAAATTTTCGATTAAATTTTATTTTTCCGCCATTATATATTATTTGATGGTACCACGGGAGAGTTCTCGCATGTTAAGACTATCATACAGTGTTAGATCATACATCCGAAAGTAATTTGTGGAGACCAAGTGCATATCTCATAAGTACATAAGTGTATAGAGTAACTACTACTACTACTATTAATTTGATATTATTATTATTATTGTTCTAGTGGATAGTGTTTGTTTAGATTTTTGTAATAACCTAATATATGGATATTTCATTTTAAGCCCGGTTCTTAATATTTTAAGCCCAGTAATATGTCTTTTGAGCCAGGGATTAAATTTTATAAGCCCGTTCATTAAATTTTCGATTAAATTCTATTTTTTCGGCGTTATATATTATTTTTATGGTACCACAGGAGAGTTCTCACATAATATGACAATCATACAATGTTAGATCACACATCCGAAAGTAATTGTGTGAGCCCGATCCTAATCTTTTGAGCCCGGGATTCTCTATATATTTTGAAATATTACTATTACTGTTATTGTTATTATTATAGTATTTGATTGTTCTTGTTTGGATATTTATATGCCATACCCTTACGTTGGAAAATGTATACGGAATTAATTAGACTCTCAATTGAGGTATTCCGTTTTAAATCAGTTTCTTAATATTTTAAGCCCGGAAATCGATCTTTTGAGCCCGGTTGTTAAATTTTGGATCAATTACTCGGGCTCAAAAAAATAATAGTCATAAAATATAGTTGCAACACCGCAAAAATAATAGACCACCTGTTTGCATATTTATTCCAGAAAACATAAATACCATGTTTTTTTTTTAGATACATTTCAACACCTATTTGCAACACCACAAATATTTGCCACCACCTATTTGCAAATATATTAAAAATAACATAAATATCAAGTTTTCTCATAAATTGTATGTAAGTTCCCCGGTTTTTGATTGACTTATTTCGTTGACAACCACATTTTGGGATCAATAAGTAAGGGTAGTTTAGGTCTTCATTGCTCAAATCCCTTCTCAAGCATCAAAGGTAAAATCACTTGCTTAATCTTCATTGAAGAGATTTAGTGCACACACTCACTCTTATGCATTTTATTTTAATCATCTTGCTTGCATGCTTATTGGCCATTTTGTGTGCTTTGTGTGTCTTATTTTTATTTGAGTGTTGATTGTATATTTGTGCCTCAAAATGAGGATTTTTCCTCTTTATCGCGGTATAGACCGCTCTCTGTGCAGTGCCCTCGCCGCGGCCTACACAACGGTGTTTGGCAGAGGATGCACGCTGTGTCTACCGCGGCCTGCGCATGTTGCCTACGTTGCGGTCTTCCAAGCGGAGTTTCACAGAGGATGCATGCTGTCCAGACCACGGTCTGTGCACACTGCATGCACAGCAGCCTACAGATCGGTGTTGTCCAGACGATACACCGCTCTCTGTGCCGCGGTTTGGACACTTACCTAGACCTCGGTACAGCCATCGGTCTTGACAAATTTTGGTTGCCTTTCGCCCAAAACGACGCAGTTTCATGTATGGCTCCATATATATATATATGTTCTCTTCTCCTCTCTTTGTTCTTGGGAGTCCAAGAAGCCATTTTTATGTGTTCTTAGTTTTTCTAGAGAGAGAGAGACTTCCAAACACTCATCTTTACTCAACAAAACTTCATCTCATGATCATCTAGCATCATTCTAGGATCATTCAAGCATGGAGCATCATCTTCTTCTTGACTAGGTAATCTTCACATATTCTAGACTTTATGTTTTCATTACTAAGACATGTATACCTAGGGTTTTATTCTTTATTGCATATTAATAGCTTGCTTGTTTGTTTAATTGCTTTTATAACATGCTTGTGTGTGTATTGTTGGTTGAGATGCATTAATTTGTGATAGCTAGCATTTAGGACGATTTTACCCTTCTAGCTAATTCTTCTTGCCTTTGCATTTAGAACAATGATATCTAGGATTTGTTTTTAATTGTCATTATTAATCCTAGATAAGCATGAATTTCTTGACCTAGCATTTTTGCATATTGAATATTCTTGCATATTCACTTAGGTTATCATTATCTCTTCATTGTTGTGTTTGCTTGTGGCTAAGTAGTTAGTGCACAAGGCTAGGGATCCAAAATCACTATTAAGGCCTACCGGGTAGAGTGAAAGGGTTAGTAACTGGAGGGTTAGACGGGAGGTCAACCTAGGTTGTAAACTTTTACTCAATAGTGGATTTTGAGGATCAAGGGTGACACTCTAAATAGCCCGTGGTTTTTCCCATTTGGAGGGTTTCCACGTATATATTGCGTGTTGTTATTGTTTTATGTTTGTTGTCTTTTAATTGAACATTAGGGTAGAATTGTTAATATTGATTAATTCACAAAATTGGTAATCTATCGAATTAAAACCTATTCACCCCCCTCCCCTCCTCTAGGTAATAGACATACACTTTCTAGGGAATTTCATTGTATACAAAACAACACAACAAATATTCATAACCACCTGTTTATAAATACTATGAAAACATTAATATCAAGTTCACATACACCACACTTCCACAAATATTCGCAACCACCTACTTTCAAATATTCAAAAAACAGAAATACCAAGTGCTTTGATACAACACCACACCACACCACACCATAATTATCACAACCATCAGTTTTTAAATATTCAGAAAACATAATACCAAGTTCACATACAACACCACACCACAAATATTCGCAACCACCTGTTCACCAAACATAAATACCAAGTTTTCACATACAACACAACACCACAAGTTTATAATGTATACATAAAAAAACTTAAACTTAATAAATCCTCACATATGGATCCCAACAGTGATACAAATAATAATCATACATACTTAAATTAATCGTCGAAAATGAGTTTTGCAAAAATATACCTAACAATTAATGAGTTCATCGTCTGTGTCATCAGAACTGGTGTCGGGTGCCTTATTTGGGCACTTCAGTCTATTATGTCTTTCTTGCTTGCAAACGTTACAAGCACGTGTTTTTTTAATGGTTTGCTAGTGCTACAAGATAGGTTCGGACAACTTCTTTTGTTGTGTCCTTTGCCACCACAAATCAAACACAATTTTTGCTTTCGAAACTCCCCAGCTGATGGTATCCTTGACTTCTTTGGTCTTCCTGCCAAACGCTTTTTCTCACATGGCAATATAATGCGGTGACGAATTTCATCGGGAATTTTCCATGTCTCTAGTTTTGGAACAGGGTTCACAATCATACTATAAGCATGTTTTAGCCATCCGGTTGTGTAAAAGTCAGAACACAGTGCGGTTATAAGCATACCTTTCAACCTAATACAAAGCACACGAACAAACAGATAATAAAATAAAATAAAACATTTAAATAAAATTATAAAACAAACGATGAACACGAAGTATACCTGGCAACCGCCATGACATGAATACACAGCAACTCATCTAGATCCCACTGACGACACGAGCAGGAACGTTGTTCCAAGTCAACACTTGTGTCAGTCCATTTGTCGTTTACCTTGAATCTATTGCAATCAATGGGATGAACCTAACATCGTTGCGATTGTAATACCCTCTGTTTGATGTAATCGTATGCATACCGAGTCAAGTATGTAGACATTTCACGAGCATTTGTCCTACGGTCGCGGAACCATATTTGTAACAAGTCTCTAATGAATTCAACAATAGATGCGATTGGCAACTTTCGGATTGCAAGTAGACATGAATTCATTGACTCGGTAATGTTGGTGGTCATCATTTTGTACCTCATTTTGGGACTACGTACACGTGAATTTTTCTCTATCCCAATCTCTAGGAGATTATCGTAGCACTTACGGTGGGTGTCTTTCAACTCAGCCATTTCAGGTTCAAATTCCTCTATACAGTACGTATAAGTAGCACGGTAGTAAAGCTTAGTCACATCATCCCGTTGCTTGCACATTTTCTCAGATTTTGTGCCAAGTGGTATGCACAAAACCCACTTGTTACATCAGGGAAAATTTCTACCATCCCACCAATGATACCTGTGTGTCGATCCGAAATTATCATCACACGTTTGGGATCCACTATCACATTGCGTAGTTGACTCAAGAACCATGTCCACGACTCGTTGCATTCAGAAATTTCAAACCCAAATGCCAAAGGGTATGTCATCTCATTTCCGTCCTTGCATACCATAACTAATAAAACACCCCTGGTCTTAGCCTTCAAAAGGGTATCATCGATGGCGATTACTGTCCTAATAACTTCATTCAATCCTGCTATAGAAGCCCCAAGTGACATGAATCCATATGAAAATCGATTTTCTGAGTCGGTCTCAATCTTAGTTACGGTCCCAGGGTTGGATTGTTCCAACATGTAAAAGAATTCCGGCAACCTTTTAAAGGATTCCCACGGATCACCGAATGCCGTATTCAAAGCGTGGTTCTTCGATCTGTAGGCTTTGTTGTAATTAAGATTAATGTTGTGCTGCTCCCTCACTTCATTAATAATATCTTTAGGACGGATGGTGCATCATGGATCAGACATTTTTCTTGCAAACAGTTCCCCTATTACAAACGAACTTACTCGACTGAACTGCATATTATAGTTGTCATCATTAATACATATGTGCTCCTTAACAAAGGACTTAACATGCCAATAAGTCCCATTTTTCAATTTCCCTGCTCGAATAACCTATTCACATTTTTTATTTTTACACGTTGCTGTAAATCTTGTCTTCGTTGATCGCTTAACCTTCCACTCAAACCTCTCTGTGAGTGCATACATCTCTACATCATACTTCAATATTTTATTGTCCTTGAAAATCTATCCTTTGTATAATGGACCTCGATCTCGGTCTTCAAAACAGTCATTTGATCGAACAGCTTGAATTGAGTACAGTTCTGACCCTCGTATTGTCCACTGTGATGCCATAAGTGTAGAAGTGTTGGTTGCTCCACTAGCCCCTAGATCTTGTCCAACAACTGTTGCTGCTTCTCCATCAACCGTTGTCGCTTGCCCACAACATGGAGCAACATTCGAAAGATCTTTAGGATCATCAATAGTATAACCACCGATACCATACTCATCCCCTCTATTGGTAATTTCACAAACATCCATGTCATCAACCTTTGCCTTCTTGTTAGTTGATGCTAGAGTCTCCTGACCACCCTCTCTAGATATAAATACATGTGAAGGCTAGACCCGAGCGGGTGGTTGTTGCTGCTCACTGATTTGTAATATGGAGTACCGGCTGGGGAGTGTTGATTAGTAGGTTTAAAAGGAGACAGTGTACATGCCACATTGATTGTTGTATGTGCTGCCTTTGTTGGAGTTCGAAATACATTTGCAGGTGGTACAGATTTATTAACCACTTCAACATGAATGTCAGGCCATTGCGATTGCTTATGAGTAAGCACACAAATTACATCATCGTCAGTTGAAATGGATAATGTAAAGCTCCCAGCCTCCGTTTTAAGCTGTGAACTTATCTTCAGCTCAAATCTGTCGCTACTGACTCCGATCCGGTGGTATATCTTTTCCTTCAATTCAATGTATAATTCTTTCACCTTATTCATTATGCAGCATGCAAAAGAATTCGGACCAATGAACTGGTTATCCTTCCAATGTCCACCGCAGTGTACTATCACACCAGTCATCGTATCCATAGACCCTGAAAAACAGTATTAAACTCGTTCAGATAATGAAATAACTATACCATGAATAAGAAAAGAAAAAAATGACTTTCATATTACATCTTTATTAGCCATGAAAGACTACAAAAACAGTAGGAAAAAAAAAATCTCACTAGAATAGCTTACATAATTGATAATTCTACTCAATTTCAAGACAATCCACAACTCTTATCAATCCCGCGTTCCCCTGAGGGCCAAACTATACGAAAAATATTCCCTACTCATTGATGAAAATATACATTTAAAGAGTTTAGTCAAGTAATTAGATCGAACACCAAATACCTAATCCAGTTTTGATCTCTCTTCCTCCTCCAATCAGAAACAAAGCAAAAACACTTTAAATCATGATACCAATCTAGTAATGGACTAGTACACCCAAAACATTCAACAATTATATGACATTACACTAGAAAATCTAAATTGCCAAACTAGGTTATTTTTAGCTAACCTGCTCACAGACTAGGTTACTGACTCTGAAACTGCAGAAGTTTAAAATCAATGCAAAGAATTCACAGTAAATGCTATAAAAGTATACTCTGTTCAGTAGCTGAGCAAAATAGAGACAAAAACAATAATAAATTTCAATCCAGTATGCTCACGATGAAGTCCCTACTCTTCTTTCATTATAATCAACATTTAAAACTCAGTATTTCATTTCTTTTTCCATTATTTTCTTAACAACCAAACAAGCAACACGAAGAAAAAGCAAGAACAAAAAGTATATACATATACGTATACATGTCAAAAGAGCAGAGAAATTATCAATCCAGTTTTATGCTCACGGTGAAGTCCCTACTCTTCTTTCAATATAATCAACATTTAAAAATCAGTATTTTATTTCTTTTCCCACTATTTTCTTAGCAACCAAACAAGCAATACAAAGAATAAGCAAGAACAAAAAATAGATACATATACGTATACATATCTAAAGAGCAGAGAAAGTAAGTGAAAATCAAGATGGAAGCTACCAGAGCACATAAGGAAATCAGGGGTAATAGCTTCAAAAGCAAACTGCTAACAATTGCAATCAAGACCACATAATATCAAAATACATAATGCAAACCCACTAAGGTATTTGAAAATGGCTAATGCAAACCGGTAAGTTATAAAAAAAAATTCTGCACTATGAAAAATAAAATATTTCACAAAATTAATTGTCGGATCCCGGTTACATTTCTTTGATCCATCCAATCAGCATACAATTTATCATACAAAGTCTAACTATTGATAACATAATTTTCCCTAAAATTAAGGGAGCTCATGTTCTTGCTCCGGATAAGTAAAGAAAAATTGTGGATCCATGACGAACAAGTCCTACAACGTCAGGTTGTGATTCTTGAGCTAGCATCGGTTTGTCTTTTCAATTATCATCACATGGTTGAAAGATCACTAATTAGAACAAGAATCATATGACTGCATTTCAAAAGCCTTGTATCAAAACTACTCAAAATTCAAGATACAACTTCACCAAATCTCAACAAGGTTTTCTTCTAGACAATTTATTCCAAATTCAATACTTCAAAATTCCGAACGCATAATACAAATTACAGATGCAAGTCAGAGAGTCCAACCCAACAACATCAAGGGATGAATTCACAAAATGCAAAACAAAGAAAAACCACTTTCCCATTTCACAAAACAACATCAATCAATCAATACAAATTAATAAAATTGAAACTAAACCCACATACATTACACCCAAAAGCTACAAGAAACAACATTTATTAAACTGCTAACTCCAAAGTGACAAATCCAAAATGGCATGAAGATAACTCAACTACTCATCATCCTTAAGCCCGGCATCAACTAAAAAAAAACAGAACTCACTATCACTTTTGGATGGCTTACATGCCAGAAGTTCAAATTCAGGTTTTGGATAGTTACATTCACTCCAATTATGTTTCATTGTCACTTTTGGATGGCTTTTGTTTTGGGATTTTTTTTGTTCTTTTTATGTTATTATATTATCGTGAATATGGATCTAAAAAACAAACTTTTTGACCTTCTTTCGTATCTAAACATTGAATACAAAAGCCATTTACATTCACTGCACTTTGAAACATAAATACAAAAGAAGGTCAAAAAGCCATTCACTGCACTTTGTAATACGAAAGCCATTTACTGTCACTTTGAGAAACAAAAGCCATTTACCCTGAATACATGACATGAATTCAAATTCAGAACAAAAGAAATAATATCTAAACATTGCAGTGAATGTAACTATCCAAAGCATAAAAATTTCTTCTTCTTCTATCAAACATAAATAAAACTTCAGGTTTAAAACACCCATTCAATAATCACAAATTCAACAAGTCTGAAGATGAAGATTGACATTCATACCTCGTTTTTGATTATGTGCTTCTCAGAATGCTAGAGGACATAGAACCGGGACCGAAGACGAAGTTGAAGATGAAGGTACTTGGTGGGTGGTTGTGGAAGTTGAAGTTGAAGGTCGATGAAGATGGTAGAAGTCGAAGATGAGGGGAGGGTCGATGAAGATAGTGGAAGTTGAAGACGGATGAAGGTCGATGAAGGGGGACCGAAGAGGAGGGGTGTGGGTGTCACGTTTGAGCCAAAAAATTCCCTTTTGTTGTAGCTCTGGAAATTGGAAATGAATATGGAAATTGGAAATGAATTGCTGGTGTAAGTGTTCAAGGGTGGGGTAGATGGGTCAATTAGGACGTTGAATGGACAATTTCGTCATTTGGCTTATTTTTAAGTGGAAAGGGTATTTTAGTCTTTGATGGGTTGTTTAGGAGAAAGTAAAATCAAGAATGACCATTAAAGAAAAATTTTCAATCAGTGACTATTTTTGGTTTTTGAAACTTAAGAATGGTTATTTCCATCTATTTCCACACAAAAAAATAGAACCGAACCGTCGAAACCTTAGGTTCCAATTCTAGTTCCCCCAGAATCGAAACTGTCGATTCCAAACCGGAACTGAAATATGCATCTATGTCTACTATCTAGTCCCGCGACAAATGTTGATACTATTTTAGTCTTAGCATTTCATTATTTAAAGAAAAAAAAAAGTTGCCCGGTACTCTGCCTTTTCTTCTTTTATAGTTTTACTTTTTTGGTTTTTGTTCTTTTAAAACAATCATATTATTTATATTTAAAATATTAAATTTATTTAATCTTATTTAAAAATTAATTAAATATATGTTATTTTATTCAAATATTTAAAAATATTTGTATTAATTTCAAATAAAAATTATTCAATTTTTTTTTAAAAAATTTATTTTATTCAAAAAATAATTTAATAAATTTTTTTAACCAAGTTTAATTTAAAAATAATTTTATTTTTATTTTATTAAAATTTGTTTAAATAATTTAATTTATTTAATATAATTTTATACTTACCTCTCACAAAAATAGAATTATTTCCAATTATTTTTTTATATCCCATGTTATAACTAACAAAAGACATTATTATTTTAGTTCAATTTGTACTACACCAAACACATCGTAGTACTAATTTAGTCTAATATAATCCAATGCCATAAAAATTATTCAATTATATTCAATCCAATCTCACGCATCAAACACACCCTAACACTATGTTTGGTTTGATGGAATAGGAGAGAAAAGAAAGGATAGGATTTGGATGGATTTCTAATATCTTGTTTGAATTGTTAAATGAGAGAGAAATGAAAGGAAATGGAAGAAAACAGAAGATAAAAGGAGACAATAATTTCTTCTTGTTTCATCCAATTTGGTTTCTACCCAAATTTAGGAGGAAAATGAGGGAAAGGAATTCAGAATTAATGATTTTTCCAATATCTCAAAACTAAACCTATTAATATTGGGTATTCATACTGTTAAACGAATGATATTTTCGTATATAGAATAAAATCGATCTTATTTAGTTCTCTCAACTAAATAAGATTGATTTCCTTTCCTTTCTTTTATATTTATAACCATCCAAATAACAATAATTAAAAACACTTTCTTTTCCTTTCCTTCTTTTCCTCATTTATCTTTCCTTTCCTTTCTCTCATATTCCACCGATCCAAACATAGTGTAAGAGTTGAGAACTGTAGCACCTTGAGATTAGAGTCTATTAGAACTAATCACCAAATGAGTTAAAATAATTAAAAATGCATTTAAATGTTTTTTTGAATAATTAAAAAATCACAGTTTGGTGATTAGAGAAAAGCACTTTACTAAATTTGAAAAGCAACTCACAGATTTGTTTTTTCAAAAAGTATTTTCGAGAAAAGAAAAAAGCCCTTCCAATACTTCTACGAAAAGCATTTTTAATTTACTCTATATACAAAAAAAAGCACTTCACAGAAAAAAAAAAAAAGAGAGCAGATTTCTCAAAAACAACAATCAAGATAACTAACTACCAAGTATTCATAGTACTAGATGCGGCAGAGAATATTGATACATAGATACACATAGATATGACTACGTTTTGGTTTCCGTTACAAAGAAACCTGGAATTTGAAATCGGAACGGCCTGAAAGGAGATTCCGGTTCCTCGATTCTGATCCAGTCCTTCAGTTCCGGTCCGGTTTTCTAATTCTAGACAGTTCGATTTCTTAAAGAAAAAAAAAATCTCCTTCATGGCTTCATCACATAGATCACAAATCCTATGTTCCCATATCCCCTTCATCACACAATCAACCCGAAATCACTCAAATAACAAAGCAACCCTAAAATCTAAATCACCCACACCACTTGAGATCAAAGAAAAGATATTGAAGAGGGAGAGAGGCTTTTTCTAAATCAAGCAATGAATAAACAAAATTTTGATTCATTGCTGGCATCCCAATCTTTATAATCCAACCCCTCCACTCCAACAAAATAAAGTGTACCAATATGGTCCCCCAGAAACGGACACCCACGTGTGCATCTTTCATCCTTACGCGTCCACAGGCTTCAGACAAACATTCTTCACTCTTATGCATCCAAATTGTGTTTGTTTATTCGTCATAATTCAAGACACATAAATTAGCTTGGATTAACTAGTAAACTTGGATATTACATGAAGAAAGTTATTGTCTTTGTGAAACACTGTTTTATGTTTTGTAAGGCATCCTAAAACAATGTAAAAAACTATAACTGATGGGCAACAATAATAGTGTCATGTTTGTGTATGTTTTTATTTTGATTTCTAAATAAGAATCTAATAAATTATTGTTCAATGTGATTTTGGTCACACTCATTTATAGTGGTGTAAATATGGAGCGAGTCTGGATGGGCCGTGCCGGGCCTCAGATCAAGGAACGCCGTGCCGGCCCTGCCTGGCACGCCTGGCCAGCATTCGATGCCCAACCGTCGGCACGAGCAGGCCCATTTATAAATTAAAAAAAACTTTAAATTTTTTTTTTATTTATAAAAAAATGTTTTAAAGATAAATTATACTGAAGAGTATTTAACTATGGTTCATAACCCTTGTTTAGATAAATAAGTTTTCATTTATCTTTCCTTCATTTTTATATTGATTAGACCTCTCTTCAATACTCTTATTTATCCGATGTGAGATATGAGATTAAATACAACTATGGTTATAATCAATTATAATAACCAAGATTATAGAAGAATACTATGTGAATGATATTTAATGATTATATATATATATATATATATATAAATATATGATTTTTGTTCATAGATGGAAAAGATGAAAATTATTGTATAATAATATAATATCAATAGACGGTTTATTTGATTTTTTTTTAACAAAATCATTATTTAATTTTAATAGATCTCCCAACTCTCTTTATGTTTTCCATATTTAGATAAAAAAAATGGACTCAAGAGAATATCATTATGTTATATAATTGTATCAATGAATTGAAATGGAAATTCAATCCCTACATCCCATATCGGATAAATAAGAGGAATGAATAGAGATATAACCTATATAAAAATGAGAAAAAAATAAAGGAAAACATACTTACTTGAACAAAGGTTATGGGCAACATCCCAATGCTCTATGATGTTTATACTCTATGATATTATTAATAAATTTTATTATTATTTTTATTAAAAATAAATAAAAGTAGGCCGACCCGTTTGGCCGGCACGGTACGATCTGCCATGGCCGTGCCATGTGCTGTGCCGGATCCCTGTTTTCCAAAACAGGTCCGACAGACCGTGCCAGAACAGGTCGAGACGGCCCAGTTTTACACCATTACTCATTTAGCTCGATGATGTTCTCACATTCGGTTGTCGTTCTGAAAGTCGTATATATATATGAAAAAAAATCTAATAAATAAAGGGTTAGGATGCAGTCTTTCATGTTTAACAGGTCAAAGACTCGGATTCAAATCTTGCTCTACTAGCTGTAAAAATGCTTGATTTTTCCTTTCTGGGGATTGGCCGGTTGGGTGGGTGGGGTTCCCCATAAAGAAAGAGGTCGAATATCTTACAAGTCGATGTATAATTTAAACCGGATGCTAAGACCACTCTTTCCAGTCACTCTTTCTTTATAAATCTATAATGTGATATGTGGATAATCTCTGCATTTTTATATTTAAGTTGGAATCATTATAATATATAAGTGGCTTGATTTTCATTTTATATGCGATTCAAACTAAATGATAACATTCCATATTGCCATTCATTTATTTGTAGTTATTTAATATCAAGTTTTTTTTTTTAAAAAAAGTAGCAGACTATACAACTTTTTTTTTTCCTTAGGTTCCTATGTAAGGTTCTTATAAAATTGTGAGCAACATATGGCGTTATATTTTATGTTTATGAAAATTCGAATTGATTGGAATGTTTAATTAAGTGAGAGTAGACCGGAAAAGCCCATTTGATTGTGATCAAATTTGTTGGGCTCGATGCACCTTAGTTACATTAAATAAATATAGGATATGGTATGAGCTATTATATATGTTTGGGCCTAGTATTCCTTTTAGGACTAACCATTCTATTAGGGTTGAGAATCCTTTATGGGTTAGAATTCTAGGAAGTTATACTATATATAGGGGGTCCCTACTCTCACTCATATAACGGATTACAGAATTGTCTCCCCATTGGACAATCTTAGAAAGGTGAGTAGAGAGTAGAAGACTATTGTTTTAACTATTTCTTTGTTTTATTTTCAGGTTGGTTTTCTTGGATTATTCAATGGATTCGGGAAATTCAGGTACGAATTCATGCTTATGTATTTAATGTTGTTGACGTTGATTTCTGGATGAATACGAAAAGTCAAAAAAGTTTGGATTTTAGCTGTGATCTCAAAGAGAAGGAGAAGGAAAAAGTAATCGGACACAAGTTTTACGTGGTAAAACTCCGATGACCGGAAAAATGTCAACGGGTGGTTGAATGATCAACCGAGCCAAAATCCACTATGAATAGAAATAATTACAGTTATCAATCTCTCTTTTTCCTCTCAGTAATTCTCTATATGATTTCTGTATATCTTTTGTGATGAGATTATGGGTCTATTTATATGTTCATAGAACCCTAATCCCCTTTGTACAAGTAATAAATGATCTTTGTATTTAACTATGATTGGTTACTTGTTTGAAGTAGATTGTCTTCTTTACTATTTCGGAGACTTGTATTGAGATTGAATGGGACTCTAGTGATTTTGTCCAGTTAGGACTTATTTCCTTATAACAGCCTAGCCTTTTGAAGAAATAAAATTGTTGTCTGATAAAGAACCCTTTCTGCTTAATATTATGTTCTTGAAATTCCTTTTTGATAGGGATATCTTCGTGTATTTTAATGACTCGATTCGTGTGAGCTACGTGCTGAGCTTTTTATTTTGTTTTCTTCATGTTTGTCTCGAGTAGAACAGGATATCAGCTGGTCCCGAGTGACATCATCTGATCCCGAATAGAAAATGTCATCAAACAGCCCCGAGTATCATTAACTGATCTCGAGTAGAATATGACGTCAGTTGACCCCGAGTAGGTTTTGTTCAATACTTGCTTACTTTGGCTTCTTCTTTGGTGATGTCTTACAGGATATTTTCTGAATGCCTATTTGGACCTCCACTTAGCAATTTTATCCTCTCTGTTGATGACGTGTACGTTTGATAAAATTCACATTCGACAATACCCCCTTAAAATATTTTTGCCGAACAGGGTTTCATTTCGGGCAAAAGTATTTTAATCAATTCTTCAATTTTTATATTTTTTCAGTGCCAGAGTAAATGTCTTGTCATAATGGCGTGTCTTAATGGTGACCCTGTAAATTCAGTTTGCCTCTTCATGCGAGATCTCAATGATTGCAACGTTTTAGAGTTCTGACGGTGAAAGCCAGTTCTTTACTTAACAAGTGTCCTGTGCCGCTTCATTTTTCGATACTGTTTATGAGAAACGACCTATGCATTTCCCCGTGCACTGCCTACGTCATCAAATCTCATCATAGATTTTTCCCACCTTGAGACCCTAGGGTTTCGTGCTATTACCCCTTTAAATTCTTCACTAAGGATTTGCGCTGGTTCATTCTCAAAAATTGACACCAGAAATTTTTTCCTAGCCCAGATTTCTTTACATAGAAAATCGCCATTCTCCATTGATAAAATTCTGCATCAGATTTTATTCAAGGTTAGTTTTAATGGAAACAACTTCCCGTCTTCGACTCTGTACTATAGCTCTTGAAGCACTAGATCGTGGGGATTTCCAGGTTGTTTCCTGCTTTCGAAGATTACTTGGGGAAATCCCCCCTGATGAACCTTCTTTTTTAGAAGTCGATGTTTCTGGGCTTCACCCTAACGTCCATTTTTTTGTATCCAGTTCTGATTCTTCATCTAGTTCTGAATCTCACGTTTCTAATCATAGGGTACCACTTCGATCAAGGATGGGATAGCATCGAAGCAAAAGCGAAGTCCATAGGCATAATTCGGGCAGCGTTCGGATCAGAGAGCAGACTGTTAACGAGAACGATGTTGAAGAGGCGTTCAGAGTATCTCGTCTTACTTTCTCTGCTGATCGCCCGAGTGGGTTTGACACCTAGCCGAATGTGGTCGGGGCAGATGAGATTGGGAAATATAATTCCCGATTCGATCTGGACAATTCAGCTACTCTGATTCCTACGGGTGATAGAGCTGTATGGAATCCTCCCCCGGGTATGGTGGTAATCTATAGACCCATGCTCTGCTGCGGCGTCACTCTTCCACTTCAGCCATTCATTGCCTGGTTTCTTACTGAAGCAGGGATCGCTCGGGCTCAATTGGTCCCGAACAACTATAAAATCTTGATGTGCATGTGGCACATGTACAACCGAATGACTTTGTCGCCACCCTCCCCGAGTGAAATCATGCACTTTTTCACGCTGAGGCAGTCTAGTAAGATAAGAACTTACTTCCTCATGTCTAATCTGCCAGGCTGCTGGATCCCCGAGGGGACAAAGGTGAACCGGGGAGTCGATACTTCTGATGACCCCAAAAAGAGGGGTTTGGTATAGGGATTCCCTTTATCCAACAAGTTTTGGAAGAACAGTTGGTTTTTCACCAGAGGGAATCTGGGTCTTGAAGTCACTCTCTCGACCTGGGAAACTCGGAGGGTGCTGAAGGTTCCCCACATTTTCTGTTCTCTCGAGTTGTGGAACAAGAAAAAGCTTGAGTTCAATGATGCAGAGCTGACCAGACTTGCTCGGGCATCTGTTCGCATTCTGGGAAGAGGAGTAAGACTTATCTTTTCAACGAAGCGAAAATGATAGAGCTCGACTTCCTCAGCCAAATTTCAGGCTACCATAGGCGATGTAAGTGATCTTTATAACCCTATTTTCTTCTTATTGTAATTTTTTTCTTTTTGTATTCTGACGTGATCCTTCTTTTTTCTTCTAAGTGTATGACATGGACATCGTCTGTGACCTTCAAGCTCGCCAAGTGAAGTCGATTCTTCAGGCGAGCCGAATAGAAGCTTCTCGTTAGAGCAATGATGGTATCGGGGATGACTGCTGGAGCTGCTTTCGAGATGGCCCTTTAACGGACCATTTTCAGAATTTTTTTACGGTGCATCTTATGTAATTTATCCCTAACTTCTTCAATTGTCTTGCTTGTTTGCCAGATTTTTAATTAAACTTCTTTATAGATGGTGGCTGAGTTCGTAGAGCTGGTTCAGATGCAGCAACATCAAGCTGATAGAATAAGGCATCTCGAGGCTCAACTAAAGAAAAGTGAGGATAGACATGCACGGGTCGAATCGGCTTATCAACAAGAGGTTGGCTCTGCCCAAGTAATTACTGACCACTGTTTGGCGAAGAAGGTAGAGGCCGAGGAGAAAGCTTCTTTGGCAGAGGAGAAGGCATCATCACTTTAAAACTTGTTGTCCTCTGCCCAAGAATCAATGCTTAGAGCCGAACAGGAAGCGGAGCAGTCCAAGTCGGCATATGAACAGAAAATTGAAGACTTGGAGCGCCAAGCTTTGATGGTCGAGTCCTTATCCAAAGAGGCCAGGATGGAACTTGAAGTGCAAGGTGTAGATCGTTTTAAAAGATCCCCTGCCTATGATGCCCTTCTCCTTCAGGAGTTTCAGCGAGGGCTAGTTTCAGCTGGTGAGTTCTTCAAGGTTAAGAATCGGGCAACTAAGAAAGCCCAAATTACGTGGATTGGTCCTTGGAATCTCTTCGGACTCAGATGAAGAGTGGAGAGCTTACTGCCGTAGCCGAGGCAAAGAGCCCCATCCCATGCATTTGGAGGTTCCATCTGAGCACTATTTCTTGACTTTTTACTCCAGTCAGGAGTCGGTAGTGGAAGGTGTGGTGCCAGATGTCGGACCGATCCCAAGAGAAGATTACAACCAATGGATGGACTATTCTATCGACACGATTGCTTAGCCTTCTAATGAAAGTCCGCTCCGTGAATATGAGATGGTGCCCGACCTGAGTATCGGCAAGAGCTCTAAATCCTTACAATCTTGATTTTTGTAGAATTTTCATAAATTTTTTGTAAAGATTCTTTTTGTTCTTTGTAACAATTCTTGTAACAGAATTCTTGTTAACAATTCTTTTGTTACATTCTTTGTAACAATTCTGTAACAATTCTTTGTAAAGGTTAATGAAATCCTGAGTTGACTAATTCTAAAAACCGAGTGGTTTTGATCTTTATCTTTATTCTACTTTTGCCAAGTATCTTATTAAACCGGCTATTGAAATTTATGCCAAGTATCTTATTAAACTTGCTAATTATGATGTTCGGGTAACTTCACCGAGTATCTTATTAAACTGGTTTCATTACCCGAATAATTTTTGACGTCAAGTATCTTATTAAACTGGCTATTGCAATCTTCATGCCGAGTATCTTAAACTGGCTAATTATGATGTTCGGGTAACTTCATCGAGTATTTTATTAAATTGGTTGTCACCCGAATAATTTTTAATACCAAATATCTTATTAAACTAGTTAGTATTATTAACCGAGTCATCTTAAAACAGGCAAGTAGATTTATACTTGTGTTTCATACTCGGTTGCTACCCAAACATTACATCAAGGCTCACCATGATCATATGTTCTGAGTCCTTACACATTACCAAAGATGTCTCCCCAGTTTTTCTGTGCAAGGGTTTGCCAAATCGTTAAGCTTTTCAAATTGCTTAACATAGCTATGCATTTCACCAGAATTTTTTCCGATAGCTTCCTGAGCCTTTCTCTAGAATCTGATGCATCGGGTTTGCCCTTTTGGTAAGGTCAATTGACCTTGCTCGGCTGGCATGCTTCTTCGAGCTTCTCCGCCCATTTGGGAATCAATGGTCCCGAGTATTCTATTTGCATGTTCTTACTATCAGGCTTGTCTTCCATATGTTCTTATCATATGCTTTATCTGTTGGAAATCCCGAGTTTGATTTTTATTTATAACTGCAAAATCAACAAAGATTTAAATTCCAAAGCTAATATCTGACCTAACTAAAATTGTCCTTACTAGAAAAGAGACAAAATATAATTTAAGGATAGAAAATCTTCAGATATTGGGCATTGCATGGTCGGGGTAAACCTCCATTGGGTTGCTCCATGACCAGCTATTCCTTCGATTTTGTACGGGACTTCCCACTTATCAGCCAGGGAAACTGCAGCTTTATTTTTTGTGTTCAATGACACCTTCCTGAGTACCAGGTCTCCTAGTTGGAATTTCCTGACCCAAACATGAGAGTTGTAGTGGTGATCTACTCTTTGCTGATATGCCATATTTCGTATTCGGGACTTCTCCCTTTTCTCTTCTAGTTCATCTAGACTCTGTAATAGCATATCAACAGTCTATTTTTCATCATATAGCCTGACCCGAGGTGATGCATATGACGTTTCTATGGGGATAACAACTTCTTTTCCAAACGTTAAAGTGAATGGAGTCTCTCCTGTTGAAGTTCTTGCTGTCGTCTGATATGCCCATAATACTTCAGGTAGCTTTTCAACCCAACTTTCATTCTTGGCATCTAGCTTTGCTTTGAGTGTATGCTTGATAATTTTGTTCACCGCTTCAACCTGCCCTTGTGTTTGTGTTAGGATTATGCTCGATAGCAAGAGTGTAATATTGTAATTAACAATATTTTCATATGAATAGAGTGATTTCTAGTTTAACAAATCTTATAGCATTTATAGTTTAATTATTATAATTGTCAAAAGTAAATAATCATAAGATCAAAAGACTATAAGAAAAGAAGAATTGTTCATACATCTAGATATGTATGAGGTAGACATAATTCTTTGGTTAGTCTTGAATAATATTCACAACTTAAGATAGAAGGTTGGGCGCCTTTATCTTATCAAAGTTGTAGATTCTTTTGCTAGCATTTGAGTGGGATCAAATGTGTTATGATGAGTCTAAAATCATCAAATTGTGGTGTCTTTGGGCAAAAGAATCTAGTGCACTAGGTGCATTGAATAGGATAAAAATGAAATACTTTATCTAGAACCGTCAATAGATAAAACTTTTCATTTGAAAAAGAGAACGTTTTTGTTTTTGATAGTACACTAGTATCCTTTACATCAAAAGGGTTTTGTGTACAATATTAAATCAAGTTTCACGCAAGTTTCAATTAAATTGATTGATAATTCAAAAGTGACCGGACGTTCTTGGTTTTTCTCTTGGAGGATTATTGTAACTAACAAAGAAGAAGATTTTCTTTGTTTCCATCCTCAGGTATACAATTTAAGGATAGGAAGCCCACACTCCTAGGTTATTCACGTTCGTGATTGGATTGGAAGATCTTGTGGATTCAATTCGACGCTAGTTCAATCGTCACGAAAAAAAAAGGTACGATACTTTTTATATACACCAATTAATCTAGGGTTAAGGTTCTTGTTGCATAAAAGGGAATTTTTTTTTATATACGCAAACCCTAAATTTCTGATTTCCTCACGCTTCCGTTGCATTTTTGAACCGTTCTTTTCCCTTCAATTGGTATCAGATTCTTGTTGTACCCTTGATTAATTGATGTATGTGTTCGTGAATCTTTTTCTTTTATTGTATATATGTATGTTTTAGAAAGAGATGACACTCTAGGTATTCACATATATATTTACATTTGAATGTATGAATATATATATGTTTTATATATGGTTTGTTATTGCTCAATTTTGGTCCTAGAATTTCGATGTATTTTGTTTTGGGATTGTAATAAGAAGGGTGGTCTATTATCGCCATAATTTCCTACTTGGTAGTTTCTAAGTTTTTTTTTTGTTGTTGTTGTAATAATAATAATAATAAAAAAAACTGAAGTATTTTATTATTTAAATTCTTCTGTAATACATTCAAGTATCGAAGATTCGAAGGTTTGAAGAATTAGGAGCAACCAGAACAAGTTTGGGGCCGTGTGAGCCATAACAACGAACGTGCGTGCGAAGAGCGCGCAACCACGTTTGTTGTTGCATGGGCTGCGCACGTCAGCCCTTTTGGTAGCCATGGGCTGCGCATGGCAACCCTTTATGGGTTTGCGTCATGCGCACGCCCATAGGCAAGGGCGAAGGGTGCGCACGCCCATAGGAGGTAGCCTAGGGAGTCCGAACGATAAAGGTCGCGTGAAGACTTGTTCGCCAAGAAAAGAGTTCTTGTATTCCAATATATATGTAATTTACTTGTTTTTCTAGGATGGACCAAAATTGTAGCTATTTAAATTTTTGTAAATATTGCAATGTTTGTCATTGTTTGATAACATGTCATATAGAATAGGAGTGCCACTCATATATCTCTTTTGGTATGAACATGCATTGAATGGTTTAAGTATCTAAATTGGCATCAAGATAACTTGGTAAATCATTCTTTGGAATTCGATCACACGCCTTGAACAATTGAGTGGGAGAAGGTGTTTTGGAACACCTATGGCCTCCAAGTTTAGTTGAGCTTTATGTTTCGTGAATAACCTCCCAAGAGGTATTCATGAATGGAATTTAGCAAGATATTTCCTTACAAGGATAGACTAGACAATTAGCCCAAACGATATCTACTCCCAAATGAGGGATATTCATGAGGGATTATATTGAAGGTCGATAACTTGGTAACACACTTAATGTAATTTAATTAATATCCTCCCAAGAGTTCTTGTTAAAAAAATTGCAAGGCTAAAATAGAAAACGTTGGTTGTTATGCTAACAATTAGGTGGGACCTAGTCCAACTAGTAAATGGTGTGTACTCCCAAAATTTTTACGATTGAATTATTTTTATTTAATTCAAGATAAATATTCAAAAGTGCTATATCATGATTTTTTACTTATATAATTTTTGTTATTAAAAAGAAATCATGACCCCATTCCTAATCAATATCCTAAAAGATAATACTTTAACTGATGATAATTATGTCACATAGAAAAAGAATATTGGGTTGTTGTTGCAAGCAAGCTGAAAAGTATAAGTTCATTCTGTATATTCCTTAACCACTAAACTAATGAATCTACTCAGGAGCAAAGAGATGAGTATCAGTAGTGGAAGTCTTTAGATGAGATGGCTAAATGTACGTTACATTATAGCCATCATATCCAACATGTTGCAACAGTAACATGAAGGAATGGAGACTACTGCCAATATAATGATGTCTCTAGAGGAGATGTTTACTATGAGGTCTAGGATGGCTAAGAGAGAGGCAGTGATTGCTTTTATGAATCTTAGGATGAAACCTGGACAGGGTGTGAAAGATCACATGATAAAAGTCATAGCACATCTCAACATTGCTGAACTGAATGGTGCTAAGATAGATGGTGAGACCAAAATTGACATGATTGTCAACTCACTATCGGATTCCTTTGATCAATTCAAGTTGGACTACACCTTGAATAATAAGGAATGCACATTGCAAAGCCTGATGCAAGATATTCAAAGCACCAAGATAATACTTGTGAAAGGCAAGGGTAAAGAGATTCATATGCTTGGTAAATTGCTAATGTTAAAGACCCGTAAAAAGGTCAAGAAACAACAGAGGAAAAAACAACTTGGGCCTTCTTAGAGGAGACCAAGAAAGTAACCAAGGTCAAAGGGAAGTGTTTCCTTTGTGGTGAAATAAGACAAAGGAAATAGACTGAATAAGAATGAATTCAACTTGCATTTAGGCAATGGAGCGTTGGTGTCTACTAGTTTAGTGGGATATATTAGAATCAATTTAGATTCTTATAGGCATTTAGATTTAATAGACGTTTATTATGTACCTCAATTCAAGAGGAATTTAATTTCAGTTTCTTGTTTAAATAAATTTAGTTATTCGGTTACTTTTAATAAAGCTTTTATTATTAGTAAGAATGACAAATTTATTTGCAAAGGTACATTGGAAAATGGTTTATTCTATTTACATGAAAATATCTCTCATTTGTTAGACACGGAATCAACAGAACCTAATCATAAAAGAGTAAAATTATCATAAGATGAAACCTACCTATGACATTTGCGCTTAGGTTATATCAACCTTAATAGGATTAAAAGATTGATATGTGACGGACCTCTAAGTGACTTAAAGGTTGATGATCTACCAACTTGTGAATCTTGTTTGGAAGGTAAAATGACTAAAAGGTCGTTTACGACTAAAGGCCCAAGAGCCATCGAATGTTTAGGATTGATACATACTGATGTGTGTGGACCTATGAGCATTCAAGCTAGAGATCGATATGAGTACTTCATCACTTTCACGGATGATCACTCAAGATTTGGTTATGTGTAACTTGAGACATACTTCAGATGCTTTTGACATGTTCAAAGCATTTAAATTGAAGTAGAAAATCATCTTGAGAAACACATAAAAATTTTGAGGTCCGATCGTGGTGGAGAATATCTATCTGGTGAGTTTCAGCAATATCTTATTGATATTGGAATAATTTCTTAATTTTCCACACCAGGCACACCTCAACAAAATTGGGTGGCAGAAAGGAGAAATAGAACTCTTTTGGATATGGTTAGGTCTATGTTGAGTTATTCAACTCACCCTAGTTCTTTTTGGGGTTATTCTTTACAAACTGCCATGTATGTTCTAAACGATGTACAATCTAAGTCTGTTCCTAAAACACCGCATGAGTTGTGGACCGGGCTATAACTCTTTAGGATATTTGGATGTCCTGTGCACGTGTTAAAAGGAAAGACAGAAAAGATGGAGTTCTGTTCAGAAACATCAGTCTAGGAGAATCTGTAGAGAATCTTTCAGACGACGATGATCCCTATACATACAAGAAAGCAATGGAAGATGTTGATTGTCGCCATTGGCAAAAGGAAATGCAATCCGGAATTGAATCTATGTTCAAAAACAAAGTCTGGTCTCTTGTAGACTTGCCTAATGGGATAAAACCCATCGGGTGCAAGTGGGTATACAAGAGGAAAAGAGGAATGGATGGTAAGCTGGAAACCTTTAAAGCTAGATCGGTAGCTAAAGGTTATACACAGAAGGAAGGTATCGATTATGAAGAAACCTTATCTCCTGTGGCCATGCTTAAATCCATTAGGATACTCTTATCCATTGCAGCATCTCTAGACCTAGAGATTTGGTAAATGGATGTCAAGACAGCTTTCCTTAATGGAAGTCTTGATGAAAGCATCTACATGATGCAACCAGAAGGATTCATTTAAAAGGGCCAAGAGGAAAGGGTATGCAAGTTGCAAAGATCCATATATGGATTGAAGCAAGCATCCAGATCCTGGAACATAAGGTTCAATCAAGACGTAAAAGATTTTGGATTTATTCAAAACCTTGATGAACCTTGTGTATACAAAAGGATTAAAGGCGACAAGTTGGTTTTCTTAGTTCTTTACGTTGATGATATACTACTCATCGGAAACGATGTATGTGTATTGACATCAATAAAAGAATGGTTAGCAAAACAATTTGATATGAAGGACTTAAGAGAAGCAAGTTATATTCTTGGTATCCAAGTCATAAGGGATATAAAGAATAGAACGATTGCATTATCCCAAGCTTCATACATAGATAAAATCTTGTCTAGGGTTTCCATGCAAGATTCCAAGAAAGGTATGTTACCTTTCAGACATGGAATCAAATTTTCTAAGGAACAAGTTCCTAAGAGTGAGCATGAAGAGCAATTCATGAGTAAGGTTCCATATGCATCAGCAGTTGGAAGTTTCATGTATGTAATGCTCTGCACTAGACCAGATATTTGTTTTGCTGTAGGCATAGTTAACAGGTTTCAATCGAAGCCTGGTCCTGATCACTGGACGGTAGTCAAGCATAATTTCAAGTATCTTAGGAGAAAGAGAGATTATATGCTTGTATACTCTGGAGGGGATTTAATTCCCGTTGGGTATACATATTCTGATTTTCAGCCAGATTATGACTCAAGGAGATCAACATCAGAATCTGTGTTTACTATTGGAGGAGGGGCAGTCATATGAAGGAGTATCAAGCAATCATGTATTACTGATTCCACCATGGAAGATGAGTATGTAGCCGCATGTGAGGCTGCTAAAGAGGTTGTCTGGCTCTGCCAATTCCTGATTGACTTGGAAGTGGTTCTTGATACGAATAAGCAGATCACTATCTATTGTGACAATAGTGGAGCAGTGGCTAATTCGAGAGAACCAAGAAGTCATAAGAGAGGGAAACACATTGAAAGAAAGTATCACCTTTTAAGGGAAATTATGCATAGGAGTGATGTGACGATTACCAAGATCGCGTCAGCAAAAAATCTAGCGGATCCCTTTACAAAGGCTCTTCCACAAAAGAGTTTTGATGGGCTTCTAGAAAACATGAGGATGATAGATATGACACATTTGCTATAGAGCAAGTGGGAGATTGTTAGGATTATGCTCGATAGCAAGAGTGTAATATTGTAATTAACAATCTTTTCATATGAATAAAGTGATTTCTAGTTTAACAAATCTTATAGCATTTATAGTTTAATTATTATAATTGTCAAAAGTAAATAATCATAAGGTCAAAAGACTATGAGAAAAGAATAATTGTTCATACATCTAGATATGTATGAGGTACACACAATTCTTTGGTTAGTCTTGAATAATATTCACAACTTAAGATAGAAGGTTGGGTGCCTTTATCTTGTCAAAATTGTAGATTTTTTTACTAGCATTTGAGTGGGATCAAATGTGTTATGATGAGTCTAAAATCATCAAAGTGTGGTAAGAATCTAGTGCACTGGGTGCATTGAATATGATCAAAATGAAATACTTTATCTAGAACCGTCAATAGATAAAACTTTTTCATTTGAAGACAATCGGAGAGTCTATCTCAATCCTGAGATAAATGATGGACTTATGGTTGCAAGTGTTATCATTTGAGCTATCAATGAGTACGATTATATAGCATAGTCTATCCTCGATAGTTTGGTGGTATTCATTTATTAATCGATAGATGACTTCATTTAAAGATATGGACATCGTGGCTCCATTTATTGAATGAGAGTAGAATACCATCATATGGATGTTTTGAGGTATTGGATATTAAAACTTAACGTTAAGTTTTCAATAGTGTCTATTGTATTAAGGCTTCTGGACAAGTCAAAATATCCAAGTTCAAAATATGGTCATATGAGTAAATATGGTAACTTGGAGAGCTATAGGCAGTCTTTGAACTCTTGGCGATTACTGGTATTTTTCACGAGGATACACTTTCTCCAATAAAGTTGTCTAGGGTATGAGTGAGTAACATCAACTTATTCTATCTTTTTTAAGAGTTCAATTTTAGTTCTTTAGTGTAATGGACTAAAATTAAATAGATCGAACCTAAGTGAATCATTTGTTGATTGTGATTGGGTTGGGTCTATTGGAGCTTAAATTTAGATAAGATTCCCAATCCACATGAACATGCATGGATCACTTGATATATTCTACCGGACCAATTTAGGGGTCCATCTAAAATTGTATTAAAGCATGAGAACTTGTTTCTTTTTGTAAGAATAGGTCTTGTTCACATGTGGATTTTTTATTAAGGTCCAATGAATTTAATAAAATAAGAAAAATAATATATGGCCCATATATATGGTATAGGCGGCAAGGCTATTAAGAATAGCTTAAATTTATTATTTTTATTTTATTATTTAATTAAATGGAAATTAATTAATTTGTTGATTAATTAATTATTTAATTAAAAGTCAAAAAAAAAATTCATAGTAGGAGATAGTCTCCTAAAACTATACTATTGTTGGTAGTATAGTTAATGTTAAAGACTATATTTGATAAGTAGATAAATAAAAGGAATTATTTATCTAATCAAAATAGGAAGTCTTTAATATGGTTACAAACACACTAATGAGTTGGATTAGGAGTCTTGGTGTAGGATAGAATTCTTTTTGAAAAGGATTCTTAACCACCAAGTAATTCTACCTAAGGAAAGGATTCTTACCAACAAAGTAAATCCTTCTTTGGAAAAGAACTAAGTCTCCTACTTATATTAAGTGAAATTTCGGCCAGCTATGTATATATATGAGAAGGATAGAATTCCTTTTAAAAAAGGATTCTTAACTACCAAATAAATCCACCTAAGGAAAAGATTCTTGCTAACCATGTAAATCATTCTTAGGAGAGGACTTATGACCCTATATAAAGGTTTATAAATTTCGACCAACTCTAAGGTTTTTTATGAGAGGAATTTCGGCCATGCTAAGCAATATTCAAGAAGAGAATTTGGCCTAGCAAGAGAGAATTATGAGGGAGAAAAATTTGTTTTTTACTCTTGACAAAATTCGACCAACTCATAGAGATAGTGTGAAAGGGATTTTTTTTATATACGCAAATCCTAAATTTCTGATTTTGTCATGCTTCCGTTGCATTTTTGAACCGTTCTTTTCCCTTCAGTTTGAGGGTGGGCAAGTGTGGCATAGTAATTGGCAATCTGGTACTCTTTACACAGCTGTCTAAATTTTGGGTTATCAAATTGGGTACCGTTATCATTGATGATAGTGTTTGGGATTCCAAACCTGTAGAGTATATTCTTTTTCATGAAATTTGTGGTATTTGCTTCTGTGATGTGCACTAATGCTTCAGTTTCTGCCCACTTCGTGAAGTAATCAACCGCTACTATAGCATATTTCACACCACTCCCTGTTCCAGCTGGCATTGGGCCGATTAAATCCAAACCCCATATGGCCAATGGCCATGGGGATGTGAGGTTTCTAAGCTGTTCAGGGGGTTTTTGGATATCATTAGTAATCATTTGGCAAGTATTTCAACTCTACGAACATCGCTGTGTATCAGAGAATATAGTAGGCCAATAATAACCTTGCCTGAGTACCTTGTGTGCTAAACTTTTACCCCCAGTGTGGTTTCCACAAACTCCTCCATGGATTTCCTGTAATATCTGGTATGCATCCTCCTCTGACACACATCTTTGGAGTGTTCGGGAAAACCCCCTTCTGTATAGTTCTCCTCCAAACAATGTGTACCTTGCTGATCCCTACCTGATACGTTTTGCTTGTAAGGAATCTTTCGGGAGCATGCCTTCGTTCAGAAACCTTTTCAGCCGAGTTATCCAACCGTCTGGAGGTGTTCGGATTTCTAAAATTTCTAAGTTTTTCGGTTCTGCTGTGCTCGGTTTGAGGAGATGTGCAACCAGAACAGTTTTTGGCCTGATTGTGGTTGTTTCTGATGCTAGTTTGGATAAAGCGTATGCCTTTTCATTCTCCTCCCTAGGGATCTAGGCAATCCTATATTCTTTAAATTTTTGGAGGAGCTGTTTTACAATGTCATGATAGGCTATCATGCCTTCATCATTGGCCTGGTATTCGTTCAGGACTTGGTTAACAACTATCTGTGAATCGCTGAATATCTCGACTTCATCTGCCCCGAGAGCTATACAGACTCTGAGTCCAGCTAGTAGCGCCTCATACTCGGCTTGATTATTGGTTGCTTTGAAGTCAAATCTTATGGCCAATCGACATCATCTTATTCTGAAGTGCATACTACGATCCTTACCCCGCTGCCATGAGTGTTTGAAGAGCCATCAACATACAATTGCCAAGGGAAATTTTTTCCCAACACCTTTTTTGCTTCCAGGTTTGGCTCTGCGAACTCTGCTATAAAATCTACCTCTGCTTTTCCTTTGAGGGATGTCCTATGGACATAGTGGATATCGAATTCACTTAGCTCGATTGCCCATTTGGTTAGTCTTCCTGAAATCTCTGGCTTCTATAAAATTTGTCTCAATGGGCAGTCGGTGAGAACCTAGATTGTATAAGCCTGAAAGTATGACCTTGGTTTCCTTACTGTTGAAACCAATGCTAAGGCCATTTTTTCTGCTTGTGAATACCTGGTCTTGGCTGGTAATAGTTCCTTGCTGGTATAATAGACAGGCTTCTGTACTCCATCTTCTATTCTGACCAGGACTGAGCTTGCTGCTAGTTCTGTAATTGATAAGTACAGATGGAGTATCTCTCCCATTTGTGGTTTTGAAAGGATTGGAGCCTGCCCCATGTACTCTTTGATTTTTAAGAATGCCTTCTCGCACTTTTCATTTCACTCGAGTCCTTTTCCTTTTTTGATTACTCTGAAGAAGGGTGCGCATCTGTCTGTGGCCTTTGAGATGAATCTTCCCCAGGAAGCTAAACATCCTGTTAAGCGTTATACTTCTTTTAATGTCCTTGATGAGGTCATTCTCTGCAGGGCTTGGATCTTCCCTAGGTTGACTTCGATTCCCCTTTGGTGATCTTGAAAACCTAGGAATCTTCCTGAAGGAACCCAGATTAAACACTTGTTCGGATTTAGCTTTATTTGGTATCTCCTCAAAACATCAAATGTTTCTCGCAGGTTTGAGGTATGCTTGTCTTCCGAGATGCTCTTGGTCAGCATGTCATCAATGTACACTTCCATGTTCCTTCCTATTTGCCGTGCAAAGATTCTGTTGACAAGCCTTTGATATGTTGCCCCTGTATTTTTTAATCCGAAGGGCAATACTGTGTAACAGTACAAGCCCTGGTCAGTTGTGAATGCTTTTTTTTCTTCATCAGCCTTGTTCATCCGGATTTGATTATATCCCGAGTATGCGTCCATAAAACTGAGCAATTCGTGGCCTGATGTGGCTTCCACCAACTAGTCTATCCTCAGAAGTGGAAAACTGTCTTTTGGGCATGCTTTTTTTAAATCAGTGAAATCTACGCACATTCTCCATTGTCCATTTTTCTTTTGGACGAGGACTACATTAGCTACCTATTAAGGATAGTTAATCTCTCTAATTGACCCTACAACGAGTAGCTTCTCTACTTTCTGTTTGATTGCCTGACTTCTTTCAAGATTGAATGATCTTCTCTTTTGTATCACTGGTTTTGCATTCTGGTCTGTTGCGAGATGGTGAGATATTATTCATGCATCTATCCCGACCATATCTTCATGACTCCAGACGAACACATCTTTGTATTCTTTAAGCAGATCAGTGAGGTTTTGTTTGACTTTTCCTTCCAAATTGGCCCCGATCTTGACCTTCTTATCTGGTTCATCTTCTTTCAAGATAATTTCTTCGACCGGTTCATTTTGAACTCATTCCACTCTTTCCTTGGATCAAATTTAAATGACAATGACTCTTTGTTCTGACTCGGCTGCGTTATTGTGCATACCTGTTCACCATCACTTTTGTCTTTGTATACTGACAGGTTAGCTCTTCGGGCCATCTCTTAGGATCTCTTGACTACACCGACCCCCCGTTCGATCGGGAACTTGATCATCAATGCATAAGTGGCTGTTACGGCCTTAATTTTATTTAAGAATGGCCGATCCAACAATGTATTAAATAGCCAATTGTCTAAGTCTACCACCACAAAGTCGAGCAATACAGTTCTCTAACAAGGTGCCACTCTAATCTTTATGGGGTAGCTTTACCGTCCCGAGTGACCTGACCTCAATTCCTTTGAATCCTCTGAGTGGAGTATGGAAAGGCTTTAGATCCTTTCGGTCCAACCTGAGTTGATCGTAGACGGCTACATTGAGAATGTCTACCGAATTTCCTTTATCTATCAAGATTCTCCCGACTTCTCGGTGACCAATCGGGGCACTTATGACCAGGGCGTCGTTTGGCCGAACATCGACCCCATGTGAATATGATTCTGTAAATATTATTGGGTCACATCCTTCCTTTACCCTTTTCGGGTCCAGCTCGACCGAGTTCATGTCAAAGTTATGTCTTGCTTCTAATGCTTCTCTGATTTCCTGTGTTCGCTCTTGGTTACTTCTCCCAGTGGATGGTCCTGCAAAGATTGTATGTATTACTTCATTGGCCTCTGGACTGGCCCTTTGATTTCTACCAGAGCTGTGATCGGCCCTGATCTTTTTTTTTTTTTATTTCTCATCCCTTTTCAAGATTACATCCTGTAGATATCCTTCCCGAATGAGGATTTCTATGTAATCTCTGAGCTGGTAACACTTGGAAGTCTCATGATCGGTTTTCTTGTGGAATTTTCAGTATTTGGTTGTATCCTGCCGGGCTAATCGAGACTGTTGTCGTGGCTTTTGTACCAAATTATTTGCTTCCAGTATGACCAGGATTTCCTCCTGTTTTTTTTTAAGAGGGGTGTAGTTGGCGAATCTACCTCAGAATTTCTCCGTGGTCTGTTCAGCGTTACACATGTTTCCCCTGCTGTTGCTTTTTTCTTTGCTGTTTCCTTTCTGTTTTCCCTTTTTTTTTGTACCTTAGACTCGGCGTCCTTTTTGGGTTTTTCTCCATGCATGTCGCATCCTCCCGTGGCTAACTCTTCTTCTTCGGCTAGTGCCTATCCTCCCGCCATGTCCATCATATCTGCATATCTGGTCAGACGGGTTTTTCTCAGGTCAAAAGATAACCTTCCATTCTGTAGGTTGTTGATGAATGTAGCAATTATCGCTTCATCGTTTGCACTACCGATTTCTGAGACCGCTTGGCCGAATCTTCCCAGGTATTTCTTTAGTGACTCATCTTTCCCTTGTTTTATTTGAGAAAGGTAAGCCACTGATTTTTTCCTGTGAACATTGCTCAGAAATTGCCTTGAGAAATTCCTGCTTAGTTCACTAAAACTTTTGATTCTCGCTGGGGGCAATCTCTCGAACCATCTTGAGCCCGTGTCTCCTAAAGTTTGTGGAAAGTTGAGACATCGTAATGGATCGTTATGGGCATACTGGGCCATAGCACTTTTATAGCGTCTGACATGTTCTTTAGGGTCTGTATCCTTCTTGAACTGCTCCACGTGTGGCATCCTGAATCTTTCTGGGAATGAAGTCCGTACGATGTCCCTGGTGGATGGACTGTCAAAATCTTCGTCAGATAAATTGTTGTACCCATAACGTCTGTCAAGTACGTCCATTTAAAGCCTATTGTTTTTGACTTCTCGAGTTAAGCTCTGAATTATGACATCTCTATCTCCCACCGGACTTTCATGATGGTTGAACCGCTGGGTGATTGTCATTCCTCTCTCTAGCTCTTCACTTTGATGCCGAGTTTCATGGGTTGATTCTTATAAGCATATGGTTCCATGATGACGCTTGCGATGGTGCCGATCGCTATCTTCTGATGACGACCGATCCCTGTGCCGATCATGTTTATGGTGTTTAGCATGGGCTGTCTGATCATGGTTCTGCTTCTAGCGTGGTCGTTCCTCTTCGGCTGTTTCACGTCCAGCATGATTGATTTGAGTAAAGTTTCTTCTGGCTTCCGGTGCGTTTAGTTCTGGTCACACTACAACCGAAAGAAGCCTTACAGGTGGGAGGTTAGGAGGTTGCGCTTCTTCTACAGCCAGTAGATTAACTCCTTCCTTTGCTGCGTCTGTCACCAACTGTTGCAGAGCCTCTCGGAAGCGTTGTGTCAGGTCTTCGCTAGTTGGAGAAATTTACTGGATCCCCGCTAGGGATGTAGGTTGGTTCTCCATGGTTGCAGCAAGATCTCGCGAGCTACTGCCAACATGGAAATTATCTGGAGATTTTTGGATATCCCTAGAACTGCTTCTGCTTCCTGCCATTACCTTTAACTAAATCGGAGGTTCGGCCCCTTCCTTTAGCGCCAATTGTTGACGTTGATTTTTGGATGAATAAGAAAAGCCAACAATGTTTGGATTTTAGCTGTGATCTCAAAGAGAAGGAGAATGAGAAAGTAATAGGACGCAAGTTTTACTTTGTAAAACTCCGATGACCGGAGAAACGTCCACGGGTGGTTGAATGATCAACCGACCAAAAATCCACTATGAATAGAAATAATTACAGTTCTCGATCTCTCTTTTTCCTCTAAGTAATTCTCTATATGATTTCTGTATATCTTTTGTGATGAGATTATGGGTCTATTTATATGTTTATAGAACTATATTCCCCTTTTGTACAAGTAATAAAAGATCTTTGTATTTAACTATGATTTGTTACTTGTTTGAAGTAGACTGTCTTTTTTCCTATTTCGGAGACTTGTATTGAGATTGAATGGGACTCTAGTGATTTAGTCCAGTTAGGACTTATTTCATTATAACAACCCAGTCTTTTGAAGAAATAAAATTATTGCCTGATAAGAAACCCTTTCTACTTGATATTATGTTCTTGGAATTCCTCTTTGATAAGGATATCTTCACGTCTTTTAATGGCTCGATTCGTGTGAGCTACGTGCTGGGCTTTTTATTTGATTTTCTTTATGTTTGTCCCGAGTATAACACGATATCAGGTGGTCCCGAGTGACGTCATCTGATCCTGAGTAGAAAATATCATCAAACAGCCCTAAATATCATTAACTGATCTCGAGTAGTATATTACGTCAGTTGACCCCGAGTAGGTTTTGTTCAATACCTGTTTACTCGGGTTTCTTCTTTGGTGATGTCTTGTAGGATATTTTCTGAATACCTATTTGGACGTCCACCTGGCAATTTTATCATCTTTGTTGATGACGTGTACGTCTGATAAAATTCACATACAACAAATATGAATATATATGTTTGATTACATACAACTCCTACAGTGGTATCAGAGCATTCGTATTTTTACATAGGCTGAAGATTAAGTTATTATTATTCATCTACTGTTTTTGATACATAGCTATATTGAAATATGTTGAATCCGTAAGAAACAAAAAAAAAATTGTATGTTTCGCTTTCGTGAAAATTAGGTGTCAATGGATAGATGAATAAGAATTTTTAATTTTGAATTAAAATCTAGATCAACCCAGATTTAGGTAGTTTTGATCTGATTTCTTGCACCAGTGTTTTGGTTTCTTTAAGGTGGGTTGATGGATTTTCAACCCAGATCCATCATGATTTTCCTCTTGATATCACGCCCAAACCCATCGCCTGCCATAACTATTGCTGCCTCTTCTCTATGGCCAACATAGCATGCCAGTCCCAATCCCAACCAAACCCAGACCCGTTGTTGATCTCGGGTCAAGGAGAATGATCGTCGGACGTTGAACACGATCTCGACCACGATCTGCCAAGGATGAGCACAGATCGGTCGCTGGTTTGCTCGATCGGTCTGGGCATCAATTGTTGGTCTTCATCGCTTCAATCCGGGCTTGTGGGTTTCGTTGCGCCTTCGTATGTTGCTTCAAGCAACAGACGGGCAATCAAGGCAACGACGAACGCATAAAGGTCTAGGTTTCCATGGCTGATTTTGCTTAGGCCAACTTTTGAGAATTTGTTGAGGGACTGATTTACAATTAGTTTGGGTCTTTTTATAATTTTGATAAAGTTATGGGGTTAATTTGAAATTAACAAAACTTACTGGACCAGTTTGCAATTTCAAAATAGTGTTGGGATCAATTTATAATTAATGAAAATTTACAAGGTCACTTTGTAATTTTTATAAGTTTTGGAGCCAATTTATAATTATCAAAACAACTGGGTTAGTTTGTAATTTTAAAAAAAATCAGGCATCGATGTGTAATTGCTGAATCTTAAGGGGCCTTTTTATAATTTAGAAAAACAAGGGGCATGTTTTGTATTTTTCCAAAGAGGTTTTGGGAAAAAAAATTACAGTTGATAATCTTTGTGATTTCGGATGGTTATATTTCTACGTAGTAGACTAATCATTAAGTTTTAATATTAATTATTTTGTTGAAATTAATAATCTGTTTTTGTATATTCTCGTGAATCGGATGGTTATGTTTTCATATAATGGCTAATCATTTCGATTTTGTGAATTTAGTTGGCTAACGATTATTAATTTGATAGTTTTAATAATTGATTGAATACTCTCGTAATTTGGATGATTATGTTTTACGTAGTGACTAATCATTAAAGTTTTTGAGATATTCGTCGGTAACCAATTATTAAATTTGAACAGCAAAGATGAAAATGCTTGTGTTAACCATCTCCGTTCTTCTCCGTAGGAGGTTCATCATCTTGAGATATTCATCTATAGAACTGCAATAATGGAAACTATATACATGTTTTAATCATCTCCATATGAGGGTTATCACATGTGATAGGTGGTGTTCTTCTCTATAGGAGGTTCATCATCTTGAGGAATTCATCTATAGAATGTAGTGATCTTTGCCTAATCACATGTTGAATTTTATTTCTATAAATGTTTTGACTGTTATCTTATATGCATAAAATCCTTTGTTTTGATATCCAGTTTTCAATGTCAATAACTTTGCGTCGCAATTGTCTGCTATTAAACCTTTGGATGGGACTCATTTCGAGGGATGGAAAGAGACTCTCACTATTGTTCTAGCTCTTTGGGGTATAGACCTTTCGTTATGTGAGAAGAAGCATTCTAAACTCACCGATGGGAGTACTGCTAAACAGAGGTCTTATCAAAAAAAGTGGAAAGAGTCTAATCAGAAATGTCTGATGCAAAGGCTTTTCTTAAAGCTGTGAGTGGCAAGTTCAAGAAGCGAAGCAAGGCTGAGAGGGGAAAGTATCTAAGCCAGCTGACGACAACGGTTTATGATGGTACCGGTGATGGTCGTGAGCATATTATGAAGATGACTAATATGGCCATGAAATTAAAGGATCTGGATACCGAAATCTCTGACTCTCACCTTGTATGGCAAGTTCTTGAGTCCCTTCGAAGTGAGTTTGATGTTCTGAAAACCTTTTATAATGCTCAAGAGGCTGAATGGACTTTGGATCAAATGACTGCAATTGTGGTCCAAGAGGAAGAGATTATTCACAAGAGTAAGAAACAAAGTGCTCATAAGGTTACTCACAACAACAAGGGTAAGAAGAAGTTCAATGGGGATAAGAAGTTTAAACATCATGGAAAGAAAGCTGGCAAGACTAATGGGTTCATTAAGGATAAGAATGATGACATGAAAGGCAAGTGTTTCTGGTGTAGCAAGAAAGGCCATATGAAAAAGGATTGCTTTAAGTTTAAGAAACACATAGAAGGTACCTCTTTAGCTCTCGTATGTTTTGAATCTAATTTGGTTGATGTCCCTTTGAATTCTTGGTGGGTTGATTCTGGAGCTACTCTTCACGTTACGAATTCTTTACAAGGCTTTAGAAGCAAAAGGAAACCAAGGGATAAAGAAACTGTCGTTTTCATGGGAAATGGAGAGAAGGCTTTAGTTGAGTTTATAGGACTTGTTAGATTAACTTTAGCTTCAGGAAAGTTTTTAGATTTAGTTGATGTTGCATTTGTCCTTCTCGCAGACGTAATTTGATTTCCATTTCTAAGTTGGATATTAGTGGCTATCGTTTTTAATTCATTAATAAAAGATTTGTTCTTTATCATGGTTCTCTTCTTATTGGTTCTGGCTGTTTGTGTGATGGCTTGTATAAACTGAAATTACATACTAATTTAGTTGGTGAATGTTCTCGTTCCGCTGCTGTGATAAATTCTACCATTTGATCTACGCCAGAGAGAAAATTGTTCGTCCATGCTATGGCATTGACGTTGAGGCCATATATCTAAAGATCGAATTGAAAGATTAGTCAGAAATGGTATTCTTGATTCACTTGAATTTTTAGATTTTGAATATTGTGTTAATTGTTTGAAGGGTAAAATGACAAGAGCTAAAAAGAAAAGGGCTACCAGAAGTCAAAATCTGTTGGAAATTATCCATACAGATATATGTGGGCCATTTTCACTCGCCGCACTTGGTGGATATAAATATTTCATTTCATTCATTGATGATTTCTCGCTTTATGGTTACATCTATCTCATTCACGAGAAATTCAAAGCCTTAGATATCTTCAATATATATAAGGCTGAGGTTGAATTGAAATTAGAAAGAAAGATCAAATGTGTTAGATCTGATTGTGGGGGTGAATATTATGGTAGGTATGGTGAACCTGGTCAGAATCCTAGTCCGTTTGTGAGGTTTTTACAAGAATGTGGGATTGGTGCTCAATACACTATGCTTGGTGAACCTGAACATAATGGAGTTTCTGAGAGGCAGAATCGTACATTAATGGACATGGTAAGAAGTATGATCAGTACGAGTTCTTTGCCTAAATTTTTATGGGGAGATGCATTAAAGACGACAACTTACATTCTTAATAAAGTTCCCAGCAAATCTGTACCTAAAACTCCGTTTGTAATGTGGTTTGGTTCAAAGCCAAAATTAAATCACATGAGAGTATGGGGATGTCCTGCGGAAGTGATGCCTTATAATCCTAATTTGATAAGGCTGGATTTTAAGACAGTTAGTGCATTTTTTATGGGATATACGGATAAATCAAAAGGATATAGATTTTATTGTCCTACATACTCTATGAGGATAGTTGAATCTAAACGTATTGTATTCTTGGAGGAAGCTAATGAAGTTGAGAAGAATATGCAAACTCGGGATTTTGAGTTTGCGGAGGACAAATCGGGCAATCCGACATCTTCTACTTCATTAGATATTGTCATACCACCTCTCTTGGAGCATCATGATGATTCTCTATCTGAACAAGAAAATGAGCCCTTACCAGTTGTTATTGAATCTCAACCGGTTATTTATGAGCCCAAGCCAGCTATTGATGATCCCCACCTAGTCGTTGATGAGCCAGTAAGCCATAACCAGTTGTTGATGTTCTTTTAAAGAGATCTCAAAGAGTCCGAAGATCTGCCATTCCTGATGATTATAATGTTTATTTATAGGAGCATGATTTTGACTAAGGAGTGGATGACGATCCTTTGAATTATGATCAAGCTGTTCAGAGCCCTCAATAGTCAAAATGGATGGATGCTATGATCAATGAACTGAGATCCATGGATACAAATCGTGTTTGGGATTTGGTTGAACTGCATGATGGTTGCAAGCCCATTGGTTGTAAATGGGTTTTTAAGACTAAACGAGACTCTAAAGGCAATGTTGAGTGACATAAAGCTAGACTTGTAGCAAAAGGGTTCAGTCAAAAGGAAGGTATTGATTATACCGAGACTTTTTCGCCTGTCTCTTCGAAAGATGCCTTTAGGATTATTATGGCCTTAGTTGCTCATTTTGATTTAGAGTTGCATCAAATGGATGTGAAAACTGCTTTCCTAAATGGAGATCTCGTAGAGGATGTATACATGATGCAACCTGAAGGTTTTCAGGCGGTTGGAAAGGAACATATGGTTTGTAAGCTCATAAAATCCATTTATGGTCTGAAACAATCTTTAAGACAATGGTATTTGAACTTTGATGAAGTCGTTACATCATATGGTTTTGTTTAAAATTCGATGGATCATTGCATATACCTCAAGGTCAGTGGAAGCAATTTTATTTTTCTTATACTTTATGTTGATGATATTTTGCTCACCAACAATAATTTGGTGTTGCTGCATGATACCAAGAAATTTCTATCTCGTAGCTTTGAAATGAAGGATCTTGGGGAAGTCTCTGTTGGAACCCCGTTCACCGGTTACGCATCAGAAATAGGTTTTAATTTTTTGTAATACAGATCATAATCTGTATCTCGGACTAGTGAACTTGAGATCGTAATTATTTTTCGAAACTAATACATACTATTTGTAAACACAGGAAATTAAAATCGATATAATCAGAAGAAGAAAATCTTACCAAGGTTTGGAGGCTCATTCATTTTACGATATGCTCCTATCTAAACCAATCTTACCAACGTTTGGAGATTCCATCACTTTACGATGTGCTCCTGTATGAATCACTCGATTTTCCTCGCTGTCTCCCGGGACTGGTAACTGCGTTTGGGCGTGTCACGGTCTCAGAAACTGAAATGGAAGATGTAGAGAAAAGACTTGAAGAAACTCTTTCTTCTTGATTACTATGTAACACTTGCTTTGATCTTTTCACATACAAAATACTTGCTTGAACACTTCACAACAAAATATTATAATAACCGAAATAAATATGCACTGATCTACTTGCAACAAAAAAAATAGCATTGATCTCACTTGTGCAGTGTGCATCTCACGCACATCTACGTGTATCAGTGTTTGTTTTAACACAACCGCAATTTTTTTTAATGCTTTTTCTTGTTTCACGCACCAAAAAATTCTTCTCTCTTATATATATTCTTGTTTGTATCTTATACAAACACTTATATATGTTCACACACCAATTTGCATCCAATACAAACTCTTGTGTAATTAATTGATATATATCTTTTAATTATCCTTTTCAAATATATCTAATATATTAAAAGTAATAATAAGTATTTAAATTTAAACTTAAATTCAAATACTTAGATAAATGATTTAGAAAAAAATAAAATAATCCTATTATTTTATCTTCACTTAAATCCATATATCAACTAACACCCTCCAATCAATAGTTAATTAATAATTCTTAATTATCAATATAATTACATAATCCATTTATTTAATTAATTTAACTATTAACATTCATTAATTAAATAATCTCATTATTCAATTAATTCCCGAATAAACAAGTGTCATTTTAGTAACACAACTAATTGGACAATCCAATTAGTTAACTGTGACCCTTGTTACCTAAATCGATCGGGCAAGCAAAGAGACCTAATGGACCCAAAGTATTTTGAGCTCCAATAATCCTCGGAATCATTAATTAAACTCTTTAATTAATATTCCTTGATTATTAACTCCGGTGTTGTTCCACTAAAAACCCGAAGCTGCACTCTCTCAACTTCAGACGCATTTACACAGACCGATACAACTCGGTGTCCATCGATATGGCTATTACACATGGTGTGATCCTCCACAGTAGTTCATAATTATAGCTGGGTCATAATGTCCGTTATACCCTTCTAATTATATATATTTTTTAAGTATCGTTGATTCTCTAATAGACAATAAATCCTATTTCCTCACGGAATTAGGAGAGCACTCATATTGTCCAATCCCCGAATCAACCCTTAAGGGAACTACCGTCTACTTCTCACAAGAAGGAGTGGATTCCACTATTATGTACAAACCTTCCTAGCCACAAGCCAAACCGCAATCCCAACATACGGAGCATATTGATAGGGAACTGCGTCCGACCTCACCCATGGTATATCGAAGACCACGATCTAACCTGAAAGAGTCGATAAGACACTCAGGATTAAGATCAATCACAAATATCTATCATTAGTTGATATATATGAATCTCATCGGTAAACGGATCTTGTTGAGAAATTCATATAAATCATGGTCTAGTCCTATATGATTACTGTTAGGATTATGCTCGATAGCAAGAGTGTAATATTGTAATTAACAATCTTTTTCATATGAATGAAGTGATTTCTAGTTTAACAAATCTTATAGCATTTATAGTTTAATTATTATAATTATTAAAAGTTAATAATCATAAGGTCAAAAGACTATGAGAAAAGAAGAATTGTTCATACATCTAGATATGTATGAGGTAGACACAATTTTTTAGTTTGTCTTGAATAATATTTACAACTTAAGACAGAAGGTTGGACGCCTTTATCTTGTCAAAGTTGTAGATTCTTTTGCTAGCATTTGAATGGTATCAAATTTGTTATGATGAGTCTAAAATCATCAAAGTGTGATGTCTTTGGGCAAAAAGAATCTAGTGCACTGGGTGCATTGAATAGGATCAAAATGAAATACTTTATCTAGAACCGTTAATGGATAAAAAATTTCATTTGAAGGCAATCGGAGAGTCTATCTCAATCCTAAGATAAATGATGGACTTATGGTTGCAAGTGTTATCATTTGAGCTATCAATGAGTACGATTATATAGCATAGTCTATCTTTAATAGTTTGGTGGTATTCATTTGTTAATCCATAGAGGACTTCATTTGTAGATATGAACATCGTGGCTCCATTTATTGAATGAGAGTAGAATACCATCATATGGATGTTTTGAGGTATTGGATATTAAATCTTAACATTAAGTTTTCAGTAGTGTCTATTGAAACATGGCTTCTGGACAAGTCAAAATATCCAAGTTCAAAATGTGGTCATATGAGTAAATATGGTAACTTGGAGAGCTATAGGCGGTCTATGAGATCTTGGCGATTACTGGTTTTCTTCACGAGGATACACTTTCTTCAATAAGGTTGTCTAGGGTATGAGTGAGTAACATCAACTTATTCTATCTTTTTTAAGAGTTCAATTTTAGTTCTTTAGTGGAATGAACTAAAATTAAATAAATCAGACCTAAGTAAATCATTTGTTGATTGTGATTGGGTTGTGTCTATTGGAGCTTAAATTTAGATAGTCCGCCAAGATCCCCAATCAACACGAACTTGCATGGATCACTTGGTATATTCTACCGGATCAATTTAAGGGTCCATCTAGAATTGTAATAAGGCATGAGAACTTTTTTCTTTTTGTAAGAATATGTCTAGTTCACATGTGGACTTTTTATGAAGGTCCAATGGATTTAATATAATAAGAAAAATAGTATATGGCCCTTATATACTGTATGGGCGGCAAAGGCTATTGAGAATAGCTTAAATATATTATTTATTATTTTATTATTTAATTAAATGGAAATTAATTAATTTGTTGTAATTAATTATTTAATTAAAAGTCAAAATCTTTTTCCTAGTAGGAGATGGTCTCCTAAAACTATACTATTTTTGGTAGTATAGTTAATGTTAAAGACTATATTTGATAAGTAGATAAGTAAAAGAATTATTTATCTAATCAAATTAGGAAGTCTTTAATATGGTTACAAATACACTATTGAGTTGGATTAGGAGTCTTGGTGTTGTAAAGAATTCTTTTTGGAAAAGGATTCTTGGACACCAAGTAAAACTACTTAATGGTAGAATTCTTCTTTGAAAAGGATTCTTAACCACCAAGTAAATCTACCTAAGGATAGGATTCTTGTCCATCAAGTAAATCCTTCTTAGGAAAGAATAAACTCTCCTAATCTATATCAAAGAGAATTTCGGCCAGCTATGTATATATAAGATGATGAAAGAATTCCTTTTAGATAATGATTCTTAACCATCAAATAAATCCACCTAAGGAAAGGATTCTTGCCAACCAAGTAAATCCTTCTTAGGAGATGATTAATCATCCTATATATATGAGTTTGAATTTTGGCCAGCCCACATAAGAAATTGCAAGAGAAATTTTGGCCAAGCTTGGGAATTTCTAAAGATAGATTTCGACCAAGCAAGAAAGAATTTTGAGATAGAAATTTTGGTTTTTACTCTGGAAAAAATTCGACCAACTCTAAGCAATAGTGTGTGAATTCAACCAAGTAGAGAAAAAAAGGGGAATATTTTTGTTTTCGATAGTATACTAGTATCCCTTACATCAAAAGGGTTTTATGTACAACATCGAATCAAGGTTTACGTGAGTTTCAATCAAATTGATTATTAATTCACATGTGACCGGACGTTCTTGGATTTTTAACTTGGAGGATATTTGTAACTAACAAAGAAAAGATTTTGTTTGTCTCCATCCTCAGGTATACAATTTAAAAAAAGGGAGCCCACACTCTTAAGTGATTCACGTTCATGATTGGGTTGGAAGATCTTGCTGAATCAATTCGGCGCTTGTTCAATCGTCACGAGAAAAAGGTACGATACTTTTATATATGTCAATTAATATAGGGTTATGGTTCTCGTTGCATAAAAGGGAATTTTTTTTATTTATACCCAAACCCTAAATTTCGTTTTCTCATGCTTCTGTTACGTTTGTAAACCGTTTTTTCCATACAATCACATCATACAAGGTGCCTCCATTCTTATATCTCCATATGAATGATTCAGGATAGAATCACCGTACATTACAGAATGAACCACAACTATAGATTAACAACAAATAAAATACCCAGCTTTATTTGCTATCTATGGACTCTTTAGATTGCAAGTCTCTTACTGTATCCATCTATATATGACACTCATATACATAGTTCAAAATTACATCCGGCAATCTTGGATGTTAAATACATGCACAAGTTATAAAATAAACAACACAACAAGAATGAATTGAACTTTTCCTTTTATTTATTTCTTAAATCCGTTTACAAATTACATCTTTAGGGCATAAACCCTAACAATCTCCCACTTGCACTAAAGCATGTGAGGCATGTCTCGTAACCCTAGACCATCTAGGTGACTTGAAAACACTTTAGCCGGTAAGGTCTTCGTAAATGGATCAACATGATTGTCTTATGAGACTATCTCAGTGACGATCACATCTCCTCTATTAACTATCTCTCTAATGAGATGATACTTTCTCTCTATATGCTTCCCTCTCTTGTGGCTTCTTGGTTCTTTGGAATTAGTCACAGCACCACTGTTATCACAATAAAGTGTGATGGCCATATCCAAATCTTGAACAACTTTCAGATCACTCAAGAACTTATGGAGCCAAACAACCTCTTTAGCAGCTTCACAAGCGGCTACATATTCGGCTTCCATGGTAGAGTCAGCAATACAAGATTGCTTGATACTTCTCCACACAATGGCTCCACCACCTAGGTGAATACTGATCCAGATGTGGATTTCCTAGAATCCCTGTCTGACTGAAAATTAGAATCCGTGTATCCTAACGGGATTAAATCCTGCTCGAAATACACTAGCATATAGTCTCTCGTTCTCCGAAGATACTTGAGAATTGTCTTGACAGCAACCCAATCATCTAATCCTAGGTTGGATTGGTATTTTCTGAATACTCCCACTACATAGCAGATGTCCGGTCTCATGCATAAAATAACATACATGAGACTACCTACTGTCAATGCATAGGGTACACGTTTCATATCCTCAACTTCTTCAGGTGTCTTAGGACATTGTTCCTTAGACAAGTGAAGTCCATGCCCGGAAGGTAAATTACCTTTCTTGAAGTTTTGCATCAAAAATCGCACAAGAATCTTATCGATATATGATGCCTGAGATAGTGCTATAAGTTTGTTCTTACGATCCTTTATAAGTTGGATCCCTAGAACATAACTCGCCTCTCTCAAATCTTTCATTTGGAATTGGCTAGCCAGCCAACCCTTTACATCAGAAAACACTCACACATCATCCCCAATGAGTAGGATATCATCTAGGTATAGGACCAAGAAAACTACTTTCTTATCAATGATGCATTTGTAGACATAAGGCTCATCGACGTTCTGCTCGAAGCCATAGGTTTTGATCACATCATCAAACCTAATGTTCCAAGATCTAGATGCTTGCTTGAGTCCATAGATGGACCTTCGCAGCTTGCAAACCTTTTGCTCTTGATCTGGAGACACAAATCCCTCTGGTTGCAACATATAGATGCTCTCATCAAGATTTTCAATCAAGAATGCAGTCTTGACGTCCATTTGCCAAATTTCATAATCGAAATAGGCAGCAATGGATAAGAGAATCATAATAAACTTAAACATGGCTACTGGCGAGAAAGTCTCTTCATAATCGATCCCCTCTTTCTGAGTATAACCCTTGGCCACTAGTCTTGCCTTGAAGGTCTCTACCTTCCCGTCTACTCTTCTTTTTCTCTTATAGATCCACTTACAATCTATGGGTTTTACCCCATCCGGTAAGTCTACAAGATCCCAGACTAAGTTAGAGTATATGGACTCAATCTCAAGATTCATGGCTTTAATCAACTCCTCTTCATCAGGATCTTCCATTGCATTCTTAAATGTCAATGGATCATCCACTCTATTAGTAAAGACAACACCTTGTCCCTCACCTATACATAAATAGCGTTCAGGTTGTCTCACAATCCTCTCACTACGTCTAGGTGGTAGTGTATCCTGATCAGGAACCATCTGAATCTCAGATGTATGTGGATCAATAACTCATGTTGATGAAGCAATAGTCTCACCAGGCTCCAACTCATTTAATACAATCTTAGAACAAGGTTTATGGTCACTAATGTAATTGTCCTCAAGAAATGTTGCATTTGTCGATACAAATACTTTGTTGTCTTCAGGATTATAGAAGTGTCCACCTTTGGTCTCCTTGGAGTATCCTATAAACAGACAGACAATAGACTTAGAGTCTAGCTTTCCAGTTCTATTCTTCAGCATGTGTGTTGGACACCTCAATATGCTAAAATGTCACAAACTAGCTTTACGACCATTCCATAACTCTAGGGAAGTCTTAGGAACATATTTGGATGGCACTACATTCAAAATGTATGCCGCTGTTTGTAACGTATATCCCTAAAAGGAATTTGATAATGATGAGAAACTAATTATATATCTCACCATTCCCATCAGGGTTCTATTTCTCTTCTCCGCTATACCATTTTGTTGAGGTGTACCGGGAGCTGTGAATTGGGAAGCTATCCCGTGCTCGACCATGAAGTCTTCAAACTCTTGGCCAAGGTACTCACCTCCACGATCTAATCGTAGTGACTTGATAGTCCTACCTAATTTATTCTCAACTTCAACTCGGAATTCTTTAAACATTTCAAATGTTTTCGACTTCCGTTGTATTAGGTAGACGTATCCGTATCTTGAGTAGTCATCTATAAAGGTGACATAATACTCATAACCACCCCTAGATTTAACATTCATCGGTCCTCATACGTCTGCATGTATAAGCTCTATCGATTCTTTAGCTCTAAGCCTTTTTTCAGTAAAAGGTCTATTAATCATCTTACCTTCCAGACAAGATTTGTAGACAGGTAAGGTGCCAACCTTTAACTCATTTAAAGGTCCTCTTTTTACTAGTCTGTCTATCAGGTCAATGTTGATATGACCAAGCCTTAAATGCCAGAGATACGTGTCATTATCTGGAAAAATCATATATCGTTTAGTTTTTGGTTTTTCAATCTTAAACATTTCGGTGTTGAGCAGTGTAGTATGTATTAACGATCTTAACACATACAAATTATTTTCATTAATTCCTGAACAAATATTCAAACCATTCTTTCCAATAATAACAGACTTATTATTAAAAGAAACAGAATACGATTGTTCTAAAAATTTAAAAACGGAAATCAAATTCCGTGTAAATCCAGGAATATAAAAAACATTGTTTAATAATAAAAAACTATTATTATTACAAATTTGCAATCTTATCGCTCCTACTGCTTTTACCTATACGACATCCCCCGACCCCACACGTATTGAGAAGGCTCCCTCATCTAGCTATGTCTAAGAATCAGTCCACTATAAAGAAGAAAAAACACGATTAGTGGCCTCCGAATCAATTATCCAGGATGAATAATCATCTTCCACTAAACAAGATTCAAGAACAAGTAAATCATATTTACCTTTTGTCTTTTTCTTCTTGGCTACCTCCTTCAGGTATTGAGGACAACTTCTCTTCCAGTGCCGGACCTTGTCGCAATGGAAACGTTTTCATTTGCCTTGGTCGGTGGAGGTGCCCTTCTTTTTGCTTTGGGTTTTCTTGGGTTTGGGCTTACCCTTCGCCTTCCCAGCAAACCTCTTCCTCTTTTTATTATTTGAAGAGGAAGATGGTTCAGCAACACTTGCCTCACCGGTCTTACCCTTATTGTCCATAATTAAAGACTCAAAGGTAGCAAGCTCATTGAGCAACTGTGTAAGACTAAACTTTAACTTGTTCATCCCGTAGTTGCTCTTAAACTGATCGAAACTCTTCGGAAGAGTAGTCAGTATGATGCTCACTTGACTGGGTTAGTCAATGGCCCCGCCATTGACTTCTGCCGTGTTGAAGTAAGACATCATGCTCAAGACATGTTCCTGAACTGATGTACCTTCCTTCATCCGAGCGAGCATAGAAGAACGAATAGCTTCGTGTCACTTTTGCTAGGACGGCTACCCAAACATAGCCTGCAATGACTCTATGATTTCGAATGCTGAAGTCATTGCTACGTACTTTGTGACAAGCACATCTATCATAGAAGCCAATAGATGTGTTCGGGCTTTCTCATCAGATAACACCCATCGCACGTATGCCTCAAGAACAGTTCGTGTGGCATTGGCAGCAGGCACTGGAGAATATTCCTCCGTAAGCAAAAACTTGAGGTCTTTGGTGACCAATATTGCATTAATGTTAAGTTTCCACTTAGTGTATCTCAAGTTAATTTGTCGTTTGCGAGAATTTGAAGTAATGCATAAGACAATGTTGCTGAAATAAATAAAACATTGATTCAGTCATTTATTTAAAGCAAGTGCGAGTGCTTTAACATAAATTTAAACATGATGCATGAACATGTTTAACAAACTAGAACTACCCTAAAACTAGTTACTATACCACGACAATCCAACATACCAAAAATAAGTGCCGCTTTAGGGTCGGTCAAGTCTTTGCATGTTGGACCGAGACATTCTCAATCAAATGATATTCTAGAATAACTCTTATTCCATATCATCCAACCATCGTTTATTCTGTCAGGTTTTTAATTAACAAACTTAATCAAAACCTTCGTGAGTGTAACCCACCATTTCAGATCTCACTAGCTTAACTCGAGAATTACCGCCTTAAGGTCGGTCAATCCCTAAATACCCTCAGAAATTCTATATGTTAAGAAATCAACCTTGGTATTGACCTTTGTTGAAACCCTCCTTAGGGAGGACGAAAGCAAAGCCATCACGAGGCCCCACTCGGATCTCACGATGTTTAACTAATGATGGAGACCGCGGGATATATATGTCATATATCTCTCTCCCACTCACTATTTTAAAATTAGGGTTTTCTATTAACCATTAATGCACCTAGACTCTACAAGATTAAACGACAAACTTTAATCAAGTTATCTAGCGCATTAACTAATTAGAAACAAATTCTAATTAACTAATAAATTATTAATGTTTTTTAACAATTAAAAATCTAATTTATTAGTGAATAATCTAAGCTTTTGTAAACTATTTACTAAGGTCAGATTATTATGTCATTGTTTACCAAGTTTTAACTATTAAAACCCTAACTTTTTATGCGGTTCATTTATTATTAGGTTATTAATCATATTAATCCTAAAAATAAATGACCCTATTAATCTAACTTATTAAACTCTTTAATAACTAGATTAATATTAATGAGAATTACCAAGTTTTCTAACCATTAAAAAAACTAATATCATTATTCATAGCCATTTATGTATTTACCCATTTTAATCACATTAAAAAAATACATAAAGTATCAGGCTATGATGCATGTATGACATATCAAATATATTTGCGTAGGCACATCTAATCTAAATGACATATGTATGCATGGCAATGCTTTTATTATCACATTATACAAACATACATGAATTGACTGAGTACTGTGGATTATTTAACCTAAAAAATTTAGAATCTAAAATTACAAAAATACCCCCAAGGCATACCTTGGCCTTCTTGTAATTTCTGAGTCTTCCAGTCTCTTCAGGTCACTCCGATTTATCTCATGAATCCTTCGATTTTTCCAGGTCTTCAATATAGGTTACGTTTTTTTTACAATACAATAACAGTAAAATAATAATAATAATAGTAATAATAATAATAATACAACCCATAAGCCCTAAATCCACAGTACCATATAATTAACAATCAATCATGTTTTTGTAAATTAAAAAATTTAATATACATACAAAAAAATCATACAGTCAATTTAAATCGTGCCTACACAATATCATACAATCAATTTAAATCGTGCATACACAATCATACATACAAGAGCATCGAAAACAATTTCCTTTTCCGAAAATAAAACCGACTCTTATACCAATTGTTGGAACCCCGTTCGCCGGTTACGCATCGGAACTAGGTTTAAATTTTTTTTATACAAATCATAATCTGTATCTAGGACAAGTGAACTTGGGATTGTAATTATTTTTCGGAACTAATACATACTATATGTAAACACAGGAAATTGAAATCGATATAATCAGAAGAAGAAAATCTTACCAACGTTTGGAGGCTCTTTCACTTTAAGATATGCTCCTGTCTGAACCAATCTTACTAATGTTTGGAAATTCCTTCACTTTACGATGTGCTCTTGTCTGAACTACTCGATCTTCCTCGCTATCTCCCGGGACTAGTAACTCCGTGTGGACGCGTCACGGTCTCAGAAACTTGAATGGAAGATGTAGAGAAAAGACTTGAAGAAACTCTTTCTTCTTGATTACTATGCAACACTTGCTTTGATCTTTTCACACGTAAAATACTTGCTTGAACACTTCATAGCAAAATATTATAATAACCGAAATAAATATGCACTGATCTACTTGCAACAACAAAAATTGCACTGATCTCACTTGTGCAGCTGTGCGTCTCACGCACATCTACGTGTATCAGTGTTTGTTTTAACACAACCACAATTTTTTTAATGCTTTTCCTTGTTTCACGCACCAAAAAATTCTTCTCTCATATATATATATATATATATATATATATATATTCTTGTTTGTATCCTATACAAACACTTATATATGTGCATACACCAATTTGCATTGAATAAAAACTCTTGTGTTATTAATTGATATATATCTTTTAATTATCCTTTTTAAATATATCTAATATATTAAAATTAATAATAAATATTTAAATTTAAACTTAAATTCAAATACTTAGATAAATGAGTTAGTAAAAATAAAATAATCCTATTATATTATCTTCACTTAAATCCATATATCAACTAACACCCTCCAATCAATAGTTAATTAATAATTCATAATTATCAATATAATTAAATAATCCATTTATTTTATTAATTTAACTATTAACATTCATTAATTAAATATTTTCATTATTCAATTAATTCCCGAATAAACAAGTGTCACTTTCGTAACACAACTAATTGGACAATCCAATTAGTTAACTATGACCATTGTTATCTAAATCGATCGGGCTAGCAAGTAGACCTAATGGACCCACAGTATTTTGAGCTCTTATAATTCTCGAAATCATTAATTGAACTCTTTAATTAATATTCCTTGATTATTAACTCCGGTGTTATTCCACTAAAAACCCGAAGCTACACTCTCTCAACTGCAGACGCTTTTACACCAAACGATACAACTCGGTGTTCATCAATTTAACTATTACAAATGGTGTGATCCTTCATTGTAGTTCATAATTAAAGTTGGGTCATAATGTCTGTTATACCCCTCTAATTACATATATCCTTTAAAGACCGTTGATTCTCTAATGGAAAATAAATCCTATTTCCTCACGGAATTAGGAGAGCGCTCATATTGTCCAAGCCCTGAATCAACCCTTAAGGGAACTACCATCTACTTCTCACAAGAAGCCACTATTGTGTACAAACCTTCCCAGCCACAAGCCATACCGCAATCCCAACATCCGGAGCATATTGATCAGGAACTGCATACGACCACACCCATGGTATATCAAAGACCACGATCAAACATGAAGAAGTCGATAAGACATTCAGGATTAAGATCACCCATATATAGCCATCATTAGTTGATATATATGAATCTCATCGGTAGAGGGATCTTGTTGAGAGATTTATATAGATCATGGCCCAATCATATATGATCACATTGATTAACACTGAAAAGTGTATGTTTACTAAGGGATAATATCATCATTTTACACTTTCAATATGATTAGTTCCTCAATTTAGATAAAATTTCGTTCGCTCGCTTAAATAAATATTTTGTGTAGTAATCAGTGTATTTTTCCTTGTATTTCAGAGGTAATTCGATCAATTCAGAATTATGGAGATGTCAGATAGCAAAACAAACATCGTTTTCAAGTTTAGAACTTCAAAAACCTTAGGAAGGCCACGAAGGGCATTTTTATAATTTTGACTATTCACTGTTCATTGTTGACTTTCACTGTACACAATTGACGTTTATTGTTCCTGATGACGTGGCACATTCCTATTGGCCCAAACTACGAGTGCACCGTACACGCGTCTACAGAGAATCACATTCTAGAAGTCGGTGCACTGTTCATAGTTGACTGTCTAGAAGATTATTGACCGATGATGTGGCACATTTCTATTGGCCTAAATTGTGAGTGCACCGTACACGTGCTGCAGAGAATAATATTCTAGAAGCCGGTGCACTGTTCAATATTCACTTTCACGGATGCGTTTACTGTTCACTGTCACTGTTCACTGTTCACTAATGACGTGGTGAAATCTGGACGCTCTATTCTAAATTCATCCGATGGTCAATTTTAATCAGTATTTTGTATAAATAGGGGGCCTCCCCCCTCTAATTTCCACATTCTGAATCCAAATCTGATATTATATTTGTGAAATTGTCTCTCTTTTGTTCTCAAATTCTCAATTTAAATAAAATAGTTATTTTCTGGTTAAATTATGTCTGCCTAATTTTATATAGCTAATGCCAAAGGTGATACTGTTAGTTTGGAAAATATGATCAAATTATGGTAAGTTTATTATTTTTATGCTTTCTCCCATCTGATCTTTGTGGAGTTTTTGACTTACCGTAGTCAGACAGATATTATCTAGCACAGTGAGTACTTTTACCCATATTTATCAGAGAGTGGTTTCTCCCCTCTGATCTTTGTGGTGTTTTTGACTCACTGTAGACAGACAGATATTGTCAAGCACAGTGGATACTTTTACCCATATGTATCAGAGAGTTGTTTATCCCCTCTAATCTTTGTAGAGTTTTGACTCACTATATACAGACAGATGTTGTCGAGCACAGTGAGTACTTTTACCCACATCTATCAGAGATTGATCAGTGGAGTGGAATAACCTCCCATTAATCTGGACTAAATATTAATTATTGGATCATATTTGAATTACCAACAGTGGATCTCTTAGCCCCAGTTTTAATTTTAATTGATTTAAAATTTTAAAACAAGCTTATTAATTAATCTAGATAATTAATTCTACAAGGACAAGTGAACAACCTCCCTATGGTTCGACCCAGTTTTACCGGTTAATTTATTACTTTGACACTCTTATACTTGGGAGTAAGAACACTTCTTTAGGACGTGTTTTTGGCGCCGCTACCTGAGAGGTAAGTCTGCCTTTTCTTTGTAGAAGTATTTTCTTTTTAATTTTATGTTAGTTTTTCTATTTTATTTTCTATCTTTTTTGTTTTTATTTTTTATTCAGTTTTGCATCAATCATCTTAATCATAAACTTCATCTACATAAAAAAAAAAGCACTTGTATTCATTAATCATATTTTTTCATTTTAGTCCTTCAACTTTTTATTTGCATTTTAGCTTAGATCTAGTTTGTATTTGCATATAGGTCATTTTATTTTTCATTTTTGCATATCAGTCCCTGTAATTATCTTATTTTCACTTTAGTCCCTATATTTATAATTATTTGCACTTTTGCCTTACAATTGTGTATATTTACATTTACACCCCCAGAATTTTGCATCTTGTTATTTTTATCACATTTTCTTGTATTTTCTTCCTTTTTGTGTATTTAACCTCCATGAACCCTCATTAAATTTGCATGAGACATTGGTCTCGAACATCTAGTGGTAGATTAATTAGGAGATCACAATCACCCACATTCACCAACAACATGGCTGAAAACCCACTTAGACATCCAGCAGGAAACCAAGCCGAAAACCTTTTAGACAACTTTGACAATATATCTCAACACAGCAACCATCCGCCTTATGTTGACCTTGACCAACACATTAACCCAAATCCACCTAGAACTCTTAGAGACTTCATGAATCCCACACGTACTGGAGCACCTTCATGCATAGCTTTCCCACCAAATGCAACACACTTTAATTTTAAACCGGGAATCATTCAACTTTGACCAAATTTTCACGGTCTTGAATCTGAAAACCCATATTTGCATCTTAGGAGTTTAAGGAAGTATGTAACACTTGCACTGACCAAAATGTTAGCATGGATATAATCAGGCTTACGTTTTTTCCTTTTTCCTTAAAAGATAAAGCTAAAACTTGGTTACAAAACCTTATGTCAGGATCAATCCAAACTTGGAATGACATGCAACAATAGTTCTTAAAGAAAATTTTCCCACCTCATAGAACAAACTCTCTTAAGAGGCAAAACACTTCATTTGCCCAAAAACCAGAGGAAACACTTTACCAATGTTGGGATAGGTTCAAAGAGTTGTTAAATGTCTGTCCACATCACGGTTTTGAAACATGGAGGATAGTGTCACATTTCTATGAGGGACTCAAACCCCAAAGTAGACAAGTCAGTGAAATGGTGTGTAATGGGGAGTTCGGTGATAAAAATCCTGAAGAAGCACTTGAATACCTTGACCATATCGTCGAAAATGCTTAAAATTGATATACCATTGGTTCTTATGAGTCCATGAGCAAACCACAACCATCTCCATCTAGTGGAGGCATTTACAATCTTAAGGAAGATCATGACCTTCAAGCTAGATTTGCATCCCTAGCTAGGAAAGTTAAAGCTTTAGAAACTAAAAAGAGTGAACATGTAAAATCTATATAAGAAATCGCATGCCATGTATGTGATTCTGATGATCATATCACTCATAGTTGCCCAACTTTGCCAGCAGAAAAAAGATTGCCTTCATGAACAAGCCAATGTTTTGCACACTTTCAACAAGCCAAATTTCAACCCATATTCACAAACCTACAATCCTGGTTGGAGAAATCATCCAAACTTTAGTTGGAGGAAAAACAATCAAGCCCAGTCTTCATAACCACCAAGTCCATTACATCCACAAACACACCAAAATTTTCAAAACCCTCAAGGTTATGCGCCTTATGTCCCACCATTTAGGAAAAACCTTGAAGAAACTTTGCACTCATTCATTGAGAAGCAAGAATCCATTAACAACCAAATTGCACAAACCTTGAAATATGTTAAAGATACTTTGGCAAAGATTGCTTATACACATACCACACACGAAAAAGGTAATTTTCCATCTCAATCACAACCAAATCCCAAGAGTCAGTCAAGTTCCTATGATAATAACCAACACCCAGATCAAGTCAAATCAATTATCACTCTTCGTAGTAGTAAGGTCATTGAAAAACCTATTCTTGAATCTGGTAAAAATGATGATGAGTCATTTTCCAAGGGTAAGGAAGGGGTTGATGAAACCAGTATTGATGAAGAAATAATTGAATCGACACCTACACTCTCATATCCTTAGGCTCCTAAAAATTCACAGAAATTGAAACATCCCCGAGAGATTTTTGAAAATTTCAAACAGGTAAAGATCAATATCCCTTTGTTGGACGCAATCAAACAGGTACCTTCCTATGCCAAATTTTTAAAGGATCTGTGCACTGTGAAAAGGAAGCATCAGGTAAGAAAGAGAGCCTTTATGACTGAACGGGTAAGTTCCATTTTTTGCAACAAAAATATCTTGAAATATAAAGATCCTGGTTATCCTACTATTTCTTACATAATCGGTAACTGTAAATTTGAGCATGCTTTACTTGACCTAGGTGCTAGTGTAAATTTGCTCCCTTACTCATTTTATCAACAACTTAAACTTGGTGAGTTAAAGCCGACTTCAACCACACTTTGTCTTGCTGATAAGTCAATTAAAATACCAAAAGGAATAGTGGAAGATGTGTTAGTACAAGTCGATAAATTTATCTACCAAGTAGATTTTATTGTCTTGGAAACACAATCTGTTGTTAATGAGCACAAATCAATTCCTGTTATATTAGGCTGACCATTTTTAGCTACTGGTAATGCCTTGATTAATTGCAGGAATGGAATAATAAGCATGTCTTTTGGAAATATGGAAATTAAGTTTAATGTTTTCAACATGTCTAATGAACCATTTGAAGATGAAAAGGAAGATGAAGATGTAAACATTATTGAAACCATTGTTGAAGATCATGTTCAAAAGAATTCTTTTAACTCATCTAAAGTTTGTTTGATCAATTCACCTGAGTCATGCACACATTCACATCTTGATAATTGTTTACAGGTTGCCAAAAAAGAATGAGACACTTCAGATTTTGAAGAATTGAAATAGAAAGATGACGTGCCAGAAGAAAAAGCACCTCAACTGGATTTGAAGCCCTTACCAGAAGGACTTAAATATGCTTACCTTAAAGACGACCAGACCTACCCAGTGGTAATCTCTTCTAACCTCACTGACGAGCAAGAAGAAATGATGTCACTCGATTGGAATGCACAGGACAAAAATAAATTTTTGACCACGTTTTTACTGGGATGACCCCGTACTTATTCTAGTATTATCCTGATCAAATTGTTCAACGATGTATTCCAGGCAATGAGGTAAGTAGTGTTATTGAATTTTATCATTTTGAAGCATGTGGTGGTAATTTTTCGTCAAAGAAAACGGCTGTAAAAATCTTACAGTGTGGATTTTATTTGCCCACCTTGTTTAAAGACGCACATGCATTCTGTATAACTTGTGAAAATTGTCAAAAGTTAGGATCCATTTCCAAGCGAAACATGATGCCTTTAAACCCACCCCATTCTTGTCATTGAAATATTTGATTGTTAGGGAATTAATTTTACAGGTCCATTTCCACCGTCATTTGGATTTTTGTACATTTTGGTTGCCGCTGATTATGTGTCAAAATGGGTTGAAGAAATTCCTTGTCGAAATAATGATAACAAAACAGTGATTAAGTTTTTAAAAGAAAATCTTTTGAGTCGATTTGGAATCCCTCGAGCCATTATCAGTGATGGAGGCAAATACTTTTGTAACAAACCTTTTGAGTCTTTAATGAAGAAATATGGAGTCACACACAAAATTGCCACACCATACCACCCTCAAACAAGTGGTCAAGTTGAGTTAGCAAATAAGGAAATAAAACATATCTTGCTAAAAACAGTTAACCCTGATCGAAAAGATTGGTCTCTTAGACTAAATGATGCACTTTGGGCTTACCGCACTGCATTCAAAACATCTTTGGGCATGTCTCCTTATCATTTAGTTTATGAAAAACTTTTCCACTTACCTGTTGAACTTGAGAAAAAAGCATATTGGGTCATTAAAGCTTTCAATTCTAACCTAAATGATGCTGGTGAATTACGCAAGTTGTAAATAAATGAACTTGAAGAAATAAGAAATGATGCATATGAAAATGAAAAAATTCTTAAAGAAAAATCTAAAACCTTTCATGACAGACGGATTTTAAGAAGATCATTTGAAGTTGGTCAAAAGGTTTTGCTTTAAAATTCTCGACTTCATTTATTTCCTGGCAAAATGAAATCAAAATGGAGTGGTCCATTTGTTGTGAAACACGTGTATCCATATGGTGCCCTTGACATTGAGAATCCTAGGAATGGTAATGTGTTTAAAGTAAATGGACCACGTGTGAAACCATTCTTAGAAAATACAGATTTTCAAAAAGACTCTACCCTCCTTTTTGACCCTGGTTACAAAGGTGAGTAAACAAATCTTTTGCTTTTGACTTTATTTGTGTTTGCAATTATTATTTTTTGTTTTTGTTTGCCTTTACGTTTTGAATTTTTATAGGATTAATTTCTAGGTTCAGTTTTTGTTTGGTGTGTTTTGCTATATAACCCCGGTTAAGTGTCAGATAACGGTACTCAGTGACAATTCAAGTCGGCTTAATTCAGTTTCCCAAATAACTGATCCACAAAACAAGGCATGGGTGAAATTTTCAAAAACCTACGAAAACATTTTCCATCGTTGCCCCAAAATGCTTTGAAAAATATTTACAAAGCACGTTCTGGAAGATTACGCTTACTGATGATAAACAAAATTACTGTTGAAATTTGTTGGTTGATCGAAGCTAAGGTACGTCTAGCAGGTGAGTCTGCTGATTCATTTATATCTTACATGCATGGTTTTGGAAGAAGTAACCTTGCAAAATAACAAAGAGCTAAGAAGTTAGAAATTACTTGTCACAAATGTGCACATACAACTTGCAACACACATTGTCGTTCTTTAGGAATGATGTCTAATAATCGAGAAGATAAAATTTTATTCATTAGGCATGGTTTGCATAGGGAGTCATTGGATAATATCCTAACGACTCTTGATGCACATCCTAGTGGATATGTGCAAATGACAATCGACCGATTATGACTACAATTTCAAAAAGAACATGCACATTATAGTTTTGTGAATCTGACTTTGAAAGACCCTGTTTGCCAATTTATAAGAAAATTGGATGGGAAGCATATCCCCGACCCATAGAGGGCTTTGAAGCCATTTTTGGACGTAAAACCAGAGGAAGATGTGAGCCACAATCACAACTACCAGTAAATATCATTTTGTTTTTATTATCGTTTTCCTTCCGCATTTAATGTCTTTTGTAATTATTGTTGTTTACTTTTTATTTTTGAACCATTTGGATCTAATATCATTGACAAATACGCAACCCTATACATATAGGTGTATCATTGTGTTACCTTTTCGAGATCTATAAATACAAGCATTTGTTTTCCTTTTTGCTTCAAGCACTCATAAACATTCAAAAGAAATTTTTAGAGAGTGCATTAATGGCATCACCTTCAACTAAACGATTCACAAACATTTGTTCGTTTGGTGGCACCAATTATGGGAAATACAGAGAGTTTGTTGATGCTACAACTCATCTTGGTAAGGTTTTAACTGAGCGAAAAATACACCTGGTGTATGGAGGAGGTAACTTGGGATTAATGGGGTGTGTTTCACGAGCTGTACGAGACGGAGGTAATCAAGTTCTGGGTATTGTCCCAAAACCTATGGCCACAGCAGACATCATCGGAAAGACAAATGGCGAAGAGCTAGCTGTTTCAGGTATGCCTGAAAGATTTACTGTTATGTTACATCATGTTGATGCATTTATAGCTTTGCCAGGTGGCTTTGGAACCTTAGAAGAAATCTTTACAATGGCATCCTGGGTGCAACTACACATCCATGAGAAACCCATCGGTTTGTTGAATGTTAGTTAATTTTATGATGGTTTGCTTTCATTTCTTGATCATGCTCAGAAAAATTATTACATTCCACCTTCAATCCGAAATATCTTTATCTCTGCTTCAAGTCCTCATGAGCTGATTGACTAGTTACAAGCTTTCAATTATGAGTCAGATCCTTCAACCTCTAAAATTGATTGGTCCATTGATGAAGAGAACAAGAAACACAGAATTGATATGAATCTCAGTTTGTGATCGTCCCATGGTTTTTATGCATTTTATTTTCCTTTATTTTGTATTTCTTTTGTTGTTTTACAGGATTTTGTTGTCTTTCAAGTTGTTCAGGTGATATCATTTAAACCTTACCTCTTTCTAAAGACATTGGGGACAATGTCTTGTTCTGGTTGGTGGGAGGGAATAGTTGATTCAATAACTTTTTTTTTAAAAAAAAAAACTAACTTCTGACCGTTTTTTTTTTGTAAAGATGGTCGAGTATGAAGATGTTTTAGATACTTCTGAGATGCATATTTGTAGTTCTGATGCATTTTTCCTCTCTTTTGACTATTCAAATTTATAAACTCTCCATTTTGATATCATTGACTAATTCTTTTGTTCATTAAGTCATCTTGAGACATTTTTCGAACTATTCTAGACACACACGCACATTGACAAGTGATTATGTGTAGTAAGTTGAGATTTTGCGATATTTAGTTCTGAAACAACATTCAAGGGTAACAACTGAAGGCAGTAGTCTTGTTTAAAAATATATATAGTAATAATAATAATAATAATTTTGTGTGTTGTGACCAAAACTCTTACTTAGTAGCCGGGTCTCATTCCTCAGTAAGCATAGAGTGTTCGCATAAAACAGTGGAGTCTAGATAAGAATAAAGTGCAGTTTCATAGCCTCTTTAACTCGAGCAATTAAGTCCGAGGGGTGCTTCAACACCAAATTCCCTAAGGCCAACTGGTTTGGGAGTCATTGACCCAAAGCTCGTTACACGGGTTAAAGAGAAAGCTTAAGGGAATTGTACTATTAAAAAAAAATCTGCAATTCGAGTAATTAAGCCCATATGAGTGTTTTAACACTTAATGGCCTAAATCCAACTAGTTTGGGAGTCATTGGCCTTAAACTCGCTACATGGATTAAATATGAAATGTTTGTTTCCAATTTTGTTATATTATAAAAAATAAAAAAAACTACTGCCTAAGGAAGAAGCCCTGATAAGATTTTGGAATGAAAATGTTGATTGATTTCAATGGAATCTCATAGTTATTGTGTTGATCTTTATTGAGCACACTAGTTGTCAAAGGGTGAGAAAAGAGGTGTGGGAGAGTTTGTCTATTTGGTAGTTTAGAGATTTGAATTTGAGTTTTTACTATTTTTGCTTTAATTGCTAGGGACTAGCAATAAGCTGGTTGGGGGGTGTGATTAACACTGAAAAGTGTATGTTTACTAAGGGATAATATCATCATTTTACACTTCCAATATGATTAATTCCCCAATTTAGACATAATTTCGTTCGCTCGCCTAAATAAATGTGTTGTGTAGTAATCAGTGTATTTTTCCTTGTATTTCAGAGGTAATTCGATCAATTCAGAATCAAGTTTACAACGTTAAAAACCTTAGGAAGGCCACGAAGGGTATTTTTATAATTTTGATTATTCACTGTTCACTGTTGACTTTCATTGTACACAGTTGACTTTCACTGTTCCTGAAGACTTGGCACATTCCTATTGGCCCAAATTGCGAGTGCACCGTACACATGGCTGCAGAGAATCACATTCTAGAAGTCGGTGCACTGTTCATAGTTGGCTTTCTAGAAAATTATTGACCGATGATATGGCACATTTCTATTGGCCTAAATTGTGAGTCCACCGTACACGTGCTGAAGAAAATAATATTTTGAAGCCGATGCACTGTTCATAATTGACTTTCTAGAAAATCATTGACCGATGATATGGCACATTTCTATTGGCCTAAATTGTGAGTGCACCGTACACGTGCTGTAGAGAATAATATTCTAGAAGCCGATGCACTGTTCACTAGTCACTTTCACGGATGCGTTTACTGTTCACTGGTCACTGTTCACTATTCACTGTTCACTTTCACGGATGCGTTCACTGTTCACTGTTTACTGTTCATTGTTCACTATTTATTGATGATGTGGCAAAATCTAGACGCTCCATTCTAAATTAATCCGATGGTCAATTTTAATCCGTATTTTGTATAAATATGGGGCCTCTCCTCCCTAATTTCCACATTCTGAATCCAAATCTAATATTATATTTGTGAAATTCTCTCTCTTTTATTCTCAAATTCTCAGTTTAAATAAAATAGTTATTTTCTAGTTAAATTATATCTGGCTAATTTTATATAGTTGGGGCCAAATGTGATACTGTTGGTATGGAAAATATGATCCAATTATGGTAAGTTTATTATTTTTATGCTTTCTCCCCTATGATCTTTGTGGAGTTTTTGACTTACTATAGTCAGACAGATATTGTCTACCACAATGAGTACTTTCACCCATATTTATCAGAGAGTGGTTTCTCCCCTCTGATCTTTGTGGAGTTTTTGACTCACTGTAGACATGCAGATATTGTTTATCACAGTGGGTACTTTTACCCATATCTATCAGAGAGTGTTTTATCCCCTCCAATCTTTATGGAGTTTTGACTCACTGTAAACAGACAGATGTTGTCTAGCATAGTGAGTGCTTTTACCCACATCTATCAGAGAGTGGTCAGTTGAGTGGAATACCCTCCCATTAATCTGGACTAAATATTAATTATTGGATCATATTTGAATTACCAACAGTGAATCCCTTAGCCGTAGTTTTAATTTTAATTGATTTACATTTTTATAACAAGCTTATTAATTAATCTAGATAATTAATTCTACAAGGACAAGTGAAAAACCTCTCTGTGGTTCGAACCGGTCTTACCGGTTAATTTATTACTTTGACACTCTTATACTTGGGAGTAAGAACACTTCTTTAGGACGAGTCATACATCATACAAGGTGCCTCCATTCTTATATCTTCTTATGAATGATTCAGGATAGAATCACCGTACATTACAGAATGGACTGCAGCTATGGATTTACTACAAATGAAGTATCCAACTTTATTTGCTATCTATGGACTCTTTAGATTGCACGTCTCTTATTGTATCCATCTGTATATGGCACTTATATACACAGTTCAAGATTACATCTGGCAATCTTTGATGTTAAATATATGCACAAGTTATAAAATAAACAACACAACAAGAATGAATTGAACTTTTCCTTTTATTTATTTCATAAATCCATTTACAAATTATATCTTTAGGGCATAAACCCCAATAACCTCTTATGTCCTTGGTGTTAAGATACAACGTGATAGGTCACGTGGTTTGCTTGGATTATCTCTAAAGGCTTACATTGATAGGGTACTTGAGAGGTTTAACATTAGTGTTTGTTCCCTATGTGAGGTACCTATCGTGAAAAGAGATAAACTTACGAAGCTATAGTGTCCCCAGAATGAGCTAGAACATTCTCAAATGAAAGATGTCCCATATTCATCCGCAGTTGGCAATTTGATGTATGCACAGATTTGTACACGTCCTGATATTGATTTTACAATTAGCGTACTTGGCAGATTTCAAAGTAATCTCGGCATGCATCATTGGACAGCAGCAAAGAAAGTTATACGTTATCTGCAGCGAACAAAGGATTTCATGCTCACTTATAGGTGTTCAGACCTATTGGAAGTTGTTCGCTATGCAGATGCAGATTTTGCTGGTTGTATGGATGATCTAAAATCCACTTCAGGTTTTGTGTTTATGTTGGCTGGTGGAGCCATATCGCGGAAGAGTGTCAAGCAGACACTTACAACTTCATCTACTATGCAAGCTGAGTTTGTGGCATGTTATGAGGCAACAATCCAAGCAGTTTGGTTGTGGAATTTTATTTCAGGGTTACAGATTATCGATTCCATTTCTAAGCCATTGACAATCTATTATGAAAACTCTGCAACAGTTTCTTTCTCTAAGAACAATAAAAGGTATTTAGGGTCTAAACTTATGGAGATCAAGTGTCTTGTGGTTAGAGAGAAAGTTCAAGAGTTGCAAACTTATATTATTCATATTGCCACAGAATAGATGATAGTTGATCCCCTGACTAAGGGACTATCTCCGAAGGTTTTTAAAGGGCATGTTACCCGTATGGGGTTGGTAGATAGTTATGATATGCTTGGTTAGTGGGAGTTATATTTTGTTTTTAAATTAACTGCAGTTTTCTGTTTAATAAAATTTTATTTATTCTCGAGAATATATTTGTACATTGTATATGTATATTTTTTGCCATGATATGCACGCATATATGTTTTTTATTGTGGCAGGATATCTGAAAGCTTTTGGCTTTGAGGGGGCATTTCACTCATAAGGTATAAAGTTTCCATCGATGAATGAATATTACTTAAGACAGAAGGATTTTCCCGTTTTAAGGGAGGTTGAACTCATGGTCAAAGTGTTTGACCAATGAGTGTAAAATGCTTAAGACATTAAGTTTGCTCTTCTTAAGCTGCTTCGTATTATGCGAAGTGGGACTTTTATGGAAATAGGCATGATGATCACATTTGCATGTAATTTCCATACCACACATACATACAATTTTACCCGGGTAGGTAGAGCTAAGGGTATTTTGATTACATATAGTCTTATTTTGATTAAAGATGTAATGATCTATGTAGTTGGATATTTGAGGTTCTATTGGACTAAGGGGAAGGAAGGTGTTACTCTCTTAAACATTCCTTTTGGCCATATATAATTGTTTGTCAATTCAGAAAGTCGTTTTCTAAAATGAATTTTTAAATCTAAAATAATAATGTCTATTTAGCTCAAGTGGGAGAATGTAAGGTTCTTATAAAATTATGAGCAACATATGACGTTATATTTTATGTTTATGAAAAACCGAATTGATTGGAATGTTTAAGTAAGTGAGAGTTGACCGGAAAAGCCCGTTTGATTGTGATCAATATTTGTTAGGCTCGGTGCACCTTAGCTACATTAAATAAATGTAGGATATGGTATGGGCTATTGTATATGTGTGCTTCTAGTATTCCTTTTAGAACTAGTCATCCTATGAGGGTTGAGAATCCTTTATGGGTTAGGATTCTAGAAAGTTATACTATATATAGGGGGTCCCTACTCCCACTCATATAACGTATTATAGAATTGTCTCCCCATTGGACAATCTGAGAAAGGTGAGTATAGAGTAAAAAACTCTCTATTGTTTTAACTATTTCTTTGTTTTATTTTTCAGGTTGGTTTTCTTGGATTATTCAATGAATTCGGAAATTTCAGATACGAATTCATGCATATATATTTAATACGAATATATATGTTTGATTACATACAACTCCTACATCCTAAATTATTAGGTTTGGTCTATTGAACTTTTTTTTTTTTTTTTTTCGATAAAGCTTAAAAAAATATATTACATTGATAGAGTTGTAAGTCACCATTGTTATTTACAGCTCAATCCACTATTGTTATCAGATTTTTCTGATAATAATTTTTTTTATTTTTTTTATGAAATATTTTTATTGTATTATGTTGAAAAAATAATTCAAAAAAAATCCAATGGTGATCAGAGCGCCTATTTTGTTTTTAAAAAAAATCTTGTAAAATTAAATAAATGGCAATTTGCAAAGTTATTGGTTAGTTTGAATAGTAAATTGACATAACTATGTGCTAGCTAGGTGGGATTTCGCTATCGAGGTAAGTATGAACATTAAATTGTCACAAGGAACATTCATTATTCAATTTAGGTTGAGAAGAAGGTGGTGAAGACTGAAGAGAAGAAGCTGCAACAACACACTTTTAGAAAGATTCTTTTTTTTTTTGTGAGAATTGCTAAAATTGACCAAATAAAAAAAGTGAAAATTGTAAGATATGCCACATTTTTTATTGTGTTGTGATAATGTCATCGATTTAATAACTTGTGTTTGAAATGCACTTACTATAGTGAACTATCCAAGTTATCCCTAAGCTTTAATTTTTAAAAGGTAACTTTCTGAACTCGTCTGTATCTTCCTAAAAAAGTTATCTGAAGAACATGTCTATCTCTCTAAAAATATTGTCTCTCTCCAGATTTTGTACAAGAAGGTAACAAATATTTATGATCTTCTGCATTCTCTTTTCGGTTTTCATGCATTTCAGATATTTTTAATGCATTTCTGCATGGGTTAATAACGTATCAATTCCTTTTGATATGTTGTTCCAGTCTTTGTAAAAATATCTATGAACATTTAATATATCCGAGTTTTTTTCACGTGTGACCGAGAATATTTAAAGAAAAATCAAACTTATTTTATATAGGACAGAGCTTTTTTATATTTGGTAAAAAGCTTGATTATTTGAAAAAAATACTCTATAATTTGAAAAATATTCTCGATCCCTTACAAGAGTTCTTGATCCCTTGAAAATTTCTCGATCCCTTAAAAAGTTCTTAATCCCTTACAAAAGTTCACGATCCCTTACAAAAAGTTCTTGATCCCTTACAAAAAAGCATGATCCCTTACAAAAAGTTTTCAATCCCTTTCTAAAAGCTCGATCCCTTAGAAAATGTTCTTGATCCCTTTCAAAAAAGCTTAATCTTTTTGAAAATGTTCTCGATCCTTTACAAAAATGCTCGATCTGTTAGAAAATGTTCTCAATCCCTTTCCAAAAAGTTCTATCCCTTTGAAAATGTTCTCGATCCCTAAAAAAAAACTTGATGCCTTAGAAAATGTTCTCAATCTCTTTCCAAAAAGTTCGATCCCTTACAAAATAGCTCGATCCTTTCCAAAAAAGCTCGATCAATTACAAAAAAGATCGATCTATTATAAAAACTCGATTCTTGTTTAAATAAGCTCAGTCACACTATAAAAAATTGATCGATCCCTTACAAAAATGCATGATCCCTTACAGTTAAGAAATATTTTTAATTCTTAATAATTGTAAATGTAATATATTTTTTGGCTACTAAAAGAAGTGGTATCGAAGGGCTGTAAAACATGTGTGGTGTCCCACTAGAAGTAGCCGACCATGGTGATATAGTTGGACCTCAATTCAACGATGTCTTTGGTTTTTAAATTGAGAAATACAATGACATAAACAATAAAGAGAACAATGAACCGAATGTTAGACCAATCCATGAGGCGGATAACGAGGCAAATTTGCATTTGGTAGATAATGTAATGAATAGTGAGGAAGATGAAGAACCTGTCCAAACGGAAAGATGACGTGCAAGACGTGAACATAGATGTAGTCCCAGTGCAGCAGATATAGTTAGGACCTCTGAGGTCCAACCTAATGTAACTGCAGTTGATTCTGATAATGCCACAACGTGGGTTATTCTAGGAGCAGAATCATACTCGTTTAGTATGGGTGGAAGCAGGAACTTAGATGAACCTACATGCATTATATATAAAGGGTAATTTGTTCCTACTAAAAAGGATTTGAAGAGACTGATTGGGCATTTTACAATACGGCACAACTTCGAGTGGAATGTGAAAAGGTCGAATTAGACAACATTACATCTAGTTTGTTTGATGGACAACTGTACATGGACGTTAAGAGCGGTAAGGAGAGATAAAGCGACATACTTCCAAGTAAGAAGTTTTGTCAATGAACACACTTGTCCGTTAGAGGAGATTCACCATCGCCATCGACAATCTAGTGCAGTCATAATTGGAGAAGTGGTTGCACTTAGATTGCAACAACAGGATGGTCGACCAATGCGCCTGAAGGACATAGTCACCGTCATGAAAGCAATGTATAACATCCAAATCATGTATAATAAGGCACATCAAACCCTCGATTAAGCGTTGTCACTAACCTATGAAATGCATGAGGAAACCTTCCAACTGCTGCCATCATTCGGTTACATGTTGGAACAAAAGTCCCAGAACAATCACTGACTTACAGTACGACAAAGATAGTAAATTGCTCTACTTTTTCATATCGCTGGGTGCCTCACTAGAGGATTCCAGAAGTGTATGCGTCCATTTATTGTCGTTGATGGTACCCATTTAAAGGGAAGATTCATGGGTATAATATTTGTTGCAACTGTACAAGATGGGGATGAACATATCTATCCAATTGCTTTTGGGTATGGTGACTCATAAAACAACCTATCATGATAGTGGTTTTTGGATTGCTTGAAAGGTGCCCTTAGCCATATATAGATGATTTGGTATTCATTTCTGATCGACATGCAAGCATTGAAGTAAGGATTTCTAAAGTGTTCCCTTATGCCACCCATACCATATGTTGATGGTACTTTTCTAAAAATATCAAGAAGCGATATCACATAAAGGATGTTACCGTAATAATGAACAAGGTAGCCTGAGCGTACATCGAGTTGAAATATAACCGGTACATGGAATAGTTACGAAAGTTACACCTGAATGCATATGATTATGTAATTGATATTGGTCCACACAACTGGTCCTGTGTACACTGCCCCGACAGAAGATACATGGTGCTGACAATAAATGCTGCAGAATGTATAAACTCATGCCTAAAATTTGCACAACAACTGCCTATGTTGACTCTGGCAGAGTTCATTAGGAATATGCTACAACATTGGTTTCATGATCGTCATAGGGCTGCACAGTCCATGCATTATCAGTTGACCGACGCAGCACATCTTATGATCCTAACATGTGTGGAGAAGTGCACTTTTATGACCGTAAATCTAGTTGACTGGAATATATTCTCGGTGAAGCAGTCTGGAAAATAGTAGACCATTGACTTAGCCCAGAATACTTGCATATGTAACAAATTCCAAATGGACCATCTTCCATGTTCTCACGCTCTCGTTGCCACAAGGTACATCATATGTTTTAGTGTACAGTTAATATTGCTGAAACGTGAATCTCATCGTTTTCATTATTTTTACAGGGACCGAAATATGAATTTTACATTCCTGTGTGCGGACTACTACAAGAGACAGACACTTATTGAAGCATACTTATTTCCTATTATGCCCGTTATACATCCTTCTACTTGGATTGTGTCATCTGACATCGTTGAGAGAGTGGTTTTGAATCCAATCTTCAGGAGACAAGCAGGCCGTCTGAAGGCGAGTCGACATATCTGGTCTTCAGAGAGGACAACTACACAAAACTGTAGGAGATGTGGACAACCAGGGCTTAATTACAGGAGATGTTCTAACCCAACTTTGATTAATGAAGGTTTGAGCAGAGTTGTTTCTGAGGAACACATGTGCAAGTGTAGCATCTGTCATATAGTTGGGCACAACCGACAAACGTGGCCTACCAAAGACTCCACCGTGGAATGATTTGAGGCATTATGATGATGACATTGTGATAATTTATACTCGTATGACTTGTTCATTAACTTAAATTAAATTTTAATTAAATAGGATTCCAATTTGTGTTATACTTGTTATTTATGACTGTTGAAAATGAAACAAAAATTAAAATTTAATTTAATTTCCACTGAATTATTTTTATACAAAAAAATTGATACATATAAAAATAATTACTAGATAAATCTAAACGGGCCAGGAGTTAGAAAAAATCTCAACTGTCATCTTCTCCTAAATGATCTCCATATCTTCTTCCAACCAATCGAAATCCTTCATGTTCTCCAGTAAGTACTCAATCAATTTCAACGTGTGGGGACCACAATTGCCTCTGCAGTTGGTCACATTAACACCTGTTAATAAAATAATAGGTTTATAATAACACAATCTCAAAGTTAATGAAAACAAGATGTCTTACGATTTCATCTGCTGGGGGATACGTGTTTCGGACACCACGCTGATTGAGAAAGGCTTATTCTTCTTGACGAATGTCACACGGATAGCCAGTCGCGTGATATGAAACCTGGCCTGATGCAACATCGAGGGTAAAAACCAGTGCAAGGGGGCTACCTGCTGCTTCCGGATATTCACTGCGACATCCTGTCTTTAAGGGTCGAGTATGAACATCTTCCGGAGGTGAGGTCGATGGTCACCAAGAGCCAATGTTAGCACTCAATGTTGCACGGTATCATGACCTGCAAACGTAACAAGAAGGTGTTAGGATGTACAAAGACATTTATCTTATAAAATTCCAAACCAAGTAACACTTACCATGTCAACCTCGTGCCACAGACAGCTTCCAATCGGGGCACTACCACACACTGTCGTAAGGTTGTCATAAGTCCACCAAGACCTGAGCACATTCCGTCGTACCGTGGTGATCTCCCCATGATCATCACGAGGCATCATTCTTCTGTACTGGTGCTCCAGTAATGATTGTACAAATAATTGATCAACAAAAAATTATTAATGTTTTACAAACTAATTTACAAGCATGCGTAATCATTACATTTTAAGTACTTACAAAAAACTGCGTATCCAATATGTTGATCATCTGGTTGTATGCCCTCGGGAATGCTCGTTGACGCTTCTGAAGATTATAGAGGTACACGTCCATATGCTGGGAATATATACACGTAATAAAGTGCTAGGAATGTATCATTACTAAAACAAATATAAATTAGAAAATTCCCGCTCGCATGTACCTTGTCCTCCAACTCCAAGAAGTTGGTCTGCGTCGAGTGGAACCATGCTGCATCAACTGGCTCCAGTACGTCCACATCATGTCTGCATTAATTTCCCAAAAGCTACATAATTATTTAATTGAACAGAAAAAAACCTATCATCTAATTAGAAATTTTTTTTACTTACCATTCCTCTTTTATGTTCTTCTTGAAGGCTCAGTAAGCCTTCAACTGCTCACTGTCCATAAGTCCGTGGGGATAAAAAAAATGGTCCGCAGCCTAAAGTATTACCCTTACCCTCTTCGGTCGGTAGGGATCTGTGTACGGACTGAGCAACTGTCAACAGTGTTTCAGTATGTGCCTCTCCAATCAAAATCCCTCTATTGAGGTATACTGCGATGAGGAGCTCTGTCCCCTCTACGACTGGATTGATATAGGGGGTAGAGGAGGAAGGGGTAACTGTCACTCGATCAATAGGGGTGGTGGAGGGGGCGACTGTCTTTCAATCAATGAGAGAGGAAGATGGAGCAGTTGCTGCTCGATTGGAGGGGACGGCTGATGGAGGTGGAGGGGCGACTGCTGCTCGATCAATGGGGGAGGTGGAGGGGACGGTTGCTGCTCGATAGATGGGGGAGGTGAAGGGGATGGTTATCGCTCGATCGATGGGAGGTCCAACAGAACTGTTGTACATGTAATCGGCCCTGTATCTCCGGTATGCTGGTGAGCCTCATTCTCTAGAACTGCTCTTCCTGTATGTGGATCCTCCTAACACCCACCAATCTTGTATGTCCCTCCAGTATACCCATATGTTCTGTCCTTAGGAGTAAAGTCTAGGTCAAGACATGTGGACAATCTCTGTGCGTATACGTCCTCAAGCCCTAAAGCCCTTCAATCAATACGAGCAAATCCCGATGCTACTGCTGTCGATCCTCCTCGCTATTATGGATTATATCCCAACAACTTTCGGTGTTATAGATGTCGATCATCCTCACTCTTTTGGAGGGCTTCACATAACTCGTTGAACTGATGTTCCCTAGGGGCCTGAAATCATGTCAACATTATTAATACTAAAACAATCAACAAGTCACGTTAATAAAAACAAAACTATCATCTCAACTTACCTACCCATCACGTCTAATGCCTGCATGGGAATCCCTTATAGATGCAACAGGCCTGGGGTTGGTAAACTGAACCCTTCTATGCCTCACTCGCCCAGGAGATGGCTCAGATTATTCAGTTTCCATGGCAATGAAATCCATACTCGATGGGTCAGAAGCCTCCGTCTCACTGCGCCTCTCATCCCTACCCTTCTCCTCGGAACCCTCTCCACTACTCCTGTCAGTGGTAGTTGGATCAGGGGCAGTCAAAAGTGAACCTTATCCTCCTCTACATACAGGCCCTCATCATCCCTTAGGTCTGCGAAGTATGGTGTCTCCGTCTCAACTGCTGTGGGCATGATTTCCTTCCTCACAAACATCTGAAAGCTTAGTTAGAGGAATGTCATTGTAAACATAGTAACTAATATAATGATTAAAAATTAAATAAATACCCTAAAATTGAAAATCTTGGACAACTTCTTCTCTCTAGGTTGTTTGGTCAACTCTCACTTCAACATATGAGGAGAGAGCTTCATAACCATCCGGGCGCTGAACTCGATGCCCAGTTCGATGATCACCTCGAAAGCAAATATCTGTATCAAAGATAAGTACGATTATAATCCAAAAAATTTAGGCAACGAAATATAAAGTACATGTTGTAATTCAAAGTTCTTACCAAGAGGGCATACGATAGACCGTAAATGTTGCACCCCCTCCACAGTATGTACAACAACGCCCTGTGACTGTTGACGTCTCTCCTCACGTCCCCGGGTTAACTCATGCTTGAATGACAAAATAGAATGCCTATAGACGTGAGCATCCCACGGGAATGCATAAAACATAGTGAGGTCCTCCATCAGCCGAAACTGGAAAACTGGAATCTTGAATCTCTCGTCCACCCCATCAGTATCTAGTTCAACATGCACATGAGGCATAACTTCACAGTGTCGTACACCTCCTGAAACTCTCCAAGGGTAAGAACAACCCTTAACTCTTCCAATGATACCTCATCCGCTCTAGGAAAGTACCGTTGATGTATGTCATTCTCCACTGCAGCATACAGGCTCGTGTCCGGTACGACTCCAAAATGTAATTCGGTGATAAAGTAAAATTCCACCTTCAAAAATCTCACCACATGGTTCCCTAATAAGAATCGTATCTCATCCGTTGGCCCGTCATGGTCTAACTTCCACAGCAGGAACCGATGGATAACACCACATGAAAACTTCATCTCCCGGTGTGTAGACATGAAATGTCCGAAACAGGACGACATGAACCTACGCCGAACCTCAACAACGAAATCTTCAGGGACCCTGTTTAGTGCATCGTCTATACGGGTGAGTGCTTCAAAATGGTTGTGTTAAGTCAATTTTCCCTTGAACCAATCTCTCTTTGGAGTTTTAAGGAAATCCTTCAACCTGCTCCTCATCTGCAATGTCACAGAAACAATATATAAGTAAACTGGAAAAAACTCGGTTATTTGAAATATACTCTCTATCCTTTCAAAATTATTCTCGATTCTTTGAAACAATTTCTCAATCCTTTGATAATATTCTCAATCCTTTGAAAAATATTTTCATTCCTTTGAAAAATATTCTCGATCATTTGAAAAAAATTCTCGATTCTTTGATAAAATTCTTGATCCTTTGAAAAATTCCTAGTTCTATTGAAAAATATTCTCGATCCTTTTAAAAAATCTCGACCCTTTGAAAAACATTCTCGATCATTTAAAAAATATTCTTGATCTCTGAAAAATATTCGCGATTCTTTGAAAAATTCTTGACACTTTGATAAAATTATTCTCGATCCTTTGAAAAATATTCTCGATCGTTTGAAAAATATTCTCGATCCCTTTAAAAAATCTCGTTCTTTTGAAAAATATTCTTTATCATTTGAAAAATATTCTCGAACGTTTAAAAAATATTCTCGATCCCTTTAAAATATCTCGATCTTTTGAAAAATAGTCTCGATCGTTTGAAAAATAATCTTGATCCCTTTAACAAATTCTCAATCCCTTCAAAATTATTGTCGATTCTTTGAAAAATTATTGATCCTATGATAAATATGCTCGATTCTTTCAAAAATTTCCCCGATTCTTAATAAAAAAACTTCGATCTTGTTCTAAAAAACCTCGATTTCGTTTAAAAAATTCTCGATTTAAATAATTTTCAAAATAAAAAGTCCTCGATAACCAAAATTTCATCTTCCTCGACACATATTCAACCTCATTTCAAACCCTAACCTAAACCACAACCATTCTCATATCTATTTTTCAACCCTAATCTACAATTTCAATCAACAAAACACAAGTCTAACATACAATGACAAGTTATCAACAACAAAATCGAGAAAAAAAATAAACTGAACTTATCTCTGTCAATCGTAAGAAATCTGGTGTATTCTAGTTCCGATCACTTCATCGTCGATTAGCTTCCCGTCAGTCTCTTTCTCACTCTTGCATTTTTCACACTTTGAAAACAACAACTTTCTTTCTTTTTCAATAATTCTGGGTATTTTTATCCAACCACGTTAAATGATGCCTTAAAAAAATACATTAGTAAATTGATGATATTTGCACACCCCCCTTCCCCAAAAAAAAATAAAATAATAATAGTGCCATTAATTTTTCGAGCCCGAAAAAATGGTGATAGTTAATAAGCATAACCACATTGCAAAATTTAATTTCAATCCCGAATCACAACATTAGTGAAATATCCCTTACCGCATTAAAATACGAATAATAAATATTTAATGCCAAAAATAATTCTTTTACACTATGTTTGGTTGGTGGAAAAAAAAAGGAAACGATAAGTTAATGAAGAAATGAAAAGAAAATATAATGTTTTTAACAATTGTAGTTTAGATAGTTATGAAAGGAAATGAAAGGAAAATAGATAAATAAAAATAAATAAATCCTATTCTATTTACAAAAATAACTTTATTTTAGTAATATGAATAATATATATGTATTGTTATATAGGTTATTTTTGAGATATTAAAAAATATTTTTCTTTTCCTTTCTTTGCCTTCCATTTCCTCCCAAATTTGATGGGAAAACCAATTGGGTGAAATAAGTAGAAATTATTAAAGTGGAAATAGTGAGGAATGTCATCTTTTTTTTTTTTTTGTAATGATGTCACTAGTTTAATAACTTATGTTTAAAAGACACTTATTATGGTGAACTACCCAAATTGCCCTTAAAATTTGTCTTTGTACTTCCATCTACACTTTAAAAATGAAAAGTTGTCTTCTTTTTCTATAAAAGTTATCTGAAAATCGATCTCCTTATTTTCTTTCATGCATTTGTGACTGGTTTAATAATGTATCAATTCGTGTATGAACATGTAGTCTCCAGAATTTACACGAGGTTTTTTTTAATAGTCCGAGATTTATTCTATTGTTTCGAGTTTTTTGTATTGGTTCGAGCTTTTTATATATTGGTCCGAGTTTGTTTTCTATTAGATCGAGCTTTTTTTTATTGGTCCGAGCTTTTTTTAATTATTTTCCGAACTTTGTTTCTATTGGTTCAAGCTTTTTTTGTATTGGTCCGAGCTATTTTTCTATTAGTTCAAGTTTTTTTTTATTGGTCCGAGCTTTTTTTAATAATTTTTCGAGGTTATTTTTCTTCCTTTTTTTTTCCTTCTTTTCCGAGCTTTTTTAAATTTTTTTCCGTGCTTTTTCCTATTGGTTCGTGCCATTTTTCTATTGGTCCAAGATTTTATTTTTTGACTATTTGCAAGATTTTTTGGAAAGAAATTGAGGATTTTTGTTAAAAAAAAAAATAAAGCTCGAACCCATTTTAAAAAAGCTCGGACAGCTGTCGTAAAAGGTTGGGCAGTTGACAAAAAGGCTCGGAGTTTTGAATAAAAAAGTTCGGATTTGGTTCAAAAAGGCTCGACCATGTTTAAAAAAGTCTCAGAGATTCAAAGTTAAACAAAATAATTTTCCTAAACAAAAAGCTCAGGCGTGTTTCAAAAAAGCTTGGATTTGGTTCAAAAAAACTCAGAATTGTTTTAAAAATTCTCAAAAACCTAGAAAATCATCTTTGTAAAAAAAAAATCATCCTGATTTCAAACCCTAACCTAACCTAGAACCATTCTCATATATTTTATCAGCACACAACAAATCAAATTTAAAAAATGTGTATGTGTAGCCCTGGGTTTTGACGGAACTTTCTCTCTCTATTTCACAACTCTCATTATAAAAAAATGAATGAAAGAAATCTGATGAAATAACTATTGGGGGTATTTTTTTTCCATTCACCATAATAGGTACCTTTTAAACATAAGTTATTAAAGCAGTGACAATGTTGAAATGTCACCTCTAAAAAATGTCATTTAATTTTTTAAACCATTATTAAATCCCTTTCCTTTCTTTACCCTCATTTTCCTTTCCTCTCCCTCTCATTTAACAATCCAAACAAGATATTAGAAATCCTTCTAAATTATATCCTTTCTTTTCTCTTCAATTCTATCAATCCAAACGGAGTGATAGTGAAATATTGTTTAAATAACATAAAATTCTTATATTATATGGGAAAATATGATATTCTAATTTTTCCCGGAATAAACATGAAATCATTTAAAAATTGACAATTTGTTTCCATTTTCATGTGCATAGATAGAAAAAGGCTATTCATCAATTACAATGGGCAGTGGAATGGGTTAGATATACGATGATGACCTAAAGGTTGTCGAATATAATCCTTCATTTTTTTATTTTTTTATCTCATTTACCTACTCGATCTGTTCTTCATGTGTTGCCATTTCATTTTGGGTATGTTTTGCTTCAAAAATATTAACACTTACACAAGTGATTTTGGGGGAAAATGAAACTAGAAGAAGAGTTTTTGTAAATATATCAAACTATACGGGAATTTTTATAATTTCCTTAATCATAATTCACAATAAGAACATGTTGAAAATTAAATCAATGAAAATTAAAAATATTTTATCAATAGGGTGTCCATTGCAAATAAGTGGGATCTATTTATAACAAATACAACGAAGAAACCGAACCCAAGACCCTGTTTTTGACTCTAAATATCAGTGTTCTAGTAAACGTTAGTCGCTAGTCGGACGGTAACCCAGTGTCTAGCACCTAGACGGCGCCTAGACATTTGAGAATTTATTTATTTGTAATTCCTACATACAAAACCAATATTCAATCTCTTAAAAAAAATTCAATATTCAAAATTTAAACAGTATAACAACGATATACAAACGACTTTGACTCCGTCTAGACTGATTAATCGGTAAAATCGATCGATAAATTGACCAAATCACCCATTTTTTACCCACGCTTAATACGGCCGATTTTGTCCTAATCGGAACGGCTGGTGGCTGCCTAGGCTCGTATTTTCGAACACTAATAAATATATGTCAATGCCTCAAAAGTTGCATATGCATTTAGATTCTATGTCTAACTAATGGAAAAATTATTGCATTAAATTTGTGAATTAAAGGTAATGATCAATAGCCTTATTTTTACAAATTAACTGTTTTTTTTTTTTGAGCTGTCACATAAACTGAGATTAATAATCATTCAATAGCAAGATGGCGTTTGAATTTTAATTTCGTGGGTGAGATTTTTATATGCTATAACCGTTAATCTTTTATACAATGCTAATTTTGGCCGTAAAGTTCAAATCTCAACATACATATTTGTTGCTACAAAAATCTTTAATGCAAATAGTTGTTGCAAATAGTCCTACTATGTGTTTTGTTGTTGTGATTCTTGTTCTGATTTTGGTTCTGGTTCTGGTTCTGGTTCTTCATGTTCTTAGCTCCTGGTTTCAGAATGGCATGGGTCTTGTTCATGTTGAAGTTCTTGTTGTTTGTCACAACCAAAATTTCCTCCTTTAGCTCTTGTTTTCTAGCCTCTTCCTCGATTCGAAGGCGTGTGATCAAACTCTCCAGGGAAAACTCTTTGGTCTTGTGTCTCAGTTGGTTTTTAAAGTCTTTCCAACTTGGGGGCAACTTGTCGATGATCACTGTTACTTGAAATTGATCAATCCAGGTTTATACCTTCATATGTGATCTCGTGGGCAATCTTCTGTAACTCAAGTGACTGAGCTTTTACAGACTTGTCATCTATCACTTGATACTTCAAACAGCAGTTGACAACAAATTTTGTAGCTCCAGCCTCTTCAGTATCATATTTTTCTAAAGTACCTCCCATACATTTCTTGCAGTATCTAAAGTAGTATAGTAGTCATATAAATCATCAGACAAACCATTAAGAATGTAATTTACAAATAAAATCATTTGCAATCCATTTCTCTAGAGCTGAGGTTTGTACAACAATTGGGTTTTCATGAAGAACCGGTTTTTCAGTGTTAACATTAATGGCTAATTTTTTGGTGGTCAAATAAAAGAGCATTTTTTGTCTCCAACGTTTAAATTGAACACCATTAAAGCGGAATGGACAGTTTAGGTCGGATGACTTAGAATCCATTTAAAAAAAAATAAGAAACGTCTTAAAATTGTTGCTGTAAAATTCTTTAATGCAAATAGTTGTTGGGAAGTTTTTCAAAAATTAATTATTAATTTTTTGTTGCTAAAAATTGTTTTGATGAAAATTGTTTTGAAAAAAATAATTATTTCAAATAGTACTAAATATAATTAGAATAGAAAAACCTGGAAGGTGGCTGAGTCGCGGACAATGTTCATCTCTTTAAGACGTTTCGCGGCTCTGCCCTGATTGTGCAAGCAGTTCCAAAGTTGCCACGTAGTCCCCAAGATAAAACATTCCAGAATCACCTCTGTCTCGGAACTTCTTTGCACAAAAAAGAACCGGAATACTCAAACTCTTTCAAAGATTGCTCGGAAATCTAACAAAATAATACTTACGAATTTCTTTTAAAGTTGTAGAGAGCTTTTGTTTCTAAAAAAAAAAATATGTCTTGTGAATGAACAAAGCCTCTATTTATAGGATTAGAAAATAAAAACTGAAAAATAAAATTTACACCAACCATTAAAAAGAAATAAAAACTAAAATAGTAATAGCTTCAATTTTTAAATAAGAAAAAAACGTTTTAAATTTTGTTACCACACATCGGTTTTCAACATTCAAAAAATATGTTGAGAAAATTAAAAATGTCTTAAAAGTTATTGCAAATTTAAAGCAAATACTCATTGTATAACAGTTGGATTGTTATGCAAATTTTGTATTCATTTTTCAATTTAATACACTTTTAACAATATTTATCAGCACGTGTGTATTGATTTCTCTATGGTGTTACGAGTAAATCTCTGAATGTTGAAAGTGGATTTCTGGACCCTACATAATACATGCTTTCGGCAAATTATGTGAGGAGATAATAGATATCTCACAATGTTAAGTTAGGAGTAGATTTCCTAATTGTGCATGTAATGCTTGTTCTTGGTAAATCTTCATCTCAATTGGTGTCAAATTTTTTTTTTTTTAAAAAAGGCAACAAACTTATCATTTGATGATCTCTTTAAACGTTAAGGAAGGTTTGTAACAATAAAAAAAACAAGGTGTTAATAGCCAATTTTGGTAAGGGCTCGAAGAGAAATTTTCCACCTAGCTGGTACCTGATAGAAAGCACCTCCTAATACCAGGTATGAATGGCATGCTATGGTCTACCTCGAAAGTGCCTGTTCTCGTATGACCAAGGTACCTCAGCCATATCATTAAATCGAGGTAAGACCTTGCCACCTCTATCAAGTGTCCAGCTGATACCCTGATACCTCAGAGCTACCCCATTGCTCCGTCGAGGTATATGTCATGTCTTTCTAGCGGGAAGGAAGATCGTAAAACTCTAACGAGATCGACCAAGCACCTCACTACCAGAATGGTTCCCCGAGGTACCTTGCCACCGCGATCGATCAAGTGCCATGTTATCAGAATGGCACATCAGGGTACCTCACCAGCAAACTTGTACCTAGAGGTACCTCACCGCCGGGGTGATCAAACACATATCACCAGGTCGATACTTCAAGGTATAGTGCCATTAACAGATGAAATCAAAATTGTTCTCCAAATCATAAGCAAGCTCCACATACGCACAGACATAATAAAAGAGTCCAAAAAGGAAACGCACACGATTGTCTCCAGGATATCCTCCGCCAACTGATTCTCCAGGGTCAACCACATTAAATAGAAAATTCTACCAAATGGGGAGAAGGTCAATCCAGTGATCTTCGGCTTGTACACTAAGGAAACACCTTCATGTATAAATAGGGGGGAAAGAGAAGAAGAAGGGGAATCAACTCCAGAACCTTAAGAGCAATCGCTTAAATTTTACAATCCATATTAAGTCTAGTCATTGCTATTTTCAGTTTTGTCCACTTTTTGACAGATATGAATTCGCCACCTCCAGCTTGGTAGAGAGAAATTAGATATTGACTGTTTCCATATATGTTATTGTATTCATCCTAAATCTTCAATAAAATAACATCATTCAGTTCGTTATCATTCCTTTCTCACATTTCATTTATTCTTACACGTGTAACCGGTACCGAAGATACCTACCACGTCCACGATCTACATAGGTTTGCGGTTCTAAGGGTGTTAGCTAAGATTCCTCACCTAGAGCGAATTTTCATCTAACACTTTTGGGTGCCGTCTGTGGAAAGACTCCACACCCCTTTTTAAATCATATGTTTGAGTTTGTAGCAGATACAGTAGTATCATGAGGCTTCGATCTTCCTAGGGGAAACCTAAAGCATCCAAGCACCAATCTGCAGCCTCCACCTGAAAGGCTCAAAGGAAGGGTAGGAGATCGAAACAACAAAATCCTATTCTAACACTGATTGGGACTGCTCAAGCTCCGGTTCCCCTGGTGATCGGCCATGCCATTTTAGAGTAATAGGTCACGGCTTTTGTAGAAAGCGTCCGTCTCCAGTTGGTGGCAAAGGGAATTACCCCTCAACTGATAGAACCTAGTTCCCGCGATGATCCAAATAGACCAGGAGCTAGGATGATCGCCTTCGACAGGTTGGGACCACTGGTCCTCAATAGGTTAGGGCCCTTACTCTCAGTTCAAGATCAGTTAGGGCCTATGCCCCCAGATCCACGTAGGTCAACCAGTTACCAACCTTGACAGGTGAAAATCAATTGTCGATGTCCCACTTAGGAGGCTCAGTTACCCAGCACAGCCAGCAGATACCAAAAGAGAACTTCGATCCAACGTTGGGGGTAGTTAGAAAAGTGTCCGAGAAAATCCCCTTCAAGAGGGTAATCAGGGCGAGGTCTATATCTATTTGAGGAATCTGACAATGAAGACTCCGAGATCGAGTCTAAGAACGCTGGGATCAAGTGCCTACGAGATTAGCTAGCTCCAATGTAGAAGAAAATCTAGGAGTTAAGGAGGGGCAAGCATAAGGAGACCCGGAAGGACCCCTTGGGTGAGATGAATGCCCTATTCTCTCAGATAGTGAATGCCCTATTCTCTCAGATAGTGAATGCCCCATTCATCAGAGGATATTGATCGACACCATCATAAACGTAACTGTGGGACCATACGCTTACAAGGTTTGGCTCATGAGACTCAGGGGCAGAATGAAAAAGAGCTAGAAACAGGTATGACAATCACTCGACAGCATAACCATCATGGAGAGCTGATGGGTGATAGAGATGCTGTAATTCAGAGCCTGACCCGAGAAGTCAAGAACAATAGACATCAAATGAATGCGTTGATTAGGCGATACAGATATAATGAGCTGTCTGATGATGATTCTGATAGCCTTTTTACTAGAAACATCCTATGAACACCATTCCCAAAGAGATTCAGGATGCCACACGTGGAACAGTTTAAAAAGGATAGAGAACCTAAAAAACATGTCAGACGATATAAGAGTGCCATGGCCCAGTATGCTTACAGTGATCCTTTGTTGTGCCTTAACTTCCTACAAACCCTTGAGGATACTAGTTCAAGATGGTTTGGGAAACTGCCTCTGGTAAGTATTGGGAGTTTCAGCGAGTTGAGCAGAAGCTTCTCAAGACAATTTCTAGGGAACGTACATAGGAAAAAATCAGTGGCTTACCTTTCTCAGCTGAAGCAAGAGAAAGACGAGTCGCTAAAGAAATATCTAGGAAGATTAAACCAGACGGTCTCAGAAATCGGCAGCACGAATGACGAAGCAATAATCGTTACATTCATAAATAACTTGCAAAATGGGTTGCTATCTTTTGATCTAACAAGGGCTAGTAATATGATGGGTATGGCAGGCGGATATGCTCTGGCGAAAGAAGAAGAGCTGGCAACAGAAGACAGTTACATGTATGGAGGGAGACCCGAACAAGAGGATGCCGAGTCAAAGTCACAAAACCATAAAGGGAAACAAAAAGGAAATAGCAAATAGAGGAGCAAAAACAGGGGAAATGGACGTAGTGCTAACCAAACTAGGGAAAATTTTCAAGGAAAATATACGAACTACACCCCGCTTCGAAAAAGACAGGAAGAGATCTTGGAAATACTATAAGAGAAGAATTTGGTGAATGAGCCACATCGAAATTCCCTATTAGCTCTGTGAAACACAACGAAATATTACAGATTCCATAAGGAAACCAGACACGAGAACTCCAAATGTTACCAGCTCAGAGACTATATAGAGACCCTCATTCGGGAAGGAAATCTGTAAGATATAATCCTGAAGAAATAACCAAGCCGAATATGAGGCATTGCTAGTAGGAATTAGAGTTTGCATAGCTCTCGGAGTAAATGAGGTTGAGATATTCTATGACTCGCAGGTAGTCGTCAACCAAGTCTTAGACGAGTATAAGGCCAGAGATGAAGGTATGATGGCTTTTTTGAGCATAGCAAAACAACCCCTCCAAAAATTCAAGGAATACAGGATTGTCCAGATCCCTAAAGAAGAAAATGAAAGGCAGACGCTTTGTCCAAACTGGCATCAGCAAAAACCACAATTAGGCCAAAAAATATTCTGGTTGCACATCTTCTTAGACCAAGTATGGTTGTGCTGAAACACTTTGAATTCTTAGAAATCCGATCACTGTTAGACAGTTGGATGACTCAGCTAAAAAGGTACCTAGAAGAAGACATACTCCTGGAAGATCCCTTAGAAGCAAAACGCATCAGGTACCGGTCAACCAGATACTCACTGATTGGAGAAGAACTATACAAAAGAGGGTTTTTTCGAACGCTCCAAAGATGTGTATCAGAGGAAGATGCATACCGGATAGTATAGGAAATCCACGGCAGAGTTGTTAGGATTATGCTCGATAGCAAAAGTATAATATTGTATTTGACAATCTTTTCATATTAATAAAGTGATTTCTAGTTTAACAAATCTTATAGCATTTATAGTTTAATTATTATAATTGTCAAAAGTAAATAATCATAAGGTCAAAAGAATATAAGAAAATAAGAATTGTTCATACATCTAGATATGTATAAGGTAGACACAATTCTTTAGTTAGTCTTGAATAATATTCACAACTTAAGATAAAAGGTTGGGCGCCTTTATCTTGACAAATTTGTATATTATTTTGCTAGCATTTGAGTGGGATCAAATGTGTTATGATGAGTCTAAAATCATCAAAGTATGGTGTCTTTGGGCAAAAGAATCTAGTGCACTGGGTGCATTGAATAGGATCACAATGAAATACTTTATTTAGAACCGTCAATAGATAAAAGTTTTTTCATTTGAAGACAATTTAATAGTCTATCTCAATCCTGAGATAAATTATGGACTTATGGTTGCAAGTGTTATCATTTGAGCTATCAATGAGTACGATTATATAGCATAGTCTATCCTCGATAGTTTGGTGGTATTCTTTTGTTAATCGATAGAGGACTTCATTTATAGATATGGACATCGTGGCTCCATTTATTAAATGAGAGTAGAATATCATCATATGGATGTTTTGAGGTAATGGATATTAAATCTTAACATTATGTTTTCAATAAAGTCTATTGAAACATGACTTCTGGACAAGTCAAAATATCCAAGTTCAAAATGTGGTCATATGAGTAAATATGGTAACTTGGAGAGCTATAGATAGTCTATGAGCTCTTAGAGATTACTAGTATTCTTCACGAGGATACAATTTCTCCAATAAGGTTGCTAGGGTATGAATGAGTAACATCAACTTATTCCATCTTTATTTAAGAGTTCAATTTTAGTTCTTTAATGGAATGAACTAAAATTAAATAGATCGGACCTAAGTGAATCATTTGTTGATTGTGATTGGGTTGTGTCTATTGGAGTTTAAATTTAAATAGCATGCCAAGATCCCCAATTCACACGAGCTTGCATGGATCACTTGATATATTCTACCGGACCAATTTAGGGGTCCATCTAGAATTGTGTTAAGGAATTTGAATTTGTTTCTTTTTGTAGGAATAGGTCTAGTTCACATGTGGACTTTTTTATTAAGGTCCAATGGATTTAATAAAATAAGAAAAATAATATATGACCCATATACATGTGTTAGGCGGCGAGGCTAACTAAGAATAGCTTAATTATATTATTTTTATTTTATTTTTTAATTAAATGGAAATTATTTAATTTGTTTATTAATTAATTATTTAAATGAAAGTCAAAATATTTTTCCTAGTAGGAGTTGGTCTCCAAAAATTATACTATTGTTTGTAGTATAGTTAATATTAAAGACTAAATTTGATAAGTAGGTAAATAAAAAGAATTATTTATCTAATCAAATTAGAAGTCTTAAGTATGGTTATAAATACACTATTGAGTTGGATTAGGAGTCTTGGTTGATGATAGAATTCCTTTTTGAAAAGGATTCTTAACCACCAAGTAAATTTACCTAAGGATATGATTCTTAACTACTAAGTAAATCCTTATTAGGAAAACATTTGTTATCCTAATCTATATCCTATAAACTTCGGTCAGCCCATGTATATATAAAAAAGGATAGAATTCCTTTTAGATATTGATTCTTAACTACTAAGTAAATCCACCTAAGGAAAGGATTCTTTCCAACCAAATAAATCCTTCTTAGGAAAGGATTTATGATCCTATATATATATATATATATATATAAAAATGTGTGTGTGTGTGTGTGTGTGTGTGTGTGTGATTTTCGGCCAGCCCTAAGATTCTTAGAGTAAAAATTTCGGCCAACCTAAGTGTTTTCTAAGAGAGAATTTTGCTTTGCAAGAGAGAATTTTGAGAGAGAAAAATTTAGTATTTTACTCTAGACAAAATTCAATCAACTCTAAGATATAGGGTGTGGAATTCGGCAAAGGAGAAAAGAGAAAAAGAGAACATTTTTGTTTTTGATAGTATACTAGTTTCTTTACATCAAAAGGGTTTTGTGTACAAAATCAAATCGGGTTCACGCGAGTTTCAATCAAGTAGATTGATAATTCACAAGTGACCGGACGTTCTTGGATTTTTCTCTTGGAGGATATTTGTAACTAACAAAGAATAGATTTTGTTTGTCTCCATCCTCAGGTATACAATTTAAAGAAAGGGAGCCCACACTCCTAGGTGATTCACGTTCGTGTTTGGATTGGAAGATCTTGCGGAATCAATTCGGCGCTTGTTCAATCGTCATGAGAAAAATGTACGATACTTTTATTTACGTCAATTAATCTAGGGTTAAGGTTCTTGATAGTCAAAGGAAAAAAATTTATTTATAAGCAAACCCTAATTTTAATTAAAATTTTCACGCTTCCGCTACGCATGGTTTTATTTGTCCCTACAATTGGTATCAGAGACTGGTTGTACCCTTGATTAATTGATGTATGTGTTCATGAATCTTTTTCTTTTTATTGTATATATGCATGTTTTAGAAAGAGATGGCACTCTAGGTATTCGCATATATATTTACGTTTGAATGTATGGATATATATATATATATATATATATGTGTGTGTGTGTGTGTGTGTGTGTGTGTGTTTTATATATGATTTGTTATTGCTCAATTTCGGTCCTAGAATTTCAATGTAATTTTGTTTTGGGATTATAACAAGAAGGGTGGTCTATCATCAGCATAATTTCCTTCTAGGTAGTTGCTAAGTTTTTTAAAAAAAATTTGTTGTTGTAATAAAAAAGAATTGCAGTATTTTTATTTATAATTCTTCTATAATACACTCAAGTATCGAAGACTCGAAGGTATGAAGAATTAGGAGCAACCGAAACAAGTTTGGGACCGTGCGAGCCGCAGCAACGAACATGCGTGCGAAGAGCACACAGCCATGTTTGTTGTGGCATGGGCTGTGCACGGCAGCCCTTTATGGGGTTGTGGCATGCGCACTCCCATGGGTAGGGGCCATGGGTGCACACTCCCATGGGAGGTAGCCGAGAGAGTCCGGACGACGAAGGTCGCGTGAAGACTTGTTCGCCAAGAAAGGAGTTTTTGTATTCCAAGACATATGTAATTTACTTGTTTTTCTCGGATGGACCAAAGTTGTAGCTATTTATATTTTGTAAATATTGCAATGTTTGTCATTGTTTGATAACATGTCATATAGAATAGTAGTGCCACTCATATATCTCGTTTGGTATGAACATGCATTGAATGGTTTAAGTATCTAAATTGGCATCTAGATAACTTGGTAAATCATTATTTGGAATTCGATCACACGCCTTAAACAATTGAGTGGGAGAAGGTGTTTTGGAAGACCTACGGCCTCCAAGTTTAGTTGAGCTTTATGTTTCATGTAATAACCTCCTAAGAGGTATTCATGAATGGAATTTAGTAAGATACTTCCTTACAAGGATAGACTAGACAATTAGGCCAAACGATATCTACTCCCAAAGGAGGGATATTCGTGAAGGATTATATTGAAGGTCGATAACTTGGTAACACACTCAATGTGAGTTTATTAATATCCTCCCAAGAGTTCTTGTTAATAAAATCATAAGGCTAAAATTAAAATTGTTGGTTGTTATGTTGACAATTAGGTTAGACCTAGTCCAACTAGTAAATGTTGTGAACTCCCAAAGGAGACATGATATTTATGGGTGTTGGATCACCGTTGAATTTTTACGATTGAATTATTTTATTTAATTCAAGATAAATATTTTAAAGTGCTTTATCATGATTATTTACTTATTTAATTTTTGTTATTAAAAAGAAATCATGACCCCATCCCTAATCAACATCCTAAAAGATAATACTTTAACTGATGATAAATACGTCACATGGAAAAGGAAAATTGGGTTATTAATGCAAATTGAAAAACAAAAAATTCGTTATGTCTACTCCTTAACAACCAAACTAATGAATCTACTCAGGAGAAAAGATGAGTATCAGTAGTGGAAGTCTTCAGATGAGATGGCTAAATATACGTTACATTATGGCCATCATCTCAGACGTGTTGCAATAACAACATGAAAGAATGGAGACTGCTGCCGATATAATGATGTCTCTAGAGGAGATGTTTGCTATGAGGTCTAGGATGACTAAGAGAGAGGCAATAACTGCTTTTATGAATCTTAGGATGAAACCTGGACAGGGTGTGAAAGATCACATGATGAAAGTCATAGCACATCTCAACATTGTTGAACCGAGTGGTGTTGAGATAGATGGTGAGACCAAAATTGAAATGATTGTCAACTCACTATCAGATTCCTTTGATCAATTCAAGTTAGACTACACCTTGAATAATAAGGAATACATATTGTCAGGCCTGATGCAAGATGTTCAAAGCAAGGAAAAAATCCTTGAGAAAGGCAAGGTTCAAGATATTCATATGTTTGGTAAGTTGCTACTGTTAAAAACCCGTAAGAAGGTCAAGAGACAAACGAAGAAAAAGCAACTTGAGCCTTCTTAGAAGGAGACCAAGAAAGTAACCAAGATCAAAGGAAAGTGTTTCTTTTGTGGAGATAAGGGTCAAAGGAATAGACTGAATAATAATGAATTCAACTTGCATTTAGGCAATGTAGCGTTGGTGTCTAATGAAGTGGGAGATATTAGAATCGGTTTAGATTCTTATAGGCATTTAGTTTTAATAAACGTTCATTATGTACCATAATTCAAGAGGAATTTAATTTTGGTATGTACTATAAATAAATTTAGATATTCGGTTACTTTTAATAAAGGTTTTATTATTAGTAAGAATTACAAATTTGTTTGTAAAGGTACTTTGGAAAACGTTTTATTCTACTTGCCTAAAAATATCTCTCACTTGTTAGACACGGAATCAACAGAACCTAATCAAAAAAGAGTAAAATTATAAAAAGATGAAACCTACCTATGGCATTTACGCCTAGGTCATATTAACCTTAATAGGATTAAAATATTGGTAAGTGACAGACCTCTAAGTGACTTAAAGGTTAATGATCTACCAACTTGTGAATCTTGTTTGGAAGGTAAAATGACCAAAAGTTTGTTTACGACCAAAGGCACAATAGCCATCGAATGTGTAGGATTGATACACACTGATGTGTGTGGACCTTTGAGCATTCAAGCTAGAGGTGGATATGAGTACTTCATCACTTTCATGGATGATCACTCAAGATTTGGCTATGTGTATCTCATGAGACATAAGTCGGATGCTTTTGAAATGTTCAAAGCATTTAAAGCTGAAGTAGAAAATCAGCTTGAGAAACGCTTAAAAATCTTGAGGTCTGATCATGGTGAAGAATATATATCTGGTGAGTTTCAGCAATATCTTATTGATAATGGGATAATTTCTCAATTTTCTGCACCATGCACACCTCAACAAAATGGAGTGGCAGAAAAAAAAATATAACTCTTTTGGATATGGTTAGGTCTATGGTGAGTTATTCAACGCTCCCTAATTCTTTTTTAGGGGATATGCTTTACAAACCGCATTGTACATTCTAAATGATGTACCATCTAAGTCTGTTCCTAAAACACCGCATGAGTTGTGAACTGGACGAAAGCCTAGTTTACAACACTTAAAGATATTTTGATGTCTTGCGCACATGTTAAAAGGAAAGACAGAAAAGATGGAGTCCCGTTCAGAAACATGCATATTTGTAGGGTATCCAAAAAGAACAAAAGGATATTATTTTTATAGTCCTTCAGATCTTAAAGTATTTGTTTCGACAAATGCTAAATTTTTGGAAGAGGAGTATATGAATAATTTTTTGCCTAAAAGTAGAATTGTCTTGAATGAGCTTTTAGGAGATACAATTCCACAAGAGATTTCGCAACCATGCCCAATTGTAAGTTCTGTACCAACACAAGATCACCAATCTACCATACCTCATTGTAGTGGGAGGGTTAGTAGACAACCCAAGAGATACATCGGTCTAGGAGAATCTGTAGAAAATCTCCTGGATGATGATGATCCTTATATGTACAAGGAAGCAATGGAAGATGTTGATTGTCGCCATTGGCTAAAGGCAATGCAATCCAAAATTGAATCTATATTCAAAAACAAAGTCTTGTCTCTTGTAGACTTGCCTAGATTGGTAGCTAAAGGTTATACAAAGAAGGAAGGTATCGATTATGAAGAAACCTTCTCTCCTGTGGCCATGTTTAAATCCATTAGGATACTCTTATCCATTGCGGCATCTCTAGACCTAGAGATTTGGCAAATGGACGTCAAGACAACTTTCCTTAATGGAAGTCTTCACGAAAGCATCTATATGATGCAATCGGAAGGATTCATTGAAAATGGCCAAGAGGAAAGGTATTCCATGCTTCATACATAGATAAAATCTTGTCTGGGTTTTCCATGCAAGATTACAAGAAAGGTATGTTACCTTTTAGACATGGAATCAAACTTTATAAGGAACAAGTTCCTAAGAATGAGCATGAAGAGCAATTCATGGGTAGGGTTCCATACGCATCGACAGTTGGAATTCTCATGTATGCAATGCTCTACTATATACCAGATATTTGTTTTGTTGTGGGCATAGTTAGCAGGTTTCAATCGAAACCTGGTCCTGATCACTGGACGGCAGTCAAGCATATTTTCAAGTATCTTAGGAGAACGAGAGATTATATGCTTGTATACTCTAGAGAGAATTTAATTCCCATTGGGTATATAGATTCTGATTTTCAGTCAGATTCTGACTCTAGGAGTTCAACATCAGGATTTGTGTTTACTATTGGAGGAGGGGGCAGTCATATGTGTTAGGTTTTAGATTTGTGTTGGCTTGATTCTATAACAAAACGCTCTTTGTTTGTATTGCTTAGTTGCTTAAGTGGTTCATGATTAGATCGGTCTTCAATGATGGAAAGCGAATTCACATGCAAATTTTGTCTTCAAGAGGATATATGCTTACTTGGATGCTAAGATATCAAGATTCTTCCTCCTCTTGCAAGGCGTAGGCGCACACACATACAATTCATTCATATGTGTCCCTGTTAAGTTGTGCATCATTATATGCGTACAAACACACAATTCATACATTTGTGTCCCTGCATCATAGTGCATCATTTGGTATAACATATTCACACACTTGAAGTTGAATGCTCATGCATTTGGTATGAAAGTAACATGTGTTGGAAAATGCATGATTGGAGATTTTCTCTATGTAGTTTTCATTCTAGTGTGAATTGTTTTTTTTGTGTATATGTTTGTATAACATGGATATTAAACTTGAATTTAGTCTTAAATCATTCTTGATTGAGTTCCGGTCATTTCAGTTACTCATACTATTGATTTCAAGTTCTAAGTCAAAAGATACTACACTTTCAACTCATGTTGCATACAATATCTTCGTCTTCATATATCGAGTCAAATTATTATTTTATGGGTTGAGTATCTTATATTTCCATGTCCATGAGGGAGTCTCAGCTCATAATCTTCAAATGGATTCGAATTCAGAGTTCAGAGGCCAAAGAACGGCCGAAGAACGTGAGAGGAGCGCAAGGGAAGAGGTGTGATGGCACAAGCCATCATTTGGCAGCTTCCCGAGATGGCGCATGGTCATCTCGGCCCCAAAGCCATGCTGCCCCGAGATGCCTACGCGCCATCTCGGGGAGGCACTAAGGCATGAGGGCAATTTGGTCTTTTCGTTTGTTTCAATTTAAAACCTCTCCTTTTCTCGTATTCATTACAAGTTGAGAAAAACGAATTTGAAGAACAAGTGCTGAATTTTTCTCTCAACATTTTGATATTTTTTTGTGATAACCTCTTCATTTCTACTCCGAATCACTTGATTCAAAAACCGATTTCAAGTGTCTTGAAGAATTCTACAAACCCCAATCATTTCCAGAACCAAATGATGTCAAGATCCTTCTTTGTGATCAGATCTTCAGTTCGTGATTTTCATCCTTGTTGGTAAAATCATCTTCTTCTTAGTTCTTTTCTTAGATCTTCTTATTGATTGATGCCTTTTGATTAAGAAGCATGAATAAGATGATTTTGTTATCATTTTGTGGTTTGTTGTTTTGATTTTCAATTTTAGCTAGATTTGTGATAAGTTGATTGATTTGTGCTAAACTTGATAAACATGAAATTGTTTCTAGAAATATTTTGTTCTTATGCTTGATTGACTATTTCTAGATTTAATTTCATTTTCTAAGAACTAGTTCTACATCAATTGGTATATTTATTTCATTGATTTGGTTCTTAGTTGATAACATGCTTAGGTTGCCTAGATACATTTGTGATTGTTCTTTGAAAGCAAAATCTAGCTATCTAGTTGCATGTCCATAGAATTTGTTGATCATCATTTTCTATGTTGAGTGCTTGTTTATATTTTGCATTCATGATCACTTAGATGCCTTGTGAAGAGGTAGAAAGTCTCATATCTTAGAGTGATTCTTTGATTTGAGCAATTGGAAGTCTTACCTAGAGTCGGGAGGACTTGGATAGCTAAGCAAGTGGAAGCCTCGACAAGAGGTGTGAGACCTCGGATTGTTGAGCAAGGAAGTCTTGACTAGAGTCGGGAGGACTCAGATAGTTGAGCAAGAAGTCTTGCCTAGGGTCTGGAGGATCCGGAAAGGTGAGCAAGGAATCTTCCTATAGATAGGAGGTCTTGGATAGGAAGTTGGCTTAGTAGAACACTAGGTTCAAGGGTAGAGTAATAGTGATAGCTTTGAGAGCATGTGTTGATTGCTTGAGTGTGTAACTCTTATTTGAAATAGTGGATTTGCTTTTGCTGTGGTTGTGGTATCAGCCCGTGGATGTTTCCTCTTAGGAGGTTTTACCACATAAATATCTTGTGTTGATTTTTATCATCTTTAATTTCTTCACTTAATTGATTTGTGTCATTTGCTTTGTCATATATCATTTTGGATTTTATGCTAAGTGTTGTATAAGATTGCTTGTGTTTTTAAAGAAGATTAAAATTTGAGCATATACCTATTCACCCCCTCTCTAGGTATATTTTACACTATAATTGGTTAAGGGAATTTACAATATGGATGAGTATCAAGGAATCTTGTATTGTTGATTCCACCATGGAAGCTGAGTATATAGTCTCATACGAGGCTGCTAAAGAGGTTGTCTGGCTCCACCAATTCTTGATTGACTTGGAAGTGGTTCCTGATGCGAATAAGCAGATCACTATTTATTGTGACAATAGTGAAGCAGTGGCTAATTCGAGAGAACCAAGAAGCCATAAGAGAGGAAAACACATTGAAACAAAGTATCACCTTCTGAAGGAAATTGTGCATAGGTGTGACGTGACGATTACCAAGATCTCGTCAGCAGATAATCTAGCGGATCCCTTTACAAAGGCTCTTCCACAAAAGAGTTTTTTTGGCATCTAGAGAACATGGGGCCAAAAGGTATGACACATTTGTTATAGAGCAAGTGAGAGATTGTTGGGATTATGCTCGATAGCAAGAGTGTAATAATGTATTTGACAATCTTTTCATATTAATAAAGTGATTTCTAGTTTAACAAATCTTATAGCATTTATAGTTTAATTATTATAATTGTCAAAAGTAAATAATCATAAGGTCAAAAGACTATGAGAAAAGAAGAATTGTTCATACATCTAGATATGTATGAGGTAGACACAATTCTTTAGTTAATCTTGAATAATATTTACAACTTAAGATAAAAGGTTGGGCGTCTTTATCTTGTCAAAGTTGTAGATTATTTTGCTAGCATTTGAGTGGGATAAAATGTGTTATGATGAGTCTAAAATCATCAAATTTAGTGTCTTTGGGCAAAAGAAAAGAGTGCACTGGGTGCATTGAATAGGATCACAATAAAATACTTTATCTAGAATCATCAATAGGTAAAAGTTTTTTCATTTGAAGACAATTGGAGAGTCTTTATCAATCCTGAGATAAATGATGAACTTATGGTTTCAAGTGTTTTCATTTGAGCTATCAATGAGTATGATTATATAGCATAGTCTATCCTCGATAGTTTGGTGGTATTCTTTTGTTAATCGATAGAGGACTTCATTTGTAGATATGGATATCGTGGCTCCATTTATTTAATGAGAGTAGAATATCATCATATGGATGTTTTGAGGTATTAGATATTAAATCTGAACGTTAAGTTTTCAATAGTGTCTACTGAAACATGGCTTCTGGACAAGTCAAAATATCCAAGTTCAAAATGTGGTCATATGAGTAAATATGGTAACATGGAGAGCTATAGACGGTCCAAGAGCTCTTGACGATTATTAGTATTCTTCACGAGGATACAGTTTCTCCAATAAGGTTGTCTACGGTAAGAATAAGTAACATCAACTTATTCTATCTTTATTTAAGAGTTCAATTTTAGTTCTTTAGTGGAATGAACTAAAATTAAATAGATCAGACCTAAGTGAGTCATTTGTTGATTGTGATTGGTTTGTGTCTATTGGAGTTTAAATTTAAATAGCATGCCAAGATCCCCAATTCACACGAGCTTGCATGGATCACTTGATATATTCTACCGGACCAATTTAGGGGTCCATCTAGAATTGTGTTAAGGAATTTGAATTTGTTTCTTTTTGTAGGAATAGGTCTAGTTCACATGTGGACTTTTTTATTAAGGTCCAATGGATTTAATAAAATAAGAAAAATAATATATGACTCATACACATGTGTTGGGCGGCAAGGCTAACTAAGAATAGCTTAATTATATTATTTTTATTTTGTTATTTAATTAAATGGAAATTAATTAATTTGTTGATTAATTATTTATTTAAAAAAAAAGTTAAAATCTTTTTCCTTGTAGGAGTTGGTCTCCTAAAATTACACTATTATTGGTAGTATAATTAATATTAAAGGCTATATTTGATAAGTAGATAAATAAAAGAGATTATTTATCTAATCAAATTAGGAAGTCTTTAATATGGTTACAAATACACCATTGAGTTGGATTAAGAGTCTTGGTTGAGGATAGAATTCCTTTTTGAAAAGGATTTTTAACCACAAAGTAAATCTACCTAAGAAAAGGATTCTTAACTACCAAGTAAATCCTTCTTAGGAAAGGATTTGTGATCCTAATCTATATCCTATGAAATTCGGCTAGCCCATGTATATATACAAAAGGATAGAATTCCTTTTAAATAAGGATTCTTAACTATCAAAAAAATCCACCTAAGGAAAGGATTCTTGCCAACCAAGTAAATCCTTCTAAGGAAAGGATTTATAATCCTATATATATATATGTGTGTGTGTGTGTGTGTGTGTGTGTGTGTGTGTGTGTGTGTGTGTGTGTGTGTGTGTGTTTGTGTGATTTTCGGCCAGCCCTAAGATTCTTAGAGTAAAAATTTCGGCCAACCTAAGTGTTTTCTAAGAGAGAATTTTACTTGGCAAGAGAGAATTTTGAGAGAGAATTTTGAGAGAGAAAAATTTAGTATTTTACTCTGGACAAAATTCAATCAACTCTAAGATATAGGGTGTGGAATTCGGCCAAGGAGAAAAGAGAAAAAGAGAACGTTTTTGTTTTTGACAGTATACTAGTATCCTTTACATCAAAAGGGTTTTGTGTACAAAATCAAGTCGGGTTCACGCGAGTTTCAATCAAGTAAATTGATAATTCAAAAATGACCGAACGTTCTTGGATTTTTCTCTTAGAGGATATTTGTAACTAACAATGAAAAGATTTTGTTTTTCTCCATCCTCAGGCATACAATTTAAAGAAAGGGATTCACGTTCGTGATTGGATTGGAAGATCTTACGGAATCAATTCGGTCCTTGTTCAATCGTCACGAGAAAAAGGTACGATACTTTTATATATGTCAATTAATCTAGGGTTCAGGTTCTTGTTAGTCAAAAGGAAAATTTTTATTTTATACGTAAACCCTAATTTTAAGTAAATTTTTCACGCTTCCGCTGCGCGTGGTTTTTTTTTTCCCTACAGGTGTATGCAGGAACCGTACTGGAGGTAGAAATTTGGCACACAAGGTAATCAAGCAAGGTTTTTGCTGGCCTTCTTTGTTTTAGGATGCACAACGATGTTCAGAAAGTTGCAATGCTTGCCAAAGGATCGCCAATGATATTCGACAGCCCCCTGAACAACTTAGAAGCCTCACATCCCCATGGCCATTAGCCATGTGGGGCCTAGATTTAATTGGTCCAATGCCAGCGGGGACTGGGGGTGGAGCAAAGCATGCAATCATGGCAGTTGATTTTTTTACTAAATGGGTGGAAGCCAAAGCAATAGTTTACATCACGGAAGCAAACACCACAAACTTTGTAAAGAAAAATGTGCTCCACAAGCTTAGAATCCCCGAGCACTATTATCACTGACAACGACACTCAATTTGATAATCAAAAGTTCACGCTCAAAGAAAAGTTAGATGCCAAAATGGGCAGTTGGGTTGAAAAACTTGTGAAGTATTATGGGCTTATCGAACAATAGTAAGGACTTCTACAGAAGAAACTCTGTTTTCCTTAGCATTCAGAATTGAGGCTATCATCCCGGTAGAAACATCGTACATGTCGCCTAGCATCAGGCTATATGATGGAGATCATAATGTTGACATGTTACAAAGCTTAGATGAGTTGGAAGAAAAAAGGGAGAAATCCCGAGTACGAAATGTGGCATATCAACAAAGCGTGGCCGACACTATAATTCTCATGTTCGGATTAGGAAATTCCAGTTAGGAGTCCTGGTTATCAGGAAAGTATCGTTGAACACGAAGAGCAAATTTGCAAACTCACTAGCTACCAAATGGGAAGTTAAGGGAAAATAAAACACACGCACCGGAAGCGTGAGAAAATTTAATAAAAATTAGGGTTTACGGATAAATAAAAATTTTCTCTTTGACTAACAAGAACCTTAACCCTATATTAATTAATGTATATAAAAAGTGTCATACCATTTTCTCATGACGATTGAACAAGCGCCGAATTAAATCCGTAAAATCTTCCAATCCAATAACGAATGTGAATCACCTAGGAGTGTGGGCTCCCTTTCTTTTAATCATATACCTGAGGATGGAAACAAACAAAATCTTCTTCTTTGTTAGTTACAATAATCCTCCAAGAAGAAAACAAAAAACGCTAGATCACTTGTGAATTATTAATCAATTTGATTGAAACTCGCGTGAACATTGATTCGATATTGTACACAAAACCTTTTGATGTAAAGGCTACTAGTGTACTATCGAAAACTAAACATTCTTTCTTCATATTTCTTCTTCCCCGAATCACACACTATTTCTGGAAGATCACTATATGAATAATTTATGAATAAAAGTATAATTGTCCTGAATGAGCTTCTAGGAGATACGAGTCCACAAGAGGTTTTGCAACCAAACCCAATTGTAAGTTCCGTACCAACACAAGATCAATAATCAACCATACCTCGTCGTAGTGGGAGGGTTAGCAGACAACCCAAAAGATACATCAGTCTAGGAGAATCTGTAGAGAATCTCCTAGACGACGATGATCCCTATACGTACAAGGAAGCAATGGAAGATGTTGATTGTCGCCATTGGAAAAAGGCAATACAATCCGAAATTGAATCTATGTTCAAAAACAAAGTCTGGTCTCTTGTAGACTGGCCTAAAGGGATAAAACCCATCAGGTGCATATGGGTATACAAGAGGAATAGAGGAATGGACAGAAAGGTGGAAACCTTTAAAGCTAGATTGGTAGCTAAAGGTTATCACAGAAGAAAGGTATCGATTATGAAGAAGCATTCTCTTTGTGGCCATGCTTAAATCCATTAGGATACTCTTATCCATTGTGGCATCTCTATACATCAAGACAACTTTCCATAATGGAAGTCTCGACGAAAGCATCTACATGATGTAACAAGAAGGATTCATTGAAAAGGCCAAGAGGAAAGAGTATGCAAGTTGCAAAGATCCATACATGGATTGAAGCAAGCATCCAGAGCTTGGATTATAAGGTTCAATCAAGCCGTGAAAAGTTTTGGATTTATTCAAAACCTTGACGAACCTTATGTATACAAAAGGATTAAAGGTGTCAAGTTGGTTTTCCTAGTTCTTTACGTTGATGATATACTACTCATTGGAAACGATGTAGGTGTATTGACATCAATAAAAGAATGGTTAGTAAAACAATTTGATTGAAGTACTTAGGAGAAGCAAGTTATATTCTTGGTATCCAAGTCATAAGGGATAGAAAGAATAGAACGATTGCATTATCCCAAGCTTCATACATAGATAAAATCTTGTCTAGGTTTTTCATGCAAGATTCCAAGAAAGGTATGTTACCTTTCAGACATGGAATCAAACTTTCTAAGGAACAAGTTCCTAAGAATGAGCATGAAGAGAAATTTATGAGTAGGGTTCCATATGCATCGGCAGTTGGAAGTCTCATGTATGCAATGCTCTGCACTAGACCAGATGTTTATTTTATTGTGGGCGTAGTTAGTAGGTTTCAATCGAAACCTGGTCCTGATCACTGCACTGCAGTAAAACATATTTTTAAGTATCTTAGGAGAATGAGAGACTATATGCTTGTATACTCTTGAGGGGATTTAATTCCCGTTGGATATACAGATTCTGATTTTCAGTCTGATTCTGACTCCAGAAGATCAACATCAGGATTTGTGTTTACTATTGGATGAGGGGGAATCGTATAGAGGATTATCAATCAATCTTGTATTGTTAATTCCACCATAGAAGTCGAGTATTTAGTCGCATGCGAGGCTGTTAAGGAGGTTGTCTGTCTCTGCCAAATCTTGATTGACTTGGAAGTGGTTCCTGATGCGAATAGGCAAATCACTATCTATTGTCACAATAGTGGAGCAGTGGCTAATTCGAGAGAACCAAGAAGTCATAAGAGAGAGAAAAACACTGAATGAAAGTATCACCTTCTGAGGGATATTGTGCATAGGTGTGAAGTGACGATTACCAAGATCGCGTCAGTAGATAATCTAGTGGATCCCCTTCCAAAGGCTCTTCCACAAAAGATTTTTTTTGGCATCTAGAGAACATGGGATCGAGAGGTATGACACATTTGCTATAGAGCAAGTGGGAGATTGTTGGGATTATGCTCGATAGCAAGAGTGTAATAATGTATTTGACAATCTTTTCATATTGATAAAGTGATTTCTAGTTTAACAAATCTTATAGCATTTATAGTTTAATTATTATAATTGTCAAAGGCAAATAATCATAAGGTCAAAAGACTATGAGAAAAGAAGAATTTTTCATACATCTAGATATGTATGAGGTAGACACAATTCTTTAGTTAGTCTTGAATAATATTCACAACTTAAGATAAAAGGTTGGGCGCCTTGATCTTATCAAAGTTGTAGATTCTTTTGCTAGCATATTAATGGGATCAAATGTGTTATGATGAGTCTAAAATCATCAAAGTGATGTATCTTTGGGCAAAAGAATCTAGTGCACTGTGTGCATTGAATAGGATCACAATGAAATACTTTATCTAGAACCGTCAATGGATAAAAGTTTTCATTTGAAGACAATCAGAGAGTCTATCTCAATCCTGAAATAAATGATGGAATTATGGTTGCAAGTGTTATCATTTGAGCTATCAATGAGTACGATTATATAGCATAGTCTATCCTCGATAGTTTGGTGGTATTCATTTGTTAATCGATAGAGGACTTCATTTATAGATATGGACATCGTGGCTCCATTTATTAAATGAGAGTAGAATACCATCATATGGATATTTTGAGGTATTGGATATTAAATATTAACGTTAAGTTTTCACTGGTGTCTATTGAAACGTGGCTTCCGGACAAATCAAAATATCCAAGTTCAAAATGTGGTCGTATGAGTAAATATGGTAACTTGGAGAGCTATAGGCGGTCTATTAGCTCTTGGCAATTATTGGTATTCTTCACGTGGATACACTTTCTCCAATAAGGTTGTCTAGGGTATGAATGAGTAACATCAACTTATTTTATCTTTATTTAAGAGTTCAATTTTAGTTCTTTTGGTTCTTTAGTGGAATGAACTAAAATTAAATAGATCGGACCTAAGTGAATCATTTGTTGATTGTGATTGGGTTTTGTCGATTGGAGATTAAATCTAGATAGCCCGTCAAGATCCTCAATCTATAAGAACTTGCATGGATCACTTTAAGATCTGAAGGACTATAAAAAGAATATCCTTTTGTTCCTTTTGGATACTCTACAAATATGCATGTTTCTGAACGGGACTCCATCTTTTCTGTCTTTCCTTTTAACACGTGCGCAGGACATCCAAATATCCTTAAGTGTTGTTAACTAGGCTTTTGCTCGGTCCACAACTCATACGGTGTTTTAGGAACTGACTTAGTTGCTACATCGTTTAGGATATACATTGCGGTTTGTAAAGCATATCCCCAAAAGGAATTAGGAAGCATTGAATAACTCAACATAAAACTAACTATGTCTAAAAGAGTTCTATTTCTCCTTTCTGCCATCCCATTTTTTTGAGGTGTGCATGGTGCAGAAAACTGAGAAATTATCTCATTATCAATAAGATATTGCTGAAACTCACCAGATAGATATTCTCCACCACGATCAAAAGTCAAGATTTTTATACGTTTCTCAAGCTGATTTTCAACCTTAGCTTTAAATGCTTTGAACATTTCAAAAGCATCCGACTTATGTCTCATGAGATACACATAGCCAAATCTTGAGTGATCGTCCGTGAAAGTGATGATGTACTCATATCCACCTCTAGCTTGAATGCTAATAGGTCCACACACATCAGTGTGTATCAATCCTAAACATTCGATGGCTCTTGTGCCTTTGGTCGTAAATGACCTCTTAGTCATTTTACCTTCCAAACAAGATTCACAAGTTGGTAAATCATTAACCTTTAAGTCACTTAGAGGTCCGTTACTTACCAATCTTTTAATCTTTTTAAGGTTAGTATGACCTAGGGGCAAATGTCATAGGTAGGTTTCATCTTTTGATAATTTTACTCTTTTATGATTAGGGTCCATTGATTCCGTGTCTAACAAGTGAGAGATATTTTTAAGCAAAAATAATAAACTGTTTTCCAATGTACCTTTGCAAATAATATTGTCATTCTTACTAATAATAAAATCTTTATTAAAAATAACCGAATAACCAAATTTATTTAAACAAGAAACTGAAATTAAATTCCTCTTTAATTGAGGTACATAATAAACGTCTATTAAATCTAAATGTCCATAAGAATGTAAACTAATTCTAATATCTTCCACTGAACTAGCAGAACCAAAGTTCCATTGCCTAAACGCAAGTTGAATTCGTTCTAATTAAGCCTTCTCCTTTCCTTGAATCCCTGTAAGGAAAAATAAACATGATTAGTGGCTCCGGAGTCTATGATCCAAGAATCCGTAGAATCTGCCAAAAAACATGTTTCAAGATAATTAATATTACCTTCTTCCTTTTTGTCTTCAGACTTTGGGCAATTTCTTTTCCAATGTCCCTTTTCACCACAAAGGAAACACTTCCCTTTGATCTTGGTCACTTTCTTTGTCTCCATCTTATTAGGTCCTAGTCGCTTTTTCTTCTATTGTTTCTTGACTTTCGTACGGGTCTTAACAGTAGTAACTTTATCTATGGTAAGAATCTCTTGACCCTTTCCTTTCACAAGGATTTTTTTGGTGCTTTGAACATCTTGCATCTGGCCTTGCAAGGTGTATTCCTTATTATTCAAGGTGTAGTCCAACTTGAAATGATCAAAGGAATCCGATAGTGAGTTGACAATCACGTCAATTTTGGTCTCACCATCTATCTCAACACCATTCGGTTCAGCAATGTTGAGATGTGCTATGACTTTCATCATGTGATCTTTTACAGCCTATCCATGTTTCATCCTAAGATTCATAAAAGCAGTAACTGCCTCTCTCTTAGTCGTCCTAGACCTCATAGCAAACATCTCCTCTAGAGACATCATTATATCGGCAGCAGTCTCCATTCCTTTATGTTGTTGTTGTAACACGTCGGAGATGGTGGCCGTAATGTAACATTTAGCCATCTCATCTAAAGACTCCCACTATTGACACTCATCTCTTTGCTCCTCAGTAGATTCAGTAGTAGGAGTACGTGGTTTAGGAGTGTACAGAACGAACTTATGCTTTTCGGATTGCAATAAAAGCCCAATTTTCCTTTTCCATGTTACATAATTATCATCAATTAAAGTATTATCTTTAAGTATGTTGATTAGGGATAGGGTCATGATTTCTGAATAATAACAAAAATTATATAAGTAAATAATCATGATAAAGCACTTTCGAATATTTATCTTGAATTAAATAAAATAATTCTATCGTAAAAAATCAACGGTGATCCAACACCCATAAATGTCACGCCTCCTTTGAGAGTTCGCAACATTTACTAATTGGACTAGGTCCCACCTAATTGTTAACATAACAACCAACGTTTTCAATTTTAGCCTTGCAATTTTATTAACAAGAACTCTTGGGAGGATATTAATAAAATTACATTGAGTGTATTACCAAGTTATCGACCTTCAATATAAACCCTCACGAATATCCCTCTTTTGGGAGTAGATATCGTTTGGGATAATTGTCTAGTCTATCCTTGTAATGAAGTATCTTGCTAAATTCTATTCATGAATACCTCTTGGGAGGTTATTACACAAAACATATAGCTCAACTAAACTTGGAGGTCGTAGGTGTTCCAAAACACCTTCTCCCACTCAATTATTTAAGGCATGTGATCGAATTCCAAATAATGATTTACCAAGTTATCTAGATGTCAATTTAGATACCTAAACCATTCTATGCATGTTCATACCGAAAAAGATATATGAGTGGAACTCCTATTCTATATGACATGACATGTTATAAAACAATGATAAACATTGCAATATTTACAACAAATATAAATAGCTTCAATTTTGGTCCATCCTAGAAATGCAAGTAAATTACATGTCTTGGAATACAAAAAACTCCTTTCTTGGCAAACAAGTCTTCGCGCGATCTTCATCGTCCGGACTCTCTCGGCTGCCTCTCATGGGCATACGCACCCTTGACCCTTACCCATGGGCGTGCGCATGCCACAAACCCATAAAGGGCTGCCATGTGCAGCCCATGGCTTCCATAGGGCTGCCATGCGCAGCCCATGCCACAACAAACATGGTTGTATGCTCTTTGCACCCACGTTCGTTGCTACGGCTCGAACGGTCTCAAACTTGTTTCGGTTGCTTCCAATTCTTTAAACCTTCGAGCCTTCGAAACTTGAGTGTATTATAGAAGAATTATAAATAAAAATACTGCAGTTTTTTATTATTATTATTATTACAACAACAACAACAAAATTAACAACTACCAAGAAGGAAATTATGGTGATGATAGACCACCCTTCTTGTTACAATCCCAAAACAAAATTACATTGAAATTCTATGACCAAAATTGAGCAATAACAAACCACATATAAAACATATATATATCCATACATTCCAATGTAAATATATTTGTGAATATCTAGAGTGTCATCTCTTTCTAAAACATGCATATATACAATAAAAAGAAAAAGATTCATGTACACATACATCAATTAATCAAGGGTACAACCAGGATCTGATACCAATTGAAGGGAAAATAAAACACACATAGCGGAAGCATGAGAAAATTTAATAAAAATTAGCGTTTGCATATAAATAAAAAATTTCCCTTTAACTAACAAGAACCTTAACTCTAGATTAATTGATGTATATAAAAAGTGTCATACCTTTTTCTCGTGACGATTGAACAATCGCCAAATTGAATTTGCAAGATCTTCTAATCCAATCACGAACGCGAATCACCTAGAAGTGTGGGCTCCCTTTCTTTAAATCGTATACATGAGGATGGAAACAAACAAAATCTTCTTCTTTGTTAGTTACAATAATCCTCCAATAAGAAAACAAAGAACGTTAGATCACTTGTGAATTATCAATAAATTTGATTGAAACTCGCGTGAACATTGATTCGATGTTGTACACAAAACCTTTTGATGTAAAGGCTACCAGTGTCCTATCGAAAACTAAACATTCTTTCTTCCTATTTCTTCTTTCCCGAATCACACACTATTTCTTAGAGTTGATCGAATTTTGTCTAGAGTAAAATCAGATTTTTCTACCTTAAAATTCCTAGGATGGCCGAATTCTTCTCTTAGAAAAATCGGGCTAGCCGAAATCTCTCTATGAAATTGCTTAGGCTGGACGAAATTAACATATATATATATATATATATATGATCATAAATCCTCTCCTAAAAAGTATTTACTTGGTTGGCTAGAATCCTTTCCTTAGGTAGATTTATTTGATAGTTAATAATTCTTATCGAAAAGGAATTCTATCCTCATATATATATATATGGGCTGACCAAAATTTCATTGGATATAGATTAGGATCACAAATCCTTTCCTAAGAAGGATTTACTTGGTTGTTAAGAATCCTTTCCTTATGTGGATTTACTTGGTGGTTAAGAATCCTTTTCTAAAAGGAATTCTATCCTACACCAAGACTCTTAATCCAACTCAATAGTATATTTGTAACCATACTAAAGACTTCCTAATTTGATTAGATAAATAATTCCTTTTATTTATCTACTTTTCAAATATAGTCTTTAATATTCATTATACTACTAACAATAATATAATTTTAAGAGACCATCTCCTACTGGGAAAAAGATTTTGATTTTTAATTAAATAATTAATTAATCAAAAAATTAATTAATTTCCATTTAGTTAAATAATAAAATAATATAATATAATTAAGCTATTCTAAATTGCCTTGCATATATATGGGCCAATATATGGGCCAATATATTATTTTCTTACTTTATTAAATCAATTTGACCTTTATAAAAAATCAACATGTGAACTAAACCCATTCTTACAAAAATAAACAAGTCCACATGCCTCAATACAATTCTAGATGAACCCTAAATTGGTCCAGTAGAATATATCAAGTGATCCATGCAAGTTCATATGGATTAGGGATCTTAGCGGGCTATCTATATTTAAGCTCCAATAGACACAACTCAATCACAATCAACAAATGATTCACTTAGGTCCGATCTATTTATTTTTTAGTTCATTCCACTAAAGAACTAAAATTGAATTCTTAAATAAAGATAGAATAAGTTGATGTTACTCATTCATACCCTAGACAACCTTATTGGAGAAAGTGTATCCTCGTGAAGAATATCAGTAATCACCAAGAGCTCATAGACCACCTATAGCTCTCCAAGTTACCATATTTACTCATATGACCACATTTTGAACTTGGATATTTTGACTTGTCAGGAAGCAATGTTTCAATAAACACTTTTGAAAACTTAACGTTAAGATTTAATATCCAATACCTCAAAACATCCATATGATGGTATTATACTCTCATTTAATAAATGGAGCCACGATGTCCATATCTATAAATGAAGTCCTCTATCGATTAACAAAAGAATACCACCAAACTATCGAGGATAGAATTTGCTATATAATCGTACTCATTGATAGCTCAAATGATAACACTTGCAACCATAAGTCCATCATTTATCTCAAGATTGAGATAGACTCTCCGATTGTCTTCAAATGAAAACTTTTATCCATTGACGGTTCTAGATAAAGTATTTCATTGTGATCCTATTCAATGCACACAGTGCACTAGATTCTTTTACCAAAAGACACCTCACTTTGATGATTTTAGACTCATCATAACACAATTGCAAAGAAGCCAAAATCTAAGTAAAGAAGCCGAAATCAATCATCTTCTTCTCATCAAATAGATAGGACCTGTTTTTTTTCTCCAAAGTACACGCAACCGCCCGAGCAAGGTTACTTAACTCGGTATCAGTGAAAACAGGCCGTGACTGGTTCTAACGAGAGGGAGAGCAAAAGAAACGAGGAACCTTTAATACTTCCTGTTTTTCCTTGGTTGAGAACTCGATCTCATGTCCCCAATTTCCTCCAGTGAAAAACCAGTTGTTTTTCCAGTACTTGTTTGAGGTAGGGAAACCCCAAACAAAACCTTTCTTCTTGACGTCCGAGGAAATATCGACTCTTCGGTTCACCTTTGCCCCCTCGGGGAATCCAGTTATCTGGTTGGCTGGCTGGATAGAAGAAAGAAAGTCCCAGTCTGATCAGATTACCTTAAAGTATAAAAATGTCTAATTTCACGATGAGAGGGCGGTGGCAAGTTCTTCCTGCTCCACATATGCCACATACACATCAGGATCCTGTAGCTATTCGGGGCTAACTGGGCCGGAGCGATCCTCGCCTTAGTAAGGAAACAAGCAATAAAAGGCTGGAGGGGAAGAGTCACACCGCAACTAAGCATGGATCGGTAAACTACCACCATGCCCGGAGGAAGGTTCCACGGAGTCCTATTACCGGTGGGAACCATTAAAACTGAGTCGTCCAGATCAAATCGAGCAAGATATTTTTCGATCTCTGCTTCCCCGGCCACGTTCGGTTCGGCATCATACGCACTCAGAAAATCAAGAGAAAAGAGGATTCGAGAGACCCGATGCTCTTCTTCAACATCGTTCTCGTTAATTATTTACCTCCCAATTTGAATGTCGCTCGAACCATGTTTGTGAACCGTACGATTATTTTGATGCTTCCCTATCCTAGATCGTAAAGAAACCATGTGACGTTCAGAAACGGAAGACTTAGAGCTAAAAGATTCAGAACTATAGGCTAAAATGAACATCAGGATAAAACCCGGAAACATCAGCATTTAGAAAGTAAGGTTGATCAAGAGGTGTTTCCCCCAATAATCTATGAATAAAAGAAACCAATTGAAAATCTCCGTGCTCAAGCACATTGAAAGATATAACAAAATGGCGATGTCGTGAAACAGGATCCATGAAAACTGACCATAAAAGCAGACGCAGAGGGATAGGAAAAAGCTTCAGTGGAGAACTTAGATGAATCTGTATGAGAGAGCATGGGTTTTTTATCTTTATTTTTCTATGAAAATGAACGATAAGAACAACCTCTTTCAGTTTAAATAAATCACTCAACAATCGAAAGACGCGATACCCTAGGGGTTTAGAGAAACAGGAAAAAATCAAAAGAAAATAAGGAACACTTGGTGACGTAGGCGGTGTATCTGTTAGTCCATGAGTCTCGTCTCATAAATGCTATCTGAAAAACCAAGCGACTAAAGGAAACGTGTCTTCGAAAGAACAGATCAGGTCGTTAAGATTTCAAAACGTCACAATCATTGGGATTTTACGTGAAAAGACAAATCGCGCATATATGGTTGCCATTAAGACACGTCATTAATACAGTGAATTGTTTAGGGATTATTATTCATGAATTAATGAGAAATTAAGAAAGAAAAGACAAAAGGCTAGTCAGAATTCAAAGCAATTAAAATATTTCCGCCAAAATAATTCTACTCGACAAAAATATTTTAAAGGGGTATCGTTATATGTATATCTTATTAAGTGTACACGTCACCGACAGGTTAGGCAATCCCTTAAAAAGATTGTCAGATGGGCATCCGAGCTGGCAACTAGAAGACACCATCCAAGACATCGCTAAGGAATAAGAACCCGAGTAAGTCTAAACACGGGTACTCGGCACATTATGTTCTACTCGGGATAGCACAAGAAACTCGATTAAAGAAGTCCAGCATACGATTCACAAACGTGAGTAATCCCGATAATCATACTCCAATACGCAAAACATTCGTATCAAAATGAGTTTCTAGAAGGATAAAACACCAAACAGGAAACAAATCCCAAATCAGGCAACAACTCTACTATTCTAGAAGATAAAGAAATAAGTCCTAAACGGACTATGCCACTAGAATCCCATTAATATTCAAACTCGATCTTCACAAGGACTCTGAAACAGGAAAGAAGATAAAGACGACTTCAACAAGCAACCAGTCATAATTAAAATATAATTCATTTTCCTTACTTGTACAACAAGGACTAGGGTTATATGCACATAAATATAGGCCCATAATCTCATTCTAAAATATAGAGAACGACATAGAGAGACAGATTCAAAAAGTAATCACTGCAAGAGAGAGGCAAGAGAGATCGAGTGGTGTAATTCTTTGTTTAAATAGTTGATTTGGCTTGGTTGTGCATTCAACCACCCGTGGATGTTTCTCCGATCATCGGAGTCCTACCACATAAAATTGTGTCATTATAACTTCAATTGCATTATCCAGTCAAAGTTGATATGACCAAGCCTTAGATGCTAGAGATACGTGTCATTATCTGGAGAAATTTTATATCGTTTAGTTTTTGGTTTTTCAGCCTTAAACATTTCGATGTTGAGCAGTGTAGTATGTATTAACTGTCTTATCACATACAAATTGTTTTCATTAATTCTTGAACAAATATTCAGGCCATTCTTTTCATTAATAACAGACTTATTATTAAAAGAAATAAAATATTTTTGTTCTAACAACTTAGAAATGGAAATCAAATTCCGTATAAATCCAAGAATATAAAATACATTGTCCAACAATATATAATGATTACAAAAATGTAATCTAATTACGCTCACTGCTCGTGCTGACACGACATCCCCTGATCCCACATGCATGGAGAATGCTCCCTCCTCTCCTCTAGTTATGTCCAAAAATCAGTCCATTGCAAAGAAGAACAAACATGGTTAATGGCCCCCAAATTTCTTGTTTTGGGCTTTCTTGGGTTTGAGCTTACCCTTCGCCTTCCCAGCAAACCACTTCTTATTATTGGAGGAAGACGGTTCGCAACACTTGCATCACCGGTCTTTCCCTTACAGTCCTTAGTCAAGGACTCAAAGGTAGCAAGCTCAATGAGCAACTGTGTAATACTGAACTTTAACTTGTTCATCCCATAGTTGCTCTTAAACTCATCGAAACTCTTCGGAAGAGTCGTCAGTATGATGATCACTTGACTGGGTTCGTTAATGGCCCCGCCATTGACTTCTTCCGTGTTGAAGTAAGACATCATGCTTAGGACATATTTCCGAACTGACGTATCTTTCATCATGCAAGCGAGCATAGCGGAACGAACAGCTTCGTGTCGCTTTTGCTCGGAGGTCTGCCCGAATATAGCTTGCAATGACTATTAATTCAAATGCTAAAGTCATTTCTCTGTGCTTTGTGACAAGAACGTCTGTCATAGAATCCAACAGATATGTTCGGGCCTTCTCATTAAATGAGACCCATCGCTGGTATGCCTCACGAACAGTTCGTGTGGCACTGGCAGCATGCGCTAGAGGACATTCCTTCGTAAGCACAAACTTGAGGTCTTTGGTGACCAATATTGCATTAAACATGATGCATGCACTTGGTGTAGTTATCACTATTTAATTTGTCGTTTGTGAGAATTTGAAGTAAGACAAAAGACATTATTGCTCAAATAAATAAAACATTCATTCTGTCATTTATTTATAACAAGTACGAGTGCTTTGGCGCAAATTTAAACATGATGCATGCTCATGTTTAACGAACTAGAAATACCCTAAAACTAGTTTACCACGACAATCCAACATATCACAAAGAAGTGTCACCTTAGGGTCGGTCAAGTCTTTGCATGTTGGACCGAGACATTCTCAATCAAATGATATTCTATAATAACTCCTATTCCATATCATTCAACCACTGTTTATTCGATCAGGTTTTTAATTAACAAACTTAATCAAAACTTTCATGAGTATAACTCACCATTTCAGATCTCACGAGCTTAACTCGAGAATTGTCGCCTTAAGGTCGGTCAATCCCGAAATACCCTCAGAAATCCTATTCGTTAGGAAGTCAACCTTGGTATTGACCTTTGTGGAAACCCTCCTTAGGTAGGACGAAAGCAAAGCCGTCACGAGGTCCCACTCGGATCACACAGTGTTGAACTAATGATGGAGACCGCGGGATATATATATCATATATCCCTCTCCCACTCACTATTTTAAAAATAAGGTTTTCTATTAACCGTTAATGCACTTAGGCTCTACAGGATTAAACGACCAACTTTAATCAAGTTATCTAGCGCATTAACTAATTAGAAACAAATTCTAATTAACTAATAAATTATTAATGATTTTCAACAATTAAAAATCTAATCTATTAGTGAATAATCTAAGCCTTTGTAAACTTTTAACTAAGGTCAGATTATTATGATAGTGTTTACCAAGTTTTAACTATTAAAACTCTAACACTTTATTCGGCACATTTATTATTAGGTTATTAATCATATTAGTCCTAATTACAATAAATGACCCTATTAATCAAACTTATTAAATTTTTTAATAACTAGATTAATATTAATGAGAATTACCAAGTTTTCTAACCATTAAAAAACTATTCTCATTATTCATAGCCATTTATGTATATTTCCCATTTTAATCACATTCAAAAAAAAATGCATAAAATATCAGGCTATGATGCATGTATGACACATCAAATATATCTGTGTAGGCACATCTAATTTAAGTGACATACGTATGCATGGCAATGCTTTTATCATCACATAATATAAAGCATATATGAATTGAATGAGTAATGTGGATTATTTAACCTAAAAATAATTAGAATCTAAAATTACAAAAATACCCCCAAGGCATTCCTTGGTCTTTTTGTAACTTCAAATATCTTCTTGTCTCTTCAAGTCACTTTGATTCATCTCATGAATCCGAAATGGAAAATCTGCACGGAATGAACTAGGCAACACTTGCCAATGGAACCATACAAGACATTGTGAACAGTACCGTGAACATTACCCTCATGAATAGTACGATGAACAGTGCCCGGTGAACAGTGCCCGGTGAACAGTGCCGTCGTCAAGTGTGTTTCCAGTTATTCGTTTACAGGTTACAATTATATTTATTTACAATACAATAACAGTAATATATATATATATATATGCAACCCATAAACTCTAAATCTATAGTACCATATAATTAAAGATCAATCATGTTTTTATAAATTAAAAAAAAAAAAAATATACATACAAAAACATCATATCAATTGTAGGAACCGAGTTCATCGGTCACGTAGCAGAAGTAAGGTTTTAAAATTTTTATACAGATCATAATCTGTAACTGGGACCAGTCAACTTGTGATCGTAATAATTTTTGGAACTCATACATACAATATGTATACACAGGAAATTGTAATTCATATAACCAGAAGAAGAAAATCTTACCAACGTTTGGAGGCTCCTTCACTTTACGATATGCTCTTGTCTGAACCACTCGATCTTCCTTACTATGTACCGGAACTAGTAACTGCATGTGGACGCGTCAAGGTCTCAGAAACTTGAATGGAGGATACAGAGAGGATGAAGAAGAAGCAATTTCTTCCTCTTGAAAAACCCACTAGAACCATTCTAGAAGTTTATATATATATATATATATATATATATACATATATATATATATATATATATATATATATTATTGTTCTATTTTGCATTAACAGTGCAGGACCATTTAAAAATCGTGCACACACAAACTTAATCTCTCTTTTTATACAAACGCACATTTGCACATCTAATATACATTGATGCCTTGTTTTTTTTTAATAGCATGCAACACTTGCACCTCTCATCTTATGTTATCGTTGATATCAGGTGTGGTGTTGTTTCACGTGAACCACTTATTTGTATCTAATACAAACAATGATAAGTGCTATGTTGATTATCTATTATCTTATATCAATATTTAAAACATATAAATCATATTTACATATTTATATTTTGACAAAAATAATCAATTTCAATCTTTTAAGATATCTCATATCTTTAAAGATATTAATCAATTTGCTTTGAATTCAAACTCTTTGAATTCAAACTCTTTAAATTTAAAATTAAATATCTAATTTAATAAAAACAAAATAATCAAATGAACTTATCATTAAAAATTAAATATCAATTAACACCCTCCAACTAATGATTAATTACATAATTAAATAATATAATTATTTAATTAACCTAATTATTATCATTCATTAATTAAATAATCTCATTATTCAATTAATTCCCGAATAAATACGTGTCACTTTCGCTACACAATTAATTAGACAATCCAATTAATTAACTGTGACCCTTGTTACCTGAATCGATCGGGCTAGCAAGGGGATCTAATAGACCTACAGTATTTTGAGCTACAATAATCCTCGGAATCGTAAACTCTTTAACAAATATTCCTTAATTATTAACTCCGGTATTATTCCACTAAAAACCCGAAGCTACACTCTCTCAACTGTAGACGCTTTTACACAGACCGATACAACTCGGTGTTCATCGATATAGCTATTACACATGGTGTGATCCTCCACAATAGTTCATAATTTGAGCTAGGTCATAATGCCCGTTATACCCCTTTAATTACATATATCCTTTAAGTACCGTTTATTCTCTAATGAACAATAAAACCAATTTCCTCACTGAATTAGGAAATCGCTCATATTGTCCAAGCCCTGAATCAACCCTTAAGGGAACTACCATCTACTTCTCACAAGAAAGAGTGGATTCCACTGTTGTGTACAAACCTTCCCAGCCACAAGCCAAACCGCAATCCCAACATACAAAGTATATTGATCAAGAAATGCATTCGACCTCACCCATGGTATATCAAAGACTATGATCTAATCTAAAGGAGTCCATAAGACACTCAGGATTAAGATCATCCACATATAGCCATCATTAGTTGATATATATGAATCTCATCGGTAAACAGATATTAGTGTGAGATTCATATATATCAGGGCCCAGTCCTATATGATCACATCATACAAGGTGCCTCAATTCCCATATCTCATATGAATGATTTAGGATAGAATCACTGTACATTATGGAATGGACCGCAGCTATAGATTAACCACAAACAAAGTACCCAGCTTTATTTGCTATCTATGGAATCTTTAGATTGCATGTCTCTTACTGTATTCATCTGTATATGACACTCATATACACAGTTCGAGATTACATCTGACAATTTGGATGTTAAATATATAAACAAGTTACAAAATAAACTATACAATAAGAATGAATTAAACTTTTCCTTTTATTTATTTCATAAATCCATTTATAAATTACATCTTTAGGGTATAAATCCCAACAATCTCCCATTTGCACTAAAGCATGTGAGACATATTTTGTAACCCTAGACCATCTAGGTAACCCGAAAACACTTTAGCCGGTAAGGTGTTCATAAATGGATCAGCATGATTGTCTTGTGAGGCTATCTTGGTGACGATCACATCTCATTTCTACATTATCTCTCTAATGAGATGATACTTTCTCTCTATATGTTTTCCTCTCTTATGGCTTCTTGGTTCTTTGGAATTAGCCACAACACCACTGATATCACAATAAAGTGTGATGGGCTTAACCAGATCTAGAACAACTTCTAAATCACTCAAGAACTTACAGAGCCAAACCGCCTCTTTAGTAGCTTCACAAGCGGCTACATATTCAGCTTTCATGGTGGAGTCAGCAATGCAAGATTGCTTGATACTTCTCCACATAATGGCTCCACCACCCAGGGTGAGTACTGATCTTGACGTGGATTTCCTAGAATCCCTGTCTGACTAAAAATCAGAATCCGTGTATCCTAACGGGATCAAATTACATCTTTAGGGCATAAACCCCAACAATCAGAGATAATCAGATGAGGTTCCCAATCACTAAGACGATGGAAGTTTCTAGGATTCATGGTCTGTGGGAGGGGCATTGAAGTGGATACCGAAAAGATCAGAGCCATCTTGGACCTAGAATCCCCCAGCTCCCTCAAGCAGGTACAGATATTAACTCATCGAGTAGCAGTGCTCAATCGTTTCATATCGCAATCTACCGACAAGTGCCTCTTCTTTAACTCAATTAATCTAGGAAAAAACTTGAAGTAGGACCAAGACAGTGAACAGACCTTCTAGGCATTAAAGAAGTATCTAGCTAGCACGTTGCTGCTAGTTAAGTTGGAACCTGGAGAAGAGCTACGGATCTACCTAGCTATGTCTGAGACAATAGTGAGTGAAGCATTGGTTAAAGATGAGGTTCAGCGTCCTATCTACTACATGAGCCACGCCTTGACCAAGCCAAAGAAAAACTACACTCTCTTGGAGAAACTCGCTTTCACCTTAGTGACCTCGACAAGGAAGCTCGGTCCTTATTTCTGGGCAAATACCATTACGGTAGTAACCGATCAACCTCTCTGCATGTTCTTATAAAGGCCTGACATATCTGGAAGGTTAGTACTCTGGGCTCTCGAACTCACCCAGTTTGACATTAGGTACAAGGTGAGGACTACCATCAAGGCCAAGAAGCTAGTAGATTTGTGACTGAGATCTCAGTCCTTCCTAATCCTGGTACCACTGTAAACCTGGACTCAATCCCTCAGAAATGTCAAGAGCTCAGGGACTGGCTAGCTAACCAGGAAGCCTGGATCCTCTATACTGATAGATCATCTATCCAAGTAGGTAGTGGAGCAGGTATCGTCCTAATTTATCCAGAAAAGATGGAATGATGTCATTGCTTCAGGTTTGAGTTTATGACCACCAACAACGAAGCAGAATATGAGGCCCTCCTAGTTGGGACGAGAGCAGTTGTTCAACTGGGAGCTAACTACCTCCACGTGAAAAGAGATTCTCAGTTCATCGTCAACCAGGTCATCGGGCTATACCTGGCGAAGGGCAATAATATGACTGCTTACCTCAGAATGGTCCAACAGCTCAAGGCCCAGTTTAAGGGGTTCAAGGTAAAACAGATCCCTCGCTAAGAGAATCATCGAGCGGACATCTTAGCCAAGATAGCAGCTAATGGGGGCAGACCCTACTTAAAGGTGTACCTCTCTAGATAATCTCCCAATCCAACATAGCGGCATGCCAAAAAGTAAGCCCGGTTGATCGTCACCCCTACTAAATGGACCCGATAGTTGCTTACCTCAAAGAAGGAAAGCTCCCATAGGAACTAGAGCAAGCTCAAAAACTCAAAAGAACCTCAGTTTGTTACTGCCTAGTGGATGGGTACCTATACCGTAGAGGAAGATCTCTTCCCCTACTCCGATGATTACATCCTGATGAAGATAGTTGGGCACTTAAGGAGGTTCGGTCGGGCGAGTGTGGGAACCATACCGGAGAAGAATCACTGGCATATCAGGTGCTCAGCATATGTTACTATTGGCCAACCATGCATCATGATGCGAGGTGATTTGTACAATCATATGAACCTTTCCAAAGGACATCTAATCTGAGCCATCAACCTCCAGAGCGTCTCTCATCAATCAACTCACCTTACCCTTTTGTTGTTTGGGGAGTCGACTTGATCGAATCACTCCCCACTGCTCCTACCCAATCTAAGAACGCAATAAGTGGAAGCTGAACCACTCTCCAAGATAACTGAGGAGAACACCACCAAATTTATTAAGAAAAGTGTTGTCTATAGATTTGGTACCCCGATTGCCATCATTACTGATCTAGGCAAGTAGTTCGACAACGCGCGGTTCAGGTATTTTTATGAAGACCTAGGTATCAACCTCCATTTTGCATCGGTAGCTCATCCCCAAACCAATGGCCTGGTAGAAGCTACGAACAAAACTATTAAAAAGCTCCTAAAGAAAAAACTACAGTAAAAAAAAGGTAAGTGGGCAGAAGAGCTTCCCGATGTACTTTGGGCCTACTGGACCACCAGAAGAATCGCGACCGGAGCAATACCATACTCCTTAGCGTTCGGGATAGAGGTAGTCCTACCAATCGAGCACAAGCTGACCTTGTTCCGGGTTCAACAATTCGAGCCAGAAAGCAACAAGGTCAAGCTAAGGGCTAAGCTAGACCTCCTAAAGGAAAGTCAAGATAAGGTGGCAGGAAAAGTTACAGTCTATCAGAGCTGAATCGCGGGGTACTTCAACAAGAAGGTTAGAGCTCGCAGTTTCAATGAAGGAGACCTGGTACTCCGGAAAGTGGCCTAGAACATAATAACCCAGTCTGATGGGGTTCTGGGCCTAACTGGGAAGGCCCTTACCTGGTAAAGGTAGTGGTCCGAAGCGGAGCTTACAAGCTTGAGGACATGGATGGGCGTCCTGTCGACCACACCTGGAACGCGGACCATTTGAAGAAGTTTTATCCATAAAAGACTAGGGACTCCTAGGTCGACCGTTTCTACCTTGAATCAGTATCGGTACTAGCATTTCGTGAACGTTTTGTACAACCATTTAATTATCAATAAAATCTCCATTTGTTACTCTATCTCCACTTGTGTATGTTTTCACCACGGGATTTTATCATGATCGCCATGAACCGGGAAATGCCATATAGCCACCCCGATACCTTAGTCGGGTACCACCCCCTGCTAACAATGGTCGGAGCATAAGTGCATAGTTGCCTATTAGATCGTGAGACCAGGGATTGGTCGGGGAAGCCCCCTCACCACCTCTGATGCCTTGGCCGGGCACCACCACCCCCCCCCCCCAAGAAAGGTCTGAACATAAGTGCATAATCGCTAACTAGATCATAATACCAGGATAACCGAATGATAATCCTGACGCCTTCGTCAGTCTACAAGTGCATAGTTGCCTGTTATATCGAAATCACCATAGTGAGGTACCTCTCTAGTACAGGGACGAAGGGTACCTAGATTAGTTCGACCAGGTTTTTCACATAAGTGTCACAATTCCAAATATGTGAATGCCTGATATTTTGATTATCCCAAAAAGTATAGTCAATTTTTAAAAGATCCCACTAGGATCAACTCGACTAAGTACCACGGATGCTTGGTACCAGTCACTTATTACTCCAGTTTATTCATAACACATTTTTCAAGTTTTTTGTGTTATCGGGATCGGTTGCATCAGGTGAACACTGGGGACTTGGTCAAGGAATGGTATACACCTCAACCATGGTACCGTCTGGGCATTGAAGTACCATATATAGGAAGAGGTCCCTGGTATCCAAGCTTTTACGATAAGCAATTTTGCCAAAGTCTTGACGTAAAAATAGTCCAAGCTATAATAACGGCCTTGCCTAGGAACCAGGGAACCCCGCAAATAGGGGCTCTGTGTACCGGGGCTAGCAGAATTAGATTCTGACTAAGTGTCTAGAGCTGAATACAATCACCTACTTTACTTGACTTTTTGTACTTGGCAGGTTTTTATGGTTTTCCTTACCAGATTTTATTATGTCAAGTATAAGATCAAGAGATAAAGCAGGACGCATTCAACCAAGATAAAGATCAACTAGATATTGGAATGAAGAAAGCAGAAGTCATCAATCATACCATTCAGGTAGCCCATCCCCTCTTGTAGGCTACATCAAGACAATCAGGGAGCCCAACCACCATTTTCGGGCTACAGAGTTATTAGAAAAGGACAATGGGAATTGTTAAGTCTGGTTCATGGTCAAGCAAGGTGCTCACCCTTAATTCCGGGCAACAATAACAGAGATTGATAATCAAAAGGTTGGATCACTCATCAGCTCTCCCCTAGTGGCCTTCTTCCACTGCTCTATCTCATGGAGTTTGCTCATTCATCTTCACTTACGTAATTTCATCAAGAATCTCAGCTGGGACTAGATTGGTCTGAAGAGCCACTGTAGCCTCAATCTCAGCTCGCCCCACTACTTTCATTGCTCCATGAAGATCCTCATCTGCTCCTTTGGTAGCAGATTGGGTCTCTACTACCCCTTCAAGAGCAGGTTGACCCCTACTGCCTCGATTTGGCAAGGTAAAGTAGCTTCAACCTCTATCAACTCTTGTTCAGCAGGGATTTCCTCTACCATCTTGGCAGGCAAAGTCAGGACCCCTTTCTCAACCTGAGAAATAGTTTCAACTGGGGATCTGGTGGGAGGACTCATACCAGTAGCCCCCCTGCCTGATAGAAGGGAGGAGATGGGTTGCAGGTCATCATCATCTACCTATTCATCGACTTCAGCATCACGAGAAGGACCAGTTCCATCACCAGTTGGGGCTAACATCTTCTGGCTTTTTCCAAAATCTCTTTCCTATTCCAATTCATGATAATGGCCAGATCAAAAGGAAAAGGTAGAGCCTGAGCAGTATGAAACGCTGCATAGAAATAGCCATCCCTAAAATAAGAGTCAACCTCAGCTTCCAAGCTCGCCACCCTGTCGCGCAAAGCATAGATCTCTCATTCTAGCTCCCAGACCTTGTCTTTCAGGAGGTCCCTCTCCAAGGAACAACACTTCGACCGGAGGACCTAGGTATCAAATGCGTGTTTGTTTCGTTCCGCACAACCTTGGGCGTTCTCAAAGGATATGATGGTCTTGTCCAAGGCCTGGCTCAAGCCTTAGTTATCAGCCTACAGTTGAGCGTGCTCAGTCTGGACCTTCTCAAGCTTAGCTTCAGCGTCTTCAGCACTCCTTTTCATTGAAGTCATCAGGAAGCTCACCGTGACATTATATGTAAAAGTCTGCAAGTCACAGAAATCAAGTTAGTTATCATCCAAATACGAGAAGGTGTAGGATAAAATAGAGTGAAGCAAAATATCCCTTTACCTCAGCTTTGAGAGCGAAGCCCTTGGAAAACAGGATGTCAGAAGGCATCAAGGTCAGGGGACTCAAGCTCCCACAAGGACAAGCCAAGATGAACTGGTCCAAGACTTTATTGTGACCGGTAATCATCAGTCGAGATCGAGTTCGATCTTGAGGAACCATAACAATAATGGCAGCAGCGGTTTCTAAACCTCATCCTGCCTTAGGAGGCACTGAAGCAGGCGGGGGAGGTAGAACAGCAGCAGGGACAATGGTAAAGGTAGAAACAGCAGCAGTAGAACTAGTAGTAGTAGAAGAAGAAGCAACAGTAGTAGCGGAAGCAGGAGTAGTAAAACCCTGACCTCTCACCCTGGTCAACCGGGATGCGAATACATCCATTTGAGATGTGGGACAGGAAGGAGAGAAGAGAGGTACCCTAGGAATACCAGCAGGGATATGCCCACCGCCTCTCGCTGTGACAGGAGGAGAGGAGTCCTAGCAGTTTGGGCGATGGGAGACCTAGGTAGGGTAGGAACAAGATGAGGAAGGGAATCTTCTAGCGGTCCAGTCTTTCTCTGGACCAGTAATGGGACAGCAGAAACTGTAAAAAATAGTAAAGAGTTAGAATACACCAACGACAAGCAGGAAACACGCATCAACAGAAACAAAGAGGCTTATCGTACCTGGGGAAGCGGCAGAGATGCGCAGGTAACGGTTCACCCTACTTGGATTATAAGCATCCGAGGTAGGATACTCCAGGTTGACATACTTACGGTCAACAATAGCCTTCAAGATCACCCTGGATACAGCAGGCAGAGAAGTTTTCCCCCTGACCAGCTTGTCATTAAACTGGGTAGGGACTTGGAACTCCGTCCCCTCAATGTAGACGAAGCTCCCCTAGTCTCCACTAACCACTACCCATTCCTCTCTTCAAGAGGCGTCTTTCTTGGTATCATCTGGTACGATGAACTTCAAGTTGTTCTTCGCCCAAGTGTAGAATTGTCCCTTGGGACCAGGAGTCAGAGCAGTAATCTGGAAAATGAACCACAGCACATCTAATCTCGGTTCCCTATTAACATTTTTCATCTCGCACTGCTACTTCCACAGAACGATAAAACCCACCAAGTGCATCCAAAACCCTAGTGTCAATTAGAATGGAGCAGACTGAAGGGCGTAAAGCGCCCTGAGGAGGTATGGATGAAGAGGCAACCTCACCCCGCTTTTGAAAGTAGCGGTATGAATATGAAGCAGGCTGGAGGGAGGACTGTACACGTCATGCCTCCTATTGGGAATGGCGATTGTAATGCTACCAGTGACGGAACCGTGATTAAGGAGGAAAGATTTTTGGCAGGATATGCCTAGAAACACAGGTATCGCCGAAACTTTTTCGTTGTTTCAAACGGGTACGTATTCGGTATTCCTCGCTTGACACTTAGACGTTGCATTTAATGAGAATATTTCTTCTCAGATTCTGGTAACCGATTTTAGAACAGAAAATTTCCCAACCGAAACAGACAATCTGACTCCAACCCCAAGTTAACCACCGGTGTTCAAGTTAGAGGGGAATTCTGTTAATAGCTAATTTTGGCAAGGGCTCAAACAGAAATTTTCTACCTAGTTGGCACCTAATAAAAAGCACCTCCTAATACCAGGTAGGAATGGAACGCTAGGATCCACCTCGAAAGTGCCTGGTCCCACATGACCAAGGTACCTTAGCCTTATTATTAAAGCGAGGTAAGACCCTACCACTTCTATCAAGTGTCCAACTGATACCCAGATACCTCAAAACTAACCCACCGCCCCGTCGAGGTATGTGTCATGCCTTTCTAGCGAGAAGGAAGATCGTAAATCTTCAACGAGATTGACCAAGCACCTCACCACCGGAACGGTACCCCGAGGTACCTCGCCATCGCGATCAATCAAGTGCCACGTTATCAGGATGGTACCTTAGGGTACCTCACTAGCAAACTTATACCTAGAGGTACCTTACCATCGGGGTGATCAAACACCACATCACCAGGTCGATACTTCGAGGTATCGTGCCATTAACAGAAATCAAAATTATTCTCCAAATCATAAACAAGCTCCTCCACGTACGCACGACCATAATAAAATAGTCCGAAAATGAAACAACAACTCCAGAACCTTAAGAGCTATCCTTAAATTCTGCAATCAGCATTATGCCTAGTCATTACCATTGTCAATTGTGTCCACTTATCGATAGATACGAATTCGCCACCTCCAGCTTGGTAGAGAGAAATGAGAGGTTGGCTGTTTCCATATATGTCACTGTATTCATCCTGAATCTTCAATAAAATAACATCATTTAGTTCGTTATCATTCATTTCCTACATTTCATCCATTCTTACACATGTAACCGGTACCGAAGGTACCTACCTCGACCGTGATCTACCTAGGTTTACGGTCATGAGGGTGTTAGTTAATATTCCTCACCTAGAGCGAATTTTCAACTAACACAAGGAAATCTAGAAAAATAAAATTAAAGTAGAAACAGCTTGATATAAATTCTAAAATCAAAATTTAAGAAAAAAATCCTTCGAAAGTTAGGATTCATCTTATATAAGAACAATTAAAAACAAAAAATAATTGATGAGATGAAATTGATCCGATGGCAAACTCCTCACACATGCATCATAAGGTTAGGGCTTCAAGTCATCTCCTAAAAAATATCGAATTTATATAATAGTGTAATACTTACAAAAACAGAAAATAATAATAATAAGATAAAAATCAATTTCATAAAAAATAGAAAACTCAAAAATATAGAAACAATGTCGCAGAATTCTCGTTAGGTGGTCGGCAATGGGCCGATGCCTAGCATCTAGCACCTAAGGGGCCTAGGCGGAGGCTTGAGGCGAGAGGAGAAGAACAACACTGGAGGATGGACGTGAGAGGAGAGGAAGAAAAGAAAATTTTCAGGTTTTTTAAGAAGACAACCCAAAATGACGTCATTTTGGGAACGTCATCGTTAATGATGTCATTTTGGGAATGACTCGTTTTTGGGTGTTTTCTTTGTATAATGCTACCTTACACAAATTCGGTATTCAAATGATATGGAACACTTTAATATATTCATTTAAATCATACAAATAGATAATAATATTGACATATTGTTTGAACACCAAATTTGGACACTAAGTTTGAATAAAGTAGCATTATTGAAAAATAAAACCCTAAACATCGCCTGGGGTTTCTCATCACCACCACGCCCAGCTGCTGTCTAGACCACCAATTACTCTGAAATTGGCACGGCTGGCTGCCGCCTAGCATCGCGGCAGCGCCTAGGCAGCCATCTAGGCTAGGTTTTATATCACTGCTAAAAAAGAACACAGAAGTGAACATAAAATTTTAAAAGACTTCACCAAATAATACAATCAATTCCAACTTGGTACCAAACAACAAACCATATCTAATTCTCTTCTTGACATCATTCATCACTTGAATTCATCTAATTACTGGATCAAACCCTTCGAATGATATCAATAGAAGAAAGTAAACAAGGCAAATTCAATACACTAACAAGTACACAAATCATGTTTTTGGCTCGCTGATCAAAACGACTGAAAAATTGTCTCCACAGTCGCAACAACTCTATATAGCATTTGATCCGTAAGGTTTGGTCAACATAAAACGTTCACACTATTACAACACCAGCATAAAATATCACATTCAACATTCGATCCTAAGATCAGCTTACCATAGAAGTTAAAATATTCACAGAGCTGTAGATAACAACTAAAGAAATCAACAATAACCTATACAATTAGGAGAGGCGATCCTATTTACCATGATTCACCGATAGGACCATCTCCAATCTTCGCCATCACCACCATTATCACAGTCTTCATCATTCTCATCATAGTAATCAAAATCATCATCTTTGACAATAAAATCATCACCCTTGACATTAAAATCATCATAATAGAGATCATCATCATATAACAGGTCTGGATCTCTGGAAACAATAACACTGCCACCTTCACTTGAATCTTCTGATTCATTGGAGGCTTTACTCTCCACTCCATCTTCCTTTTCATCTTCCTCTTCCTCTTCGTCCTCTCCAGACATCTCATCAGGATAATCATTTAGTGGATTATTTTCAGCTGGAGTACACCAACAAGATGAACAAAGTCAAACGTGAGCATTTTGAAATCAGTACAAAACGATGAGTAAGGACTAAAAGTTCATACCGTTTGAATCCTCACTATCATATTCTGACTCATCAGGGCCATCATAGTAATCCTCAGCATCAACTTGGACCCTAAACCAATAATATAAATCAATTTCAAACAAAGGAAAGAAACGGTGAAGCAAAAGAAATATATAATATGCATCACTTACCGCAGAAATGGATTTGAACCATCATCGGTATCAACTTTCATGTCGTCATTCACAGTATAATAGTCATAAACATAATCATCTGCAGATGATAAAAAAAATGCATGAAGAGTAACCCATCAAGCAGTACTCAAGAATTAACTACAGACCTCTTATATAAAAAATATGGCTTTTTATTTTAAAGAAACAGAAAGGTAAGAAAAGTTTAAAAAAGGAAAAAGTAAGGGGCTAAACCCGTAATCAGTTGTCATGATCACAGTTCCAACCCAAAATTTAATTTCTGAATGTGGATTTACATAAGATTGAAAGAGTTGTAAAACAACTAAAATTTGGTTGCTGAAGAATAACGGACACGTTTAAAGTAAATGTAGTCTCCAATGAAACAAACAGAAGGAAAAACCTTTCTCAGACATTATGGCATGGATATCAGCTTCGATCTCTGCAGCATGACTAGGTAGAAACTCTCTCAACAGAGGCAGATAACTAGACAACAAACTTTGATCCTCCAAAGATATATCTCTGCTAAATGATTCATAGGAACAAAATCATTTAAAAGTTCTGGAGATATAAGACAACAAATAAATTTCAATGTGACAATACTTACTCCTGCTTTTGCACCTCATTAGATCTTTCCTCTGCATCAACACGAACAACATCATAAAAATGACACATTTCACGTAGTTCCTTATCAAGCATTTCCTCTTTATTTCCCTTTCTGCTCCTCCATATTTGTTCAAAACGTGCATTTTTTGCCAACTCCTATCCAAAATAATAATAATAATAAAAATAAAAATGTTCAGCCTGAAGTTTAGCAGAGAATAAATAATTCCTCAAGTTTTTATCAGAATAGCCGTTTAATCGACATGGCATTTGTTCTTCCAAAATCATGAGATGAATACCAAAACACTCCAAGCAAACATTTTATTATGAAGCTACAAGCTGAATAAAGTAATTATCTTCTTACAACTTGGGTAAAGTACAGTACCATAGAATCTAAATTTTACTCTACATTCAAAATTTCACCATTAAATTAGAAAATGTTGAACAGATGAGATTAGCTCTTACTTTCACCGTTAAATTAGGAATAATGCTTTAAAACATGCTATCTCTAGCAAATCATATGGAATACTAGATGAACTTTATATTCACTTTTCTCTTTCCTCTCTTCTTTTCCAACTGTACACCATCATGTTCTCAACTCTTCATTTGCACAAACAAAACAAAAACACCAATTTAAACGATACATAACCATATACTCTATTGTTTACTGCAAGGGACCTGAAATTTGATGTCAACATAAGGTTTACATCATTTAATTCACAAGGATTCCAATAATATCACTAGAAGCAGTTTCAAAAGGCAATTTTCATTTGTAACTGCCATTACGATGAGTCTAAATATTGCTTCATGAATTGGAAGACAAATCTGGTCTCACCAATCAAATCCATGATTATGAAATAAATTACTGAAACGAATTATTGCATAGAGTTTATCCAACAATTTGGAATAGTTTTGATGAAAACGACAAATAAAACAAATGAAGTTTCCTGCATATATCATTAATTTGCTTAAAAGGAAAAGCTTGACCTAGAAACTAACGGATGATGAGAATCATATAATTAGGATGGAATGCACAAACATCTATCAAATGGAAACATGAATTAGACACCATCAGACATAAATGAAAGTATGATAAATAATTACTGTATTTATATATCTCTCTCCAAAGAAGAAAGATTATCCTTGCATGTTTACAAAATTGCTCCACTCACTAAGTAAAACTACATATTTAAGTTGTTGGGTAACATACCTCATGCTTTTGTTTGGCTTTAGATATATGCTGATCATGTCTCTGCATATTTGAGATTGGAAAGTGTTAGATATGGAGATTAACTAAATGTTCTAATCCCTAATCATCTTTGAGACAGTGAATAGACGTGTCAATCAAAGAGGTACCCCTTATTTGGTGATTAAGAATGCAAGCATTTACATTTTCTTTTTTAAAGGCATGTCTTCTTTCCTCACTCTTTGTTTTACCATCAAGTGCATCAGCAGATGTAGACTGCAAAATAATAAATAAATAAAAAGTTACTCACTAAAGCACATATCAACGAATCGTTAGAAAGTAAAACAAATGTAGCAACAAAATCATAACATAGACTGCCATACTGACCACAAATGATTGCACAATACCAATGGTAGCCTCTGAGGTGGTAAGCGTCTCCACATGCTGTACAAAAACCTTCTTAGGCTTAAATTCATCTAGTACAAATCAACAACAATGCATTAGCCGGTATAAAAGAGTTGAGCCATATTTAAACTATAAATTTTAAAAGTTTCCACAAATTTGTGAAATAAGATGAAATTCCAATTGAGGCTGAACTAAAATAACCCAAACTCACCAAATAAATATTGTCAATTTTGGATTTCATGCAATTATCTCTCACCTATGAACCTAAAAGAATTGAAAGCACATATCCATATCTAGATTTCATTGTTAGGATGTGGGATTGACAAACTCTCCACTTCAGTATGGGTTAGCACATGGCGTGCCTTAAGACAGGCCATGCGACAGTTGTCGTGAGGCGCTAGGTGCAGGGCGCGACAGAGGCATGCTGGTGAAACTTCCTATTTAGAACAGAAAGTCGATACTTTCTCTCCAAACTATCACATATCCAAGACTCTAAGCCTCCAAGGCCATAAAACCCTAGGTCTTCTCCAAGTCTCCTAGTTCCAGTCGTTGGACCTTGGAGAACTTAGGGTTTGATGGTCTTGGAATCGTAGTGTCTTGGATAGTTGGATAGGTGAGAGTTTGGACAGAAAGTATCAACTTCCTATTCTAAATAGGAAGGATTTTTTGGTTTATTTAATCTGTTTTTTGAAAAATAAAAAAATGAGCAGTTTCACCAGGTGCGTTTGTCACATCCAGCACCTGGACAAGCCAAGCGCGTGTTTCATGGCAACCGCCACACCTGACTTGTCTTAAGGCGCCCGGCACCTAGGCACACCTTTAACAACGATGGGCAAGAGTCAACCAATCCAATACCCACATCAGATAGTGAGTTGACTATGATACAAGAGTTGTCACACCCCTAACCTAAGGGTAAAAGAAATGATTGCTGCTTATCAATAAATCATATAAATAGTGGCACTATACTTGCATAATAAAATAGCAATAAGCTAAAGATTAGTTAGAAAGAAGTCCAAGTACAAAATGCAGTATCCAAAGTTGTTGTCATTCAACATCAACAATAAAAATCTAATCTAAAAGTCCCAATCGAAATCAAGAATGGAACTTTCTCTAAATACCGAATCAATTAATCATACCTACAAAACCTTATACATCAGAAAATCACAATGAACTATAATCAATTTCTAAAACCCAATTAATATTAATTTGCTTTCTCAAATTTAGTAAGAAAAGTATGAGAAAATTAGTTTTCAACAGATATTTAAGCGAATATGATTGAAGAACTAGGTTGAGTTTGAGAAACTCACTATAATTTACTGCGGATGGCTGGAAGGTCTTTTTATTTTTGTGTGATTAGCAATTTTGGGAATTTGAGTAAGCTTTTTATTCTTGGTTTTGTGGGCCACTTTGGACTTTTGACTTTTTAAAATTAAATTCGCTTGTTGGCATTAAACAAAAACAATATTTGGAGTCACTTTGCGCTTTGGCTGATTCCAAATTACTTTAGATTATTGTGATTTATATATTTCTAGATAAAAGAAATTACTCCTTTAACCTCTGCATTGAGAAGTCCCACAAACTGAATTAGGCAATAGAACTACAACATAGAAAAAATAATCATTCAGACCTTTAATAAGATTCAGTAAAGTTCCTCTTGCAAATGTCCACAGTTTTGGAGGTTATATCCATCATTTAGGCATTTATAGTTTGTGGACTGTGATAAAAGTTTCTTAAAGAATATAGTGTGAATTTTGGAGAGAGATAGAGAGAGTTTCCAAAAATCTTATTTAGTAAATAAACTGATATAAAACTCATATCATTCAAGGCAACAAACACCCTTGAATGTAGGCTGGCTAAGTTCTAAGCATGAGATAAAGAATAATCTTTATCTCTTATTTTAAATAATAAAACTCTATCCTATCTATCCTTGATATATGTTTATCACACCCAGCTTGGTACATTATTCATCAAAACTTGTCCTAGCTAGGGGATTTTTATAAAATATTTGCTGTCTGAGAAGTAGATGGAACATAGCTCAAATTGACACTTCCTTCTTCAAGCTTCTCTTTGATGAAGTGTCTGTTGATTTCAACATGCTTCGTACGGTCATGAAGTGTACTGGATTCCTAGCAATTAGAATAGCAGATTGGTTATCACAATACAGTTGCACAGCACCTTCTTGTGGCATCCTCAATTCGGTTAACACCCTTTTCAGCCAAACTCCTTCACAGATTCCTTGTGCTATTGCCCTAAACTCAGCTTCAGCACTGCTTCTTGAAACTACAGACTGTTTCTTGCTTCTCCAGGTCACAAGATTGCCCCACACAAAAGTACAGTAACCAGATGTAGACCTTCTATCAGTAACTGACCCCGCCCAATCTGCATCTATAAAAATCTCAACTACTTTACGATTATTTTTCTTAAAAAATAATCCTCTACCCAGAGTCAATTTCAATTATTTTAAAATCCTGTACACTGCCTCCATATGCTCCTCAGTAGGTCTATTCATGAATTGGCTAACTGCACTAACGGGAAAACCTATGCCAGGCAGTGTATGTGAAAGGTAGATTAGCTTCCCTACTAATCTTTGATACCTCCCTTTATCAACCGGTGCACTTTCCTCAACACTTCCTAACTTCACATTGTAGTCCATTGGAATGTCTACTGGCTTACAATTCTCCATGCCAGTTTCTTTCAACAAGTCCACAACATATTTACGTTGTGAGACTGTTATCCCTGCTTTAGACCGTGTTATCTCCATGCCTAAAAAGTATTTAAGACTTCCTAGGTCGTTTGTTTCGAACTCTCTTGCCAAAACCTGCTTCAAAGCTTGTATTTCTTCTTCAAAATTACCTGTGAGAATGATAATATCTACATATACTATAAGAATGGTTATTTTACCTCCAATTGAATGCTTGACAAACATGGTATGGTCGGTTTGGCACTGTATGAACTTGCATTTCTTGACAGCCTTGGTAAAACGATCAAACCACACACGATGGGACTGTTTCAGTCCTTACAAACTCTTCTGAAGTTTGCAAACCAGGTTGTTGCCCCCTTTCTTCTTCAATCCAAGTGGAACACTCATATAAACCTCCTCCTCAAGGTCACCATTTAGGAACGCATTTTTTACGTCTAGTTGGTGAAGTTTCCAATCCAAACTAGCTGCCAAGGAGAGTAAAATCCGAATTGTATTAAGCTTAGCGACCGGTGTGAATTCTCCTCATAGTCTATTCTGTACGTTTGAGTAAAACCCTTCGCTACCAGCCTTGCTTTATATATTTCCACCGTTCCATCAGCTTTGTATTTAATTGTGAACACCCAAGCACGATGGGACTGTTTCAGTCCTTACAAACTCTTCTGAAGTTTGCAAACCAGATTATTGCCCCTTTCTTCTTCAAACCTGGTGGAACACTCATATAAACCTCCTCCTCAAGGTCACCATTTAGGAACGCATTTTTGACGTCCAGTTGGTGAAGTTTCCAATCCAAACTAGTTGCCAAGGAGAGTAAAATCCGAATTGTATTAAGCTTAGCGGCTGGTGTGAAGGTTTCCTCGAAGTCTATTCCGTACGTTTGAGTAAAACCCTTCGCTACCAGCCTTGCTTTATACCTTTCCACCGTTCCATCAGCTTTGTATTTAATTGTGAACACCCATTTACATCCAACTGGGTGTTTTCCTTCTGGCAGTTCTGTTACAAGCCAAGTCCGATATTTCTCCAAAGCCTTGAGTTCCTCATTAACAGCAGCCTTCCATTCTGGTACCTGTACTGCTTCCTCAACACTATTTGGTATTTGTTTTTGCATAAGATTTGTAGAGAATGCTTGAAACTGTGGAGATAGACCTGTGTAAGAGATGTACTTATAGAGTGGATATAAAGGCCTACTGCGACATTCTCTAACCCCCTTTCTGAGTGCAATTGGTTCCTCAATTTTATCTGTTTCATGGCTGCCATTTGTTTTCTCTTCTGCTTGTTCTTCAGGTTTGTTTTCAAGAACTGTTTTGCCCGGATCAAATTCATGACTTTGTCTGTCTTGAAGTGGGTCTGCTACTTGTTTCAAGTTTCTTCCTTTCCGTGAAAAGACAATGAGAGGTTTTTCAGTATGAATTTGATTGTGTTTAAGGCTAGGTAAATTTCATCACACAGGTCTCTCTTGAGTGTTTAAATGTAAATCAGATTGATCAAAAATAATATGATTTTCTGACTGTCTCAGTTCAGATAAGATTGGTTCAGAAATGATTTGCTGAATTTGATCTTCTTGAATATGACTTTGGCTAGGACTGTGAGGTGTTTGAGTTTGTGCACTCTGAAATGTTTTGAGTTTGCATGGGATTCCTAGTCATTCTATTAGGAGAATCATCAACAGGATAAAACACAATTTCTTGATGAATTTTAGGCTGACCAGAATACCTAGAAATAGAAGGAATAACAGACTCTTCAAATATTGAATTACCTGAATCACGGTAAAACCTTGACTCCCAAAAACATACAGAACCGTTCTCCCCCTTGTTTTTTGGTATAAAACGGCTGAGTTTCCAAAAAGGTGACATCTGTGGAACAATAAAATTTATGTGTAGAGGGTGAGTAACAATTAAACCCTTTTTGTATTGGAGAGTATCCAACAAACACACACTTAAGAGATTTTTGGTCTGACTTCTAAGAATTTGATTTATGTGAACAAAAACAGTACTTCCAAATACTTTAATAGGAAGATATGAAATTAATATGGTATTTGGATAATTTTTCAGAAAAACATTGTAACGAGTTTGAAAACTAAGAACTCTAGAGGGTAGCCAGTTAATTAAAATGGCTGTTGTCAAGGCTGTTTCCCCCCAAGATACTTAGGCACATTACTAGTGAACATTAATGACCTAGCTACTTCCGGTATACGTCTATTTTTCCTTTCTGAGAATCCATTTTGTTGTGGAGTCTCAATACAGGAACTTTGATGGACAATACCTTCCTGTAGCAAAAAATTGTTTAAAACAGTATTAAAAAACTCCTTCCAATTATCTGTTCTGAAAATTTTAACCTTTGTTTCAAATTGATTTTATATCATTTTGATAAAATTTGGAAAGATTTTACTAACTTCATTTTTCTCTTTCATAAGATAGACCCAAGTGAGTCTAGTATGGTCATCAATAAATGTGACAAACAATCTAGCTCCAGTGATATGTGGAACCCAAGCAGGACCCCACACATCACTATGTATTGTTGTGAAAGGATGAGATTCTTTATAATTCTGATTTGGATAAAAAGAACGAGTCCGTTTAGAAAGATTGCAAATTTCACAATGAAAGAATTGAGGCTTTTTATTGCGGAATAATTCAGGAAATAATTTCTCTAGGTACAAAAAGTTAGGATGTCCTAATCTTTAATGCCATAGAAAAACTTCTCTATCACTATTCAAATTGGAATCACTATCCTTATTTAGAGAAACACTGCTAACAAGATTCCTAGGGAAAGACACACTCCTTGCTGAATAAGGTTGCTTGCTGGGATCGGATTTCACCTGAAACAAGTAAAGTCCAGCGTTCAATTCAGCACTACCAATCGTCGTCCCCGAGTTCAAGTCCTGAAACATACAACCAGGAGTAGAAAACTTAACCTCACGATTCTTATCAGCAATTAACTTATTGAGAGGAGATTACAATCCAAATCTGGTACTTATAGAACTGATTGCAAAGTAATATAAGGAGAGATAAAAATCAAACCTATTCCAGCCGCTTTAGACAATGAACCATTGGCTATTTTCACAGCTGATCCACCATGACTAGGAGATAATCTCTCAAACAATGACTTGTCTCCAATCAGGTGATCAGTAGCTCCTGAGTCGACAATCCAAGACCCCTGTGTATTTTTCTAAGTGCTTTTGCAGCAAGTCCATTTGTTCCTTCCTGAAAAGACTCGGTTCATTGGACTGTGATGAATCACCACCTGCTACATGGTTCCCACGACTCTCTTTGCTTGACCTAGGCTTCCAGTTAGCAGGTTTTCTATGTAACTTCCAACAATACTCTTTTAAGTGACCAATCTTCTTACAATAATCACACTAGGGTCTTCCTTTTTTGCTTTGTTCTCCCTTGCAACAAACTGACTTCCACGCACGGCCAAAGCAGATCCCTCAAACTCCCCAGAACTGATACTGTCAGACTTACTTGATGCACCCATCATGACAATTTTCCTGCTCTCCTTCCTTCTAATCTCAGAAAAAACTTCACAAATTCCAGGCAAGGGCTTGATTCCCAAAATCCTTCCTCTAACAGCATCTAAATTCAGATTTAGACCAAGTAGAAATTGGAATATCTGCTTCTGCTCCACAATATCTTTAAATAATTTGCTGTCATCCGGGTCTTTCCATTGATACTTCTCATACAAATCAAGTTCTTGCCAATTCCGGGTTAGTTTATTAAAAAACTGAGTAACGGTTAACTCACCTTGCCTTAGATCGAAAAGGGCACTTTCAATACCAAACAATTCTGCTATGTTGTCATTGCTGGAGTAAGTCTGTTTTGCTGCATACCATATCTCCTCTACAGTTTCGTATAGCAGAAAATTCTCATCAATTTCATTGGTCATTGAATTGATGAGCCAAGATTTTACCATGTTGTTCTCTGCCTTCCACTGTATGTAGGCTGAATCCTCCTTGCTTGGTGGTTCAGAGGCACCGGTAATATGATCATCCGTTCCTTTTCCTTGAATAAACCCGGACACGGACTGAGACCACTGAAGGTAATTGTGACCTGTTAGTTTATGCCCAGTGATTGGCATATGGGGAATGTTATCATTATTCCCATTGTTAGATCCACCACCACTGTATGAAGATGATGGTTCTGGCTCTTTAGAAGAAGATGCGGAAGACTTCTCTGAAGGGGAAAGAGTAGCCATTCCGTATTTTGTCATTTTGGGTTTTCAGAGAAGGCTATGATACCATGTAAATTTTGGAGAGAGAGTTTCCAAAAATCTTATTTAGTAAATAAACTGATACAAAACTTATATCATTCAAGGCAACAAACTCCCTTGAATGTAGGCTAGCTAAGTTCTAAGCATGAGATAAAGAATAATCTTTATCTCTTAATTTAAATAATAAAACTCTATCCCATCTATCCTTGAAACAGTAAATAATTAAGATAAATACAAAGATAAATACTAATAATTCTACATATAGCTTACAGAGCAAGACATAATTCAAAATTGAACAACAAAATCCTACTTCCTACATAATGTTCTTACTGTATATCATGTTTTGTTTCTTCATTTCAAATACAGTTTGTTTCTTCAGACTTCAGAGCATAGCTTACAATGCAAATTCAACACTTACCAACCAAATCCTACAGTTTCTCCATTTACAGTCCTCAAAGTTCCCTAATTAAGAAAACAAACAAAGCTTGATAAAATTAAAAATTCGACAAACTCAAATTTACCTTTCCCAGACAATTCCGAGATTGAAAGCTTCCCAAAGTCCACCAATGGCCGCTTCAGTGGTCTCTCATTGATTTCCAGCCCTAATAACACCCACATAAACATCCCCAAACATAATACAAATCAACCCTCCATAGAAACGACAACCGAAAAGAAAAATAATAAGAAAGAATTGCAGACTCACAGAAAGCGTCGAGCGGAGACAGGGTAATTTTGCGTTTAACCCTTACAACAACAGGCTTGTCGTTAGTGGGTACTGACACAGCTGAAGAGCTCTCACCGGTGGTTGCCATTAAAATCGCACACTCGAAAATGTAAGTTAGCGTTTAGGGTTCTGGGTCCAAAAAAACAAAAACAAAATAATGTAACCAAATTATCCGGACTATGAGGGCAATTAATCAAACTGTTAGCGTACACTACAATTTAATTTATTTAGCGTTTAGGGTTTTGGTTTATGAGAAAACAAAAACAAAAACATTTCATCAAATTATTAAAATTCATGTAAACCGTTTATGAGGCATTTTATCAAACAGTTGGCAAACACTACCGTTTTTGAAACTAATAATATTCACGATGATGTTAAAATCATGAACAAAGACAACCTTAAGCCACAAATATCATCACAAGATTCAAAACCAAGATTGGAAACTTCAATGAATAAATCAACGGTTTCAATATCATAATCGGGATTTACTTTTACCCACCCGATTTTTTTTTCCAAAGAATCAACAAATATACACCGGATTCATATTGTTATAAATACTCATTTATTGTTTAATAAAAAGTTTACTTATATTATATTTAATTAGCTTATTAATTATTTCAAATTTTATAACCGATTGATTTGTAAAGATATAAACTCTTCGATATTTTTCTTTTATTTAACTATTGTTTTGAAGAGATACAACTCTCCATTATTTTTTTTTATTTAAATATTGTTTTAAAGAGATAAACTCTTTATTATTTCTCTAAAAAAAAAAAACTGTTTATAAAAAAAATATAACTTGTTTTTAGAAATATCAGAATGTCCAGACCCATCATGTAAGTGTTTTTCAATTGTTGTTTTTCGATAATAAAAATAAAAATAAAAATAGTGTTTTTTATTTCAGTTTTGAATTCTGAAAACATATCTGGTAGCATATACTGAAAGCTGTATTTTAAAAATGAAAACGAAAAAAAACAAGTATGTTAGGTTAACTGAAAACTATCAAAAATTGAAGTATTATCGTAAATAATTGAGTAACAAGTGAAGAAACATATGAAATCTTGAAAGAGAAATAGCTGAGAAACGAGAGATATCATATAGAGAACTTGTGTGTTTATTTATAAAGCTTCAGCTGAACTGATTTTACAAAAGGGAGATCAATATATATAACTGATTAAAGCTACTAGGCCACTTGCTTCATTGCTTAGAGGTGAAGCAATCTAAAGGTGGATTTCTCTCCTCAAGCGGTGGTGGAAAGCCACCTATATTATAACACTCCTCATTGGATTTCCACCACTTATATTTTAATTTGTTAAGATAAAAATATATATAATGATCTTTTGGATCTTATGGTGTTGGACATTCTAAAAACTATCTCGTTAAAAACCTTGTCATGAAAATCTAGTGGGATAAAACCTGATCGAAGGGGAAAAGAATATAGTGTACATATGTCCAAAATTATTGTTTTCTTTAAAACATATCTCATATTTATACTTTGTTAGGGAAAATCCAGTGGGATAAAAACCTGAATAACGATATTCATTGATATGTCAGATCAAAGTAATATTATGATGATCTTCTGGATCAATGTAATATATATATGATGATTAGCAAGATCAAAGTAATATTTACAATGATCTTCTTGATCAAGACAACATATATACAATGATAAACTGGATTAATGTAATATTTATGATGATCTTTATGGATCAAATGATTTTTGGGTGTGCTTGGATAATTGCCACATTAAAAACTTTATGAGGAAAATCCAATGTGACAAAAACCCGATTGGAAGAAAAAAGAGTACAATACACATATGCCCTAATATAATTAATATACTTCGGCTTAGTTTGGCATTGATTCTCCAGCTGCTTTTGGGGCCAAAACTGATTCCAGACGAAAGACAGAGTGTTTGGCAAAATCGTGGGGAAGTACTTTTCGTCACTTTTAGCTTATCTCAGATGAGTTTTTGAGAAGTTACAAATACATGCTTTTGGATTTTTGCTTCTACTTTTAGAAAATGCGCTACAGTCATATTAAATGAAATTTTACTAACTTTTCATTTTTGTCCCTACCTTTAACGAAATTTGCTAAAAAAATTGGGCTTACATTGTTGTACAAATTTTTTTTGTCATAACTGTATAGAAAAATGGGGCTAATTAATTCAATAAAGTAGAATAAAAAATAAATATATAAATAACGTAGAATAAAAAAAGAAATAAATAAATAAAGAAATTAGGCTAATTAATTCAATAAAGTAGAATAAAAAAATGAGCTAATTAATTCAATAAAGTACCATAATTATATAATACTTAATACTAAATACAGATAAATAAGAAAAATATAAAGTATAGCATATTAGCATCATTTAGATAACTATGTCCTTTTAGTAATTTTACACACTCACGACATTTTTTACTTCAGTTTAACAAACACATTAAAATTGCTTTTAGTTCTCACAACACTTTTGTAAGTTCCTCGGTTTTTGGTTGGCTCATTTCGTTGACAACCACATTTAGGGATTAATGTGTAAGGGTAGTTTAGGTCATCATTGTTCAAGACCTAGCTCAAGCTTCAAAGGTAAAATCACTTGCTTAACCTTGTTTGAAGAGTTTTTAGTAAACACACACACTCTCATGCATGTTTTTGATCATCTTGCATGAATGCTTAATTGCCTTAATTGTGTGTCTTTTTGCCATAACTCTTACTTGGGTGTTTGATGCATTTAGTTTCCCCTTAAAAGAGGATTTTCCTCTTAACCGCGGTTCAGACCACTCCCTGTGCATGCATTACCTCCACCGCGGTCTGCACAACGGTGTTCTCCAGTGGTTGCACGCTGCTGCTATCGCGACCTGTGCTTGTTGCATGCACTCCGGTCTCCCAAGCGAAGGTTCCCAGGCGTTGTACCACGGTCTGGACACTTGCCTGTACCGCGGTCCAAACAGCGGTCATGACGGGATTTAGTTGCCTTTCATCCAGAATGATGTTGTTTTGTGTAGGGTACAATATATATATATGTTCTCTTCTCTTCTTTTTGATAAAGGAGAGTCCAATAAGCCATTTTTATTGACCAAGCTTTTCTTTGAGAGAGAAAATGACTCTAATAGAGAGAGAGCTCCCAAGAACTCATTTTGACTCAACCAAACTCCAATCCATGAGCATCTAGCATCTTCTTGCATCTTCCAAGCATGGATTCTCTTGTTTGTCTTTGACTAGGTAATCTCTACATGCCCTAGAATCTCTTGTTCCATTCTTATGACATGTATGCCTAGGTTTAGCAATTACTGTTGATTAAATGCATGTCATTGAGTTTAATTGCATATATAACATGCTTGGATTGTTGATTGTTGGTTGAGATTTATATTTTGTGATAGCTGGGATTTGTGACCATTTTGCCCTTCTAGCTAAATCTCTATGCTTTACATTTAGATATTGTTTAGGTCTAATTGATTGCATTTGTTAATTGCATTGATTGTTCTTTGCCATGTTTTATGAAAACTTGTGTTGATTGGTTTTTTGTTTGATGACTAGATATTAGACTTTCATAGCTATATTTAGTTAGGTCTTATGAGCATTCATATAAACATTGATATCTAGGAATTGCATTGATTGACATCCTTGAATTCCTAGATAACCATTTAGTGTTGCCTAGCATTACTTACATGTTTGAATATTTTATCATATTCACTTAGGTTGTGTTTGACTCTTCATTGAGGTTAAGTCTTGTGACTAATTGGTTAGTGCACAAGCATGTTGATCAAGAATCACTATTAAGGCCTTTTGGGTAGAGTGAAAGGGTTAGTAACTGGAGGGTATGATGGAAGGTCAACCTAGGTTGTAAACTTTCATTCAATAGTAGATTTGAGGATCGAGTGTGGCGCACATACCAGCCCATGGTTTTTTCTATTTGGAGGGTTTCCAAGTATATATCGTGTTTTTATTGTTTTAAGCATAATTATTTTAATTGAATGCTTGTTTATTTGGGGTAGTTTTTGTTAATATTGATTAATCAAAACACTGGTAATTGATTCGATTAAAATCTATTCATCCCCCCTAGGTTTATATACACACGTTTTAGGAAACTTTAAATTGGTATCAGAGTCGCTGCATAGATATACTTAGGTGATCCATGCTCTGTGTGTGGCTTGTTTGGTGTAGTTTGATTATTTTTTTTTGACATTGCATTTGTGTTACATTCATTACCCTCTAACACTATAAGTGGAAACGGTAGTAGTCATGAGGGAGCCTCAAGCACAAGACCCCCATTTGTTCAATGGGGTGAACTATGCTTCTTAGAAGGGCAAGATGGAAGCCTATCTTTGCCAAATAAATGACCGTGCTTGGATGGCTATTGAAGATGGGTATACTCCTCCAACAATGACCAATGACCATGGTGTAGAAGTTCTCAAGCCTATGTCTCATTGGAGCACACAAGAATTTAAAGCTTCCAAATGGAACAACAAGGTTATGCATGCAATCTTGTATGCCATGGATGACAATCAATACAAGTTGGTTCAAAATACTAGGCATGCAAAGGAGGCTTGGGAGATTCTACAAATAGCTCATGAAGGAACTGAAGTGGTCAAGAACTCTAAGCTTCAAGTCCTTCAAATGCAAGTTGAGACAATTTGGATGGAAGACGAAGACGAATGCTTTAATGACTTCCAAGTGAAGTTGATGGACATCGTAAATCAAAGCCATCAATTAAGTGACCCATATTGGATAGAAGGATCAAACAAAAGATCATAAGGTCACTCCCCAAGAAATTTGAGTCCAAGGTGACGGCACTGGAAGAAAATAACAACTACAAGACTATGAAGCCGAGTGAAGTGATTGGAAGGCTTCTAGCCTATGAGTCTAGGTGGACTTCTACACCTACATCTCCTAAAAAGTAAAAGAACATAGCCTTGAAGATATCCAAAGTAGAGATAGAGGAGGATGACTCAGATGAGGAGATGACTTTTATGGTGAAGAGATTCAAGAAGTTTATGAAACATCACAAGAATGACTCAAATAAGAAGTTTGAGACAAGGCAAGAGAAGCCTACAAGAAAAGGCATTCAATGCTATGAGTGTAGTGGGTTCGGTCACATAACCACTGAGTGTGCTAATTCAAAGAAAAAGAACAAAAGAAAGGCGGTGTCCACCTCATCAAGCAATAGTGGAAGTGAAGAAGATTCCTCAAGTGATGAAGAGGTAGTTCTCAACTATGCGGCTTTTGGAGCGTCCCTTATAGAAGATATTGAAAAAGGCAACAATGTCTTAATTTGTGACTCTAAAGGGGAAATTGAAGATAAATGAGCTAGAAATGTGATTGATGAAGCTACTTATGAAGGTGTTGTAAATGTGACAACAAGAGATACAAGTGATGACTCTAGTTATGAGAGTTCATCATCTCACTCTACAAATGGAAATGTAGAGAGTATGAACCTTGAAGGGTTTATTGAGGATTTTCAAAGCTAAATGTTGAAGATGAAGAAAGAGGTTCGAAAGCTAAAAGAAGAGAACCTCAAGCTATCAACACAAGTGACTCACTTAAGTGAGAAAGTGAAAAATGGGAGAAAGGTGGAAGAAAGCTTGAAAGAGGAGCTGAGAGAAGCTAGAGAGTTAATTGCTAAGATGACTTCAAGTACGGAGAAGCTTGGCCATATTTTGGGAGTTGGTAAGAGGCCAAGTGACAAAAGAGAACTAGGGTTTGAAGATGACAAGAAGACCTCAACTTCTAGCAAAGGTGCTTTCCCTTCCTTTGTGAGGACAAATGTGCTTTCCCATGTCTTTGAGCTTTCCTTTTGTGTGGTGTTGGTTCTCTTCTCCTTTGTTGTTGGTTCTCTTCTCTTATAGGATTTGCACAATGGTGTGATTGTTTTAGCGTTTTGAGTAACCATTTGAGAAGGTCTCATTCTTCTCTTGGTTTGGTTATATGGAGTAAGGTGTCTAGTTTCAAAAGAGTGTATTTCAATGATTTAAATGTTTTTCAAAACTGACCTTTGTCTGGTCTTGTGATCATATCTTTTTATAAAAAGATTCAAAATGAGTTTTGAAAGTCTTTGTACAAACTAGACACCTATACTTTTCCAACGGTAAACTATTCGTAATATTTCATGACCGTTTGGATTGGTTTTGAAATCTTCAAAGTGACCATAAAAACAGGGCAACTCTGTTGTTGTCCGTTTCTGACCTTTGGTCACTTAAATTACCATAACTCTTCCTATAGATATCCAAATCATGTTTTGTAAATTGGAGTAGAAATTAGATTTCCATACCTTTCTACGATATATTATATGAAAGGTTTCGATGTCGTTTGGTCACATTTTGGATCGCTCGAATTTCAGGTTGTTGCGGCTGCGCTAGTCCACAAACTCCCTCACCAGTGCCTCTTGGACAGTAAGTGTCCGCTAGTGTGGCGTCTGTTGACCGGCACAGCTCACCAGGGCACTGAGTAAATTTCGGGCATTTTTCAAAACGACATAGTCTTGCTCTAGGGCTCATATTTATATGTCATCTTCTTCCTCACTCGTTTTTTAGAGCTTTAAAACCATTTTTTAGTGTGAGAAAGTATTTCCTTTGAGAGAGAAGCTCTAAAAGTTATTTTTTAACTCTCCAAACCCAAAACCCATCTCCATCTTGCATCATTCTTTATCATATGAGCGTGAGTGTTCTTGGTTTCAAGACTAGGTAAGTAAGAACTTCATTGAACATCATCTATTGTTCTTCTTACTCTAGATTAGGTATTTATTGTTTGATTGAATACCTAGACTCTACTTTATTGCATATATTTATGAGTCTTGATAACATGATTGGGTTTGCTTGTTGATAGCTAACATTTAGGATATATTTGCCATCTAGCTAATTAGGTCATGTTGATTGCATTTATTGATCATGCCATGTTTATTGACAACTTTTGTTGAAGTGGCTTTGTTTGATAACTAGATTGTAATATTGCATATCCATATCTAGTTAAGTCTTTATGCATTACATTTAGACATTATTGTTTATGCCTCATTGATTGCATTTGTTGATTGCAAAATATTGTCCTTGATTATATGTTATGACAACTTGTGTTGGTTGAACTTTTATTGACAATTAGGTTGCTAGAATCATTTTGCATCTAATTGAGTCCTTATGTATGGGTATGTAGGCATTGTTTGATAACTAGGTTGTTGTATTGCATTATCTACACCTAGTTAAGCATTGTATGTTTGGTCTAACATATTTTGCATTGAGCATTCATTGATTATTTCACTTAGACCATATACTCTTCATAGAGTCAAAGTCTTGTGGCTTCTAGGTGAAGTTGCACAAGTAAGTCAAGTCTTACAACCAAGGGTAGGTGGCAAGCAATTGGTCGGGTATCCACTGTAAAATGCCCGAGGGGTAGAGTAGGAGGTGCTCACGCCAAGAGTAGTGTATCAGGGGATATCATTAGGGACTGAACCAAGAGTGGTGAGTGGCGGTGTCCATAACCTGAGGTTGTCAAGAGTGAGAGTCCAAGAATCACTTAAGGGTGTAACCTTTTTCTTATATAGTGGATTTCTGTGGTCGTGTGTGGCTAGCAGAATAGCCCGTGGTTTTTCCCATTTGGAGGGTTTCCACGTAAACATCAAGTATTATTTATATTTCCGCACTTTATACTTGATGTTGTATATTTGTTTTATTGGGTGAATTTTAAATATTGACTAATCAAGAAAAAATGGTAATTAACTTGATTAAAACCTATTAACCCTCTATAGGTTATTAGACACACACTTTATAGGGAATTTTCAAATATATATAGCTGATTAAAGCTACTAGGCCGCTTGCTTCACTGCTTAAAGGTGAAACAATCTAAAGGTGGATTTTTCTCCTCAAGCGGTGGTGACAAATATCAATTTTGGCATTTTATTTAATATTATTACAATTATAAACAAATTGATTACATAATTAACCAATATAATTTTTGTATTGTAATTTTTAAATTAAACAAGAGTAACACATCAAAAATTAATTTAAAAAACATATCAAAAAACGAATTAATCAAAACTAAACCTTAAATTATAAATAAATAATTACAATATATATATATATATATTAGTATTATATAATAAAAATATAACTGTATATCTTATATTAATATGTATATATATACATATTATAATTATATATAAAATATATATTAAATATTATTACATATTTTATATATTAAATATTATTATATTTTTATATTATATTATATTATATTTTTAAATATAATAATACATAATATATTACATTATATCAAATATAAATATATAATATTTGATATTATATATATATATATATCAAATATTATATAATATATCATTGTATATAATAACATTATAAATATATATATATATATATATATATCATAATATATATAATATTAATATTTATATAGATACATTATAATATTATATATATTAGGGATATTAAGATTTTAGTCTCTCTAGTTAGCGTTAATCTGGGTTTGATCCACTAGTTTGTTAAATTACTAACTTTAGTCCACTAATTCTCTGACAATACCTATTCCAGTCCCTACCGTCCAATTCCGTTAGTTTTTCATTGACTTCCGTTATGTCAACGGGGGCATTATGGGAAATCTGGCAAAAGCTTCTAGAAACCGTCTGAAAGAAGGGTATAATTGTAATTTGTTAATTAATTTTTAAAAACAAATAAATAATATTAAATTAAATAATTATTATTATTATTATAAAAATATTACATAAAAATTTCTATTATGAAAAGACATAAATGCCCTTGATAAATTTAAATAATTATAAATCTAAAAAAATTATAATTAGACACTAACCATACAACTTTTCAAAATTATAAATTCACCCAAACCCAATAAACACTCCCTTCTTCATCTTCAATGAAAATTCTACACAGATTAAAAAAAAATTCATTCAATCAATTCTTTTTGTTAAACAACCCATCTCAGATCAACAATCGAGCATCGTAGATGAATATTTAAACTAAAAAAAAATAATTAAACCTAACTCTATCAGACCACTACCACCATCATACCCATTCGTTCTAGATCATCATCATCATCATCGTTCACACAAACCCTATAATTTTTTCTCTGTCCCCGATTCTCTTCGCCAAACCCAAGCAATTAACACCACCACTCAAAAACAATCTAGGAATCTCTCTCACCAAGCCCAATCTCTCTCTCGTGTCTCTCTCTAAACCCTCTCTCGCGAATCTCCATCTCTATATACCATCACTCGCGAACACGATCTGGGCAAGAACACGATTTGGTGGTGCAGATTGATTGGGCTGCGATTGTGGTTTGATTCGGCTGCCAGCTGATCCTTGTTTGGTGTGGGTTTAATTCAACCGACGGGTGTGATTGATGTTGAATGTGGTTGGTGGAGAAAAGGTTATCAGCGGCGAGAAGAGAAGATGTTGACTTTGATTTGGATTTGGGTTTCGATCGGCGACAATTTGGGGTTGGTGGTCAATTTTAACTCAAACCCATATCGAGTTTGAACGTAGCTGTGTGGGAGAAAGAGATGGTGGTGTGTGCGTGAAAGTGTGAAATGGGCCGCCGTGGGAGAGAGTGAGAGAAAGACGCGGTGGTAACTGGTGTGTGAGAGATGTTGAAGGTTATTAATGATGGTGGTGGAGAAGGTTGAAGGTTGAAGGTTGAAGGTTGATGAAGACGATGGTTGAAGGCTGTAATTTTTTTTCCTTTTTCTGGGTCAAAGGTTGTTTTCGATGATGATGAAGATGGAGGCGTTGAGGTTGAAGGCTGTTTTTGATGATGATGAAGATGGTTGATGGTCGATGATGATTTAATCTATTTATTTTGAATATCTAACATTAAATGTTTAATTGATCTGATTTTCGGGTGTTTGTGGGTGTGGAAAAAAAATGTTGAATCTGTTGGTATGGTGGTGATGATTGTGTTTTTGTGTCATGAACCTGGGTTCTAAGTTTGGTGATGATGGTGGAAGTTCTGGATTGGATTAGTTGGTGTTGATGATGAAGAATAGTTGAATTTTTTAATTTTTGATTTTGGTATTTTTTGTTCTTTGAATTAAATGATAAAGATAGGAAATCCCTACTTTTTCCCAAATCCAGGATCGAGATGTTCTAACAATAATAATTATTTACTATTTAATTTGTTCTTTAGCATTTAATAATAATAATAATAATAATATTTAATTAGTTTTTTTTAAAAAAAAAATTGTTTTTAGTTTTTCAGTTTTTGTTTAATTAAATATAAAATTACTAAACTTCCTTTCATATGAGACAAAAATAGGGGTAAAATGGTCATTACATGGAATTCTGTCTTATTTAACAGAAAATCTAACGGAAGGACTAATGTTAGTAATTCAAAAAACTAGTGGATCAAACCCAGATTAACGCTAATTAGAGGGACTAAAATCTTAATATCCCTATATATTATTACACATATATTATATAAATATATTTATTATATGTATAATATATAATAATTTAGTATTGTATATAATAATATATAATATATTATTATATTTAATAATATATATAATCATAATATTATATATATTATAGGATATTAATATACTAATTATGTAAATATTATAATATATAATATTTTATATAATATTTATATATAGTAATATATATTATAATATTATATATATTTATAATTTTATATAAACTATATTATATATTAATATTCAATATTATATGTTTTAATATTATAATATACATATAATATATTATTTTATAATATATAATATTATAATATATATATATATAATAATTATAATATATATATATATAAGAGGGGCACTTTAGTCTTTTGAAAATCTTATCCCATCTTGTCCTAACCATAGCAAACGCATAACAGTTCAATTACTAGTTAAAAAATGATTTTTTTATATAAAAAAAGTGAAAAATAAAATGAAAATCAAAAATAAAAAACAAGTATTTTGTCTTTTTCAAATCTTTCACTTTTAACATTGGTTTTGTTTTTCATTTTTTTTTTTTGAAAATAAAATGAAAAACAATTAACGAACGAGTTTTCGAAATCTTTTTTTTTTTAATAAAAACGAAAATGGACTAAAAAACAGCTGCAGAACGGGGCCTTCATTTCTTTCTTTTTCTGTAAAACCAAAATTCGCAATTATCTCACAACTTCTCTTTGATATATCATTAAATTGAAAGAGTGAACAAAGTGGTTCGATGGCCAATCTTCCTGCAATAAAAGAAACTCCAAGTGGTCGTCGTATCTTGGAAGGGAATCGCCAGAAATACTGTGCAGAGATGGCGAATTTCTTTTACGGAAAACGATATTTAACGTGCTTCGACCAAGTACATTTTCTCTAATTTCTATTTGATATTTATACACTTTCTTTCTTGAAAATTTGAAATTGAGTGTGTTTTGATAAATCTGAATTTGTTGAGTTTATATTGTTTATATATTTTACTCTGTTTTTCTAACAATCGTAAAGGAAATTTGGTTAATAATTTTTTTTAAAGTATAAACAGATTTATCAAATTCAGTCAGAATTGATATTTTTTTTATTTTACAAAACTATAAGTGAAAGTGATAGTACCGGTTTGTTTAAAAAAAAAAATACAAAGTCATATTTTTTTTTTATTTCTTGAAACCGTGACAGAGATTTTTTTTTAAAATACTACTATATTATAGAAATTCAAGAGCCTTTGGATTTTAGTAATTATTGTTTCTTGAAGATACTATAACACTTACAATATAATATGTTTGTGCAAGTTTGTTCTAAATATATTACTGCATGTGCTGAGTTTTAAATTTGCTTAGTGAGCCTTTGAATTTTAGTAATTATTATTTCTTGAAGATACTGTAACACTTCTGGTATAATTTGTTTGTGCAAGTTTGTTCTCAAATATTACTGCATGTGTTAAGTATTAAATCTGTTTGGTATAATCATTCGTTTAAATTATTTATTTTTTACAGTACAATGGATTTGAATATGAAAATTGTAGAATCCAATAATAATTGTGCCCTTGAAAGGTTTAGTGGCCAAAATTTCAAACGGTGGCAAACGCGTATGAAATTTTGGTTAACTACGTTGGGGTTATTTTCTGTTATTGATGTTCCCCCTATTCCGATTCTGAAGAGGAATTTGGTCGCACTCATGCTCTTAAAATACAAAAGAAGTAAGACTATCTTTGCCATTGTAAAATATGTAGTTTGTTGGAGGATAATTTATTTGATATTTATTATCAAATTCCTTCTGCTCATGACCTGTGGTATACTTTAAAGAAGAAGTACAACACAAGATATTGTACTTGAGAAATACCATGTGGGTAAGTACTTGAATTTTAAAATGATTGAGGGAAAATATGTTATTGATCAAACTCATTAACCTCAACACTTAGTCCTTAAACTTAATCAAGCCGGTATTCCTATACATGAGAAATTTGCTATGGCTGTAATTATTGAAAAACTTCCTAATTCTTGGAAAAAAAAATTGGCATTTACCCTAAACACACGAGAGAAACAATTTCCCTTGATGACCTTTTTGTCTCAGTTCAAATAAAAGAGAAAGCCTGTGAGAGAGACATTATTTTAGAACCATCATCCTCTGACTTTCAAGTTCAGGCTAATGTCGTGGTATGACAAAAGCCAAAGTTCAAGAAGAATTTTTTTCAGAAAAAATCAAACAACCTTGAACCTAACCAAAAATTAAGAAAGATAAGAGCAAAGTTGAGTGCTTTGTGTGCTATAAAAATGGACATTATGTAAGAGAGTTCTACCAAATAAAGGGAAAGAAGGGAAAATCAATTGAGAGCAAGTCAATATGACGATAGGAGGAGATTCCACTACTTCAGGAGAAGGGTATGTATATTACTTTCCTGAAGTGAAAATGGTCTATCAATCAGATGGGTGGTGGATAGACTCTCGTGCTAATGCGCATGTTTGTGCTAATCGTTATGTATTTGTGTCTTATCAGGAATCTGATGGCAAAGTAACTAAAGAAGATGCTTCTGTTACACAAGTGTGTGGGCAAGGACGAGTGGACTTGAAATTGACTTTAGGCAAGGTCATCTCTCTGTATGGCGTGCTACATCTACCAAAGTTCAAGAAGAATTTAATTAGTTGATATCGTCTAGTCCAAGACAGATATAAAATTGTTTTGGAATCTAATAAAGTTGAAATATCTAAAGTTGGTTCTTTTGTTGAATTAGGATACACTTGTGAGAGCTTATTTAAATTATTTGTATTTAATGATTTATTTTCTTTTAAATATGTTAATACTATTGTTGCTTTAAATGTTGAATCTTCTAATATTTGGCATGCTAGACTAGGACATGTGAATGTTGGTACAATAAAATGTACGATGAATGCTGATCTTATACCTTCATATAATATAAATGTTAACTCTAAATGTCAAATTTGTGTAAGTTCTAAACAACATAGGAACCTTTCCATTCAGTTGAACGTGATTCTATTTTATTAGAATTAATTCATAGTGACTTGTGTGAATTTAATGGTGTACTTACACGAGGAGGTAAAAGATTTTTTATATCATTTATTAACGACTTCTCAAAATATTGTTATGTGTATCTAGTAAAAACCGATGAAGCTTTTGATAGGTTTATTGCATACAAGGCTGAGGTTGAAAATCAACAAGAGAAAAAAATTAAAATTCTTAGATCAAATTGTGGGGATGAATATACCGCTATAAATATGTCTCAATTTTGTGAACAACATGGTATTATTCATGAAGTTATTGCATATTTCTCTCTTCAGTCAAATGGGGTAGCAGAAAGGAAAATTAGGGCATTTAAAGACATGGTAAATTCCATGTTGTGTAGTTTAGGAGTACCTCATAACTTGTAGGGGGAGGCGCTATTATCAGCATGTCACATTTTTAATTGAATTTTATTCAAAGGAAATGACAAGACTCCCTATAAACTTTGGAAATGTAGGAATTCGAGCCTCAAACATTTCAAAGTGTGGGGTTGCTTAGCTGTGATAGGGGTACCATTGAACAAAAAACAGAAATTAGGACCCTAGTCTGTTGATTGTGTTTTCTTAGTTATGGTTATGCACATAATAGTGTTGCTCATAGGTTCATAGATGTGAAGTCTCGAGTAAGTGATATTGTCAAGAACACCATTATGGAGTCTAGGGATGCGACTTTCTTTGAAGACATATTTCCTTTAATTAATTGACCAAATGGATCTTTAAGTGATTCTACTGAAGTTCCTTCTTCAAGCAAAACTATGCCAATGATTGTAGAATCGATGAAACCTAGGAGAAGCACAAGAACTAGAGTTAAGAAGAACTTTGGTGGTGATTTTCTTGTTTATTTGGTTGAAGAAGATCCATAACTTTTCAAGTTGCTATGACCTCAATTTATTCTTCTTTTTGGGATAAGGTCATCAATAGTGAGACGGAATCCATTACATCCAACAACACTTGGGTGTTAACTGATTTACCTCTTGGTATTAAAACTATAGGATATAAATGGATTTTCAAGAAGAAACTTAGACCAGATGGTTCTTTTAAAAAATTTAAAGCTCGATTGGTGGCTAAGGGGTATAAACAATGAGAGGGAATTGACTTCTTTGATACTTATTCCCCTGTCACTATAATTGTAACAATCTATGTGCTTATAGCAATTGCTACTACCTATAATCTTGAGATCCATCAAATGGATGTCAAGACAACCTTTTAAATGGCAATCTTGAAGAGAAGATTTACATGGATCAACCAGAAGAATTTGTGATTCGTAGTCAAGAACATAAGGTCTGTAAATTGTTTAAATCTATAAATAGACTTAAACAAGCTCCAAAACAGTAACATGAAAAGTTTGATAATGTTTTGCTATCTTATGGTTTTACCATTAACGATTCTGATAATGTGTTTACAGTAAAGTGAAGGATGGTAATAATATTATTCTTTATCTTTATGTAGACGATTATTTATTGTTTAGCAATTGTTTAGATGTCATTTTAAGTACTAAAACTTTTTTATCTAGTCACTTTAAAATGACTAACCTTGGTAGAACTATGTTGTTTTGGGTCTGAAACTAGAAAAGACTCTAAATGGATATTCTTTTTTTCAATCTCATTATATTGAGAGTCTTTTTAAGAAATTTGATAAATTCTATACTAAACATGTACATACTCCTTCTGATAGTGGTGCCAGACTGGTGAAAAATAATGGAGAGGCTATCTCTCAATTGAAATACTCACAAATTATAGGAAGTCTGATGTACTTGTTAAATTGCTCTAGGCCTGATATTGCATATGCCGTAACTAAATTGAGCAGGTTTACTAGTTGCCAAGATGCACATCATTGGAATGCATTAAAGAGAGTTCTCAGATACTTGAGAGGTACCATGAACTCACGACTTCATTATAATAATTATCCAGCTGTATAAGAGGGTTTCAGTGATGCAAACTGGATATCCAAGTCCGATGAGACAAAGGCCACAAGTGGTTATGTCTTTCTTTTAAAAGGTGCATCTATATCATAGAAGTCTGTGAAATAGACTTTATTATCTCGATCCACTATGGAAGCAGAGTTAATTGCTCTAGACTTGGCTGGAGCTAAACTAGAGTGGATAGGAAATCTATTAGCAGCTATACCATTGGGCGAAAAGCCTATTCCACTTGTATGTATGCACTATGACAACGAATCTACCATTGCATTGGTTAAGATTGTTATGTACAATGGAAAGAGACAATATATTTGTCTAAGACATAATTCTATTAGACATTTAATTAGTCATAGAATGATATCACTAGATTTTGTGAGATCAACAAAGAACCTTGCTGATACTTTTACTAAAGAGCTACCTAGAAAACAAATTGAAGCCCATTAAAACTAGATATCATCAGTGGCGGCCCAACCTATCAAACTAGAGATCCTAAAGAGTAGGTTCAATGTGGAAATGAGTCGATTGAGTAACTTATATGAGGACTAATTTTGATTACATTAAATTTTTCCCTATGGTGTTGTGCTTATGGACTATTTGTATTAGGAAGAGTTATATTCTCTAAATGAATTCAAGGACTAAGTGTTGGGGTATTGCCTACAGCATACCTTTGGAGAATTCACCTATGTGAGTATGGTAGTGGGGTCGCTACCTATGGCATAATGGCTTAATTTCTATAGTACTCGTGAAAACAAGATACTACGCATGGTCTGAAGCGTAAACACCTTAAGAACTCACTTGTAGTAGCTTATACAACGCGTGGATTTAATTAATGTGCACACATTAAGGGTTCTCACCTCGAACTTGTGTATGCAAAGCTTAAATTCTCTAGGTAATGGTTCAAGTTTGCAAGACACCTATTACTAAAAACATAGTATAAGATTGATTTGAGATATCTATTGTTTTAACTTTTCAATTACTTGTAAACTTTTTTTATCAAAGTGGGGGATTGTTATAAATATTCATTTATTGTTTAATAAAAAGTTTACTTATATTTATATTTAATTAATTTGTTAATTATTTTAAATTTTATAACTGGTTGTTTTGAAGAGAAAACTCTTCAGTATTTTTCTTTTGTTTAACAGTTGTTTTGATAAGATACAACTCTTCACTATTTCTCTATAAAAAAGAAAATTGTTTGTCAGAAAAGTACAACTTGTTTTTGAGAAACATCAGAACGTTCTTTTCTTTCCTTCTCTGTAAAAACAAAATTCTCAATTCTCTCAAAACTTATGTTTGATATATTAATCAATTTAAAGAGTGAACAAAGTGGTTCGAGAGCCAATCTTCTTGCAATAGAAGAAACTCCTAGTGGTCGTTGTATCTTAGAATGGAATCGCAAGAAATACTGTGTAGAGGTGGGGAATTTCCTTTATGGAAAGTGTTATTTAACATCCTTCGACCAAGTACATTTTCTCTAATCTCAATTTGATATTTATACATTGTCTTTCTTAAAAATCTGAAATTGAGCGTGTTTTGATAAATCTGAATTTGTTGAGTTTATAACATTTATATATTTTACTATGTTTTTCTAACACATACTACATATAATCAGTTTCCTACTAAAAGTCTAAACACAAAAAATAGCAAACCACACTTAATCCATTAAAGAAAAACCAAGATCCAGCAGTGACAGAGCATTTGAATCCTAAAAATATTAAAAATAAACAAGCTTTGAATGTAAAAATCCCCATGTTGTGCTTAATTTTGTAATTGAGTAAGCTATTGATTCGAGGTGCTTGGTAATTAATAATGATGCTCTATTTGTAGGTTGTCGAAGGTTTATGCCCATTGTAGATAAGATTTTGTCTAATTTTGTTAAGTGGAAAGGTAAGTCCCTTTCTTTGGTTGGTCGGGCTACTTTGATTCGCTTGGTGATTACTGGCTCCTTTGTACACTCTTTTATGGTTTATAAGTGGCCGACTTTCTTAACTACGATGGTTACTAAGAATATCATAAATTTCTTATGGACTGACTCTTGTGAGGAGCACAAGTTGGTTTGTGTTGCCTGGAATCGTTGTTGTAGACCTTATGCTCTTTGTGGAATTGGTTTGAAAGATCTGACCTTGTTGAACGATTCATTACTTTGGAAGCTCACTTGGAAGTTGATAACTTCTAACAATTTTGCATTTAGTTTTTTTTTTTACACGAGAGGTATATTAGACAGCTGCATAAACCTCAGGGAGGTTACATCACCTATTCCATCTGGTCTTCTTTTAGGACTAGCTATGTTGAGCTCATTAAGGATGGTATCTGGCTAATCGGGGAAAACTCCAAGAGGGATTTTTGGCGTGATAATTGGCTTGGGGTGCCCATTTTGGATCTACTTGGAATTCCTGATTTCCTGGCCCCACATCTTCAAGCTAGGGTTTCTGATTTCATTCGAGATGGTAGATGGATTTTGGATGATCGCTTTCGAGCTCGGTTTTCGGATCTATACTTTCGGATTGATAAGATAGAGATTTCTCCGGTGACAGATTATTTGGTGTGGCCTCACTCTAAGGACAATATTGTTTCTTGTAAGGTGGCTTACTCTAAGATGTTTCATGACATCCCGCAGGTCCCATGGTGGAGGGACGTCTGGTCTCGCTATATCCCCCCTTCTCATTCGGTTCTGACTTAGCGGCTTTTGCTTGATAGGCTCTCCATCGACTATCGTTTATACAGGTCCGATTTTAATTTAGCTTCCAGATGTAGCGTTTATGGAGCTAGTTCAGAATTTGTGGATCATCTTTTTCTAAAGTGCTCTCTTGCAACGGCTCTTTGGGAGGCTGTTCTCTCTGTATTTTAGAGACTTGTCTCCGCTGACACTTGGATTTATTTTTCAAGCAGACCATGTCTGTTTCTTTCAATGCTCAGATTAGGATTTTATGGAGAGCTGATATTCATGTGGTGGTTTGGAGTGTATGGTATTCCAGTAACCAGTGGATTTTTGAAGTTAAATCTGTTGATTTTAAGGCTGTTTTATCTCTAGTGTGACACTCTATTTATGATGCGAACAGTTTGGGGATCGGCTGTATGCGTAACTGTGTTGATGATATGTTGATTCTTCACCGGTTTGGTCTCTGTGGTTGTCCTGGTAAGGCTCCGGTTATCAATAGTGTGGTTTGGTCGCCTACGACTCCAGGATGGATCAAGGTTAATATAGATGGTGCTGTTTTGGGTTCGCCAGGTGTGGGAGGTTGTGGTGGTGTTTTTTAGACTTGCGGATAATTTGTTAAGGCTTGTTTCGCAGTCCCCCTTGGTCAAGTTTTGCTTTTAAGGCTGAGCTCCTTACAGCTTCTTTAGGGAATTTGGGATATCTGGTTCGAGAGTGATTCTTCTTATGTTGTGCAGCTTCTTTCGGTTATGTCAGATCAGGTACCTGGTGTGTTAGTCAAGCTTGGCAGCGTTGCCTTCATCAGATCTCGCATATGGAGTTCCAGGTTTCACACATATTTAGGAAAGATAATCAAGTGGCAGATGCTCTCTCTAAGCACGCTTTAGGTCTATTTTCTGATTCCTGGCGGTCTTCCACTCCTTCATTTTGTTTTCATTAGTTGGTTACGATTGTATGGGTAGATAGTCATTTAGATTTTCCTAGCTTTGTTTTCTTGTGTGGCTTGTGTGCCTTTGGGGTTTTTTTTAGGGGGGGGGGGGAAGTGATGTAATGCTATTACTTTTGTTACTCTTTTTATTTATTTATAAATTTTCGGATACTGTCTAGGGTTTTTTCAGCATATGATCGTTTATGATGTTTTTTTCCCTTAGGTCATTCCAATTTCATAAAAAAAAAAATAGAATAGTGAGAGAGCAGTAAGATAGAGAGAGAAGAGAGAATTAGAGTTGGAAATAGAGATGACTGACTTAATTCCCGTGACTGACTTACATGGCAAAGCATAACAGAATGTAATTGTAGATCTTTGCCCAACTTAACACCCCAAAATCGTCACTTGAGAGGATTCATACCACTACAAATAAACAAACGATACCATAGATAAAATAGAAAAAGAAAAAAAAACAAGTGTCGAATTAATCCAAAATCACACACAAAAAATGAAATTTGTAAAGAAAGACAAACTTGAGTTAGCTGCAATCTGAAGAGAATGACCGATAACATTGACTGGAGAATGGAACTGTAGATTGGTTGAAGAGTGTCAGAAAACGAGCCGATGACGACAAAGAAGCTTGACTCTAAGGATTAAGAACGCAGAAGTTGCATGATGGTCTGGTTGATAGAAAATGGAAAACGATTGAAATCAGAGAGAGAGAGAGAGAGAGAGAGAGAGAGAGAGATGCTGGTTTGGATAATTTTAGGGTTATAACTCAAAAATATGTTGTTTTGTGAAAAAAAAATAGGATGTCTCTTTTAAGCGTTTTTCATTTACTGTTTTTAAAAAAGAAAAATGAAAACAATGTTTTGTGATTTCAATTTCGAAATTTAAAAATGCGGTAGTATATGTTGAAAACTGTTTTCTAAAAATAAAACGAGTTTGGTAGAGAAAATGTTAAAAAAATATTGTAATATCAAATTTGCATTTTTATTTTTATTTTTATTTTTTACATGATAACTTAAACTTATAGGATAATTTGGTTCCATGATAGGTCAATAATTTATCACAAATAAGTATCAAGTAAAGGACTCAATATTAATCTCATAATTAATAAATATTATTTTTTATTAAATAAATGTTAGTTTTTTTTTATTAAATATAAAGGAGGAATTGCACAAACATTCATCGAGGTTTGAAAAAATTATACAAATATGACAGTTTTGACCATATACACATAAACTTCCCTCGACATTTGAAAATTGTTGTACAAATATCCCCTACTGTTAGATGGATCTGTTAGTCAATAGTCAAAAGTGTGAAAAGTCTAAAATATCTTTTATTTTAATTTTAAATAAACTAAAAAAATAAAAATAAGATAAAAAAATATTTTTGAAAACATGAATATATCTTAAATCTGAAACCTGAAAAAAAATAGTTTTTTAAACAATTTAATAATAATTAATTTTTAAAATTAAATTTATTTAAAATCACGGAGGATTGCATAAACTAATTTTTTTTTTGAAGAAGAATCTTTTTTCCAGGTTTCAGATTTATGATGCATTAATGTTTTCTGAAAGATTTTTTTTTTTGTTTATCTTATTTTTCAATTTTTCAGTTTATTTAAAATAAAACTCGTATTTTAGACTTCTGACACGTTTGACTATTGACTAACGAATCCATCTAACGGTAGATGATGTTTGTACAACAGTTTTCAAATTGAGGAAAGTTTGTGTATATATAGTCAAAACTACAATATCCATACAATTTTATTAAATCTCGGGGATGTTTGTGCAATCCCCATAAATATAAATTACATGGAATAAATTTAGAATATAAAAAAACTTAGAAACAGAGAAGCGTATGTGTTTTGTTGCCAATCGATATCGTTGATATTATTTGAAGGTAACATGGAATAAATTAAAAAAACAAAACAAAACAGAGGAGTAGATCTGTGGCATCGATCTATCAGTGAGAAGAATAAGTAGTAGTAGAAGAAGAAGATCTATCTGAAGAAGAAAAAGAATAAGATGATATGTGACAAGAAGAAGAAGGCTTGTAGCTGTGACGAGAAGAAGAAGTCAACTTAGAAAAAAATGAGTATTTTTTATTTTAAAAAAAATGAATTACAAACATGTCTTCCATGTTTTTAAATTTTAAACTAGGTTTTTTTTTTAAAAAAAAAAACTAAATGAAAAACAGAATGTGTTTTCAAAAATAAAAACAAAAACATCCCAAAATACTTTACCGGACAACACCTTGACTTACTCAAAACGAAGTCATTTTGGAGGCAGAGTTTTAAATTAAACGGGTTCAAGTGAGGGTTTTTTACCATCACCCTCACCTGTGACAGGTTAAATATTCACATCCAAACCCGTCCACCGGATATATTTTCAGAACCTAAACCCAAACCCTCCCATCAAGGGTCAAATTAAGGCAGGTGTCACAGGTTCGGATGAAATTGCCATCCCTACATTGGAGAGAGTGAAAACATGATGCTTACTCCAGATTTGCACTCCTTTCCAATTTTTTTTCCTTTTTTATGATTTCTAGTTTCAATTTAATTTATGATTAATTAATTTCTATTGTAAAGATTTTAATGACCATAAGAGAAATTTTACTCGAGGGTACCATAGAAATTTAAAATTAATAAGAATATTGGGTACACAAACAGAATTTGTGGGGCAAAAGTTGTCACTCTTTAATAAAATATTTAATTTGGTTTGTAAAAATTATAGAGTAAAAACTTTTGTCCCAATAAACCTGGGAAAAAATTCATATCAAAATCTGAGTCAACAAATATGGGTAGAAATTGCAGGGCAAAACATGATACGGGTAAATACACAAATATGAAGGAGAGACAATAGCAATAGTACGATTTTTTTGTTGTGTCTTGGTTGTGTAGATTTGGGTTATGTGTTGGTATCTTAAAATTATTCTATTCGGATTGGATCGTAAAAATTATATAAATGGATTGATTTTTTTTTTTAAGTATTACAATAAGATTGTCGGGATCTATTGAGTTTACATAATAGATGTGCGGTTCGGATATCTACTCCCATAATGGGAGATAACTACTCCTATAAATCGGGAAAAAAAATCCCCGAAAGATATTTATAAGGATGAATTCCATTTTAGTCCCTGTAGTTTGACATAATACACAAACCGATCCCCCGATTATGAGCTTTATCATTACAAGTCCCTACAGTTTCAAAAAATATCAATTTCAGCGCCTACCGTCCAATTTTGTTAGGGTTTACAAAGATTCCAACCAAGTGATAAGGGTAAAATGGTAACTTATGCAGTAAATATAAAAATATGATTAAAAATTAATTATTAATTAATTTAACTAAAAAATAAACATTAAAAAAAACACACCACAGTCCCATTTTATTTTTCAAACCCATCTGTAAAAATCCCCTTTTATTTTTCAAATCCAAACCCAAAAATTCCTATTTTCTTCAACCATCATCATCTTCAACCCCAATTGGATTCGATCTCTCACTTTCGCTCTCGCTCTCTTTAATCCCCCCCTCTCTTTCTCAATCCTTGAGTCTCTCTTCATCAAAGTGAGAACTCTCTCTCACTCTCACTCTCAATCGCTCACTCTCGATCTCTCACTCTCGTTTGGTTGATGGGTTTCTGGGTTTTTATCAGGCTTGATTAATGGGTTTCTTGGTTGGGTATGCTGTGAATGGTGTTCGATGGCGGGCTTGGGTATGGGTTTGGGCGTTCGATGTTTTTGGATTAGGGTTTTTGATTTGGCTGAAGAGGTTGTGGGTGTTTGACTAGTGTGGATTCGCGATATCTCTCTCACAGTATTTGAAGTGGTCAGGGTCAATTTGGTTTTAGTTGGTGGTAGTGGTGGTTTGGGTCAATTTGGTTTCTGGCTTTGGTGGTGGTGTTCTGGTTCAAGGTCTAGTGTTGGTGGTCCGGTAGTGTTCTGGTTCATGTTTGGGTGGTGCTAGTGTTGTGGTTTGGTGTTTTGGGTTTTGAGTTTGGTGTTTATGATGGAGGTTTGATGATGATCTAGGTTTGGTTGTTGTGATAATATGAGTTTTTTTTTAAGCATATCTGTTTGGTGTTTGGTGGTAATGATGATGAATCGATGATGGTTGTGGTGGTGGTGTTATTCAGTTAAGCGATGGTGATGATGATGATGAATGATTTAGGTTTTGGTTGTTGTGAGGTGGCGGTGGTGGTGGTGGTGATGGTGATAGGAGGATTTTGGGATGGAGATTAAATCTTCTAGAAATTTTTCTAGATTTCCAGATTTCCAGATTTGGAAATGGTGTGATGTTAGGCTTTGATAAATTGTTTTTATTTTTTATTTTATATAATAATAATAATAAATTCTTTTAATTAAAATAAAATTCAGGGGCAGTAGGGTCATTAGACCCTCTGTCTTGTCAGATTTCACTTTTTCAACGAAAAATTTGATAGAAGGATTAAACGAGGTAATTCTCAAAACTGGAGGACCAGTTTGTATATTAGATCAAACTAGAGAAACTAAAATGGATTTTACCTTATTTATAAAATACGTATGGTGAGATTTGATCCGTGTACAACCCGGAGATTTCTGGGTCAGGTTTGGGGTTTGATTTTGGATTTTAGGCCCTTTGATTTTTGCATGTTTAGGCCTGCAATTTACCAATTTTTTTTTAAAATGTTCAATTTACCAACCTTATTGAAAACATTTATAACAATTACTATCCTATATTTTCTATTGACAAGAATTATATATTATAATATTTGAAGATTATACTAATCAAATATTCATATAAAAATAAACTTACAAATATAACATTTCATTATACAATAACAATGGATAAAATTTCAAAAAAATAAGTTCAAATCAAACAGTGTTACGAATACTCCGGATAACTCAAACATTTATATTTTAGAAACATGTACATGTCCAAAATCATAACATTTCACATTTTATTTACTATGAACGTTGAGCTAAAATATGTATATTAATACATTTGCGATTTTGCATCATTGAAGCACAAAAGAATTTAATATATGTACTTTCGTAAAAATACTATAAGATTTAGTAAGGACAAAACTCATTTACAAAGAATTTATTAATAAACTAATAATAATGTAAAGAAGGACGACATATATAGGAAAATGAATGGATAATGGTAAACATTCAACCCTTTTATCCATCATTTGTATCCAACTTGACATGACAGTTTATATGATGTAAATTTTATCAATTTGTTTTTTTTTTGTTATATAAAATTAGGAACAAATTGAAGGAAGTTAAAAATTAGGGTTTGGGAAAAAATAAAAAAGTGTAATGACATGGCAATATGATGATATGACAACTGATAATGAAGTGCCATGTAAGCTACCACATCAAGTTGGCTAAAATAAGTATATTATTACATTTGCGATTTTACGTCTTTGAAGCACAAAAGAATTTAATATATGTACTTTCGTAAAAATACTATAAAATTTAGTAAGGACAAAACTCATTTACAAAGAATTTCTTAATAAACTAATAATAATGTAAACAAGGACGGCATATATAGGAAAATGAATGGATAATAGTAAACATCCAACCCCTTTATCCATCATTTGCATCCAATTTGACGGGGCAGTTTACATGACATAAATTTTATCAATTTGTTTTTTTTTGTTACATAAAATTAGGAACAAATTGAATGAAGTTAAAAATAAGGGTTTGGGAAAAAATAAAAAAAGTGTAATGACGTGGCAATATGATGATGTGACAGCTGATAAGAAAGTGCCATGTAAGCTGCCACATCAATTTAAATGTAAAGGTTAGATGTCTATCATTATCCAAAATGAATATATATATATATATATATATATATATATATATATATATATATATATATATAAATGTATTTCAAATCATAATAATAGGGAAAATAAATTCGTTCCCTAAGAAGTACATTAGCTTGTTTAGTTGGGCTTTTGAAAAATCTCTATTGGTAAAAGATTTACTTGTGGATGAGTTATTAAAAATAGGTTTTTTTTAAAAAAATATAGTTATTTTGTTGGTAGATTTTTTATTTTTAAAATGTCTTTTTAAAGAAGTACCTCCCCATGAGCTTTAACCTAGTAAAGATTTAAACTATACTAGCCTTTACTCAATTTAAAATAGACAATTTTAAAAGCCCAATATTGATTTAGTAATTTCTACATATTTATTTAGTGGAAATTGTGAGAAATGTCACTTTTTTTTTTGGTGAGTTGCAGTGATGTCACCGTTATAATAAGTTAAGTTTAAAAGGCACCTATTATGGTGAACTACCGAAATTGCCCTTAAATAATCGATTATTTATTCTTTAAAAGCCTCTCTCGTCCAAAACAGTTGTATGAAAATCAATCAACTACTCCAGGTATCTCTTCAAAAACCGAGCTCTATTCCAGATATTGCACAAGAAGGTAAACTAATATTTCGGATCTTCATTTTCATTTTTTCATGTATTTCTGTATGGTATAACAATATATAAACATTTATGAACAGGTTGTCTCAATTTTTTTGTTTATGTTTGGGAGTTGTAATTTTTTTTAAAAAATAATGAATGAACATGTATGCATTTTTTTTTTGTATATATATTTGGCCGAGTTGATTTGAAGTGGTACAAACATGTTTAAAATATTGGGCATAGAAGCTGGAAATCATTTTAAAAAAGCTCGAAACATTTGAAAAAACGCTCGATCCAAAAAATAAATGCTCGATCCCTTACAAAAAAAGCTCGATCCCTCACAAAAAAAGCTCGATCCCTAAAACAAAAAGCTCGAACCATATTTGAAAAAAGCTCGAGCCATATGAAAAAAAACTCGATGATGTACAAAAAAAGCTCGGTCAAGAACAAAAAAAGTTCGACACAGTTAAAAAAAACTCTATCATGTACAAAAACGGCTCGATTATGTACAAAAACGGATCGACAATGTACAAAAACGGCTCGATAATGTACAAAAAAGCTCGATCAGTAAAAAAAAGCTCGATCCCTTACACTTTTGATTTTTGTTTCATTCTTTAAAATTGTAAATTTAATATTAAATATTATTTTCTTAATAATGGTTTTTAATGATGATTTTGACAGGACAATGGATAGGGTGAGAATAATCATATCTTACAACGGTCGATGGGTGCAATTACCGGACGGAAATCAGAGGTATTTAGGTTCTGATAACCAAGGTTTGTATGTGTCAAAGAATTTGAGTTACGACGAACTGGTGTCGATCGTGCAAACCATTGTGAAGTTTGATGAGAACAAATACAGTGCTGATCTACAGTCTATATCAATTGTTCCTGGACTACATGTCGTACATTTATAAGAAACAATGATGATGTTCAGTTTATGCTAGAGGAAGATAGGGTGATCTCTCAAGTATGTGTTAGTTTAATCGAGAGGGCAGCAGGTGTTATTGGTGAAAATATCCCTCATCGTGATAACACCCAACAATTTCGATCGTCAGGCGGAAGCAACCAGTTGTTCACAGAAAGAAGTGAGATTGATGGTTGGGAAAACATATGTGTTGTCCCATCGGAAGTAGCTGCCCATGATAATATACTGAGACCTCAATTCGATGATGTATTTGGTTGTCAAATTGAGATGAATGGTAGGCAATACAACCACCAATACAATGACATCAACAATGAGCAGAATACAACACTAAATGTTGCGGTGATTCATGAGGTGGATAATGAGGGCAATTTTAATTCTGTAGAAAATGTAGAGGACAATGAGGATGATGAAGAACTTGTCCAAACGGAAAGACGTGTAAGACATGTACACAGATTTAGTTATAGTGCACCATATATAGCTGGGACCTCCGAGGTCCGGGCTAATGTAACTCCAGATGATTCTGATAATGCCACAACATGGGTTATTCCAGGAGCATAATCATACTCGTTTGGTATGGGTGGAAGCAGGAACTTGGTTGAAGATGAACCTACAAGCATGATATATAAAGGGCAATTTTTTTCCAACGAAAAAGGATTTGAAGAGATTAGTATGCCATTTTGCAATGCGGTAGAACTTCAAGTGGAAGGTGAAAAGGTCCAATAAGACAACATTACATCTAGTTTGTTTCATGGAAAGTTGTACGTGGAAGTTAAGAGTGGTGAGGAGAGATGAAGGCACATACTTTCAAGTAAAAAGTTTTGTCAACGAACACACTTGTCCGTTAGAGGAAATTCACCCCACCACCGACAAGCTGGTGCAGTCATAATTGGAAAAGTTATTGCACCTAGACTTTAACAACAATATGGTCGACTAATGCGTCTGAAAGACATAATCGCCGACATGAAATCAATGTATGGAATCCAAATCATATACAGTAAGGCACACACTGCCATTGATTATGCATTGTCACTGACATATGGAATGCATGAGGAAACATTCCAACTGCTTCCATCATTTGGTTACGTTTTGGAACAAAAAAATCTCGGCACAATCTTTGACTTACAGTACGACGAAGATGATAAATTTCTATATTTTTTCATGCCGATTGGTGCCTCACTTAGAGGATTTCGGAAGTGTATGCGTCTAGTAATTGTCATTGATGGTACCCATTTGAAGGGACGATTCCGGGGTACAATGTTTGTTGCAACAACACAAGATGAGAACGAACAGGTGTATCCAATTGCTTTTGGGTACGGCGACTCAGAAAACAACCTTTTATGGGAATGGTTTTTGGATTGCTTGAAGGGTGCCCTATGTCATATTGATGAGCTGGTTTTCATTTCCGATAGACATGCAATCATTGAAGTAGGGATTTCTAAAGTGTTCCCTTATACCACCCATACTATATGTTGCTGGCACTTTGCTGAAAATATTAAAAAGCGATTTCATAGGAAGGATGTTGCCGAAATAATGGACAAAGCAGCCCGCGCGTACATCGAGTTTAAATATAACCGGTATATGGAAGAGTTAAGAAACTTGCACCAGAATGCATATGATTATGTAATTGATGCTGGTCCACACAAGTGGTCCCGTGTACACTGTCACTGGGCCTTAAACCCCCAACAGCGGGCTCAGATCCCTCACTATCACTGGTCCTGTCTATCAAACCCCCACCCTCTGTACCACTGTTCCCGCCAAAGGTAGTCTGATCAGGGACCAGAGGCGGCATATCAACCCTGTCCTTCTATACATACAGGTTCCCCCCCCCCCCGTTTAGACCGGCATAGTACGGTGCCTGTCTCTCAGCTGGTGTGGGCACTAGTTTCTTCCTCACACACATTTGAAACATTAGTTAGAATAATGTAATTGTAAAAATACTAACTAATATAAATATTAACAAATTAAATACATACCCTGACTTTGAAAATCTTTGTCAGCTTCTTCCCTCTCGGTTGTTTGGTCAACTCCCACTTCAAAATATGGGGAGTCAGATCTGTAACCCTCCGGGCACCGAACTCTTTGCCTAAATCAGGGATCACATCGAAAGCAAATATCTGCATCAAAGATAAGTACGATAACTAACCATAACATTGAGGACAACACCAATAAAGTACAACTTACAATTCGAAGTTCTTACCAATAGGGCATGAGATAGACCGTATATGTTGTAGGTCTCCGCCGTGTGTACGTCAGTGCCCTTTTCCTGCTGGCATCGCTCGAACCCGTCTCATCACCCATCAAGCGCATGCTTGAATGAGTAAATAGAATGTCTGTACACGTGGGCACCCCACGGGAACGCGTCGAACGCATCGAGATCCTCAACCAACCGAAATTGCCAAACTGGAATCTTGAATCTCTCATCCACCCCCATCAGTATCCAGTTCAGCATATATATGAGTCAGAGCTTGACATCATCGTACGCCTCTCCAAACTCTGCGACGGTGACAACACCCCTTATCTCTTCTAACGAGACCTCATCGGCTCCAGAAAAGTACATCTGATGTATGCCATTCTCCACTGCTGCATACTTGGTCGTGTCTAGTACAACTACAAACCGTAATCCGCTGATTAGGTAAAATTCCACCTTGAAAAACCTCACCGACTGGTTTCCTAACATGAACTGCATCTCATATGTTGGGCCGTTATGATGCAGCTCCCTCAAAAGCAGCCGATGGATAATACCACCCAAAAACTTCATCTCTCGATACATCGTCAGGAAATGCCCGAAACATGACGCCATGAACTGACGCCGATCTTCATCTGTAAATTCTGTAGGGACCCAGTTCAGTGCGTCGTCTATATGGCCAAGGGCATCAAAATGGTTGTGTCGAGTCAATTTGCCCTCGTACTAGTCTCCTTCTGGAGTTTTAAGCAAATCCCTCAACCTATTTCTCATCTGCAATGTAACAGAAATACATCATTAAACAGAAAAACTTTCGTAACAAAAATTATAAGTCTCGATCCAATGTCAAAACAGCTCGGTCGTAAAAAAAATATGCTCGATCCCAGGAGAAAAAAGCTCGACCCTTTAAAAAAAAAGCTCGATCCTATAACAAAAATGCTCGATCCCATAACAAAAAATCTCGGTCAAATTATAAAAAAGCTCGGTCCTATAAGAAATAAGCTCGATCTAAAGATATATAAAGCTCAATCCAAAGACAAAAAAGCTCGACCCTTTAAAAAAAAACTCGATCCTATGAAAAAATGTTCGATCCCATAACAAAATAGCTCGATCATATGTAAAAAAAGCTCGATCCCATGATGAAAAAGCTCCATCCAATGTAAAAAAAGCTTGATCCCTTTCAAAAAGGCTCGATCCTATTAAAAAAATGCTCGAACCCTTATAAAAAAAGCTCGATCCACCAAAACCTAATTTTCACGAAAATAAAGCTCGACTCATATACAAAAAAGCTCGACTCATATACAAAAAAGCTCGACCCTTTAGAAAAAAACTCTATCCTATGAAAAAAATGCTCGATCCCATAACAAAAAAGCTCGATCCTATGTAAGAAAAGCTCGATCTTATTTAAAAAAAGCTCAATGTCATGATGAAAAAGCTCGATCCAATGAAAAAAAAGCTCGATCCAATTCAAAAAAAGCTCGAAAACTTACAAAAAAAGCTCGACTTACCAAAACCTAATTTTTACGAAAATAAAAGCTCGACTCAACAACAAATAAGCTTGATTCTCTTGCAAAAAGTCTCGATAACCCAGATTTCATCTTCCTCAACTGATATTCAACCAAATTACAAACCCTAACCTAAACCACAACCATTCTCAAATCTCTATTTTAACCGGTTTCTACAATTTCTATCAACAAAACTCAATTCTAACATGTAATGCAAGTTAACAACAACAAAAACGAGGAAAAAAAACTAATCTTATATTTGTCAATCACAGTTGTTCTCGTGTAATCTCGTTTCGGTCACTTCACCGTCGATTAGTTTTCCGTCGGTTTGACTGTTGCTTTTCTCTGACTTAGAAAACAACAAATTTCTCACTGTTTTAATATTTCAGGGTATTTTCGTCTGAACACGTTAAATGGTACCTTTTACACATATATTAGTAAAGTGGTGATATTTGCACAACACCCCCTCAAATAGTACCAATAATTTTTTGACCCCTATTTATTCATATATATATATAACTAACTGTATACTTTGAGTAGTATGAATGATTATAACTGGTCTGGTAATTTCTACATATTTATTTATTTATTTATAGCTAACTGTATACTTTGAGTAGAATGAATGATCTATCAAATGATTATAACAGATATCATATAACAGACTAAAAAACCTCTTTCAGGTTCGTGTAACTGTTGTATGTGTGTGTAAGAACATGGAGAAGTATACTATATTTATGGCTGTTTTTTTTTTTTTTTGTTTAGATGGCTGACAATCCGGGGGATTGGTTTATAAGTATCCGGAGGATGAGTGGTTTGACACATGAGTCAATATTCAATCAAATAATATGTTTGAATTGTTTATTGTAATTTTTTTTTTTTTTTCAGGAGGACCACGAACATGCATCGGCCATGCCCAATTTCATACCTCCTGTAGCCGACAGAGAACAGGAATCGGATAAAGACAAACTCAATGAGAAGAGGGTTAGAAGGCCATCAGCTGCAGTTAGAACTCCTTACACCGTCTCCCGTCAAGTGAAGGAGATGGTTTACTCACGGAAGAAGGGTACTAAGAGAAAACCTGATATTGTTGATTCTGGACAGTGACAATGGAAACAGAACACCAAATATTTTTGCAATGACCTTGATGTGAATATGCAGCGGATTTGTATTACTTAACTTATTACGGTAGCTTATTGAAGTCACTGCTTATTGGATTATTAGTGATCGTATGTTATTGAATTTACTAATGATAAAGTATGCAGCTTATTTAAGTTATTAACAGGAATTTATGTTATTGAATATTTCAAAATTTGATATTAGTTGACCATATCCCATCAAGCAAAAACAGCTCACCATTTGCATCACTACCAGTAATATGTTGTCTTATTGTTTACCATTTCTTACTATTTCGAACGAAGGAAAGAGGAGTACTCGTGAGTACTCGTGGAAGAGGAGAAGAATAAAGGAAAAATATTAAAAAATTTGAAAAATTATGTTAGTGGGGATATTTCTGTAATTTTGGTTAGGGATTGAAAGAATTTATTACAAAATTGTTGTAAACAATTAAAATATGAAACATAGTTAAAAACAATTTGCCCATAATCTAATTGGTTATATTTGACAATTTTCTCTAAAATAAGAGTGTAAGATAAGGATGATCCGATGGTAAACCCTCACACCTGTACAATGAGGTTATGAGTTCGAGTATTCTCTTCTCCAGAACAATTCTAAATTTATATAATAATTTAATACTTCAAAAAAGGGTCAACTGCTTGAATAACCATATAATTAGGGTATTCTCTAAATTTCCTTTTTTCCAATAGTTTGATTTTAAACTCACAGAACTAAAAACCAGATTTTAATATTTTGGATTAACAATATAGTTTTTTTTTAGAATTAAAAACGCTAGGGTTTTATTTATTACTATATAGAGAGCCTGAAACTCGTGTACTTTCTTACATGCATTAAACACGATAGAGTTTTTATTGGTGCGTTCCAATTTTTTTTAAATAACAAGCCTTCAAAATTTGTCACACAAAGAGAAAATTTGGTCTATTCGAATATGTTCGACCTGCAATGTAGTTAAAAAAGATAAAAACATAGTTTTACTGACCTCTCACTGACTTCCCATGAAACAGACTAAGGTCGGTTTGTTTTGTTTACGAACAGACCTTGGTTTGTTGGCTGTTCCAAATTTGAGTAGACTCCAATGGAGGTTTGTTATTAAAACTACGTAATATAAATAACTCATGATTTTTATGTGCAAACCATTTAACAAAGAAAAAACTATGGGTTAACCACTTAACTATTACGATACTCAAATCCACTATTATAATAATATTTATAACATAGGTTGACCTCTAATCATATCATTCTCGGTCACTAACCCACCACTACTACCTAACATACTTTTATAGCGATTCTTGATCAATGTTTGCCAACCCACCTTGGTTGCAAGACTTGACTTGCCTGTACACTACACCTTGTAGTCACAATACTTAATTTCTCAAAGAAGAGACAAAATAACCTAAGTGAATATATAAATATTCTAGATGCAATAGAGTACAAGACAAGACACTAAATCCTTAATTAGATGTTGAGATGCAAATCTTACAACCGAATTATCAAACAAGCCAAATCAACATAAGTTGTCATAATCATGGTAAGGACACTAAATGCAATCATCAAATGCAATCAATGAGTCCTAATTAGCTAGAGGGTAAATATGTCCTAAGTACAAGCTATCAACAAACAAAACATATATATTCAAGAACATTAACTTGTTATTTAAAGCAAAATCTATCAACCTAGTTATCAATTAATCATATATGATTATTCAAAGCTTAGCTATTTAGGTGAAAAACAACCTAATCATATAAGCTATCACAAATAAACCCAATCATGTTATAACTCATCAATAAATGCATTCAAAACAAGATTTTAGCAAATCATATGCATAAAAATGAATTCTTGGAGTATAAGAACAATTAATGAGGATGAGGTGTTTGTTCTTACTCACAAAGTTAAGATTAATGAAGACCCATGAATAATTGATGCAATGGATGCATGAGTTTTCGGTTTGGAGAGTGAATCAAGCTTCAATGGAGCTTTCTCACTCTAGACTCTCTGTATCTCTCTCTAGGGTTTCTTCAATTTCAGAGGTTTGAGTGAAGAATAGGAGATAAGGGGGTTTATATTGTTAGAGGCATGAGATGATGGGATAAGATAATTTTGCCTCGAAATCAGCGTAGTGCGTGGGTAGGAAGACCCATGCCCACACCCGTGCACAGGGTGCGCAACATGCCTGCCAACTTCCACGGCGCATACCGCGGTGCAAACCATGCACCACCCATGCACTCATTAGCGGGAACTCAGAATATGAAGTTCCAAGGGCTCAAAACATGATCAAAAGACATCCAAACCTTTCGTATAATATACCGATGGAAAGGTAAAGAAATCTACTTTCTATTCAATTAACAAAACAAGATTTGGAAAACGGTAGAATGAATTATGGTTAAATGAGTGACCAAAGGTAAGATTTGGACAACAAGAATGCCCAAACTCATGGAAACAACCATGTGACCAAAGAGCAAAACAAGATAAGAATGAGACCTTCACAAATGGTCACTTAACACGCTAAAACAAGAACACCATCGTGTAATTGCGGACATAACGCAAAACCACATTTAAATCTAAAAATGAAGTGCAAGTGTGATTGTGAAATGAATGCACACAAGAGCAATAAGAACCAAATGCATAACAACTCAAATGCATGTAAGTGTGTGTGTGTGTGCAACATCAAATGCATGTCAATACAAATGCATGTAAGTGTGTGTGCGACTAATATCTCTTCAAGAGTTAAGTCAAGTGTACTACCACTCTTGAAGCACTTTGGGACCTTGAAGATGAGTCACAATAGGAGACCTAAGCTACCCATTGCAAACAATCTTAATATGGTTTGCCATGAAATAAACTAATAAAAAATAGAGGTCCTTACAATTTAAAATTCCAATACCTTAACAAAAACAAAACTTAATCAATAAATTCAACAACCAAATTACAAATTCCTTTCCAAATATCGGAAATTTATCAAACACCTATAAATTTCTTCAATTTGTTAAGCCCACAATGTTCTATTCTGACGGTGCATAGTTCGATCCTCTAATGTCAAAATGCAGCACAAGATGCAATAATTAAGTCTAAGTAGAAAATAAGATACATCTGATAACAAACAAATTAGTGGAAAAGATACGAAGGAATTGAACAACGAATTGAAGAACCCATACATTGTAGAGCAAAAGCATTTTGATGCATTCAGGTAGCATAATTTTCCACAATCCATAATCAACAAACTCTAAACCATAATTTGAAAGCTTATCGATAAAAAATTTCCTTCTCTGAAGATATGAGAACAATGATATATATGTAATTAATGAAGGATATCCTATTTACCCATCTAGTACCAACTTGCTTATATGTTAGCAATTCAGTACCTTTAATATACTTCAAAGGTAGTTAGAGTGATCGTCCATATAGAGCTCCACCACATTTTGTCATAATTGTTTTGTTTTTGTTTTTTTGTTTTAAAGAATTTATGTTGGAGAGAATTTATAATTGAGTTTTATAAAAATTAAATAATAAGATATTAAGGCTAGATTTAAGCCAGATTTATTTTAAACCCATTTATTCTCAAGCTAGCTAGTCTATAGATACATGTTTTTTACTGAAAAATCTTTTTGAAATACACAAACATATTATTGCCACCCACAAAATATTTTCATACATTCATTTTCCTTCCAACATCCGTATTTAAAAATTAAGATTTTTAATTTTACTCCCTAAACCCTTTAAAATACCAAAACTATCTGTCGTATGTTAATTTTATCAGATGTACACGTCATCGATAAAGAAGATAAAATTGTCAAGAGGATAAAATTGCTAGGTGGACATCCAAATAGACATTCAGAAAATATCAACACATCACCAAAGAAGAAGCCCGAGTAAGCAGGTATTGCACAAAACCTACTCGGGGTCAACTGACGTCGTATACTACTCGGGATCAGTTAATGATACTCGGGGCTGTTTCATGATATTTTCTACTCGAGATCAGATGACGTCACTCGGGACCAGCTGATATCGTGTCCTACTCGGAACAAACATGAAGAAAACCGAATAAAAAGCCCAGCGCGTAGCTCACACGAATCAAGTCGTTAAAACACGCGAAGATATCCATATCAAAGAGGAATTCCAAGAAAAACAGAATATCAAGCAGAAAGGGTTCCTAATCAGGCAACAATTTTATTTCTTCAAAAAGACTACGCTATTATAAGGAAATAAGTCATAACTGGACTAAATCACTGGAGTCCCATTCGATCTCAATACAAGTCTCCGAAATAGGAAAGAAGACAGACTACTTCAACAAGTAACCAATCATAATTAAATACAAAGATCTTTTATTACTTGTACAAAGAGGATTAGGGTTCTATGAACATATAAATAAACCCATAATCTCATCACAAAAAAGATACAGAAATCATATAGAGAAATACAGAGAGAAAAAAGAGAGATCAAGAACTGTAATTATTTCTATTCAGAGTGGATTTTGGCTGGGTTGATCATTCAACCACCGTGGATGTTTCTCCGGTCATCAGAGTTTTACCACGTAAAAATTGCATTTGATTACTTTCTCTTTCTCTTTCTCTTTGAGATTACAGCTAAAATCAAAACCTTGTTGGCTTTTCTTATTCATCCAGAAATCAACGTCAACAATTGGCGCTAGAAGGAGGGGTCGAACCTCCGATTTAGTTAAAGTTAATGGCAGGAAGTAGAAGCAGTTATTGGGATGTCCAAAAATCTCAAGACTACTTCCATGTTGTCAGTAGCTCGTGAGATCTCGCTGTAAACACCGAGAACCAACCTACATCTCTGGCGGGGATCCTGTAAGTTCCTCCGACCAGCGAAGACCTGACACAACGCTTCAGAAAGGCTCTGCAACAGTTGGTGGCAGACGCAGCAAAGGAAGGAGTTAATCTATTGGATGCAGAAGAAGCGCAACCTCTTAACCTCCCACATGCAAGGCTTCGTTCTGTTGTAGTGGGGCCATAACTAAATGCACCGGAAGCCAAAAGAAACTCGGCTCCAATTAATCAGGTTGGACGGGGAAAACCCGAAGATGAATGACCACGCCAGAAGCAGAACCATGATCAGACAGCCCGTGCTAGACACCGCAAACATGACCGGCACAGGGATCGGTAGTCATCAGAAGATAGCTATCGGTACCATCGCAAGCGTCATCACGGAACCATACGTCTGTAAGAATTAACCAGTGAAACTCGGCATCAAAGTGAAGAGCCAGAGAGAGGAATGACAGTCACCCAGCGGTTCAATAATCATGGAAGTCCGGTGGGAGATAGAGATGTCATAATTCAGAGCTTAACTCGAGAAGTCGAAAAAATAGGCTTCAAATGGATGCACTGGTCAGACATTATGGGTACAACGATTTATCTGACGAAGATTCTGACAGTCCATTCACTAGGGACATTCTGCAGCCTTCATTCCCAGAAAGATTCAGGATGCCACACGTGGAGCAGTTCAAGAATGATACAGACCCTAAAGAACATGTTAGACACTATAAAAGTACTATGGCCCAGTATGCCCATAGCGATCCCCTATTATGTCTCAACTTTCCACAGACTCTAGGGGACACAGGCTCAAGATGGTTCGGGAGATTTCCCCCAGCGAGCATCAGAAGTTTCATTGAACTGAGTAGGAGTTTCTCAAGGTAATTTCTGAGCAATGTTCACAGAAAAAAATCAGTGGCTTACCTTTCTCAAATAAAACAAGGGAAAGATGAGTCGCTGAAGAAGTACCTGGGGAGATTCGGTCAAGCAGTATCAGAAATCGGCAGTGCAAACGATGAAGCGATAATTGCTGCATTCATCAACAACCTACAGATTGGACGGTTATCTTTTGACCTGAGAAGAGCCCGTCTAACTAGATATGCAGATATGATGGATATGGTGGGGGATATGCATTAGCCGAAGAAGAAGAGTTAGCCATGGGAGGATGCTACATGCATGAAGGAAAACCCGAAAAGGACGCTGAGTCCAAGATGCAGAACCAAAAGGGAAAACAGAAAGGAAACAACAAAGAAAAAAGCAAGGATGGGGGAAACGGGCGTAATGCTGAACAGACCACGGAGAAATTTCGAGGTAGATACGCCAACTACACCCCTCTTCGAAAAGAGCAGGAGGAAATCTTATCCATACTGGAAGCAAAGAATCTGGTACAAGAGCCACGACGACAGTCTCAGTTCGCCCAGCAGGATACAATCAAATATTGCAGATTCCACAAGAAAACCAGTAATGAGACTTCCAAGTGTTACCAGCTCAGAGATTACATAAAAACCCTCATTCGGGAAGGACATCTACAAGATGTAATCTTGAAAAGGGATGAGAAATCAGAAACAAAGAAAGTGATCATGGCCGATCACAGTGTTGGTCAAAATCAAAGAGCCAGTTCAGAGGCCAATGAAGTAATACATACAATCTTTGGAGGACTATCCACTGGGAGAAGTATCCGAGAGTGAACACATGAAATCAGAGAAGCAGTAGAAGCAAGACATAACTTTGACGTGAACTCGGTCGAGCCAGATCTGAAAAGGGTAAAGGAAGGATGAGACCCAATAATATTCACAGAAGCAGACTCACATGGGGTCGAGCCAAATGACGCCTTAGTCATAAATGCCCGGATTGGTCACTTGGAAGTTAGGAGAATCTTAAAAGATAATGGAAGTTTGACAGATATTCTCAATGTAGCCGTCTACGATCAACTCAGGTTAGACCGAAAGGACCTACAACCTTTCCATACTCCACTCAGAGGATTTGGAGGAATTGAGATCAGGTCACTCGGGACGGTGAAGCTACCCATAAAGATTGGAGTGGCACCTTGTCAGAGAACTGTATTACTCGACTTCGTGGTGGAAGACTTAGACAATTGGCCGTATAATGCGTTGTTGGGTCGGCCATTCTTAAATAAAACCAAGGCCATAACAGCCACTTATGCATCGATGATCAAGTTCCCGACCAAACAGGGGGTCGGTGTGGTCAAGGGATCCTAAGAGATTGCCCGAAGAGCTAACCTGTCAGTATACAAAGACAAAAGTGATAGTGAACAGGTATGCACCATAACACAGTCGAGTCAGAACAAAGAGTCACTGTCATTAGAATTTGATCCAAGGGAAGAGTCGAATGAATCCAAAAATGAACCGGTCGAAGAAATTATCTTGAAAGAAGATGAACCAGATAAGAAGGTCAAGATTAGGGCCAATTTGGAAGGAAAAGTCAAACAAAGCCTCACTGATCTGCTCAAAGAATACAAAGATGTGTTTGCCTGGAGTCATGAAGACATGGTTGGGATAGATGCTCGAATAATATCTCACCATCTCGCGGTAGACCAGAATGCAAAACTAGTGATACAAAAGAGAAGGTCGTTCAATCTTGAGAGTAGTCAGGCAATCAAACAGGAAGTTGAAAAGCTACTCGCCGTAAGGTCGATTAGAGAGATCAACTACCCTCAATGGGTAGCTAATGTAGTCCTCGTCCAAAAGAAAAATGGACAATGGAGAATGTGCATAGATTTCACAGATTTGAACAAGGCATGCCCAAAAGACAGTTTTCCACTTCCGAGGATAGATCAGTTGGTGGATGCTACTTCAGGCCACAAATTGCTCAGTTTCATGGACGTCTACTCGGGATATAGCCAAATCTGGATGAATAAGGCTGACGAAGAAAAAACAGCATTCACAACTTATCAGGGTTTATACTGTTACACATTAATGCCTTTCGGGTTAACAAATACAGGGGTAACATATCAAAGGCTGGTCAACAGAATCTTCACACGGAAAATATGAAGGAACATGGAAGTGTACATTGATGACATGCTGACTAAGAGCATCTCGGCAGACAAGCATACTTCAGACTTGCGAGAGACATTTGATGTTTTGAGAAGATACCAAATGAAGCTAAATCCGAACAAATGTTTATTCGAAGTTCCTTTAGGAAGATTCCTGGGTTTTCAATTTCACCAAAGGGGAATCGAAGTCAATCCTGAAAAGATCCAAGCCCTGCAGAGAATGACCTCACCAAGGACATTAAAAGAAGTACAACGCTTAACAGGATGTTTAGCTTTCTTGGGAAGATTCATCTCAAAGGCCACAGACAGATGCGCACCCTTCGTCAGAGTAATCAAAAAAGGAAAAGGACTTAAATGGAATGAAGAGTGCAAACATGCATTCTTAAAAATCAAAGAGTACCTGGGGCAGGCTCCAATCCTTTCAAAACCATAAATGGGAGAGATACTCCATTTGTACTTATCAATTACAGAACTAGCAGCAAGCTCAATCCTGGTCAGAACAGAAGATGGAATACAGAAGCCAGTATATTATACCAGCAAGACACTGTTACCACCAGAGACTAGTTATTCACAGACAAAAAATGGTCTTAGCATTGGTTTCAGCAGCAAGGAAACTGAGGCCATACTTTCAGGCTCATACAATCCAGGTTCTCACCGACTGCCCATTAAAACAAATTTACAAAAGCCAGAGATTTAAGGAAGACTAACCAAATGGGCAATCGAGCTAAGTGAATTCGATATCCATTACGTCCCCAAGACATCCCTCAAAGGGCAAGCAGTGACAGACTTTATAGCAGAGTTCACATAACCAAACCTGGAAGCAAAAAAGATGTTGGGCAAAAATTTCCCAAGGAAATTATATGTTGATGGCTCTTCAAACACTCGTGGTAGCGGGGCAGGGAACATAGTATGCACTCTAAAAGAAGATGATGTCGAATGTGCCATGATGTTTGACTTCAAAGCAACCAATAATCAAACCGAGTACGAGGCGTTACTAGCTGGACTCAGAGTCTGCATAGCTCTCGGGACAGATGAATTCGAGATATTTAGCGATTCACAAGTAATTGTCAACCAAGTCTTGGACGAATACCAAGCCAAGGATGAAGGCATGATAGCCTACCGTGACATTGCAAAACAGCACCTCTAGAAAATCAAAGAATATAGGATTGCCCAGATCCCCAGGGAGGAGAATGAAAAGGCAGATGCTTTATCCAAACTAGCATCAGCAACAACCACAATCCGGCTAAAAACTATTCCGGTTGCATATTTCCTCAAACCGAGCATAGTTGAACCAAAAAACTTAAAAATTTCAAAAATCTAAACACCTTCAGACGGCTGGATGACTCGGCTGAAAAGGTTCCTGGAAGAATTCGTGCTCCCGAAAGATCCCTTTCAAGCAAAACATATCAGGTATTGATCAGCAAGGTACACATTGGTTGGAGGAGAACTATACAGAAGGGGGTTTTCCCGAACACTCCAATGATGTGTATTAGAGGAGGATGCATATCAGATATTACAGGAAATCCACAGAGGAGTTTGTGAAAACCACACTGGGGGTAAAAGTTTAGCACACAAGGTACTCAAGCAAGGTTATTATTGGCTTACTTTATTCTCTGATCCACAACAATGTTCGGAGAGTTACAATACTTGCCAAAGGATTGCTAATGATATCCGACAACCCCATGAACAGCTCAGAAACCTCACATCCCCATGGCCATTTGCCATGTGGGGTTTGGATTTAACCGACCCAATACCAGCAGGAACAGAGGGTAGAGCGAAGTATGCCATCGTAGCCGTTGATTACTTCACAAAGTGGGCAGAAGCTGAAGCATTTGTGCACATCGCAGAAGCAAATACCACAAATTTCATGAAAAAGAATATAAACTACAAGTTTGGAATCCCAAACACTATCATCACTGATAACGGCACCCAATTCGATAACCCAAAATTCAGACAGCTGTGCAAGGAGTACCAAATTGTCAATTACTATGTCACACCTGCCCATCCTCAAACGAACGGATAGGTTGAAGCAGTGAACAAAATCATCAAGCATACACTCAAAGCAAAGCTAGATGCCAAGAAAGGAAGCTGAGTTGAAAAGCTTCTCGAAGTAATATGGGCGTATCAGACAACAGCAAGAACGTCAACATGAGAGACTCCATTCACTTTAGCGTTTGGAACAGAAGCTGTTATCCCTATAGAAATGTCATATGCATTACCCTGGGTCAGGTTATATGATGAAGAACATAATGTTGATATGCTATTACAAAGTCTAGATGAGCTAGAAGAGAAAAGGGAGAAGTCCCGAATACGAAATAAGGCATATCAGCAGAGAGTAGCTTGCTACTACAACTCTCATGTTCGGGTCAGGAAATTCCAACTAAGAGACCTGGTACTCAAGAAGGTGTCATTGAACAGAAAAAGTAAAGCTACAGGTTCCCTGGCTGATAAGTGGGAAGGCCCGTACAAAATCGAAGGAATAGCTGGCCATGGAGCATATTGGATTGCACGGCCCAATATAGGGGTTTTACCCCGACCATGCAATGCCCAATATCTGAAGATTTTCTATCCTTAAATTATTTTTTGTCTCTTTTCTAGTCAGGACAATTTTAGTTAAATATTAGCTTTAGAATTTAAATCTTTGTTGATTTTACAGTTATAAATAAAAATCAAACTCGAGATTTTCGAAAGATAAAACATATGATAATAAGAACATATGGAAGACAAGCATGATAATAAGAACATGCAAATAGAATACTTGGGACCATTGATTCCCGAATGGGTGGAGAAGCTCGAAGGAGCATGCCAGCGGAGCAAGGTCAATTGACCTTAGCAAAAGGCAAACCCGATGCACCAGATTCTGGAGAAAGGCTCGGGATGCTATCGAAAAAAATTCAAATGAAATGCGTAGCTTTGTTAAGCAATTTGAAAAGCTTAATGATTCGGCAAACCCTTGTACAGAAAAACCGGGGAGACGTCCTCGGTAATGTGTAAGGACTCAAAACAAATGATCATGGTGAGTCTTGATGTAATGCTTGGGTAGCAACCGAGTATGAAACACAAGTATAAATCTACTTGCCTGTTTTAAGATGACTCAGTTAATAATACTAGCCAGTTTAATAAGATACTTGGCGTTAAAAATTATTCGGGTGGCAACCAGTTTAATAAGATACTCAGTGAAGTTACCCGAACATCAGAATTAGCCGGTTTAATAAGATACTTGGCATGAAGATTGCAATAGCCAATTTAATAAGATACTTGGCGTTAAAAATTATTCGGGTAATGAATACAGTTTAATAAGATACTCGGTGAAGTTACCCAAACATTAGAATTAGCCAGTTTAATAAAATACTTGGCACAAATTTCAATAGCCGGTTTATTAAGACACTCAGCAACAGTATAATCAAGATAAAGATACTTGGTGAAATTTCTTGAGCAATAAATTAGATCAAAACCACTCGATTTTTCAGAATTAGTCAACTCGGGATTTCATTAACCTTTACAAAGAATTGTTAAAAAGAATTTTTACAGAATTGTTACAAAGAATGTAACAAAAGAATTGTTAAGTAACAAAAGAATTCTGTTACAAGAATTGTTACAAAGAAAACAAAAAGAATTCTTTACAAAAATGAATTTATACAAAAATCAAGGTTATGAGGATTTAGAACTTTTTCCGATACTCGGGTAGGGCACCATTTCATACTCGCGGAGTAGACTTTCATTGGAAGGCCAAGCAATCGTGTCGACCGAATCGTCCATCCACTGGCTATAATCATCTCCTGGGATCGACCCCACACCAGGCACCACATCCTCTACGACCGACTCCTGACTAGCATAAAAGTCGAGAGGGAGTGCTCGGATGGAACCTCCAAATGCATAGGATGGGGCTCTTTGCCTCGGCTACGGCAGTAAGCTCTTCACTCCTTCATCTGAGTCCGAAGAGATTCGAAAGACTAATCCACATGATTCTTGATCGACAACTCCCAATTGGTTCGGGCCTTCTCAGTCATCCTATTCTTAACCTTGAAGAACTTGCCAGCTGAAACTAGGCCTCGCTGAAACTCCCGACGGAGAAGGGCGTCGTATGTAAGGGATCTTTTAAAATGATCAACCCCCTGAACTTCAAGTTCAGGCCTGGCCTCTTTAGATAGGGACTCTACTGTGAAAGCTTGGCATTTCAAGTCCTCAATCTTCTGTTCATATGCCGACTTGGACTACTCCGTTTCCTGCTAGACCTTAAGCATTGATTATTAGACAGAAGACAATAATTTTTTAAGAGACATAACCTTCTCTTCTGTCAAAGAAGCCCTTTCCTCGGCCTCCATCTGCTTTGCCAAACAGTGGTCGATAAACACTTGGGCAGAGCCAACCTCTTGTTGATAAGCCGATTCGACCCAAGCACGGCTGTCCTCACTTTCCTTCAGCTAAGCCTCGAGATGCCTTATTCTATCAGCTTGATGTTGCTGCGTTTGAACCAGCTCAACAAACTTGGACACCATCTACAAAGAAGTTTTATTAAAAATCTAGTAAACAAGAAAGACAATTGAAGAAGTTAGGGATAACTTACATAAGATGCACCGTTAAAAACATTATGAAGACGGTCTGTTAAAGAGCCATCTCAAAAGCAGCTTTAGTGGTCATCCCCGATGAAAGCCCGACTGGATGACATCGCCCTGAGCATAGCTTGGGGAGAAGGATAGGAAGGACCTCCCGAGGGTTCAGCCCCTAAATCTTCAACCCTAGGGGGAGAGGAACCCCTGTTCGGATCAGAAGTCTCAACACCCGCCGATGCTTCAACATCAACGCTCGGGGGAATCTCAGCCCCAGTATCTTTATCACTAGAGTCAATGAATAAGACCACCCGAGGGACCTTCTGAGGATAAACGGGAGAGTCGACCGCCTTTCTTTTCTAGGCCCGAGTGCGGTGGAAACTGAGATCAGTTGCCGGATATTCTTGAGCATCATCTCGGAAAGATTCAAAAAATTCAGGACCTATAGGTACTTGTCCCTCGGAGGTATTACCTCCATCACCTGTGTCTGACCGCTCGACAGGCTCTTCACCAGGACCCTCACTTTGCCTCTCCTCGTCATCAGGCCGTTGAGTATCTGTCGGGCCACTCGGACCACTATTATCCTCTGCAGTCGGTTGAACGACATCCTCGGGGACATATTCAGGGACTTGCTCCTCGGTAACATCGGGTTCCACGTCAGACTCAGGCGATGCAATACCATCATTGCTCTGACTAGAAACTTCTTTTCTGCTCACCTAAAGAATCGACTTCACTTGGCGAGCTTGAAGGTCGCAGACGATGTCCGTGTCATACACTTAGAAGAAAAAAAAAAGAGACTGCGTCAGAATACAAAAAGCAAAAAATAACAATAAAAAGAAAAAAAAGGGTTGAAAAGATCACTTACATCGCCTGCGGTAGTTTGAAATCTGGCTGAAAAAGCCAAGCTCTATCATTTTTGCTTTATTAAAAAGATAAGTCCTGCTCATTTTCTCCAGAGTGCGAACTGCTGCCCGAGCCAGTCTAGTCAGCTCAGCATCGCTGAATTCAAGTTTTTTCTTGTTCCATACTTCAGGAGAATAGAAAAAGCGGGGAACTTTCTACACCCTCTGAGTTTCCTCAGCCGAGAGAGTGACTTCAAGACATAGATTCCTTCGGTGAAAAACTAACTGTTCTTCTAAAACTTGTTGGATGAAGGGAATCCCCATACAAAACCCCTCTTTTTCGGGTCATCAGAGGTATCAACTCCCTGATTCACTTTTGTCCCCTCGGGGACCCAGCAATCTGGCTGATTAGACATGAGGAAAGAGGTTCTTATCTTGCCAGACTGCCTAAGTGTGAAGAAGTGCCTGATTTCACTAGGGGAAGGCGGCGACAAGTTCTTATGGCTATACATGTGCCACATGTACATCAAGATCTTGTAGCTGGTCGGGCCAATTGAGCCAGAGTGATCCCTGCTTCAGCTAGAAACCAGGCAATGAATGGCTGAAGAGGAAGAGGAAGAGTGACGCCGCAACAGAGCATGGATCAGTAGATTGCCACCATGCCCGGGGGAGGATTCCACGCAACTCTATCACCCGTAGGAATCAGAGAAATCGAATTGTCCAGATCGAATCGGGAATGATATTTCCCGATCTCATTTGCCCCGAACACATTCTGCTCGGTGTCTAACCCACTCGGACGATCAGTAGAGAAAGTGAGACGAGATACTCTGAAAGTCTCTTTAACATCATTCTCGTTAACAGTCTGCTCCCTGATCCGAACGCTGCCCGAGTTGTGCCTATGGACTTCACTTTTGCTTTGATGCTTTCCCATCCTTAATCGAAGTGGTACCCTGTGATTAGAAATGACAGATTCAGAACTAGATGAAGAATCATAACTGGATATATAAAAATGGACGTTAGGGTGAAGCGCATAAACGTCGACTTCTAAGAAAGGAGGCTCATCAGGGGGGATTTCCCCCAGTAATCTTCGAACGTAGGAAACCAACTGGAAATCCCCACGATCGAGCGCTTTGATAGCTATAGTATAGAGATGAAGACGGGAAGTTGGTTCCATTAAAACTAACCTTGAATGAAATCTGATGCAAAGATCTTCGACGGAGAATGGTGATTTTCTACGAGACAGAATTTGGGCTAGGAAAATTTTATGGTATGAGTTTTTAAGAATGAACTAGCACAACCCCTCAGTGAAGAACTTAAAGGGGTAATAGCACGAAACCCTAAGGTCTCAAGGTGGGAAAAATCTATGACAAGATTTGATGACGTAGACGGTGCACGGGGAAACGTGTAGGTCATTTCTCATAAATGGTATCGAAAAATGAAGCGGCACAGGACAGGTGTTAAGTGAAGAACTGACTTTGGCCGTCAAAACTACAAAACGTCACAATCATTGAGATCTCGCGTGAGGAGGCAAATCGAATTTACAGGGTCACCATTAACACACACCATTATGACAAGACATTTACTCTAGCACTGAAAAGATATTGAAAAACTGATTAAAATACTTTTGCCCGAAACGAAACCCTGTTCGGCAAAAATATTTTAAGGGGGTATTGTAATATGTAAATTTTATCAGATGTACACGTCATCGACAAAGAGGATAAAATTGCCAGGTGGACATCCAAATAGGCATTCAGAAAATATCAAGACATCACCAAAGAAGAAGTCCGAGTAAGTAGGTATTGAACAAAACCTACTCGGGGTCAACTGACGTCATACGCTACTCGGGATCAGTTAATGATACTCGGGGTTGTTTGATGACATTTTCTACTCAGGATCAGATAACGTCACTCTGGATCAGCTGATATCGTGTCCTACTCTGGACAAACATGAAGAAAACCGAATAAAAATCCCAGCGCATAGCTCACTAGAATCAAGTCGTTAAAACATGTGAATATATCCATATCAAAGAGGAATTCCAAGAAAAACAGAATAACAAGCAGAAAGGGTTTCTAATCAGGCAACAATTTTATTTCTTTAAAAAGACTACGCTCTTATAAGGAAATAAGTCCCAACTGGATTAAATCACTAGAGTCCTATTCGATCTCAATACAAGTCTCCGAAATAGGAAAGAAGACAAACTACTTAAACAAGTAACCAATCATAATTAAATACAAAGATATTTTATTACTTGTTCAAAGAGGATTAGGGTTCTATGAACATATAAATATACCCATAATCTCGTCACAAAAAAGATACATAAATCATATAGAGAAATACAAAGAGAAAAAAGAGAGACCGAGAACTGTAATTATTTCTATTCATAGTGGATTTTGGCTCGGTTGATCATTCAACCACCCGTGGACGTTTCTCCGGTCATTGGAGTTTTACCACGTAAAACTTGCGTTTGATTACTTTCTCCTTCTCTTTCTCTTTGAGATTACAGTTAAAATCCAAACCTTGTTGGCTTTTCTTATTCATCCTGAAATCAACGTTAACACTATCCTTTAAGTATTTTTTTTATAAAAATTTAAACATATTTTTTCTCATTACACACATTTCTCTTCATTTGCTTCCACCGCCGTAAAAAAATAAAATTCTTGTACATACAGTTTCTTCTTTCATTTAAAAAAAAACTAGGTACAATTTTTTCATTCCTTTTAACAAATAGCATAGAATTCACTCGATAAAAAAAAATATCATAGTCAAATAAAACTCTACAACTTATATTTTAGTTGGTAAAAATAAAATACAAATTCAACTCTAAAACTAATTATTATTTTTTCTTTGTTATTTGCAGAATCAATGTATTAAATTATCTTAAAAACTATAAAATCAAAATGGTTTACACACTTAATCATCGTCATAGAAAATAACAATAACAATAATTAAACAAACAAATATATACAACTTATTCTGTCTTAAAAAAAATCTATTTTTTCAATCACCAAACAAATTATTTTTTTTCATTTCAAAATTAGGTTTTTTTTTGAAAATCCATCAACCTAGTTTTTTGGTTTACAAACCAATTAAATGAGTAAGAATGTGTAATTGAATTAAAGTTAGTGAGTGAGTTATGTAGACTTGATCGAGTTCTACAATTGCTTTAAAAAAAGAGTTCTACAAGAATGCATCAATTTTTTATTCAATCACAAAACAATAATAAAAATGTAAGTAACCATACCTGAATGCATTCAGAATCAATTAGATCAACTCTTTGTTCATCCATTCATCGACTATATGTGAAACACAAATTATATTTCTTGATTGATGTTGGGGTTGATTAAGTATATATTATTAGGGTTTATGATAGATTGTGTGTTCAACGTATCGGTGTAAGAAGAAAATTTAATTTTCAATTATAAAGCATGTGTGTTGTAATTGGATGGCAATTCTGATGGCTTTCCACTAAATATTCAGATGATAATTCTCTCTCTTTCTCGCGTCTCTCTCTTCTCCACTCACTCTTCACTCTCTCCCATTATTTATTTATTATTTAATGTTCTTCATCTATTATCAATTTATTTACAACACATTATCAACACGAGTATAGACTAGCATAGAAAGTAGTAATTTTATTTTGGAGAAAGTTCTTAAGAGTTTTAGCTTTGGTTTTGATTGAGTCCAGAAATTTCAAAATACTTGAATCACTTATTGGAGGATACCGTCGTGTTCCTCTCGAAAATACGGTTCTAATGCCACTGTCCCCATCTTAAACAGAGCTTAAACGAACCCTATAGCTTCGGTCAACTCTGAAAAAAAATCCAGCATTTTTTTTGCAATTTTCCAAGGAAAAAGATGATTCTGTAGCAACACGTCATCGCCATATCATTGCCACATCACGTCGAGTCATGTCACACCAGTGATATGCTACATCACCAATAAGGGAATATTCTGTTTCCGCCAAAGCATATTCCGTAACCGTCAAAGAATATTCCGTTAGCTTATCGAAATATTCTTGAGTTAACTAAGTCCAGAAGTATTTTTTACCAAACTCAGTGCAATTTAACCTGTTTTCAACCGAGTTAGACCTATTTCCAGCTATTTTGACCGTTCCTGACACAACCATGCCTTCAGTTTCAGCTAATTCCACTTGTAAGTACTGCTTTGACTTATTTAAGCTTTATTAACTATGTTTTCTGGCACGATAGAAGATCCAGATATCTTGCACGATTGCGTGCCAGATCTCTAGATAAATTGTTTAAATATTCAACATTTATTTTTATGCAATATATGAGACTAACTTATGTTATGTCTTGGGACTGGCTTATGCTGTGTCTCTAGACTGACTTATGCTGTGTCTTTAAATAAATTGTTTAAATTTTCAACATTTATTTTTATACAATATATGAGACTAGCTTATACTATGTCTCAGGACTGGTTTATGTTGTGTTTCCAGACTGGCTTATGCTATGTCTTCAAATAATTTGTTTAAATATTCATCATTTATTTTTATTCAACATATAAGACTGACTTATGCTATGTCTCGGGACTAGCTTATGTTGTGTCTCAAGATTGGCCTAGGCTGTGTCTTGAGATAAATTGTTTAATTATTATGCTCTTTAAATATTCGTATTATTTATTTATATGCAATAAATGAGATCAGCTAGACCGACTAACCAAAACTTAAAGTTTATGGATTTATGATATTTAAGTTGGCACAATTTTAAAAACCGATGAGGATCTGGAGTTCTAAATCTAGTGATATTTACATGAATACCGTACTTCACTATATGGAACATGGGGTTTCAAACCCGTTCAGAATTTGGAGTTATTTCATATATATGAAGTGATATGTTTACATGTCATTCATTTGAGCAAAAAGATCTACACATCTCAACGGGACGATGAGAGTATCATAAAAATGATTTAAGATCCTAATGAATATTAAAATTGGAAATAATATTTTATCTATTTCATACACATCCAACATGATGTTGTGAGTATAAAAAGAGATTTAAGATCCTAACGAATAAATGAAATTTGAAATAATATTTTATCTATTTCATACACATCCAACAAGATGTTGTGAGTGTCAAAAAAAAAGATTTAAGATCCTAACGTATCATTTATTTGGAAAAAAAAAGATCTACACATCCAGTAGGATGCTATGAGTATTATAAAAGAATTTAAGATACTAATATCTCGTATAATGAGGTTGTAAAGGATAGTTTATCTATTTTATACTTGCTCTTGAAGGAGCACTATCAAGAGAGTAAATTAGGATATATTTATATACATGAGATATCAAAACATACCCCAGGAGTGGATTTTTGTAAATGACAAGAGAAAAGAGTTTACAGAATAAGCCTATTAAAAAAACAAGAGAGATTATTATCATTTCAAATGAGATATAAAATGACATTACACATAATGTCTATAAAATTCTCAAAAGGGAAATATATGTCTTGCCGAGAGTGCAACAACTCAAACAGTTCTGCGGAGTCAGATATATTTTATGAATTTGACTTTGCTCTGAGCAAATGTTAATACTGTATCAGGTCTAACATATCTGATAGAAACATCTAGAAGAGTGAGAATATTGTTATCAAACAATACTAAATTATGTATCAATGGTACTTGATATTATTCAAGCAGAAAGAAATATGCTTAGTTCGAAAACTTATAAAGTTAATACAAGATCAGATCATCTGATCAAAAGCTCTAGAATAGTCACAATCTTATTACCAGATCGTATCAAGTTGTGTATCGATGACACTTTATATCATTCAAACAGAATATATATCCAACGGATCTGATCAAAAGCTCTAGAAGAGTCACAATCTTATTACCAAATCTTATTAAATTGTGTATTGATGAAAATTTATATAATTCAATAAAATATAAAGGAATATGCTTAGTTTCTAAGATATACAGAGGAATGGATATCATATTGAAACTATGAGTTATGAGAATGTTTAATATATGTGCATTACTTCTCACTGGTTTCAGGCTAGAAACTCATTATAGAAAAGCTGTGTGCTTTATCATATGGATTAAATTATACTATTGTAAATAGTATAGATGTTTATAAACTTATAAATCAAAAGTTCCTAGATCCAAAAATGGTTGTACTTTGGCGTGACTGTATCAGTCACCCAAGATCTACAATGATGTGTAGAATCATTGAAAATTCTTATGGATATCTATTAAAGAACCAGAAGATTCTTTATCCAATGAGAATTTATGCACTATATGTTCATAAGGAAAACTAGCAGTAAAACCATCTTATTCTAAAAGTTGGCTTTGAATCCTCATCATTCTTACAAAGAATTCAAGGGGATATATGTGGACATGTTCTTCTACCAAATGATCCCTTTCATTATTATATGGCTCTAACTGATGCATCTACTAGATGATCACATATTTGCTTATTATCAAACATCTCCATATTACTTGCACTGATTATTACTTTTTCAGGTATATTAACTTGATTGAACTTACAAGATATTTGATGAATATTGTAAAACAACGGGGATTGATGTTCAACATCTAGTTTTCAGATATATTAATAAACAAAACAGATCAGGGAAATCACTTATCAAATGCCTCCACGTAATTGTGAGAACTTTATTATTTCGATACAGTTACACATTTCTATATATATACTTGCTCACTTTTAAGATATTTGATTGTGTTGAATATCTTCTTATTGCATCTCTGGCATGATCTAAGATAAGGCTTCTATATCATTATAAGATTAATGTTGATTTTGATTAATCTTCTAATAGATCATTTAAACTTCTGATAGTTTATAATTTTACGCACAATTTGTATATTATCATATTGATTAATTTCCAAAAGGAAAATTTTCTCTATAAGAGAATAGTAAATGAAAAGTTACTTATATACAAAATAGAGATACAAGTTCGGTTCTCTCTCTCTCTCTCTCTATATATATATATATATATATGTGTGTGTGTGTGTGTATGTGTGTGTGTGTGTGTGTGTCATTTCAATCTTCGTATCTCTCAAATACGAAAGATAATTGATCATTAGAAGATTATTAATATGTTACCTGGTATATTAAAGGTAACAAGATTCTATAAGTTGTCATCTCATAAACCCCGATCGGGTAATTGATCTTGTAGAACAATCAGAGCATCTTGCAACAAATAAAACATCTAATGCATATCATAAGCTTATGAACCTTTGAAAGGTATTATTATCGAGATCCCAAAGATAAACAAAACTCGAGTTATAAATAAATCTACTTTCTCTAAATCAACTCTATAAGTGTCTGATATATCTAAAGAGACACAGGTATATGAAATGACTAAATCCATTAATATGGAAGTAATCTCAACAGAGATACAAGAGTATAGAAATTGAGAAGATTTCTATAAATCATATGAGAGAAATGTGAAATCATAAAGAAAAAATCGTTGATGATATATTTTTATACATAGTAGAACTACTGAAAATTATAAATGATGATTATGAAACTCATAATATCAATGATTGTAGACAAAGGAATGATTGGCTTAATGAAAATAAGAAATTCAAGAATAATTGACTTCATAAGCCAAACATAAAGTATTTAGACCAGGAGTACTCTATACACCTAGAGATGTCAAACTAATTGGATACTAGTGGGTCTTTATACGAAAACGTAATGAGAAAAAAGAGATTGTGAGATATGAGGCATGACTTGAAGTATAAAGTTTCTCAAAAAAACATGGTATTCAAAGTATTGAATACAATTACGTTCTGAATTTTTGATAAATTTGGTTGCTTTTGAAAGGCTTGAAATACGTCTTCTAGACGTAGTCATCATTTATCTATATGATTCACTCAATGCAAATATTTATAATCCATGAAGGATTTAAAATGCTAGTAGCATATAAATCAATATCTCGTAATCTGTATTTGATGAACATATAAAAATCCTTTTATGGATTAAAAACAATATGAACGGATTTGGTATAACCGTCTCAGTTAATATCCGATTAGATAAAGATATAATAAATCATATTATATACTCATGTGTCTTTATAAAGAAATCGGAAAGAAAATATTGCCTCGACCTGAAAATTGAGCATAGATCAAATGGAATGCTTGTTTATCAATCTTAATATGTTGAAAAGACTCTGAAAAGATTCCATATTGATATTACTATATAAAGCAAGCCTTTGCTTATACTACCCCCAATCATTTATGATGTTATTTTATGAAATGAATATCTATATGCTTCAGCTTAGTAATCAAGAAGATTGCTTCAAAAGAATTCTTATCAAGGGGAGTGTCCCATCAAGGGAAGCATATCAAATGAAATATATTAATTATTTTGGGACATATGTACATTGTACTCTTTTTCCATCCAATCATGTTTTTTTGTCCCATTGGATTTTTCTGATAAGGTTTTAATGAAGCAATTCTCTAAGCAAACCCAAAAATCATTTGATTCACAAAGATCATCATAAATATTACATTAATCCAGTTGATCATTGTGTATATGTTTTCTTGATCAAGAAGATCATTGTAAATATTACTTTGATCTTGCTATCATTGTATTTACATTGATCCAGAAGATCATCATAAATATTACTTTGATCCTAAAGATCAATGGATATCATCGCTATGATTTTTATACCATTGTGTTTTTTCTAGCAAAGTATAAATGTGATAAATGTTTTGAAGAAAACTATAATTCTGGACATATGTACACTATACTCTTTTTCCATTCGATCATGTTTTATCCCACTGGGTTTTTCTGACAAGGTATTTAATGAGATAGTTTGAAGAATTTCTAGCCCTATGAGATCCAGAAGATTATTGTATATATTGTTACTGAGGTTTTTATCCCACTGAGTTTTTTCTAGTAAATTAAAATACAAGCCGTTGAAATCCAATAGGGAGTGTTGTAATTGGATTACAATTCCGATGGCTTTCCACCGCTTAAAGACAACCACCCATCTTATCCATCTCCCACTTGTCTCTATCAAGATTTGTCCACTTGATACCCACTTGATCAAAACCATCTCAGCTTATCCTCTTAATGAAGTATGCAACTCGGGCTACCCTTAAAAGGCTATAACTACAAGAAAAACAATATTTCTTGACAGTTTTTTATTGAATGTTTTACAAAACTGTCAATAAACTTATAAAAATTGACAATCATTTTTAACTGTAAAAAAGAGTTAATAATTTTTTAGAACAGTCACATATTAAATGTCAAATATTATTGACTGTTTCTAATAACTGTGAACAAATTTGTTTTTCAAAATTTTTATTTATCTTTTATCTTTACTAAATTATTTTAAACTTTTACTTCCTATTTTCAACACCAAACAAAATCCCGCTTTTTATTAGAAATTCCCGCTATTACAATTTCATTGTATCTAAACTAAAAAAAAAGGATCTTCTTTGGCTTTAATTGTTTCCCTCTCCCTGACTTAAGCTTTCTCACAACTTAAATTTCTATTATCCTTTATTTCTCTAATTATCCAAACTTCTTTTAAATCTGCATAACAAATTGAGTAGTTTATGGTAAGTCTACTAAAATCTTTAACTTTTTTTTGTTAGTACACTTAAATCCCTAAATTTCAAATTTTTAGGCACTACAAAAAAAAATGGCCATCATCGAGAGCTAAATGCCGTCGAAAAAGATAGATTCCTGTCGAAAATTTGCTTTTTCAGCAGGAAACGACCTTAAAATGATGTCGGAAATACGTTCATCGAAAATAAACTTTTATCGACGGGCATTACCGTCGATAATAGTAATAAAAAATAGTCAAAATTAATTGAATTTTGATACTTCATCCCTTCTTAAGGAACCCCCAAGATCAACTGGGTACACCCCACATCACCCTGATCCATTGTTAAATTCTAAATAATTCATGCAACTTCCATGGTTTGAACCATGTACCTTGAAGATCGTAAGTGATGCTTTTACCATTTTGCTATAACTTTATATCTGATATATTTTGCATTCTATCTATATATAAACTATTGATATATTTAACACATGATCCAATTGAATTAATATTTTGCATACTTTTTAATATGTTATGATATTGTGTTTCAAATTAAATATTTTTATTCAAATATTCTCTTATCTGATAGAAAAATATGATTTGATTTTACCATTTTGCTACGGCTACATATTTTAATAGGTAGTGCATTTTATATATGTATTTTTTTTATAATCAATATTTTAGTAAAAAATTAATAATATTTATTAATTTTAAAAAAGATTTATAATTATTCTGTAAAATATACAAATAGATATTAAAAAAAAGGTTTTTTTTAGAGCATTTTTTTTAATATAGTCAAGTTTAGTAGACATAATTAAAAATAACCAAATGTTCTTGTAATTACTAATAATTTTGATATATTTCATACTTGATTAATTTAGTCCAATGTATCCTTATGTTTTTTAAAATTAATTGATATTTCAAAATTGACCTAAAATACTTGGTGAAAAAAATTCATAGAGTGATTTCGCTAAAACATATAATGACAAAATAATTAGTACATATTTTGATATATTTAAAATATTGACTTATAAGTCATTTTTTAATGTAGTTTGTAAGTTATCACATACATAAATATATTGCATTATAATTTATTAATTTATATTATAATATTTAATTAATTATATTTTTCATGACAATACTGTAACAAATAATAATAAAAATAATACAAAACTATTCGACTATTTCTGATGGCCATTGGGCCATCGGAATTTTGATATTAATTCGTTCATCATTTTCGACGGTATTTATGCCGTCAAAAATGTAGGTAATTTTTCGATGGCACATATATTGCCGCCGGAAATGTGGGTCATTTTCGATAGTACATATAGTGCCATTGAAAATGTGCGTCATTTTCGACAGCCTTTTGCCGTCGAAAAAGTGGTATTAATTTTTTCGTTATTTGCGACGGTGTTGAAAAGCCCATCGAAAAAGATTGAATCACCGACAGTAAATATAGCCGTCGAAAATAGTTGGTCGCTAATAGGCACTTTTTTTGTAGTGAGAGTATTTATCTTACTCCTATTGTTTTAGAAATTTTACAGAAAAATATTATTAAGATTCAGGCTTTATTTGTTTTTGAGCTTCAATTTGGTTGGATTTTACAGTTGTTTTCATCAAGAAGGAAAACAGACTTTGTCGGGCTTCAAGATTCGTTGTCAGTTGATGAATTTTAAATGCTTTGAGTTGTTACATGATTTGATTTTTTTTAAATTTTTGTCAACTCTTTTCACTTTTACAATCTAATCAATTTTTTTTTTATGACAAGCATTGATCAATTAATTTAACTTGCTAAACTTTTTGTTTGAAACCACTAATAATTTTATAAATCAAGTAAATGTATATTACTCAAACCAAGTTTAGATTGCAAGAATTGTTTTTATAAAAAAAACATTTTCTTTAATCAATATATTAGTTTGTCTTTATATATTGTATTTGCTTGAGAAAAGTCTATTTTACTCTCTTGTTGATTTTCTATTTTTTTTTAAATCTAATTTATACATCATTTCTTTTCTATTTGCATATTACAGGTTTGCCAATTGAGATTGAGCCAAAATATTCAACTAGAAAAAGAACTTAAGTTGCTGGAAAGGTAGACTTCACAAACTTCAAATATTTTTTGAAACATAATTTTAATTGTATCTATTTTCTAGGTAAATGTATTATTTTAATTTAAAAGAGTTGGCTTTTACTTGATATTGTGAAATGTTTTGTGTTTTTCTTGATATACATGCGTGGTGTGTTGGGTGTTTGTGAGTTTGTTAACAAAAAATACATATCGAAGCTTTAAATACCTTTATCAAAGTCTATGGGCTCAAAAAAACCATGAGTTTTGTTAATTTAAACTTATCCATATTTACAAGATTCAAATCAAATGTTTTTTTTATAACAAACATGGATCAATTGATTTATTAACTACAACTTGTTATTGGTTAACTTAACAATCCCGTCAAAAAAAATCTTAACAATCATGTTTTATAGATGTTTTCATTTTAAGTGTTTATAACCAAAAAGGCATACACTCTCTGTCTTTTCTTATTTATTTGATCCAACTTCAAAAGGCTAAATATATGTTACCAAAACCTTGTTGAAACTCAAGGTCCATTTCTTTGCAATGATAGCTTTACAAAATTATATTTTTTTACTCGAGTTTTGATTTGTTCATTTTTTTTAATATTAAGGGTTTTTAAAACTGTTTCAATAGGTTCATATCATTGCTACATTAGCTCAATTTTATAATCAAATATATATCTTTTGAACCAGATATAATTGTATATTAGCTGTTATGGACATGCTGAACATGCAAATATATTATTTGGATTCTTGAATGGTGAAGCTGATGAATATTTGATGAATATTGTGAATACGTAAGTGTGAAATTCTATTTTCTCTTAAAAATTATTTTCAATGTTGTACTTATTTATTTAATTATATTAAAAAAAAATCTTTTATCATACAGTGAAATAACAATTTACATTGCACAAAAGAGCATCACTTCCAAGAGAGTTAATTCACAATGGAGATCAGTTAAGGTGATTTATATATATGCATGATAAATATTAATATCTATTATTTATATAACTCATGTGAGTATAGGTACTACAACCCGGTTTTGTGGCGTGGGGTTATTATGTCATGAGATACATGAAGGCTATCATTGTCGATACAATTTTACTAAAAGAAAATGTGAAATACTTTTATCTTTTCTAGTTTGTTAAATTAATTATTATTTATTTAAAGTACATTTTATTAATATTTTTTTTTAATATTTATAGTTTCATGGGAAATGGGCATATACTCAAAAAGAGATTGATGAGATACGTTGTGACTGGACTGCATTTATCTCTCAATTCATTTGAAAGGTTGACACCTATATTATCTTTTATTGACATGTATCAATTTTTCATTAACATTAATGAAAGTGGTTGTGTTTCTTCGTCATGATTAATTGATTGTTACACAGATGTTCAATTGAAAGACTTCAACTTTTCCCGGAATAACCTTCACTTTGTTAGAGGAAGCCACACCTAAATTACCGTGAAGTTTGCGATAGTTAAAGTTCATATGATATTGTATATAAAGTAAACTTGGGAATTATGTTTAAATGATCAAGTAAAACTTTAGTTTTATGGTTTTATTAGATGCTTATATTGTAGCTAGCTTGACTATCACTATAAGAAAAATGGTCTTTTCCGACCAAACATTTCCGATGAAGCCAAAATTTAGTAAAAAATGGTTGTTTTTCTGACTGTAAAAATCATATCGTCAAAGAAGGATAAAAATATTACATATCATTTCCGACAACAAAAATCCCCTCACAACTAATATCAAAATTTGTAAAAAATATTGTGAAAATGGTGCCAAGTTTAGGTGCTAATACTATTTCCGACCACGTGAACTTACCCCTCAAATACAATAGATATTTCGACCACATGTACCTAACCCTCTGAAACACAATAGATTTTTCCAACCACAAATACTTAGCGCTTGGAAATACAATATTATATGGGTAGGATTTGATGATCATTTTTAATAGATAAAATTTTGAATTATTATTTTTTAAATGTTAAGATAAAAAATAAAAATAAATTATACTTGTTAATAGCAAAATTTGGCAAGAGGATCCAAGAGAAATTTTCCACTCTCCTAGCTCAAATCAAAGCTCGAGTTCACCATTCATTGAACCCCGGACGAGCCATAAAGCTACTCCGCAGAAGCGAGGAAGGGTCTCCGGGCTTCGGAATTATCAGAAATGGAGACCGATACGATCAGGTCGAACCCCTCACACCTACCTTGGAATTCGGGCATAGTCCCGATACGTGGTTATCCAAGTTTCTTGAGATCACCTATCTTAGAACCCCGGTTCCTGGGGTCGGGCTCTAAAACTATTCCGTAAAAGGAAGGAAAGGTCGCCGAGCTCAGGAAACATTTGAAGTGAAGCCCGACACAAACAAAGTGAGTTTCTTTCAGATCAAGGCTTCCAGAGGTCAAAATTAACTTGTAGCCTACACCAGAAGCCTGTCAACCACTCCAAAAGCCCACTGTCCTCTCTAAATATAAAAAGAAGGCCTTTAAGGGGATCAGATAAACTTTAGGGGACTAAAGAGAAATTTTCCACTCTCCTAGCTCAAATCAAAGCCCGAGTTCACCATTCATTGAACCCCGAGCGAGCCATAAAGCTATCCCGCAATAGCGAGAAAGGGTCTTCAGGCTTCAGAATTATCAGAAATGGAGCCCGATACGATCAGGTCGAACCCCTCACGCCTACCTTAGAAATCAGACATAGCAAGATACGTGGTTATCCAGGTTTCTTGAGATCACCTATGCTGGAACCCCGTTTCTTTGGTCAGGCTCCAAAACCATCCCGTAAAAGTAAGGAAAGGTCACCGAGCTCAGGAAACATTTGAAATGAAGCCCGACACAAACAAAGTGAGTTCCTTCCAGATCAAGGCTTTCTAAGGTCAAAATTAACTAGAAGCCTAAACCAGAAGCCCGCCAACCTCTCCAGAAGCCCGTTGTCCTCTTTAGATACAAAAAGAGGGCTTTTAAGGGGATCAGATTCACGCTATAGCTATGCTCCAATTTGTTAAGGGAAACTTGAACCTATCTGGACAAGAAAGAGGAAGCTCTCCTAATCTGTGCTACCCCCCACAAGGCCATCTCGATCTTTAAAGGACCAGAGAGGGTTAGGGTAAAGCTTATGGGACCAGAACTAAGGTAAGGGTCTACCTCGCTCTACAAAAAAAACAAACGCTTAACTCGATGACCTCCATGAAGAATCATGTCATGGGTACACACATGATCATATCTACACTCCAACGAACATAAAAAATCTACGTACGCGTAAGGTAAGAGGTTGAGTCCGAAAAGGAAAGGAATTAGTCTTCACTAGAGATATTCTCGAATCCGTTGTTAACTCAAAGTCAATGATTTTTAAATAAAAGACCCGCCCGATAAGAAAGGAAGGGATTAAGAGAATTAGGGCGGGAGATCATTAAGCCCATGTATAAATATGCCCAAGCATGATCGACATAAACAAGAAAAAGAAACGAGGAAAAAAAGGGAAAAAAGGAGAGAGCGACATAGGAGAATTGACAATTGAAAGTACAAGAGGCGAATAGAGTTTTAGACTTCGGCCTAAATTCTGTAATCAGAACACGGCCTCCGCCATAGTCTACTATTCAACAGGCACGAGGTTACCACCCTACTGTATCCTGGAGAGATTAAAAGTGTTTTAGAGTCTTTTTTGTACGATATTCACAGTAAATAATAAAGCCATCACATTCCCATTTCCATTGCACTTATATTCATACACACAACTCTATTCAAACAGGTTAGGTATCCAAGGTACCAACCCCATCCACCGCCTACATGGTAGTGGTCTCGAGGGTTTTAACCAGAATTTCTCATCTTGAGCAAATTCTCTGTTAACAGTTTATGGCGCTGTCTGTGGGAAAACCCACACCGTAATCTCTACACTTACAAGTTTGTTGTTTTGCAGTAACCATGAGGCTTCGTTCCTCACAAGGACAACCCGAAACCTTAGAACATCTATCTACCCCTTCAACTTAAATAGGGTAGAAAAAGAGAAAGAAATCCAAGCACCATAAGCCAGCCTCTCATCAGCCAGGCATGGAGCAGACTCTCATTCCTCTGACGATGAACCCAGTTGTGATCAATCAGCATGCAACATCCATTGTGGAAATTGTCCACCTCCGTCTAGTTGTAGAAGGAATTGATCCTCAATTGGCAGATCTTGGAATCCGAGGAGAAGCAAGCTGGCCCACTGTTAGGCAGCCTGATTACGATCAGATGGGACCCCCTACCGATCCCTACCTACCATAGGACAGGGATTACAACCTCCATCCAGAAAAGGCTAGGGCCCATACCCCGGGTCTCGGATAGGCCGACAAACTATAGACCTAGGCAGGTTAAGTCGACAACTGACATTCTGCCAAGAGGTGCCTTACAGCCCTCATCGACCAGCGACTTCTAGAAGAGAACCTCGAGCCGAAGCCAGAGGTATCCGACAAACCGCACAAGCAGACCTCATCTCTGAGGATGACAAAATGGAAGAATCCAGCTCGTCAGGGGGATCTGACAGCGAGTGCTCCGAGGTCGAATCTAAGAAGCATGGAAATAAGCGCCTAAGGAACCAATTGGCCAAGACGTATGAGGAAATCCAGCAGCTGAAAGATGGAAGGGTAAGGAGGTCAAAAAAAACCCCATGAGCTAGATGAATGCCCCTTTTACCAGAAGAATCCAGGAGATGGAACTCCTACCAAATATAAGATGCCGTCAGACAAGTTCTCCGGTATAAAGGATCCTTTGAGTCACTTGGAGAGCTTAATCCAACAGATAGAAGTACAAAACACAATCAGGCCGCCATGTGTAGAATGTTCCCTACCACCCTGAACGATTACGCCAAGACTTGGTTCGGAAAGCTACCTGCAGGCAGTGTGAATTCATTCACAAAGCTGTCAGCTGATATCTACTCACAATTCTAGGGAGTCAAACCCCGGACGAATGACCCCATCCACTTACAGTACATGATTCAGGAAAAGGTCGATGTAGAGAAAAAAACTTTTAAAAATGCAACAAAAACGTGAGAAAAATAGAAATTAGGGTTTGCGTATTTTTAAAAAAAATTTCCTTTTAATAACAAGAACTTTAACCCTAGATTAATTGATGTATATAAAAGTATCGTACTTTTTTTTTCGTGACGATTGAACTGGCATCGAATTGAATCCGTAAGATCTTCCAATCCAATCATGAACGTGAATCACCTAGGAGTGTGGGCTCTCTTTCTTTAAATTGTATACCTGAGGATGGAAACAAACAAAATCTTCTTCTTTGTTAGTCACAATAATCCTCTAAGAGAAAAACCAAGAACGTCCAATCACTTTTGAATTATCAATCAATTTGATTGAAACTCACGTGAACCTTGATTCGATGTTGTACACAAAACCCTTTTGATGCAAAGGATACTAGTGTACTATCGAAAACAAAAACGTTCCCTCTTTTCTCTATGCTTGGCTGAATTATTCACACAATGAGTTGGACGAAGTTTATTTTTTTTATGACAATAAAAAAACAAATAAAAAACAACTTCTCACCCCAAAAACTCATACTTGGTTGAAATTTACAAGTATATATATATAAGAGACCAAATCCTCTCGTAAGAAGGATTTACTTGATGGTTAAGAATCATATCCTTAGGTGGATTTACTTGGTGGTTAAGAATCCTATTCCAAAAGGAATTCTTTCCTACACCAAGACCCCTAATCAAACTCAATAGTGTATTTGTAACCATATTAAAGACTTCCCAATTTGATTAGATAAATAATTTCTTTTATTTATCTACTTATCAAATACAGTCTTTAATATTAATTATACTACCAATAATAGTATAATATTTAGGAGACCATCTCCTAATAGAAAAAGATTTTGAATTTTAATTAAATAATTAATTAATCAACAAATTAATTAATTTTTATTTAATTAAATAATAATAAAAAAAAAATATAATTAAGCTATTCTAAATAGCCTTGACGCCCAACACATATATATGGGTCATATGTTATTTTTCTTATTTTATGAAATCCATTGGACCTTAATAAAAAGTCCACATGTGAAATAGACCTATTCTTACAAAAAGAACAAGTTCACAAACCTTAATACAATTCTAAATGGACCCCTAAATTGGTGCGGTAGAATATATCAAGTGATCCATACAAGTTCGTGTGGATTGGGGATCTTGGCTGGCTATCTAAATTTAAGCTCCAATAGACACAACCAAATCACAATCAACAAATGATTCACTTAGGTTCAATCTATTTAATTTTAGTTCATTCCACTAAAGAACTAAAATTGAACTCTTAAATAAAGATAGAATAAGTTGATGTTACTCATTCATACCCTAGACAACCTTATTGGAGAAAGTGTATCCTCATGAAGAATACCAGTAATCGCCAATAGCTCATAAACCGCCTATAGCTCTCCAAGTTACCATATTTACTCATATGACCACATTTTGATCTTGGATATTTTTGCTTTTTCAGAAGCCATGTTTCAATAGACACTGTTGAAAACTTAACGTTAACATTTAATATCCAATACCTCAAAACATCCATATGATGGTATTCTACTCTCATTCAATAAATGGAGCCACAATGTCCATATCTTTAAATGAAGTCCTCTATCGATTAACAAATGAATACCACTAAACTATCGAGGATAGACTATGCTATATAATCGTACTCATTGATAGCTCAAATGATAACACTTGCAACCATAAGTCTATCTTTTATCTAAGGATTGAGATAGACTCTCCGATTGTCTTCAAATGAAAACTCTTATCCATTGACGGTTCTAGATAAAGTTTTTCATTTTGATCCTATTCAATACACCCAGTGCACTAGATTCTTTTTCCCAAAGACACCACACTTTGATGATTTTAGACTCATCATAACACATTTGATCCCACTCAAATGTTAGCAAAAGAATCTACAACTTTGACAAGATAAAGGCGCCCAACCTTTTTTCTTAAGTTGTGAATGTTATTCAAGACTAACTAAAGAATTGTGTCTACCTCATACATATTTAGATGTATGAACAATTCTTTTCTTCTCATAGTCTTTTGACCTTATGATTATTTACTTTTGACAATTATAATTATTAAAATATAAATGCTATAAGATTTGTTAAACTAGAAATCACTTTATTAATATGAAAAGATTGTCAATTACAATATTACACTCTTGCTATTGAGCATAATCCTAACAATCTCACACTTGCTCTATAGCTAATGTGTTATATCTCTCATTCCCATATTCTCTAGATGCCCATCAAAACTCTTTTGAGGAAGAGCTTTTGTAAAGGGATCTGCTAGATTTTCTGCTGACACGATCTTGGTAATCGTGACATCACTCCTATACACAATTTCCCTTAGAAGGTGATACTTTCTTTCAATGCGTTTCCCTCTCTTATGACTTCTTGGTTCTCTCGAATTCTCCACTGCTCCACTATTGTCACAATAGATAGTGATCTACTTATTCGTATTAGGAACCACTTCCAAGTCAATCAAGAATTGGCAGAGCCAGACAACCTTTTTAGCAGCCTCGCATGCGGCTACATAATCTGCTTCCATGGTGGAATCGGTAATATAAGATATCTTGATACTTCTCCATATGACTGCCCTTCCTTTAATAGTAAACACAGATCCTGATATTGATCTTATGGAGTCATAATCTGAATGAAAATTAGAATCTGTATACCTAACAGGAATTAAATCCCCTCTAGAGTATACAAGCATATAATCTCTCGTTCTCCTAAGATACTTGAAAATATGCTTGACTGCCGTCCAGTGATCAGGGCCAGGCTTCGATTGAAACCTGCTAACTCTGCCCACAACAAAACAAATATCTGGTATAGTACAGAGCATTGGATACATGAGACTTTCTACTGCCGAAGCATATGGAATCCTACTCATGAATTTCTTTCCATGCACATTCTTAGGAACTTGTTCCTTAGAAAGTTTGATTCCATGTCTGAAAAGTAACATACCTTTCTTGGAATCTTGCATGGAAAACCTATACAAGATTTTATCTATGTATAAAGCTTGGGATAATGCAATCGTTCTATTCTTTGTATCCCTTATGACTTGGATATAACTTGCTTCTCCTAAGTCCGTCATATCAAATTGTTTTGGTAACCATTCTTTTATTTGATGTCAATACACCTACATCGTTTCCGAAGAGTAGTATATCATCAATGTAAACAAACTAGAAAAACCAACTTATTGCCTTCAATCCTTTTGTATACACAAGGTTCATCAAGGTTTTGAATAAATCCAAAACTTTTCACGGCTTGATCGAACCTTATGTTCCAGGATGTGGATGCTTGCTTCAATCCATATATGGATCTTTGCAACTTGCATACCCTTTCCTCTTGGCCCTTTTCAATGAATCCTTCGGGTTGCATCATGTAGATGCTTTCATCAAGACTTCCATTAAGGAAAGCTGTCTTGACGTCCATTTACCAAATCTCTAGGTCTAGAGATGCCGCAATGGATAAGAGTATCCTAATGGATTTAAGCATAGCAACAGGAGAGAAGGTTTCTTCATAATCGATACCTTCCTTCTGTGTATAGCCTTTAGCTACCAATCTAGCTTTAAAGGTTTCCACCTTTCCATCCATTCCTCTTTTCCTCTTGTATACCCACTTGCACCAGATGGGTTTTTATCTCTTTAGGCAAGTCTACAAGAGACCAGACTTTGTTTTTTAACATAGATTCAATTTCGAATTGCATTGCCTTTTGCCAATGGCAACAATCAACATCTTCCATTGCTTCCTTATACGTATAGGGATCATCATCGCCCAGAAGATTCACTACAGATTCTCCTGGACCGATGTATCTCTCGGGTTGTCTAAAAACCCTCCCACTACGGCGAGGTATGGTAGATTGTTGATCTTGTGTTGGTACGAAATTTACTGTTGGGTTTGGTTACAAAATCTCTTATGGAATTGTATCTCCTAAAAGTTCATTCAGAACAATTCTACTTTTAGGTACAAAATTATTCATATAGTCATTTTCCAAAAATTTAGCATTTGTCGAAACAAATACTTTAGGTTCTGAAGGACTATAAAAATAATATCCTTTTGTTTCTTTTGGATACCCTACAAATATGCATGTTTCTGAATGGGACTCTATCTTTTCTGTCTTTCCTTTTAACACGTGCGTAGAACATCCAAATTTCCTTAAGTGTTGTAAACCGGACTTTCGCCCGATCCACAACTCATGCGGTGTTTTAGGAACCAACTTAGATGGTACATTGTTTAGAATGTACATTGCAGTTTGTAAAGCATATCCCCAAAAAGAATTAGGGAGCGTTGAATAACTTAACATAAAACTAACCATATCCAAAAGAGTTCTATTTCTCCTTTCTGCCACCCCATTTTGTTGAGGTGTGCCTGGTGTAGAAAATTGAGAAATTATTCCATTATCAGTTAGATATTGTTGAAACTCACCAGATAGATATTCTCCACCACAATCGGACCTTAAGATTTTTATGCGTTTCTCAAGCTGATTTTCTACTTCAGCTTTTAAATGCTTTGAACATATCAAAAGCATCCGACTTATGTCTGATGGGATACACATAGCCAAATCTTTAGTGATTATCCGTGCAAGTGATGAAGTACTCATATCTACCTTTAGCTTGAATGCTCATAGATCCACACACATCAGTGTGTATCAATCCTAAACATTCGATGGATCTTGCGCCTTTGGTCGTAAACGACCTTTTGGTCATTTTACCTTCCAAACAAGATTCATAAGCTGGTAGATCATCAACCTTTAAGTCACTTAGAGGTCCGTCACTTACCAATCTTTTAATCCTATTAAGGTTAATAAGACCTAAGTGCAAATGCCATAGGTAGGTTTTATCTTTTGATAATTTTACTCTTTTATGATTAGGTTCCGTTGATTCCGTGTCTAACAAGTGTGAGATATTTCCATACAAATAGAATAAACCGGTTTCCAATGTACCTTTGCAAACAAATTTGTTATTCTTACTAATAATAAAACTTTTATTAAATGTAACCGAATATCCAAATTTATTTAGACAAGAGACCGAAATTAAATTCCTCTTGAATTGTGGTACATAATAAACGTTTATTAAAACTAAATGCCTATAAGAATCAAAATTGATTCTAATATCTCCCACTACACTAGCAGACACTAACGCTCCATTGCCTAAATGCAAGTTGAATTCATTCTTATTCAGTCTATTCCTTTGACCATTTTCACCACAAAAGAAACTCTTTCCTTTGATCTTGGTTACTTTCTTGGTCTCCTTCTAAAAAGGCTCAAGTTGCTTTTTCTTCTGTTGTCTCTTGACCTTCTTACGGGTCTTTAACAGTAGCAACTTACCAAGCATATGTATATCTTGACCCTTGCCTTTCACAAGGATATTTTCCTTGCTTTGAACATCTTGCATCAGGCCTTGCAAGGTGTATTCTTTATTATTCAAGGTGTAGTCCAACTTGAATTGATCAAAGGAATCCGATAGTGAGTTGACAATTATGTCAATTTTGGTCTCACCATTTATCTTAGCACCATTCAGTTCAGCAATGTTAAGATGTGCTATGACTTTTATCATGTGATCTTTCACACCCTGTCCAGGTTTCGTCCTAAGATTCGTAAAAGCAATCACTGCCTCTCTCTCTTAGTCATCCTAGACCACATAGCAAACATCTCCTCTAGAGACATCATTATATCGGTAGCAATCTCCATTCCTTAATGTTGCTGTTGCAACACGTTAAAGATGATGGCCATAATGTAACGTACATTTAGCCATCTCATCTGAAGACTTCCACTACTGATACTTATCTCTTTGCTTCATAAGTTAGATTCATCAGTTTGGTGGTTAAGGAATATACAGAATGAACTTATACTTTTTCAGCTTGCAACAACAATCCAATATTCCTTTTCCAGGTGACATAATTATCATCAATTAAAGTATTATCTTTTAGGATATTGATTAGGGATGGGGTCATGATTTCTTTTTAATAACAAAAATTATATAAGTAAACAATCATGATATAGCACTTTTGAATATTTATCTTGAATAAAATAAAATAATTCAATAGTAAAAATTCAACGGTGATCCAACACCCATAAATGTCACGCCTCCTTTGGGAGTACGCACCATTTACTAGTTGGACTAGGTCCCACCTAATTGTTAACATAACAACCAACGTTTTCTATTTTAGCCTTGTAATTTTATTAACAAGAACTCTTGGGAGGATATTAATAAAATTACATTAAGTGTGTTACCAAGTTATCGACCTTCAATATAATCCCTCACGAATATCCCTCCTTTGGTAGTAGATATCGTTTGGGCTAATTGTCTAGTCTATCCTTGTAAGGAAGTATCTTGCTAAATTTCATTCATGAATACCTCTTGGGAGGTTATTCACGAAACATAAAGCTCAACTAAACTTGGAGGCCGTAGGTGTTCCAAAACACCTTCTCCCACTCAATTGTTTAAGGAGTGTGATCGAATTCCAAAGAATGATTTACTAAGTTATCTAGATGCCAATTTAGATACTTAAACCATTCAATGCATGTTCATACCAAAAGAGATATATGAGTGGAACTCTTATTCTATATGACAAGTTATCAAACAATGACAAACATTGCAATATTTACAAAAATATAAATAGCTACAATTTTGGTCAATCCTAGAAAAAACAAGTAAATTACATATGTCTTGGAATACAAAAACTCCTTTCTTGGCGAACAAGTCTTCACGTGACCTTCATCGTCCGGACTCTCTCGGCTGCCTCCCATGGGCGTAAGCACTCTTGACCCATACCCATGGGCGTGCGCATGCCACAAACCCATAAAGGGCTGTCATGCGCAGCCTATGGCTTCCATAGGGCTGCCCACATGCCATAAAAAAATATGGTTGCGTGCTCTTCACACCCACGTTCATTGCTACGGCTCACACGGTCCCAAACTTGTTCCGGTTGCTTTCGATTCTTCAAACCTTTGAGTCTTCGATACTTGAATGTATTACAGAAGAATTATAAATAAAAAAATACAGAAGTTTTTTTTTATTACAATAGTGCCGTTTTTTTTATTACAATAACAAAATTAAAAAAAACTTAGCAACTACCAAGAAGGAAATTATGGCGATGATAGATCACCCTTCTTGTTACAATACCAAAATAAAATTACATTGAAATTCTAGGACCAAAATTGAGCAATAACTAACCACATATATATTTACATTGGAATGTCCATATATATATATATCCATACATTCTAATGTAAATATATATGCGAATACCTAGAGTGACATCTCTTTCTAAAACATGCATATATACAATAAAAAGAAAAAGATTCACGTACACATACATCAATTAATCAAGGGTGCAACCAGGCTCTGATACCAATTGTAGGGAAAAAACGGTTCAAAACGCAACGAAAACGTGAGAAAATTAGAAATTAGGGTTTGCGTATATAAAAAAAAATTCCCTTTTAATAACAAGAACCTTAACCCTAGATTAATTGATGTATATAAAAAGTACCGTACCTTTTTTTTTCATGACGATTAAACTGGCGTCGAATTGAATCCGCAAGATCTTCCAATCCAATCACGAACGTGAATCACCTAGGAGTGTGGGCTCCTTTTCTTTAAATTGTATACCTGAGGATGGAAACAAACAAAATCTTCTTCTTTGTTAGTCACAATAATCCTCCAAGAGAAAAACCAAAAACGTCCAGTCACTTTTGAATTATCAATCAACTTGATTGAAATTCGCGTGAACCTTGATTCGATGTTGTACACAAAACCCTTTTGATGCAAAAGATACTAGTGTACTATCGAAAACAAAAGCGTTCCCTCTTTTCTCTATACTTGGCTAAATTCTTCACACAATGAGTTGGACGAAGTTTTTTTTTTATAACAATAAAAAAACAAATAAAAAACAACTTCTCACCCCAAAAACTCATACTTGGTCGAAATTTACAAGTATATATTTAAGAGACCAAATCCTCTCCTAAGAAGGATTTACATGGTGGTTAAGAATCTTATCCTTAGGTGGATTTACTTGGTGGTTAAGAATGCTTTTCCAAAGGAATTCTTTCCTACACCAAGACTCCCAATCCAACTCAATAGCGTAATTGTAACCATATTAAAGACTTCCTAATTTGATTAGATAAATAATTCCTTTTTTTTATCTACTTGTCAAATATAATCTTGAATATTAATTATATTACCAACAATAGTATAATATTTAGGAGACCATCTCCTAATAGAAAAAGACTTTGAATTTTAATTAAATAATTAATTAATCAACAAATTAATTAATTTCCATTTAATTAAATAATAAAATAAAAATAATATAATTAAGCTATTCTAAATAGCCTTGCCGCCCAACACATATATATATATGGGCCATATATTTTTATTTTATTTTATTAAATCCATTGGACCTTAATAAAAAGTCCACATGTGAACTATACCTATTCTTACAAAAAGAAACAAGTTCACATGCATAAATACAATTTTAAATGGAACCCTAAATTGGTCTGGGAGAATATATCAAGTGATCCATACAAGTTTGTGTGGATTGGGGATCTTGGCGGGCTATCTAAATTTTAGTTCCAATAGACACAACCAAATCACAATCAACAAATGATTCACTTAGGTCCAATCTATTTAATTTTAGTTCATTCCACTAAAGAACTAAAATTGAACTCTTAAATAAAGATAGAATAAGTTGATGTTACTTATTCATACCCTAGACAACCTTATTGGAGAAAGTGTATCCTCGTGAAGAATACCAGTAATCGCCAAGAGCTCATAAACCGCTTATAACTCTCAAAGTTACCATACTGACTCATATGACAACATTTTGATCTTGGATATTTTGGCTTGTCCAGAAATCATGTTTCAATAGACACTATTGAAAACTTAACGTTAACATTTAATATCCAATACCTCAAAACATCCATATGATGGTATTCTACTCTCATTCAATAAATGGAGCCACGATGTCTATATCTATAAATGAAGTCCTCTATCGATTAACAAATGAATACCACCAAACTATCGAGGATATACTATGCTATATAATCGTACTCCTTGATAGCTCGAATGATAACACTTGCAACAATAAGTCCATCTTTTATCTCAGGATTGAGATAAACTCTCCGATTGTCTTCAAATGAAATCTCTTATCCATTGACGGTTCTAGATAAAGTTTTTCAGTTTAATCCTATTCAAAGCACCCAGTGCACTAGATTATTTTGCCTAAAGACACCACACTTTGATGATTTTAGACTCATCACAACACATTTTATCCCACTCAAATACTAGCAAAAGAATCTACAACTTTGACAAGATAAAGGCGTCCAACCTTTTTTCTTAATTTGTGAATGTTATTCAAGACTAACTAAAGAATTGTGTCTACCTCATACATATCTAGATGTATGAACAATTCTTTTTTTCTCATAGTCTTTTGACCTTATGATTATTTACTTTTGACAATTATAATTATTAAAATATAAATGCTTTAAGATTTGTTAAACTAGAAATCACTTTATTAATATGAAAAGATTGTCAATTATAGTATTACACTCTTGCTATTGAGCATAATCCTAACAGGGGAAACCCTCTAGGCTTATGTGGAACGATTCCACAAGGAAGTCATCCAGATCTTCACTGAGAAAGGGACCTTTGCCTATTTCAAGCGGAACCTATGAGTAGGTAAGCTGTTCAGAGCCTTTGTAAAATGACCACCGGAGACCTACTAAGAGGCTTATGATCGGGCTCTATAGCATGTCGAAGTTATTGAACAACTCAAGGTCAAAATGGAGCATGACGACATGAGAACAACAAAATGACAGAAGAAGAAAACTCTCAGACCAAAACAAGTTCAAAAAAATCAGAACAAACCTCCCAACAGGTCAACCTTCCATTTTCCTGTTTCTCAACCCAGGCAAGAAAGGTACCCAGCAAGGCAAACCCCTCCGTGGGCTTTGCCTCCTCCTAAGACAGTAGCCAATGTAGTACGAGATAAGAGAGGATACGATCACCACACTCCTTTAAATGCACCTTGTGAAACGATTTACCTCACCATCTGTGATAAGGGGCTATTATAGATACCCGCACCCATGAAAGCCCTCGTTGATAAGAAGAACATGTATAAATACTGTGACTTTCATGAAGACATGGGCCACAACACATCAGAGTGCTACACCCTACGCAACTAGATCGAGGTTCTAATAAGAGGAGGATGCTTGATAGAATTCTTGCAGCATGTTAGGGACAACATTGAGACTGGGAAGGAAGTACAATTTAGATCCGCATGCATGTCGAGAAGAGAAAAAGAGAATAGACATATCTGATGCAACAAATCCAAGTGATACATACCATCAGTGGAGGTCCTACATTGGTTGGCACCTCCAATAATTCCAGAAAAAACCATGCGAGGAAGGTCCCTCGTGTAGATAAAGGGCGAGGTATTTTCAAGGTTAACCAGAGCCTAACTGACCCTTCCCAGTCCGCGCAGATTATCTTTACCGAAGCGGATGTCTAAAATACCATATAGCCTCATGACGATCCCATAGTGGTCATGGTATGAATTGCCAACTGCATGGTCCATCGTGTGTTTGTTGACACATGCAATAGCGTCGACATCCTCTTCAAAGATACCTTGGAAAATCTAAATCTAAAACAGTGGTGTTACAACAGTTGCACTACCCCGCTGTATAAATTCACCCGAGACTCGATCATACTTGTGGGGTCGAAGATCCTTCCAATAATCACTGGAACAGTCCCCCTCCAGTAAAATATCATGACGAACTTTGTGGTAGTAGATACCCCATCGGCCTATAATGCGATATTATGATGACCTTTCTTGTCATCCTTGAAAGGGGTATTATCCATTTACCACAATGTCTTAAATTTTTCAGTAGGAGACGAGGTAGGGGAAATATGTGGTGACTAGCAAGCAACTAGGAAGTGCTACACAGTGTCTGCCAACCCGATAGCCTTAGCGAAACAGTTTGCTTAGGTTACGACGATACAGGATGAGGTGACCCCCGGGACTGCCCTAGGGAATGTAGAGCCTGCAGGTCACCTAGAGGACAATCCCGAGATTCCAGATGAAGAGAAGCAGAGCAGGGAATGGGCCAGCAGGAATTCAGTGGATAAGCTAGAAGAGGTACCCATCTGGATAGATGACCCTTCGAAAGTCGTCAAAGTCAGAGCGACCCTCGAACTGGGAGTAAATGAAGGTTTGATCGGGCTCCATAAAGAATTCAGTGACATCTTTGCTTGGAGTCACAACAAGATGCCCGAGATCCTGATATCATTAGCTTCTCACTGTCTGGCCATAGATTTGACTTTTGAGCCTGTCAGACAAAAGACACGTCACTTTAACACCGAAAGAAATATTACGATTCAATAAGTGGTGGATAAGTTGATCAGAGAAGGCTTCATCAGAGAGGCACGCTACCCCGTATGGATTTCCAACGTGGTCATCGTCACGAAAGAGAATGGGAAGTGGCGAATGTGTTTATTACACCGATCTCAACCGGGTGTGTCCAAAAGACAGTTTCCCTCTACCAAAGATCGATCAGTTGGTTGGCTCCACGTCCAGAAACAAGCTCCTAAGCTTCATGGATGCATTCTTGGGTTAAAACCAGATCATGATGCACCCTGTCGACTGAGACAAGACTAGCTTCATCACCGGGTAGGGTCTGTTTTGCTACAAGGCGATGCCTTTCGGGTTTAAAAATGTGGGAGCTACATATCAACGGTTGGTCATTTGACTGTTCAAGCCCGAAATTGGAAGATCAATGGAAGTATATATCGATGACATGATTACCAAGTCACCAACCGTAAAAAGACATCAGGACGACCTTCGCAGAACTTTCTTGATCTTGAGGGAAACCCAAATGAGATTTCCAAGTGTGCTTTTGAGGTAACTACAGGAAAGTTTTTGGGCTTCATGGTTCACGAGAGAGGGATAAAGGTTAACCCAAAAAAGATCAAGGCTATCCTAGATCTAGAATCCCCCACGTCACTCAAACAAGTTCATGTCTTGACCGGGTAGATAACAACGCTCAACAGGTTCATTTCTTGATCCACAGATAAATGTTTCCCTTTCTTCAAATCTATCAAGCAGGGAAGGAACATGAAATAGGACCAGGAGAGAAAGCAAGCTTTCCAAGCTTTAAAGAAGTATCTATCAAGCCCTCCATTGCTGGTTAAGCCAAGTTTGGGATAGGAGCTGCAGTGAGTGGGGCCCTGGTCAAGGAATGTGGAGATAAGGCAGACTTTGTGGCAGAGCTCTCAGTGCCCCTAGGCCAAACGACCTCCACAACAACAAATATAGCTCCTGATAAGAATCCAGAATCCAGAATCCAACAGCTGGCCAGAAGGCTGCAAGTCATGGATCCTCTACACTGTTGGAGCATCCGAAAAAGTCGGGGAAGGAACGAGCATAGTTTTAATAGACCCAGAGGAGGTCGAGTGTTGCCACTGTTTCAGGTTTGAATTTAAGACCACTAACAATGAAGCAAAGTATGAAGCCCTCCTAGCCGGGATGACGGCGGTCGCTGAGCTCGGGGTCGACTACCTTCTAGTCAAGAGTGACTCATTACTCATAGTCAATCAAGTTTCTTGTGACTATCAAGCCAAAGGAGATAACATGATTGCCTATTTAAAGCTAGTTCAATAACTCAAGAATAAGTTCAAGGGATTTAAGATCGAGCAGGTGCTTCAACAACAGAATCGTCGATCTGACATCCTAGCCAAGATAGCTGCGAATGGTATCCATGCCTTACCACAGAGAGTCTCTCTCCAAGTGATCTCCCTACCAAGCACAATAATGGGCAAGGAGTCTTATACCATGGATCGACAACCATGTTGGATGGACCCGATAGTGGTTTATCTTCAAGATGGAAGAATTCTCTATGAGCCCGACCAAGCCAGAAGAATTAAGAGTCTCTTAGTCAGTTATTACCTAGTAGATGGAAATCTCTAAAAAAGGGGCAAGTTCCTTCCCCTACTGCGATGTTTGCAACCAAATGATGCCAAATGGGCATTAAAAGAGGTTTATTCTGGGAAATACGGGAACCAAATTGGCAGTGAAGCTTTGGCATATCAGGTACTCCGTTTGGGGCATTACTGGCCAACTATCCTTCAAGTTGCAAAGAGCTTTGTTCAATCCTATGAAACATGCTAGAAGACTTCTAACTTAAGCCACCTCCCACCAGAGCGTCTAACATCTCTCAGTTCGCCTTACCCATTTGCAATGTGGGGGGTTGACTTGATCGGTCCACTTTTAACTGCTCCTAGATAAGCCATACATGGTATTGTGGCAATCGACTATTTCATAAGATAGGTCAAAACTGGACCACTTTACCAAATATCGGAAGAGAATACAATGAGGTCCATAAAAAATAATGTGGTCTGTAGGTTTGGGGCCCCTCTTATCATTATAGCTGATCTCAGAAAGCAGTTTGATAACAGTCGATTCAAGGACTTTTGCAACGGCCTAAGAATCGACCTTAGATTTGCCTCAGTAGCCCATCCTCAGACCAACAGCCTGGTGGAGTTCACCAATAAGACTATCAAGAAACTGCTGAAAAATAAGTTACGGTAAAGGAAATGAAGATGGGCTGAATAGCTTTCTGAGGTTCTCTGGGCTTACCGTACCACAAGGAGAATGGTCACCAGAGAAATGCCCTATTCTTTAACCTTCGGGGTTGAAACGGTTCTTCCCATCGAGCATAAATTAACCTTCTTCAGAGTTCAACACTTCGAGCATGGAAGCAATGAGGATAACCTCCGAGGTAGACTAGATATCTTGGAAGAAAAGTAAGATCGGGTAGCTCAGAACGTAGCGATTTACCAGAGCAAGATCGCTAGGTACTTTAACATGAGAGTTAAAGCCCGAAACTTCAAGGAAGGGGACCTAGTTCTTAGGAAAGTAACCTTAAATACAAGGAAGAGGTCAGACGGGGTCCTGACGCCCAACTGGGAAGAACCTTATTTAGTAAAGACAGTGATCCATAACGGAGCATATAAACTTGAGGACATGAATGGCCGATCCATCGATCATACTTGGAATGTAGATCACCTGAGGAAATATTACCCTTAGATAGGGGACTCGTGGGCAAACTACCTCCATTTAGGATCTATTAAAGTATCAAACAATAATGTACTCCATTTTTCATCAATAAAGTATGATTTCTCTTTGACTATATTCTACAATAATTTCTCTGTACCCAACCAGTATCTACACGTGTACATCCGACATAGTCATCTCAAGACCAAGGATTAGCTGGGGAAGCCCCTTCACTATTTTTGATGCCTCGGCTAGGCACCACCCCCCGCCAAGAAGGGTCTGAGTATAAGAGCATAGTTTCCATCCAGATCTCGAGACCATGAAATAGCTGGATAACCCTCTTGATGCCTTGGTCGGGCTACCACCCCCAAGAAGGGTCTGAGTATAAGAGCATAGTTTCCATCCATATCTCGAGGCCAGGAAATAGCTAAATTACCCTCTTGATGCCTTGGTCGGGCTACCTCCCCCAAGAAGGATCTGAGTGTAAAAGCATAGTTTCCATCCATATCACAAGACTAGGAAATAGCTAGATAGCCCTTCTGATGCCTTGGTCATGCTACCACCCCCAATAAGGATCTGAGTGTAAGAGGATAGTTTCCATCTAGATCACAAGACTAAGAAATAGCTAGATAGCCCTCTTGATGCCTTGGTCGGGCTACCACCCACAAGAAGGGTCTAAGTGTAAGAGCCAAGTTTCCATCCATACTACAAGTCTAGGATGAAGCTAGAAAGGCCTTTTGCTGCCTCAATCGGGCTATAGCACCCTAAAAGAGCCCAGGAGTGGAAAGCTCTTCTGCTTTAACTCCAATGCTCCAGTTATTACTGGCTACTAATCTTCCATGTGTATATGGTTGCTTGCAGTGATAGGTACAAACTAGCTTATAATCACATAATGGGACTTCAAACTAAAGTCATCAAACTACAATTTTCCTCTGAGAGTTGGGAGATCGAGCGTGCTGTCTATTTCAACACTTAAATAATATTTTACAAATAAATAAAGTTTGAATAAGTCGAGTTGTTTCTGAGGTCACATCTAGCTCGAGATCGGGAATGAAGTAAGAAGATGTCAATCAAATCAAAATTCATTTAAGAAAGCATGAACGAGATCTAAAGTCAGTTTTCATTAATGAAATGGGAACCTATCCTTTGTAAAGGCTACAGTTAGCAATCAGGGAGCCCAACCCCCAGTTTCGGGCTACAAAAAAAAAATGATGATGATGATGATGATGATCAAGCATGAGTAAAGTCGGAGTACCCACCCTCCTTTCCGGGCTGTAAAGGTAAGCTATGAATAAAGTGTATCAGACTCCTACTTCTTCTTGATTCCCTTCTACTGCTCCTCATTCCTGGTGGACCTCCTCTTATGTTCCTCCTTGGTTGCTCATTTTGGACAGCTATTTCTGCTACCCCCTCCACCAGAGGATTCCCGATTGCTTACTGCTCAGCAGGGTCCTTCTCCAAGACCTCATTAACCACTGCCATAACCTCAGGAGCGATGGCTACGTCAAAAAGGTTTGCCAAAGATTCTTCCCTAATTTGTTCAACATCTAGTCCCTCTTTAGAGGTTTCATCTGGGTTATTGTGGGTCTCTCCCCAGGCTTCTAGAAGGTCTCCCTTGGGTTGTGCTGACCGAACCCCGCTAGAGGTCTCTCCGGGACCTGAGTCGGGGAAGACTGAATGAGAAAAAGAAGGATCTGTTACAACTGCTTACTCTCAGCTTCAGCCCCGTCACTCTCAGAACGGGACATTTTTATAGCCCTTGCCATAATCTCCTCCATATCCCAGAGGTAATAATAGATAGGTCGAAAGGGGAAGGAAGAGCTTCAATAATCTGGTAGGAAGCATAGAAGTGTCATTCGCTGAAGGAGGCATCCGCCTCAGCCTAAAGCTTTGCAAATTGGGCTTGCAAACCTTTGTTTTCAATATCAAGTGCATTCACATCTTCTTTCCAAGAATCCCGCTGACTGGCTTGACGTTGAGAACAGAGGGTTTCTTGATCAAATGATCGCTTCAACCTTTCATGGTCACACCAAAGATCGGCTAACTCCGCTTCCATTCCCCTTCAAGTAGATGCCATCTCTTGTACCAAGTCTTGAGCCAGCGCCAACAATTCCATGGCCCGCTCAGCTTCAGCTTCAGCTTCAACCCTGGTTGCCTGGTCACGGGGAGAAGCCACATGGTGGCCTATAGCCATTTGGAATTTGAAGGCCTGTAAAAAATTCAAGTTAAGAAACGACAAATCAAACTATTGCATGAGGAAATAAAAAGCGATGACTACCTTGGCCAAGAAGGTAGAACCCTTGGTAATCAAAATATCTATGGGCATTGAAGCCATCATAGAAAGACTGCCCCTAGGGCAGGATATAACGAATCGCCCTATGACCTCATCTTGAAAGGCAGAGCCGGATTGATTTGGCGGGCGAACAGGGTAAACCCCTTCAACACTAGCTTTAGGGTCCTTTTAAGCTTGAGAGGCTGAGAATGTAGATGGAAGGGCAGAAGCGTATGGCAAGCTTGGAGCAGAAGCAACAAGAGCAGAAGCAGATGTAGGGTAACTAGAGCAGGAGTTGATGTTGCTGCATCAGCGGCTTGAGAAAAGGAGGCCCCTTTACCCCACACCTTGGCTGCACGAGATGCGAGGAGTGATAACTTGGACCTGTGCTGGAAAGAGGACAGAGCAAGAGCAGATGGAGCCCCAGCTGGAACGGTAGGCCTCCCTTTTTTTAAGGAAGCTAATGGGATTTCCCGAGGCCCCCATTTTTTTGAGGAAGCCAAGGGGATTTCCCAATTGAATTTGGTAGAAAGGGGAGAAGTGCGAGTTTGGTGGGCTTTATGGGAAGCTGGAGTAACGACAAAAACTATTAAAAAAATAGAAAGAAGGTATAGCCGTCACAATTGAGCTATCCAACGACTCAGAGCACGATGGATCAAAGTAATTACTAGGAGTAGCATCAGATATTCACAGATAACGGTTTACCCGATAAGAATCGAAAAGGTCAGCAATCAGGAACTTCAGGTTCAAATATTTCCTGGTAAGGATGGCCTTCAGTACCACCTTAGACTCGACGGGTAAGGAATCTCGGCCCCACGAGGGTTTATCATTGAAAGCGATGGGAACTACGAACTCATGCCCACCTATGAAGGTCGAGCTTCCCCAATCTTTTCCACTAGGATCCACTCCTCCTTCCAAGCAGGATCTTTCCTCGAAGCGCCAGGGATGATGAAATTGAGTTTGTTCTTTGACTTGGCATAGAACTGACTTCGAGAAGCCCTGGACAAACTTCCAATCTGAAAGAGGTATGCTAGCTCCTCAGCCCCTGGCTCCTAGGTAAATTTGCTTAGCTCGTATTGTTCCTTCTTCAACATAAGGAAGCCAACCAGATGCCTCTAGAAGCCACGTATTAACTGAAGAGGATCTATCTATAGGGCATTGAGAGCCCACCGAAGAGTAGGATGAAAGGGGAGTCTTACCCCATTCTCGAAGGCCACAACGTGGATGGGGAGCGTGCCTTTGGGTGGATTGAAGACATCATAGTTTTTATGGGGGACTGTGAGGGTGACACTGTTAAGAATGCCATTTTGGACCTCATGCGACTGATCGACCGTGGCTCAACAATGGAGTCTACAAAGACCTTGAAGTCATATGGAAGATGCCTCTCTAGAGAAGGATCAGTAACTATGATTTGGCCCTTTCCAGCAATGCGGTCGCTATTTTCCTCACTGAAATCCTTATCAACCAAGCTCAGGGGATTATCTGATCGATTATAAAACCCAGTCGCTATAGCCACGTTCCTGTTCGATTGACGACGTTGCGGGGTCGAAAGTGAGTCATCCCCATCAAGGTCTCATCATGCCCGCTTTCCTTGGGCAAGACTAGAAACCTCTTTGTCATCAACGAGGAAATCAACGAAATTATGACTGACCTTCGACATGATAGAATAGATTTTGTAAGCTGCAGAAAAGAGAAAGAACAGAAGAGCTTTTTAAAGGTAGCGAAAGAGAAGGATTTTTGAAAACTTGAAATCTAAAAGAAAGCGTGAGGAAATTGATGAGGAAGCCAGTTTTAAATAGAGCTGGGAGGCGTAGTGATGTCAACGAAATCTTTGGATGGATCGCCTCGAATCGTAGAGTGACCGTAATGTAGCCGGATTATTTCGGGGAATACACCGGTCTTTGCCATGTCACTGGTGTAATTAATGAGAAGATTTCTACATAGATTTGGTAACGGTAAAGAGGAAAAATTTCCCAATTAAAATGAGGAATCTGACTCCAACCCCAACTCAATCACCAGTGTTCAAGTTAAAGCGGACTTCTGTTAACAGCAAAATTTGGCTAGGGGACTAAAGAGAAATTTTCCACTCTCCTAGCTCAAATCAAAGCCCGAGTTCACCATTCATTGAACCCCGAGCGAGCCATAAAGCTATCCCGCAATAGCGAGAAAGGGTCTTCAGGCTTCAGAATTATCAGAAATGGAGCCCGATACGATCAGGTCGAACCCCTCACGCCTACCTTAGAATTCAGACATAGCAAGATACGTGGTTATCCAGGTTTCTTGAGATCACCTATGCTGGAACCCCGTTTCTTTGGTCAGGCTCCAAAACCATCCCGTAAAAGTAAGGAAAGGTCACCGAGCTCAGGAAACATTTGAAATGAAGCCCGACACAAACAAAGTGAGTTCCTTCCAGATCAAGGCTTTCTAAGGTCAAAATTAACTAGTAGCCTAAACCAGAAGCCCACCAACCTCTCCAGAAGCCCGTTGTCCTTTCCAGATACAAAAAGAGGGCTTTTAAGGGATCAGATTCACGCTATAGCTATGCTCCAATTTGATAAGGGAAACTTGAACCTATCTGGACAAGAAAGAGGAAGCTCGCCTAATCTGTGCTACCCCATAAAAGGCAGTCTCGAGTTTTAAAGGACTATGGAGGGTTAGGCCAAAGCTTCTGGGACTAGAACTACGGTAAGGGTCTACCTCGCTCTACGAAAAAAATGAACGCCTAACTTGACGACCTCTATGAAGAATCATACCATGGGTACACACAAGATCATATCTACACTCTAACAAACATTAAAACTCTACGTACACATAAGGTAAGAGGTTGAGTCCTTTTTACACTAACCCTAATTATTGACTCATCATTCTTCCAATCTCTTTTAATTTCTCTAAAAGCTACAACTAACTTTCATAGAATAAACCATTTTCATATTGAAGACTCTATGGTATAGATCACTCATTTGGTAAGTTTTTACAATAACAATTGCAAGAAATTAAGAGAAAATAATTTTAATTATGTTGGTTTATTATTTGGGTGTTATTATTTGTTGATTAGTTTCATTATTTGGGACTCTTTGTTTTGTTATATGTTTTCTCTAATGATATAGTGATTGCATATAACATGTTCGATAAAAAGCGTATGAAGAACTTGGATTTTCGATTTGTTTATAAATTTAATGTTTTCCAAGGGGACAATTTATTTTAAAATTATAAATATTGTATTCGAATATAGTTTAATTGTGAACTAGAATTAAATAGATATACATGTAATTATTTATTTAGTGTTTTTCACATTCTTGCTGGTTTTTTTTTAATTTCTTTTTAGGCTGTTGTAGGTGTTTTATATTTATTGTAGTATTGAGTTTCAAAACTTTCATGTAATGGAGGATGGAGTTTGTCCTAGTGAAAAAAGCCACGGAAATTCTTGTAAGTTTTCTTACATTTATTGGTTTAAAATATTTATATTTTCATTATAATTTTTGATAACTTTTATATTTTTAATTATATGATAATGCATATGTATATATTGATTGGAAACATTTATTTATTTATTGTTTTATTCCATTGTAGTAAAAAGAGTTTGAAAATTTATTGCAACTATTAGGGGGGGGGGGGGGGGAGTTGCGCAAATATCACCACTTTGCTAATGTATGTTTAAAATGCACCATTTATGAAAAAGAGAGAAAGTTGTCGTTTTCAAAGTCAGAGAAAAGCAAGAGTGAGAAAGAAACCGACGGAAAGCTAATCATCGACAACGAAATAAACGACGAATTGACCGGAATGAGAGTACAACAGATTTTTTACGATCGACATAGGTAGGTTCAGTTTGTTTTTTTCTCATTTTTGTTGATAAGTTGCATTGCATGTTAGACTTGTGTTTTGTTGATTAAAATTGTAGATTTGTGTTGAAGTAGAGATCTGAGAATGATTGTGATTTAGGTTAGGGTTTGAAAATGAGGTTGAATATCTGTTGATGAAGATGAAATTCTGGGTAAGCGAGACTTTTTGAAGGAGATTAGAGCTTTTTCGTAGTTGAGTCGAGCTTTTTTTATAGATTTCCGAACATTTGTTTGGTGAAAATTAGGTTTTGGTAATTCAAGCTTATTTTAAAAGGGGATCGAGCTTTTTTTTGCAAGGGATGAGGCTTTTTTTAAAGGGTCAAGATATTTTTCATTGGATCAAGCTTTTTTTTAAAGGGTCGAGCTTTTTTCTTTCTTTGGATCGAGTTTTTTTTTAGGGATCGAGGTTTTTTGACATTGGATCGAGTTTTTTTTGACATTGGAACAAGTTTTTTTTTCATTGGTTCGAGTTTTTTTTTCTCTGGTTCGGGCTTATTTTTCAAATTATCGAGCTTATTTTTATGGACCAGAGCTTTTTTGAAAATAAGCGAGATTTTTTCTTTTGATAATTTTGGGTTTGGTAAGGTACGAGATTATTTGTCAAATGTTCGAGGTTTTTTTTCAAAGGTCCGAGCGTTTTTTGCAAAGACCCGAGATTTTTTTACAAAAGCCTGAGCATTTTTTTGCAAAAGTCTGAGCTTTTTTAACAATTGGCTGAGACTTTTAATGTTGGTTCCGAACTTTTTTCAGTTTACTGATGTATTATTTCTATGACACTGCATATGAGAAATATGTTGATTGATTTGCTTGAAACTCCAGAAAGAGACTGGTACGAGGACAAATTGACTCGGCAAGACTATGTTGACACCCTTGACCGTATAGATGACGAGGTGAACCGGGGTACCTACCAAATTTGCTGATGAAGACCGACATCAGTTCATGGCATCGTGTTTTGGGCATTTCCTGACGATGCATCGGGAGATGAAGTTTTCGGGTGGTGTTATCCATAGGTTGCTTTTGAAAGAGCTGCATCATAAGGGCCTAACAGATGAGATGCAGTTCATTTTAGGGAACTAGTCGGTGAGGTTTTCGAAGGTGGAATTTTACCTGATCACCAGATTACAGTTTGGAGTTGTACCGGACACGAGCGTGTATGCAGAAGTGGAAAATGGCATACGTCAGCGGTACTTTCCTAGAGCAGATTAGATTTCGTTCGAGGAGATAAGGGTTGTTCTCATCATCAGAGAGTTTTAGGAGGCGTAGGATGCTATGAAGCTCTGCCTCATATATATCCAGAATTGGATACTGATGGGGTGGATGAGAGATTCAAGATTCCAGTTTGGCAAGTTCGGCTTGTAGAGGACCTCGATACGTTTGACGCATTCCCGTGGGGTGCCCACGTGTACAAGCATTCCATTTACTCATTCCAGCATGTGCTTGACGGGTGACGAGACGTGTTCGAGAGACACCAGCAGAAAAAAGGCACTCACGTACATACAGTAGAGACCTACAACATTTACGGTCTATCTGACGCCCTATTGGTAAAAACTTTAGATTACAACCTGTACTTTATTGTTCTGTCCTAAATGTTATGGATTCTTATCGTACTTATCTTTGATACATATATTTTCTTTCTTGGTGATCCCCGATTTGGGCCTCTAGTTCGGCACTCGAAACAGACCTGTCTCCCCGTATTTTGAAGAGGGAGTTAAGCAAACAACAGAGAGGGAAGAAGCTAGCCAAGATTTTCAAAGCTAGAGTATGTATTTAATTTGTTTATGTTTATATTAGTTACTAAGTATACAATTACATTGTTTTAACTAAGATTTCAGATGTCTACGAGGACGAAACTGGTGCCCACACCAGCTGATAGAGAGGCACCGTACTATGCAGTGTTAAACGAGGGGGAACTTGTATGTAGAGGAGGACAAGCTTCAGATTCTGCCTTTGGTCCCTGATCAGACTAACTTTGGTAGGAACAGTGGGACAAAGGTGTTGGAATTACGCTCGATAGCAAGAGTATAATAATGTATTTGACAATATTATCATATTAATAAAATGATTTCTAGTTTAACAAATCTTATAGCATTTATAGTATTATAACTGTCAAAAGTAAATAATCATAAGGTCAAAAGACTATGAGAAAAAAAGAATTGTTCATACATCAAGATATGTATGAGGTAGACACAATTTTTTAGTTAGTCTTGAATAATATTCACAACTTAAGATAAAAGGTTGGATGCCTTTATCTTATCAAAGTTGTAGATTCTTTTGCTAGCATTTGAGTGAGATCAAATGTTTTATGATGAGTCTAAAATCATCAAAGTGTGGTGTCTTCGGGCAAAAGAATCTAGTGTACTGGGTGCATTGAATATGACCAAAATGAAATACTTTATCTAGAACCTTCAATGGATAAAAGTTTTCACTTGAAGACAATCAGAGAGTCTATCTTAATCTTGAGATAAGTGATGAACTTATGGTTGCAAGTGTTATCATTTGAGCTATCAATGAGTATGATTATATAGCATTGTCCATCCTTGATAGTTTGGTGGTATTCATTTGTTAATTGATAGAGGACTTCATTTATAGATATGGACATCATGGCTCCATTTATTAAATGAGAGTAGAATATCATCATATGGATGTTTTGAGATATTGGATATCAAATCTTAACGTTAAGTTTTCAATAGTGTCTATTGAAACATGGCTTCTGGACAAGTCAAAATATCCAAGTTCAAAATGTGGTCATATGAGTAAATTTGGTAACTTGGAGAACTATAGGCGGTCTATGAGCTCTTGGCGATTACTGGTATTCTTCACGAGGATACACTTTCTCTATTAAGATTGTCTAGGGTATGAATGAGAAATATTAATTTTTTCCATCTTTATTTAAGAGTTCAATTTTAGTTCTTTAGTGGAATGAACTAAAATTAATAGATCAGACCTAAGTGAATCATTTGTTGATTGTGATTGGGTTATGTCTATTGAAACTTAAATTTAGATAGCCCGCCAAGATCCCCAATCCACACGAACTTGCATGGATCACTTGATATATTCTACTGGACCAATTTAGGGGTCCATCTAGAATTATATTAAGGCATGTGGACTTTTTTCTTTTTGTAAGAATGGGCCTAGTTCACATGTTGAATTTTTATTAAGGTCCAATGGATTTAATAAAGAAAGAAAAATAATATATATGCCTATATAATGTCATGGGTGGCAAGACTAATATATAAAAGCCTAATATGTTATTTTTTATTTTATTATTTAATTAAATGGAAATTAATTAATTATTTAATTAAAAGTCAAAATCTTTTTCCTAGTAGGAGATGATCTCCTAATATTATACTATTGTTGGTAGTATAATTAATATTAAAGACTGTATTTGATAAGTAGATAAATAAAAGAAGTTATTTATCTAGTCAAATTAGAAAATCTTTGAAAGTTCCCTTATAAACGCGTGTGTCTAATAACCTAGAGGGGGGGAGGGTGAATATATTTTAATCAAGCCAATTACCAATTTTTCTTGATTAGTCAATATTTAAAATTCACCAAATAAATCAAACATACAACATCAAGTGTAAAGTGTGGAAATATAAATAACACAAGATGTATACGTGGAAACCCTCCAAATGGGAAAAACGACGGGCTGTTAAGTGAGCCACACTCGATCACAGAAATTCACTATATGAGTAAAAAGTTACACCCTCAAGTTATACTCGGACTTTCACTCTCGACAACCTCAGGCTATGGCCACTACCACTCACCACTTTTGGTTCAATCCCTAGTGATATCCCCTGATCCACTACTTTTGGCGTGAGCACCTCCTACTCTACCCCTCGGGCCTTTTACAGTGGATACTCGACCAATTGCTTGCCAACCTACCCTTGGTTGCAAGAATTCTCTTGCTTGTGTAACTTCACACCGAAGCCAAAAGACTTGACTCAATTCAGAGTTCAACAACCTATGTGAATATGATGAAATATTCAAACATGCAAATAATGCTAGGCAAAACACTAAATGCTTATCTAGGAATTTAAGAATGTCACTAAGTACAATTCCTAGATATCAATGTCTAAATGTTCATAAAGACTTAACTAGATATAGTTATGCAACATTATATCCTAGTTATCAAACAAAGTCATTTCAACATATGTTGTCATTAAGCATGGCATGGTCATTAAATGCAATCAATATGACCTAATTAGCTAGAGGCAACAATGACCTAAATGCTAGCTATCACAAAAGCCATATCAACACAAGTTGTCATTAAGCATGGCAAGGACTATAATGCAATCACAAAATGCAATCAATGAGTCCTAATCAATAATGTCTAAATGCAATGCATAATGACTTAGCAAGAATGGTAAATATGTCCTAAATTCAAGCTATCAACAAACAAACCCAATCATGTTATCAAGACTAAAAAATATATGCAATAAACTAGAGTCTAGGTATTTAATCATGAAGTAAACACCTAATCTAGAGTAAGAAGAACAATAAAAGATGTTCATTGAAGTTCTTACTTACCTAGTCATGAAACCAAGAACACCCATGCTCATATGATGAAGAATAATGCAAGATGGAGATGGGTTTTGGTTTGGAGAGTTAAGGAACCACTCTTGGAGCTTCTCTCTAAAAGAAAATACTTTCTCACACTAAAAAAATGGTTTGGAAGCTCTGAAAAACGAGTGAGGAAAAAGATGGCATGTAAATATGAGCCCTAGAACAAAACTACATCGTTTTGAAAATGCCCAGAATTTTACTCAGTGCGCTGGTGAGCTGCGCTTGTCGACAAGCTCCACACCAGTGCACACCTACTGTCTAGGGATGCTGGTGAGGTGCGCTTGTGGATTGGCACAGCCGCGACAACACAAAAACTCGAGATTCGAGTGACCCAAAACATGACCAAACGACATCCAAACCTTTTATATAATATACCATTGGAAAAGTATGGAAGTAGACTTTCTACTTTAATTTATAAAACAAGATTTGGACTTCTGTAGAAAAAGTTATGGTCATTTGAAAGACAAAAGGTCAGAAACGGACGACAACAGAGATGCCATGTTTTTGTGGTCACTTTGGATATTTTAAACCATTCCAAACGGTCATGAAATATTACGAATAATATACCGTTGGAAAGATATGGGTGTCTAGTTTGTACAGAAGTTTTCAAAACTCATTTTGAATCAATTTATAAAAAAAATATGGTCATAAGACCATACAAAGGTCAGTTTTGAAAAACATTTAAATAATTGAAATACACTCTTTTAAAACTAGATACCTTACTCCATATAACCAAACCAAGAGAAGAATGAGACCTTCTCATATGGTCACTCAATGCGCTAAAACAAGCACACCATCGTGTAAGCACGAGCACAACACAATACAACACTTAGATCTATAAATGAAGTGGAAGTGTGATTGTGAAGAGATGCACACATATAAACAATATCAACACAAATGCAAGATCAACAAAGCATGCATGAGGTGTGTGTGCGCACCTAAACTCTTCAAGAGGCAAAGTCAAGTGAATATGCCTTTAGCTTTTGAAGTCGTGGAGATGCTTGGAAGCTTGCCAATGAGGACCTAAGCTATCCATTACACAATCATCCCCAATGTGGTGTGGTTTGTAATGAAATAAGCCAATCATAAAATCAGGGTCCTTACAATCTCCCCCTTTGGCTATTTCATGACAAAACAACCACTCACAAACAAATCCTCACGAAACAAAAAAAAAACTGTTGTCCAAGAGATTAATTCTACATTTCAAAGGAGATCCTACAATCTAAATCTTCAATATCTTCAATCTCTTTGTAGAATTATCATTGTACCTACACACAATAGCAAGAAGCACTTTCCAAGAACAAGTGCATGTGAGGTGAACAAACATAAAAAGCAATTGCACTTAATAAAGCAATATAAACAAATGCATGTGCAATGCTCCTCCTAAATGGGTTACTCTCTCTCAAACTCTCTCCCCAAAGTATAACCAATGCTCTCCCTATATTTCTCAAGACTTCTCCCCCTTTTTGTCATGAGATAGACAAAGGAGCTCCCCCTATCGGGTTGCTTTAGCAAAGAGAGCTATCAACACAATTATAATGCATAATCATATAAACAAAATTTATGCAACACAAGTAATTGAGAGAGATTCAAAGAGTTTTATTTAAAGAAAAATGTGTGACAAGGATGCTTTGCACTCAAGACATGTTGCATTCAAATAAAACAAAATGGTATTTGGCAAAGCAAGCATCAAAAGGGTTTCTAAAAGAATTCAAACCAATTTGTACCCTTTTGTCATAAGCAAACAAGATATAGTTTCAAAAATTTGAAAATAAAACAAAAAATTGAAAATAAAGCAACTATATCAATCCTTAAAGACAAATCAAGACATGAGCGACTATTGCACCCTTTTTGATTTTTCCGGATAATTATCCGAATGATAGTAGTCTTGTTTCACCATTAAGAAAAGAGAGAAGACTAATTTGGATATAAAATCCTTATTAATTGCATGGATACAAGATCCTTATTAATTAGACTTCTCATTTTCACTCACACACATTTGCATTAAAGCAATCAAACTCAATTCACGCATATCAATTTAAAGCATGTCTTTAAAAGCAAGTTCACATGTCATGTAGATAAATTATAGGTCATTCACATGTACTTTCCTAATTAAATCTCCTAGTCCAAAAATGCATGTTTGAACATAAATGACATGGATTGCAAACAAAGCTATTGTGCACACTTATTAAAAAAAAAACATATAAGCATATGTGCAACCAAGAATCTCAAGCAATTAACAAAAGAGTATAAAAGAAATTAACTTTTTGCACATATCAAATCATGCAAGTTTGCTCTCTTTGCTTGAGCTCCCCAAATGAGGTCAATTCCAACCAAGTCAATGGGAGGTTGAACCCCTATAGGCTTACCAAGTCCAAAGGACCTAGTTGCATCTACGGGTGTCTCATGAGCACTAAGGCAAGCGGGTTCATTCTTTCTAACCCACCTAGGTTCCACTTTATCATTTTTAGCGGTCAAATACATGTTTCTAAGTTCCCTAGGTTCATGCAAACTTGCCATAACATTCAATCGTTTTTCTTTCATGCTCTCTAACCTACACCTCATAATATATTTAAAGCAATTTGGTCTTAAATGACCAATCATACCACATAAATGACAAGTAGGTACAAGGTAAGAATTTATACCATTGCATTGTGATCTCATCCGGACATCGCCATGTTGATGAGGTTGTCTTTGATGATGCACCCGTTGGCTTCTCCTTGGAGCCGATTGGTGGTATCTTTGTGGTCTAGCTTCTTAAGTTGGTTAAGCCGATTGATCTTGTCTCCTTGGTTGGTCATGTTTCTTGTGATCACCTCCTTTCCTCATTGTTGGTTTGTTAGAGGAGGTGATTGACTTCTCAAGAAATTGTCCTTTCTTCTTGAATTGCCTAGGCTTTGGTTGCGTTGCCAAGGCTTGTGTGTACTTTCTTTGAGTTGAAGGTTGCTTGGATGAAGCTTTGCTCTTGCCTTAAGCTTGAGGTTGTTTGACCTTGGTCTTCTTTAATTCTTCAAGGCACCTCATCTCTCTTTCCTTGACAATTTTCAAGGAGTTATCTTTGATGGCAAGTTCATCTTTCATTGCCTTTATCCGTTGGTGGCAATCTACAATCTCCTTCTCAAACTTGGACACATCAATCACGTCTGTCTTCACGGAGTCATTCAACTTGATCCTTAGTTGAAGATTATCCTTTTCCAATCTAAGGATATCATTATCTTTCTCCTTCAAAGGCTTTTGAAGAGAATCAACTAACTCTTGATAATCAACCACATTATCACAAGAGTTCTTTGAGCATGGGTCATTGCTATCAAAGCTTCTCCCACTTGTGCTTATGAGTTTCATATCATTAAGGTTAGCTTCACTAAAGCATGCTCCACTTCGGTTTCCAAACTCCAAGTCACCAACCTTGAACTCTTCAAGTGACACACATTTGGTAGTGGCTTGGATTTCTTCATGGTAGGAAACCGGAAATGCGAAGTAGTTGATCTTACTATCAACCGAGCCTGTAGAGCACTCTTCAATTACTTCAACTTCGTTATCACACCGAGTAGCGATTAAACCAACTCCTCTATTCTTGTACTTCAAGTTACCACACTTGGAGGCAATGTGGCCAATTCCACCACATTCAAGGCAAGGGTCACTATTCCTTAACCTTTTCTTTTCCTCTTTCACTTTTGAGGTCATGTCCTTCTTTCGAGATTTTACGAATCTCTTAAATCTCTCAACCATGAGAGTCATCTCCTCATTAGAGTCATAATCCTTCCTCTCAACATTAGAGGTCAATCTTGCAATACCCGCTCTAAGTGTTTCACTCACACACATGATGTTTGGTGAAGTGAATGAATGCAAATGAAATGCAACAAACAAGTGCAAACAAATGCAAGACACACAAACAAGAGCTTGGATCACCTAAGTATGCCTAGGAACCCCCTATGATACCAATTGAAAGTTCCCTAATAAACGCGTGTGTCTAATAACCTAGAAAGGGGTGGGGCGGGGAGGGGGGGGGGGTGAATAGGTTTTAATTAAGTCAATTACCAATTTTTCTTGATTAGTCAATATTCAAAATTCACCAAATAAATCAAACATACAACATCAAGTGTAAAGTGCGGAAATATAAATAACACAAGATGTATATGTGGAAACCCTCCAAATGGGAAAAACCACGGGTTATTAAGTGAGCCACACTCGATCGCAGAAATCCACTATATGAGTAAAAAGTTACACCCTCGAGTGATACTCGAACTCTCACTCTCGACAACCTCAGGCTATGGCCACTACCACTCACCACTTTTGGTTCAATCCCTAGTGATTTCCCCTGATCCACTACTCTTGGCGTGAGAACCTCCTACTCTACCCCTCAGGCCTTTTACAGTGGATACCCAACCAATTGCTTGCCAACCTACCCTTGGTTGCAAGACTTCTCTTGCTTGTGTAACTTCACACCGAAGCCAAAACGCCTGCCTCAATGAAGAGTTCAACAACCTATACGAATATGATGAAATATTCAAACATGCAAATAATGCTAGGCAAAACACTAAATGCTTATCTAGGAATTTAAGAATGTCACTAAGTACAATTCCTAGATATCAATGTCTAAATGAATGTTCATAAAGACTTAACTAGATATAGTTATGCAACATTATATCCTAGTTATCAAACAAAGTCATTTCAACATATGTTGTCATTAAGCATGGCATGGTCATTAAATGCAATCAATATGACCTAATTAGCTAGAGGCAACAATGACCTAAATGCTAGCTATCACAAAAGCCATATCAACACAAGTTGTCATTAAGCATGGCAAGGACTAGAATGCAATCACAAAATGCAATCAATGAGTCCTAATCAATAATGTCTAAATGCAATGCATAAAGACTTAGCAAGAAGGGTAAATATGTCCTAAATTCAAGCTATCAATAAACAAACCCAAACAAGTTATCAAGACTAAAAAATATATGCAATATACTAGAGTCTAGGTATTTAATCATGCAATAAACACCTAATCTAGAGTAAGAACAACAACAAAAGATGATCAATGAAGTTCTTCCTTACCTAGTCGAAACCAAGAACACCCATGCTCATATAATGAAGAATGATACAAGATGGAGATGTTGGGTTTGGAGAGTTAAGGAACCACTCTTGGAGCTTCTCTCTCAAAGAAAATACTTTCTCACACTAAAAAATGGTTTGGAAGCTCTAAAAAATGAGTGAGTAAGAAGATGGCATGTAAATATGAGCCCTAGAACAAAACTGCATCATTTTGAAAATACCCAGAATTTTACTCAGTGCGTTGGTCGAAAAACGCCACACCAGCGCACACCTACTGTCCAGGGGCGCTGGTGAGGTGCACTTGTGGATTGGGCCAGCCACGATAGCACCAAAGCTTGAGATTCGAGCGACCCAAAACATGACCAAACGAAGTCTAAACCTTTCGTATAATATACTGTTGGAAAGGTATGGAACTAGACTTTCTACTAAAATTTATAAAACATGATTTGGACAACTGTAGAAAAAGGTATGGTCATTTGAGTGACCAAAGGTCAGAAACGGACAACAACAGAGATGCCCTATTTTTCTGGTCACTTTGCAGATTTTAAAACCAATCCAAACTGTCATGAAATATTACGAATAATATACCGTTGGAAAGGTATGGGTGTCTAGTTTGTACAAAACTTTTCAAAACTCATTTTGAATCACTTTATAAAAAGATATAGTCATAAGACCATACAAATATCAGTTTTAAAAAACATTTAAATCATTGACTTACACTCTTTTAAAACTAGACACCTTACTCCATATAACCAAACCAGGAGAAGAATGAGACCTTCTCATATTGTCACTCAACGTGTTAAAACAAGCACACCATTGTGCAAGTGTGAACACAACACGACACTGCACTTAAATCTATTAATGAAGTGAAAGTGTGATTGTGAAGAGATGCACACGTATAAACAATATCAACACAAATGCAAGATCAACAAAGCATACATGAGATGTGTGTGTGCACCTAAACTCTTCAAGAGGCAAAGTCAAGTGAATATACGTTTAGCTCTTAAAGTCATGGAGATGATTGGAAGCTTGCCAATGAGGACCTAAGCTATCCATTACACAATCATCCCCAATGTGGTGTGGTTTGTCATGAAATAAGTCAATCAAAAAATCAAGGTCCTTACAATCTTTAATATGGTCACAAATACACTAATGAGTTGGATTAAGAGTCTTGGTGTAGGAAAGAATTCTTTTTGGGAAAGGATTCTTGGTTACTAAGTAAATCCACCTAAGGATAGGATTCTTGCCCACCAAGTAAATTCTTCTTAGGAAAGGATTTGTATGCCTATTTATACTACCTCTATATTTCGGCCAAGAGAATATTTAAGTCTCCAAATTTCGTGCATGCCAAAGAAAATTTAGAGAGAGGAAAAATCCGGCCATTAGATAATTCTAAGAAGAATAATTCGACCAAGCCCTAATATTTCTAAAAGTGTTTTCGGCCACCATAGAATTTTGAGTATAGAGAATTCGATTCTTGCTCTAGATAAATTCATCCAACTCTAAGGATTGGTTTGTGAAAATTTGGCATAGTGGAAAAGGAAGAAATAACGTTTTGTATTCGATAGTACACTAGTATCCTTTTACATTATAAGGTTTTGTGTACAACATCGAATCTAGGTTCACGGGAGTTTCATTCAAATTGATTGATAATTCACAAGTGATCTAACGTTCTTTGTTTTTCTCTTGGAGGATTATTGTGACTACAAAGAGAAAGATTTTGTTTATTTCCATCCACAGGTATACAATTTAAAGAAATGGATCCCACACTCCAATTTTATTCGCGTTCATGATTAGATTGGAAGTTCTTGCGGATTCAATTCGACGCTAGTACAATCGTCACAAAAAAAATATTTGATACATTTTATATACATAAATTAATCTAGGGTTAATGTTCTTGTTATTAAAAGGGAAATTTTTTCATTTATACCAAACCCAAATTTTAATTTTTCATGCTTCCGCTGCACGATTTTCCCTAAAAGAGGGTGGGGGTTTCAGGGATAGGGCCAGTGGCAGTGAGGGATCTAAGCCCGAGGATGGGGGTTTCAGCGCTAGTGATAGTGAGAGGTATCAATAGGATCCTCAGCGAGAGGGACATATGTGGGTTCGGTTTACCACCCCTGGACCTACTAAATCAATAAGGGATTCCTGTAGGGGCGTTGGACATGATGGAGAGGTAAGTTGAAATGATAGTTTTATCTTTTATTAACGCGACATGTTGATAGTTTTGTACTAACAATGTAGACATGATTTCAGGCCCCATGGAAAGATCTATTGAACGATGTGCGTGAAGCCTTCTGTAAAATGGAGGAGGATCGACAATAGCAGAATAGAGTGTTGCTGGATATGATCCAGAAGAGTGACGAGGATCGACAGCAACATCACCGAGTGTTGCTAGATATGATCCGGGGGCTTCAAAGGTCGACGACGCATACACACAGGGATGGTCTACCACCTCTTGATACAGACTTTAGTCCCAAAGATAGGACATGTGGGTATACAAAAATAATAGATAGAACAATTGGATGTAGCGAGGACCGACATACCTGGGGGGGTGGTAGGTCCGGAGAGTCAGACTTAATTGCATACTAACGATACTAGGCATGCAACACATACAACAGTCTGGTCGGACCTCTCAACAGTCTTTTCTGGGTCGACCCAGGTCCAGCTTTACCCATAACCCAACACAGTGACCGATCTCTAGAGCTTCCCCAGTCTGCACATCGATCCAGCTGTAGCGGTCCCCTCTACCACCCAACACATCGATCCAGCTGTAATGGTCCCTTCCAACACCCAACACATCGACTAAGCTCTAGAGCTCCCCCCACCTCTACCACCCAACCCATCGACCTAGCTACAGTAATACCCTATACCCCTATTATCGACTGATCAAATCGATATACGGGCACAAAGGTCTTTATCGTAACACAACTCAAAGGCTGGAGTGCCACCTAGAAAGAGTATACTGAAGCGTAGGTGGTAGTTGTTGAGCCCTTACAAAGATCCTTGTCGGTCGAAGAGGGTGAGGACACGACCACAGTCATCGGACCATATATTTGTCTCCTACGGACTAGTGGACTCTGACCAGCTAGCGATGTACAAATCCTTCAAGAGGAACGTCAATGGGGAACAGTGATTACAACTTTATCTATGAATTTGGTAGGTTTTTTTGTTTAATGATTTTATTATAAAGCTAATCAAACAATTACGCAGGCGTGATGTGGGCGTGCTGGTGCCTGTCAAAGCCAATTGGTTCTAGCTGATGTAGTCCAACTTCATGGACTTGGAGGACACGTTACATATTGACGTGATGTTGTATTTGACGTTTGTTTAAGTATATATATATTTTGCAAACAATTCATAACATTTATAAATTGTCAGCATATGGACGCGTACCTCCATATTCTTCAGAAGCGTCAGTGAGGATTCCCCACTGTGTACAACCAGAGGATCAACATATTAGATACACAATTCTATGTAAGTATTTATAACTTATTCGTTGCGCATATAGTTTTTTGGTTTTTCATTGTTGATAACTTTCTGTCAATGAATATATGTACAACCACTTATGATGGTACAATGGGAGAGAATGATGCCTCGTGAGGCTCACGCGGCTGTGACCACTATGAGGTGGAATGTGTTACAGTCCCAATGGTTGGATGAAGACCTTCAGAAGGTTGGTGGAGCTACCACGAGTGGAAACTTTCCATGGCATGAGGTTGACTTTGAAGGGAAAAATACTTACAGTTGAAACGTAGAAAAATTCAAAATCCAAAAATTAGGGTTTCGGTATAAATAAAATTTTTCCCTTTTTCAACAACAAGAAACTTAACCCCAGATTAATTGATGTATATAAAAAGTGTCGTACCTTTTTCTCGTGACGATTGAACAAGCACCGAATTGAATCCACAAGATCTTCCAATCCAATCACGAACGTGAATCACCTAGGAGTGTGGGCTCCTTTTCTTTTAATTGTATACCTGAGGATGGAAACAAACAAAATCTTTTTCTTTGTTAGTCACAATAATAATCCTCCAAGAAGAAAAACAAAGAACGTTAGGTCACTTGTGAATTGCCAATCAATTTGATCAAAACTCGCGTGAACCTTGATTTGATGTTGTATACAAAACTTTTTAATGTAAAGGCTACTAGTGTACTATCAAAAACTAAACTTTCTTTCTTTCTTCATTTTCTTCTTTGCCGAATGTCACACTATTTCTTAGAGTTGATCGGATTTTGTCTAGAGTGAAATCAGATTTTTCCCCTCAAAATTCTATGGTGGCCGAAATCTTCTCTTGGAAAAAACTACGGCTGGCAGAAAATCACTCTTAGAAATTGCTTGGGCTGGCCGAAATTCTTAAGAGATATATATAGGATCATAAATCCTCTCCTAAGAAGGATTTACTTGGTTGGCAAGAATCATTTCCTTAGGAGGATTTATTTGGTAGTTAAGAATCCTTTTCTAAAAGGAATTCTATCCTCTTATATATATATATAAGGGCTGGCCGAATTCTTCATAGAATATATTAGGATCACAAATCATTTCCTAAGAAGGATTTATTTGGTTGTTAAGAATCCTTTCCTTAGGTGGATTTACTCGGTGGTTAATAATCCTTTTCTAAAAGAAATTCTATCCTACACCAAGACTCCTAATCCAACTCAATAGTGTATTTGTAATCATATTAAAAACTTCCTAATATGATTAGATAAATAATTCATTTTATTTATCTACTTATCAAATATAGTCTTTAATATTAATTATACTACCAATAATAGTATAATATTAGGAGACCATCTCCTACTAGAAAAAGATTTTGACTTTTAATTAAATAAGTAATTAATCTTCAAATTAATTAATTTTCATTTAATTAAATAATAAAATAAAATAATATAGTTAAGCTATTCTAAATAGCCTTACCGCCCAGCACATACATATGGGCGAATATATTATTTTCTTATTTTATTAAATCCATTTGACATTTATGAAAAGTCCACATGTGAACTAGACTTATTCTTACAAAAAGAAACAAGTCCACATGCCTCAATACAATTATAGATGGACCCCTAAATTGGTCTGGTAGAATATATCAGGTGATCCATGCAAGTTCGTGTGGATTGGAGATCTTGGCGGGCTATCTAAATTTAAGGTCCAATAGACACAACCTAATCACAATCAACAAATGATTCACTTTGGTCTGATCTATTAATTTTAGTTCATTCCACTGAAGAACTAAAATTGAACTCGGAATGAACTAAAATTGAACTCTTAAATAAAGATAGAATAAGTTAATATTTCTCATTCATACCTTAGAAAACCTTATTGGAGAAAGTCTATCCTCGGGAAGAATTCCAGTAGCTCTCCAAGTTACCCTGTTTACTCATATGACCACATTTTGAACTTGGATATTTTGACTTGTCCAAAAGCCATGTTTCAATAGACTTATTGAAAACTTAATGTTAAGATTTAATATCCAATACCTCAAAACATCCATATGATGATATTCGACTCTCATTTAATAAATAGAGCCACGATGTCCATATCTATGAATGAAGTCCTCTATCGATTATCAAATGAATACCACCAAACTATCGAGGATAGACTATGCTATATAATCATATTCATTGATAGCTCAAATGATAACACTTGCAACCATAAGTCCATCATTTATCTCAAGATTGAGTTAGACTCTCCGATTGTCTTCAAATGAAAACTTTTTTCCATTGACGGTTCTAGATAAAGTTTTTCAATGTGATCCAATTCAATGCACCAAGTGCACTACATTCTTTTGCCTAAAGACACCACACTTTGATGATTTTAGACTCATCATAACACATTTGATCTCACTTAAATGCTAGCAAAAGAGTCTACAACTTTGACAAGATAAAGGCGTCCAACCTTTTATCTTAAGTTGTGAATATTATTCAAGACTAACTAAAGAATTATTTCTACCTCATACATACCTAGATGTATGAACAATTCTTCTTTTCTCAAAGTCTTTTGACCTTATGATTATTTACTTTTGACAATTATAATAGTTAAACTATCAATGCTATAAGATTTGTTAAACTAGAAATCACTTTATTAATATGAAAAGATTCTCAAATACATTATTATACTCTTGCTATTGAGCATAATCCTAACAGACTTGGTGAGTGTTACACGGTGTAAATGATTTCAATTAAAAACTGTTTGTATATCCTAACACCTTCTAAATACTATTAGAGGTCCTGATACTGTGCAATGTTGGGCGTTAACATTGGCTCCTAGTGAACATCGACCTTATTCTCAGGAAGCTGGAGATACTGGACCCCTGAAGGCATACTGTCCCCGTGTATATCAGGAAGTAGCAGGTTATTTTCTGAGTCGCCGTACTCAATAGCAATAGGATACACCTGTTCATTCCCATATTATGCAGTTGTAACAGACATTGTACCCCCGAATCGTCCCTTCAAATGGGCACCATCAACGACAATAACTGGACATATACACGTCTGGAATCCTTTAAGTGAGGCACCAATCGACATGAAAAATTAGAGGAATTTACCATCTTCATCGTACTGTAAGTCAGTGATTGTGCATGGATTTTTTTTGTTGCAAAACGTAACTAAATAATGGAAGTAGTTGGAAGGTTTCCTCATGCGTTCCATAGGTCAGTGACAACGCATAATCGAGGGCTTGGTGTGCCTTACTATACATGATTTGGATTCCATACATTGTTTTCATGTCGGTGATTATGTCATTCAGATGCATTAGTTGACCATCTTGTTGTTGAAGTCTAGGTGCAACCACTTCTCCAATTATGACTGCACTAGCTTATCGATGACGGCAGTGAATCTCCTCCAACGGACAAGTGTGTTCGTTGACAAAACTTCTTACTTGGAAGTATGTCCATTCATCTCTCCTCACCGGTCTTTACTTTCACGTACAGTTGTCCATCAAACAAACCAGATGTAATGTTTCCTTATTGGACCTTTTCACCTTCCAATAGAAGTTCTGCCGTATTGTAAAATGGCACACAAGTCTCTTCAAAAAAAAAATTAGTCTGGAAAAATTGCTATTTATATATCATGCTTGTAGGTTCATCTTCAACCAAGTTCCTGCTTCCACCCATCTAGAATAACCCACGTTGTGGTATTATCAGAATCATCTGCAGTTACATTAGCCTGGATCTCAGAGGTCCCATCTATATCTGATGCACTAGAACTAAATCTCTGTACAGGTATTACAAATATTATCTACCGGATGATAATTTATCTCATTATCCACCTCATGAATCGACCCAACATTCGGTTCTATATTCTGCACATTGTTTAAGTCATTATAGATCTTATTGAATTGGTGGTTGTACTGCCTAGCATTCATCTCAATTTGACAACCAAAGACATCATCGAATTGAGGTCCCACTATATCAGCATGGTCAGCTACTTCTGATGGGACACCACAAGTGTTGTCTCGACCTTTGATCCCACTTCTTTCTGTCAACAACTGGTTGTTTCTACTTAACGATCAAAATTGTTAGGTGTTTTCACATGGAGGGATATCTTCCTCAATCACATCTTCTGCTGCCCTTTCATTTAGACTAACACATACCTGAGGGATCACCCTATCTTCCCGTAGTATACACTTAACATCATCATCGTTTCTTATAAAAGTATGACACGTAGGCCCAGGAACGATTAATATAGACCATAGATCAGCAATGTATTTGTTCTCATCATACTTCACAACGGTTTGCACAATTGACACCAGTTCATCGTAAGCCATATTCTTTAACACATACAATCCATGGTTATCGAAACCTAAATGCCACTAACTTCTGTCAGGTAATTGCTCCCATCGACCGTTGTAAGATATGACTATTCTCACACGATCCATTGTCCTGTGAAAATCATCATCACAATGTTAGGATTATGCTCGATAGCAAGAGTGTAATAATGTATTTGACAATCTTTACATATTAATAAAGTGATTTCTAGTTTAACAAATCTTATATCATTTATAGTTTAATTATTATAATTGTCAAAAGTAAATAATCATAAAGTCAAAATATTATGAGAAAAGAAGAAATTTTCATACATCTAGATATGTATGAGGTAGACACAATTCTTTAGTTAGTTTTGAATAATATTCACAATTTAAGATAAAGGTTGTGAGTCTTTATCTTGTCAAAGTTGTAGATTCTTTTGCTAGCATTTGAGTGGGATCAAATGTGTTATGATGAGTCTAAAATCATCAAAGTGTGGTGTCTTTGGGTAAAAGAATCTAGTGCACTGAGTGCATTGAATAGGATCATAATGAAATACTTTATCTAAAACCGTCAATGGATAAAAGTTTTCATTTGAAGACAATCAGAGAGTCTAACTCAATCTTGAGATAAATGATGGACTTATGGTTGCAAGTGTTATCATTAGAGCTATCAATGAGTACGATTATATAGCATAGTCTATCCTTGATAATTTGGTGGTATTAATTTGTTAATCGGTAGAGGACTTCGTTTATAGATATGGACATCGTGGCTCCATTTATTAAATGAGAGTAGAATATCATCTTATGTATATTTTGAGGTATGAGATATTAAATCTTAACGTTAAGTTTTTAATAGTGTCTACTGAAACATGGCATCTGGACAAGTCAAAATATCCAAGTTTAAAATGTGGTCATATGAGTAAATATGGTAACTTGGAGAGCTATAGGCGGTCTATGAGCTCTTGGCGATTACTGATATTCTTCACGAGGATACACTTTCTCTAAATAGGTTGTCTAGGGTATGAATGAGTAACATCAACTTATTCTATCTTTATTTAAGAGTTCAATTTTAGTTCTTTAGTGGAATGAACTAAAATTAAATAGATCGGACATAAGTGGATAATTTGTTGATTGTGATCGGGTTGTGTCTATTAGAGCTTAAATTTAGATAGCCCGCCAAGATCCCCAATCCACACGAACTTGCATTTATCACTTGATATATTCTACCGGACCAATTTAGGGGTCCATCTAAAATTGTATTGAGGCATGTAGACTTGTTTCTTAAGGTAAGAATGGGTCTAGATCACATGTGGACTTTTTATAAAGGTCAAATGGAATTAATAAAATAAGAAAATAATACATTGGCCCATATATATGGTTTTAGCGGCAAGACTATTTAAAGTAGCTTAATTATATTATATTATTTAATTATTTAATGAAATGGAAATTAATTAATTTGTTGATTAATTAATTATTTAATTAAAAGTCAAATTTTTTTTCCTAATAGGAGATGGTCTCCTAAAATTATACTATTGTTGGTAGTATAATTAATAATAAAGACTATATTTGATAAGTAGATAAATAAAAGGAATTATTTATCTAATCAAATTAGGAAGTCTTTAATATGGTTACAAATATACTATTGAGTAGGATTAGTAAACTTGGTGAAGGATTCTGTAAGTTCATCAGTTTTTGATTGGCTCATTTCGTTGACAACAACATTTGGGGATTATTGTGTAAGGGTAGTTTAGGCCATCATTCCTCAAGACCCAACTCAAGCTTCAAAAGGTAAATCACTTGCTTAACCTTGTTTGAAGAGTTTTAGTGCACACACACACTCTCATGCATGTTTTGATCATCTTGCATGAATGCTTAATTGTTGTAATTGTGTGCCTTTTTTCCATAACTCTTGCTTGGGTGTTTGATGCATTTTGTTTGCCCTTAGAAGAGGATTTTCCTCTTAACCATGGCTGGGACCACTCCCTGTGCATTGCCTACGCCGCGGTCTGCACATCTGTGTTTACCAGAGGCTGCACGTTATGGCCACCGCGGCCTGTGCATGATGTATGCACCGCTGTCTCCCAAGCGGAGTTTTACAGGCGTTGCATATTGTCAAGACTGCGGTCTGTGTACCTGCATGCATAGTGGCTTACAAATCGGCGTTGTCCAGGTGATGCACCGCTTTCTGTGCCGCGGTCTGGACACTTGCCTTTGTTAGGTTTTAGTTTGTGTTGGCATTAATTCCATATCAAAATGATGTTTACTTGTAATGATTTAGTTGTTTAGATTCATGATGATTCAAGCTTCAAAGAAGGATGAACAAAAGTCAAAGCAAGTTCTAAGTATTCAAAGAGAAAGGATGCAATTTGGTTATACAAAGGTATACTAAGACCTTATCTTTCTCTTACAAGGCTTAGGCACACACACAAAATTCATACATTTGTGTCCCTGCATCATTGTGCACCATTATAGACACACACATACAATTCATTCATATGTGTCCCTGTATCGTTTTGCACCATGCATAACACATTCACACACTTGAAGATGAATGCACATGCATTAATATGGAAATAACATGTTTTGGAAAATGCATGATTGGAAACTATCTCTATGTAGATTGCATTCTAGTGTGAATTGTGTTTGTGTATATATATGTTTGTATAACATGGATATTGAACTTGAATTTAGTCCAAAATCATTCTTGATTGAGTTCTTGTCATTTTGATTACTCATACTATTGATTTCAAGTTCTAAGTCAAAAGATATTACACTTTCAACTCATGTTGTATACATTGTCTTCGTATTCATATATCGAGTCGAATTATTATTTTCTGGGTTTAGTATCTTATATTTCCTTGTCCGTGTGAGAGTTATGGTTTGTAATCCATAAACAGATTAAAATTCTGAGTTTGGAGGCCGGAGAACGGTCGAAGAACGAGAGGGAAGCGCAAGGGAATTGCACCATGGCCAAAGGCCATGAAGTTATGCAAGCCCGAGATGGCGCGTGGCCATCTCGGCTGAAACACCTTGCTGCCCCGAGATGCCCACTCGCCATCTCGGGGAAGCAATAACAAAGAAGAGCAAAATTGTCATTTGGCTTCTTTCTTTCCCTCTTCTTTATATTCTCTTTCCCTCTCACATTTCATTCTAAAAAGAAATTCAAACTTGTGTGCAGAAATTTTCTCTCTACATTTTCTCATCTTCCAAACACCATAACGTCTTCATTTAAACTAAGATTTGAGTGATTCAAAGTTGAGAATGTTTGTCTATTCCTCCTACATCTTTTTTTTTGAAAGTTTGAGTGAGTTTTGTTGCTGTTTTTGGAGTCTAAACACACAAAACCGGGACTGCACCTAAATCAACTAAGGTATTGATTTTCTCTCAAAGTTTTCTTTTAAAACTTGGTCAATTGCCTTGGGTTTTCTTCTTTAACTTATATATGTGTGTTATGAGTGTTTTGATTTGTGTTTTGAACTCTTTTAAAGCTAGGTTGAGTTTCAATTGAAATCTTACATGTTGAGTTAGGTTTTGATTTTGCCTATGTTTTCACATGTTTGGGATTGTATTGTGCTAGTTTTGATTCTAGAACTATTTGATGATCTTTGATTGACTGATTTTGTGAAAAATAGTTCCTCACATGTATTAGGCACTCTTGGCTGAAATCTCACATTAATACATGTGCTTATGTTCTTTTGAGCTATTCATGTGTTTTGTTGAATCTATGAATAGGAATATGTTCTAGAACTTTAGCTTAAATCTAATTGACTTTGTCATACAATTTTAGCATATTTTGGTTTATGTGATTTAAACTTGATCTTGTGATTAATTGAACATATCTTGTGATTCAAGTTTAGATCTATGCATGTATCTAGGTTGTGATTAATGTTGAACATATCTTACATAATCTAGATGATTTAAACATGCATGATTGACTAGACTACATTTGATTTGTACATTCATGCTCATGTCTAGTATTTTCCATAGGATGTGTAGATCATTGCATTCTATGTTGCGTGCTTGTTTGCGTTTTGCGTTCATGATCACCTAGATGCCTTGTGAGAAGGAAGTCTTGACAATAGGTGTGAGACCTATGTTGTTGAGCAAGAAGTCTTGGCAAGAGGTCTTGGCAAGAGGTGTAAGACCTTAGATTGTCAAGCAAGGAAGTCTTGGCTAGAGTCGGGAGGACTCGGATAGTGGAGCAAGAAGTCTTGCTTAGGTTCGTGAGGATCCATATAGGTGAGCAAGAAAGTCTTGACTAGAGTCGGGAGGACTCGGATAGTTGAGCAAGACGTCTTGCCTTGGGTGGTGAGGTTCCGGTAAGGTGAGCGAGGAAGTCTTGACATGAGGTGTGAGGCCTTGGATTGTTGAGCATGAGGGAGACATCTTCATGAGTAGGATAAGAGGGTAGTTTCTAGGTGAAGGGGTCACTTGAGAGATTGTACTTGTCTTATCTACTAGTGGATTTTGTTTGCCGGTGGTTGCTAACCCGTGGATGTTTCCTCTTCGGAGGTTTACCACGTTATATCTTGTGTCCACTTCTCTCTATCCCTATCTCTCTAGTATTTGTATTTGTTATTTGAATACTATGGATAGAACTCTTTATTTAAGTTGACTTATTTTCTATAATATAGATCGGGTATGTGTTACACTTACTCTTTTGTATCACACTTTACTTGTTTTATATATTGATTAACTGTCTCGAATTAATATATATATTGTGATACAAGCAATCTAGAGGGGCAAACTCTTGTTTGTTTCTAAGGGAGTCGAAAAATGTTTCTAACCTATTCACCCCCCCTCTAGGTTAGCCTTGAGCATTTAACCGTGTTTGTATTTTCAATTGGTATCAAAGCAGGACACTAGATTTGTAAAGTCCTCATTTGTTGATTGGCTTATTTCATGAACAAACCACATTCATGGGGTTTATGTAAGGGTAGCTTAGGCTCTCAAGGCCTCAAGAGAAAAAGCACCAAAGGTAAAATTCTTGTGCTTACTTGCTTTGAAAAGATAGTTGCACACACTCACATATTCATGCATAACTCTTATTCATATATGTTGAGTGTTTATACTTTTGTGCATTTCGATTTAAATGACTCTTGTTGATTTATTTGCATCTTGTAATTAAATGTTTTATGTCATGTTTGGAATTAGAATAGGATGCATTTTTCATCACTCTTGATGTTGTTGAATTTGTGTGTTTGAGTGTTGAAAATAGGCATTGCGCTGGTGGTGCGCTACTCGACCAGCGCAACATTCCAATGGATTGTCGCATGTGCTGCGCCACTTAGTTGTGTTGCTGCACCCATGCAAAGATGCAAAAATGGGCTGTGCGCTGGTGGTGTGCTACTAGACTAGCGCAGCCTCACCAGCGTAACATTCCAGTGGATCATCGCATGTGTTGCGCCACTGAGCTGCGCCCGTCGACCAATGCCTATTGAAAAAATTAGGTTGTGCGCTACTCGACCAGCGCACGTCACCAGCGCACATAGAGAAAGCTGAAACTTTTTTTCCAAAACGATCTCACTTTATTTGGATCTCATATATATATAACTCTTTGGTTTAAGGTCGTGTAAAAGTTCAGAACATCATATATTTTCCTTAGAACACATTTCAAAGGAAAAACTCTTCAAAGAACTCATTTTTAAACACTCAAAGCATTCACATGTGTTGGAACCTCGTTCACCGGTCGCGCAACGGAAATAAGTTTTAAATTTTTTTATACATATCGTAATCTGTATCTGGGACCAGTGAACTTTTGATAGTAATTATTTTCGGAACAAATACATATATTAATAATTACACTAATAAAATATATATGTAAAAACAGAAAATTGTAATCAATAATATAAAAAAAAAGATTAAAAGAACCATACCAACATTTGGAGGCTCCTTCACTTTTCCAATATGCTCCTGGTCTGTACCACTGATATTCATCGCTATATCCCGGGGCTAGTAACTGCGTGTGGATGCATCACGGATTCGGAATCTTAGAATGGAGGATGAAGTAAAAATAAAAAACTATTTCTTTATTTCCACTATGCAACACTTGCACTGTTTTCTCTTTTTAAAATCAAGCAACACTTGTACTGATATAACTTATATATATATATATATATATATATATATATATATATATAAACAACAAGAACTTAACACTTGCATTAAAATACATATCAGGTATGTTATTACCCACGCCACAAAAAACAATTGCATCTCATGCAATTTCACCTTTTTTTAAAACAAAATCAACATTTTGTCATTTTGTGCATTGAACAACTCTCACGCACACTAAAAAACAATTTAGCAAAATGTCTCATATCTCTTTTTCTTTTTAAGAAACATTTATATATCAGTAAGTAAGCTGTGCGTTTTCACGCACATTTTTTTTTTTAATAATATATATCATATATATAATCTTTAAATTAAAAAAAAACTGATCAAATCTAATTTGATTTTTAAAAAAATTCAAATAAAAAATATCTCATATCTTTTATTTGATTTTATTTGAATTCAAACTATTTAAATTCAAAATTAAATATTTAATTTAATAAAATAAAATAATCATATTATCTTATTTTATTTAAAAATAAATATCAACATACACCCTCCATTTAGTGATTAATAACATAATTAAATAATCTCATTATTTAAGTTATTTAATCACCATATCCATTAATTAAATAATCTCATTATTCAGTTAATCCTTGAATAAATACGTGTTACTTTCGTAACACAATTAATTGGACAATCCAATTAATTAACCGTGACCCTTGTTACCTAAATCGATCGGGCTAGCAAGGGGACCTAAGGAGTGGATTCCATTATTGTGTACAAACCTTCCCAGCCACAAGCCAAATTGTAATCCCAACATACGAAGTATATTGATCAGGAAATGCATCTGACCTCACCCATGGTATATCAAAGACCACGATCTAACCTGAAGGAGTCGATAAGACACTCATGATTAAGATCACCCATATATAGCCATCGTTAGTTGATATATATGAATCTCATCGGTAAACGGATCTTGGTGTAAGATTCATATAGATCATGGCCCAGTCCTATATAATCACATCATACAAGGTGCCTCCATTCCCATATCTCATATGAATGATTCAAGATAGAATTACTGTACATTACGGAATGGACCGCAGCTATAGATTAACCACAAATAAAGTACCCAACTTTATTTGCTAGCTATGGACTCTTTAGATTGCACGTCTCTTACTGTATCCATCAGTATATAACACTCATATACACAGTTCGAGATTACATCCGGCAATCCAGGATGTTAATATGTACACAAGTTTACAAAAGAAATAACATAACAAGAATGAATTGAACCTTTCTTTTTATTTACTTCATAAATCCATTAACAAATTACATGCTTAGGGCATAAACCCTAACACCATGTGCATAAAAACTTCATCTTGCATCATCTAAAGTCATTTAGAGTGCATCTATGGATAGGTTTGCTTCATCACATCTTGTTAGGTAAGTTCTTCACTATCTTCTTACAAGTTAAGTGTTTTGCTGTTAGGTTCTAGATTTGTGTTGGCTTGATTCCACAACAAAACTTCATTTTTTTGTAATGCTTAGTTGCTTAAGTGGTTCGTGATGATAAGAGCTTTAAGGAAGAAAAGCAACTTCTCATGATGAAAAGTTCATCTTCAAGAGGATTGGTACTATTCTTGGATGCTAAGGTATCGAGATCCTTCTTCCTCTTGTAAGGCGTAAGCGCACACACACATAATTCATTCATATGTGTCCCTGCTTAGTTGTGCATCTTTAAATGCGCACACATACACAATTCATACATTTGTGTCCCTGCATCATAGCGTATCATTTGGTATAACACATTCACACACTTGAAGTTGAATGCTCATGCATTTGGTATGAAAGTAACATGTTTTGGAAAATGCATGATTGGAGACTATCTCTATGTAGTTTGCATTCTTGTGTGAAATGTTTTTGTTTGTTTGTTTATATGTTTGTATGACATGGATCTTGAACTTGATTTTAGTCTCAGATTATTCTTGATTGAGTTCCAGACATTTCGGTTACTCATTCTGTTGATTTCAAGTTGTAAGTCAAAAGATATTACACTTTCAACTCATGTTGCATACATTGTCTTCATCTTCGTATATCAAGTCGAATTCTTATTTTATGGGTTGAGTATCTTATATTTCCATGTCCGTGAGGGATTCCCGGTTTGTAATCTTCAAACGGATTCGAATTCTGAGTTTGGAAGCCAAAGAAAGGTCAAAGAACGCGAGGGGAGCGCAAGGGGTGAGGTGCGATGGCTTAAGCCATCACCAAGCACCATCCCGAGATGGCGCGTGGCCATCTCGGCCACAAGAGTGCTCTGCCCCGAGATGCCCTCACCATCTCGGGGAGACACTAATGAAGGAGGGGCAAATTGGTCTTTAGGCTTTTCTCTCTTTAAAACCTCTCATTCCCTCTCATTTCATAAGATAAAACAAGTTGAGAAATTGAAGAACAAGTGCAGAATTTTTCTCTCAACATTTTGATTTTTGTTTTTGTGATAACTTCTTCATTTCTACTCCGAATCACTTGATTCAAAAACCGATTTCGAGTGTCTTGAAGAGTTATACAAACCCAAAGCATTTACAGAACCAAAGGATGTCTACAGTTTTCGTTGTGATCTGATCTTCAGTTCGAGAATTGCATTCTTGTTGGTAAAATCATCTTCTTCTTAATTTTCTTCTTAGATCTTTTTATTGATTGATGTTATTTGATTAAGAAGCATGAATATGATGATTTTGATATAATTTTGTGGTTTTTTGATTTGATTTTCAAGTTTAGCTAGATTTATGATATATTGAATGATTTGTGCTAAACTTGATAAACATGAAATTGTTTCTAGAAATCCTTTGTTCTTATGCTTGATTGATTGTTTCTAGATCTAATTTCATTTTCTAAAAAATTGGTTTTGTTTCAATTGATATCTATATTTTCATACCTATGTTCTTAGTTGATAACATGTTTAAGTTGTCTAGATGCGTTTGTGATTGATCTTTGAAAGCATAATCTAGTCATCTAGTTGCATGTCCATAGAATTTGTTGATCATCATTTTCTATGTTGAGTGCTTGTTTGCGTTTTACAATCATGATCACTTAGATGCCTTGTGAAGAAGTAGAAAGTCTCATATCTTAGAGTGATTATTTGATTTAAGCAATTGTAAGTCTTAGCTAAAGTCGGGAGGACTTGGATAGCTAAGCAAGAAGAAATCTTTACAAGAGGTGTGAAACCTCGGATTGTTGAGCAAGGAAGTCTTGACTAGAGTCGGGAGGACTCGGATAGTCGAGCAAGAAGTCTTGCCTAGGGTCAGGAGGATCCGGATAGGTGAGCAAGAAATCTTCCTAGAGACAGGGGGTCTTGGATTGGAAGTCGGCTTAGTAGATCACTAGGTTCAAGATAGAGTGAGAGCTTGTAGAGCATGTGTGATTGCTTGAGAGTGTAACTCTATTTGAAATACTGGATTTGCTTTTGCTGGTGGTTGTGGTATCAACCCATGGATGTTTTCTCTTTGGAGATTTTACTACGTAAATATTGTGTGTCTTTGTTTGCAATTTTCATTAAGCATTGTTAGAATCGCATTGGTTTTAAAAGAAGATAAAAATTGGAGCATATACCTATTCACCCCCCTTCTAGGTATATTCACACTATAAAGATAAAGGGAATTTCAATTGGTATCAAAGCAGGTATCTATACGCACTTAGATAGATCTTTTTGGTCAATTGCCTTGGGTTTTCTTCTTCAACTTATATCTGTGTATTGTGAGTGTTTTGATTTGAGTTTTGAACTCTTTTAGAGCTAGGTTGAGTTTCAATTGAAATCTCACATGTTGAGTTAGGTTTTGATTTTGCCTATGATTTCACATGTTTGGGATTGTATTGTGCTAGCTTTGATTCTAGAACTATTTGATGATCTTTGATTGATTAATTTTATGAAAAACAGTTCCTCACATGTATTAGGCACTCTTGGCCAAATTCTCACATTAATACATGTGCTTATGTTCTTTTGAGCTATTCATGTGTTTTATTGAATCTATGAAAAGGAATATGCTGTAGAACTTTAGCTTAAATCTAATTGACTTTGTCATATGATTTTAGCATGTTTTTGTTTACGTGATTTAAACTTGATAGTGTAATTAATTGAACATATCTTCTGATTCAAGTTTAGATCTATGCATGTATCTAGGATGTGATTAATGTTGAACATATCTTACATGATCTAGATGATTTAAACATGCATGATTGACTAGACTACATTTGATTTGTGCATTCATGCTCATGTCTAGTATTTTCCATAGGATGTGTTGATCATAACATTCTATGTTGTGTGCTTGTTTGCATTTTGCATTCATGATCACCTGGATACCTTGTGAGAAGGAAGTCTTGACAATAGGTGTGAGACCTATGTTGTTAAGCAATAAGTCTTGGCAAGAGGTGTGAGACCTTGGATTGTCAAGCAAGGAAGTCTTGGCTAGAGTCGAGAGGACTCGAATAGTCGAGCAAGAAGTCTTGCCTAGGGTCGTGAGGATCCCGATAGGTGAGCGAGGAAGTCTTGACTAGAGTCGGGAGGACTCAGATAGTTGAGCAAGAAGTTTTTCCTTGGGTCGTGAGGATCTGGTAAGGTGAACGAGGAAGTCTTAACATGAGGTGTGAAGCCTCGGATTGTTGAGCATGAGAGTGACATCTTCATGAGTAGGATAGGAGAGTAGTTTCTAGGTGAAGGGGTCACTTGAGAGATTTTTCTTGTCTTATCAACTAGTGGATTTTGTTTGCCGGTGGTTGCTAACCCGTGGATGTTTCCTCTTCGGAGGTTTACCATGTTATATCTTGTATAAACTTCTCTCCATCCTTATCTCTCTAGTATTTGTATTTGTTATTTGAATACTATGGATGGAATTCTTTATGTAAGTTGACTTCCTTTCTATAATATAGATTGTGTATGTGTTACACTTACTTGTTTGTATCACACTTTACTTGTTTTATATATTGATTAAGTGTCTATAATTAATATATACATTGTGATACAAGTAATCTAGTGGGAAAAACTCTTGTTTGTTTCTAAGGGAGTCGAAAAAGGTGTCTAACCTATTCAACCCCCACTCTTGGTTAGCCTTGAGCATTTAACCGTGTTTGTATTTTCAGCCTTGGCCGCGGCACGTACAACGGTCATGATAGGAATCAGTTGCCCTTTGTCCAAAATGATGCCTTTTCATGTAGGGCACATTATGTATATGTTCTCTTCTCTTCTCTTTGGCTTGGGGAGTCCAAGAAACCATTTTTGTTTTTCAAGCTTTTCTTTGAGAGAGAATTTGGCTCCAAGAGAGAGAGAGAGCTCCCAAGAACTCATTTTGACTCAACCAAACTCCAATCCATGAGAATCTAGCATATTCTTGCATCTTCCAAGCATGATTTCTCTTGTAAGTCTTTGACTAGGTAATCTCTACATGCCATAAAATCTCTTGTTTCATTTTTATGACATGTATGCCTAGGTTTAGAAATTATTGTTCATTAAATGTATGTTATTGAGTTTAATTGCATTTCTAGCTAAATCTCCATGCTTTGCATTTAGATATGTTTTAGGACTCATTGATTGCATTTTGTGATTGCATTATAGTCCTTGCCATGTTTGATGACAACTTATGTTGAAACGGCTTTGTTTGATAACTAGGATATATTGTTGCATAACTATATCTAGTTTAGTCTTTTTGAACATTCATTTAGACATTGATATCTAGGAATTGTATATAGTGACATTCTTAAATTCCTAGTTAAGCATTTAGTGTTGCCTAGCATTACTTACATGTTTGAATATTTTATCATATTCACTTAGGTTGTGTTTGACTCTTCATTGAGGTTAAGTCTTGTGACAAAGTGGTTAGTGCACAAGCATATAGATCAAGAATCACTATTAAGGCCCGTTGGGTAAAGTGAAAGGGTTAGTAACTGGAGTGTGTGACGGGAGGTCAACCTAGGTTGTAAACTTTCATTCAACAGTGGATTTGAGGATCTAGTGTGGCGTATATATCAGCCCGTGGTTTTTCCCATTTGGAGGGTTTCCAAGTAAATATTGTGTGTTGTTATTGTTTTAAGCATAATTGATTTTATTGAATGCTTGTTTGTTCGGGGTAATTTACATTAATATTGATTAATCGAAAATTCGGTAATTGATTCGATGAAAACCTATTCACCCCCCTCTAGGTTATAGATACACACGTTTATAGGGAACTTTCAATTGGTATCAGAGTCGGTGCCTATATATACTTAGGTGATCCATGCTCTGTGTGTGTCTTACGCATTTTTGTTGTTTACATCTTGTGTGGTACATTACATTTGCATCTCATTCATTTATAACCCAAACACTACGAGTGAGCTTGGGATAATCAAAAGGGGAGCATCAGGTATAAGACCACATTTCCTTAAAGGTGATAATTATGCCTCATGGAAAGGCAAGATGGAGTCTTATATTTGCCAAATATATGACCGTGCATGGATGGAAATTGAAGATGGGTACACTCTTCCGAAGATGACCGATGATGATGGAGACAAAGATCTCAAGCCTAAGTCTCGTTGGAGCACACAAGAATTTGAAGCTTCCAAGTGGAACTACAAGGCTATGCATGCAATCTTGTGTGCCTTGGATGACAATCAATACAAGTTGGTTCAAAATACTTGGCATGCAAATGAGGCTTGGGAGATTCTACAAACGGCTCATGAAGGAACCGAAGTGGTCAAGGACTCTAAGCTTCAAGTCCTTCAAATGCAATTTGAGACAATTCGGATGGATGAGGACGAGTGCTTTAATGACTTCCAAGTGAAGTTGATGGACATCATAAATCAATGCCATCAACTAGGTGACCCGTATTCGGATAGAAGGATCAAGCAAAAGATCATGAGGTCACTCCCCAAGAGATTTGAGTCCAAGGTGACGGTACTGGAAGAAAATAGCAACTACAAGACTATGAAGCCTAGTGAAGTGATTGGAAGGCTTCTAGCCCATGAGTCTAGGTGGACTTCTACACCTACATCTCCTAAGAAGCAAAAGAACGTAGCCTTGAAGACATCCAAAGTAGAGATGGAGGAGGATGACTCAGATGAGGAGATGACTCTAATGGTGAAGAGATTCAAGAAGTTTATGAAACTTCACAAGAATGACTCAAAGAAGAAGACTGAACCATGGCAAGTGAAGCCTACAAGAAAAGGCATTCAATGCTATGAGTGTAGTGGGTTCGGTCATATAGCCACCGAGTGTACTAATTCGAAGAAGAAAAAGAAAGGAAAAGTGGTGGCTGCCTCATCAAGTGAGAGTAGAAGTGAAGAAGATTCCTCAAATGATGAAGAGGTTATTCTTAACTACACGGCTTTTGGAGCCTCCTTTGTGGAAGATGTAGAAAAAGGCAACAAAGCCTTAAGAAGTGACCTTGAAAAAGGAGTAGATGAAAAAGTAGCTAAGAGAGTGATAAGTGAAGCTACTTATGTTGATGATGCCATCATGGCAACAAGTGACACTAGTGATGACTCTAGTGATGAGAGTTCCTCATCTCACTCTACAAATGGAAATGTAGAGAGTATGAACCTGTAAGGGTTCATTGATCATTTTCAAAGCTCAAGGTTGAATATGAAGAAAGAGGTTCGAAAGCTAAATGAAGAGAACCTCAATCTATCAACTGCAGTGACTCACTTAAGTGAGAACGTAAAGAATGGAAGAAAGGTGGAAGAAGGCTTGAAGGAGGAGCTTAGAGAAGCTAGAGAGTTGATTGCTAAGATGAATTCGAGTACGGAGAAGCTTGACTATATGTTGTGAGTTGGCAAGAAGCCAAGTGACAAGAGAGGTCTAGGGTTTGACGTTGATAAGGAGACCTCAACTTCTAGCAAGATGGTATTTGTCAAGAGCATGGACTTCGAAGAACCTCTTCCTCCACTTCATCCTAAGAAGAAAATTGAACTAAGAGAGTGTTTTAGAAATGTCCAAGTTAAGATGGCACCAAGAAGTCAAGCTTAAGCTCAACCAATGAGAGCACTTCAAGCAACTATCCCTCAAACTAAAAGCCATCAAGCCAAGAAGCATTTCCTGCATGCTCAACAAAGGAAGCAATCTTCTCCAACTCAACAACAAGGGAGAATAGAATCAATACCACAACAAAGGAAAGCTCAAAGACATGGGAAAACACCTTTGTCCTTACAAAGGAATGGTATGACCACTCATTTTATTCCTTATTGTCATTTTTACAGTATTGATAGGCATGTTAGGCTGAATTCCTATAAGTACATTAAGAAATGTAGAGTTGAGAGCATGATAGAGAGGAATAGGCTTAGAAGGGCTAATATGCATGTGCCTAGGAAATCTAGAGTAAATGATCTTAGGAAATCTAGAAACATGTCTATGACCACTAGGAATGAAAATATACCACCTGGGTGGATTTGGATTAAAAAAGGATGAACATGTATACTTTTGTGCTAAGGGTTCACCAATAGGCTCAACTAGGTCCACTGGACTTGGTAAGTCTATAAGGACTCATATCCCCTCTTGACTTGTTTTGATTGACCCCATATGGGGAGCTCAAGCAAAGAGAGCAAATTGGCATTGCATTGTGCTCATAATAATATTTATGCTCCTTTATTAATTACTTGAGATAATTGGTTGTACATATTTTTTTTAATAAGTGTGCAACTTTGCATAACATGCAATCCACATCTTATTTATGACCAAACATGCATTTTTGGACTAGGAGAATTGATTGGGAAGTACATTTTGAATGACCTAGAATTGATCTCCATGACATGTTGATTATTTCTATGACATGCTTTAAATTGATATGCATGATGAGATTTCTTGAATGCTCTAAAATGAATGCAAAATTTGTATGTGAAAGCAATTATGAGACTTCAATCAATAAGGATCTTATATCTAATTCAAGGATTTTACAATCCAAAAGTCTCTCTCTCTCTCTCTCTTTACTTGTCAAACAAGGCAACTATCATACTGGCATTCCACCCTGAAAAATAAAAAAGGGCGCAATAGTCGCTCATGTCTTGTTTTGCTCATAAAGGTTGATATAGTTGTTCTTAAAATGAATTTATTTTACAATCTATATCTTGCTTATTCCATGACAAAGGGTGAAATTGGTTTGAATTCTCTTGGAAACCTTTGTTATTTTGCTTTGCCAAATACCATGGTTTGATCTTGAATACAACTTGTCTTGTATGCAAAGCATTCGTTCACACATTTTTTTATGTAATAAAAGTCCTTGATTCTCTCTTCTTAATTGAGTTGCATAAATTTGTTTAAATGATTATGCATAGGTTTTGTGCCATAAGCTCTCCTTGCTAATGCCTTCTTAAGGGGATACTCCTTTGTCTATCTCATGACAAAAAGGGAGAGTAGTGTGGATTTAGGGGAGCATTTGTATTTGCATTGTTGATGCATGTTGCTTGTTTCTATTATATGCAAATTGCTCTTGTTTTTATTTCTTTGAACACCTTACATACACTTGTCTTGGAAAGTGTAGTTATTTTGTTTTGTAGGGATGTTGATTCTACAAGATATGGATGACTTGAAGATCAAGTTTATTAGGCATCTCTTTGTAATGTAGAAAAACTTTGTTGACCCCTGTTTTTTTGTTTTGTTTATTGGTGAGGATAAATTGTGAGTGGTGGTTTTGTCACGAAATAGCCAAATGGGGAGATTGTAAGTTCCTCAATTTTTGATTGGCTCATTTCGTTGACAACCACATTTGGGGATTATTGTGTAAGGGTAGTTCAGGCCATCATTGCTCAAGACCCAGCTCAAGCTTGAAAAGGTAAATCACTTGCTTAACCTTGTTTGAAGAATTTTAGTGCACACATACACTCTCATGCATGTTTGTGACCATCTTGCATGAATGTTTAATTGTCGTAATTGTGTGCCTTTTTGTCATAACTCTTGCTTGGGTGTTTGATGCATTTTATTTGCTCTTAGAAGAGGATTTTTCTCTTAACCGCGGCTGGGACCTTTCTCTGTGCATTGCCTACGCCGTGGTCTACACAAAGGTGTTTACCAGAGGCTGCACACTGTGGCCACCACGGCATGTGCACGTTTCATGCACCGTTGTCTCCCAAGCGGAGTTTCACAGGCGTTGCATGCTGTTGAGACCGCGGTCTATGCACCTGCATGCACAGCAGCCTATAGAGCGGCGTTGTCCAGGTGATGCACCGCTCTCTGTGCTGCGGTCTGTACACTTGCCTTAGCCGCATCATGCATAGCGGTTATGACGGGAATCAGTTGCCCTTTGTCCAAAACGATGCTGTTTCGTGTAGGGCACATTATATATATGTTCTCTTCTCATCTCTTTGGCTTGGGGAGTCCAAGAAGCCATTTCTGATGTTCAAGATTTTCTTTGAGAGAGAAATTGACTCCAAGAAAGAGAGAGCTCCCAATAACTCATTTTGACTGAACCAAACTCCAATCCATGAGAATCTAGCATTTTCTTGCATCTTCCAAGCATGATTTCTCTTTTTGGTCTTTGACTAGGCAATCTCTACATGCCCTAAAATTTCTTGTTTCGTTTTTATGACATGCATGCCTAGGTTTAGCAATTATTGTTCATTAAATGTATGTTATTGAGTTTAATTGAATTTATAACATGCTTGGGTTGTTGATTATTGGTTGAGATTTATATTTTGTGATAGCTTGAAAGAATGTGTACAAGGTTATACTAAACAACCTAGAGGGGGGGGGGGGGGGGGGGGGGGGGTGAATAGGTTGTCTCTCAATTTTGACAAATATTTCGAGACTAGTGACAAAACCTTGATAAGCATACAAATTAACATTCAACATGATTGTTATAAGAAAACAATATAATCATGTATGCTCAAATCTCCACTCTTAGTCTACAAAACATACAACAAGAATCAATATATCTTATGAACAAATATATTCAATGTAGATAAAATTCCATAAGTTGTACTTAGAGTATTAGAATGTGATACTTTACAACTTGAATGAAATATCACAAGATACAAAGTTAACTAACATACACAAACAATATTGTATAAGGAAGTCATCTTACACATAAAGTTCTATCCACATTATTCAAATAACAATTAGCAATATAAGAGAGATAGAGATAGAGAAAAGTTGACACAAGATATAACATGGTAAACCTCCAAAGAGGAAACATCCACGGGCTAGCAGCCACTGGCAAACAAAATCCACTAGTAGATAAGACAAGTACAATCTCTTAAGTGTGAACCTTCACCTAGAAACTACCCTCCTATCCTACTCTAGAAGTTGTCGCCCTTTGCTCAACAATCTGAGGCTTCACACCTCTTGTCAAGACTTCCTTGCTCACCTTATCTGGATCCTCACAACCCAAGGCAAGACTTCTTGCCCAACTATCCGAGTCTTCCCGACTCTAGTCAAGACTTCCTTGCTCACCTATCCGGATCTTCACGACCCTAGGCAAGACTTCTTGCTTGACTATCCAAGGCCTCACGCCTCTATCCAAGACTTCCTTGCTCGACAATCCGAGGCTTCACACCTCTTGCCAAGACTTCTTGCTCAACATCATAGGTTTCACACCTATTGTCAAGAATTCCTTCTCACAAGGCATCTATGTAATCATGAATGCAAAACGCAAACAAGCACGCAACATAGAATAAGATGATCAACAAATTCTATGGAAACTAAAATTAATCAATGAGCACACAAAGTATATTTTTCTAGTTTATAATCCAAAAGTGACACCACACAAGATGATGCATGAGCATATGAAATGTATGGATTAGGTACACTCCATGAAGATCTAGACATAGACAATAAAGTTCACAAAACAAGATTGTCTAGATCTTATACATGAACAAAAATCTAGAGCATGCCAAATTTCCAAACACACACTTTAAACCTAGATTTTATTCATGTTGCTAAAGCTTGAAATAAACATGTTCATGAAGTACAGATTCAAGACTTTAGTACTAACACAAAAACACAAGATATGATCAATCAAATCTCTAGAAATCACTTAGAGCATATATTCACCAAATAGTCAATTAAACTCTAATAGACTCTAAATATATAATCAAATGTGCTAATCCTAAATTTATTAAAAAAATGAGTTCTAGCACATGATAAGACTATTAATCATGAAAATCAAGTCAATCAAAGCACAAATAGTCCTAGATAAGATGCTAGCACAATACAACTCGCAATCATGTGAAAACATAGGTTTGATTGAAACCTAACTCACAATCAAATTTCTAATTAAGCACAACTATCATTTTATTGAAGATTTATCACTCATCAACATATTTTCAAGTCAAATACACACAAGTAGGAAGAAGACCCAAGGTATTTGAACATTAGAATCAAGGAAATCAAAAGATAAACAGCTACCTTGACAATATCGAGTGCAGTCACGAAAATGGTATGATCCACCAGAAAACTTGAACAAATGACTTTAAGGTTACTTGGAGATGATAGAGGACTTCAATACAAAACTTCTCCAACTTGAATCACTCAAATTGGATAAGAAATGAGAGAGATATGGTGATTCAAAGTTGAGAGAAAAAACTTGGAAATTTTCTGCACTACATTTTCTTCTTCCTTGAATTCAAATGAGAGAGAGAAGAGATATATAAAGGAGAGGGAAGAGATTTATGTGAAAGGACCAAAGCTGCCCCTTCAAGATGCTTCCCCGAGATGGCGTGTGGGCATCTCGGGGCAGCAAGGAGTTTCAGCCGAGATGGTCATGCGCCATCTCGGGCTTGCACCTCTTGTTGGCCTTACGGCCAAGGTGCAACTCCCATGCGCTTCCCTCACATTCTTTTACCGTTCTCCGGCATCGGAACTTGGAATTCAAATCCGTTTGTGGATTACGAACCGTAACTCTCTCACGGACATGGAAATATAATGGATTACGAACCGTAACTCTCTCACGGACATGGAAATATAAGATACTCAACCGAGAAAACAAGAATTCGACTCAATATACGAAGACAAAGACAATGTACGCAACATGAGTTGAAAGTGTAGTATCTTTTGACTTTGAACTTGAAATCAATAGTATGAGTAACCAAAATGACTGGAACTCAATCAAGAATGATTTAAGACTAAATTCAAGTTCAATATCCATGTTATACAAACATATACACACACAAACACAATTCACACTAGAATGCAAACTACATAGAGATAGTCTTCAATCATGCATTTTCCAAAACATGTTATTTCCATACCAATGCATGAGCATTCATCTTCAAGTGTGTGAATGTGTTATAAATGGTGCACAATGATGCAGGGATACAAATGTATGATATGTGTGTTTGTGCCTAAGCCTTGAAAGAGAAAAGAAAGGTCTTAATATACCTTTGTGGAATCATGAAGCATTTTTCCCTTTGAAGACTTGAACTTGCTTGAATAGTTGTCATTTCTTCTTTGAAGCTTGAATCATCATGAATCCTAGACAACTAAACAATACAAAGGAAATGTTGTTTTGATAATGAATAATGCCTACAAAACTCACAGACCTAACAATCTCCCCCTTTGGCAAATTCTATGTCAAAACACCTATACAAAATACTTAAACACATAAAATGAAGATTGGTCACAAAATCACACCCTCACATTACAATGAGTTAGTTCCTTAAGACTAATCTTCAACAAGTCTTGAACTTCTTCTTCTTGATCTTCTCTTGTAGCCACCTAAAATCAACTTAAAGCACAAAGAAAATCCATGAGAAAGACACATATGGCAATATACAATTATGGCAAGAATTAAACATTTAAATCCAAAATGAATCATGCATCTCCCCCTTAATACATGCTATCTCAAAGATATTCTTATGTCCAAAATGAATCATGTATCTCCCCCTTAATACATGTTATCTCAAAGATATTCTTAACCAAATAAAATCACAATACTACATGCCATAAGAAGTTCAATACTTGATAAATATTCAAAGAAGATATGCTAAAACAATATCATATTTCTCCCCCTTTTTGACATAAATTATGCCAAAGGAAAAGAAAAATAAAATGATATCTTGAAATCAAATAATGAAACAATTGGTGTTCTCACATAATGTTCGGAGATGGATGCCTTACTTGAAGAATTGATTTATTTCAAGCATCTAGCTCCCACATCTTCTCCCTTGATTCTAGTTTGCTTTTCCATGTTAACCTATCAAAGGTTATTCAAATCTATACACCACAACAAACTCATCAAGGTATAGTGAATCACAAATGCATAAATTTTACTCTTAAGCATATAAGTCATTTCTACCAAGTTCAACAATTGCATTAACAATCATATTAACCCCAAATATGAAGGAATTGGTATCAATGACAATCATATCAACCTCAAACAAGAAAAGATTTGATTACAACCACAACTACTATCATTCAAAGTAAGGAGGAATTTTCTGTAATTACAATCAATTAAATTGATTAAAACCACAATTACTATCACCCTATGGAATGAGGAATTTTCTGCAACTATAACCAATTGGATTGATTACAACTACAATTACTATCGACCCCAAACAAAGAGGAATTCACTGTAACTACAATCAATAGAATTAATTACAATTACAATTACTATCGACTCCAAAAAAAATAAGAATTCATTGCAACTATTCTCATTTCAATTTCAAGAATGAAGGAATTGATTGCAATCTCAACTACTATACAACCCCAAATAAGGAGAAGTTGATTGCAAATACAATCATACAATTATTACAAAAATGTTTCATGCATTATTTGTGATCAACAATACAAAGGCATAAGTTAATACAAAGAATCATCATGCAAATCAAGAAATATGAAATAGCATCTACAAGATTCATTATATCAACCAAAGAATATGCCAACAAATATCAACTTGAAACATGTGAACATATCATAAAAGAGAACAAAGTCTAGCATACTATGCTCCCCCTTGATAAGTGCTCTATCTAAGATCAATATAGAATAATGTTCACAATAAATCCACACAATCACACATTCAAGCAATTTTAAAGAAATCCAACAAAATAAGCTTCACAAACTATGAGAGATACAACAATATTTTCAATCTCTCTCATAATTCTTCTAAAAATTGCTAGAATATCAAAATACTCTATAAGCAAAAGTTTGTGTGTGAATTTTTTGCTTCAAGCATATATAAAAGGAGTGATTGTGATATCAACATGCAAACCACTTCAACACCTATCCATCTAAAGCTTTTCCAATCAAGGTCAACCCGATTATCATCCGAATTTTTGCTTTAAAGAGAATAGATTTCAACATGTGAGCGTGTGTGTGCATGTGGCTCGTCATTCCATTTCTGTTTTTCAACCCGTGCAATCACAATTTTCAACTATACTCCATTTTAAGCCTTCCTCATTTTCTTTTTAGGCTTTGAATCAAAGTTTTTTCTTTTATTGAATCTTTTTCAACACTTCTTTGATTTTGCATACTTAAACATAAATTCTTCATGACGGCATTCACTCATCACAATGATGTAGCCCTTTCCTACATTGGGCGGCTTCATAACCAAAGTGTGTAGCCCTTTCCATGAAGGTGCTCGTTGAGTTCTATGTAGTTGCCGAAGCAAAATGAATACCAACCATAGGTCATCTATCATATACTAGACAATGAACTTCAAGATGCATCCATAATCTACATGCTTTCAAACTCAATTACTCAAACTTAAACATATAAGAGAAGCAAAGTGCAACTTTTGAAAATCAAGTTTTTGTGGCTCAAAAGCACATGATCTAAGAGCAATAAGTAAAGACTTATTCAAGATCATTACTTCTCTAATGAGTAGTTTTCAAATAATATGAACTCATATTTTCAAAAAGTATGCCACTTATCATTCAAGCAAGCATTGCAAGCATCATGAGTAAGATCTTTGTGAACACATCACTAAAAGATCTTTAGAGAGCAAATGTCAATTAGGACCATATGAATGCTATACAAGTTCTCTAATATGACATGCTATATGATGCAATGCAAGAGTAGAAATGACTTTCTCCAAAAGTCTTAACAAGATAAACACTAAATAGATTTCATAAGAGTAACTTCTCAAAAGTTAATCAAAGGATTTTGACTATCAAAACAAAGTTAAGTGAGATAGCTAAGTTCGTGTCTAGACGTGGAGTATTCCAAGCTAGCTAGCTAGCTAGAATTCTCAACAAGCTTGACACTTAGCCTTAAAGCTAACTCACACGTGCTACTTACACTAGAGGTAAAAGCACTCACCATTGAACCATTTGTTCTTGGGTGAAATTTCACATAAAAATCATGATCATTTCTCATGGCAAAAATATATCTAGAAGATAAATCATCAACTATCTTCTCTATAAATATATTACTCATGTAAAACACATCATTATTGCCATCAACAAAGATATTATCAAGACTATACATATGATCATGTGAAACACTCATTTTCAACCAAATCTTCTCAACTATTTTCTTCATATGATTATCATTATGACACACAAAATTCAAAGTGTTATCATGCAAGAAACATTCATAGAAGATTTTCACATCTCATTAGCATGCATCACATTCCCTAGTTTGCATCATCTAATATACTCACGACAATATAGCAAAATTATCAAACCGGAATAAATTTCGAGATGTTACTATATAGGTGAAAGTACCGATGGTGAAGACTCCTTAATTTCCTTGATTTTGCACTTGACCTTGGAAGACATGGCCTTTGAAATCCTCTTGCTCCTTAGTGACTTGCATTTAGTTGTAGGAGACTCCACTTGCTCATCTACAATGCCTAAGTCACTTGAATCTCCATGAAGATTACCAAAACTCTTTGGCCTTCATGATTGCCAACTCCTTTTCCTTGCCTTTGATCATTACCTTCAAGAAACAAAAGCAAATTATTAGCAAAATCATATGTTAATCTATCTACCATACGAGCTTCTTCAACCATCTTCTTTTCTAGACATTTGATCACTTCATTCTTCACTTCAACTTTCTTTAACGCTTCATCTATTTCCTTGTAAAGAGTTTGAACTCTTGCCATCAAGTAGAAGTTGGTGGTATTTGACATGCAATTCTCTTCATTGAGTTGCAAAGATAAGTAATCATGTCTAGGTCGATCATCCTCCGGAAAAAGCTTCTTCATCTTTGCTTTTATCACTAACTTTCTTTTCAAGCTTATCAACAAAATTGTTAGTAGACAAATGAAATATAAAACAAGAAGAACCTTTTTCACAACCAACGAAGGAGGACAACCAAAAATAAACAATTGTAGACAAAAGGTAGATATCCGTGATTAGTAAATAACCTTGTAGATCCCGAATCACACTAACTACTTTAAGTGACCCGCTCTAATACCAATTGAAAGAATGTGTACAAGGTTATACTAAACAACCTAGAGGGGGGGTGAATAGGTTGTCTCTCAATTTTGACAAATCTTTCGAGACTAGTGACAAAACCTTGATAGGCATACAAATTAACATTCAACATGATTGTTATGAGAAAACAATATAATCATGTATGCTCAAATCTCCACTCTTTGTCTACAAGACATACAACAAGAATCAATGTATCTTATGAACAAATATACTCAATGTAGATAACATTCCATAAGTTGTACTTAGAGTATTACAATGTGATACTTTACAACTTGACTGAAATATCACTAGATACAAAGTTAACTAACATACACAAACAATATTGTATAAGGAAGTCAACTTACATATAAAGTTCTATCCACATTATTCAAATAACAATTAGCAATATAAGAGAGATAGGGATAGAGAAAATTTGACTTAAGATATAACATGGTAAACCTCCGAAGAGGAAACATCCACGGGATAGCAGCTACCGGCAAACAAAATCCACTAGTAGATAAGACAAGAACAATCTCTCAAGTGACTCCTTCACCTAGAAACTACCCTCATATCCTACTCTAGAAGTTGTCGCCCTATGCTTAACAATCCGAGGCTTCACACCTCTTGTCAAGACTTCCTTGCTCACCTTATCCGGATCCTCACGACCCAAGGCAAGACTTCTTGCTCAACTATCTGAGTCTTCCCGACTTTAGTCAAGACTTCCTTGCTCACCTATCCGAATCTTCACGACCCTAGGCAAGACTTCTTGCTCGACTATCCAAGGCCTCATGCCTCTATCCAAGAATTCCTTGCTTGACAATCCAAGGCTTCACACCTCTTGCCAAGACATATTGCTCAACATCATAGGTTTCACACCTATTGTCAAGACTTCCTTCTCACAAGGCATCTATGTAATCATGAATGCAAAACGCAAACAAGCAAGTAACATAGAATAAGATGATCAACAAATTCTATGGAAACTAAAATTAATCAATGAGCACACAAAGTATATTTTTCTAGTTTATAATCCAAAAGTGACACCACACAAGATGATGCATGAGCATATGAAATGTATGGATTAGGTACACTCCATGAAGATCTAGACATAGACAATAAAGTTCACAAAACAAGATTGTCTAGATCTTATACATGAATAAAAATCTAGAGCATGCCAAATTTCCAAACACACACTTTAAACCTAGATTTTATTCATGTTGCTAAAGCTTGAAATAAACATGTTCATGAAGTACATATTCAAGACTTTAGTACTAACACAAAAATGCTAGAAACACTAGATATGATCAATTAAATCTCTAGAAATCATTTTGAGCATATATTCACAAAATAGTCAATTAAACTCTAATAGACTCTAAATATATAATCAAATGTGCTAATCCTAAATTTATTAAACAAATGAGTTCTAGCACATGATAAGACTATTAATCATGAAAATCAAGTCAATCAAAGCACAAATAGTCCGAGATAAGATGCTAGCACAATACAACTCACAATCATGTGAAAACATAGGTTTGATTGAAACCTAACGGCCATGGTGCAACTCCCATACGCTTCCCTCCCGTTCTTCGATCGTTCTCCGGGCTTCGAACTCGGAATTTGAATCCATTTACGTATTACGAACTGTAACTCTCTCATGGACATGGACATGGATATATAAGATACTCAACCCAGAAAATAAGAATTCAACTCGATATACGAAGACGAAGACAATGTATGCAACATGAGTTGAAAGTGTTGTATCTTTTGACTTAGAACTTGAAATCAATAGTATGAGTAACCGAAATGACAGTAATTCAATCAAGAATGATTTAAGACTAAATACAATTTCAATATCCATGTTATACTAATATACACACACACAAACACAATTCACACTAGAATGCAAACTACATAGAGATAGTCTTAAATCATGCATTTTCCAAAACATGTTATTTCCATACCAATGCATGAGCATTCATCTTCAAGTGTGTGACTGTGTTATAAATGGTGAACAACTATACAAGGACACAAATGTATGATATGTGTGTGTGTGTCTAAGCCTTGAAAGAGAAAAGAAAGGTCTTAATATACCTTTGTAGAATCATGAAGCACTTTTCCCTTTGAAGACTTGAACTTGCTTGAATAGTTATCATTTCTTCTTGAAGCTTGAATCATCATGAATCCTAGACAACTAAACAATACAAAGGAAATGTTGTTTTGATATAGAATAATGCCAACAAAACTCACAGACCTAACATAGCTAGCGTTTTTGACCAATTTGCTCTTCTAGCTAAATCTTTATGATTTGCATTTAAATATTGTTTAGGACTCATTGATTGCATTTTTTGATTGCATTATAGTCCTTGCCATGTTTGATGACAACTTATGTTGAAATGGCTTTGTTTGATAACTAGGATATATTGTTGCATAACTATATCTAGTTAAGTCTTTATGAACATTCATTTATACATTGATATCTAGGAATTGTACTTAGTGACATTCTTAAATTCCTTGATAAGAATTTAGTGTTACCTTGCATTACTTGCATGTTTGAATATTTTATCATATTCACTTAGGTTGTGTTTGACTCTTCACTGAGGTTAAGTCTTGTGACTAAGTGGATAGTGCACAAGCAAATAAATCTAGAATCACTATTAAGGCCTGTTGGGTAGAGTGAAAGGGTTAGTAACTGAAGGATGTGACGAGAGGTCAACCTAGGTTGTAAACTTTCATTCAATAGTGGATTTGAGGATCTAGTGTGGCGCACATATCAGTCCGTGGTTTTTCCCATTTGGAGGGTTTCCACGTAAATATTGTGTGTTGTTATTGTTTTAAGCATAATTGTTTCTATTGAATGCTTGTTTAGTCGGGGTAATTTGTGTTAATATTGATTAATCAAAAAATCGGTAATTGATTCGATTAAAACTTATTCACCGCCCCTCTAGGTTATAGACATACACGTTTATAGGGAACTTTGAGATTCTTAACCACCAACTAAATCCACCTAAGGAAAGGATTCTTAACAACCAAGTAAATCCTTCTTAGTAAAGGATTTGTGATCCTAATATATATCCAATGAAATTTCAGCCAGCCCATATATATATATATATATATATATATATATATATATATAATAGGATATAATTTCTTTTAGATAAGAATTCTTCACTACCAAATAAATCCACCTATGGAAATGATTATTGTCAACCAAGTAAATCCTTCTCAGGAAAAGATTTATGATTATATATATATATATATATATATATATGTATGTTAATTTTGGCCATCCTAAGATTTCATATAGAGAGATTTCGGCCAGCCCTATTTTTCTAAGAGAGGAATTCGGCCATCATAGGAATTTTGGGGGAGAAAAATCTGATTTTACTCTAGACAAAATTCGATCAACTCTAAGAAATAGTGTTTGATTCGGGAAAAAAGAAATAGGGAGAAAGAACGTTTAGTTTTCGATAATACACTAGCAGTCTTTACATCAAAAGATTTTATGTACAACATCAAATCAAGGTTTACGCGAGTTTCAATCAAATCAATTGATAATTCACAAGTGACCTAACGTTCTTTGTTTTCTTCTTGGAGGATTATTGTAACTAACAAAGAAGAAGATTTTGTTTGTTTCCATCCTCAGGTATACAATTTAAAGAAAGGGAGCCCACACTCCTAGGTTATTCACGTTCGTGATTGGATTGGAAGATCTTGTGGAATCAATTCGATGCTTGTTCATTTGTCACGAGAAAAAGGTACGAGACTTTTTATATACATCAATTAATCTAGGGTTAAGGTTCTTGTTAGTCAATGGAATTTTTTTTATTTATAGGCAAACCCTAATTTTATAAATTTTGATTTTTTACGCTTCCGTTGCATGTGATTTTCCCTACAATTGGTATCAGAGTCAGGTTGTACCCTTGATTAATTGATGTATGTGTTCGTGAATCTTTTTCTTTTTATTATATATATGCATGTTTTAGAAAGAGATGACACTCTAGGTATTCGCATATATATTTACATTGGAATGTATGGATATATATATGTTTTATATGTGGATTGTTATTGCTCAATTTTGGTCCTAGAATTTCAATGTATTTTATTTTGGGGTTGTAAGAAGAAGGGTGGTCTATCATCGCCATAATTTTCTTCTTGGTAGTTGTTAAGTTTTTTTTTTGTAATAAAAAAAACTGCAGTAATTTTATATATAATTCTTCTGTAATACACTCAAGTTTCGAAGAATCGAAGGTTTGAAGAATTGGGAGCAACCGGAACAAGTTTGGGACCGTACGAGCCGTAGCAACAAACGTGCATACGAAGAGCACGCAGCCACATTTGTTGTGGCATGGGCTGCGCATGGCAGCCCTTTATATGTTTGTGGCATGCGCACGCCCATGGGTAAGGGTAAAGGGTGCTCACGCCCATCTGATGTAGCCGAGGGATTTCGAACGACGAAGGTCGTGTGAAGACTTGTTCGCCAAGAAAGGAGTTTTTGTATTCCAAAACATATGTAATTTACTTGCTTTTCTAGGATGGACCAAAATTGTAGCTATTTATATTTTTGTAAATATTGCAATGTTTGTCATTGTTTGATAACATGTCATATAGAATAGTAGTGCCACTCATATCTCTTTTGGTATGAACATGCATAGAATGATTTAGGTATCTAAATTGGCATCTAGATAACTTGGTAAATCATTCTTTGAAATTTGATTACACGTCTTAAACAATTGAGTGGGAGAAGGTGTTTTGGAACACCTAAGGCCTCCAAGTTTAGTTGAGCTTTATGTTTCTTATAATAACCTCCCAAGAGGTATTCATGAATGGAATTTAGCAAGATACTTTCGTACAAGGATATACTAGACAATTAGCCCAAACGATATCTACTCTCAAAGGAGGGATATTCGTGAGGGATTATATTAAATGTCGATAACTTGGTAACACACTCAATCTGAATTTATTAATATCCTCCCAAGAGTTCTTGTTAGTAAAATCACAAAGCTAAAATTGAAAATGTTGGTTGTTATGTTAACAATTAGGTGAGACCTAGTCCAACTAGTAAATGTTGTGAACTCCCAAAAGAGGCGTGATATTTATGGGTGTTCGATCACCGTTGAATTTTTATGATTGAATTATTTCATTTAATTAAAGATAAATAATCAAAAGTGTTTTATCATGATTATTTACTTAGATAATTTTTTTTATTGTTCAGAAATCATGACCCCATCTCTAATCAACATCCTAAAAGACAATACTTTAACTGATGATAATTATGTCACATGGAAAAGGAAAATTAGACTTTTATTGCAATCCGAAAAGTATAAGTTCGTTTTGTGCACTCCTAAACCACCTACTCCTACTAATGAATCTACTTAGGAGAAAAGAGATGAGTATCAACAGTGGGAGTCTTCTGATGAGATTGGTAAATGTTACATGATGGCCACCATCTTCGACGTGTTGCAACAACAACATGAAGGAATGGAGACTGCTGACGATATAAGGATGTCTCTAGAGGAGATGTTTGCTATGAGGTCTAGGATGACTAAGAGAGAGGCATTGACTGCTTTTATGAATCTTAGGATGAAACCTGGATAGGCTGTGAAAGATCACAAGATGAAAGTCATAGCACATCTCAACATTGCTAAACTGAATGGTGTTGAGATAGATGGTGAGACCAAAATTGACATGATTGTCAACTCACTATCGGATTCCTTTGATCAATTCAAGTTGGACTACACCTTGAATAATAAGGAATACACCTTGCAAGGCTTGATGCAAGATGTTCAAAGCACGGAAAAAATCCTTATAAAAGGCAAAGGTCAAGAGATTAACCATAGGTAAAGTTGCTTCTGTTAAGGCCCTTAAGAAGATCAAGAAACAACAGAAGAAAAAGCAACTATGACCTACAAAGAAGGAGACAAAGAAAGTAACCAAGATCAAAGGGAAATGTTTCCTTTGTGGTGAAAAGGGACATTGGAAAAGAAATTGCCCAAAGTCTCAAGAAAAAAAGGAAGAAGGTAATATTAATTATCTTGAAACATGTTTTTTGGCGGATTCTATGGAATCTTGGATCATAGACTCCGGAGCCACTAATCATGTTTGTTTTTCCTCACAGGGGTTCAAGGAAAGGAAAAGGCTTAATGAGAACGAATTCAACTTACGTTTAGGCAGTGGAGCGTTAGTGTCTACTAGTTCAGTGGGAGATATTAGAATTAGTTTAGATTCTTATAGGCATTTAGATTTAATAGATGTTTATTATGTACCTCAATTCAAGAGGAATTTAATTTCAGTTTCTTGTTTAAATAAATTTGGTTATTCGGTTACTTTTAAATAAAGCTTTTATTATTAGTAAGAATGACAACATTATTTGCAAAGGTACATTGGAAAACGGTTTATTCTATTTGCATGGAAATATCTCTCACTTGTTAGACACAGAATCAACGGAACCTAATCATACAAGATTAAAATTATCAGAAGTTTAAACCTACCTATGGCATTTGCGCCTAGGTCATATTAACCTTAATAGGATTAAAAGATTGGTAAGTGACGGACCTCTAAGTGACTTAAAGTTTGATGATCTACCAACCTGTGAATCTTGTTTGGAAGGTAAAATGACCAAAAGGATGTTACGACCAAAGGCACAAGAGCCATTGAATGTTTAGGTTTGATACACAATGATGTGTGTGGACCTATGAGCATTCAAGCTAGAGGTGGATATGAGTACTTCATCACTTTCACAGATGATCACTCAAGGTTTGGCTATGTGTATCTCATGAGACATAAGTCAGATGTTTTTGACATGTTCAAAACATTTAAAGCTGAAGTAGAAAATCAGCTTGAGAAACGCATAAAAATCTTGAGGTCTGATCGTGGTGGAGAATATCTATCTGGTGAGTTTCAGTAATATATTATTGATAATGGGATAATTTCTCAATTTTCTTCACCAGGCACACCTCTACAAAATGGGGTGGCAAAAAGAAGAAATAGGACTCTTTTGGACATGGTTAGGTCTATGTTGAGTTATTCAATGCTCTCTAATTCTTTTTAAGGATATGCTTTACAAACTGTCATGTACATTCTAAATGATGTACCATCTAAGTTGGTTCCTAAAACACCATATGAGTTACTGACCAGGCGAAAGCCTAGTTTACAACACTTAAGGATATTTGGATGTCCTGCGCATGTGTTAAAAGGAAAGACAGAAAAGATGGAGTCCCGTTTAGAAACATGCATATTTGTAAAGTATCCAAAAGGAACAAAAGGGTATTATTTTTATAGTCGTTAAGATCTTAAAGTATTTGTTTCGACAAATGCAAAATTTCTGGAAAAGGACTATATGAATAATTTTATGCCTAAAAGTAGAATTGTCTTGAATGAGCTTTTAGGAGATACAATTCCACAAGAGGTTTCGCAATCAATCCCAATTGTAAGTTCTGTACCAACACAAGATCAATAATCTACAATACCTCATCGTAGTGGGAGGGTTATTAGACAACCCGAGAGATACATCGGTCTAGGAGAATCTGTAGAGAATCTTCTGGAGGACGATGATCCCTTTACGTACAAGGAAGCAATGGAAGATGTTGATAGTCGCCATTAGCAAAAGGCAATGCAATCCGAAATTGAATCTATGTTCAAAAACAAAGTCTGGTCTCTTGTAGACTTGCCTAAAAGGATAAAACCCATAGGGTGCAAGTGGGTATACAAGAGGAAAAGGGAATTAATGGAAAGGTGGAAACCTTTAAAGTAGATTGGTAGCTACAGGTTATACACAGAAGGAAGGTATCGATTATGAAGAAACTTTTTTTCCTGTGGCCATGCTTAAATCCATTAGAATATTCTTATCCATTGCGGTATCTCTAGACCTAGAGATTTGGTAAATGGATGTCAAGAAAACTTTCCTTAATGGAAGTCTTTACGAAAGCATCTATATGATGCAACTAGAAGGATTCATTGAAAAAGGCCAAGAGGAAAGAGTATGCAATTTGCAAAGATCCATAAATGGATTGAATAAAGCATCCAGATCCTGGAACATAAGGTTCAATCAAGCCATGAAAAGTTTTGGATTTATTCAAAACCTTAATGAACCTTGTGCATACAAAAGGATTAAAGGTAACAAGTTGGTTTTCTTAGTTCTTTATGTTGATGATATACTACTCATCGGAAACGATATAGGTGTACTGACATCTATAAAAGAATGGTTAGCAAAACAATTTGATATGAACGACTTAGGAGAAGCAAGTTATATTCTTGGTATCCAAGTCACAAGGGATAGAAAGAATGGAACGATTGTATTATCCCAAGCTTCATACATAGATAAAATCTTGTCTAGGTTTTCTATGCAAGATTCCAAGAAAGGTATGTTACCTTTCGGACATGGAATCAAACTTTATAAGGAACAAGTTCCTAAGAATGAGCATGAAGAGCAATTCATGAGTAGGATCGGCAGTTGGAAGTCTCATGTATGCAATGCTCTGTACTAGACCAGATATTTGTTTTGGTGTGGGCATAGTTAGCAGGTTTCAATCGAAACCTGATCCTGATCACTGGACGGCAGTCAAGCATATTTTTAAGTATCTTAGGAGAACGAGAGATTATATGCTTGTATACTCTAGAGGGGATTTAATTTCCGTTGGGTATACAGATTCTGATTTTCAATCAGATTCTAACCCTAGGAGATCAACATTAGGATTTGTGTTTACTATTGGAGGAGGGTCAGTCATATGGTGGAGTATCAAGCAATCTTGTTTTGCCGATTCCAGTATGGAAGCTGAGTATGTTGCCGCATTTGAGGCTGCTAAAGAAACTGCCTAGCTCCGCCAATTCTTGATTGACTTGGAAGTGGTTCCTGATGCGAATAAGCAGATCACTATCTATTCTGATAATAGTGGAGCAGTGGCTAATTCGAGAGAACCAAGAAGTCATAAGAGAGGGAAACACATTGAAAGAAAGTATCACCTTTTGAGGGAAATTGTGCATAGGGGTGACATGACGATTACCAAGATCATGTCGGCAGATAATCTAGCGGATCCCTTTACAAAGGCTCTTCCACAAAAGAGTTTTGCTGGGCATCTAGAGAACATGAGGATGAAAGATATGACACATTTGCTATAGAGCAAGTGGGAGACTGTTGGGATTATGCTCGATAGCAAGAGTGTAATAATGTATTTGACAATATTTTCATATTAATAAAGTGATTTCTAGTTTAACAAATATTATAGCATTTATAGTTTAATTATCATAATTGTCAAAAGTAAATAATCATAAGGTCAAAAGACTCTGAGAAAAGAAGAATTGTTCATACATCTAGATATGTATGAGGTTGACACAATTCTTTAGTTAGTCTTAATAATATTCACAACTTAAGATAAAGGTTGGGCGCCTTTATCTTGTCAAAGTTGTAGATTCTTTTGCTAGCATTTGAGTGAGATCAAATGTATTATGATGAGTCTAAAATCATTATAGTGTGGTGTCTTTGGGTAAAAGAATCTAGTGCACTGGGAGCATTGAATAGGATCACAATGAAATACTTTATCTAGAACCGTCAATGGATAAAAGTTTTCATTTGAAGACAATCAGAGAGTTTATCTCATTCCTGAGATAAATGATGGATTTATGGTTGCAAGTGTTATCATTTGAGCTATCATTAAGTACGGTTATGTAGCATAGTCTATCCTCGATAGTTTTGTGGTATTCGTTTGTTAATCGATAGAGGACTTCATCTATAGATTTGGACATCGTGGCTTCATTTCTTAAATAAGAGTAGAATATCATCATATGGATATTTTGAGGTATTGGATATTAAATCTTAACGTTAAGTTTTCAATAATGTCTACTGAAACATGGATTCTGGACAAATCAAAATACCTAAGTTCAAAATGTGGTCATATGAGTAAATATGGTAACTTGGAGAACTATAGGCGGTCTATGAGCTCTTGACGATTACTGATATTCTTCACGAGGATACACTTTCTCTAAATAGGTTGTCTAGGGTATGAATGAGTAACATCAACTTATTCTATCTTTATTTAAGTGTTCAGTTTTAGTTTTTTAGTGGAATGAACTAAAATTAATAGATCAGACCTAAATGAATCATTTGTTGATTGTGATTGGGTTGTGTCTATTGGAACTTACATTTAGATAGCCCGCCAAGATCCCCAATCCACACGAACTTGCATGGATCACTTGATATATTCTACCAGACCAATTTAGGGGTCCATCTAGAATTGTATTGAGGCATGTGGAATTGTTTCTTAAGGTAAGAATGAGTCTAGTTCACATGTGGACTTTTTATAAAGGTCAAATGGAATTAATAAAATAAGAAAATAATATATTGGCCCATATATATGGTTTGGGTGGCAAGGCTATTTAGAATAGCTTAATTATATTATATTATTTAATTATTTAATTAAATGGAAATTAATTAATTTGTTGATTATTTTATTATTTAATTAAAAGTCAAAATCATTTTCCTCGTAGGAAATGGTCTCCTAAAATTATACTATTGTTGGTAGTATAATTAATATTAAAGACTATATTTGTTAAGTAGATAAATAAAATGAATTATTTATCTAATCAAATTAGGAAGTCTTTAATATGGTTACAAATACACTATTGAGTTGGATTAGGAGTCTTGGTGAAGGATAGAATTCCTTTTAGAAAAGGATTCTTAACCACCAAGTAAATCCACCTAAGGAAAAGATTCTTAACAACCAAGTAAATCCTTATTAGGAAAAGATTTGTGGTCCTAATATATTTTCTATAGAAATTTCGGTCAGCCCGTATATATATATATATATATATATATATATATATATAAGAGGATAGAATTCCTTTTAGATATGGATTCTTAACTACCGAATAAATCCACCTAAGGAAAGGATTCTTGCCAACCAAGTAAATCCTTCTTAGGAGAGGATTTATGATCCTATATATATGTATGTTAATTTCGGCCAGCCTAAGATTTCATATAGAGAGATTTCGGCCAACCCTATTTTTCTAAGAGAAGAATTCGGCCATTATAGGAATTTTGAGAGAGAAAAATCTGATTTTACTCTAGACAAAATTCGATCAACTCTAAGAAATAGTCTGTGATTCGGGAAAGAAGAAATAAGAAGAAAGAACGTTTAGTTTTCGACAGTACACTAGTAATCTTTACATCAAAAGGTTTTGTGTACAACATCGAATCAAGGTTTAAGCGAGTTTCAATCAAATTGATTGATAACTCACAAGTGACCTAACGTTCTTTGTTTTCTTCTTGGAGGATTTTTCTAACTAACAAAGAAGAAGATTTTGTTTGTTTCCATCCTCAGGTATTCAATTTAAAGAAAGGGAGCCCACACTCCTAGGTGATTCACGTTTGTGATTGGATTGGAAGATCTTGCGGAATCAATCCGGCACTTGTTCAATCGTTACGAGAAAAAGACACGACACTTTTTATATACATCAATTAATCTAGGGTTAAGATTCTTGTTAGTCAAAGGAAATTTTTTTATTTATACCCAAACCCTAATTTTATAAATTTTGATTTTTCACGCTTCGTTGCGTGTGATTTTCCCAACACACAAACCATTTTGAACAAAATAATAATTAATATTAAATTTGCAATTATAAAGAATTAAACAAAATTCTTAAGTGTAATCGATCAAGCATTTTTTGTAAGGGATCGAGCTTTTTTTATACATGATCGAGTATTTTATGTAAATGATCGAGTTTTTTTTAAAGGATCAAGAGTTTTTGTACCTGATCGAGTTTTTTTCTTAAGGGTTCGAGCTTTTTTACATCACATTATAAACTTATTTGCACCAGTTAAAAAAAGCTCGGACCAATTACAAAAAAGCTCGTAAACATATCGAAAAAACTCAGACCAATGTAACAAAATATCGGACACATATACGACACATATCAAAAAAACTGGAGAAAAAATGTTCATACATGTTCATACATTGTTAAATCACACAGAAATGCTTGAAAAAAATACAAATGAAAATAAAAAATATTTGTTACCTTCATGTTCAATATCTATAGAGAGACAAGTTTTTTGAAGAGCGAGAAGAGTTGTAGATCGATTTTCAGACAACTTTTTTGGAGAGAGACAGAGAGAGAGGAGGTGACTTTTAAATAATAAAGAATCGATTATTTATGGGCAATTTCGGTAGTTCACCATAATAGATGCTTTTATAACTTAACTTATTAAATTGGTGACATCATTGCAACTCACAAAAAAAATGTGACATCTCTCACAATTTCCACCAGTAAAAATTGGACTCACAATAACCTATTACAATAACAAATTCAAAGACAAGAGAATGAGAAATACTAACAAATTATTAATGTATATTCTTATGTTATAAGTTAACATTTTTGAGACTATGTATTTCAATTCACTCTTAATTTACATTATACTTCAATTATATTCATTTATAAATATTTATAGATGTCTATTTTTTTTTTCATTTTGATATTCTATTTCTTTTTTTTTTATATTCATTGTAATTAGTATAAATTATAATCTTAGCATATTTTAGGGTAATATATATAAAAAAAAGTTGTATTTTTGATAGCATTATTCAACAAGAAAAAATAATTTATTTCCGATTCAAAATCATTCCTCCGCGATTTTTTATTTCTGACCATCACATTTATCGATAATAAAGACAGTAATATTTACTGATTTTTTTTTATTTCCGACAATGACATGCATTATTTCCGAGGGCTAAGACTATTGAAAATGTTCTCCTGGTCCAATTTTTGTAACATTTCTAACAACCTCTTTCCTCCATCTCCAACAAATTTTTCCCTCATAAATAATTTTATTCTGAGGGATGGTAAAAAAAAAGGTTATTTCCCACGATACTATTTTCAAGGGAGATCGACGACTTTTTCCTGTCGAAATTGAACATTTCCAAGGACATTTTAACTTTTTTGACGACTTTTGGCTCTCGAAGAATACCCTTGTTCTTGTAGCGTATGTTGATGATCTTTAATGAAGATATATTTATTGGTTATACTTAATAAGTAATTATATTTTATAAAATAATGAAAATGTACAAATTTTTATAAAATTCAATAAAAAATATATAAACATGAAAAATGTTAAAGATGTATTGACAACTTTTTTAATTAAATATTATTAATTTATATGACAATTAAAAGCTATCATAAATCCTTAACAGTTAAAAATTGTTAAGACTTTTGACCGTTAAAAGCTATCAACACTTGTTGACAATTTTAAATTATCAAGATCTTTATTAACATGGACATTCTTGACAGTCGAAAACTGTCAACCATAATATATTTTGATATGTTAAACTTTTGACCGTTTTTAACCGTCAATAAATGAAATATTTTCTTGTAGTGTATATATATATATATATATATATATATATATATATATATATATATGTGTGCTCTCACTCTTATAAAGAGTTTCTTGAATCTTGAAAATATATATTAAGATATTTATTCTCTTTCTCATCTATCTCTTCTCTATTCAGTCTTCACTTTCTCAATTTATTTTTTTATTATTTATTGTTCTTCATCTATTATAAAATCATTTACAACATATTTGAAATAGTTAATGTAAAGATGTTTTATAAATATATTTTTTTCATTAAAACATAGATGTATAAAGATATTTTGAGGGTGGAAATAGAGCCACCCATTCTAAAATCTTGAATTGTAAATTCAAATGCTACTTTACTTTTAAAAAAATCATTTTAAAAAACAATTTTGTAAAACAATATTACCAAACAATGTCAAAAACCTTTTCCATTTCCATTATGCTAGTAACCATGTCAGGAACAGTTGAGTCACATTCTCAGGTTTTCATGTGTTCCAGGAAGCAATTGTGTTAGTGTCTGTTAAACAGCTCTTGCCGTCTATATGTTTGAAAATTAAACTGCCTCAAAAAATAATGTAGTAGGAAGATAATTAATGCTTGCATGTTCCTGCATCCAAATAATTCCCACTTGACATGTAGAATCACATGTAAAGGACTGAAACCAAGTCAAGCAAATGTAATAGCATTGACATAAATATACATGGCTTCTGACGTGGGTCCTGTACATGTCAAGATCCGACATTGGTTATATATGGTTTTATTTATGATCAAGCTTCAATATACTGGTAGCATCGTTGGTCCAACAATAGCATTTAAGGTACGAGATTAACACATTAACAACGTCCCTTTTACCTAGGGCAATATTGAAGGCAGACTACGAACAATCAAACAGTTCAACGTGGCAATGACAAAGAAATCCAGAAATCTAGAAAGGAGAGGTCGACCTCATAGCTCTTATATAATGTTAGTAACTATTAGATTCAGAAATTTAAAATATTAGGAAATAACCCAAATTAAATAGTATTCAAGACAGGCTAATGACAACCTAAAAGTCCTTTTTTTTTCTAAGATTTGTTATAATTTATAAATAAATATGGATAGTAATTTATTTTAAAATTTATTTATTTATTTTTATTTTATGATATACAACATGACCACTCAAACCTAAAATGTAATATAGTAAGTTAGTGATGTATATCAGGTAGCGGACTCCTACATGACTTTAAGGGATTATCCTAAATTTAAGGCTAAGTGATCTCTCCTGAAGCGGATCGACAATATCTTTTCAGGTCGTTGTTTTTGGCGGTGAGACACGTTGTTTTTTGGTCAAATTCCATCGTTTGGGTCCTGAAATTATAGTTTTTCTATTTTATGAAACTTTCCTTTTTAGTCTTAAGTTGACTTTGACAAGTAAGAATCGTCTACCGTCAATTTTGACTTATTTAGAGTGGTTAGTATCTTTTATTTCCGTAACTTTTGTAATTTTGCTATTTTTGACAGCTTTTGATATGTAATTCTGTTTCTTGTCCAACAAGAATTCGGGTTAGGGTTTTTCATTTTAAATAGCCTTGTAAACCGAAAGGTCGATCAGCTTATTATTCAATAAAAAATTCAAAAATATTACTTATTTTTCTGGTGGATTCCAGTTTTCTTAAAAATTACAAGTTGATCTATTTTCTTTTACGTTTTCACTGAGTCAGTTAGACATCACAAAATCAACTCAAACCGAGCTTGAATGTAATAGTAGTAAGTTAAACACCACAAAAGCGTCATATGTGAACAGTACTATCGTGATCTAAGCTGTGTATCGACCATTTAGCTATATAGGTAAAGGTAGAAGTAGATAACTCTGCACAGTTCCGCAGGCTGATCCAGTGGTCCACACAATTACTTCTTATGTTTGTGTATCGTTTTTTTTTAGTAAATTTGCACTAGATCGATTGTTGAAATTGTTCAATGTTATTATTGAGTTCTCATCTAATAGTTCAAATTTTACGATCTAGTGGTTACCTAGCTAACAGGAACACCAATAACTTTGTTGGCTTTGTGAGAGCCACAGACACTAAAACTATAGTTCCCTGCTGGATCAACACGTACGCATTTTGAATTTTCCATTTGTTGGGCAACAAAATTAGCTTGAAACGCTCTCTAATAGTTCTTGTAGGAGGGTAGAACAAGCTGTTAGAATTTCGGTTAATATATAGACTAACATGTATAGGCACATAATTAATCCGAATAACCTAAACATGTTTCTATATCATACTTAATCAAACCCTAATAAACATATTACTAACCCATATCAATTCAAGAGAAAAGTGGAAAAGAATCGATAGCGGAAGCGTACTTGAATCCATTGCCGGAGGTTGGAGGATGAGTTGTGATCTTCCAAATTATCACGACCTTTATGAACCATACCGTGTTCTATTTTGCTCTGTTGATGGAGATACAGAGAAAACAAAAGTATCGTGTAATTTGAGGACCATAACCCAAAATATATATAATAATCAAATTATTATATGTTGGCTATTTCTAATTCAGTCCCTCAACAAATTAGAAATAGCACTCTGGTATCTACATATTAATTCCATGACAGTTATACCCTTAAGCCTTAAAACTTTAAATCTTAATTAGATCACTTTAATTTAGGCATAACCAAAAGATAGCACAACACATTTAATATTCACATGTGTGGCCCTATATGATGAAATTTTTCCAACAATCTCCCACTAGGTCACATATGTAACTCTAAAAATGTGTATGACTTTATGAGCTCCAAAATTTTGCTATCACAATTTTAGGGTATATCCGAACAATCTCGTCCATTGATTATGCCGACATAGAATCAAACCAGTTTTCGTCACATTTAGCGTGACTAAACCCATCAATGGTCACGTATACCAACATAACCAAATGACATAGATCAATCATGGATGCGTAGCATGGAAATTACATGCAATGTGATCTATACAAGTCTATTCCAACTGGTCCTACTTTATTCCTTAGTGAGATCAAAACTTAACACAATGTAACAGAGTAATTAACCGAATATTTATTTCTGATCAGAAAAATATCCAAATACGTAAATGCATAAGTATATCCAAAAAAACAAATATAGAGCAATAAAATACAAAAATATACAAACTCCCACTATAATGTGATATCCTCACACAAAATAACCCCTGTATGAGCAGTGTACTCATGAAAGACCTTGGGTGGTAATCCCTTTGTAAGCGGATCCGCTATCATAGAGTTTGTCCCAATGTGCTCTATGGATGTATGTCCACTCTGTATTCTTTCCTTCACAACTAGGAACTTAATGTCAATATGCTTTGACTTAGATGAGCTCTCGTTGTTGTTAGAATATAGCACTGCTGACTTATTGTCACAATATAGTTTGAGTAGTCTTTCAACACCCTATAGAATGCGCAACCCAGTGACAAAAATCTGTAGCCATATTCAATGGTTGGATGCCTCATAGCACGCTACAAACTCTACTGCCATGGTAGAAGAAGCTACGAGTGTCTGTTTGACACTCTTCCAAGAAATAGCTCCACCAACCAACAAGTATTTGTAGCCTAATGAGGATCTCCTACTGTCTTGGCATCCAGTATAATCAGAGTCGGAATACTCTATGATCTCAAACTGATCCGATCTCCTATATGTGAGCATGTAATATTTTGTTCTCTTCAAATACCTTATAACCCCGATTGGCTGCTTTCAAATGATCCATCATAGAGTTACTTAAGTATCTGCTTAACATACCAACAATGTAAGCAATATCCGGACGCGTACATACCTGAGCATACATTAGACTCCATACAGCTGATGCATAGGGAATCTTCTGCATTTCCTTAGCCTCAAGGTTACTTTTAGGGCACTGATTGAGACTGAACTTGTCTCCCTTAGCGACAGGGGTGTCACCTGGTTTGTTGTCCTGCACGTAAAACCTTTTGAGCACTGTATCGATATAGCTCCTTTGTGATAATCCAAGAATACCCCGAGAGCGATCTCGTTGTATCTGGATCCCTAATACAAAGGAGACATCACCAAGATCTTTCATCTCAAAATTCTTTGATAGAAATCTCTTGGTTTCATGCAACATGCCTATATCATTTGTGGCAAGCAGTATGTCATCAACATATAAAACCAAGAATATGTGCTTACTCCCACTTAATTTGTGATACACACAATTATCAACAACGTTTATCTCAAAACTAAACGAGATAATCACTTGATGAAACTTATGGTACCACTGACGGGAAGCTTGCTTGAGTCCATAAATGGATTTTGTCAATTTGCCAACCATATTCTTTGGATCTCCCGACTCAAAGTTTTATGGTTGCACCATATAAATTGTTTCGTCAATGTCACCATTGAGAAACGCCGTCTTGACATCCATCTAATGAAGCTCAAGGTCAAAATGTGCAACAAGTGCCATGATTGTCCTAAAAGAGATCTTTATAGTCAATCCTTTCCTTTTGGGTAAAACCTTGAGTTACAAGACGAGCCTTATACATCTCCATATTACCTTTCGAATCGTTTTTGGTTTTAAATATCCATTTGCAACCAATGGGTTTCGCACCTTCTGGTAATGGGACAAGTTCCCAAACCTTATTGTCTTGCATAGACTTATATTCCTCATTCATGGCATCAATCCACTTTTGAGAGTTGGAAACCTGCATGGCTTGATGGAAGTTGATTGGATCATTTTCCATCATTCCAATGTCTTCCTCATGTTCCTGGAGAAATAAGAAAAATTCGTCCGGAATAGCATTTCTTCTTTCTCCAGTGGATCGCCTTAATGGCACTAGTTATTGAGGTTGTTGAGTTTGTTCCTCAGGAACAATTACCTTATTTTGAATAGGGGGTTGTTCAACATTGTCTTGTTGAGGATCCAGATTCGCTTCTTGATCAATGACAGGTATAGAAACCTGCATATTGTCAAAAGCAATAATAGGAATCAACCGATTCTTTCTCAAAGACAATGTCTCTCACCTTATTTCTCCCCCCAAACTCAACATCCTCAAAATATGTTGCAGTTCCTGTTTCAAAATTGACCTAAGTGTGGGATCATAAAACTTATAGCCCCTTGATCACTTAAAGTAGACCATGAAATAGTTGCTTACAGTTTTGGAGTCCAATTTCCTTTCATGTGGCCTGTAAGGCCTTGCCTCAGCTGGACATCCCCAAATGTGAAAATGCTTTAGACTCAGCTTTCTACCTGTCCAAAGTTCATAAGGTATTTTTGCAGCTTCATTATTCTTCCTCTATTTGCCCTTATCCTTATAGGTGCTAGCCAAATGAACACTTTCGGTCCTGTCTCGCTTCAGTCTCTCCTCCTCTTGCACACAGTTAGAAATGCGCTCATCAAGAGTCCATTTTTTTCTTTTGATAGTTGTAACTGACCTTAAACTGATTGTATTGTGCAGGAAGTTATATTAATACCAAATGCACGAGCAAGTCGTTAGACAACTCGAGCTTCAGTGCCTTAAGCTTAGTAGCAATATGAGACATTTTCATAACGTACTCCCTGATGTTCCCTTTGCCTTTGTACTTCATAGAAATCAAGCTTTGCAAATGCAGTGCTTGTTTCTGCCTTATCATTTTTTTTTTACAAAACGCTTTTCACTTTCGGTTAGGAACTCTTTGGCTTTGATTATCTTTTCAGATACAGCACCCCTAAATGCCTCTGGAATGTCGCGCTTGATGATCATAAGACTCATGCGATTTGAGCAATTCCACTTCTCAAAGTTCTTCCTATTATCAAGAGAACTTGCATCAGTAAGAGAAGCGGGTTGCTCAACCCGAAGTGCAAGGTCTAGATCTATGTAGCCGAGAATAATGAGTATGTTCTCCTTCCAAATCCTTAAAATTGAACCTATTAAGCATGAGTATAGAGTTGGTATTAGCAGATATAGTAAAACATTAGCTTGAAAGAGAACAAAACAAACACACAAACATGCTAACATTAATAACCAAATACAATAATCAACGAATTCAAATAATGAAAAGTCTCATCTCAAGATACCTAGCACATCATTAATATCAAGTCTTTGGACAGTAATATTAATTGTAAGTGGTACTCTTGTTGTAGTGATCAAGCATTGACAATAATTACTGTCAAATAATAAATCTATCTTTGGATCGACTTATTATTCACATGTCAAACCTTATAATCGTCACATATCTATCACCACAGGTGTGTGTGTAATTCGGCCAAGTATTAACCTTCCTTTGGGCCGACTAATACTCGCATGAATTTACATACACACAAACATCCAACGTCCCTCATGAATAATCTACACAAGAGAGATCGCTTTGGCGACATGCTTTAATTAGCCCATTTAGAATGATAGACCAATTTATTTAACCATAAAAGATATACCAAATAATGGTCGGTCCCATCTTAAGATACCTAGTGCAACATTAATATCAAGTCTTTGGATAATAATATTAATTATAAGCGGAACTCTTGTTGTAGTGATCAAACATTGACAGTAATTTATGTTAAATAAGAAATCTATCTTTGGATCGACTTATTATTCACATGTAAAACCTTATAATCATCACATGTTTACCACCACAGATGTGTGTACAATTCGGCCAAGTATTAACCTTCCTTTGGGCCGGCTAATACCCGCATAAATTTATATACACACACGTGGTACTCCTTTAGTAGTGATCAAACATTGACAATAATTTATGTTAAATAATAAATCTATCTTTGGATCGACTTATTATTCACATATAAAACCTTATAACTGTCATATGTTTACCACAACAAATGTGTGTACAATTCGGCCAAGTATTAACCTACATTTGGACCGGTAAATACCCGTATAAATTTATACACACACGAACATCCAACATCCCTAATGAACAATCTATACAAAAGAGGTCACTTTGGTGACATCTTGTTTCAATTAACCCATTTAGAATGATGGACTACTTTATTTAACCATAAAAGGTATACCACGTAATATTTGAATTTGAGTTGATTCTTAAAATAAAATAAAATAAAAAATTTATTTTATTTTATCAAAATTACAAAAGTGCCCCTTATTTTATAAAATTACAAAAAGGCCCCTCAAGTTTTCATAATTAAAATTTGGCCCTAAACTTTTGAAATTTACAAAGTGACCTCATAACTTTTCAATAATTATAAATCTACCCCAAAACTTTTTCATAATTGCAAACAGGCCCGTAAGTTTTTGAAATTATTAATTGACCCCGAAAGTTTATCAAAATCACATAATGACCCAAATAAATTGTAAAACAGTCCCTTAAGAATATCTAATTTTCCAAAAGTGGCCCTAAGCCAAAAAAGATTTCTGAAACCCCAGGTTTCTAGCCGCCACCTCCTTAGCCACCAGAACGTCAACGGGAAGCGACGAACGGCGGCCGAGCAGCAGCGCAACCCGCAGCGGATCGGGATAGACGATCGAACATCGATCTGGACTAAACAGGGTGATCGAAAAACAACGGCCATCCTCGCGCCGCAAATCACACCAATTCTAAACGAAAACTCACCTGAAATCGCACAGATTTCGTGTGAGAAACCCACCGGAAAACCACCGGCTGTGGCGTTGACCAAGAAGCAAAAGGGTCTGGGCAGGTGTGATCCAAGATCACCACGGGTCTGGGTACGAAAACCCATCGACCCAAAGTTGCCCAGATTTTTTTATTCATTTACTTTTAAAAAAACTTTAAAAACAAAACTCAAAACACAGATGACCAAATAACCCAGAACCTGAATCCAAATTTACTCATGTTCATCAACCAAACAAATCCATAACAGAAATCACAAAATCAAACACAAACATAATATTTTGTTTATGGATTCAACGCATATATTAAACAATAACACTGCATCAGTCTCAGCAAACAAAGTAAGTCCAGATTTTTATTTTTTTTAATACTGAAAAAAACCAAATAATAAATCCTCAAGAATCAACTATGGGTAGCTCTGATACCACTTGTTAGGATTTGAATTAACACAAATACAAAATGCATAGGCACATAATTAATCAGAATAACCTAAACATGTTTCTATATCATGATTAACCAAACCATAATATACATAATATATCTCATATCAATTCAAGAGAAAATAAGTAAATCTAGAAAGAGGAAGCATACTTGAATCTATTGCCGGAGGTTGGTGAATGGGTTGTGATCTTCCAAATTATCACGATCTTTATGAACCCTACCGTGTTCTATTTTGCTCTGTTGATGGGGATATAGAAAAAACAAAAGTATCGTGTAATTTGGGGACCATAACCCTAAATATATATAATAATCAAATTATTATATGTTCACTATTTCTAATTTGGCCCCTCAACAAATTAGAAATAGCACTATGGTATCTACATATTAATTCCATGACAATTATACTCTTAAGCCTTAAAACTTTAAATCTTAATTGGATCACTTTAATTTAGGCTTAACCAAAAGATAGCACAATACATTTAATATTCACATGTGTGACCCTATATGATGGAATTTTTCCAACACAAGCAACTAGGAACATTCTCATGACTTATGAGATTTAAGATTTGAGTGGTGCTATTGACACATCCCCTAGTGAACTCTTTAGGTTCCATATTTTAAAATTTTGATTTAATTATATAAAATTATATGGTTTAATTAACTTTTTTGATTTATTTCCTTGACTACCCTTTTATTTAATACATCTCATATCTTTTTTTTTAAAAAAAATACACTTCATCTCTAATCTTTATATATAGTTTTCTCGCATCCATTCGTATGATTTGTTTGTTCTCCTTATTTCTTGGTAAAACCATATTTATTAGATGGATTTTTTTTCTTTTTTGTCGGTTAGGTTGTTGGTGGAAGATTGTGAATGTGATATTAATCTTCGGATGGTTTTTTTTAGCGATTGAATTAGTGTTTTTGTATGATTTCGTTTTGTAAGAAATTAGGTTTTCTTTGTACGATTTCGTTATTTTTTATTTATAAATAACATTAAATTAACTTTGGAAGATCCAGAATAAAAACTGTAGGAAAAAAATGATATAAATTATAGTATACCTGAAAGATCTGAAATAAAACAAACCGAGAGAAAAAAAACAGTAAACATGAATTTGGAATTTGAGAAGAAAAATAAAACAAACACGTGAAACAATAAAATCAATAAAAACTAATTAAACATGGAAATCATGAGATCGAGATTTGAAAGAAAATATAAACAAAAATAGTAATAAATCAATAAATACTAAACATTGGAAACATGAGATTGAGATCTGAACGAAAATATAAATAAAAATAGTAAACATTCAATGATTTGAAATAATTTATGTCATTAAAACTTTTGTCATTAAAGTTTTGAATTAAAAAAAGTGGGGTTTTATTAGTTTTTGTTTATACAATATTTTTTTTAATAAAAATTATATATCAATTTAAATAATTTGATAAAGAAAAAAAAAGAATACTAAATAATTTAAAAAGAGGGATATAAATAGTTTAGTGATGGGTGTACCAATAGCACCAATATAAGATTTTGCATATACCTACATTTGCAGAACTTTAAATGAACAACAGTTTATATAATCTATGTATCTATAAAAGGTTTAAATGAACCCTTACTTATTAAGGAAATATCTTTATAATATATTATTGTTGTAATTATCTTCCTAACTTAGTCTAGGTCAAACATATTATTGTTGTTAATACCTTCCTAACCTAGTTTAGATCAAATCCTACTAATTTAGGTTCACGGCTTCCAAGCCTTTGAGAAGGGACCAAATTTGAGTAGGGATCCTTGTATATATATATCAATTGAAAAAGTAAAATAAAACACAATTTATTCAAAACCCAATACCAATCTTTATTTCTTTAGATTACCGGTTGAGACCACAAGCGAAAATGCCATATATTGTCGTGACAATTGATAAGGTAATATTTCCATTTATTAATCATGTTAGATGTATATATTTTTCGAAGCTAGAATTAGTTTATTTTCTTCATATCTAACATTGTTATTGGTGAAATTCATGTAGCATGACACGTCAGCAAGAGACAAAGGTCAGAGGTGCCACGCCACCAAAAGTCAACAAACCGAGCCAACCTAAATTGACCATAACAGGCAAATAAGCCACTTATCTAAGATAACCTAGATGATCGGGGTAAGAAGACCCGACCGGGACCATCAAGATTGTAAAGTTCTCAATTGTTGATTGACTTATTTCGTGAACAAATCACATTCTTGGGGTATTATGTAAGGGTAGTTTAGGCTCTCAAGACCTCAAGAGGAGAAGCACCGAATATAAAATTCTTGTGCTCACTTGCTTTGAAGAGATAGTTGCACACACTCACATATTCATGCATAACTCTTATTCATATATGTTGTGTGTTTATTCTTGTGTGCATTTTGTTTTAAATGACTCTTGATTGATTTATTTGCATCTGGCAATTAAAGTTTTATGTCATGCTAGGCATTAGAATATGATGCATTTTTCATCACTCTTGAACTTATTGTTTTTGTGTGTTTGAGTATTGAAAATAGGCTTTGCGCTACTCGACCAGCGCACCTCACCAGCACAACATTCCAGTGGATCGTCGCATGTGTTGCGCTACTGAGCTGCGTTGTTACACCCGCGTATAATTGAAAAAAGTGGGTGTGCGCTGGTGGTGCGCTACTCGACTAGCGCAGCCTCATCAGTGCAAACATTCCAGAGGATTTGCGCACGTGTTGCACCACTGGGATGCGCCACTTGTCTAGCACCTATTGTAAAATTAGGTTGCCACCAGCGCACGTCACCAGCCCACACAGAGGAAGCTGGAACATTTTTTCCAAAACGACCTCACTTTGTTTGGATATCATATATATATATATAACTCATTGCTTTAAGGTCGTGTAAGAGTTCAGAATATCAAATATTTTCCTTAGAACACATTTCAAAGGAAAAACACTTTCAAGAACTCATTTTTAATCACTCAAAGCATTCACATGTGCATCAAAACTTCATCTTGCATCATCTAAGTTCATTTAGAGTGCATCAATGGATAGGGTTGCTTCATCACATCTTGTTTGGTAAGTTCTTCACTATCTTCTTACAAGTTAAGTGTTTTACTTGCTAAACCTTCTCTTTAATTATTTGTATGCTCTTAGAACATTTTCTAGATACAAATTAGAGACTGTTGTGATGCCATGATTGAGTGTTGTATTGTGATAGCTTCATAGGATTGTTTGATCTATGTTTAGCTTAGCTTCTTGAACATATCATTTAGTTTTTTGATATCTAGGATTGCATTAATTGTCATCTAATTATCCTAGATAAGCAAATAGGGTTTCCTAGTCTTGTTTGTTCATTGAATATCATCATATATTCACTTAGGACATTTTATCTCTTCATTGAGAAGTAAGACTTATGTTGCTTCCGGGAGTAGGTAGCTTAAATCACAAGCAAGATGAACTAGGTTCACTTATACTGGGATTAGGTAGTGGTGGTGGATTAAACCGGGATTAGGTTTTAATTCCTTTACCATTAGTGGATTCAAGGTTCTGGTGTGGCGCACTCATCAGCCCGTGGTTTTTTCCATTTGGAGGGTTTCCACGTATATCTCAAGTGTCTTTACTATTTCCATATTTATTACACTTGTGGTATTTTTGTAATTAGATAGGGACATTTTCGTCAACTTGACCTTTAACGAAAATTGGGTAAAATTTATTTAAAATCTATTCACCCCCCTCTAGATTAATATTACACACCATAATATTTGTTTCAATTGGTATCAAAGCAGGTTTCTAGACATACATAGGTGATCCTTGCTCATTTTGGTATGTGTTGCATTTTGTGTGTGTATTGATCTGTCATACATTTGCATTCATATCATTCATTCATTACACACAATGAGTGGAAACGGTGGCAACGAGGGAGATTCTAGCACTAGACCTCCACTTCTCACCGGGTTGAATTATGCCTCGTGGAAAGGCAAGATTGAGTCATATATTTGCAAAATTCATGACAGGGCATGGATAGCAGTTGAAGATGGCTACACTCCACCCATGATGACTCCTGCAGATAGAGGAGACGATGTACTCAAACCAAAGGCACAGTGGAATGCACAAGAGTTTGAGGCTTCAAAGTGGAATAAGAAGGCAATGCATGCCATCCTATGTGCAATGGATGATAACTAGTATAAATTGGTTCAAAATACTAGGATATCTGAGGAAGCATGGGATATCCTAGAAGTTTCACATGAGGGAACCGATGTGGTTAAGGAGTCGAAGCTTTAAGTTCTCCAAACACAATTTGAGTTGCTCAAGATGGATGAGAATGAGTGCTTCAATGACTTTAAAGTAAGGTTGATAGACATTGTGAACCAAAGTCATCAACTTGGTGATCCTTATTCGGATAGGAAGATCAAGTAGAAGATTATGAGATCTCTACCCGATAGATTTGAGTCTAAGGTGACGGCTTTGGAAGAGAATAGTGGTTACTAGGACATGAAGCTGAGTGAAGTGATTGAGAGGCTTCTAGCTTATGAATTTAGGAAATGTCCTAACCCCACATCATCGAAAAAGTAAAAAGATATTGCTTTGAAAGCCTCTAAAGTTGAGAAGGAGGAAAGTGATGACTCGGATAAAAAATGGCCTTGCTAATGAGGAAGTTCAATAAATTCTACAAGTCCGAGAAGAAAGGTTTTGGATCCAAGGGTCAAGACTTGAAGAAAAAGGCTTCCTTTAAGAAGTTTGAGCCTAGGCAAGAAAAGACCGAGAAGAAAGGAGTCTAATGTTATGAATGTGGTGGGATAAGACACTTTGCCCTGGAATGTGCAAATCACATGGTAAAGAAGATAGGAAAAATGATGGCTGCCACATGGAGTGAAAGTGATAACTCTCATGAAGGAATGAGTCTTCAGATGATGAAGAACTCATGGCTAACTCTTAGGAGTAAAGATGCTAGTGAAGAAGAGAATGAAAGTCAATAGGAAGACTACTCAAGTGATGATGGATCTTCATCATAATCCATAAATGGAAGTGTGGATAGGATGGATCTCAAGGACTACATGGCTAAGTTTGAGAGCTCAAGGTTAAAGAACAAGAATTAGATCAAGAGATTAAAAGAATAAAACCTAGACCTCTCAACTCAAGTTGACCAACTAAATGAAGAGTTGGTGAGATCTAAGAGGAGTGAAGAAGGGTTGAAGAAAGAGTTTAAAGATGCTAGAGAGTTGTTGGCCAAGATGAACTCTAGCACCAAAAAACTTGACCATATGCTAGACGTTGGAAAGAGGCCAAGTGATAAGAAGGGGCTTAGGTTTGAAGATGACAAGGTGTCCTCTACTCCGAGAAAGACCATTTTTATAAGAAGCATGAACTTCAATGGGTCCTCTTCTCATCAATCACCTAGGAAGAAACTTGACCTAGAAGAGTGTTCAAGTAGTGCTCAAGTGAAGGTGGCATCAAGAAGCCTGCCTCAAGCCCATTCTACAAGGGCTCCTCAAGTTAACTTCCCTCAACCGAAAGCTCATAAAGGGAAGATGCCTATCATGCAAGCTCAACCAAGGAAACAATCAAGTCTTGCTCAAAAACAAAGAAGGAGAGCTCATCAACAACAATCAAGACAACCATAAAGACATGGGAAGGCTCCGATGCATCCTCAAGGTTATGGTATGATTCCTAACTTCATTTCTACATGTCATTTTTGTGGTGTTGATGGTCACATTAGACCAAATTGCTTTAGATACATTAAATTGTGTAGAATTGAAAGCATGATAGAGAAGAAAAAGTCTAAAGCCATGATGCATGTTATTAGGAATAATGGAGCAACTTTGCATGATCCTAGGACACTTAGAGCCCATGTACCATTGACCATTAGAAAGAAAAATACTGCACCTAGGTGGATTAGAAAGGATGAACACTTTTTCCATGATGCACAAATTGCCTTGAATGCTCATTCTTGTGATTTTTGGTACTTGGATAGTTGGTGCTCTAGGCACATGACTGGAAATAAGATTTTCTTTGAGACTCTTGTTATGGAGGAGGGAGGAAATGTCACCTTTGGTGATGGATCCAAAAAGAAGGGTAAGGGAAAGAGAACCATTTCCATTCCCGGATAACCCTCATTGTCCAATGCTTTGTATGTTTATGGTTTAAAATCCAATTTGATAAGCATTTCACATCTTAGTGATGAAGGACTTTCCGTCTTGTTTAGGAAGGATTATTGTTCTATCCTATTGCAAAATGGACAAACCTTGTTAAAAGGTATGAGATCAAGTGACAATTGCTACTTTCTTGAGGCTAGAGGTATCTCTTGCAATGTGTCCAAGGATGAACAAATTGAGTTGTGGCATGAAAGACTTGGTCACATGAACTTTAGGGATTTAAGAATCTTAGATAAGTTCAATGTTGTGCGAGGCCTTCCCAAGCTTGGGAAAAAGGTAAATGGTGTTTGTGGATCTTGCCAACAAGAGAAGCAAACCAAAAGTATGCATAAAAAGGGCAAGTATTTAACCACCAAGGAACCTCTAGAGCTTCTCCACATGGATCTTATTGGTCCTATGCAAACCGAGAGTTTAGGTGGAAAGAGATACATTTTTATGTGTGTAGATGACTTCTCTAGGTACACATGGACTTATTTTCTTAGAGAAAAATCTGAAACCTTTGATAAGTTTAAAATGCTTTGTTCCAAAATTCAAAATGAAATGAACTCCGAGATTAAAATCATTAAGAGAATTAGGAGTGACCATGGAAAAGAATTTGAGAATGCCCATTTTGAAAACTATTGCAATAGTCTAGGCATCTCTTATGAGTTTTCGGCTCCTAGGACACCTCAACAAAATGGAGTTGTTGAGAGGAAAAATAATGTTCTTCAAGAAATGGCCCGTGTGATGTTGCTTAGCAATAATGTCCCTAGGAATCTTTGGGTCGAAGCCGTCAATACGGTATGCTACATAGGAAATAGTGTCTTTCTAAGGCCCCACACTAGTCAAACCTCCTATGAGTTATGGAAAGGTAGAAAACCAAATGTTAGCTATTCCCACACCTTTGGAAGCAAATGCTACATTTTGAATGACCGTGATCAACTTGGTAAATTTGATGCTAAGAGTGATGAGGGTATCTTCATTGGCTATGCCTTGAATAATAGAGCCTATATAGTTTTTAATCTAAGAAATAATACAGTACTGGAATCATCTAATGTTGTCATTGATGATACTAGGCTCAAATCTAATGACCTTGAGGAGGAGGAAGATCTAGTTGATGACTCCCCTTGGGAGAAGGTTTTTGATGTCTCTAATGTTGAAAAGACTAACCTTGATGATGACTTTACACAACCTATTGATAGGATTCCTCTCTTGAACTCAAAAGAACCTGCTCCATGGGTTAGAAAACTCCATGACAAAGATGACATCATTGGAGAGGTTAGTGAGAGTGTTAGGACTAGGCATCAAATGGCTAATCTAATTAGCTACACTTGTTACACCTCTCAAATAGGACCCAAGAAAATTGATGAAGCTTTAAAAGATGAATTTTAGGTTCTTGCTATGCATGAAGAGCTTAACCAATTTGAAAGGAATGAGGTTTGGACCCTAGTTCCTAGGCCCAAGAACAACAATGTGATAGGCACCAAGTGGGTATATAGGAACAAATCCGATGAGGATGTAAACATTGTGCGAAACAAGGCTAGGCTTGTAGCACAAGGGTACTCTTGAATTGAGGGTATTAACTTTGAGGAGACATTTGCTTCCGTTGCTAGGATTGAGTCCATTAGGCTTCTTTTATCCATTTCTTGTTTGCACAAGTTCAAATTATATCAAATGGACGTTAAGAGTCAACCCAAAGGGGTTTTTGGATCCTCACCACCCTAATCATGTCTATCATCTCAAGAAAGCTTTGTATGGGTTGAAACAAGCACCAAGGGCTTGGTATGAGCGTCTCACTTAAATTCTCATAGATAGTGGCTATACTAGGGGTAGTGTTGACAAGACTTTATTCATCAAGAAAGATAAAGATGAGCTCTTTATAGCTCAAATTTATGTTGGTGATATAGTCTTTGGCTCCACCAATGACACCAAAGTCCAATAATTTGTTGATGTCATGTCTCATGAGTTTGAGATGAGCCTTGTTGGTGAGCTAAGTTACTTCCTAGATTTACAAATTAAGCAAATGGATGATGGGATTTTCATATCTCAAGATAAGTATGCCGAAAACCTAGTGAAGAAATTTGGCCTTGAAAGTGCCAAACATTGTGATACACCCATGAGTACTATTTTGAAGCAAAGCAAGGATGACAGTGGTAAAAGTGTGGACCAAACTATATATCGTGGCATGATTGGTAGCTTGCTCTATTTGACCGCAAGTAAGCCCAATATCTCCTTTAGTGTGGGTGTGGGTGTGGGTGTGTGTGCTAGGTACCAATCGGATCCTAAGGAGTCCCATCTCTATTTCGTTAAGATAATCATTCGTTATGTGAATGAGACATCTAACTATGGAATTTGGTACTCTTTTGACACTAATGCTAGTCTTGTAGGCTTTAGTTATGCAGATTGGGTAGGAAATTATGATGATCGGAAAAATACATCGGGTGGTTGCTTTTTCCTTGGGAACAACCTTGTCTCTTGGTTTTGCAAGAAGTAAAATTCAGTTTCCTTGTCCACGGCTGAGGCCGAATACATAGCTGCTGGGAGTGGATGCACACAACTCCTTTGGATGAAGCAAATGCTAGTCGACTACGGATTCAATCAAGGTACTCTTACTCTCTTTTGTGATAACATGAGTGCAATTAATTTTTCCAAGAATCCGGTTCAACATTCTAGAACTAGGCATATTGACATCCGTCATCATTTCATTAGGGAACTAGTTGAGAACAAATGCATAGTACTTGAGCATGTAGGTACTAATGATCAACTAGCGGATCTATTTACTAAACCTTTAGATGCTACTCCATTCAAGACTCTTAGTAGATCTATTGGGATTTGTTTAATGGAGTGATGTGTTATGGTCTTTGACCCCATAAGGGGAACTTAAGCAAAGAGAGCTATTGTATACTTGTTGCATCTAAATTTTCATAAAATGTTTATGCTCCTTTATTGATTGCTTGAGTTGCTTGGTTGCTCTTACTATAAAATATTGTATTTTCTTCAATAAGTGTGAACTTTGCTTTGATTACAATCCATGTCATATTTATGTTCAAACATGCATTTTTGGACTAGGAGATCTACATAGGAAGTATATATTGAATGTCCTATAATTATCTCCATGACATGATGATTCTTAAATGACATGCTAACGAAAAGATGATAAAGCATGAATTGTTGAATGCGAAATATTATGTGAAAAGAAGCTAGTGAAACTAAAATGTTGAATCAATGTCTCTCTTTCTTTATTGGTTGAACATGCCTACTATCATATGGGTATCCTCCCTGAAAAATCAAATAGGGTGCAAAGTTGCTCATGCCATGTTTATCTAATAAAGTTGGATATAGTGCCATTTAAAACATGAATCTATTAATCTCTATATCCTTGCTTCTCTCATGACAAATGGTGGAATTGGTTTGAATTATATTGGAAACCTTTGTCATTTGCTTTGCCAAATGCCATTGTTTTTGGACTTGAATGCAACATGTCTTGTATGCAAAGAATTTTTGATTCACACATTTTCTTCATATAGATCTCCTTGTTTCTCTCCTATTAATAGAGTTGCATAAATGTGGCTTGTATAATTATGCAACAATCTTGTATGCTCCTTTCTTTCTTTTCCTTGAGTGACCCGGATGGGGACTTCTCCTTTTCCTATATCATGAAAAAAAGGGGGAGTATCATATCATTGACATAGCATTGTGATCTTAGGGGAGTAGCATGTGTTGGGTAGCATGTGTCGGCTTTGATGGGGAGCATTGCATGAGTAGTACTTGTTTTAGGGGGAGATTACATTTAGGGGGAATAACCCTTTGAGGGGGAGCATTGCATGGTGCATTACTCATATTCTTATATGCAAATGCTTTTGTTTAATATTCACTTGATCATCTCACATGCATTTGGTTGGAAAGTGTATTTGTGCTTACTTTGTGTGTAAGGTTGATAGTTCTACAAGAGATTGAAGATATGAAGGTTTTTGGATATTGTGCTTTTTGTCAATATGTCGACCACATATACCTCTAAATTTCTACCGATATGTCTGGCGAACATCTTGTTTACCAGTCGCTGGTAGGTTATCCCGATATTCTTAAGAACAAAGGGCATCACTTTGTAACAATATAACCCTTGGTCAATTATGAAGGAAGTTTTTTATTCATCTGGCTCAAACATTCGGATCTAGTTATAGCCTGGGTAGACATCCACAAAACTCATCAGTTCATGACCGGCTGTTGCATCTACCAACTAATCAATTCAGGGTAACGGGAAGCTGTCCTTCGGGCATGATTTCTTAAGGTCGGTGAAATCTACACATATCCTCCACTAACCTTTCTCCTTTTTTAATAATACCACGTTGGCAACCCACTTGGGGTACTGCACTTCCCTTATCGATCTTGTCGCTAATAACTTCTTTATCTCTTATTTTATCGCTCTGCCTCTTTTAGGGTTAAACCGCCTCCTCTCCTAGATGATCGGTTTCCTATCGGAATCGACTGCTAAATAGTGGATAATTACTTTTGCATCCATTCCGGGCATATCTTCATGCTTGCATGAGAACACATCCTTGTACTCCTTCAACAGGCTACCCATTCCATCCTGAATTTTCCCATAGGGCCCCATATATATATATATATATATGTCTTATATATTTATGAAATAAGATAAAAAAAAATCAATATATATCATCACACGAATCAGTGTTGGCGTAAAAGGCAGTTTGCTTGTGTGCGTGAACAATTGCAATGGAAATTTGGTTGGGTACGTGAGACATAATATAGTGTTTCCATATGATGCAAATTGGGTGTGTGAAACAGATAAGAGAAACAACGTATCAAAAAGAAAAACAAACAAAAAGAGAAAATTTTTTTTTTGCCTTTTTGGTTTTAAGTGCATGTGATGCAATTTGGCGTGAAAAACAAGATGTGTGTTCAAAAGGGCAAGCAGTGTGTGTGTGATTTGATGTGCAAGTGTTGCGTACTCTCTACATCCTCCCTTCAAGTTCTTGAGACCGTGACACGCCCACACGTAGTTACCAGTCCTGGGAGATAGCGAGAAAGATCGAGTGGTTCAGACATGAGTGTATCATAAAGTGAAGGAGCCTTCAAACGTTGGTAAGATTTTATTCTTCTGATTTTATTGTTTACAATTTTCTTTGTTTACATATTGTATGTCGTAGTTCTAAATAAATAAATAAATAATTACGATCCTAAGTTCACTGGTCTTATATAAAGATGATAATCTGTAAAAAAAAAAATTAAAACCTTACTTCCGCTGCGTGACTGGTGAATGGGGTTCCAACACTTAAGGAGTCCATTCCATGATTCTATATGGCATGCCCATTTTTCGGACAAATTCAAGATTTTACATGTGGAACAATTCAAGGCCAATACTAAACCACATGAGCATGTTAGGAGATATCAAAGTGCAATGGCACAATATGATTATATTGATGGCACAATATGATTATGTTGATGCTCTCATGTGTCAGATGTTCCCCCAGACCTTAGGAGATCAAGGATCTAGGTGGTTTGGAGGACTTTCGGTAGGATCTATTAGGAACTTTGAGAAAATAATACAAGCTTTCATTAGGCAGTTTATGGGGAATATCCGAAGGATGAGAAGTTGAAGGATTACCTAACTAGGTTCTCGTAGGAAGTGTTAAAAGTACATAATGACTATAATGACGCGGTAGTATCCGTATTTATTAATAGTCTATAGCATAACCACTTGGCACTAAGCCTAAGACAGAAGGGGACAACCATGTAAGCAAGCATGGTAGATTATGTCGGAGGATGCACAATGACGGAGGAAGAACATATAGCTCATGGTGGGGAGCTCATACATGGGGGTCGGCTTGTGAGCAGCCAAACACCCAAAGAAGGAACTCGAAGAGTAGTGGTAAAAGAAACCATAAAGGCAATGGGGGAAAAGGTAAGGATGGATGCAAGGATGACGATAAAGGTGGCAAGCACTTTAAAAGGAAAAACACTAATTATGCCCTATGGGCCATGAGACAAGAGGAATTCTTGAATATGATAGATAGTCGAGCTTTGTGAGGAGAGACACCACCAAATACTACAGATTTCACTAGGAGAATGGCCATAAAACCTATAAGTGTTATCAATTGAGGGATTACAACGAAAAGCTGATCCGAGAGGGGCATCTCAAGGATATGGTCCTGAGAAGTAGGGATGACCAATACAAGGACACCCTGAAAGAAGAACATGATAGAAGCCTACGGAGCCTCAAACGAATTTAGATAGTGGGGCAATCAACACCATCTTTAGTGGCTGACACAATTAGGGTAGCAGTTGGGAGAGAATGATCGAAGTTAGAGAAGCCATACATGGTCAGATAAATCTAGAATTAAATTTACCGAGCCTCGATCAGAAAAAGTTCAAACAAGGATGAGACTCGATAGTCTTCACCGAGGCAGACATATATAGGTCATAAGTAAGGCCGAGCGATACGATTGATTTAACGGTTCGTATGGGTCATAGGGAAGTGAGAAGAGTGCTGATCAATAATGGAAGCACATTAGATATCTTGAGTGTGGAAGTGTTTAACCAGCTGGGACTCTAGAGAAAAGACCTCCAACCACTCAAAGTCTCACTGAGAGGCTTTGAAGGAGCGAAACTAATATCGTTAGGAACAGTGAAGCTACCTGTGGAGATCAGGAGCTTTCTCTGCACCAAAACAGTACTATTGGATTTGGTAGTGGTAAATGTGGAAAATTAGCCTTACAATGCCTTACTGGGCCGGCCCTTCCTTAACAACTCAAAAGTTATGACTGCCACCTATACACTGACTGTGAAGTTCCTAATGAAAGTTGGGGTAGGCGTCATGAAAAGCTCTCAAGATTGGACGAGAAAGGTGAATCTAGTTGTATACAGGGAGAAAGTAGGATCAGAGGTAATGCTTTTAGACATCCAAGGAGAAGAGGGAGACCCGAAGATGGATGAAGGAGAAACTGGAGCAGAAATACCTACTTGATTCGACTTGGACCCGAGGGAGGTATCTTCAAAAGATGAGAAGGCCAAAGAAGATGAGCCGACTGTAGACGTCGTGACTGACAATGGCAACCACGATTAGACTTTAAAACTTTGGGCCCTGTGGGAAAATTCAGGATGGAATGGGTAGCCTGTTGAATGAGTACAATGATGTGTTCTCATGCAAACATGAAGATATGCCCGGAATGGATGCAAAAGTAATTATCCACTATTTAGCAGTCGATTCCGATAGGAAATCGGTCATCTAGGAGAGGAGGCGGTTTAACCCTAAGAGAGGCAGAGCGATAAAATAAGAGATAGAGAAGTTATTGGAGACAAGATCGATAAGGGAAGTGCAGTACCCCAAGTGGGTTGCCAACGTGGTATTATTAAAAAAGGAGAAATGTTAGTGGAGGATATGTGTAGATTTCACCGACCTTAAGAAAGCATGCCCGAAGGACAGCTTCTCGTTACCCTGAATTGATCAGTTGGTAGATGCAACAGTCGGTCATGAACTGATGAGTTTTGTGGATGTCTACCCAGGCTATAACTAGATCCGAATGTTTGAGCTAGATGAATAAAAAACTTCCTTCATAATTGACCAGGGGTTATACTGTTATAAAGTGATGTCCTTTGGTCTTTAGAATGTCGGGATAACCTACCAGAGACTGGTAAACAAGATGTTCGCCAGACATATCGGTAGAAGTTAAGAGGTATAAGTGGTCGACATATTGACAAAAAGCACAACATCCAAAATATATGCAGAAGATCTCAGGGGGACGTTCAGGGTATTAAAGAAGTTCTACATGAAACTTAACCCAAAGAAGTGCGTTTTCAGAGTGCCTTCAGGAAGATTCCTCAGTTTCCAATTTATTATAGGGGAATAAAAGTATACCCTGAGAAGATAAGTGTGTTAGAGAAGATGAGGTCCCCAAGGACCCTTAAAAAAATTTAGAGGCCAACATGCTGTTTAACATCCTTGAGTCGATTCATGAGCAAGTTGATGGATAAATGTTTGCCTTTTTTCAGAGAATTCAAGAAGGTCAAGGAGGTAGAATGGAGTGATGAATGTGAGCAAGCTTTCTATAAGATTAAGGAGTACCTAGGAAAAGCACAAATCCTATCCAAAGCCCATGAAAGGGGATGTGCTCTACTTATACTTGTCAATCACGGTCGTAGCAACCAGGTCGGTGCTGGTTAGGATGGACGAGGGAGTACAAAATCCAGTGTACTAAATAAACAAGGCTTTACTACTAGCAGAAACGAGGTACTCAATGGCCGAGCAGATGGCACTAGCACTAGTAACGGCAGTAAGAATGCTGAGACCTTATTTTCAAGCTTATAAGATTGAAATCTACAAGGAGTGCCTGCTGAAGCAGATTCTGTCGAAACTAGAGGTGTATGGGAAGTTAACCAAATGGGCAGTAAAGTTAAGTGAATTCGGTATAACGTACCTACCAGGGGCTGTATCAAAAGAGCAAGCTATAACCAACCTAATCATGGAGTTCACAGAGCCTAATGGTAAGGTGATCGAGATGCTTAGGGAAAAGGAAAAGAAAGAATTTGCCTAGAAACTACATGTCGATAAATCATCAAACACGCACGGTAGTGGGCTGACATAGTGATATCCACTCTGGAAGGTGATCAAGTAGAGTGTACCCAACGATTTGACTTCAAAGCCACTAATAACATGGCTAAATAAGAGGCACTTTTGGCAGGACTTAGGGTCTGTACGACTCTAGAGCAGCGACTCAAAGGTGGTGGTGAACCAAATCTTAAATGAATATCAGACAAAAAATAGCAACATGACCGCTTATCTGGAGATAGCTAGAGTACTGCTTGGGAGATTCAAGGCCTATAGGATTACTTAAATCATGACGGAAAAAATTAAGAAGGTTGACACTCTATCAATGTTGGCATCAACAACGATCGGCATAAAGTCAATGACTATTTTGGTTGCTCACCTAAAAAAGCCATGCATCAAAGATGGAGATAGGGCATCAGAGATAGGAGTGATCAAAGTATGACAGGCTATCTAGACGACCCCGATCAAACAAAACCTAGAAGATAGAGCACTCATAGCAGAGGTAACTGAAGCAAAGCGCCTCAGATATAGAGCCACTAGATATTCGATAGTTTGAAGAGAATTGTACAAGAGAGGATTTTCAAAGGCTTTGTAGAGGTGTGTCTGCCAAACATAAGGTAGACAAATACAAGAAAGCATCCACGGAGGGGTGTGTTGGAATCACTCATGGGGCATAAGTTTAGAAAACAAGATCCTTAGACAAGGCTTCTTTTGGTCGACCCTATTCCAGGTCACTCAAGCGGTCGTAGAACAGTGAGGCAATTGTTAGAGGATAACTAATGACTTCAAAAGGCTGCCTGAGTAGTTGAAGAACTTGACATCGCCCTAACTATTTTCCATGTGGGGATTAGATCCGATTGACTTAATGCCATCGACAACCAAATGAGGAGCCAAGCACATTATCGTGGCTGTAGACTACTTCTCAAAATGGGCGGAGGCAGAAACACTAGTACATATAACTGAGGCTAATACAACCAGCGTTGTAAAAAAGAAATTATTTACAGATTTGGAATCTTGGGCACAATAATCATAAATAATGGGACCTAATTCGACAGTGACAACTTCAAGGACATGTGTCAATATTTTCTCATAAAGAATTATTATGACACACCGGCCCATCCTCAGACAAATGGAAAGACGAAGGCAGTAAACAAGATAATTAGCCATACCTTGAAGGCAAAGCAGGAAGCTCAGAAATAGAATTGGACAGACAAGCTACACAAAGTCTTGTGGGCATACCGGACCACGAAGAGGACTTCGATATGAGAGACCCTTTATTCACTAGCATTCGGGACAGATGCGGTAATCCCGGTTGAAGTAATTTATAATTTAGTAAAGATACAACTCTTTTGCCTCGAGGAAAATATGGAAATGTTATAACAAAATCTAAATGAGTTAGAGAAAAATAGGGACTTGTCGAGGCTAAGGAATGCAGTCTATCAGCAAAGGGCGGCCATATACTACAACTCACATGTCCGACTCAGGAGATTCCAGCTTGAAGATCTAGTTCTTTAAAGTGTGTTGCCCAGTATAAGGGAGAAGTCAACTGGATCACTGGTAAATAAATGGAAATGACTGTAACTAGTGGTCGAATTGGTCGGTCATGGAACATACTGCCTTGCCCGACCAGAAGGGGGTGATTTGCCCAAGCCATGCAATGCCCAATACCTGAAGATGTTCTACCCCTAGAGATTTCTCATTTTTCAATATTACTTTTTAGCTTAGAAATTAGTTTTCTTTGTTAGTTAATCTGTTGATGTCTCTTTTCAGCATTTTATAAAAGTCCTCTTAAGGGAACAATTTCACAATGTCAAGAAAAGTGTTCTAGATTTGCTTTCGTTTACAAAAGCAATTTCAGGGTACCTAGAAATCCCTTAATGCCGATAGAAGCACTTGGGAGGTCCAATAAGGGAACCAAAAACACACGCAGTAAAGGCAGTGTACTCTCACCGAAACTAACTAGGTGTAATGAAACAATGTTGGGGAAACTTTAGGCCATAAGACCCAGATGAGGTGCGCCAAGAGTTGAAGGAGGAATTAAATATTTATGCTTGAAACAATTGCATTTGTAAAGTTAGTATAATATAAGCTACTCTATTGCAACGAATCTTGATCAATAGACTATTAGGAGACGTCCCAATGACTTAGTTGACAGATAAAAGATAAGCATCTATAAACTAGATACCGTGTAAATGGTCTATAAAAGAACACTACTTGACAGAAGAATAAAAGCAACAAAGCAGTCGGGGATTAAAGGAATCGATCGAGCCAACATAAATGGTTTACCTGACGCTGTAAAAAAATCAGTCATGACAAACCCCACCATGTACAGTTGCTTGGTCAATGTTAGGGTATTTAACTTAATGCATATAGTTTAAATTAACAAACAGTCCTAGCCATGCTAAGACTACATGGTTAAAAATGGTGTATACAATTCAAGCATGACCAACAAACGAACAACTAATCAACAAACGGTCACAACCAAACGCGTTAATATTGCCTCAATTGAGCTTGTCAACTCGGTGTAAGGCAACACATATAGTTTGAGTAAGTACACGACTCTGACCGTTAAATAAATGCTCGGTTAAAAGTAGACCATTCAACTTAAGTATGATAACCAACAAACGATTTAAGCTCCGTAGAGGGATGTTTGGTCCCGTTTTATTCCTCCTTCCCATTCAGCTTTGACCTAGCATCTTTTGTTGATTAAGCTCCCTATGAAGGATCAGTTGTTCAGGGCTAGGTTCAGTTGGCTTCCCGTTGTAGTGTTTGTGGTCTCAGTTGTGAATAGGTAAATCATCTTTTCCTTCAGTGTTCTCTTGCGACTGCTATCTAAAAGACTATTTTCTTGGCTTTTCAAATGTGGGCTCTACCGACTCATGGAATACTTTCTTTTCGTGGGCCATGTCAGTTATGTTTAGTGATCATGTACGGGTTTTATGGAAGCTAGTGACTTTCCATCCAGTTGTTTGGATTGTGTGGTTCATTTGTAACTAGTGAATCTTTTAGGGTATGGTAGTGGAATTTAGATCTACTCTTTCTATGGTTCGGCATGTAGTTTTTGATGCTAACAGTTTGGAGATTGGGTGTATGCATAATTGTGTGGATGATCTTTTGATTCTTTGGTGTTTTGGTCATTGTGGTCGCCCAACTAAGGCGTGGTTATCAAGAGTGTGGTTTGGTCGCCTCCAACTAGGGCTTGGTTGTCAAGAGTGTGGTTTGGTCACCTTCGGCTCCTGGTTTGATCAAAGTTAATACCAATAGTGCCACCTTTGGTTCTTCAGACGTTGGGGGTTGTGTGGGCATTTTTCGTAATTGTAGACCTTTTATGAAGGGTTGTTTTCCTATCCCTCTTGGTCAGGTTTTTGTGTTTGAGGCTGAGCTACTTGCGGTGTCGATAGCCATTAATTATGCTTGGAAGTACGAGTGGCATTAGATCTTGTTTGAGATTGACTCCTCTTATGTGGTTCAATTGCTTTCTTCTCGCTCTGAGTAGGTTCCTTGGCAGGTTTGGTAGGTTTTGTAGTAGTGTATCTATCAGATTTCACAAATTGAGTTTCAGTTGTCTCATACTTTAGGGTAGGGAATCAGCTTGCAGACGCTCTTTCTAAGCATGCTTTTGGGTTGGAGGTTGATGCTTGATGGTTCCCCACCTCGTCTTTCTACTCTTTACTGGTTGGCAATGACTGCAAGGGTCTAGAGTCTTTTCGGCTTTCCTGATGTTTTCAGTTTCTATTTGGTGTGACATACGTGTCATTGTTTTGGTTGGGGTTGTTTCCCTTGGTCTTTATTCTTTTTCGATCTTTGTTACTCTTTATTATTTTCTTTTCTCATGAGATTCTTCAAACTTCACCAATCCTATACTACCTAACGGGCTTTCTCAAGTGTGGGATACCTAATGTTAATAGCCAAATTTGGCTAGGGACCAAAGGGAAATTTTCTACTCTCCCAGTCTGAGCCCAAGCCCGAGAATACCCACCATGGAACCACGAATCCTGAAATTAAGCTATGGAGCCACCACGTAGAAGCGAGGAATGGTCATCGAGCTTTAAAAGAATCCAAAATGAAGCCCGACATGATTGAATCGGGCTCCTTTCACCAAGGTAAGAATTCAGGGAAAGCCCGACGCGTGACGATCCAGGCTCCCCGAGGTCGAAACTTCCTCGCCACTTCCCTACAAGCCTGCCACCCACTCCTTACATAAAAAGGACCTATAAGATGTCGAATCCATGCTATGGCCTCACTTCACTTTGCCGTAGGAAGATTCGAACTTATTTGGGTAGGTAGGAGGAAGCCCGCCAAAGCTCCATTACCATAGAAGAGCGCTCATACGGCCATCCCAAGCTCCAAGGGATCTGGAAAGGTCAAACCAAGTTCCTAATACCAAGACCAAGGTATGAATCTATCCCATTCTACAAAACAATGAACACCATATACGACGTCCACCATGAGGAATCACGCCATGAAGGCGCATGAGGTCATATCTACACTCCAACGAACATTGAAACACTGCGTATGTGTTGGGCAAGTGATTGAGTCTAAAGAGGAAACAAACTTATCTCCACCTAGGATATTCCCAAATCCGTTATTAATTCGAAGACAATGACTTTCAAATAAAATATCCCGCCTAATAAGGAGGGAATGGATTCAGAGAATCATGACGGGAGATTCACAAGTTTGACCTATTCAGACCGTGTATAAATACGCCCAACATGAAGGAAGAAAGGAACAGATAGAGCAAAAAAAAATGGATACAAGGAGAGAGGTCCTACTCTAGCCTAAATTGTGTCATCAGAACACGTCCATCGTTATTTTCTACTTCTCGACAGACACGAGGTTTCCACCCTACTGTACCCAGTGAGATTGAGAATATTCGAAAGATTTTTGTAAAACATATACGATTTATAATAAAGCATTTTATTCCATTCTTCACTATATTTATATTCCAACACCAACATTTGCTCGATTAATCTAGGTACCAAAGGTTTTAAACCCTGGCAACCACCTCCGTGGTAGTGGTCTTGAGGGTGTTAACTGGAATTTCTTATCCTGAGTAAATTTTCTGTTAACACTTTATGGCGCCGTCTGTGGGAACCCCAAAAATCATTTTTACTTTTACAACTTTGTTGTTTTACAGTGATTATGAGGCTTCAATCCTCTCAAGGACAGCCCGAGACCTCTGGTCATCAGTCTGCCTCTTCAACAAAGAAGGGAAGAAGAAAGGAAAGAAATCCAAGTACCATAAGCCAGCCTCATATCAGTTAGATGTGGCGAGGGCTCCAACTCCTCAGGTAATGAACCAAGCTATGATCAACCAGCATGCTGCGGCCATCGTGGAAAATTTCCCCCTCTATCTAGCTGCTAAAGGAATTGCTCATCAATTGGCAGATCTTGGTACCCGAGGAGAGACAAGCAGACCAGCTGCCAGGCAGCCTGTCTTCGATCGGCTGGGCCCCCTCCGCCGATCCCTGCCTACAACAGGACATGACCTACAACTTCCATCCAGGATAGGCTAGCGCTCATGCCCCTAGTCCCAGATAGGCCAACGTACTATCAACCCTGACAGGTCAAGTCAGTAGTCGATGCCCTACCAACAGCACCTCGTATCCCCTCTCGACCGGTGACTTCCAGAAGAGAACCTCGAGTTGAGGCTGGTGGTAGCCGGTGAACTACGTAATTGGGGCCCGCCTCTGAAGAGGATAAAGTGAAAGTATCCAGCTCATCAGGGGATTTGACAATGAGAGCTACGAGGTTGATTCCAAGAAGCAAGGAAATAAGTGCCTGAGTGACCCCATAAGCAAGACGAACGCTCCCTTTACCAGAAGGATTCGAGAGGCGAAACTGCCACCATAATTTAAGATGCCCTCAGATAAGTTCTCTAGCACGGAGAACCCTTTGAGCCACTTAAGGAGTTTCGTCCAGCAGATGGAGGTCCAAAACATAACCAGTGCCGTCATGTGCCGGATGTTAACTACCACTCTAATGCCAATACTTGGTTAAAAAATTTACAGGCTAGTAATGTGGACTCTTTCATGAACCTGTCAATTGCTTTATGCTCACAATTCTTGAGTGTCAAACCCCGGTCAAAGGATCCCATCCATCTACAGTACGTGATCCAGGAGAGAGGGAAAACTCTCTGGGCTTATATGGAAAGGTTCCACAAGGAAGTTATCTAGATGAAAGTCTTCTCAGAGAAAAAGACCCTGGCGAATTTCCACAAAAACTTATGGGTAGGAAAGTTACTCCGATCATTCACCAAGCATGTGCCAGAAACCTATCAAGAAGCATACGATCTGGCTTTGGAGCAGATAGAGATCGTGAAACTGCTGAAAGTCAAGTTGTAACATGATGACATGAGACCGGAGAAGTACCAGCAGAAGAAAGTGCCTTAGCCGACACCAGTTCAAAAGATTCAGAACAAACCTCCTAACAGGTCGACATACCAACCTCCCTCGTTTCAACCTCAACGGGATCGGTTTCCAGCAAGGACAACTCCTCACTGGGTTTCCTTTCCTTCAAACGGGGTAGCTCCCGTATACTAGGATAAGAGCGGATTTAGCCATTATACCCTACTGAATGCTTCTCGGGGAACAATTTACCTCACCATCCGAGATAAAGGGTTACTGAGAAAGCCGACACCAATGAAAACGCCAACCAATTCTAGAAACCGATACAAGTACTGCGACTTCCATGAAGACATCGGGTATAACACATCAGAGTGTTATAGCCTACGCAACTAGATAGAGGCTCTGGTAAGAGAAGGTTGCTTAGTAGAGTTCCTACATCAAGTCAGGGACAACACCCAGACGGGAATGATGAGATGAAGCAAAGTTGCAAGCAAAAGGATTTTATGTAACAAATCCAAGTCATTCATACTATCAGCGGAGGTCCCACTTTGGCTGGATCCTCCAACATTGCCTAGAAAAACCACACAAGGAAGATTTCCCGCATAGAGGAAGGTTGAAGCATATTTAGGCTAGAACAAAGCATTGCTAGCACGTCTCAGTCGGCTAAGATTATTTTCTATGAGGTGGACATCTACGGCACTGTTCGGCCCTACAAAGATCCTTTAGTGGTCACAATACAGAATGCCAACTGCATGGACCATCACATGCTTATCGATTATGGCAGTAGCATAGATATCCTCTTCAATGATACCTTGGAGAAACTTAACCTGAAGAAGTGGTGCTATAATAGTTGTACGACTCCTCTGTATGGTTTCATAGGTGACTCTGTCATGCCTGTGGGATCGAAGATATTTCCCATGATCGTAAGATTCGTACCCTTTCAACAGAACATAATGACAGACTTCGTTGTAGTCAACCTTCCAATGGTCTGCAATGACGTACTAAGAAGGCCATTCATATTAGCCATCATGGGTGTCTTGTCGGTCTACCATAACGCCTTGAAATTTCTAGCTGTGAACCAAGTAGGTGGGGTACGTGCCATCTAGCTGCCAGAAAATGTTACGCAGTCTCTTCAAACCAGATAATACTAGCATGACAGTTTTCAAAAGTGACAACAGTCCAAAGTCAGGAAGTAAAGGGATGAACAAGAAGGGCTTAGAGCCTGTTGATCATCCAGAAAGTGATTCCCTGGTGATGAAGGAATAAAGGCAAGAAAGGGAATGGGCTAGCGGTGACCCTATTGACAAGCTGAAAGAGGTTCAGGTAAGAGAGGATAATCCGACCAAAATAGTGAAGCTCGAGGCTTCACTGGAAGCTAGGATAAGGTGGGATTTATCAAGTTGCTCCAGGAGTTCAACGATATTTTTGCATAGTGCCATGATGAGATGCTACGGATCGCCTTATCCTTAGCCTCCCACCGGTTGACAGTCAATCCCACTATCAAACCTGTCAAGTAAAAGAGGCGACCTTTTAATACAGAGAGGAACTTCACAGGTCTAGAGGAAGTTGACAAGTTAATCAAGGTCGGTTTCATTAGGGAAGCCCGATAACCTGACTGATTCGCCAATGTGGTAATGGTCACTAAGGCGAATGGCAAATGGCAGATGTGCGTCGACTATACCGACCTCAATCGGGCATGTCCGAAGGATAGTTTTCCTTTACTAAAAATTGACCAACTTGTTGAATCCACATTAGGGAACAAGCTCTTAAGATTTATGGATGCATTCTTAGGTTATAACAAGATCATGATGTACCCTACCGACTAGGACAAGACCAGCTTCATCACCGGGCAAGGTCTATACTACTACAAGGTGATGCCGTTCGGGCTTAAGAATGTGGGAGCTACATATCAACGGTTAGTCAGTCGACTATTCAAACTTGAAATTGGTAGGTCGATGGAGGTGTACATTGATGACATGATTACCAAGTAAAAAACTGCAAAAGATCATCATGGGGACCTTCGTAGAACCTTCCTGATCTTAAGGGAAAACCAGATGCAATTAAACCCCACCAAATGTGCATTCGGGGTAACTGTAGGGAAGTTTTTAGGTTTTATGGTCAACAAGAGAGGCATTGAGGCTAATCTGGAAAAGATCAGATCCATCCTAGACCTGGATTCCCCGACTTTACTTAAACAGGTGCAAGTTCTGACAGGGAGTATCGCAGCGCTCAACAGGTTCATCTCTTGTTCCACGGATAAGTGTCTCCCTTTCTTTAGAGTTATCAAACAAGGAAATAACATGAAGTGGGATCAGAAAAGTAAGTAGGCTTTCAGAACTTTAAAGGAGTATCTAGCCAGCCCACCGTTGCTAGTTAAATCGATTCCCGGTGAGGAACTCCAGATTTACCTGACTGTCTATAAAACAACAGTGAGTAGGGCATTGGTCAAAGAGTGTAGAGATAGAGTCCAACGACTCATCTTTTATGTGAGACATGCACTGACCAAGCCAGAGAAAAACTATACCCTCCTAGAGATGCTTGCTTTCACCCTGATTAACTCAAATAGGAAGTTGGGACCTTACTTCCAATCTCACTCAGTTGCAGTTGTAACAGATCAACCTCTCTGCCAGTTGCTACAGAGATCGAATGTATCCGGAAGGTTAATTTTATGGGCCTTGGAGCTTACTAAGTTCAATTTGAAGTTTTAGGCCAGGACTACGATCAAAGCCCAAGCTTTAGCGGACTTCATGGCAGAATTCTCAACGCTCCCAAGCTAGGGGACTTCTGCAGTATCATATCTAGCTCATGAGAAGTCCCTAGAACCAAAGAGTATCCTAAAAGATTGTAAAATATGGATCCTCTACACATATGAAGCTTCCGAGCAAGCTGGAGGGGGAGCCGACATAGTTTTAACAGATCCAGAGAAGACTAAAATCTACCACTGCTTCGAATTCGAGTTTAAGGCTACAAACAATAAAGCAGAGTAAAAAGCACTCCTAGCACGGATAAATTTAGCCATCGAGCTTGAATCCGGTTATCTACATGTCAAAAGTGACTCATTAATGTTAGTCACTCAAGTTTCCGGGGCATACCAAGCAAAGGGAGATAACATGATTGCCTACTTGAAGCAAGTTCAGTAGTTCAATCACAAATTTAAGGGATTTAGGATCGAACAGGTACAACAACAACAGAATCATAGAGCAGATGTCTTGACCAAGATAGTTGCAAATAGAGGACATGCCTTACCAAGGGAATTTATTTTTCAGATGATTTCCCAACCAAGTATAGCAGTGGGTAGAGAAATGTGTCCCGTGGAAGGGTTGTCGTATTGGATGGATCCCATAGTTGCTTACCTCTAGGAAGGAAAGCTCCCTGAGGAGCCTGACCAAGCCTTGAGAATCAAGAGAGTGTTGGTCCGATATTGCCTAAAGGATGGGTACCTTTACAGGAGAGGCATGTCCCTTCCTTTGCTTCGATGCTTGCATCCTGATGATGACAGATGGGCATCGAAAGAGGTTTATACTGGGGACTATAGAAATCACATTGGTGGCGAGGCTCTGGCCTACTGGATGTTTTGCATGGGGTACTATTAGCTGACTATCCACCAGGATGCAAAGGGGTTCATCCAATCTTGCGAGTCGTGTGAAAGGACCTCGAACCTTAATCATCTACTGAAAGACTATCCTTGATCAATTCACCCTACCCGTTTGTCATAGGAGGGGGCGACCTGATTGGACCACTTCTTACAGCCTTTGGACAAGCAAAGCATGGTATTGTCCCCACTGATTACTTCACCTGATGGGTTGAGGCAGGACCCCCATCCTAAATTTCAAAAGAAAATACTATCAAGTTCATCAAGACAAATGTGGTATACAGGTTCGGTACCCCGCTGGTCATAATCACAGACTTGGGAAAGCCATTTGATAATGCTTGGTTCAGAGATTATCATGAGAGGTTGGGTATCGACCTCCGGTTTACATCGATAGCTTATCCACAAACCAACGGTTTGGTTGAAGCAACTAACAAAACCATCAAGAAGCATCTGAGAAGGATGCTGCAACAAAAGAAGGGAAAATGAGTTCAAGAGCTTTCCAAGGTCCTCTGGGCGTATCGAACCACGAGGAGAACAACAACCGGGGAAACACCCTATTCTCTACTTTTGAGATTGAAGTTGTCCTCCCCATTGAAAAAAGATGACCTCGTTCAGGGGACAACATTTTAAACCAGAGAACAACGAGTTCAATCTCCAAGCTAGTCTAGATCTCTTGGAAGAGAAACAAGAACATGTGGCAAAGAAGGTAGCAATCTACCAGAGAAAGATTGCGACGTATTTTGGGAACAAAGTAAAAGCCATGAGCTTCAAGGAAAGGGATCTAGTTCTCAGAAAAGTTATAAAGAATACCAGGGTGAGGTCAGATTGGGTTCTAGGACCTAACTGGGAAATCCATACTTGATCAAGGTAGTCATTCGAAATGGGGCTTACAAGTTAGAAGACATGGACGGTTGACCCATTGATCAAACCGAGAATCTAAAAAATTAGAGGAGGTTCTACCTTTAGATAGAGGATTCCAGCAGCAAGCTACCTTCCCTTAGATATCAATAAGTTTTTTTTTAAAAAAAATATCAGCAAATGTACTCTATTTTAACCATCAATAAAGTCTACTATTTTTCTCTCCATCTCTAGTTTTGTTATGTTTTCTCCATGAATGAGACTCGCTATGATCACCTCATGACCAGGGAGTGGTCAGGGAAGCCCCCTCACTATCCCTGATTCTTCGATCGGGCACCACCCTCCGCCAAGAAGGGTATGGGTATAAGAGCATAGTTGTCATCCAGATCTCGAGACCAGGACCACTAGCTAGCTTTCCTAATGCCCTGATGGGGTGACCTCTCCCAAGAAGGGGTTGAGTATAAGAGTATATTTTCCGTCCAGATCTCATAATACCCTAGTCTGGATCAGTCCTACTAGGAGGATCGACATAGTATGTCGACAATGATCGTCTTGAGACCATGAATGTTAAATAGCTTCCCTTATGCCTCTGTCGGGCTATAAAACCCGAGAAGGACCCGGGCTTGGCAAGGTTTCCCACCTAAGTACCAATATCTAAACTATTACTGATTACCAATCCTCCATCTGTTTATGATTTCTTACTTTGACAAGTGCAAGCTAGCCTGAAGTCATGTAAGGGGACTACTCATTGGAGTCATCGAGCTATAAGTTTCTGCTGAGGGTTGACAGCTCGAACAAGCTGTATACTTTCATAATTAAACAAATTTAAGATCTCTTTATTTTTACCAAATTCAATTAAGTCAAGTTATTTCGGAGGTCGCATCTAGATCGAGGTTAGGAATGAAGTAAAGAGATGTTAGCCAAGTAAAAATTTGTTGAAGCAAGTTTATGGGAAATCAAAGCAGATTTTCAATAATAAAGAGGGAGCCAATCCCCTAGTAAGGCTACATTAATCAAGCAAGGAGCCCAACCCCTGGTTCCGGGCTATATAAAAAAATGTTGATGAAAAAGCACACTAAAGTTTGCATAAGTAAAGCGGGGTGTCCACCTCCCTTTCTGAACAATCAAAACAGGTTATGGATAAAAGCTATCAAGCTTCTGCATCCTCCTGATTCCAACCAGCTGCTCTTCCTCTCCGATGGCCTTTGCTCTTCGTTCCACCTTCCGGTGGTTACTCATCATGGTTTGCCACCTCAGTTACCTCTTCCTCCAGAGGTTCCTCAATTGCCCGCTGTTCAGCTGGGTCCTCCTCCAAGACATCATTAACCACTATTATAACCTCAAATGGGATGACCGCGTCAAGAATGGCAGATATCGACTCCATCCTGCTCTATTCAGCCTCTAACTTTGTTTTAAGGGTTTCTTTAGAGCGACCCTTGACCTCCACCCGAGCTTCTGGTTGACCACCATCGATCTGTACGGATAGAGCACCACTGGAGGATTTCCAGGACCTGAGACAGGGAAGAAGAGAGGGGAGAGAGAAGGGTTTTCCATGACAGGTTGATTCCAGATTCCATCTAGGTTAGAAGAAATCGCTCTATCACTGTCAGAATGAGACATCTCTGTAACTCTTGTCATAATCTCGTCTCTATCCCAGCCAATGATGGTGGACAAGTCAAAGGGAAGAAGGAGAGCTTCTGCAACTTGGAAGGATGAGTTAAAATACCCATCACTAAAGGAAGTATCCATCTCGATCTACAGCTTGGCCACTTGGTCATGTAAACCCTGATTTTCGACATACAACATTTTGGGTTCTGCTTTCCAGGAATCTCTTTGCTTATCCTGGTGTTGAGATCAAAAGGGTTTCTTGGTCATGGGACCATCTTGACCTCTCATAGTCACAATGTAGTAGCTCAGCCTCCATTCCCTTTTGACTGGAGATCATCTTCCAAATCGGAGCTTGAGCTCATGCAAGTAACCTCATGGCCTTCTCAACTTCGGCCTCAGCTTTTGTAGCCTTGTCACAGAGGGAGGCTACCTGGTGGCCCATAGCAACATTGAATTTAAAGGCCTACATGATGTAAAGCCAAGGTTAGACATTGATCGAGCTAATAAATCACAAGTAAAAGAATAAGAAGAGAGTTACCTCAGCCAAGAGAGCAGACCCCTTGGTAAGCAAGACATCCATGGGCATTGAAGACATCGTAGAGAGGCCACAACCTGGGCAAGATGTGATGAACTGCTCTAAGACCTCATCTTGCCCCACCGATCTAGACTGACATTGGAGGCGGGCATGAGGAACCTCTGGAACACCAGCCTCGGGGTCCTCCGAAGCTTGAGAAGTTGGAAGCATGGATGGTAGGGTATAGAAATTGGGTAAGGAAACCGTTAAGGCAGCAATAGTAGCCGATAGTAGAAGGAATAGAGGGGTTTTAGGTGGTCGCATTAGCAGCCTGGGAAGCAGGCCTTCCCTGGTTTAGTGCTCTAAAAGCTCGTGACGTAAGGATTGCCATCCTAGACCTAGTCTGGGAAGGGATGGAGCAAGAGAAGGCGCAATCCCAACCGAAGAAACAAAAGAAACCCCTTGTGCTGGTCTGGTAGAAGAGGGATGAGTACGGGCTTACCGGGGATACCGGGCTTACCGGGGATACCGGGCTTACCAGGGATACCGGGCTTCATGAGAAGCTGAAGCAACAACAAAAACTATTAAAAAAAGAAGAAAAAATAGAGAAAGAAGAAAGACGTCATAACCGAGCCAACCAACGAAACAAAAGCATAATGATTAAATATTACTTATGAGGAGTAGCATTAGATATTCGTAGGTATTGATTCACCCTACGAGAATCAAAAGAGTCAGTTGTTCGGAACTTCAGGTTCAAATAATTCCTAGCAAGGATGGCCTTCAATTCAACTTTAGACTCAGCAGGCAAGGAATCCTGGTCCGATGATGGTTTATCATTGAAAGTTGTGGGAATAGCGAACTCATACCCTTCAATAAAGATCGAGTTCCCCACTTATTTCCAACCAGTATCCACTCCTCCTTCTAGGCTGAATCCTTCTTTGAAGCGTCAGGAATAATGAAGTTGAGCTTGTTCTTAGCATTATCATAGAACTGACCTCGGGGAGCTTCGGACAGGCTTCCAATTTGAAAGAGGTAAACCAGTTCCTCTGCTCCGGGCTCCCTAGTGACCTTGCTCAGCTTGCACTGTTCCCTTCACATCACGAGAAAGCCAATCAGATGCCTCTAGAAGACGGGCGTTAGCTAGAAGCGAGCTAGTTGTAGGGCGCTGAGAGCCCTTCAAAGGGTAGGATGGAGAGGAAGCCTGACCCCATTTTTGAGGGCCGCTAAATGGATCAAAAGCTCGTCTTTGTGAAGATTAAAGACTTTATAATTTTTGTGAGGAACTGAGATGGAAATTCTATCGGGGATACCATATTTGGACCTCAGATGAGCGATCAAATTCAGATCAACAACGGAGTCCGGAATAACCCTGAAGTCATAAAGAGGAAACCTCTCTAGAGGAGGACCAGCAACTGTAACTTGATCCCTCCCGGCAGTAGCATCCCTGGGTTTACCATAGGAATCCTCGTCGACCAGGTTCAAAGGGTTATCCAGTCTGTTAGAAAACCTTGTCCCAATGGCTATGTTTCTATATGACCGGCGACACTACGAGTTTGGAGGGGAGTCATCGCTGTCGAAATCTTTTCGTGCCCATTTTCGTTGGGCGAGACTGGAAGCTTTCTCGCCATCAACAATGGAGTCAACAGAACCTCAGCTGTTTTTTGACATGGTAGAGAGAGTTTTTGAGTTCGACGAGAGAGAAGACAGAGGAGTTGAAGGGAAGCTTTTTATGAGAAAATTTGAAATTTGAAAGAAAGATAGAGTGGGGAATGTGGTAAAGTAACTGAGTTTAAATAGAGGTGAATAAAGTAGTGACATCGGTGAAATATTCTACCGAGATTGCCTTGAAACTCGTGAGTTGGCATAACGGAGACGAATTATTTTAAGAAATGCACCGGTCTCTTCTCGCCACGTCACTCGCGCATTGAATGAGAAGATTTCCCCAAAGATTATAGTAGCAGCATTTGGAGGAAAATTTCCCTATTGAAATAGGAAATCTGACTCCAACCTCAACTCAATCACCGATGTTCAAGTAAGAGGGGACTTCTATTAATAGCCAAATTTGGCTAGGGACCAAATTGAAATTTTCCACTCAACTAGCCCGAGCCCGAGCCCGAGCCTGATCCCAAGCCCGAGATTATCCACCACGGAACTACGGATCCTAAGATTGAGCTGTGGAGCCACCCCACAGATGTGAGTGACGGTCGTCGAGCTTTGGAAGCATCCAAAATAGAGCGCGACACGATCGAATCGGGCTCCTTACACAAGGCAGAAATTCAGGGAAAGCCCGACGCTTGACGATCTAGGCTTCTTGAGGTCAAAATTGCCTCGCAACTTCCCTAGAAGCCCACAACCCTATCCATACATAAAAGAGACCAATAAGATGTCGAATCCATGCTATCGCCTAGCTCCCCTTTGCCAAAGGAAGATTCAAACCTATTTGAACAGGAAGGAGGAAGCCCGTTAAAGCTCCATTAACACCGAAGAGCGCCCACAGGCCATCCCAAGCGTCATGGGACCTGGAAAGGTTAGACTAAGCTCCCAATACCAAGACCAGGGTATGAATCTATCTCCCTCTACGAAACAATGAACACCATAGATGAAGAAGGGGAAGTACAAGGAGGACAAGAAAGACCCTCTAAGTGTGATGAATGCTCCATTCTTTAGAAGGATCCGACAGGCAAAGCTACTGCAAAAATTCAAAATACAGACTGACATATTCTCTGGGATTGAAGATCCCTTGAGCCATTTGAAGAGTTTCGTTCAACAAATAGAGGTCCAGAACACGACCAGGGCCGTAATGTGTCTAATGTTCCAAACTACGCTGATGAATTACGCTATGACCTGGTATAGAAAGCTACCCGCTGGTAGTGTGGATTCCTTCACAAAGCTGTCAACTGATTTCTACTCACAATTCCAGGGAGTTAAGCCTCGATTAAAGGATCCAATCAATTTACAATATATGATCCAGGAGAGAGGGAAACCCTCCGGGCTTATGTCGAGCGTTTCCACAATGAGGTCATCCAGATGGGAGCCTTTACTGAGAAAGAAACCCTTGTCAACTTCAGAAGGAACTTATGGGTAGGCAAGGTTTTTAGGTCTTTTGCCAAAAGATCTCCAGAGACCTACCTAGAAGTCTATGATCGGGCTTTGGAGCAAATTGAAGTCGATGAACAACTCAATGTCAGGATGGAACACGACGATATTAGAGCTGTAAAAAGATAGAAGAAGGAAGATCCCGAACCTGAGCAAGCTTAGAAAAGCCAGAACAAACCCCCCAATAGGTCATCGTATCGTTTCCCCATTTCGCGAGCCAGGTCAGAAAGATATCCAACAAAATGAACTCCTCTGCGGGCTTCACCTTCTCTTAGGACAGTGGCCCAATAGCTTGAGATGAGAGAGGATATGATTGTTACACTCTCTTAAATGCACCCGTGAAACAGTCTATCTCGCCATTCAGGACAAGGGTTGCTACAGAAGCCCACACCCATGAAAGCCTCTGTCGATAAGAGAAACCGTTATAAGTATTACGATTTTCACGAAGACGTGAGACACAACACCTCAGACCGCTATAACCTACAAAATCAGATCGAGGCTTTGATAAGGGGAGGATGTTTGGTAGAATTCTTATAGCAAATCAGGGATAACATTCAGACTGGAAGGGTAGTCCAAGCCGAGATCCACGAATATGTTGAGAAAAGAAAAGGGGAGCGGACGGATCTGATACAACAAATCCAGATAATACATACCATCGGCGGAGGGCTAACTCTTGCTGGTACCTCCAATAATTCCAGGAAAAACCATGCAAGAAAAGTCCCTCGTATGGACGAAGGGCGGGGTATCTTCAAGGTCGAGCAGAGCCCGACAAACCCCTCCCTGTTGTCACAGATCATTTTCAATGAAGTGGATGTCTATAACACCGTGCAGCCTCATGATGATCTCATGGTGATCACGGTACAAATTGCCAACTTCATGGTACACCGTGTGCTCATCGACACGGGCATCAGCATCGACGTCCAATTTAAAGACACCCTGGAAAACTTAATTTGAAACATTGGTGTTACAATAGTTATATTTCCCCCTTGTATGGGTTCACTAGGGACTTAATCATTCAAAAATCCTGCTAGTAATAATTGGAGCCACACCTCTCCAGCAGAATATCATGATAGACTTCGTGGTGGTGGATACACCGTCGGCCTACAATGCAATATTAGGAAGGCCATTTTTATTGTCCTTGAAAGGGGTCATATCCATCTACCACTACGTTCTGAAGTTCCCAATAAGAGAAAAGGTGGGGGAAGTTCACGGTGACCAGCAAGCAGCCAGGAGAAGCTCTGCAGTGTCTGCCAACATAACAGCTATAACAAAACAACTTACCAGGTTGTTAGTGTTAGGATTATGCTCGATAGTAAGAGTGTAATATTGTAATTTACAATCTTTTCATATGAATAAAGTGATTTCTAGTTTAACAAATCTTATAGCATTTATTGTTTAATTAATATAATTGTCAAAAGTAAATAATCATAAGGTCAAAAGACTATGAGAAAAGAAGAATTGTTCATACATCTAGATATGTATGAGGTAGACACAATTCTTTAGTTAGTCTTGAATAATATTAACAACTTAAGATAGAAGGTTGGGCGCCTTTATCTTGTTAAAGTTGTAGATTCTTTTGCTAGCATTTGAGTGGGATCAAATGTGATATGATGAGTCTAAAATCATCAAAGTGTGGTGTCTTTGGGCAAAAGAATCTAGTGCACTGGGTGCATTGAATATGATCAAAATGAAATACTTTATCTAGAACCGTCAATGGATAAAAGTTTTCATTTGAAGACAATCGGAGAGTCTATCTTAATCCTGAGATAAATGATGGACTTATGGTTGCAAGGGTTATCATTTGAGCTATCAATGAGTACGATTATATAGCATAGTCCATCCTCGATAGTTTGGTGGTATTCATTTGTTAATCGATAGAGGACTTCATTTATAGATATGGACATCGTGGCTCCATTAACTGAATGAGAGTAGAATACCATCATATGGATGTTTTGAGGTATTGGATATTAAATCTTAACGTTAAGTTTTCAATAGTGTCTATTGAAACATGGCTTCTGGACAAGTTAAAATATCCATGTTCAAAATGTGGTCATATGAGTAAATATGGTAACTTGGAGAGCTATAAGCGGTCTATTGCCGATATTATGATGTCTCTAATCAATAGTGTGTGAATTCGGCCAAGTAGAGAAAAAAGGGGAACGTTTTTGTATTCGATAGTATACTAATATCCTTTACATCAAAAAGGTTTTGTGTACAACATCGAATCAAGGTTCATGCGAGTTACAATCAAACTGATTGATAATTCACAAATGACTGAACGTTCTTGGATTTTTCTCTTGGAGAATATTTGTAACTAACAAAGAAAAGATATTTGCTTTGTCTTCATCCTCAGAAATACAATTTAAAGAAAGGGAGCCCACATTCTTAGGTGATTCACGTTTGTGATTGGATTGGAAGATCTTGCGGAATCAATTCGGCGCTTGTTCAATCGTCACGCGAAAAAGGTACGATACTTTTATATACATCAATTAATCTAGGGTTAAGGTTCTCATTGCATAAGAGGGAATTTTTTTATACGCAAACCCTAATCTTTTTTTTTTCTCACGCTTTCGTTGCGTTTCTTAACCGTTTTTGCCTACAATTGATATCAGAGCATGGTTGTACCCTTGATTAATTGATGTATGTGTTCGTGAATCTTTTTCTTTTATTCTATATATGCATGTTTTATAAAGAGATGGCACTCTAGGTATTCGCATATATATTTACATTGGAATGTATGGATATATATATATATGTTTTATATGTTGATTGTTATTGCTCAATTTTGGTCCTAGAATTTCAATGCAATTTTGTTTTGGGATTGTAACAAGAAGAGTGGTCTATTATCGCCATAATTTCCTTCTTGGTAGTTGCTAAGTTTTTTTTTATTTTGTTGTTCTAATAAAAAAAAACTGCAGTATTTTGTTATGTAAATTCTTCTGTAATACATACAAGTTTCGAAGACTCGAAGGTTTGAAGAATTAGGAGTAACCTGAACAAGTTTGGGACCGTACGAGCCGTAACAACGAAAGTGCTGCGAAGAACTTGCAACCACGTTCGTTGTGGCATGGACTGCACACGGCAGCCCTTGTGGTATCCATGGGCTGCGCATGGCAGCCCTTTATGGGCTTGTGACATGCGCACGCCCATTGTTAAGGGCAATGGGTGCGCACGCCCATGGGAGGTAGCCAAGGGAGTCCGAACGATGAAGGTCATGTGAAGACTTGTTCACCAAGAAAGAAGTTCTTGTATTCCAAGATATATGTAATTTACTTGTTTTTCTAGGATGGACCAAAATTGTAGCTATTTATATTTTTGTAAATATTGCAATGTTTGTCATTGTTTGATAACATATCATATAGAATAGGAGTGCCACTCATATATCTCTTTTGGTATGAACATGCATTGAATGGTTTAAGTATCTAAATTGGCATCTAGATAACTTGGTAAATAATTCTTTGGAATTCGATCACACGCCTTAAACAATTGAGTGGGAGAAGGTGTTTTGGAACACCTATGGCCTCCAAGTTTAGTTGAGCTTTATGTTCGTGAATAACCTCCCAAGAGGTATTCATGAATGGAATTTAGCAAGATACTTCCTTACAAGGATAGACTAGACAATTAGCCCAAACGATATCTACTCCCAAAGGAGGGATATTCTTGAGGGATTCTATTGAAGGTCGATAACTTGGTAACACACTCAATGTGAGTTTATTAATATCCTCCCAAGAGTTCTTATTAATAAAATCACAAGGCTAAAAATAAAACGTCGGTTGTTATGTTAACAATTAGGTGGGACCTAGTCCAACTAGTAAATGGTGCGTACTCCCAAATGAGGCGTGACATTTATGGGTGTTGGATCACCGTTGAATTTTTACGATTGAATTATTTTATTTAATTCAAGATAAATATTCAAAAGTGCTATATCATAATTGTTTACTTATATAATTTTTGTTATTAAAAAGAAATCATGACCCCATCCCTAATCAATATCCTAAAAGATAATACTTTAACTGGTGATAATTATGTCACATGGAAAAGGAATATTGGTTGTTGTTGCAAGCTGAAAAGTATAAGTTCATTCTGTATATTCCTTAACCACCAAACTAATGAATCTACTCAGGAGCAAAGAGATGAGTATCAGTAGTGGAAGTCTTTAGAAGAGATGGCTAAATGTACGTTACATTATGGCCATCATCTCCAACGTGTTGCAATAGCAACATGAAGGAATTGAGACTGTTTCCAATATTATGATGTCTCTAGACAAGGATTCATATGGTTGGTAAAGTTGCTACTGTTAACCCGTTAGAAGGTCAAGAGATAACAGAAGAAAAAGCAACTTGAGCCTTCTTAGAAAGAGACCAAGAAAGTAACCAAGATCAAAGGAAAGTGTTTCTTTTGTGGTGAAAAGGGTCAAAGGAATAGACTGGATAAGAATGAATTCAACTTGCATTTAAGCAATGGAGCGTTGGTGTCTACTAGTGTAGTGGGAGATATTAGAATCAATTTTGATTCTTATAGACATTTAGTATTAAAAAACGTTTATTATGTACCAATATTCAAGAGGAATTTAATTTTGGTCTCTTGTCTAAATAAATTTGGAAATTCGGTTACTTTAAATAAAGGTTTTATTTTTAGTAAGAATAACAAATTTGTTTGCCAAGGTACATTGGAAAACAGTTTATTTTTTTTGCATGGAAATATCTCTCACTTGTTAGACACGGAATCAACGGAACCCAATCATAAAAGAGTAAAATTATCAAAAGATGAAACCTGCCTATGGCATTTACGCTTAGGTCATATCAACCTTAATAGGATTAAAAGATTGGTATGTGACGGACCTCTAAGTGACTTAAAGGTTGATGATCTACCAACTTGTGAATCTTGTTTGGAAGGTAAAATGACCAAAAGGTCGTTTACGACCAAAGGCGCAAGAGCCATCGAATGTTTAGGATTGATACACACTGATGTGTGTGGACCTATGAGCATTCAAGCTAGAGGTGGATATGAGTACTTCATCACTTTCACGGATGATCACTCAAGATTTGGCTATGTGTATATCATGAGACATAAGTCGGATGCTTTTGATATGTTCAAAGCATTTAAAGTTGAAGTAGAAAATCAGCTTGAGAAATGCATAAAAATCTTGAGGTACGATCGTGGTGGAGAATATCTATCTGGTGAGTTTTAACAATATCTTATTGATAATAATTTCTCAGTTTTCTGCACCAGGCACACCTCAACAAAATGGGGTGGCAGAAAGGAGAAATATAACTCTTTTGGATGTGGTTAGGTCTATGTTGAGTTATTCAACACTCCTTAGTTCTTTTTGGGGATATGCTTTACAAACTGCCATGTATATTCTAAACGATGTACCATTTAAGTCGGTTCCTAAAACACCGCATGAGTTGTGGACTGGGCAAAAGCCTAGTTTACAACACTTAAGGATATTTGGATGTCCTGCGCAGGTGTTAAAAGGAAAGACAGATAAGATGGAGTCCCGTTCAGAAACATGCATATTTGTAGGGTATCCAAAAGGAATAAAAGGATATTATTTTTATAGTCCTTCAGATCTTAAAGTATTTGTTTCGGCAAATGCCAAATTTCTTGAAAAGGACTATATGAATAATTTTGTGCCTAAAAGTAGAATTGTCCTAAATGAGCTTTTAGGAGATACAATTCCACAAGAGGTTACGCAACCAAGCCCAATTGTAAGTTCCGTACCAACACAAGATCAACAATCTACCATACCTCGTCGTAGTGGGAGGGTTATTAGACAACCTGAGAGATACATCGGTCTAGAAGAATCTGTAGAGAATCTTCCAGACGACGATGATCCCTATACGTACAAGGAAGCAATGGAAGATGTTGATAGTCGCCATTGGCAAAAGGCAATGCAATCTGAAATTGAATCTATGTTCAAAAACAAAGTTTGTTCTCTTGTAGACTTGCCTAAAGGGATAAAACCTATCGGGTGCAAGTGGATATACAAGAGGAAAAGAGTAATGGATGGAAAGGTGGAAACCTATAAAGCTAGATTGGTAGCTAAAGGTTATACACAGAAGGAAGGTATCGATTATGAAGAAACCTTCTCTCCTTTGGCCATGCTTAAATCCATTAGGATACTCTTATCTATTGCGGCATCTCTAGACCGAGAGATTTGGCAAATGGGCATCAAGACAGCTTTCCTTGATGGAAGTCTTGACGAAAGCATCTATATGATGCAGCCAGTAGGATTCATTGAAAAAGGCTAGGAGGAAAGGGTATGCAAGTTGCAAAGATCCATATATGGATTGAAGCAAGCATCCAGATCCTGGAACATAAGGTTCGATCAAGCTGTTAAAGGTTTTGGATTTATTAAAAACCTTGATGAACCTTGTGTATACAAAAAGATTAAAGGCGACAAGTTGGTTTTCCTAGTTCTTTACGTTGATGATATACTACTTATCGAAAAAGATGTAGGTGTATTGACATCAATAAAAGAATTGTTAGCAAAACAATTTGATATGAAGGACTTAGAAGAAGCAAGTTATATTCTTGGTATCCAAGTCATAATGGATAGAAATAATAGAACGATTGCATTATCCCAAGCTTCATACATAGATAAAATCTTGTCTAGGTTTTCCATGCAAAATTCCAAGAAAGGTATGTTACCTTTCAGGCATGGAATCAAACTTTCTAAGGAAAAAGTTCCTAAGAATGAGCATGAAGAGCAATTCATGAGTAAGGTTCCATATGCACCGGCAGTTGGAAGTCTCATGTATGCAATGCTCTATACTAGACCAGATATTTGATTTGCTGTAGGCATAGTTAGCAGGTTTCAATCGAAACCTGGTCCTGATCACTGGACGGCAGTCAAGCATATGTTCAAGTATCTAAGAAGAACGAGAGATTATATGCTTGTATACTCTTGAGGGGATTTAATTCCCATTGGGTATACAGATTCTGATTTTCAGTCAGATTCTGACTCCAAAAGATCGACATCAGGATCTGTGTTTACCATTGGAGGAGGGTCAGTCATATGGAGGAGTATCAAGAAATCTTGTATTGCTGATTCCATTCCACCATGGAAGGCGAGATATGTTGCCGCATGCGAGGCTGCTAAAGAGGCTGTCTGGCTCCGTAAAATCTTGATTGACTTTGAAGTGGTTCCTGATGCGAATAAGCAGATCACTATTTATCGTGACAATAGTGGAGCAGTGGCTAATTCGAGAGAACCAAAAAGTCATAAGAGAGGGAAACACATTGAACAAAAGTATCACCTTCTAAGAGAAATTGTGCATAGGGGTGACGTGACGATTACCAAGATCGCGTCAGTAGAAAATCTAGCGGATCCCTTTACAAAGGCTCTTCCTAAAAAGAGTTTTGATGGGCATCTAGAGAACATGGGGATGAGAGATATGACACATTTGCTATAGAGTAAGTGGGAGATTGTTAGGATTATGCTCGATAGCAAGAGTGTAATATTGTAATTTACTATCTTTTCATATGAATAAAGTGATTTCTAGTTTAACAAATCTTATAGCATTTATAGTTTAATTATTATAATTGTCAAAAGTAAATAATCATAAGGTCAAAAGACTATGAGAAAAGAAGAATTGTTCATACATCTAGATATGTATGAGGTAGACACAATTCTTTTGTTAGTCTTGCATAATATTCACAACTTAAGATAAAAGGTTGGGCGCCTTTATCTTGTTAAAGTTGTAGATTCTTTTGCTTGCATTTGAGTGGGATCAAATGTGTTATGATGAGTCTAAAATCATCAAAGTGTGGTGTCTTTGGGCAAAAGAATCTAGTGCACTGGGTGCATTGAATAGAATCAAAATGAAATACTTTATCTAGAACCGTCAATGGATAAAAGTTTTCATTTGAAGAAAATCGAAGAGTCTATCTTAATCCTGAGATAAATGATGGACTTATGGTTGCAAGTGTTATCATTTGAGCTATCAATGAGTATGATTATATAGCATAGTCTATCCTCGATAGTTTGGTGGTATTCATTTGTTAATCGATAGAGGACTACATTTATAGATATGGACATCGTGGCTCCATTAATTGAATGAGAGTAGAATACCATCATATGGATGTTTTGAGGTATTGGATATTAAATCTTAATGTTAAGTTTTCAATAGTGTCTATTGAAACATGGCTTCTGGACAAGTCAAAATATCCAAGTTCAAAATGTGGTCATATGAGTAAATATGGTAACTTGGAGAGCTATAGGCAGTCTATGAGTTCTTGGCGATTACTGGTATTCTTCAGGAGGATACATTTTCTCCAATAAGGTTGTCTAGGGTATGAATGAGTAACATAAACTTATTCTATCTTTATTTAAGAGTTCAATTTTAGTTCTTTAGTGGAATGAACTAAAATTAAATAGACTGGACCTAAGTGAATCATTTGTTGATTGTGATTGGGCTGTGTCTATTGGAGCTTAAATTTAGATAGCCCGCCAAGATCCCCAATCCACATGAACTTGCATGGATCACTTGATATATTCTACCGGACCAATTTAGGGGTCCATCTAGAATTGTAATAAGGCATGTGAACTTGTTTCCTTTTTGTAAGAATAGGTCTAGTTCACATGTGGACTTTTTTATTAAGGTCCAATGGATTTAATAAAATAAGAAAAACAATATATGGCCTTAATACATGTATGGGCGGCAATGGCTATGGATAATAGCTTTAATATATTATTTTATTTTATTATTTAATTAAATGGAAATTAATTAATTGTTTGATTAATTAATTATTTAATTAAAAGTCAAAATCTTTTCCTATTAGGAGATGGTCTTAAAACTATACTATTGTTGGTAGTATAGTTAATGTTAAAGACTATATTTGATAAGTAGATAAATAAAAGTAGTTATTTATCTAATCAAATTAGGAAGTCTTTAATATGGTTACAAACACACTATTGAGTAGGATTAGGAGTCTTGGTGTAGGAAAGAATTGTTTTTGGAAAAGGATTCTTGGTCACCAAGTAAAACTACTTAGTGGTAGAATTCTTATTTGAAAAGGATTCATAACCACCAAGTTAATCTACTTAAGGATAGGATTCTTGTTTATCAAGTAATCCTTCTTAGGAAAGATTGAACTCTCCTAACCTATATAAAAGACCAAAATTTCGTCCAACACAATATAGTTATAGTAGTAGTTAGTTTTCTTTTTAGATAAGGATTCTAACTATCAAATAAATCCACCTAAGGAAAGGATTCTTGCCAACCAAGTGAATCTTCTTAGGAAAGGATTTATGAACCTATATTTATGTGTGAATAATTTCGGTCATGACTAAGGCAATTAGAGGTAATTTCGGCCAAGCTTTATTTCAGAAAGAAAAAGTTTCGGCTATCATAGGAATTTTGAGGGGGAAAAATCTGTTTTTACTCTAGACAAAATTCGATCATCTCTAATCAATAGTGTGTGAATTCGGCCAAGTAGAGAAAAAAGGGGAACGTTTTTGTATTCGATAGCATACTAATATCCTTTACATCAAAAGGGTTTTGTGTACAACATCAAATCAAGGTTCACGCGAGTTACAATCAAATTGATTGATAATGCACAAGTGACCGAACGTTCTTGGATTTTTCTCTTGGAGAATATTTGTAACTAACAAAGATAAGATGTTTGCTTTGTCTCCATCCTCAGGAATACAATTTAAAGAAGAGGAGCCCATACTCCTAGGTGATTCACGTTCGTGATTGGATTGGAAGATCTTGCGGAATCAATTCGGCGCTTGTTCAATCGTCACGCAAAAAAGGTACAATACTTTTATATACATCGATTAATTTAGGGTTAAGGTTCTCGTTGCAAAAAAGGGAATTTTTTTTATACGCAAACCCTAATATTTTTTTTTCTCAAGCTTCCGTTGCGTTTCTAAACCGTTTTTCCCTACAGTTAGGTTTTAGTTTGTGTTGGCATTAATTCCATATCGAAATGATGCTTACATGTAATGATTTAGTTGTTTATATTCAGGATGATTCAGCCTTCAATGAAGGATGAACAACAAGTCAAAGCAAGTTCTAAGTATTCAAAGAGAAAGGATGCAATTTGGTTCTAAAAAGGTATACTAAGACCTTATCTTTCTCTTAAAAAGCTTAGGCACACACACACAATTCATACATTTGTGTCCCTGTATCGGTGTGCACCTTTGTAGGCACACACATACAATTCATTCATATGTGTCCCTATATCGTTGTGCACCATGTATAACATATTCACACATTTTAAGATGAATGTTCATGCATTGGTAAGGAAATAACATGTTTTGGAAAATGCATGATTGGAAACTATCTCTATGTAGTTTGCATTCTAGTGTGAATTTTGTTTGTGTGTGTATATGTTTGTATAACATGGAAATTGAACTTGAATTTAGTCCTAAATCATTCTTGATTGAGTTCCGATCAATTCGGTTACTCATACTATTGATTTCAAGTTCTAAGTCAAAATATACTACATTTTCAACTCATGTTACATACATTGTCTTCGTATTAGTATATCGAGTCGAATTATTATTTTCTAGGTTAAGTATCTTATATGTCCATATCCATGTGAGGGTTACTGTTCATAATCGGTAAATGGATTTGAATTCTGAGTTTGGAGACTGGAGAACGGTCGAAGAACATGAGGGAAGCGCAAGGGAACTGCACCACGGCCGTAGGCCATGAAGTGGTGCAAGCCCGAGATGGCGAGTGGCCATCTCAGCTGCAACACCTTGCTGCCCTGAGATGCCCACGTGCCTTCTAGGGGAAGCAATAACAAAGTAGGGCAAAATTGTCTTTTGGCTTCTTTCTTTCCCTCTCCTTTATATTCTCTTTCCCTCTCAAATTTCATTCTAAGAAGAAATTCAATCTTGTGTGCATAAATTTTCTCTCTACATTTTCTCACATTCCAAAAACCATAACTTCTTCATTTGAACTTCAATTTGAGTGATTCAAAGTTGAGAGTGTTTTTCTATTCATCCTCCATCTTTTCTCTCAAGGTTTGAGTGAGTTTTGTTGCTGTTTTTGGAGTCTAAACACACAAAAACGGGACTGCACCTAAATCAACTAAGGTATTGATTTTCTCTCAAAGTTTTCTTTTAAAACTTGGTCAATTGCCTTGGGTTTTCTTCTTCAACTTATATATATATATGTATTGTAAGTGTTTTGATTTCCGTTTTGAACTCTTTTAAGGCTAGGTTGAGTTTCAATTGAAATATTACATGTTGAGTTAGGTTTTGATTTTGCCTCTGTTTTCACATGTTTGGAATTGTATTATGCTAGCTTTGATTCTAGGACTATTTTGAAGATCTTTGATTGATTGTTTTTGCAAAGAATAGTTCCTCACATGTATTAGGCTCTCTTGGCCAAATTCTCATATTGATACATGTGCTTATGTTCATTTGAGCTATTCATGTGTTTTGTTGAATCTATGAATAGGAATATGCTCCAGAACTTTTGTTTTAATCGAAATGACTTTGTCATATGATTTTAGCATGTTTGTGGTTTATGTGATTTAAACTTGATCTTGTGATTAATTGAACGTATCTTGTGATTCAAGTTTAGATCTATGCATGTATCAAGGTTGTGAATAACGTTGAACATATCTTATATGATCTAGATGATTTAAACATGCATGATTGACTAGACTACATTTTATTTGTGCATTCATGCTCATGTCTAGTATTTTCCATAGGATGTGTTGATCATAGCATTCTATGTTGCGTGCTTGTTTGCGTTTTGCATTCATGATCACCTAGATACCTTGTGAGAAGGAAGTCTTGACAATTTGTGTGAGACCTATGTTGTTGAACAAGAAGTCTTTGCAAGAGGTGTGAGACCTTGGATTGTGAAGCAAGTAAGTCTTGGCTAGAGTCGGGAGGACTCGGATAGTCACGCAAGAAGTCTTGCCTAGGGTCGTGAGGATCTGGACAGGTGATCGAGGAAGTCTTGACTAGAGTTGGGAGGACTCGGATAGTTGAGCAAGAAGTCTTGCCTTGGGTCGTGAGGATCCGATAAGGTGATTGAGGAAGTCTTGACAAGAGGTGTGAGGCCTAGGATTGTTGAGCATGAGGGCGACAACTTCATGAGTAGGATATGAGGGTAGTTTCTAGGTGAAGGGGTCACTTAAGAGAATATACTTGTGTTATCTACTAGTTGATTTTGTTTGCCGGTGGTTGCTAACCCGTGGATGTTTCCTTTTCGATGGTTTACCACGTTATATATTATGTCAACTTCTCTCTATCCCTATCTCTCTAGTATTTGTATTTGTTATTTGAATACTATGGATAGAACTCTTTATGTAAGTTGACTTCCTTGCTATAATATAGATTGTGTATATGTTATACTTACTTGTTTGTATCACACTTTACTTGTTTTATATATTGATTAAGTGTCTCTAATTAATATATATATTGTGATGCAAGCAATCTAGAGGGACAAACTCTTGTTTGTTTCTAAGAGAGTCGAAAAAGTTATCTAACTTATTTACCCCCTCTAGGTTAGCCTTGATCATTTAACCATGTTTGTATTTTCAATTGGTATTAGAGCAGAACACTAGATTGCACTTAGTGAGAGTCCAGGTCGTGAGGACTCGGATAGTCACGCAAGAAGTCTTGCCTAGGGTCGTGAGGATCTGGACAGGTGATCGAGGAAGTCTTGACTAGAGTTGGGAGGACTCGGATAGTTGAGCAAGAAGTCTTGCCTTGGGTCGTGAGGATCCGATAAGGTGATTGAGGAAGTCTTGACAAGAGGTGTGAGGCCTAGGATTGTTGAGCATGAGGGCGACAACTTCATGAGTAGGATATGAGGGTAGTTTCTAGGTGAAGGGGTCACTTGAGAGATTATACTTGTTTATCTACTAGTTGATTTTGTTTGCCGGTGGTTGCTACCCGTGGATGTTTCCTTTTCGATGGTTTACCACGTTATATATTATGTCAACTTCTCTCTATCCCTATCTCTCTAGTATTTGTATTTGTTATTTGAATACTATGGATAGAACTCTTTATGTAAGTTGACTTCCTTTCTATAATATAGATTGTGTATATGTTATACTTACTTGTTTGTATCACACTTTACTTGTTTTATATATTGATTAAGTGTCTCTAATTAATATATATATTGTGATGCAAGCAATCTAGAGGGACAAACTCTTGTTTGTTTCTAAGAGAGTCGAAAAAGTTATCTAACTTATTTACCCCCTCTAGGTTAGCCTTGAGCATTTAACCGTGTTTGTATTTTCAATTGGTATCAGAGCAGGACACTAGATTGCACTTAGTGAGAGTCCAGGTGATACATTCACGGTTTTTGAAAGGCGTTTGAAGTCATGGGTTTACAAGATGATGTAATGGCTAAAGGATCCTCAAATACTAGGCCACTATTACTTCAAGGCACTTACTATGGGTATTGGAAGTTGAGGATGAAAGACTACATCCACTCTATTGATGAAAGGGCTTGGATGGTAGTGGAAGAAGGTTAAAGTCCTCCTACCAAGGTTTAAGAGGATGGAACCATGATACTTAAGCCAAGGAGTGAATGGACAACGAATGAGTTTGAGGTTGCTAAATGGCACCATCGTGTTATGAATGCCATATTTGGAGGAATTAATGGGCATCAATTCTCCTACATTCAAAATCTTGAATCCGTAAAGGAAGCTTGGGATACTCTCCAAGTTGCTAATGAAGAAACCTTAACAGTGAATAAATCGAGGCTTCAAATGTTAGCATCACAATTTGATGGTTTAAGTATAGGTGAAGAAGAAGAGTTCGAAGACTTCCAATTCCGGCTTCTTAACATAGCTAACCAATGTCAAGCATTTGGAGTACCTATCTTAAAAGAGCATTTAAATTGGAAAATCCTTAGGTCTCTCCCTAAGAGATTCAAATCAAAGGTGACGGCCATTAAGGAAAGCAAGGATATGGATAGCATGAACATTGATGAATTGCTTAGGTTTCTCCAAACTTAAGAGATGTGCTTGAAGCAAAAGATTAAGAGTAAGGGAATCGCTCTCAATGCTATAAAAAAGAAGAGTGATGATGAAAATGAAGAGATGGCTATTTTGGTTAGAGGTTTAAGAAGTTTCTAAAGAAGAATGCCAAGCCTAGAGGCAAGTTTTCTAAGGAAAATGGGAGTTAAGAGAACATCATCTCCAAGGAATGAGAAGAATAGTCAAGCCATGAACAAGAAAGAGGTTCAATGCTATAATTGTCATGGTTTCGGTCACTTTGCTAGTGAGTGCACCAAGAAGCCACCTAAGAAAGACAAGAAAGGCAAAGTTTTGGTAGCTACTTGGAGTGATGATAACTCTAGTGACAATGAGAGCTCTAGCAGTGAGTCTTCAAGTGATGAAGAGTTGGTGAGCAACTTTGTAGCTCTAACCACTTCTCATTCTCCACTAGATGTTGATGGTACAATATCATTGAACAAGAACTTTAATGCAAATCATCATGGAAGCTCTAGTTCCATTCCTACTAATATTGACTTGTTGGAAAAGATAGAAAAGCTTGAAGAAACTAGAGATAATGCTCTAAGAGAGGTAGTTGAGAAGGATGATTTGTTCAAGAAAAAACTAGATGAGTTTGTGGTTGTTACTCGTAGACTTCTTGGTGAGAAATGTGATATTATGAAGAAGTTAAGAGAACTTGAAAAGATAAACCTTGAGAAGGATAATGTGATATCTTCTTTGAATAAGAGAGAACAAGAATTGATTGAAGAGATAGACACGGCTAATGAGGCCATCAAGGACTTAGTGAATAATTCGGTAAGTGTGTCTAGTGTTAGGAATCTTGTTAACTCTCATAGTGGTAAAGACGACTTGGTAGTTGAAGAGGAGCTCTTAGAAGCATCACTTCCTACACACTTTGATGAAGTCGTGATTGATAAGAAACCACACAAGAAGAGAAGGTCAAAAGCCAAGAAAAAGTTGCCGAACAAGGTATCTTTGCAAACAACTAGTGAAGCTAGTTCTACTCCAAAAGGTACAATCTCATCTTTTATTCCAATTTACCATTATTACAACACAATAGGTCACATTAAGCCTAGGTTTTATAAATATATAGAAAAATGCAAATTAGGAAATGAATCTAGAGATAAGGAGATTAAACTTCAACTTGAACATGCTAAGGTCTTGAAAGTTGAGAAACATGATAATATTGCTAAACATGAGAAGAAGTTGTGGAGTAGAAAGAATACTAATCTTGTTCAACTTGACAAAGCATGTGTTGATAATGTTAAGGAAGAGTGTGTTAATGATATTCTTGTTAATTAAGTCATTGAAGGACTTTACTCTAGATTTAACATTGTTGTCAAGGATGAAATTGGAAATGTTTGTGTAGGTACACCCAAGAACAACTGGTTCAAAGGTGAGTGCTCTTATCACTAATATAAGAAGCACATGTGAGATAGCTTTGAGGCTATATATCAATTGTGTTGAGTATTCTTGCTTGCTAGCTTTGAATACTACATGTATTGATATGAACTTGGTTATCTCACATCATGGTTGTTATGTTGGTCAAAATTTATTGATTAACTTTAGAGAAGTTCTTTTGATATATGTGTTGATTGAGTTGAGATATTATGCTTTTTATACTCATGTTGTGAAACATTGTCAACTTGGTGTCATGAGGACATTCAAGGCAAGAGTGCTCATAAAAAGGGTGGAAGTATGATATTTGGTGAATATAATGTGCAAAAATGTATCTCTATACTCTAATGCATGTTCTCTTAGATATTCATATTTTGACTCAATTTTTGATATACATCTCATGGCATGTCATATTAGAGAATTATATATAGCTTACATATGGTTCTCATTGCCATTTGCTATTTTAGGATCTAATAGTGATATTGTTCACATTGATCTTAACTTTGATGATTGTTTGTGTATGGTATATTGAGTGGCATTTCTTTTGAAAAATATGAGCTTCATATTCTTTGAAAGCTACTCATTAGAGAAGTAATGATCTTGAATAAGTCTCTACTTATTGCTCTTAGATCATGTGCTTATGAGCCATAAAATCTTTGTTTTCTAAAAAATTGCACATTGCTTCTCTTATATGTTTTGCTAGTATGTTGAGTTTACTAGTATGTAAACATTGGATACACCTTGAAGTTTTTGTGCTTAAGTACATTTAAAATTACCTATGGTTAGTATCCATTTTGCTTTGACAGTTACATAGAACTCAACGAGCACCTTCATGAAAAGTGCTACACACAATGGTTGTGAAAGCTACCCAATGTTGGAAAGAGCTACACCATTGTGATGAGTGAAAGCCGTCATGAAGTGAATTTATTGTTTTTTGTTAAAAAAAAAAATCGAAGAAGTGTGGAAATGAAATCATAAAAAAAATAATTCTTTGATTCAAAGCCTAAAAAGAAAAGGAGAATGGCTTAAAAAGGAGTATAGTTGAAAATCAAATGTGCTCGGGTTGAAAAACATAAATGGGATGATGAGCCACATGCACACAAATGCTCATATGTTGAAATCTATTCTCTTAAAATCAAAAATTCCTGATGATAATCGGTTTGACTTTTTATGGAAAAGGCTTAAGATGAATAGTTATTGGAAATTGTTTGCATGTTGATTATCAATTACTTCTTGATATATATTTGAAGCATATCTCTCACACACACACACATTGTTTATAAATATGATGATATTTTAGCAATTGTTGAAGAATTATGAGAGAACTTGAAAAATCTTTGTGTATCTCTCTTAGCATATGAAGCTTATTTTGTTGATATTTCTTCAAATTGCTTGAATGTGTGATTGTCTGAACATCTTTGTGAACTTTATGTTATCATTGATTTTAGTTATAGCATTTATCAAGGGGAAGCATTGTATGCTAGACATTGTTCTCTTTTATGATATGTTCACATGCTTCATTTTGTTACATGTTGGCATATTTTGACTTAATGATACTTGTAAGATATTACTCACTATCTTTGTCTTGCATGATGATTCATTCTTAAGTCGTATGTCTTTGTTTTATATATATTTGTGACTAATATGCTTGTTTTATCTTTCACTCACTTTTGTTGTATGTATATAGCATCTTATATCACAAGAACAAATGGGAAGAACAAAGGTTACCGGAAGTGGAAATCAATCTAATCCCATTGTGAAAGCCAAGTCTACCTCTAAAGGATCCAAAGCTTCAGGGTCAAAAAATTTAGGGATCTTTAGAACTAAGAAAATATTTCAAGAAAGAGGCATTGACTTAGGTTAGTGTAAAGATTCTTATGTTCTTAAGTGCATTAAGGATAGAAATTGAGAATCTTGGGTGAGCATGTTAGGAATTGTGAATGATACTCTTGTTAGAGAGTTTTATCTTGAATATAGAGAAAGTGCCAACTTTTTGGATGCTTTGATGGAGATTAGGGGTGTTGTGTTTATAGTTAACCCGAAAAACATTAACAAGTGTCTTGGGATATCTAATGATATAGATTCAAACTTTCTAGATGTAGATGTCATTGAGAATCTCAATATCATGGATAGAACTCTTTGTGACAATGCTTCTTTTGAGTGGAAAGGTAGAGCCTATATTAGTCAACATGAGTTAACTAAGGCTAGTGCATTTTGGCATCTATTCATTTGCACTAACATTATTGGATCTTCGAATTCAACAGAGTTGAATAAAGACAAGATCAAAATAGTGTATGCCTTGGTGACTAATCAACCTATAAACCTTAAGGATGTACTTTTGTTTTATATTAATAGTGCGCCTTTCTCTACTAGAGGAGATAAAAAGCTTGCATTACCGGGGTTTATAACTTCTTTGTGTTTAGCTCGTGGTGTTAAGAGTAGAGGAGATGATGTGTTGGTACAACCTTTGGAAAAGTATAGTGATAAATGTGTGTCATACATGTCATGTAAGGATAAGGGTAGGACATGTGATACTTTTGAACTATTTAGTAGTTCTCAAGTTGATTGTCAAGAGACTAGCGCAAACATTCTTCCGGATTGGGCTTCACATTTAAAGAAGAAGGTTGATGAGCTCAGTGATATAGTTGATAAACAAGATGCTAGAATAAAAGAGTTGGAGAAGTGTATTGACTCAAGTTCAAGACCACCTGTCAAGCATTTTGTTAGATTAACTACACGCACATCTTTCTTTGGTGGACCAAGTAACTAGCATTTGAGTCTTATGGTATGTTTCTTACTTTTTGGCATCATTTCATGTCAAAAAGGGGGAGAAAGAGTTGATAGTTACTTAGTTTCTTTGTATGTTGTTTTTGTGAACTTTTGAACTTTCAATGACATGTAATAATTAGTTTTAAGATTTGGTTAAGAATTCTTGTATTTTGGAATATATTGAGGGGGAGATACATGTATTTGTGGACTTAATTGTATATTCTTATCCATATTATATGTTGCCATTTGTTGTTTTTCTCTTTTATATGCATTGTACTTTGAGATGATTTGTAGGTTGCTTCTAGAGAAGATCAAGATGAAGTTCAAGAGTTGGTGAAGATTAGTTATAAGAATATTACTCATTGTAATGTGAGGTAGTGATTTTGTGACCTATCTTCATTTTTATATTTGTAGTAAATGTATAGGTGTTTTGACATGGAATTTGCCAAAGGGGGAGATTGTTAGGTTTTAGTTTGTGTTGGCATTAAATCCATATCAAAATGATGTTTACTTGTAATGATTTAGTTGTTTAGATTCATGATGATTCAAGCTTCAAATAAGGATAAACAACAAGTCAAAGCAAGTTCTAAGTATTCAAAGAGAAAGGATGCAATTTGGCTCTACAAAGGTATACTAAGACCTTATCTTTCGATTATAGTGCTTAGGCGCACACACACAATTCATACATTTGTATCCCTGCATCGTTGTGCACCATTATAGGCATACACATATAATTCATTCATATGTGTCCCTGTATCGTTGTGCACCATGTATAACACATTCACACACTTGAAGATGAATGCTCATGCATTGGTATGGAAATAACATGTTTTGGAAAATGCATGATTGGAAACTATCTCTATGTAGTTTGCATTCTAGTGTGAATTGTGTTTGTGTGTGTATAATTTTTGTATAACATGGATATTGAACTTGAATTTATTCCTAAATCATTCTTGATTCCAGTCATTTCGGTTACTCATACTATTGATTTCAAGTTCTAAGTCAAAAGATACTACACTTTCAACTCATGTTACATACATTGTCTTCGTATTCATATATCGAGTCCAATTATTATTTTCTGGGTTGAGTATCTTATATTTCCATGTCCGTGTGAGAGTTATGATTTGTAATCCGTAAACGGATTCAAATTCCGAGTTCGGAGGCCGGAGAATGGTGGAAGAACGCGAGGGAATTGCACCACGGCCGTAGGCCATGAAGTGGTGCAAGCCCGAGATGACGCGTGGCCATCTCGGCTGCAACACCTTGCTGCCCCGAGATTCCCATGCGCCATCTCGGGGAAGCAATAACAAATAAGGGCAAAATTGTCTTTTGGCTTATTTCTTTCCCTCTTCTTTATATTCTCTTTCCCTCTCACATTTCATTATAAGAAGAAATTCAAACTTGTGTGTAGAAATTTTCTCTCTACATTTTCTTACCTTCTGAACACCATAACTTCTTCATTTGAACTCTGATTTGAGTGATTTGAAGTTGAGAGTGTTTTTCTATTCATCCTCCATCTTTTCTCTGAAGGTTTGAGTGAGTTTTTTTTCTGTTTTTGGTGTCTAAACACATAAAAACGGGACTGCATCTAAATCAACTAAGGTATTGATTTTCTATCAAAGTTTTCTTTTAAAAGTCGGTCAATTGCCTTGGGTTTTCTTCTTCAACTTATATATTTGTATTGTGAGTGTTTTGATTAGGGGTGGGTGTGGTTCGGTTCGGTTCGGTTCAGTTCGGTTTTGGCTAAAATCAACTGAACCGAAAATATTTCGGTTTACCCAAAAGTGAACCGGTTTAAACCGAATAAGAAATGGTAACCGAACTGAACTGAACTGAACTGAACTGATTTGAATCGGTTCTGTTCGGTTCGATTCATTTCAGTTTTGGGCCTAATGGGCCTTTTTGACTTGATGGGCTAAATGAGTTTTTTTTAATAATTTTTTACCTTTAATGGACTGTTGTTACCTTGTTAGATTCTAATTATGGATAACAGTTTGATAAATTTTACTAGCCCAAGCCCAAATCAAACATAACTAATAATATTTAAGTTATACTTCATTTTAAAAAATCACAAATTAAATAAACATGAAATTACATACTACAAACATACCTCTATACAAGACATACATCACTTAACAAGTGACTTACAATTAAAATATCCAATTTAAAAACTTTAAATCATAAATTCAAACTCCAAATAAAAATTACAATCCAAATACAAACTCCAAATAAATAACAGTCTAAATACAAACTCCAAATAAATATTACAATCAAATTCCAAACTTAAAATCAAAATTATAAAATAAATCCAAATAAAGGCTGCTAGACTTTATAAATTAAAATAAATAATAAGCAAGACTGCTAGGCTTTCCTGCATGGCTGCATTCATAAATAAAATAATAATTAGTAATGTCAGTTAAATAAGTGAGTTGCATCCATGCTATCAAACAATTATATGCGTATACAAACAATTAAAGGCCTACCTTTATGGCTTCATTAATCATTCTTTTTTATTTTTATCCTTCATAGAAACATTTATCAGTCCACTTTCATACTCTACATTTAAGATTAAAACAAAAACAATAAACAATAAACTTTCATAGTAATATATAGCATTAATAAAATATAAACAAATTTGATAATTCAACCTAAATATTAAATGTTTACCGGTTTCAACATTGATATAATGTTCTAACAAATGAACCGATTTATCTTGATTTTGAGCATGCTCTTGAACCACACGCGGTTCAGCAATAGGGCAAGTTGCTTGCAACTAATTACCGGTCAAAATTAATTTTAGGAGTCAAAGAACTCTTAAATGGATCAAGAATGCGACCACCAGTGCTAAATGCAGACTCAGAAGCAAATATTGAAACCGGCATTGCAAACACATCTCTTGCAACCATTGATAATATAAGAAACTTCAGTAAAGAATTATTCCACCAAGCCAAAACATCAAACCTCTTATTCAATTTCTCAGCACGCTCCAACAAATACAAATCCACCTCACTTTTCCCTTTATTAATATCTTCTTCTTGTTGCTTCATTCCCCACAAACTATCCTCTTGATTAGCTGCCTTTAACCTGCTGATTTCTAAGTCATCATTAGGTCCACCACCAACTCCAAATGAGAACACATCATCGGTTTGCTTTGCACCCCCACCCGAACTACCATAAAATCTGTTATACCATTCATACAAGTCTAACAACACACCTTTCAACTTAGAAATCATGGATTCAGATTCTTCCACACCAAAAATTGAATCAAACCGAAAATTCACATAACCGAATTTGTACCTTGGGTCCAGAACAACTGCCAAGATTAACAAGTTATTGGTTTTTTCTAAACCCCCCCGATACTTGTTGAATTTTCGCCGCATACTCAAAGCAATTTTACTCACAAACGGATCTCCTTTCAGTGGTTAATGAATCTAGTTGATTACGAATTGTACCCAACTCTTAAAATAAATGTTGGATGTCACACGCAATAATGCACTAAAATCCAAGGTAATATCATAAAAAGTTGCTAAGAAATTGATAAATACCTTGGCATTATCCCAATCATCAAAATTCGGGGTCCAATCCGCTTATGGTCATTTTTATAATCTCTTAAATAGTTCACATATTGAATATCTTCCTCTCCCAATCGCTCAAATGCTTTTCTAAGCTTCACTGCACTTTTCAACATCAAGTAAGTTGAATTCCACCTAGTAGAAACATCTAGCACTACTAACCCCTTAGTCCCAATCTTCTCATGTGCAACAACTTTTTTAAATCGTTCTAGTCTACTAGTAAAAGATTTTAAAATTTTCACTGCATTATGAATTGCTACAATTGAGTCATGCAAATCTTTCAACCCATCACCGACTAATAGATTTAGGATGTGTGCACAACACCGTACATGCAAGTACTTGCCCCCTAAAACCGCTCCATCATCTTGCCAACTATTTAATTTCCTAATCACATAACCAATGGCAGCGGTGTTTGCAGTTGCATTATCCATGGTTATTATGAAAACTTTATCAATACCCCACTCAATCAAGACATTCTCAAAACACTTTCCAATTGAATCTCCTTTATGATCAACTACTTAACTAAAGCTCAGAATCCTTTTCTGTAGCTGCCAATCATTATCAATAAAATGAGCAATGACAACCATGTAGTTAATATTTTGTATTGATGTCCACGTGTCTGTAGTTAGACAAACCCTCACCTTACTCTGGTTAAAATACTTCTTCAACTTAATCTTCTCATCAATGTATAACTGATACAACTCTCTAACAATGGTTCTCCTAGATGGGAGATCAAATAGAGGACAAAGTTCAAAGAAAAACCTACGGAATCCTCGATTCACAACAAATCTAAATGGTAATTCATCAAGTATCAACATTTCTTCTAAGGCTCTATTACATTTCAGCTGATCAAATTTTGACATCCCTAAACTACTCTCAAAACTTCATAAAGTTAGTTGATTCACCAACACTTTTTGTGTTGGATCTTCAGGCCGATATTTTTTACACCGTTTAACAATATGTGTGTTCATATTTGTTATGCTACAACCCGAGTCAAATGCATAAGAATCACCACAATACTTGCATCTAGCTATTTTCTTCCCCTATTGACTGACATATTCTTCAAAATGTACCCAACATTGACTTTTTTTTCCATTTCCTACCACCTACCCGTATACCCTCTGAAATCTTTCCCTTTCCAATGAAGCTAGAATTCTCTAAGGTCTCAGGACCCGATTCACTACTCCCCTCCATTGAATCAACATGATCAATCTCCATATATCCACAAATTTATATACAAATAAAAACTAAAATAAGTAAAGTAATTAAAACCAATAGAATATTCTATTTACTAATTGTGAGATAATGTAATTAAGCATATATCAAATAGAATCCACTTTTAACAATTACCTATATCAAAGTATAATGTAATTAAACATATAACAAATAAAATCCACTTTTATCGATTACCATATCAAAGTATATCTCAATCTCTCACTGTGAAAACTGAAAATCTGCCCAAAACAAATAAATATTCCACTTTACTCAAATATTTCAAGCTACCACACATCACTACCACACATCAACAAGTTATCCACAACCCAATATATACCATAATCCATATCCACAGCCCACAACACATTTATATCAACAACTCAACAAGTTATCCACAAGGACCACAACCAATTTATACCATATCCACAACCTATATATTTTTGTTTTCAAAAAAATAATAAATAAAAGTATAACCAATTAACCAGCAACAACCAAGACATCAGAGAAATGTAATATCCAAATCGACAAGTCCACAACTAAAAAGCTTCAGCTGAAGCCAGAATAAATAAATAAAGAATAGATGGAGAAGACAACAACTAACCAAATAAGCAAATCCGTAACCAGACCGTCTGATTCAGGCGATTCAAACAAGTTAGATGAGCTGAATGGAGGAGCTGAGTCAACTGACGTTGAAGATTTAGCTAGAGATGAAGGAGACCAGATTGGTTGAGCAGAGACCACAACAGTCGACAGTGGTCATCGAATGTGAAAAAAAAAAGACAAAAACAAAATACTTGTTTGAAGAAGAAAAAAATTAACAAAATAAGAAAACAAGAAGAGATTGAGTCGAGTGAGTAGTGACAAACCTTCTTTGAGGTTTAAGTTGAGACGAGCAGAGAGTCAGCTGGTGAAGATGACCAAATCGGAGACGAAAAGCACTCAGACGGAGATGAGAAGCTGAGATGACTGGTAAAGATCGGCTCGATTACTACACGATCGACTGAAAGAGAGGTGAGAATCGGTGAGAGGTGAGCAGTGGTCGATTGAAAGAGAGGTGAGAAGCGGTCGACTGAAAAAGAGGTGAGCAACGGTCGACTGAAATAGAGCTGAGAATTGGTGAGAGGTGAGCAACGGTGAGAGGTGAACATCGGTCAACTGAAAGAGATGAAGAATGAAAGAAATGAAATTTGTTAGGTTTAGGGATTTAGTCATTTAGGGTTATTTTTTTAAACTTATATATATATATACGATTCAGCGGTTCAATCCGGATTTTGAGGAACCAAACTAGTTTGAACCAAATTTTTTTAGTTTTTTATTTTTTTATTTTTTTATTTTTTAAACCGATTTAAGTCGATGAACCGAACCGAACACCTATTTTTTGGTTCGGTTCGGTTCAGTTTCGAACCTAGTGCCCACCAATAGTTTTGATTTGAGTTTTGAACTATTTTAAAGCTAGATTGAGTTTTAATTGAAATCTTACATGTTGAGTTAGGTTTTGATTTTGCCTATGTTTTCACATGTTTGGGATTGTATTGTGCTAGCTTTGATTCTAGGACTATTTTGATGATCTTTGATTGATTGATTTTGTGAAAAATAGTTCCTTACATGTATTAGGCTCTCTTGGCCGAATTCTCACATTGATAATTGTGCTTATGTTCATTTGAGCTATTCATGTGTTTTGTTGAATCTATGAATATGAATATGCTCTAGAACTTTAGCCTTAATCTAAATGACTTTGTCATATGATTTTAGCATGTTTGTGGTTTATGTGATTTAAACTTGATCTTGTGATTAATTGAACATATCTTGTGATTCAAGTTTAGATCTATGCATGTATCTAGGTTGTGAATAATGTTGAACATATCTTACATGATCTAGATGATTTAAACATGCACGATTGACTAGACTACATTTTATTTGTGCATTCATGCTCATGTCTAGTATTTTCCATAGGATGTGTTGATCATAGCATTCTATGTTGCGTGCTTGTTTGCGTTTTACATTCATGATCACCTAGATGCCTTGTGAGAATGAAGTCTTGACAATAGGTGTGAGACCTATATTGTTGAGCAAGAATTCTTGGCCAGAGGAGTGAGACCTTGGATTGTCAGGCAAGGAAGTCTTGGCTATAGTCGGGAGGACTCGGATAATCGAACAAGAAGTCTTGCCTAGGGGTCGTGAGGATCTGGATAGGTGAGCGTGGAAGTCTTGACTAGAGTCGGGAGGACTCTGATAGTTGAGCAAGAAGTCTTGCCTTGGGTCGTGAGGATCCAGTAAGGTGAGTGAGGAAGTCTTGACAAGAGGTGTGAGGCCTCAGATTGTTGAGCATGAGGGTGACATCTTCATGAGTAGGATAGGAAGGTAGTTTCTAGGTGAAGAGGTCACTTGAGAGATTGTACGTGTCTTATCTACTAGTGGATTTTGTTTGCCGGTGGTTGCTAACCCGTGGATGTTTTCTTTTTGGAGGTTTACCATGTTATATCTTGTGTCAACTTCTCTCTATCCCTATCTCTCTAGTAGTATTTGTATTTGTTATTTGAATACTATGGATATAACTCTTTATATAAGTTGACTTCCTTTCTATATTATAGATTGTGTATTTGTTACACTTACTTATTTGTATCACACTTTACTTTTTTTATATGTTGATTAAGTGTCTCTAATTAATATATATATTGTGATACAAGCAATCTAGAGGGACAAACTTTTGTTTGTTTCTAAAGAAGTCGAAAAAGGTGTCTAACCTATTCAACCCCCTCTCTAGGTTAGCCTTGAGCATTTAACAATGTTTGTATTTTCACTGGTGAAAACGATTCGAGATGGGGCAACCCCTGTATTGAAACTAGAAGATGTAGGACCCAAAAATCACCATGAGGATGACCCTGTGGTGCCAGACATGGAGGAGCAGATAAGGGAATGGGCCAGTGGCCATCCAGTGGATAAGCTAGAAGAGATTCCTATTCGAATGGGCAATCCCTCGAATGTCATCAAAGTTGTCTTTTGGCTTCTTTCTTTCCCTTTCCTTTATATTCTCTTTCCCTCTCACATTTCATTCTAAGAAGAAATTCAAACTTGTGTGCAAAAATTTTCACTCTACATTTTCTCAACTTCCAGACACCATAACTTCTTCATTTAAACTCAGAATTGAGTGATTCAAAGTTAAGAGAGTTTTTCAATTCATCCTCCATCTTTTCTCTGAAGGTTTAAGTGAGTTTTATTGCTGTGTTTGGAGTCTAAACACACAAAAACGGGACTGCACCTAAATCAACTAAGGTGTTGATTTTTTCTCAAAGTTTTCTTTTAAAATTTGGTCAACTGCCTTGGGTTTTATTCTTTAACTTATATATGTGTATTGTGAGTGTATTGATTTGAGTTATAAACTCTTTTAAAGCTAGGTTGAGTTTCAATTGAAATCTTACATGTTGAGTTAGGTTTTGATTTTGCCTATGTTTTCTCATGTTTGAGATTGTATTGTGCTAGCTTTGATTCTAGGACTATTTGATGATCTTTGATTGATTGATTTTTTGAAAAATAGTTCCTAACATGTATTAGGATCTCTTGTCCAAATTCTCACATTAATACATGTGCTTATGTTCTTTTGAGCTATTCATGTGTTTTGTTGAATCTATGAATAGAAATATGCTCTAGAACTTTAGCTTAAATCTAATTGACTTTGTCATGTGATTTCAGCATGTTTTGGTTAATGTGATTTAAACTTGATCTTGTGATTAATTGAACATATCTTGTGATTCAAGTTTAGATCTATGCATGTATCTAGGTTGCGATTAATGTTGAACATATCTTAAAAGATCTAGATGATTTACACATGCATGATAGATTAGACTACATTTGATTTGTGCATTCATGCTCTTGTCTAGTATTTTCCATAGGATGTGTTGGTCATATCATTCTATGTTGCGTGCTTGTTTATGCTTTGCATTCATGATCACCTAGATGCCTTGTGAGAAGGGAATCTTGACAATAGGTGTGAGACCTAGGTTGTTGAGCAAGAAGTCTTGGCCAGAGGTGTGAGACCTTAGATTGTTAAGCAGGGAAGTCTTGGTTAGAGTCGAGAGGACTCGGACAGTCAGGAAAGAAGTCTTGCCTATTGTCGTGAGGATCCGGATAGGAGAGCGAGGAAGTCTTGACTAGAGTCGGGAGGACTCAGATAGTTAAGCAAGAAGTCTTGCCTTGGGTTTGTGTGGATCCGGTAAGATGAGCGAAGAAGTCTTGACAAGAGGTGTGAGGCCTCGGATTGTTGAGCATAAGAGCGACATCTTCATGAGTAGGATAAAGGGGTAGTTTCTAGGTGAAGGGGTCACTTGAGAGATTGTACTTGTCTTATCTACTAGTGGGTTTTGTTTGGTGGTAGTTGCTAACCCATGGATGTTCCTTCTTCAGAGGTTTACCACGTTATATCTTTTGTTAACTTCTCTTTATCCCTATCTCTCTAGTATTGGTATTTAATATTTGAATACTATGGATAGAACTCTTTATGTAAGTTGACTTCATTTCTATAATATAGATTGTGTATGTGTTACACTTACTTGTTTGTATCACACTTTACTTGTTTTATATATTGATTAAGTGTCTCTAATTAATATATATATTGTGATACAAGCAATCTAGTGGGACAAACTCATGTTTGTTTCTAAAGGAGTCAAAAAAAGGTGTCTAACCTATTCACCCCCCTTCAAGGTTAGCCTTGAGCATTTAACCGTGTTTGTATTTTCATCTTTGATTTGATCAATTGGAAGTCTTAGCTAGAGTCGGGAGGACTTGGATAGCTAAGCAAGTTGAAGTCTTGACAAAAGGTGTGAGACCTCCGATTGTTGAGCAAGGAAGTCTCAACTAGAGTCGGGAGGACTCAGATAGTTGAACAAGAAGTCTTGCCTAGGGTCGGGAGGATCCGGATAGGTGAGCAAGGAATCTTCCTAGAGATAGGAGGTCTTGAATTGGAAGTCGGCTTAGTAGATCACTAGGTTCAAAGGTTGTGTAAGAGTGATAGCTTGAAGAGCATGTGTTGATTGCTTGAGTGTGTAACTCTTATTTAAAATAGTGGATTTGCTTTTGTCGGTGGTTGTGGTATCAACCCGTGGATGTTTCCTCTTCGGAGGCTTACCACGTAAATATTGTGTGTCATTGTTTGTGATTTTCGTTAAGCATTGTTAAAATTGCATTGTCTTAAGAGAATAAAAAAAATTGGAGCATATACCTATTCACCCCCTAGGTATATTTACACTAAAAAGATAAAGGGAAATTTCAATTGGTATCAGATGTGGTATGTAGACGCACTTAGATAGATCTTCTTTGTAGTGTTTGTTATCTTCTTTTGTTTAATCATGATTAAAGAAATGTATTCTTTTGTGGCTTCTCTTGTCGAAGGTGAGTTTATTGACTTAGATGATCAAAAGATCAAATATCTTATTCAAGAAAATGAAAGGATCTCTAAGATCAATTAGTCTCTCACTAAGAAGTTAGAAAATCATGATTGTAGCTCAAAATGTGTTATTGATCTTGATGATAAAATTCTTAATCTTAAGAAAAACTTGATTGATAGCAATGATAGATTAAGTATTTTGAAGCATGAAATTGAGCAAAGTGATGAATCTCTTGAACGTGATAGGGGAATTGAAAATGTGCTTAAAGCAAAACTTAGTGAGCATGAGAATCAAGAGAAAGTGCTTAATGACAAACTTAATGAGGCTGAAGAGATGATTAACAAGATGTTATCTAGCTCTAATAAAGTGAAAGCTCTCATTAAGGTTGGAAAGTCTTCAAGCGACAAAAGAGGTTTAGGATATGTTAATGAAAAATCAACTCCTTCATCTGACAAATCGACTTTTGTCAAAGCTTGTAGCAATGTAATTATAGGTACACTCTCTAACGGTAAAGCCATGAATGCTACCGGAGGTGCCTCAACATTAACAATGAAGGTCAAGGAAAAGACTCAACAATGCCAAAGATAAGCTACATCATCATCAAATGCAAAAGGCAAGACATCTTGTGTTGCACACCAAAGAGGTAAAAATATGAGAAGGCAAAATGAGTTGGATGCTCAAGCAAATGGTAAAATTCTCAAATTCATACCTACTTGTCATTATTGCAACATGGTAGGACACATAAGACCTAGATGTTTTGAATACATTCGTAAATGTAGAATTGCCAATGATTTTCATGATATGTCTTTAAATGGTCTTAGGCAATCATCAATGTATGGATCTAGAATTAGACCTAAGAAGACCTTGGAAAAGCAAGTTGAGAATAAATGTGTTGATGATTTGTTTGTTAAATCTTGTGTTGTGATCGTTCTACTATGCACAAGAAAGTTGATAATGCTTTGTTTGATTTGTTTGAAAATGTGACTAATGAAGTCAATGTGCCTAAAAACAAGTCAAAGCATGTTAATAAAAGTAGGAATGAGAAACTTGTCAAGAAAGTTTGGGTTAAGAAAAATACAACACAATGTTTGGTTGCACAATATGCTTTAAGAGCTAATTCATCCTATTGTTGGTACCTAGATAGCGGTTACTCTAGGAATATGACTGGTAGCAAGGAATTCTTTAAGAATCTTGTTATGAATGATGGTGGATGGGTTACATTTGGTGATGGCACTAAAAAGCAAGTTCTAGGCAAGGGAACTATTTGTATCCTCGAATTGCCTAAACTTTGTGACACCTTGCATGTAGATGGTCTACAAACTAATCTAATAACCATCACTCACTTGTGTGAAATTTTTAAAGAAGTTAACTTTAATAAGGATGTGTGCACAATAATCGATAAAAAATGGTTAAATTGTTTTGAAAGTCAAAAGGTCTGCGGACAATTGCTATTGTCTAGAGGTTGATCCACTAACATGTAATATGGCACATGATCGCAACAAGCTTGAATTATGGCATGAAAGATTGGGCCACATGAATTATAAAGATTTAAAGAAGTTTGAGAAATATAACATTGTTAGAGATCTTCCTAGTCTTGGTAAAAAGCTTGATGGTGTTTGTGAACCATGTCAGTTAGGTAAACAAACCAAAGTGTCTAATAAAAAGAACACTTGTTTTGCTACCAAGAAGCCTTTAGAACTTGTGCATATGGACCTAATGGGACCAATTCAAACCGAAAGCATAAATGGTAAGAAATACATTTTTGAATGTGTCGATGATTTTTCTCAGTTTGCTTGGGTATATTTTCTTAGAGACAAGACCGAAACTTTTGTTTACTTTATGAAGTTTTGAAATCAAGTTCAAAATGAGAAAGGTCCTGGGATCAAGAAAATATGTCGTATTAGGAGTGATAATGGGAGTGGATTTGAAAATGCTAGATTTAGTGAGTTTTGTGATGATTATGGGATTTCACATGAGTTCTCGGCTCCTAGAACTCCTCAACAAAATTGTACTATTGAGAGGAAGAATCGTGTCTTGCAAGAGATGGCTAGGGTCATGATCAATAGCAAGAAAGTCCCTAGAAATTTTTGGGCCAAAGCGGTTAATACCGCATGCTATGTCACTAATAGAGTATTTAGAAGGCCCTGTACAAAACAAACCTCCTATGAGCTTTGGAAGGGCAAGAAGCCCAATGTGTGTTACTTCAACACTTATGGGAGTAAGTGTTTTATTTTGAATGATAGAGATCACTTAGGAAAGTTTGATGCTAAAAGTGATATTGGTCTCTTTCTTGGGTATGCTAATAATAGTCGTGCAAATAGAGTGTTCAATTTGAAAACTAAGACTATTATGGAGTCTATTAATATGAAAATAGATGATCTTAGCATGCTTGACTTGTGTGATAATAATGGTGTCAATGAACCTAAAGAACATTTGTTGAATGACACTAAAGCCCCTATTGATGTGACTAGTTGATGTGTTGTAAATTCATGTTTTATAAAAACAATAATCGTATTGCACGAATCGTGAAGATAAACACAGTGGCAAGTAAGGGTCGTTCCCACGAGGACTAGAGATTTACCGATTAAATCTAATTCTAATTAAAGCTATAACCAAAATATTGTTTGAAGATTGAATTAAAACTAAAAGTAAATGAAATTAAACTAAAGAAAGCATTTGAAAATTTTTGGTTAGTGATCAATGGAAAGAAAACCCTAGGTCATCAATGATCTCCAATTATGAACACTCAATGCATGGATTAATTTGTAAACAAAATTCAATCAATTCAAGGGTTCATTCTTTATCTTTAATATGACTATTACCGTATGATCGCGTGATGAGTCAAGTATTCCCAACCACTATTCACCCTTGGTCTATGGTGTGAGCAATGATCGGAAACCTATTAAGCATAAGAAATAAGAACCAAATTCTATACTTTGCTTGGTCTATGCTAAAGATAAAATTCATTCGTTCAAAAGAGCATCAACCAAGGTTAGGTTTGGTCTATACTCTAACCCTAATTCTCAAATAGTCTTAACCCTAAAATAATGCCAAATAATTATCCACCCTTGGTCTATGGTGTGAATAAATATTAAAACTAATGAGATTCAAGCAATTAAGAGTAATGAACAAATCAAGAATCGAGTCGATGAAATAATATTATTAATCTAAACATGAGCATTCACAAAAGGTTCACATTGATTCCCAAGTTATGGAATTAGTTACACATCATGAAAATAGAAGGGAACGAGAAAGAAAAGATAAAACCCATTGAGGCCTCAAACGGATTCTTCAATTCTTCAATTTTGAGATTTTCTAGTCTTCTAATCTTCGGATGCGCAATAGTGAATGAAAATTGTGAGGTAATGTATGGTGATAGAGGGGTGAAGGACGACTCTATCTCCAGAATAATTGATCAAAATGTATATATAGATTCTCTTTAAAAATAGGGTTCATAATTCCCAAGATACCAAGGAATACGCACGATCGCTCTCTAGACCGCGGCATGACAGCTTGCCCAGACCGTGGTGGATGAAGCAGAGTGCTCTCTGTAAAGTTCTGCGGTGGAGACCGCTCTGGAGGAATGACCTTGACAGCAGTACAGACCGCGATTATTGAAGATGACATGACTATGATTCTCCACTCTTTAGACCGCGGTGGAGGAATTGCTTGGGCAACGACCTTTGCAGCGGTACTTTACAAAATTGCCCATCTTTACTTCAAATCTTCCAAACAAAACATTAAAGTCCAATGTCCTGAAACATGCTCAATCACACAGATTAAATACCTAAAAATTCTCAAGAAAAAAGTAATTGATAGGCGGAATGGGGATTAAAAACATATACAAATGATGACCGATCACTAGTTGTAATGAAAGTGAGTCTAGTCATAATGATGATAATGGTAGTGTTGCTAGAGAAGAAAGTCAAGAGTTAGAAAATGGTTTGAATGATAACCAACAAGATGTTGAAAATTCTAATTCTAGACTTAGGAACATGCATTACCAACAAGACATCATAGGTGATCTGAATGAAGGGGTTAGAACTAAAAGGCAACTAGCTAACCAAATTTCATATGCTTGCTACACTTCTGAAATTGAGCCCAAAAATATTAATGAAACTATTATTGATGAATATTGGGTTAATACCATACAAGAAGAACTAAATCAATTTGAGAGGAATAAAGTATGGTCCTTAGTTCCTAGACCAAAAGATATCAATGTGATTTGTACAAAATGGATGTTTAGGAATTAGACCGATGAATATGGAAAGATAGTGTGAAATAAAGCAAGATTAGTGGCTCGAGGACACACTCAAGTTGATGGTGTAGACTTTGATGAGACTTTTGCACCTGTTGCACATGTTGAGTCCATTCGGCTTTTGTTGTCCATTTCATGTCTTAAAAAATTCAAATAGTTTCAAATTGATATCAAAAGTGCTTTTTGAAAATACAAACACGGTTATATGCTCAAGGCTAACCGAGAGGGGGGGGGGGGGGGTGAATAGGTTAGACACCTTTTTCGACTCCCTTAGAAACAAACAAAGTTTGTCCCTCTAGAATGCTTGTATCACAATATATATATATATATATATATATATATATATATCAATTAAAGACACTTAATCAATATATAAAACAAGTAAAGTGTGATACAAACAAGTAATGGTAACACATATACAATCTATATTACAGAAAGGAACTCAACTTACATAAAGAGTTCTATCCATAGTATTCAAATAACAAGTACAAATATAAGAGAGATAGGGATAGAGAAAAGTTGACACATGATATAACGTGGTAAACCTCCGAAGAGGAAACATCCACAGATTAGCAACCATCGGCAAACAAAATAAACTAGTAGAAAAGAAAAGTACAATTTCTCAAGTGACCCCTTCACCTAGAAACTACCCACCTATCCTACTCATGAAGATGTAGCCCTCATGCTCAACAATCCGAGGCCTCACACCTCTTGTCAAGACTTCCTCGCTCACCTTTCCGGATCCTCACCACCCTAGGCAAGACTTCTTGCTCAACTATCTGAGTCCTCCTGACTCTAGTCAAGACTTCCTTGCTTGACAATCCAAGGTCTCACACCTCTTGCCAAGACTTTCTTGCTCAACAACATAGGTCTCACACCTATTATCAAGACTTCCTTCTCACAAGACATCTAGGTGATCATGAATGTAAAATGCAAACAAGCACGCAACATAGAATGTTATGATCAACACATCCTATGGAAAATACTAGACATGAGCATGAATGCAAGAAACAAATGTAGTCTAGTCAATCTTGCATGTTTAATTCATCTAGATCATGTAAGATATGTTCAACATTAAGTACAACCTAGATACATGCATAGATCTAAAACTTGAATCACAAGATATTTTCAATTAACACATAATCAATTTTAAATCTCATAAACCACAAACATGTTAAAATCATATGATAAAGTCATTTAGATTAAAGCTAAAGTTCTAGAGTATATTCCTATACATAGTTTAAACAAAAACACATGAATAGCTCAAAAGAACATAAGCACATGTATCATTGTGAGAAATTGGCCAAAGAGAGCCTAATACATGTGAGGAACTATTTTTCACAAAATCAATCAATCAAAGACCATCAAATAGTCCTAGAATCAAAGCTAGCACAATACAATCCAAAACATGTGAAAACATGGGCAAAATAAAAACCTAACTCAACATATGAGATTTCAATTAAAACTCAACCTAGCTTTAAAATAGTTCAAAACTTAAATCAAAACAATCACAAGACACATATATATGTTGAAGAAGAAAACCCAAGGCAGTTGACCAAGTTTTAAAAGAAAACTTTAAGAAAATCAATACCTTAGTTGATTTTGGTGCAGTCCCGTTTTTGTGAGTTTAGACTCCAAAAACAGCAATAAAACTCACTCAAACCTTCAGAGAAAAGATGGAGGATGAATAGAAAAACAATCTCAATTTTGAATCACTCAAATCAAAGTTCAAATGAAGAAGTTATGGTGTTTGGAAGGTGAGAAAATGTAGAGAGAAAAGTTCTGCACTCAAGTTTTAAATTTCTTCTTAGAATGAAATGTGAGAGGGAAGAGGAATATAAAAGAGAGGGAAAGAATGAAGCTAAAAGACCAAATTGCCCTCCTTTGTTATTGCTTCCCCGAGATGGCGCATGGGCATCTCAGGGCAGCAAGGAGTTGCAGCTGAGATGGCCATGCGCCATCTCGGGCTTGCACCTCTTGATGGCCATTGGCCAAGGTGTAACTCCCTTGCACTGCTCTCGCGTTCTTCGACCGTTCTCCGGCCTCCAAACACGGAATTTGAATCCATTTACGGATTACAAACCATAACTCTCTCACGGACATGGACATATAAGATACTCAACCCAGAAAATAATAATTCAACTCGATATACGAATACGAAGACAATGTATGCAACATGAGTTAAAAGTGTATTATCTTTTAACTTAGAACTTGAAATCAATAGTAAGAGTAACCGCAATGACCGGAACTTAATCAAGAATGATTTAAGACTAAATTCAAGTTCAATATCCATGTTATAAAAACATATACATATAAAAACATAATTCACACTAGAATGCAAACTACATAGAGATAGTCTCCAATCATGCACTTTCCAAAACATGTTATTTCCATACCAATGCATGAGCATTCATCTTCAAGTGTGTGAATGTGTTATACATGGTGCACAACGATGCAAGGACACATATAAATGAATTGTATGTGTGTGCCTATAATGGTGCACAATGATGCAGAGACACAAACGTATGAATTGTGTGTGTGTGCATGAGCCTTGTAAGAGAAAGATAAGGTCTTAGTATACCTTTGTAGAACCATATTGCATACTTTCTCTTTGAAGACTTTGAACTTGCTTTGACTTGTTGTTCATTCTTTTTGAAGCCTGAATCATCATGAATCTAAACAACTAAATCATTACAAGTAAACATCATTTTGATAAGGAATTAATGCCAACACAATCTAAAACCTAACAATCTCCCCCTTTGGCAAATTCAATGTTAAAACACCTATACATTTACTACAAATATAAAAATGAAGATGGGTCATAAAATTATTCCCTCACATTACAATGAGTAAGATTCCTACAACTAATCTTCATCAACTCTTGAACTTCATCTTGATCTTTTCTTGAAGCAACCTACAAATCATCTCAAAGCACAATGCATATACAAGAGAACAACAACAAATGGCAACATATAATATGGATAAGAATATACAATTAAGTCCCCAAATACATGTATCTCCCCCTCAAAACATGCCAAAATATAAGAATTCTTAACCCAATCTTAAGACTAATTATTACATGCCATTGAAAGTTCAAAAGTTCACAAAAAACAACATACAAAGAAACTAAGTAACTAGCATCTCTTTCTCCACCTTTTGACATGAAATGATGCCAAGAGTTAAGAAATATACCACAAGACTCAAATACTAGCTACTTGGTCCACCAAAGAAAAATGTGCGAGTAGTTGATTTAACATAATGCTTGAGAGGTGGTCTTGAACTTGAAGCAATACATTCCTCTAACTCTTTTATCCTAACATCTTGTTGAACAACTATAGCACTAAGTTCATCAACCTTCTCCTTCAATTGAATAGCCCAATCCAGAAGAATGTTTGTGCTAATCACATGACAATCAACTTAAGAACTACTAAATAGTCCAACAGTATCACATGTCTTACCCTTATCCTTGTATGACATGTATGACGCACGTTTATCACTAAACCTTTCCAAGGGTTGAACTAACACATCATCTTCTCTACTCTTAACCCCACAAGCTAAACACATTAAAGTTATAAACCACAGTAATGCAAGCTTTTTATCACCTCTAGTAGAGAAAGCCGCACTATCAGTATAAAGCATGAAATGATCCTCAAGGTTTATAGGTTGATTAGTCACCAAGGCATACAGTATTTTGATCTTGTCCTTATTCAACTCGGTTGAATTCGAAGATCCAATAATGTTGGTGCAAATGAATAGATGCCAAAATGCACTAGCCTTAGTTAACTCATGTTGACTAATATATGTTCTACCTTTCCACTCAAAAGAAGCATTGTCACAAAGAGTTCTACCCATGATATTAAGATTCTCAATGACATCCACTTCTAGAAAACTAGAATCTATATCATTAGATAGCCCAAGAAACTTGTTAATATTTTTCGGGTTAACTCTAAACACAACACCCTTAATCTCCATCAAAGCATCCAATAAGGTGGCACATTCTCTAAATTCAAGACAAAACTCTCTAACAAGAGTATCATTCACTATTCCTAACATGCTCACCCAAGATTCCCAATTTCTATCCTTAATACACTTAAGAACATAAGAATCTTTACACTTACCTAAGTCAATGCCTCTCCCTTGAAATATCTTCTTAGTTCCAAAGATCCCTAAATATTTTATCCTTGAAGCTTTGGATCCTTTTGAGGTAGACTTGGCTTTCACAACGGGATTCAATTGATTTCCACTTCCAGTAACCTTAGTTCTTACCATTTGTTCTTGTTTTATAAGATGCTATATACATACAACAAAAGTGAGTGATAGACAAAACAAGCATATTAGTCACAAATATATAAAAACAAAGACATATGACTTGAGAATGAATCATCACGCAAGACAAAGATAGTGAGTAATATCTTACAAGTATCATTAAGTCAAAATATGCCAACATGTAACAAAATGAAGCATGTGAACATATCATAAAAGAGAACAATGTCTAGCATACAATGCTTCCCATTGATAAATGCTATAACTAAAATCAATGATAGCATAAAGTTCACAAAGATGTTCACACAATCACACATTCAAGCAATTTGAAGAAATATCAACAAAATAAGCTTCATATGCTAAGAGAGATACACAAAGATTTTTCAAGTTCACTCATAATTCTTCAACAATTGCTAAAATATCATCATACTTATTAACAAAGTATGTGTGTCAGAGATATGCTTCTAATATATAGCAAGAAGTAGTTTGATAATCAACATGCAAACAATTTCAAACAAATATTCATCTTAAGCTTTTTCCATAAAAAGTCAAACCGATTTTCATCCGAAATTTTTTCTTTTAAGAGAATAGATTTCAATATATGAGCGTGTGTTTGCATGTGGCTCTTCATCCCATTTCTGTTTTTCAACCTGAGCTCATTTGATTTTTAACTATACTCATTTTTAAGTCTTCCTCCTTTTCTTTTTAGGCTTTGAATCAAAGATTTTTTTTATATAATTCCATTTCAACACTTCTTTGATTTTTCCATTTTTTTAAAAACATAAACAAAAATCACTTCATGACGGCTTTCACTCATCACAATGGTGTAGCTCTTTCCAACATTGGGTAGCTATCACAACCAATGTGTGTAGCCTTTTTCATGAAGGTGCTCGTTGAGTTCTATGTATTTACCGAAGCAAAATGGATACTAACCATATGTCATTTTAAATGTACTTAAGCATAAAAACTTCAAGGTGTATTCAAAAGAGAAGCAATGTGCAATTTTAGAAAACCGTTCTCCGGCCTCCAAACTCGGAATTTGAATCCGTTTATGGATTACGAACTGTAACTCTCTCACGGACATGGACATATAAGATACTCAAACCAGAAAATAATAATTCGACTCGATATACCAATACGAAGACAATGTATGCAACATGAGTTGAAAGTGTAGTCTCTTTTGACTTAGAACTTGAAATCAATAGTATGAGTAACCGAAATGACCGAAACTCAATAAAGAATGATTTAAGACTAAATTCAAGTTCAATATCCATGTTATACAAACATATACACACACAAACACAATTAACACTAGAATGCAAACTACATAGAGATAGTTTCCAATCATGCATTTTCCTAAACCATGTTATTTCCATACCAATGCATGAGCATTCATCTTCAAGTGTGTGAATGTGTTATACATGGTGCACAACGATGCAGGGACACATATGAATGAATTGTATATGTGTGCCTATAATGGTGCACAACGATGCAGGGACACAAATGTATTAATTGTGTGTGTGTGCCTAAGCCTTATAAGAGAAAGATAAGGTCTAAGTATACCTTGTAGAACCATATTGCATCATTTATCTTTGAAGACTTTGAACTTGCTTTGACTTGTTGTTCATTCTTATTTGAAGCTTGAATCATTATGAATCTAAACAACTAAATCATTACAAGTAAACATCATTTTGATATGGAATTAATGCCAACACAATCTAAAACCTAACACTTTTCTCAATGGATACCTTCAAGAAGAAGTGTATGTTGAATAACCTAAGGGTTTTGTAGACCCATACTCTCCTAATCATGTGTTTAAGTTGAAAAAGGCTCTTTATGGCCTTAAACAAGCCTCTAGAGCTTGGTATGATAGGTTGACTCAATATCTTATTGACAACCAATATAGGAGAGGTGGTATTGATAGAACTTTGTTTGTCAAGCATTATGACAATGACATTTTTGTTGCACAAATATATGTTGATGACAATGTTTTTGGGTCTACATGTAAAACCAAGGTTGATGATTTTGTGAATGTTATGTCAAGAGAATTTGAAATGAGTATGGTAGGTGAACTCAATTACTTTCTTGGCATGCAAGTGAAACAATCTAGTAATGGTTTCATGTTGTCTCAATCTAAATATGCTAGAAATCTTGTTTAGAAATTTGTCCTTGAAGGTGGAAAAAAATTTGAAACACGTATGAGTACTGCTTTAAAACTTGACAAAGATAAAAAAGGAAAAAATGTTGATCAAAGTCTCTATAAGAGCATGATAGGTAGCCTTCTCTACCTAACGGCTAGTAGGCCGGATATTTGTTTTATTATTGGTTTGTGTGCTAGGTTTCAAGCTAATCCAAAAGAATCTCTCTTGAAAGCCGTTAAAAGAATCATTAGGTATATAAATGGAACACATAATCTTGGTTTATTTTATTCCTTTGATATTAATGATATTCTTGTTGGCTATTGTGATGCGGATTGGGCAGGAAACATTGATGATCATAAAAGCACATCGGACGGTTGCTTTTACTTGGGAAATAATTAGGTTGCTTGGCAAAGCAAGAAGCAAAATTCCGTCTCTCTTTCTTCATCCGAAGCCGAGTATATTACGGCCGGAAGTGCTTGCACACAACTTCTATTGATGAAACAAATTCTCAAGGATTATGAGATTGATCAAGGTAAAATGACTCTCTATTGTGATAATATGAGTGCTATTAACATCTCTAAAAATCAGGTTCAACACTCACGCACAAAGCATATAGACATTAGGTATCATTTCATTAGAGAACTTGTTGAACATTCTATAGTAACTCTTGAACATATGCCTATTAAAAATGAACTTGCGGACTTGTTCACAAAGCCCTTGGACAAAGAGAGATTTGTATCTCTTAGAAGATCCATTAGCATGATTTGTGTTGATTAATGCTTGTTTGTGGTTATGAGTGGCTTGATAAGCAAAACTATATTGTATATCTATTTCTTTGAGAGCTACTCATGTGAGAAGTAATGATCTTGATAAAAAAGCTTTTATTGCTTCTAGATTATGCACTTAAGTCTTTGTAAATCTTGTTTTTAAAAGTGTACAAATGCTTCTCTTATATGTATAAGTTTGAGTAATTCAGTTTGAAAGCTTGTAGAATATGGATGCATCTTGAAGTTCATTGTCTAGTACATGATAGATGACCTATGGTTAGTATCCATTTTGCTTTGGCATCTACATAGAACTCAACAAGCACCTTCATGGAAAGGGCTACACACCTTAGTTGTGAAGCCGCACAATGTAGGGAAGGGCTACACCATTGTGATGAGTGAAAGCCGTCATAAAGAGTAGATGTTTATGTTATAAAAATCAAAGAAGTGTTGAAAAAGAATCATTAAAAACAAAATCTTTGATTCAAAGCCTAACAAGAAATGGAGGAAGGCTTAAAATGGAGTATAGTTGAAAATTGTGATTGCTCTGGTTGAAAAACAGAAATGGAATGACGAGCCACATGCACACACACGCTAATATGTTCAAATCTATTCTCTTTAAAGAAAAAAACCGGATGATAATCGGTTTGACCTTGATTGGAAAAGCTTTAAATGGATAAGTGTTGAAGTGGTTTGGATGTTGATATCACAATTACTCCTTGTATATATGCTAGAAGCATTTTCACACACACACATTTTTGCTTAATGTGCTTGATTCATTAGCAATGAGAAATTACTTTTGAGAGAATAATAAAAATCTATGATTCTCTTATTAATTTTGAAAAATAATGGTTTACTCTTTCTTTTTTTGCTTGAAATGTGTGATTGTGTGATTACCTTGCGAACAAGTTTACTTGCTTATTAATATGTGGAGCATATGTTAAAGGGGAGCTTAGTTCGTTAAACTTAGTTTGCTCATTATCTCATGATTTTATTATGCATCCCTTATAACCTTGTAGGTATTTTCATTTGGCATTTATCTCTCTCTCTCTAGGTTGTGTATTATGTTTTCTATTCCTTACCAAAAAGGGGGAGAAAGTGTTTTCCTCACCATGTTACTTACTTTTGATATAAAAGGGGAGACAATTCATTAAGGGGGAGAAATCTTGTCTTAAGGGGGAGAAAGAACTCTTGTTTGCATGAGATAAGATGAAATAAGGGAATTTTCGTTTTGTTTCGTATATTGTTTGTTTATCTCACCTATCTTCTTTGTAGAAGATTTCTTTTGGTTGTTCTTGTCTCGCATGTGTTTTGAATGTGTGAAGATATTCTTGAAGATTCTTGAAGATTCTTGAAGACATGTTAGTCTAGGAATATCTCTTTGTAATGTGAGGATGTGAGAATGCAATCAACATTGATTATGAGTGATCATTGTATGGTGAGGTAGAGGTCTTGTCATGGAATAACCAAAGGGGGAGATTGTTAGGATTTAGATTTGTGTTGGCTTGATTCCATAACAAAACTTCATTTCTTTGTAATGCTTAGTTGCTTAAGTGGTTAGTGATTATAAGAGCTTCAAGGAAGAAAAGCAACTTCTCATGATACAAAGTTAGTCTTCAAGAGGATTGGTACTATTCTTGGATGCTAAGGTATCGAGATTCTTCTTCCTCTTCCAAGGCTTAAGCGAACATACACATAATTCATTCATATGTGTCCTTGCTTAGCTGTGCATCATTATATGTGCACACATACAATTCATACATGTGTGTCCCTACATCGTAGTGCATCATTTGGTATAACACATGCACACTCTTGAAGTTGAATGCTCATGCATTGGTATGAAAGTAGCATGTTTTGAAAAACGCATGATTGGGAAAATGCATGATTGGAGACTATCTCTATGTAGTTTGCATTCTTGTGTGAAATGTATTTGTTTGTTTATATGTTTATATAACATGGATCTTGAACTTGATTTCAGTCTTAGATTATTCATAATTGAGTTCCAGTCATTTCGGTTACTCATACTATTGACTTCGAGTTCTAAGTCAAAAGATACTACACTTTTAACTCATGTTGCATACATTGTCTTCGTCTTTATATATTGAGTCGAATTATTATTTTCAGGGTTGGGTATCTTATATGTCCATTTCCATGAGGGATTCCCGGTTTGTAATCTTGAAACGGATTCAAATTCAGAGTTTGGAGGCCAAAGAACGGTCGAAGAACGTGAGAGGAGCTCAAGGGAAGAGGTGTGATGGCACAAGCCATCACTTGGCACCTTCCCGAGATGGCGCGTGGCCATCTCGGCCCCTAAAGCCATGCTGCCCCAAGATGCCTATGCACCATCTTGGGGAGGAACTAAGGCATAAGGGCAAAATGGTCTTTTGGTTTTTCTCTCTTGAAAACCTCTCCTTCCCTCTCATTCATTAGAGGTTGAGAAAAACGAATTTGAAGAACAAGTGTAGAATTTTTTTCTCAATATTTTTATTTTTGTTTTTGTGATAACTTCTTCATTTCTACTCCGAATCACTTGATTTAAAAACTGATTTCGAGTGTCTTGAAGAGTTCTACAAACCCCAAGAATTTTCAGAACCAATGGATGTCTAGATTATTGGTTGTGATCAGATATTCAGTTCGTGATTTTCATCCTTGTTGGTAAAATCATCTTCTTCTTAGTTTTCTTGTTAGATCTTCTTATTGATTGATGCTATTCGATTAAGAAGCATGACTAGGATGATTTTGATATCATTTTGTGGTTTGTTGATTTGATTTTCAGTTTTAGCTAGATTTATGATAAATTGAATGATTTGTGCTAAACTTGATAAACATGAAATTACTTCTAGAAATCTTTTGCTCTTGTGATTGATTGACTATTTCTAGATCTAATTTCATTTTCTAAGAACTAGGTTGTGTTTCAATTGGTGTCTATATCTTCATATAAATGTTCTTAGTTGATAACATGCTTAGATTGTCTAGATACATTTGTGATTGCTCTTTGAAAGTATAATCTAGCTATCTAGTTGCATGTCCATAGAATTTGTTGATCATCATTTTCTATGTTGAGTGCTTGTTTGTGTTTTGCATTCATGATCACTTAAATGCCTTGTGAAAAGGTAGGAAGTCTCATATCTTAGAGTGATTCTTTGATTTGATCAATTGGAAGTCTTAGCTAGAGTCGAGAGGACTTGGATAGCTAAGGAAGTGGATGTCTTGACAAGAGGTGTGAGACCTAGGATTGTTGAGCAAGGAAGTCTCAACTAGAGTCGGGAGGACTCAGATAGTGGAGCAAGAAGTATTTCCTAGGGTCGGGAGGATCCGGATAGGTGAGCAATGAATCTTCCTAGAGACAGGAGGTCTTGGATAGGAAGTCGGCTTAGTAGATCACTCGGTTCAAAGGTTGAGTAAGAGTAATAGCTTGGAGAGCATGTGTTGATTGCTTGAGTGTGTAACTCTTATTTCAAATAGTGGATTTGCTTTAACCGGTGGTAGTGGTATCAACTCGTGGATGTTTCCTCTTCGGAGGTTTACCACATAAATATTGTGTGTCATTGTTTGCAATTTTCATTAAGCATTGTTAAAATTGCATTGTTTTAAAAGAAGACAAAAAATTGAAGCATATACCTATTCACCTCCCCTATGTATATTTACACAATAAAGATAAAGGGAAATTTCAACATCTCCCACTCACACAAGTGGTGCCAACACAGTTAAGTTACCACAAGCCTATCATTGCTGTACAGCTATTAATCAACATCTGCCACTCCCTAAATGACGTAAGATATGATATACACAGAGGAGCCTTTAAACATTTAAACACAAGTATTATCATTATTATCAAAATTGTTCATACAGATAAATGCATCGTGTGACCTATGAATAATCAATAATATAAAAGGGAGCTAACAATCTCAAATGTAAATTCTCTATTTACAAGAGATAAAATTGTTCATTATTGTATCCTAGATTTAATTTATAATTTTTATCAGTCTAAGGCATACTTAATCCCTCAAAAGTTATGCCTAACTTTATCACATTTCATGTATTCACAATTGTAACAAATACAATTGGTCGACCGGTGAATACATAAGTAAGATAAAAATTCATTAAATCTACCCATTTCATCTCTATCTCTTCGACTCAAGAACAACTGATACCCTAGACATGCCCATAGGCTGAATTATCGTAGCCATAGAAATAACATGCTAAAGGTGCTAACATTTTCCTGTCAGTTCAAGATAGAGTGAATGGTCATAAGGACACTGTTTGAAGTTAACATGAAACTTCAGTGGAACTTACACAATGAGGAAGAAAGAATTCATTCTCTCATTTTCCACATCGGTCACAAATAGTACACGTGGTATGAAACACGTGTTATAGTTTATTTCATTTTAAATAAAAATGCATGTCTTTGTATAATTCACTGAATAGATCTTAGTCTAGTCATAACTCTCGTGACTATCCATAGTTCTTAAAAGCTCACCTCTCTCTGACGCCACATTAAGATCTCACATCTGGCTTCAATAAGGTATTAATGATAGTGGCTAAAATATATTAGTATATTTATTGTGAATCTCATCATGACAAAGTTACGGCGACATATTCATATATACTAGCTCCACGAGAATATATCCTACATATTCTCTAACATATATGTGTCTCATCTCAGCAACTGAGGCGACTGCACCTGTAAGGATGACAATCTCAACCGGTTGACATATTTCTATTACATTATGTGTGTAATTATGCTAGCATTAACAGTAACTTTCCTTAATATTAAATTTATATCATAATACTCTCAATCTAGGATTATATTGGTATACATTTACCAACCTTGTATCATAATTTCTATTGGGCCTTGTACATATCACAATGTACACTAATTAGTTAGTTGTATTTTCAAGGTATGTCATAATCCTCTTGACAACATCTCAATGTTGTAATCAAGGATTATATTGGTATCCACTCACCAATATTACAACGTAACTAATAATAAACTTTGTACACATAACAATGTACATGAGACTCTGCATGGTACTAACATAAAGAACTTGTAATTAATAACTTGATCTTATGGAGTTTCAAGGTACATATTGAGGCTAAGAGTTTGTAATTTCACAATAGGAGTATTTATGAGCTTATAATTGCTTATTCCGAATCAACTCTCACTCCTAATATATATAAACCACATTGCTCATATAAAATCTCAAAGAAATTTGAGAATTACCATTTCATTATGGTTTTACAAACTCTTCATTATTTCTAGCCAAGACATATAGTCCATACATATAGATAATATGAAAATTATCCTTAACCAATTTAGTGTACTTACCATGGCTCTCTTTAGTCATCATTAATCTATAAGACATTAAAGCTTGATGACATAAAAGATACCATTTTCTAAAGGATTGTTTCAAACCATACATTACATAAGCACACTTATGCGCTATTGGTCTTTTGAAACAAAAATTTACAGACTATTCCATGTAAATCTCTTCCTCTAGTTCTCTATCGAGAAGTACAATCATTACATCCATCTGATGTAATTTCAGGTTCAAATATGTGACTAGTGCTAGAATAAGGCATATAGAAGAAACTTTACTTCTTAAGAATAAGTTTCATCTTTTGCAATTAATAGCACATTATACCTCTCGTTAGTACTTTAGCCTTACGTGTGACATATGTGGAACCATACGTTCATAATAGTCTAATGACCATGCGGTAAGTGAACCAAGTCCAGGACATGATCACTTTTCTAGACTCCATATCCCCTTCCATTACTTTCATTCATATATTAACTTAGTAGATAGTAGTGATAACTCAATTATAAAAAATTTAGCTCATCACTGTCAAACGAATTAATCGTCAAAACTTCCCTTTCAATCTCCAAAAGATGACATGGGATAATTTTGTGATTATATCCATGAGTTGGTAAATTATTACAGTGGTTGATTTAACAGCTGTTTCACTCCCACTTGGGATGAAAGATCCATGAGGATTTCTACTCCCACTATAGTGTAAATTTCCATCTCCACTCCAACTAGGGATGAAAGATCCATTTAGAATTCCACTCCCACTAGGGATGGAAGATCAAGTTAAATTTTAATTACCCCCACTCGTATATTAACACATATCATCTAATTCTAAAAATTAGATATTTATATTAAATTCACTTCTACTAAGAAATTCATTCTCTAATAATGACATCTTGTGATTTTAATTCAGTCACACTTCTATCTAATTATACACCATCATTTATTTAATCCTTTGGAATGCACAGAGTATCAAACAAAGATACAACTTCTTTTCTTGCATCCAATTTCTCATTTCTTTGAGATGGATTATAAACATAATCTGTATATCCCCACGGCTGTAGATTAGTCAGACCAATCTACCTACCTGCCCAGAATTCATAAGGTGTAGAAGTGTTTGATCAAATGAAACATGATTAAGTGAGTAGGCATCAATTAATATATCTTCTAATAAGATACTAAATAATTCATTAGTGCCATCACAGACTTAACCATTTCCGACAGTATTTAATTCCTTCTTTCTACTACATTATTTTTTTACGAAGTCCTAGGAATAAATAAGTATCTTTTTAAATCTTTCTTTCTAAACAATTCCTTGAACCGTTCAGAAAGATATTTACGTACTCAGTTTATTCTTTAAACTAAAAATTTATTATCTAATATGATCCTTAGCCAAACATTCTGAATGCAATCTAATGCTTTCGATTTAAGAGAGATCAAATAGATATAACCGAGACGTCTAAAGATATTAATGAATGTAACTAGATATGAAATTTCATGTCTAGCCTTTACACTCATTCAACCGCAAATGTAATAATGAATTAGTTGCAATGAAATTTCTAATCTAGTTCTTTATTAAATGGTTTTCTAGTTGTTTTTCTTACTAGATAATTTCCATGACCTTTAAGATGAATGAGTTCAATTAGTCCTCTCTGACTAATATACTCATTCTATCTAGTCCAACATGACTTAATCTAGCATGCCAAAATATCAGCACCATTACTATTGTAATGATTGAAAAACAAATAAAATTATAACTGTCTCTACTGACGTATAATACTATAAAACCATTAAGCAACTATCAAGTACCATATGAATATAATTTTCTAAATTAATATTCATACAATCATCATGATCATTAACGATAACCCGAATCAAGGAGGATAACCGCAGACACTAAAACCAATTAGATCTCAAGTGTATATTAGAACATCATGGAGTACAAATTTCGGCTACCATGCAAACCCAGTTTGCAAGTACTAAACTCCAAAAATTGTTTTAACATGTACATCTTGTCTTTAACAATCTAACTTTACTCAAAGTGTGCTTTACAGTTTCCTGTTGGATGGTATATATTTGCTTATCTACTGTCCACAAAAGACGAGATTCAAAAGGAAAATACCTAACCAGAAACTTAAGCATAACTTAACAAATTGTTAAGTTTGAGTTTTACTCTTTTCGACTCAATGTATTTATGAGTGAAAATGACCCAGCTTGTCACAACGGCAACAAGCTATTATAGTTTTTTCCTTTCTCAATTTGTTATCCCTAAACTTCTTGCATATTCCAATCTAAGATTAAGTGGTTATGACTAGATTCTCTTCTCTTTTTGGAAATAACTATTTCCACTAATACACTCAAAAATAAAAGTTTTTTACAGGTTGGAATCTTTCATATAAAATTTGCTACAAGCCTAAGCCGTCTCTAAGCGCTCATCTTCTACTACCAAAATGACGCAATCGAAATATGTCATATTGATTTTACATATTCCAACAATCAGAAGAGATCAGATCGTTTAGTAGGTATATCATGTTTTATATCCTTATTGAAGGCTGCCACTAATTTTGACGCTTCTTATAAGTACTCTAAAACTTGATACCGTAAATACCAAATTTTAGTACTCAAAATACCACTAAAAGTTTCCTTTCAAGCCAAAAATCTAAAAGGTAAACCAATTTATGTAAATCCTATTGTAATTGTAAAAATATACGTGTGAAATTACTATTTATCTTACTCCGCAACATGATAGCAATTTAACTTCTAGCTTGATAAGACTTAACATCTTGCATTTCGAGCAAATAAGTACAATACAGAGGTTCAATCATGATTCATTTTTTAGTCTCAAGAGCTTCTTACTCTTAAAATACACTAAGCCTTATTGTATATCTATTCCCTAGATTACACGATTTAGTTTATTGCTATCAAATTAACCAAAATATTATAGATATATAATCTATATTTTATTCTAATCTATGTAGAAACATACAATATACTATGCAAGCATATTAACTTCCAAAAGTACACACATTTAATTTTGTAGCAAACGCGGACCGAACAAATGATGAAACAATTTAAGGGATATAATAGAAAAAGTCGTCAAAGCATCTAATTACCATTTGTTTCCAAAAATTAACATAAATTCAGTACTTTACGCAAAATTCTAATTCTCATAATGTACTCAATAATTTAGAATTCTCAAAAAAAGTGATCATATAAATAATTGAAGAATACAATTCACAAGTCCCAACAAAATATTTTAGTTATCAAACCGTTTTTACTACAAAGTAAATAAACCAAAATTATTTACTATAAAATGGTTTATTAAAACAATAATATTTTCTAAAACATGGAACTTTGCATGCTATTCATTCTATACTTTTCATATTTATATCGATCACCACTAACAAAGACTCTCTAAGTATTCACAACTTATCAAATGGTCACTTTCTCAAAGATTTGGTCCTCTTTCGCATGTCCAATAACTCATGTGCCTAGCACTATGAATGTTCATTGCAGATGTAATAGATAGCCTCACATTTCCTAGAATGTAACGCTCCTCTACGATTTCTAGTTCACACGATATATGACCAAAATACATCGTGGTACCTTACTCTAGCTTTTCCAACCTTATAGATCTATTAATTCTCCTGGAAATTTCATTAAAAGACTGTACACTGCATCTCTCCTCATAAAAGCACAAGTCATTGATTGCTACTATATGACATTAATAAGATTAATGAAATCTTCTCCATTAAGACATAAGATAATGCAGATTCGTTCTAGAAATTTTCTAAGTCACTTAAAAAAAATTGTCTTTTAATAATCTTATACATTTCCAATGTACATTATAATAAAACTTCTTATTCCCTATTGCATAATTAATTAGACAGAGAATTATAAACAAATGCTTTTCAATATACATAGCTCCCACTGAAGCGAAATTTCGGTGGCCAAATTTTTTGTAGGAAAATTCCATGACTGTTAGAAAGCAGTGCTAACATTCCTGTTGAAAAAATCCACGATGGCCGAAAATACAATTGGAAACCATCTTTGAAATTCGTATTGAAAACTGTTATCAGATATTGCACCGGAGACCGTCAACGGAAACCATGTTGAAAATCGTAACCAGAAACTGTCACCGAAAATCATACTAGAAATTGTCATTGGAATCCACACCAAAAATCGTCACTGGAATCCGTCTTATTAAAAAAATCTCATTCAAAATTTATAGGGCATTAATTCAGCTCCCATTGGAGCGAAACAAATCAATGGAATTAACAAATAAAGAATTAAAATATTAAAAATAAAACATAAAATATATATTTTAAAATTTTCTTCAATAGAAAACTGCCATCGTTTACCAGAAAACCACTTAGGGTCACTGGGAAATCGCCTGTGATCAACGGGAAACCACTTATTAGACCCCGAAAATTTGCCAGAAAAAAAATTCAGCAGCCAAAAAAATCGTCGAAAAATAACTGATCGTCGAAAAAATTGTGTGAGAAAATAACCAGCCGCAGGAATCGTTGTCAGAAAAATGGTCTGTCGGAGAACCAGAACTGGAAACCGGTCCAGTCGGTGATATGGTGGCGTGATGACATGACAACTGGAAACCGTTCTGATGGTCTTAAACGGTCACTGGAAACCTTTCCAGTGCCAGAAACCATGAACAGTTTCCTCCTTAACACTTCGATGACACGTGTCGCATTGCAATCAGGTCATGTGTCACTAATGACACATTACTTGCCACGTGGAATTTTTTGGGATGTCCATGTGTCAACAACTGAACCACTCAAGCCTATTGCACGCTTTGCCCACTCACACCAGAGGAGAGTGATTCCCACGCACCGTCTTCCCAGACTTTCCCGATTACCGGATCACAACTATCCGACACCAAATTTAATTTTGTTTCAATTGTTGCCCTTAATTACTATGTTTGGTTTAGGGGTGAAACACACTATCCGTTCATAGGTGTGTGAAACATTTTCTTCATGTTCTTAACCCATATTGAACCTCACACGAGTTTTTGGAATTTAATCTTCAACAGAAAATTTTAATTTTTTTTTTCTCCCTTGTTTCTAATCCAAATTATTCAAATGGCATATCGTTGGAAAGCTCTCAAAAGGCTCTATCTAATGGTATCATGATCGCAGAGAAATAAAAAAATGACAGTGAGTTTCAAACCCCATAACAGTCTCGGGTTTCATTTTTTAATTCTTTAAAATTCTCTCAATTTTTAGTCAATTAATGGCAAGAAAATCCAAAACATATAATAACATATATATGTATACATTCATGCCATCTAAAACGAAATATAACAAGGTGTGATGTTACGCCATTATCAAATTGTGAAGCATTCAAAACGTGAATAACAATCCTAAACATGGCATTTATACTAGAATACAGTCCTAAACATGCTCTGATACCAATGAAAGTAAATTTGATACATTAAACGAATTCGGATCATTACCGTTCACCATACAAAAATCCAAATTCCAGTGGAAGCAGATCAAACATCAGGGATTGTACACCGGTCAGAGGACGATCACAGGATTGAAAAGTCCTCTCTGATCACAATGCATGTTACCCACACTTTGACCTTTGATAAGAGAAAATTCTCTCATGATTTTCTCCACATCTCACTTGTATTTCACTATATATTTTTGTGTTTTTCTAAAACACTTGCACACATTCTGTGAGTTATTCTTTGCACCAAAAATACACACATGACACAACCCTTTCATATGACTCATGTTGCATGCACAATTTCTAGACATACATGCACACATTCAACATGCGTTCCCCTTTTGTTGTGTATAGTTGTGTGTATATATATCAGTTTCTAAAACTGATACTTCCCTCTCATAAAACTGCTTAAGCAGTTATTGGTGCATGTGCTCATGCTTGGGCTTTGCATGGGATTTGCATGGGCTTGGACTTGGGTTTGGTCTATATGGATTTTAGGTTTTTCATGTATTACTTGTGTTCTTGGCCCGCATGGGTGTATAATGGATCTCTAACCCATACCCAAATATACTATATTCCATACCTTAACAGAACCCGAAAGAGAACTTTTGCCAACGACTATGTTATATGATGCCAGATCAGCACATCAAATACTTCAGTTTCATAATATGGATCTTACTACAGAAAAATATAAACCTATAACAAGCCGATATTTTACAATAGTAACTTGAACATCAAATTTGAAAACATATAAATAGAGATCGATAAATGATGCATGTTTGTACAACTATCGAAGTATTTTATTATTAGTAATATTGCGTACAACATTGTATCTTTGAATATAAGGGGTATGACGGTATCCAAGTTCAGTATACTTATTAGACAATTGGTATCCAAGTTAAATATATATTTGTTTAACAATCTAAATATGTGTTAGTTTATTCTAGTACAACTATCTGTCTAACAATCTCCCCTCTTTTTTATGAAGGAACCTGCAACAATAGATTAACTAATCAAAGGACCAAAATGTCATTCTCTTATGAATTGCATGCATAGACACAAGAAAGTGAACTTTACGACAACAACAGAAAAATTATAATATGTGAAAATCTTACTTGCATCCATATATGTGCAGTTTCACTATAACCTTTCATGCTATCCTTGAAATTCTCAATCGAACCCTCCACCACTTTAGAAATTGTCTGAATCAGAAATTGGATTAGAACAAGGTCACAGTTTTAAAAATCACCAACCAACATGTTCTCATTATTTGTCTGCTCAGAATTGTTGGTCGTTAAGGTTGGAAAATCCTGACCAGTAACATCGTGGTTGCAAAATTCAACCACCATTTACAACCTGTACAACTTTTCAATGAAAAAAAGAGCAAAGGTGAAATAGTAGGTATTTTTTAATTAAAAAAATTAATTAGAATCAAAGTAAAACCTTAGCAATTTCTCAGTATGTGGTTAGGTTGAACTCAATTTATGTTCACCCACTTCAATTAATAGAAAAACATAGAGCAAAACAACAATTTTTTTTTCTATAAAAGTATTTAGAGAATATACCAGTTGCAATATCAAAGGTAAAAATCTTCTTTTCGATTTCTATTTTTTTACACAAATTTATAGTGTTATTGACTCAACAAAGAAAATCTATTTTTACCGTTTCATGTCGACTCAAGACTCCTCTATCAATCATGGCCACTTCTACGCTCAATTAAAATCCAGCAAAAACATCCAAATACAAAAATCAATTTCTCAAGCCCAATAAAATTTCATGGTTGACTAGAAAAATAAATGCATGTAACAAATTTAAAATCAAATCCAACAACAATGAAACAGAGAAGCAAAAGCATAATAAAAATAGAGAGACAAACAGAATAAAAATATAGAGACAAATAGAGTAAAAGGTTTTATAACACCCAAGAGCCAAAACCATAAAAAAAATGGATATCCAATATTTTACGATTGATTCAAAGAGACTTGAAAAATCAAAACTCAGAAAATTCAAAAAATAAACCTATTGACGTCTATTTCTTGATGGTCAAGAAAGTCAACAACGCTTGGTTTGATTATGACTTGTTAAAAGAGAAAAAGATAGAGAATGCAATTGATATGGGTGTGACATGAGTGTACATGGTAAAACTCCGATGACCAGAGAAACAACTACGGGTGGTTGCATACAACCAAGCCAAATCCACTATTGAATAACAAATTACACCTCTCGATCTCTCTTGCCTCTCTTTTGTCATATATTTTCCGTGTTCTTTTTTGTATATCTCCCCCTCCCTTTATGATGAGATTATGGGTATATTTATATATGCATAGAACCCTAATCCTTGTTACACGAATAAGGAAAGATAATAGTGTTTAATTGGAAATGGTTGCTTGTTTGAGTCAATTTTGTCTTCTTTTCTGTTTTGAAGATTTTGGCCATTGAATCAGAATCTTTGCAGGATTATAGTTGCATGGTCTGTTTAGGACTTATTTAACGTTTGGTGTTTATCCTTCTGGAAGCTGTCCTTATTTAACGTTGCATGGTCTGTTTAGGACTTATTATACGTTTTCTTATTGGAATATGATTCTAGATTCTCTGTTTGAGTGAGACAATTTTTCTTCGTATTTGAGTCGTGGTTGTGTGTCCAAGATGGTTTGTGACATCACATGTCTCGAGTTGACTACTTATTTATTCGGGCTTCACATGTTTACCCGAGTAAAGCTGAATGTACCGAGTATTAATATTCGGCGTTACTCAGACCCCTGTGACTGGGCGATGCCACTGATGGTGTTTGTTCAGGTGTCAGCCTGGATGCTTATCTGGCAATCTCTATGGGAATGTCTTATCTGTTAGTGACATGTACATTTGATAAAATATACATATAACAATACCCCCATAAAATACTTTTGCCGAGTAGATTTCATTTTGGTGAAAGTATTTTAATCGTTATATCTCCGATTAACTTTTTGTCATTTCCTTCACTCATACCTCATTAATGTAGGAATAATAATTCTTAATCAATTCGCAGCATTAATGACGTGTCTTAATGACAACCATGTATGTTCAACTTGTCTCTACAAAGGAAATCCATATTATTGTTACGTTTTGAAATTCTGACGGCTTGATCTGTTCTCGTCACGACACATGTCTTTTTTTCGTTTGGTATCTCTATTGACATTTATGAGATATGACCTGCTGATTATTTGATACGCCGCTTATGTCATCGAACGTGCTTCTTTTTAATCTTCCCGCCTCTCCAAACCTTAGGATTTCGAACCTTTGATTATTAAGCGGTTTATTTAAACTGATAGGGCTATTTTATTTCTATCCTTACGAAAAGAAAAAAAAATTCCAAGCTTGCTTCTGTCTTCCTGTCCATTTGTGTAAGAATCCATTCTTTATCTCGTTGAAGCTCTTCTCCAGTTCTCTGCGTTTTCTTTTAAGGTCAGTTTACATGGATCCTGTTGCACGATATCATCTTTTCATAATAGCTTTTGATGCTCTTGAGCGTGGTGATAGTTATTTAGCCTCTTGTGTTTATAAATTATTGGGGGAATCACCCCCTGACCAGCCCTATTTTTTGAATGTTGACGTTTATGGGTTGTATCCTGGTGTTCCTTCTAGACCAAGCTTTGAGTCTTCCTCCAGTTTTGAGTCTTCCATTGCTGATCGTCATAAGGTTTCTTTACAAACTAGAATGGGAAAGCATCAAAGCAGTTGCACAGTTCGTAGACATATTCCAAGCGAAGTTCAGATTGGGAGGCAGGTGGTTAACGAGAACGACATTGAAGAAGAAAACCGTGCCTCTCGGATTCCCATTTCTCTTGATCGCCCGAGTGCTTACTGTTGGGATTATGCTCGATAGCAAGAGTATAATAATATATTTGACAATCTTTTCATATTAATAAAGTGATTTCTAGTTTAACAAATATTTTAGCATTTATAGTTTAATTATTATAATTGTCAAAGTAAATAATCATAAGGCCAAAAGACTACGAGAAAAAAAGAATTGTTCATACATCTAGATATGTATGAGGTAGACACAATTCTTTAGTAAGTCTTGAATAATATTAACATCTTAAGATAAAGGTTGGATGCCTTTATCTTGTCAAAGTTGTAGATTCTTTTGATAGCATTTGTGTAGGATCAAATGTGCTATGATGAGTCTAAAATCATCAAAGTGTGGTGTCTTTGGACAAAAGAATCTAGTGCACTGGGTGCACTGAATAGGATCATATTGAAATACTTTATCTAAAACCATCAATGGATAAAAGTTTTCATTTGAAGACAATCGGAGAGTCTATCTCAATCCTAAGATAAATTATGGACTTATTGTTGCAAGTGTTATCATTCGAGCTATCAATGAGTATGATTATATAGCATAGTCTATCCTACATAGTTGGTGGTATTCATTTGTTAATCGATAAAGGACTTCATTTATAGATATGAAAAATGTGGCTCCATTCATTAAATGAGAGTAGAATATCATCATATGGATGTTTTGAGGTATTGGAGTAAATCTTAACGTTAAGTTTTCAATAGTGTCTATTGAAACACGGCTTTTGGACAAATCAAAATATCCAAATTCAAAATGTGGTCATATGAGTAAACATGGTAACTTGGAGAGCTATAGGTGGTCTATGAGCTCTTGGCGATTACTGATATTCTTTACTAGGATACACTTTCCCCAATAAGGTTGTCTAGGGTATGAGTAAGTAATATTAACTTATTCTATTTTTATTTAAGAGTTCAATTTCAGTTCTTTAGTGGAATGAACTAAAATTAATAGATCGGACCTAAGTGAATCATTTGTTGATTGTGATTGGGTTATGTCTATTGGAGCTTTAATTTAGATAGCCCGTCAAGATCCCCAATCCACACGAACTCGTATGGATCATTTGATATATTCTACCGAACCAATTTAGGGGTCCATCTAGAATTGTATTGAGGCATATGGACATGTTTATATTTGTAAGAATGGGTCTAGTTCACATGTGAACTTTTTATAAATGTCAAATGGATATAATAAAATAAGAAAATAATATATTGGCCCATATATATGTGTTGGGCGGCAAGGCTATTTAGAATAGCTTAATTATATTATTATTATTTTTATTTAATTAAATGGAAATTAATTAATTTGGTGATTAATTAATTATTTAATTAAAAGTTAAAATCTTTTTCTAGTAGGAGATGGTCTCCTAATATTATACTATTGTTGGTAGTATAATTAATATTAAAGACTTTATCTGATAAGTAGATAAATAAAAGGAATTATTTATCTAATCAAATTAGGAAGTCTTTAATATGGTTACAAATACACTATTGAGTTGGATTGGGAGTCTTGGTGTATGATAGAATTCTTTTTAAAAAAGGATTCTTAACCACCAAGTAAATCCACATAAGGAAAGGCTTCTTAACAACCAAGTAAATCCTTATTAGGAAAGGATTTGTGATCCTAATATAAATTCTATGAAGATTTCGGCTAGCCCATATATATATATAAGATGATAGAATTTCTTTTAGATAAGGATTCTTAACTACCAAATAAATCCACCTAAGGAAATGATTCTTGACAACCAAGTAAATCCTTCTTAGAAGAGGATTTATGATCCTATATATATATATATATATATATATATATATATATATATGTTTGTTAATTTCGGCAAGCCTAAGGTGATTTCATAGAATTAATTTCAGTCAGTCTTAATCTTTTAGAGAGAATATTTCGGCTACCATAGAAATTTTGGGGAGAAAAGTCTGATTTTACTCTAGACAAAATTCGATAAACCCTAAGAAATAGTGTGAGATTCGGCAAAAAAGAAAAGGAAAAAAGAATGTTTAGTTTTCGATAGTACACTAGTAGCCTTTACATTAAAAGGTTTTGTGTACAACATCGAATCAAGGTTCACGCGAGTTTCAATTAAATTAATTGACAATTCACAAGTGACCCGATGTTCTTTGTTTTCTCGGAGGAATATTGTAACTAACAAAGAGAAAGATTTTGTTTGTTTCCATCTTCAGGTATACAATTAAAAGGAGAGGGAGCCCACACTCCTAGGTGATTCACGTTCGTGATTGGATTGGAAGATCTTGAGGATTCAATTTGGCGCTTGTTCAATCATCATGAAAAAAGGTACAACACTTTTTATATGTATCAATTAATCTAGGGTTAAGGTTCTTGTTATTTAAAAGGGATTTTGTTTTATTTATACTGAAACCATAATTTTTGATTTTGCACGCTTTCGCTATGCGTATTTTCCCTACACTCACGATGCTGAATCGAACGTAGTCGGGGATATGGAAATCGGGAAATATCATGCTCGGTTTGACCTGGTTGACTCCTATGATACCTGCTGGTAATATGGCTACGTGGAACCCTTCTCCAGGTATGGTGGCAATTGAAAGATCTATGCTTAGCTGTGGGGTGACTCTTCCATTACAACATTTTATCACCTCGTTATTGACTGAAGTGGAGATTGCTCCGGCCTAGCTTGCCCCGAATAGTTATAGGATTGATGTGCATATGGCATATGTGGAGCCAGATGAAGTTGTCGTCGCATTCTCCTCGTGAAATAAGACAATTCTACATTCTTAGGCAGTCTGGTCAGACTGTGACTTATTTTATTTTGTCCAACCAACCGGATAGAGGGATTCCCGTGGGAGTGAAGGTGAATTGTGACATCGAAACTTCCCTAGATATAAAAAAAAGTGTTTTATCTATGGTTTTCACGTAAACAAATACTGTAAAAACAATTGGTTTTTCGTATGAGGGAATATAGGAGGCCAAGTTGAGCTTTCGGTAGGTGGAGCTCGGGAAGTACTGAAGGATCCTCGTTATTATTACTCTCCTGATCGCTGGAACAAAACGCTACCCGTATTCACTGATATGGAGTTATCTAACTTTGCTCAGGAGGTCGTAAGTACACTGGAAAAATAAAGTAGATCATATATTTTTTATGAGGAAAAAATGAAGGACCATGGCTTTTTTGCTCAGATTTCTTCTCATCGCAGACGCTGTAAGTGATGGCTTTCCTATTTTTCTTTTATTTTGACGCTTTTACTGTATTTTTGCCTTTTAATCTTTTATCCGTTTCAAATTTTTAGTATATGATATTGACATTGTCCATGACGCCCAGGCTCGTCAAGTTAAGGTGATTATTTAGGCGAACCGTAATGAGGCTTTTCATTAAAGGAAAGAAGGAATTGCTCCGCCTGATGATAAATCGAATTAGAATTTTGAGGGGGTTAAGGAACAAGTTCCTGAAAACATTCCTGATGAGGTCGTTCAGTCGACTGTGGGGGAATCAGAAGCCCTGAGTGGTCCCGTTGGACCTGATGACCAAAGATCGATTGAGGAAGAGGGCATGCAAGTAGAGCATTCTGCTAGTGTAGTGTCTGGGGCCTAATTCCCTCGTTGATGGGGTATCGGTTGAGCGGTTTACCGATAGGGGTTAGGAAAGTGTTAGGGAATTTTCTGCCGAACAGGTTGATCCTTCCCATCCTGATTTTTTTTTAGACTTTACAAGATATAATGGAGGATTAGGAAGATCCTGCAGCTGATCTTGACTTCCAACGTACACGGGCCGAAAAAAGGAAGGTGACTCACACCCCTACCCGACCTCCTCCAAAAGTTCTAAGAGTGGTATCGTTCATTGAGTAGTGCCGAGGATACTGACACTCGAGACTCTTTGAGTGCTGAAATGGAGAATTCTTTAGGAGAAGAGAACCATCAGGAAAGTTTGAACATATAGAATTTCTTGCCTCCCGAGGTAGAGGCTGCAGAAGCAGGATCCTCAGAACAGCATGTGGGTCCTTCTCCCCAAGATATGCTAAAAACCATGTCTTCAGGCCGAGCTTTTATTGATGAAGATCAATGGACCCGCTTTAGGAACGGTTACTCGATGGAGCGCCTTCATAATATTTTCAATAGTGCAACCTACGTAAGTCTTTCGAACTGTATTTTGCATTAATAAACCTTAATTTGAGCATCTTTAACCTACTTTCCTGTAGGTGGTTGCTAATTTTGTTGAGGCTGTTCAGACGCAACAACACCAATCTAATCGGATAAGGTGTTTGAAAGCTCAATTAAAGGCGAGTGAGGATAACAGTGCTCGGATTAATACGACTTATAAAAGGAGGCGAGTTCTTCCCAGGAGTTCGCTGATCGCTATTTGGTGAAGATGATCGAGGCCGAGGAAAGGACCTCTTCTGCAAAGGAGAAGGCTAAATCTTTACAAGACTTGCTCTTCATCGCCCAGGAGTTGATGCCACAAGCTGAACAAAAGGCCGAAGAAGCGAAGTCATCCTATGAGTGTAAAATTAAAGACATTAAGCGCTAGGCTCTGACGATTGAGTCCCTCTCGAAGGAAGCCATGTCGAAACTTGAAGTTCAAGGGGTTGATTGCTCTAAAAAGTCCCCAGCTTATGATGCTTTACTCCTTACGGAATTTCGTTGGGGGTTGATTTCAGTTTGCAACTTCTTCAAGGTAAATAACCGGACGACTGACAAGACCTGAGATAATTGGGATTTGTCAATCAAAAACCATTTGGATCAGTCCTTGTTGTCTCTTCGAACTCAAATACGGGAGTGGAGAGCTTATTTTTGTAGCCGAAGTAAAGAACCCAATCCTATACACCTGGAGGTCCCGACCGAGTATTCTTTTTTAACTTTCTATACCAGTCGGGAATCTGGAGTGGACTGGTCGAAGCGTGATGTTGGACCGATCTCCGAAATAGACTATAGTGGTTACATGGATTATCTGGTTGACACAATCGTTTGGCCTTCGATTGAAAGCCTTATTCTTGAATATGAAATGGTGCCTGATCCGAGTATCGACAAGAACTCGAAATCCTCGGCTCCACCTTAGGTGGACTTGTAAAAATTCATATAGTGAATAAAATTCCATATTTGCTCGATTTCTTTTAGTCGGGTGAATTTGTTTTTATGAATATTCTGATCCGGATAACTCGAAACGTCAAGTATCTTATTAATTGGCTAATGTCATTGTCTGAGTAACTTCATTCCAATTTTAAATGCCAAGTATTTTTTAAATGGCTAATATCATTGCCCGAGTAACTTCACTACAATTTTAAATGCCAAGTATCTAATTATCTTATTGCCTGCCTAATATCGTTGCCTGAGTAACTTCGTTACAATTTTAAATGGAAAGTACCTTATTAACTACCTAATATTATTAACCAAGTAATCTTGAAACAAAGGCAAGTAGATTTACACTTGCATCCCATACTCGGTAGCTACCAAACGTTGCATCGAGGCTCTCCACAATTGTACGTTTGGGTCCTTACACATGTAACTGATAACGTCTCCTAGTTTTTGTTGTACAAGGGTTTACCGAATCATTAAGCTCTTAATTGCTTAACATAGCTGTGTAACTCAATGGGATTTACCAGGATGTGCCCCGAGCCGTTTTCTAGAATCTGGTGTATCGGGTTTGCCTTTTGGCTAAGGTTTAGTTTGACCTCGCTCGGTTGACATGTTCTTTTGTGCTTCTCCGCCCATTCGGGATCATTTACCAAATTAATGACCCCAAGCATTTTATTGTATATGAGTGTCAATTCTTTTTCTCTAGCCTTTTCATATGTTCTTATTATCATATGCCTACATTTCTGGGAATCCCGTGTCGGGATTTTATTCATTATGCAAAACTAACAGTATGGAAAAATCTCAAAGGGATTTTTTAGAAAAAATAAAATACTAATAAAAATATCTTGACTAAAAAGAAATAAAGCCTAAAACTAGGGGATTTCAGGGATAAAAGATCTTCATGTATTGGGCGTTGCATGGTCAGGGAAAGACCCCTCTTTCCGGTCGGGAGATCCAATATGCTCCATGCTCGACCAATCTTTCATATTTGTATGTGTCTTCCCATTTGTCAGCCAACGAGCTCGCGACTTCTGAGAATTAGGTCTCCATTCGGAACTTCCTAACCTGGACATGCGAATTTTAATGCCTAACCACTATTTGCTGATATGCCGCATTTCACCTGACTCAGGGAGACATAAATGATATTTTCACCAGGATGACGACTTCTGTTCCGAATGCCAATGAAAACGGTGTTTCCTCCATAGGGGTCCTTACAGTCATTCGGTAAGCTTCATGAAGTTTTTCTACCCAACTACCCGTTTTTGCACCCATCTTTGCTTTAAGCGTGTACTTGATGATTTTGTTCACTGCTTTGGCTTATCCATTCGTTTGAGGATTGGAAGGAGTGGTATAATAATTAGAAATCTGGTACTCTTTGCACAATTGCCTGAATTTTTGGTTGTCAAACTGGGTATCGTTGTCGGTGATAATTGTATTCAAAACTCCAAATCTATAGAGTATATTCTTTTTCACAAAGTTTGTAGTATTTGCTTCTGCTATGTGAACCAACGCTTTGGCTTCCACCCATTTAGTGAAATAATCAACATTCACAATTGCGTGTTTTGCTTTGCCCCTCGTTCCTGTCGGCATTGGACCAATTAGGTCCAAACCCCACATGGAAAATGACTACGGAGACGTTAGACTTTTAAGGTGCTCAAGGGGTTGCCAAATGTCATTGGCGATCCTCTAGCAAGTGTTACAACTTTGCAAACATCGCTGGGCATCAGAGAACAAAGAAGGCCAATAAAAACCTTACATAAGTACCTTGTGTGCCAAGCTTTTGCCTCCAGTATGATTTCCACATACACCACCATGGATTTCCTTTAGTATCAGATATGCGTCCTCCTCCGATACGCATCTATGGAGTGTTCAGGAGAATCCTCTTCTATATAGTTCTCGCCCATTAACAGTATACCTAGTTGACCGGTACCTGAAGCGTTTTGCCTCCAAAGGGTCTTCTAGAAGTTCATCTACTTCCAAAATATCTTTTAAGCTGGCTTATCCAACCACTTGGCGGTGTTCGGATTTCTAAAACATCAAAGTCTTTCGACTTAGCTATACTTGACTTGAGAAGATGTGCGACTGAATATTCTTTGGTCTGATTGTGGTTGTTGCTGATGCTAGCTTGGACAAAACATCTTATTTTTCATTTTTTTCCTATGGGATCTGGACAATCCTATATTCTTTGAACCGTTGAATGAGCTATTTTTATATGTCCAAGTAGGCCATCAAACTTTCATCCCTGGCCTGAAATTCATTTAAGAATTGGTTGACAACTACCTGAAAGTCACTGAATTCTTCAACCTCATCTGCTCCGAGTGCGATGAAAACTCTAAGTCCTACCAACAGCGCCTCATACTCTGCTTGGTTGTTTGTCGCTTTGAAGTTAAATCTTATGAAACATTCAACATCGTCTTCTTCTACGGTACATACTACGATCTTTGCCCCACTGCCATGAGTGTTCGAGAAGCCGTCGACATGTATTCCAAGAGAGACTTCTACCTAATATTTTCTTTCCCTCCATATCAGGCTCTGTAAACTCTACTATAAATCTGTAACTACTTAGCCCTTGAGCAATGTTTTGGCCATATACTTAACATTGAATTCACTCAACTCGATTGCCCATTTGGTCAGTCGGCCTGAGATTTTGGATTTCTATAGAATTTGCTTAAGTAGGCAGTCAGTGAAAACCCTGATGGCGTGTGCCTAGAAGTACAGTCTCAACTTTCTTACCACCGAAACTAATGCCAAAGCCATCTTTTCTACTTGGGAGTATCTAATTTTAACCAGTAGTAGAGCCTTACTGGTATAGTATACTGGCTTTTGTATGACATCCTCTGTCTTGACTAGGGCTGAGCTTACCGCCAACTCTGTATGGGACAAGTACAGGTAGAGTATTTCTTTTGCCTTAGGTTTTGAGAGGATGGGTGCCTGACCTAAGTATTCTTTTATTTTTCGAAGTGCCTGTACACATCCTGCATTCCATTGAAGCCCCTTCCATCTTTTGATTACTTTAAAAAATGGTACGCACCCATCAGTTGCTTATTAAATGAATCTGTCGAGTGAAGCTGGGCTTCCCGTCAAGTGTTGTACCTCTTTTAGGGTTCGTTGTGAAGTCATTTTTTAGAGGGCTTTAATCTTCTCGGGATTCACTTTGATTCCCCTCTGGTGCACTTGAAAACCGAGGAATCTTCTCGAAGGAACTCTGAACAGGCACATGCTTGGATTTAACTTCATCTGGTATCTCCTTAAGACATCTAATATTTCTTGAAAATCTGTAGGGTGCTCAACTACCGTGATACTTTTAGTTAACATGTAGTCTATGTAGATTTCCATGTTTCTTCCTATTTGGTGAGCAAAAATTTTATGAACCAGTCTCTGATATGTGGCCCCGGTATTTTTCAGTCCAATGGCATCACTGTATAGCAGTATAGACCCTGGTCGGTTGTGAACGTCATCTTATCCCCATCCGCTTTGTTTTTCTGGATCTAGTTGTATCCTAAATAAGCGTCCATGAAACTAAGTAGCTCATGCCTGATGTTGCATCGACCAATAGGTCTGTTCTTGGAAGTGGAAAACTATCTTTTGGGCAGGCTTTGTTCAAATCTGTAAATTCTACACACATTCTCCATTGACCATTTTTCTTCTGAACTAGCACCATATTTGCCACCCACTGAGGATAATCGATATCTCTAATTGACCCTATAACGAGTAATTTCTCAACTTCTTGTTTGATAGCCCTACTCCTCTCGAGGTTGAAAGACCTCTTTTTCTAAATTACGGGTTGGCACTCGAATCTATGGCAAAGTGGTGTGATATCACTCACGTGACTATCCCTACCATGTCTTCATAACTCCATACAAATACGTCTTTGTACTCTTTAAGTAAGTTGATAAGATCTGTTTTGACCTTTTCTTATAGATTAGCTCTGATTTTGACCTTTCTTGTTGGCTAGCCTTCCTTTAAGATCACTTCCTCTGTCGGCACATCCTTTGATGCCTCAGGTTCTTCCTTTGGGTCAAGTTTAAATGTTAATGATTCTCCTTATTTAATCTGATCTAGTTGAGTCTGAGTGCACACTTGGTGCTCACTGTTATCCTTGTCCTTGTAGACAGAGAGATTGGCTCTTCTAGCAATTTCTTGTGAACCCTTGACCGTCCATACCTCTCATTCGGCAGGAAATTTGATCATCAGGGAAAATGTTGTTGTTACCACCTTTTTCTTGTTCAGGAAAGGTCGAACCAGTGGAGCATTGTAAGGCCAGTTATCCATGTCTACCACTATAAAGTCTAGTAGCATCGTTTTTTGGCAAGGTGCTACTCAGATTTTAACAAGCAACTTTACCATTTCCAATGACCTGACCTCGATTCCTGCAAATCCTCTGACTGAGGTATGAAATGGTTACAAGTCCTTCCGATCCAATCTAAGCAGATCATAAACAGTTATGGTGAGGATATCTACAGAGCTACCGTTATTCACTAGTATCATCCAAACTTCCCTATGTCCGATCCGGGCGCTTATGATAATAGCATCATTTGGTCAGATGTCAATCCCAATCGAATCAGCTTCAGTAAACACTATTTGGTCTCATCCTTCCTTTATTCTCTTTGGGTTGGGCTTGATGGAATTAACGTCGAAATTTTGCCTTGCTTCACCCGCTTCTCAGATTTCCTGAGTCTGTTCTCGGTTACTTTTACCCGTCGACGGTCCTCCAAAGATTGTTTGTATTGGTCCGCTCACTTCGGGATTAGCCTTTTTATTCTGACCTGAACTATGATCTCCAGACTTGGCTTCTTCTTGAGTTTCTATCTTCCCATCTTTCTTCAAGATAATATCTTGTAGAAGCCCTTCTCGGATAAGGGTTTCTGTGTGATCTCTGAGCTGATAACATTTTGAGGTTTCGTGCCCACTTTTTTTGTGAAATTTGTAATACTTTATCGTGTCTCGTCGAGCAAATTACGACTATCGACGTGACTCCTTAACCAGATTCTTTTCTTCTAGTATTGTTAGGATTTCCTCCTGTTTCTTCTGAAGTGTGGCGTAGTTTGTATACTTGGAACTTTTCCTTGGTCTGGTCTGTAGTATACGTCAGTTTACCCCCATCTTAGCTTATTTCTTCTTTGGTATTTCCTTTTTTTTCCCTTTATGGTTCTTTGACTCAACATCTTTCTGCTCAGGTCTTCCACCATGCATATAATAACATCATGTTGCCAACTCTTCTTCTTTAGCTAATGCATATCCACCTGCCATATCTAGTTAGACACGTTTTTCTCAAGTTAAAGGACAACCGCCCATTCTGTAGGTTGTTTATGAATGCAGAGATTATTGCTTCATGACTAGAGAATATGTGGTAAAACTCCGATGACTAGAGAATATCCACTGGGGATTTTATGCACAACCAAGCCAAATCTACTATTGAATAACAAATTACACCTCTCGATCTCCCTTGCCTCTCTTTTGTCGTATATTTTATGTGTTCTTTTTTGTATATCTCCCCCTCCCTTTAAAATGAGATTATGGGTCTATTTAAATGTGCATAGAACGCTAATCCTTGTTACATAAATAAGGAAAGGTGATAGTGTTTAATTTGAAATGGTTGCTTAGTGAAGTTGTCTTTGTCTTCTTTCCCTTTTCCGAGATCTTGGGCATTGAATCAAAATCTTTGCAGGATTCTAGTTGCATGGTCTGTTTAGGGCTTATTTTCCGTTTGGTTTTTATCCTTCTGGAAGCTATAAGTTTCTTCCTAATTATAATTATGTGATACTGGAGAGGAAATAACGATATTTCCTTACTGGAATATGATTCTAGATTTCTTGTTTGAGTGAGACAATTATTCTTCGTACTTGAGTAGTGGTTGTGTGTCCAAGACAAATTGTGACATCACATGTCTTGAGTTGACTACTTATTTATTTGGGCTTCACATGTTGACCCAAGTAAAGCTGAATGTGCCGAGCATTAATATTCGGCCTCACTTTGACCTCTGTTACTAGGCGATGCCACTGATGGTGTTTGTTCAGATACCAGCCTAGATGCTTATCTGACAATCTCCCTTGAGGGTTGGCTTATCTGTCAGTGACATGTACATTTGATAAAATATACATATAACAAAACCTAAACAAGTAAAAATTTCTCACAGTTACATAAATTTATAGACATTACAAGGAAATCAACAAACAAAAGGAGTTCAATTAATAACCAAAAACCTTATACCATCAAATTATATACCTAATTCTCCAAAAAAAAAATGTTCAAAATACAAAACTAAAAATCCACTACTAACCTGTCAATTGTGGACCACACAAGATTCGTAACTTTAAACTCTTCGATTGCAACCTTTGAAGTTGAATTTGGACAAAATAGTAAGAACCTTAAAAAAAAAATTAGGGGTGAAAGAGAGAGGAAAAGAGAATTGGGAATTGAGTTATGTCTTGAGATAGAGTAGAGAGATTGAAATATATGTATTTTTTTTAGTCTAGCAACTGGTTATATGAGTTGCCCGTTTCAATAGTATTTTAATATATTTGTTTTCTCAGCCGTTGGTTTAATCTTTTCCTTCATCCAATGGTTATAGTTAATTGATGGACGGCATGGTATGATACATGTCCATTTTATACTGTGTAAGGTAGCCGGTCCCTTCTTGTATATGATTTTGTGTTATTTCATGATCTAAATGATACTAAACAAAAATAGTTGTCCAACTTTATGAAACTTCCTCTCTGCAGTGCCACCCAATTAATAGTTCTTGTAGGAACTGGGTAGAATAGACTATTTGTCAATTAATGATATAACTTATTTTCACTTTTTTTTTTAGCAGAACAGGCAACTAGGAACATTCTCATGACCTAGAGATTTAAGATTTTGCTTATACCCTACATTTACAGAACTTCATAAGAATAACAGTTTATATAATCTTTGTACCTATAATCTATGTAATCTTTGCATACGTGCATGTTTTACCGTTTAAATGAACCCTTCCTAGATGCAACCACGTATGAATATGCCATTGCCATGAACTGACACGGTAATATTTCTAATTATTGATCAAAAAAGATACATCACACTACAAGAAAAATGGTCTTTTCAGACCAAACATTTTTGACTGAGCCAAAATTTAGTCAAAAATGGTTCTTTTTCTGACTAAAAAAATCACGTCGTCATAAAAGGATAAAAATATTGCATATCGTTTCGAACAACAAAAATGCCCACAAATCGAAATTCATTAAAAATATTGTGAAAATGGTGCCACGTTTAGGCACCTATACTATTTCCGACCGTGTGTACCTACTCCTCGAAAATACAATAGACTTTTCCAACAACATGTACCTACCCCTAAAAAATACAGTAGATTTTTCCCGCCACATTTACCTAGAGTTTGGAAATACAATATTATATGGGTAGCATTCATTGTATTATGCAAGACGATTATTGTTAATATATAAAATTTTGAATTATTATCTTTTAAATGTTAAGGTAAAAAATTAAAATGAAATATACTATTAACATGTTAAATTTGCACATCACCTCTTAGTAGAGATGGTTGTGCACCTCGCTTCTACACCTAGTGGTTAGGGGTTCAAGTCCTACCATGCACATTTTACATGTATGTGCGGAGAATTTTCTCTCGCCCTCTCTTCGATTGTGAGAGTTGTAGTCCATATGTAACCTCACCCCGATAGTGGGAGTAGTATTTCGGACCGTGCTTGTAGAGTCTAATTAATCTCGTCAGGTCGCGACAGTAGTAGTATTTTAAAAAAATGTTAAATTTTAATTATTTTGATAAACATGACATTATATATATGAGTGAGCTTCTCATAAGGGATCTCTTATTTTAATTTCGGTAAAGACCACCATGAAATCACATTGATTTGAATGAATTTCGATTTGAATTGTTTTGTGAATGATAAGGTCATTAAAATCTACCTAGTAATAAAAATTAAAAAAAAATCAAGTACTGGAACTATTTATCCCAATTTTTTAAAATATGAATGTATCGGAAAAATGGATGAAATATAGGAAAATTCAAGAAAAATAGTTTTAGTGCTTGAAAATTTTTCAAATTTTATTTATAGGTAGCTTTCAATGAACTTATCTTTCACAAAAAAATTTAAATCAAAATTCATTCAAATAAATGTGAATTTATTGTGGTCCTTACCGAAATTAAAATAATGGATCCCTTAAGAGAGATTCAATATATATATATTCTAGTCAATATATTACTTTTATTTTATGATTTATATTCACAATTTTATATATTTATTCATTTTATTTTAACTGTTATATTTTGTTTCCTATAATTTTCAATTCCCACTTAATACTTTTACTCCACTTTTTACTTATTTCCATTTTTTTCCTCTCTTATTTATATTTACCTAGCCGAGTGTCTCTCCTATCAATTTTTTTTCCCTTTTTTTCTTTCTCTACTCTTCACTCTTTTCCTATATTTATTTTTCCTAACACTACTTATCTCCACCAAGACACCTATCTCCTACCATTTTCTTCTCCAGTTTTATTTTGTTAATCTTTACGCTTCTTACTTGTTTTTTACTATAACCATAATTATTGATTCCTCATTCTTCCAATCTCTCGTAATTTCTAAAAAACCTATAACTAAATCTCTTTGAAGAAACAATTATTATTTTTATTGAAGACTCTTACGGTACAAATCACTCATTTTGTAATTCTTTTTCAATAACAATTGCAAGAAATTTAGAATAAAATATTTTTTATTATGTTCGTATATTATTTGGGTGTTAATGTTTGTTGATTAATTTTTATTATTTGGGACTCTTTGTTTTGCTATATGTTTTCTCCGATGATATAGTGATTGTATATAACATGTTCAATAAAATGCCTATGAAGAAATTGGATTTTTGATTTGTTTATAAATTTAATATTTCCAAATGGAACAATTGTTTTTATAATATTATATATCTTGTATTCAAATATAATTTAATTGTGAAGTAGAATTAACTAGATATACATGTAATTATTAATATTGTTTTTCACATTCTTGAAGATTTTATTTTTTAAAAAAATTGGACTATTGTAGATGTTTTATATTTATTATGGTACTGAGTTTCGAAACTTTCATATAATGGAGGATGGAGTTTGGCCTCATGAAAAATGCCATGAAAATTCATGTAATATATTTTCAGTTATATGATAACGCATATGCATATATTTATGGGAATCATTTGTTTATTTATTGTTTTATTCCATTACAGTAAAAATTGGACTCGCAACAACCTTCTGCAACAACAAATTCAAGGGCAAGAGAATGATAGATGCTAACAAATTATTAGCGTGTATTTTTATGTTATAAGTTAGACTATGTGTTTTGATTCACTCTTAGGGGGTGCATTAGTTCATGATTTTATTAGACAATTTTACGAAGTAAAAGTCTGTTGGTATTGGATTGAGACTTTTTAACAAGTTAGATAAGTCTGGTAGTATTCGATCGGGACTTTTAAGATTTTTTTAAAAAAATACATATTGTCTTGTGGTATTGGATCCAGGCTTTTGAGAAGCATCAAATTGTCTAGTGGTATTGGACTGAGATCAAAATTTATAGGATTTCATGACAAAATGGATTATCTAGACTTTTTGGTGATTTTTATAAATAGCTAGACCCCAAAATTGTCTTTACATCTCCCACACTACTTTCTAAGACTTTTCCACTCATATCATGTTTCTCAAATTGCTCTACAATTCTCATCTCATCTCAAACTGCTCTGCAATTCTCGTCTTCAGAAACTCCATCATCATCAATCTCTATATATACCCAATTCTTTTAAATTAATGTCATTCTAATTTGATTATTTTTTAATTGTTTTCCTGTTTTGTTCTCTTCATTTTTTATTGTTTCTTCAGAAACACCAATCTCTCTCTACCTAAATATCCAAACCCAATTATGTCTTTGTTTTCAATTTTGCAGAAAACCCTTTTATCAACGGGGTAAAGAATCAGTCTTTTTGCTTCAAATTCAATTTTATTTTTGTGATTTTGAAGAAATCCCTTTTGTAAACAAAGTAAAGATTCAATTTTGATTTTGGAAAATCAAAGTTTTTGTTATTTTGTAGGAAACCCTATTGTAGAGATTCTTTTATTTTTTTGTTTCGAAATCAATTTTTTATTTTCTATGAAGAAGAAGATTGGCAAGAATTGTTATTTATGTGTTTGATGAATTGCCTATGAGATTTTCATAGGAAAGTGGTTATGGCGAGAAGTAGAGGAGGAGACAAAGGGAAGTCAGTAGAGAAGTAGCTAGTGAATTTCGATACCATATTCGTTGGAGGTTTAGTCAAGCCAGGGATTTTTGTATTATTACTCTATTGAGGAAGTGGGAAAAAAATTAAGAGAGGTGGGGCTGTTTTATTTGGCCGAGAAAAAATAAGAAATAGAGAAGTTGATCCATAAGATGAGTTACTATGACCAATTGTTTTAAAAAAAAGTCCAAAAAGTCTTGAAATAAAGTCTAAATAATCTAAATAGTCTATAAATAAAGTCCAAAAACTCTTTCAGAACCTTAAAAGTTCAGTTCATATAATCCTAATAATCTGTAAAATAATAAAAATCCATAAAATCCTTACATCCTAAAATTGTAAATTAAAATCCCAGTCCAATAGACTCCCATAATTTACATTATACTTCAATTATATTCGATCATAAATCTTTGTAAATGTCTATTCTTATTTCATTTTAATATTCTATTTGTTTTTCTATATACATTGTAATTACTATAAATTATAATTTGAACAATTTTTAGGGTAATATACACACACAAAAAAATCATTTTTTATAGCATTATTTAACAAGAAAAAATAAATTATTTCTAATCCAAAACCATCCCTCCGTGATTTTTTATTTTTGACCATCACATTCATCGATAGTAAATACCATAATATTTATCATTTTTTAAAAATTTTCGACCATGATATGCATTATTTCCGAGGGCAAAGGCAATTGAAAATGTTCTCCTAATCCAATTTTTATAACATTTCTAACAACTTCTTTCCTCCATCTTCGATAAATCTTTCCCTCGGAAATAAATTTATTTATGAAGGATGGTTAGAAAAGGGTTATTTCCCATGATAGTACTTCCGATGGAGAACGACGGTCTTTTCCCATCGGAATTGAACATTTTCGAGGACATTTTAAGTTTTTTTATGGCTTTTGGCTCTCTAAGAAGACCATTTTTCTTATAGTGTATCTTTTGAAGTTATAATGGATTTTTCTTGATAAATATCTGACATAATAACGCATGAAAGGATCTCTGAACAACATTCTAACCAATTTTCTTGTTCAAAAATGCATGTTTGAACATAAATGAGATAAGGATTACAAATAAGGCAAATGCACACTTATTAAATAAAAAGTCATATAATCGTATATGCAACAAAGATACTCATATTGGGTCAATCCAAATGAAGTCAAAAAGGGGTTATGAGTCCCTATAGACCTACTAAGTCCGTTGGACCTAGTTGAGCATATTTGTGAAACCTTAGCACAATGACATTTGGGTTCATCTTTTTTAATCCAATTTGGTGACACATTGTCATTCCTAGTGGTCTTGGTCATTATATTTCTCCGAGGATCATTAACTTTTGATTTGTTAGGCACATTCTTACTGACTCTAGCCCTATTTCTTTCAATTATGCTCTTTGTTATAGTACTCATGTTAATGTACTTGAAGCAATTTAGTCTAATATGACCATCAACACCACAAAATGCATGTAGGAATAAAATGAAGGATCATAACATTTCTTTGTGAAAACAAAAGGGCTTTCCCATGTCTTTGAGCTTGCCTTTGGTGTTGGATCTGTTCTCTTCTCCTTTGTTAAGATCAATATAATAATTAAGATGTCCTTAAGATCATTTGCAAAGACTTCAACAAGATGTTATACTTTTCCATAATTTGGATTTGCTTAAAGACTCCATTAGAGTTGACAGTAAATGAGGAAATTTGTTATGGATAAAAAAGAAGAAGATAAATTCAAATACATATACATAAGAATTATATAGGAAAAGGAAATTATAGTTCATGAAAATTTCCGGTATACTTATAATACCAAATGAGCTGTCTTTTATTCGTTCAATAGGTGTAAAATCCCTAATATAAATAATGTAGGAGAAATTTTGATCATTTATTTTAAAGTTTTGATCATCTAAGACATTATAATGATAATTCGTCGAGACCTACATGGACAATCTAAACTCTATCTAAAACGGGCTATCAAAGTTTTTTGAATATTAACATTTTCTCCTCGGTACGTACTAATAGAAAGAAATCTTAGGACATTCAAATCTATGCAATGGTTTCAACCGGTAGTTAGCGATTCTTTAAAAAATATATATTTATAAAAAAAGTATACATCAAAGAAAAAGATTGTCTTTAAAAGTTATTTTTTACGTTATCAACAAATTAAAATCTTCTCTTTCTATATAAAAAAACAAACAAAATCTTTACTATATGCAATTTCTTCTTTCTTCAATAACAAAACTACTTCTCTCACAACACCAATTTTCTTCTGCAAAAAAATAGTAATAATAAACTTTGATGAACTAATAAATAAAAATTAACCAGGCAAATAAATATCAAGAACAATCCAATTTTTTTCTACAACAAACTAAAAAAGTAAATTGACAAAAATTTGATGAACCAATCAAGTTCGGAGACATAACATGACCAATCACAGGCAAAAAAAAAGTACATACAAAAGAAAACTTCAATATGATATTGTCTGGCTAGGAAGGAAAATGATAATTGTTCACTGGTTCCATGTAAAAGGTGTACATCTAATAAATGAAAATTTTCTTCTGAAATGCATATATAATTTTATATGCTTTAAACAGATTAATAGATGATTCTGATTGCAATTCACATCTTAAGTGTTCAGTCCATCATACTATTTTTTGTAAAAAAAATTCAACCATATTACATTACATTCAATATCATAATTTTTGAAATTGTATCATGAGTAAACATTTCCCAAATTATGTACCACGTTTCTCTAACATATATTGTGGGTCTTTCAAAGACAAAAAAAAATGATCAATCATGTTGTGTCTCCGGTCTCCATACATGATTGGTTCATCAAAGTTTTGCCAATTTATTTTTGGCATTTGTTGTGGAAGAAAATTGATAAGAAAAGAAGTAATTTTGTTGCCAAAGATATATATTTATATATATATATATATAGAGAGAGAGAGAATTGAAAGTTTGAGAATTTTGTTGTTAGAGAGAGTTGACAGTTTGAGAGAAGAAAATATGTAGAGAAAAGATTTTTGTTTTTTTTTGTTTTTAGGAAATAGCCCCTTTTAACTGAAAATAGGGGCTTTTATAATTTTATTCAAAATCAGTGTTCTTACTATTTTTACCAATAAATACACTGAAGAGACAAATTGCCCATCATTTTCCCACTTTTTTTTTCTTTCTTTCTTTCTTTCTTGTCTAAAACCCATGCCCTATCTCTCTCTTCTCTTCTTTCAAACCCACGCCATATCTTGCTCTTATCTCTCTTCTTTCAATCACATGCCCTATTTTCTTTCTTTTTCTTTCTTTGTCAGAAACTCTCCCTCCTCTCTATTCTTTCTTTCTCACACCACAAACACACATTCAAGTGATGAATCGAACTAGATCTGGTCCTTGTTCTTGAGGTATGTACTTGAACTAGATTGGGTATACATTTGTAGTAGATGCCATGAACTTGGATTGAAGAAGATGGCATATGGTGTGTTTAATATCTCAGAGTTCATATGTTTAATCTCTCAGACACACCAAAGATTAAACACTGGTGTGTTTAATTGATTTGAACTGGTGTGTTTGATTGATGACACCCGGTGTGTTTAATTGATGTGAACTAGTGTGTGTGTGCATTTAATTGATGAATTACTTATGTGTTTAAATGATGAAACATGGTGTGTTAAATTGATGTGAACTGATGTATGGGTGCTTAATATTTTATTACTTGTGTGTTTAAATGATGCGAATCGTTGTGTGTTTAATTGATGAAATACTTGTGAGTTTAAATGATGAAACATGGTGTGTGTTTAATTGATGTGAACTAGTGTGTGTTTAATTGATGACACCTTGTTTGTTAAATTTATGTGAACTGATGTGTGTTTAATTAATGAATTAATGGTGTGTTTAATTGATGACACCTGATGTGTGTTTGATTGATGTAAACTGGTGTGTTTAATTTATAAATTACTTGTGTTGTTTAATTGATACAAACTGGTGTGTGTATTTAATTAATGATTACTTGTGTGTTTAAATAACGAAACATGGTGTGTATTTAATTGATGACACATGGTGTGTGTTTAAATGATGAATTACTTGTGTGTTTAAATGATGAAACATGGTGTGTTTAATTGATGTGAACTGGTGTGTGTATGTGTGTGTGTGTGTGTGTGTTTAATTGATGAATCAATTATATGTTTAAATGGTATGTTTAACTGATGTGAACTGGTGTGAGTTTAATTGATGACAAATGCTGTGTTTAACTGATGACACATGGTGTGCATTTAGTTGATGTGAGCTGGTGTGTTTAATATATTGAAAATACAAACACGGTTAAATGCTCAAGGCTAATCTAGAGGGGGGGGGGGGGGGGGGGTGTTAATAGGTTAGGCACCTTTTTCGACTCCCTTATAAACATATAAAAGTATGTCCATCTAGATTGCTTGTATCACAATATATATGTCAATTAAAGACATTTAATCGATATATAAAACAAGTAAAGTGTGATACAAACAAGTAATCATAACACATACGCAATCTATATTATAGAAAGGAAGTCAACTTACATATAGAGTTCTATCCATAGTTTTCAAATAACAAATACAAATATAAGAGAGATAGGGATAGAGAAAAGTTGACACAGGATATAACGTGGTAAACCTCCGAAGAGGAAACATCCACGGGTTAGCAACCACCGGCAAACAAAATCCACTAGTAGATAAGACAAGTACAATCTCTCAAGTGACCCCTTCACCTAGAAACTACTCTCATATCCTACTCATAAAGATGTCTCCCTCTTGCTCAACAATCTGAGGCCTCACACCTCTTGTCAAGACTTCCTTGCTCACCCTTTCGGATCATCACGACCCTAGGCAAGACTTCTTGCTCAACTATCCGAGTCCCCCCAACTCTAGTCAAGACTTCCTCACTCACCCTTCCAGATCCTCACGACCCTAGGCAAGACTACTTGCTCAACTATCAGAGTCCTCCCGACTCTAGTCAAGACTTCCGCGGTTGACAATCCGAGGTCTCCCACCTCTTGCCAAGACTTTCTTGCTCAACAACATAGGTCTCACACCTATTGTCAATACTTCCTTCTCAGAAGGCATCTAGGTGATCATGAATGCAAAACGCAAACAAGCACGTAACATAGAATGTTATGATCAACATATCCTATGGAAAATAATAGACATGAGCATGAATGCACAAATCAAATGTAGTTTAGTCAAGTATGCATGTTCAATCCATCTAGATCATGTAAGATACGTTCAACATTAATTACAACCTAGATACATGCATAGATCTAAAACTTGAATCACAAGATATGTTCAATTAACACATAATCAAGTTTAAATCTCATAAACCAAAAACATGCTAAAATCATGTAACAAAGTCATTTAGATTAAAGCTACAGTTCTAGAGCATATTTCCTATTCATAGATTCAACAAAACACATAAATCGCTCAAAAGAACACAAACACATGTATCATTGTTGGATTTCAACCAAAGAGAGCCTAATACATGTGAGGAACTATTTTTCACAAAATCAATAAATCAAAGATTATCAAATAGTTCTAGAATCAAAGCTAGCACAATACAATCCCAAACTAGTGAAAACATAGGCAAAATCAAAACCTAACTCAACATGTGAGATTTCAATTGAAACTCAATCTAACTTTAAATAAGTTTAAAACTCAAACCAAAACAATCACAAGGCACATATATATGTTGAAGAAGAAAACCCAAGGCAATTGACCAAGTTTTAAAAGAAAACTTTGAGAGAAAATCAATACCTTAGTTGATTTTGGTACAGTCCCATATTTTATGATATTAGACTCCAGAAATAGCAATTAAACTATCTCAAACCTTCAGAGAAAAGATGGATGATGAATAGACAAACACTCTCAACTTTGAATCACTCAAATGAAGTTCAAATGAAGAAGTTATGGTGTTTGGAAGGTGAGACAATGTGGAGATAAAATTTTGCACTCAAGTTTTAAATTTTTTCTTAGAATGAAATGTGAGAGGGAAGGGAAATATAAAGGAGAAGAAAAGGATAGAAGCAAAAGGACCACAATGCCCCCTTTGATAATGCTTCCCCGGGATGGCATGTGGGCATCTCGGGGCAGCAAGGAGTTGCGGCCGAGATGGTCACGCGCCATCTCCGGCTTGCACCATTTGATGGCATTTGGCCATGGTGCAACTACCTTGCACTCCTCTCGTGTTCTTCGACCGTTCTTTGGACTTCGAACTAGAATTTGAATCCGTTTGTAGATTACAAACTATAAATCTCTCACAGACATGGATATATAAGATACTTAACCCAAAAAATGATAATTATTCTCGATATATGAAGACAGAAGTTGAAAGTGTAGTATCTTTTGACTTAGAACTTGAAATCAGTAGCATGAGTAATTGAAATGTCCGGAACTCAATAAAGAATGATTTAAGACTAAATTCAAGTTCAATATCCATGTTATACAAACATATATACATACAAACACAATTCACACTAGAATGCAAACTCCATAGAGATAGTCTCCAATCATGCATTTTCCGTAACATGTTATTTTCATACCAATGTATGAGCATTCATCTTCAAGTGTGTGAATGTGTTATACATGGTGCACAATGATGCAGGGACACATATGAATGAATTCTATGTGTGTGCCTATAATGATGCACAATGATACAGGGACACATGAATGAATTTGTGTGTGTGTGCCTATAATGGTGCACAATCATGTAGTGACACATATGAATGAATTGTGTGTGTGTGCCTAAGCCTTGTAAGAGAAAGATAAGGTCTTAGTATACCTTTATAGAACCATATTGCATCTTTTCTCTTTGAAGACTTTGAACTTGATTTGACTAGTTGTTTCTTCTTCTTTGAAGCTTGAATCATCATGAATCTAAACAACTAAATCATTACAAGAAAACATCATTTTGATATGGAATTAATGTCAGCACAATCTAAAACCTAACAATCTCTCCCTTTGGCAAATTACATGTCAAAACACCTATACATTTACTACAAATATAAAAATGAATATAGGTCACAAAATCACTCCCTCACATTACAATGAGTAAGATTCCTATAACTATTCATCTTAAGCTTCAAATATATCAAGAAGTAGTTTGATAATCAACATACAAACAATTTCCAACAACTATTCATCTTAAGCTTTTTCCATAAAAAATCAAACCGATTATCATCCGGAATTTTTTGCTTTTAAGAGAACAGATTTCAACATATGAGTATGTGTGTGCATGTGGCTCGTCATCCCATTTCTGTTTTTCAACCCGAGCTCATTTGATTTTCAACTAAACTCCTTTTTAAGCCTTCCTCCTTTTCTTGTTTGTCTTTGAATCAAATAATTTTTATTTTTTTATGATTCCATTTCAACACTTCTTTGATTTTTCCATTTGTTTAACATATACAAAATTCACTTCATGGTGGCTTTCACTCTTCACAATGGTGTAGCTCTTTCCAACATTGGGTAGCTTTCACAACCAATGTGTTTAGCCCTTTCCCATGAAGGTGCTCGTTGAGTTCTGTGTATTTACCGAAGCAAAATGGATACTTACCATAGGTCATTTTAAATGTACTTAAGCATAAAAACTTCAAGGTGTATCCAATGTTTACATATTAGTAAACTCAACCTACTAGCAAAACATATAAGAGAAGCAAGGTGCAATTATAGAAAAACAAGATTGTATGGCTCATAAGCACATGATCTAAGAGCAATAAGTAGAGACTTATTCAAGATCATTACTTCTCTAATGAGTTGCTTTCAAGGAATGTAAAGCTCATATTTTCAAAAGTAATGCCACTCAATATACTATACACAAACAATCATCAAAGTTAAGATCAATGTGAACAATATCACTATTGGATCCTAAAATAGCAAATGTCAATGAGAACCATATGTATGCTATACAAAATTCTGTAATATGACATGCTATTTGATGTATACCAAAAATTGAGTCAAAAGATGAATATCTAAGAGAACATGCATTAGAGTAGAGATACCTTTTGCAAATTATATTCACCAAATATCATACTTCCGCCCTTTTTATGAGCACTCTTGCCTTGAATGTCCTCATGACACCAAGTTGACGATGTTTCACAACAAGAGTATAAAAAGCATAATATCTCAACTCAATCAACACATATATCAAAAGAACTTCTCTAAAGTTAACCAACAAATTTTGACCATTATAACAAACATGATGTGAGATAACCAAGTTCATATCAATACATGGAGTATTTAAAGCTAGCAAGCAAGAATTCTCAGCACAATTGATATATTGCGTCAAAGCTACCTCACATGTGCTTCTTATATTAGTGATAGTAGCACCCACCCTTGAACCACTTGTTCTTGGGTGTACCTACATAAACATTTCCAATATCATCCTTAACAACCATGTTAAATCTAGAGTAAAGTTCTTCAATGACTTGATTAACAAGAATATCATTAACACATTCTTCCTTAACATTTTCAGCATAAGCTTTGTCAAGTTAAACAAGATTAGTTTTCTTTCTACTCCAAAACTACTTTTCATGCTTTGCAAAATTATCATGTTTTTCAAATTTCAAATCCTTATCATGTTCAAGTTGAAGTTTAATCTCCTTATCTCTAGATTCATTCCCTAATTTGCATTTTTCAATTTATTTATAACACCTAAGCTTAATGTGACCTACTGTGTTACAATAATGGCAAATTGGAATAAAAGATGAGATTGTACCTTTTGGAGTTGAACTAGTTTCACTAGGAGTTTGCAAAGATACCTTGTTTGCCAACTTCTTCTTGGCTTTTGATCTTCTCTTCTTGTGTGGTTTATTTTCAGTCACGACTTCATCCAAGTGAGTAGGAAGTGGTGCTTCTAAGAGCTCCTCTTCAACTACCAAGTCGTCTTCACCACTATGAGAGTTAACAAGATTCCTAACACTAGACACACTTACCGAAACATTCATTAAGTCCTTGATGACCTCTTTAGTCGTGTCTATCTCTTCCATTAATTCTTGTTCTCTCTTCTTCAAAGAAGATATAACATTATCCTTCTCAAGGTTTATCTTTTCAAGTTCTCTAAACTTCTTCACAATATCACCTTTCTCACCATAAAGTCTACGAGTGACAATCACAAACTCATCTAGTTGTTTCTTGATCAAATCATCCTTCTCAACTTCCTCTCTTAGAGCATTATCTCTATCTTCTTCAAGCTTCTATATCTTGGCTAACAGCTTAAGATTAGTAGGAATGGAACTAGAGCTTCCATGATGATTTGCATCAAAGTTCTTGTTCAAAGATATTGTACCATCAACATCTAGTGGAGAATGAGAAGCCGTTAGAGCTACAAAGTTGTTCACCAACTCTTCATCACTTGAAGACTCACTACTAGAGCTCCCATTATCACTAGAGTTATCATCACTCTAAGTAGCCGCCAACACTTTGCCTTTCTTGTCTTCGTAGATGGATTCTTGGTGCACTCACTAGCAAAGTGACCGAAACCATGACAATTGTAGCATTGAACATCTTTCTTGTTCATGGCTTTACTATTCTTCTCATTCCTTAGAGATAATGTTTTCTTAACTCCCTTTTCTTTAGAAGACTTGCCTCTAGGCTTGACATTCTTCTTTAGAAACTTCTTGAACTTTCTAACCAAAAGAGCCATCTCTACTTTTTCATCATCACTCCCCTCCTCAATAGCATTGAGAGCGATTCCCTTACTCTTAATCTTTGGCTTCAAGAACATCTCATAAGTTTGGAGAGACCCAAGCTACTCATCAATGTTCATGCTATCCACATCCTTGTTTTCCTCAATGGCTGTCACCTTTGATTTAAATCTCTTAGGAAGAGACCTAAGGATTTTTCAATTTAAACGCTCTTTTGAGATAGATACTCCAAGTGCTTGACATGGTTAGCAATGTTAAGTCGCCAGAATTGGAAGTCTTCAAACTTTTCTTTTTCACCCATACTTAAACCTTCAAATTGTGATGCCAACATTTGACGCCTTGATTTCTTCACCGCTAAGGCTCTTTCACTAGTAACCTGGAGAGTATCCCAAGCTTCCTTTACGGATTCAAGATTTTGAATGTAGGAAAATTGATGCATATCAACTCCTCCAAAGATGGCATTCATAGCACGATGATGCCATTTAGCAACCTCAAACTCATTCGTTTTCCATTCACTCATTGGCATGAGTATCATGGTTCCATCCTCTTTAACCTTGGTAGGAGGACTATAACCTTCTTCCACTACCATCCAAGCCCTTTCATCAATAGATCGGATGTAGGCTTTCATCCTCAACTTCCAATACCCATAGTTAATGCCTCAAAGTAATGATGGCCTAGTATTTGAGGCTCATTCCGCCATTGCATCATCTTGTAAACCCATGACTTCAAATGCTTTACAAAAACCATGAATGTATCACCTGGACTCTCACTAAGTACAATCTAGTGTCCTGCTCTGATACCAATTGAAAATACAAACACGGTTAAATGCTCAAGGCTAACCTAAAGGAGGGGGGTTAATAGGTTAGGCATATTTTTCGACTCCCTTAGAAACAAACAAAAGTTTGTCCCTCTAGAATGCTTGTATCACAATAAATTTATCAATTAAAGACATTTAATCAATATATAAAACAAGTAAAGTGTGATACAAACAAGTAATCATAACACATACACAATCTATATTATAGAAAGGAAGTCAACTTACATATAGAGTTCTATCCATAGTATTTAAATAACAAATACAAATATAAGAGAGATAGGGATAGAGAAAAGTTGACACAAGATATAACATGGTAAACCTCCTAAGAGGAAACAACCACGGGTAAGCAACCCTTGGCAAATAAAATTCACTAGTAGATAAGACAAGTACAATCTTTCAAGTGACCCTTTCACCTAGAAACTACCCTCATATCCTACTCATGAAGATGTCGCCCTCTTGCTCAACAATCCGAGGTCTCACACCTCTTGTCAAGACTTCCTTGCTCACCCTTCCGGATCCTCATGACCCTAGGCAAGACTTCTTGTTCAACTATCCGAGTCCTCCCGACTCTAGTCAAGATTTCCTTGCTTGACAATCCGAGGTCTCCCACCTCTTGCCAAGACTTTCTTGCTCAACAACATAAGTCTCACACCTATTGTCAAGACTTCCTTCTCACATGGCTTCTAGATGATCATGAATGCAAAACGTAAACAAGCACGGAACATATAATGTTATGATCAACACATCCTATGGAAAATACAAGACATGAGCATGAATGCACAAATCAAATGTAGTCTAGTCAATCATGAATGTTTAATCCATCTAGATAATGTAAGATACGTTCAACATTAATTACAACCTAGATACATGCATAGATCTAAAACTTGAATCACAAGATACGTTCAATTAACACATATTCAAGTTTAAATCTCATAAACCAAAAACATGCTAAAACCATGTGACAAAGTCATTTAGATTAAAGCTAAAGTTCTAGAGCATATTTCGTATTCATAGATTCAACAAAACACATGAATAGCTCAAAAGAACACAAGCATATGTACCATTGTGAGATTTCAGCCAAAGAGAGCCTTATACATGTGAGGAACTATTTTTCACAAAATAAATCAATCAAAGATCATCAAATAGTCCTATAATCAAAGCTAGCACAATACAATCCCAAACATGTAAAAACATAGGCCAAATCAAAACCTAACTCAACATGTGAGATTTCAATTGAAACTCAATCTAGCATTAAATAAGTTCAAAACTCAAATAAAAACAATCACAAGACACATTATATGTTGAAGAATAAAACCCAAGGAAATTGCCAAAATTTTAAAAGAAAACTTTGTGAGAAAAGCAATACTTTTGGTGCAGTCCCGTTTTTGTGAGATTAAACTCGAAAAACAGCAATAAAACTAACTCAAACCTCCAGAGAAAAGATGGAGGATGAATAGACAAACACTCAACTTTGAATCACTCAAATCGGAGTTTAAATGAAGAAGTTATGGTGTTTGGAAGGTGAGAAAATATGGGGAGAAAATTCTGCACTCAAGTTTTAAATTTCTTCTTAAAATGAAATGTGAGAGGGCAGAGAAATATAAAGGAGAGGAAAAGAATAGAAGCAAAAGGACCAAAATGCCCCCTTTGATAATGTTTCCCCTAGATGGCGAGTGGGCATCTCGGAAAAGCAAGAAGTTACGGCCGAGATGGCCACGCGCCATCTCGGGATTGCACCATTTGATGGTTTTTGGCCATGGTGCAACTCCATTGCACTCCTCTCGCGTTTTTCGACCGTTCTTTGGCCTCCAAACTTAGAATTAGAATATGTTTACAGATTACAAACCATTACTCTCTCACAGACATGTACATATAAGATACTCAGCCCATAAAATTTTAATTCAACTCTATATACAAAGATGAAGACAATGTATTCAACATAAGTTGAAATTGTAGTATCTTTTGACTTAGAACTTGAAATCAGTAGTATGAGTAACCAAAATGACCAGAACTCAATCAAGAATGATTTAAGATTAAATTCAAGTTCAATATCTATGTTATACAAATATATATATACATACAAACACAATTCACACTAGATTGCAAACTACATAGAGATCGTCTCCAATCATGCATTTTCCAAAACATGTTATTTTCATACCAATGCATGAGCATTCATCTTTGAGTGTGTAGATTTGTTATACATGGTGCACAATGATGTAGGGACACATATGAATTAATTGTATGTGTGCCTATAATGGTGCACAACGATACAAGGACACATGAATTATTTTCGTGTGTGTGTGCCTATACTGGTGCACAACGATGCAGGGACACATATGAATGAAATGTGTGTGTGTGCCTAAGCCTTGTAAGAGAAAGATAAGGTCTTAGTATACCTTTGTAGAACCATATTACATCTTTTCTCTTTGAAGACTTTGAACTTGCTTTGACTAGTTGTTTCTTCTTCTTTGAAGCTTGAATCATCATGAATCTAAACAACTAAATCGTTACAAGTAAACATCATTTTGATATTGAATTAATGCCAACACAATCTAAAACCTAACATATATTTCCATCTAAATGTGAGATTTTTATTTGTTAACATGCTTGAATGGACCCAACAAAATTTGTAATAATTTATGGTGAGAAATGGGTGGGAAACTTTTACGAGGGTGGTAAAACAAAGTTTGTCAAAGGTCATAGGAATTTATCATATGCTGAGTTGTCTAGGGTGGTACAAGACGTTGACAATGTTGACCTAACAAGGTTTACCATTGAGTTAAAGAATTTACTTGATACCAGTGTTAGGCCTGCCCGACAGAAAATTAAAGATGATAATGATGAGGAATTGTTATTGTGCGATGGTGGACTTGTTCCGGAGGTGTATGTTAGTGTTGTTGAGAAAGTTAGTTCAGAACCTGGTCATGTGGGTGTTCCTACCATTCAGTCTGTTTATCAAAGAAATTTACTGTTGGCGGCACGGTTTCAATTCGTAAGTGGAATTAACAATGTTTGGGGTTCTATAACAACAATAGACCCGACTTTTGGAACCCTGTATTTTAGGAGAACCCAACCATTGATGAAGTGTTACCAAAAACTTGTAATGAGGATGAGAGATTTGTCTAAAGTATAATCCCTATAATGAGTATGGATTAGATGATTTCAAGAAAGATTACATTGGAAGACGTGGTGGCATGAATAATGAGCATGCACGTATCATGGAATGGGTTCAGATCCAATAGTATGTGATCATACCGAATCTGGTCCATCGATATTTTTCGGTCCAAGTTGAGATACATATGACGATGATCGCAATAATGATGGCGAGAGGTTCACAACTGTAGTCCTTCGACGTTGGATTATTCATGGAGCTAAAAAACTACTCTTTTGAACTAGTTAGAATAAAAGAATCTAGTTTATCCAACCGCTTATCCAAACGTGGGATGTTCGAGTGTAAGAAAGATTTGAAGCGAGCTTGGCTTTCTTACGCATTGAAATTCATGTTACAAGGTCATGCACGACTAGATTTGAAGCTGACTATATGGATACCGAGTGCAAATTGTTAGGAAGTATGCCCTAAAGCAAGAGTTTTTTTGTAACAAATCATTTGATATCTATAAAAGTCTTTTGTTTACAAATAAATTATGTAGCATGTGTAAATCGTTTATTATATATGTCAAAAGCAAAATATTCTAAGGATCCAAGATGAAAAGAAGCATAAAGAATTATTCACAAAAAGAAGTTTATATGCAGTAGACATAATTCTTTATTTAGTCTAAAAATATTCACAACTTAAGATACAAGCTGAAAATCCTATTTTGATTAAAGTTGTGGGATTTTGTTTTCAATTGGGAAGTGATGTGTCTAGAATCACCAAGTGAAATACTTTGAACAAAAGACCTACTACATATGATGTATTGAATGGATCAATTGAAATGTATATTTTGATTTTACGGTTAATGGAATAACATATTCACAGTAGAACAATTGAAATATCTATCTTAATCCTGAGATAAATAATGTACCATATGTATTATGAGATGTAACATTTGAGATATCAATGGGTATGACCATAGAATAATGGTTTAATCTTGACAGTTTGGTGTTATTGATTCATATGTCGAAGCTGACATATATTTATAGATACAAACATCATGGCTCTTGTAATCAAATAAGACTAAATCTTGGTATTGAGTATTTAATAAGGAGTTATTGAATCATGATTTATGATAAATTAAAATTATCCATTAGACGTAAAGATGGTCCTAAGGAATAAAATAATTATAATGCAACAGTCAAAAAACATTTTAATTATTGGTAGTTTTCATGAGTATACATATTTCACATAATTGGTTAGGCTAAAAATATTTAATATATTTTATTTTAATTTAAGAGTGCACTTTCAGTTTTTTGGTGGACTAAACTAAAATTAATATATATGGCTCAATTAATTAAGAGTTAATTGGTACTTGTGGCAAATATTTTGGAGATTATAATTAAAATATCATGTGAATCCCCAAACTTCACAAGTTAAATTGGATCTTCTAAAATGAACCTATTGGGCTCAAATGTTGGGTTCCAAGACAAAGACCTATCTTACTTCTTTTATTTTTTTTTCTATTACGAATGGAAAAAAAAAAGGATTTTGAGGGAAAAAAAGAAAAAAAAAACTTCTAATAAGATTAGACTTACTAAATCACTGTAGGATTTGTGATTCTTGTGTCCTATGAGAAAAAAAATTATTATTTTATAAACCTATAAATAGGTGGCTTAAGATAAAGAATAGATTTACACCAAGCTTGTCATTCTCATTCGCATTGACACAAGCATGAAAGTAAGTTGTAAGTTTCATATTCGATTTGAGCTTTTAATCTTTTTTTAAAGTCTTGTAGGTGGATCTTGGTTCAAAGAAAAATAAGCCCATATTCCTAGATGATTCGATCTTGTGCTAAGTGTGAAAGAAGTGTGGGGGCTAAGCTATAAAGATAATCTCTAAATTAATTCAATTTGCATTACATTAAGAATATGATCCAGCGATGTTTTGATTTTTTTTTTTAAGTTCTACAGATACATTTATTTTCAAAACTGTTATTTTTCTTACATAAATTTTAAATCCGTACGGTTAAGATGGAAGGTGGAAATTATTTGATAGTTTGGATTTTTGTGGAAGATCATAGTTGTACAGTTAATGGTTTTAACAACCGTTACCGTCAAGCAAGCGCATGACTTATTGGTGAAATACTTTCCCCGAAACTTGCAGTTAGTGGTCGATCTTTAAAACCGTAAGAAATCATGACTGATATACAAGTGGAACATGGACTTGGTTTGCTTTATATGAAGGCATAGAAGGCAAAAGAACTTGCTGAAAATATCGTATTTGGTTCGGCTAATCTTTCATATCTGTTGTTGCCTGCGTACTGCCACCAATTGATGGACATAAATCCTGATACTGTAATAGTATTGAAGACAAGCACTACAAACCAATTCGAATAGTCATTTGTTGAACTAAGTGCTTCACTTGATAGGTTTCATATCACCATACGACCTGCAATTTACATTGATACAACTCATTTGAAGGGTAAGTTTAGTGGTGTTATATTTATTGTAGTGTGCCAAGATGCAACCGATCGTATGGTTCCTCTAGCTTATGGTTAGGGTGATGTTGAATGCAAGGGTTCATGGACTTGGTTTTTAAAAAAGTTGAGAAATGCAATAGGATGTCTTACGGTTTACATCATTATCTTCGATTTCCGTAAAAGAATCGAGGCATCAGTGGCTAAGGAGTACCCTGAAATAACATATGGCCTTTGTGGTTTTCACCTGAAAAACCAAGTTTAAGCAATATGTTTCATGCAGCTTCAAAGGCATATAAAAAATCAAAGTTCTTGGACAAGATGTAGGAGTTAAGCCCCATCAACATGTGAGCATTTGAATATCTAATAAGAGTTGGTCCTTATAGGTGGTCTTGTGCGTACTGTCCGGTTAGGCGTTATCAGGGGATGACTTCCAACATCATGGAGTGCATGAAAAATTATTTGCGGCATGCTTGTTAATTGCCAATAATAAAATTGGTTGAGTTTATTAGAGACATGATGCAAAAAAGGTTTTATGAACGGCATGAGGCTGCATATAAAAAGGCAACACAACTGTCCTCATGGGCTACCAACAAAATAACCAATGAAAATAAAAAATCACATAAGTACACGGTGTAGATCATGTTAATTTCAATGTGAAGGGCGGTGAAAAAGATGGCTTAGTAAACCTATTTAGAAGACTTGTAGTTGTAGGGAATTTCAAATTGACCTATTACTTTGTTCTCATGTGATAACTGCTATAAGGTATATATTCTTCTAATGTTTACATGCATTTATTTTTGTAGTTATTTAACTTAATAATATTTGTTATACTGTCTTTATAGGTTCAGTAAAAAGAAATTTATGGACTTCACTTCTGGTTTCTACAAAACAAGCAAGTGGTTAAAAAGCTATTCCAGTGCCATCTTTCCCATTAGGCACCCAAGCAAATGGAATACTCTTGAGGAAGTACATTCCGTTGTTGCTTTTCCACCAACTTTGCAAGCTCAAGCTGGTAAGCTGAAAAAGAAGAGGGTTTCATCTGCAGGTGATCATGGAAGTAGAGGTAGGTTTTGTACTATCTGCCAAAAATCTAGCCACAACTGACAAAACTGCCCAAGCCCGTAGCCCATTCAGTAAGGCAATCTTTTGAACACATAAACCAATCCACCACCGTTTTGTCGTCATCACTGTAAGTTTTGTGAACAAGAGGGTCAAAACATAAAGATATGTCCAATGCGGCCAATCGATAACCTTTCGGATCTAGACAATGATGACTGAATAATTGTGTTTGTATTATTAAGAATTATGTTGAAAGTATTATGGATTTAGTTGTATTTTATAAAATGTTTTGTAATTTGTTGAAAGCACTTATGTTGAAATGAATGTTGATTATTTATTAGTGAAATAGGGAATTTAATGTACTTTCTAACATGGAGTTACCACTTCGGTTGATGAAATAGGGAAACTAATCTCTGAGAGAAAACTCTGGTGTGTTTAATCTTGGAGATTAAAAACTATTGTGTTTAACTTGTGTTTAATCTCTGGTGTGTTCAATCTCCAATATTTTTAGTTTGTTGCATATTATTCTCTACTACTCTCTTCAAAGGCTATGGAAATTACAATTTTCCAAAAAAATCCAAAAACTATATATGCAGCAGAAAATTCAAGAATGGAACAATTAAATTTGCAAAAACAAATTAAACAACATAAAATTTTCAAAAATTAATCCTAAAGATTAAACACATTGGAGATTAAACACTAGTGTGTTTAATCGGTATTTAATCTTGGGTGTGTTTAATCTCTCGTGTACTTATCTACCTCACCAATTAAACACATCAGCAAAACCTATTAAACAGATAGGTTATTGACCAATTGAACACACCGGTTATTGATCAATTACACCTATTTATTGATTCATTGCCATCCAACAATCCAACAAACGAAACTCAAAGTCAATCACATGTCTAAGTTTACAAAAAACTGATTAAAAAAATCATGGAGTCAAAACTGTATGGGAATATATGTGGGAGGCTTATTTATTATACTATTATTATATATTTTGAATGCAATTTCTTTTCTGAAGAGTGACATTTCATTATGGCCCCATTTCCAATGAGTCTTTTTCACAATTGTTGTCTCTACATACTTGAAAATAAAGACTCCACAAGTGTGAATGTTATTTTGATATGAAACCTTTTCAGTGGACGATCCACCAACAATGAACATACTTTCTCATGAAGTTTCACCCCTCATCGAAAAGAAACCACATCTCTTCATTATTCTTGGAAGCAGTGGCCTTAAGGGCTTTATTTGTCTGAAACGGTCAACTTGATTGTTCTTTTTCTTTGCTCCAAGAGGATTGAATATTCCAATTTGATCGTCATGTAAATCGACCTTGCATAAAAGCCAATGCCTTTCGGGTTCCCCAACACAACATAAAATCAACAGCTGCATTCAAATCATCAAATAAAGTCAATATGCTAATAATCAGTAACATTTGGCTACTAGTATATGAAGAAGAGACAACAATTTACCAATTCAAACACCAATATTCCATTAGTAACCAGGCTAAAATTGTTTTGAGTAAAATGTGACAACAAAACAATTCTTTTGTCAGTGGTACAACAAGAAATTCAAAAGCATAAAAACACATCACAATTTACAAAAAAACATTTTGTTTTCTTCATTATGTATATGATGAATCATAAATAACAACATTTGAATATTAGAGAAACATATCATCTAACCATTATACATTATAATATATTCATCCAATCAAGCTTATAATTTGAAAACATATGACAATTATACATGAAAAAGAAAAATGTGCATAACTCACATGTGTATACAACCACCATGGTTGTCCCCATCCAAGTTTGTTACCACGACCGTATTTAATCCAATCTGACAGACTTTCATAAGCAAGTGCATCGGATAAAGATTCGACATCATTATCAGGATGAATTATTCGTTTCTATTTCGCATTTAGTTTTGACTGCAATGAACGAGAATTATAATTAAATGACAATTCAGGTCAAACATTCCAAAACTTAACAAAAACACATTCCAATTTTTTTACCTATTTATGCAGTCAAAGCAAAAGCTATTTACCGAACTTACGTAAAAATCAAAAGACATTAAAACCAAGCTATATGTGTGCTCATCCAGGCCCAATTCCCTTATCTTTGCCAACAAATTCATGTAAGCATCGATATGTTGTATCAACAAATGTCACTAAAAAACAAAACAAATAAAAAAATATATTCAATGACTGAACAAAATGTGTACTTACGTCAGTGGACAACCATGTCTTCAGATCCAGAAAAACATCTTCCTAGCGGACTCCTCCGTTCTCACGTTTATACTGGACTAAACTTAAACAATATATTTAAACCATTAAAATACCTATCTATTTTTTTTCTATTCTTGAATTCCTCATTTTTTGACTTTTGTTTTGCACACTTCTCTACAGATGCGTATGTCGGGTCACTAAATAGAGACAACCAATAGGTGAATCAGAGTCTCACTCAGAGTGATCGATCCTCCTCCGAAGCATAGTTGTAATTGTGCATTAGATCATCGCTTATTGTTTGTTTAGACGAGGCACCAATAGATTGCTTTGACATTGATGATGAACATAAGGTTTTCAATGGTGGACTAGTGGTTTTTCCGACAACGTGCTCCACAATCTTGTCCGCCAAAGCCATATTTGTTCAAGAAAAACTTCATGGACTGCATCTCCATCATTCTCACCTAAAACCACTAAGGGAGATACATTTTTCTTTGTTGAAAACACCATGGACTTCACCTTCTTCTCGTTTGAAACAACTGCAGGGAAAAATCGGTTCAAAACGCGGTGAAAGCGTAAAATTAGGATTTAGTATATTTTTAAAATATTCCCTTTAATAGAAAGAACATTAATCATAGATTAATTGACGCATATTAAGAGTATCGATCCTTTTTTTTCAGGGCGATTGAACTAGCGTCGAATTGAATCCGTAAGATCTTTCAATACAATCACTAACGTGAATCACTAACGTGAATCACCTAGGAGTGTGGGCTTCCTTTCTTTTAATTGTATACCTAAGAATGGAAACAAACAAAATCTTCTTCTTATTAGTCACAATAATCCTCTAAGAGAAAACCCAAGAAAGTTTGGTCACTTGTGAATTATCAATCTATTTGATTGAAACTCGCGTGAACCTTGATTCGATATTGTACACAAAACCTTTTGATGTAAAGGCTACTAGTGCACTATCGAAAACAAAACGTTCCTCTTTTCTCATCTCCTTAGCCGAATTTAATGCACAATATCTATGAGTTGGACGATGTTTTTTTTTAACTAAAAAAAACAAATAAAAAACAACTTCTCACACCAAAAATTAGGTATCTGTCGAAATTCTATATAGGAATATATATAGGTGGCCAAAAATCCTCCTAGAAAGAGGATTTCAACTTCACCAGGACTCCTATCAAAATTTGGATTCAATCCTCTTAAAAATATGATTTCTTTTACACACCAAGACTCCTAATCAAACTCAAATAGTGTATTTATTCAATAACCAATTATTGAATATAAATTAAATTGTGACTAAATAAAATAAAAATCTAATAGAAATCAAATACTTCCTAATTTAACTAGAAAAATAACTTCCTATTATTTATCTACTTATCAAATATAGCATTTGTTACTTATCATATTACCAACAATAATATGAATCTAGGGGACCATCTCCTACTAGGAAAAAGATTTTGACTTTTAATTAAATAATAAATTAATTAATATCCATTTAATTAAATAATAAATTAAAAAACAATATAATAAGCTATTATATATATCCTTAGCCGTCCAAACCAATATATATGGGCTAAATATTATTTTTCCTATTTTATTAAATCCATTGGACTTAAATAAAAAGTCCACAAGTGAACTAGACCCATTTTTACTAAAAGAAACAAGTCCACATGCCTTAATACAATTCTAGATGGACCCACTAATTGGTCCGGTAGAATATATCAAGTGATCCAAGCAAATTCGTGTGGATTGGGGATCTTGATGGGCTATCTAAATTTAAACTCCAATAGACATAACATAATCACAATCATCAAATGATTGACTTAGGTCCGATCTATTAAGTTTAGTTCATTTCACTAAAGAACTAAAATTGAACTCTTAAATAAAGATAGAATAAGTTAATATTGCTGAATCATACCCTAGACAATCTTAATGGAGAATGTGTATCCTCGTGAAGAATATCAGTAATCGCCATGAGCTTATAGACCGCCTATAGCTCTCCAAGTTACGATATTTACACTATGACCACATTTTGAACTTGTATATTTTGACTTGTTCAGAAGTTATATTTCAAAAGACACTATTGAAAAATTAACGTTAAGATTTAATATCCAATACCTCAAAATATCCATATGATGATATTCTACTCTCATTAAATAAATGGAGCCAAGATGCCCATATCTATAAATGAAGTCCTCCATCGATTAACAAATGTATACCACCAAACTATCGAGGATAGACTATGTTATATAATCGTACTCATTGATAGCTCAAATGATAACACTTGCAACCATAAGTCTATCATTTATCTCATGATTGAGATAGACTCTCTGATTGTCTTCAAGTGAAAACTTTTATCCATTAACGGTTTTAGATAAAGTATTTCACTGTGATCCAATTCAATGCACCCAGTGCACTACATTCTTTTGCCCAAAACACCACACTTTGATGATTTTATACTCATTATAACTCATTTGATCCCATTCAAATGCTAGCAAAAAAATCTACAACTTTGACAAGATAAAGGTGTCCAACCTGTATCTTAAGTTGTGAATATTATTCAAGACTAACTAAAGAATTATGTCTACCTCATACATATCAGGATGTACGAACAATTCTTCTTTTCTCATAGTCTTTTGACCTTATGATTATTTACTTTTGATAATTATAATAATTAAACTATAAATGATATAATATTTGTTAAACTATAAATCACTTTTATTAATATGAAAAGATTGTCAAATAGATTATTACACTCTTGCTATCGAGCATAATCCTAATAACCACCTCTTTCTGAACATACAAGCTCTGATCTCCAACACTTTTCAAATGATCCTACAACACGTAAATATACATTATTTCTTCCTCAAACTAATAATACATATAACACAAAATCATAAAACACAAGTGGAATACATCATCATTGCTTTGACTATGGGTCGACTCTATCACCTCCACGAGACCTCTAAACACATTCGAAAGTTACGAGACCTCTAGTTTGACAATGCCTTCCAATAAAACTAGAAGTACCTTCACTGCCTCCAACAAATCGTTTATCCTATGACCACCCTAAACCTATAGTTTACATTTACAATATGCACGTAAGTTAGTATCATTAAGAATAAAAAAAATTAAAAATAAATCATAAAATAAAATAAACATCAATTACTCTATTTATCTCATATCAAAGTTGTTGTAAGGATGATAGAGGTAGGGGGATTGCTTAAAGAAGGTTCGAGTTGGATGCAGTCGGGGAGGTGGGTCTAACATTGATTCATATAGGGTAAGTCAATATCCTGGGGTAAATATGGCAGAAAATTGATCTTCACATTGAGTAGGTGTATATCTGGGTGAATATGGATGGTTGAGTGGATCTTCTTTATCAAGTCTAGTGACTACGACTTTGACAGTACGTTCTACATCATTATTGCCGGTGATAGGGATTTCAATAATATGATCTTCATCAATAAGGTTTGTGACGTTGACTATACATTACCGCTGCACCGATCTCTTTTTCTTCTGCTTTGGTGCCTTACGCTTCAATTGAATTCTAACTTTTAGTGATCCATCATCTTCGTCACCTCTATCGTCACTAGAGTTCTTTTCCTTCATTTCCATTAGAGTTATAAATTATGGACCCACCGACATATCAAAGTCTACTCCGACCCAGTAATTTTTTATAGCCTCCACATATGTTACCTCCAATACCTTTAATACCTAAGCCTATAATAATGTCAAAATATTAAACGATCTGTAATGTTAATAACAATTTAATATATATATATATATATATATGTGTGTGTGTGTGTGTGTGTGTGTGTGTGTGTGCGTGTGTGTGTGTGTACGAATAACCCACCAACCAACTACGAATATTTTGAAGGTCTTTTATCTGTAGTCTCAACTGGTCGAACAATTCCACAATCAGGATATCTGTTGAGATTCCATTATCGATCAACATTGTTCTCACTTCCCTGTGACCCACTTGAACCGACATAACAATCGCATCATTCGTCCTTACCTCCGACCTATGTGTGTCTGCCTCGGTGAAGACTTTCGTGTCCCATCCTTGCTGGAACAGTTTCTGATCGGGGCCAATCAAATTTACTTTCAGATTCCTCTGACCGTCTATGGCTTCTCTAACTTCGGTCATTCTCTCCCGTTTGCTACCCCCAAGTGTGTTGGGGCTTATGCCCTAAAGATGTAATTTGTAGACTAATTTAAGAAATAAATAAAAGGAAAAGTTCAATTCATTCTGGTTATGTTGTTTATTTTATAACTTGAATATATATTTAACATCCAAGATTGTCGGATGTAATCTCGAACTGTGTATATGAGTGTCATATACAGATGTATACAATAAGAGACGTGCAATCTAAAGAGTCCGTAAATATTAAATAAAGCTGGGTACTTTAGTTGTGTTTAATCTGTAGTTGCGGTCCATTCCATAATGTACGGCGATTCTATCCTGAAAAAGTCATATGAGATATGGGAGTGGAGGCATCTTGTATGATGTGATCATATAGGACCAGGTCATGACCTATACAAATCTCGCACCAAGATCTGTTTACCGATGAGATTCATATATATCAACTAATGATGGCTATATGTCGGTGATCTTAATCCTGAGTGTCTTATCCACTCCTTTAGGTTAGATCGTAGTCTTTGATATATCATGGGTGAGGTCGGATGCTTTTCCTGATCAATATTCTCCGTATGTTGGGATTGCGGTTTGGCTTGTGGCTGGGAAGGTTAGTACACAATAGTGGAATCCACTCCTTCTTGTGAGAAGTAGATGATAGTTCCCTTAAGAGTTGTTTCGGGGCTTGGACAATATAAGCGCTCCCCTAGTTCCGTGAGGAAATAAGATTTATTGTTAATTATAGAATCAACGGTACTTAAAGGATATATGTAACAAGAGGGGTATAACAGACATTATGACTATGAACTACTGTGGAGGATCATACCATGTGTAAAAGCTATATCGATGGAAACCGAGTTGTATTGGTCTGTGTAAAAGCATCTGCAGTTGAGAGAGTGCAGCTTCAAGTTTTTAGTGGAATAACACTGGTGTTAATAATCAAGGAATATTAATTAAAGAGTTTAATTAATGATTCAGAAGATTATTGGAGCTCAAAATGCTGTGGGTTCATTAGGTCCCCTTGCTAGCCCGATCAATTTAGGTAACAAGGGTCACAGTTAATTAATTGGATTGTCTAATTAATTGTGTTACGAAAGTGACACGTATTTACTCGGGAATTAATTGAATAATGAGATTATTTAATTAATGAATGATAATGATTATGTAAATTAAACAATTAGATTATTAAATTGTGTAGTTAAACATTAGTTGGAGGGTGTTGATTGATATTTAATTTTTAAAGATAAAATAATTTGATTATTTTATTTTTATTAAATTAGATATTTAATTTTGAATTTAATGAGTTTGAATTCAAAACAAACTGATTAATATCTTTAAAGATATGAGATATCTTAAAAGATATTGATTAGTTTTATCAATATATATTTATATATATATATATGATATATACGTTTTTAATATTTAAGACAAGATAAATACAATCAACACAAGAAAGAGAAGCACATGGCACGCACCATCAGCTATTCAATTTGTATTTGATGCAAATTGTGGCGTTTGAATTTTTGATAAGAACGCATACAGTGTTTGCATAGGATGCAAACTTGTGTGTGAGTGAATCAATAAAAGACAAACACATATCAGTGCACCATAAGGAATTTTGCATTAGATACAAAAAAAAATTGTATGTGCGTGAGATCAATATACAACCTTACCTAATCAAAATGCATTAGTCAATGGTTTTTTATGAGATGCAATTAGTATTCATTGTGTTCGTGAATTGATATTGATATTAAAATCCACTTCCATTGCGTGACCGGTGAATAGGGGGTTCCAACACAGTGTGTGGCTTACCAAAGACTGTGTTGATTGCCCAAGTGTTTGAATTTCTACTAGGGCTCATTTGGCTTCTATTACGTTCTTCCTTCGGGGTGTCCTTGTATTGGTCATCCCTACTTCTCAGGATCATATCCTTGAGAAGTCTCTCTGTGATCAAATTTTCTATCCAATCCCTCAGCTTATAATACGTGGAGGTTTCATGGCCATTCTCCTAGTGAAATCTACAGTATTTGGTGGTTTCTCTCCTCGCAAAGCTTGATTGTCTCGGAGGCTTTTTGTACAGATTCTTGTCTTTTATCACATTTAAGAACTCAACTTGTCTCCTGGCCAATGAGGTGTAATTGGCGTATTGCCTTTCAAAGTTCTTTCCATATTTATGGTCGTCATCCATGCATCCATCCTTACAATTTCCCTCATTTCCCTTCTACTCCCCTTTGCCACTACTCTTCAAGTTGTCGTCTTTGGATCTTTGGCTTCTCTCGGGCCGACCTCCATGTATGAGCTCTCCTCCATGGGCTATTTGTTCTTCCATTGCCATGGCATATCTTTCTACATCTTGTATCATGCTTGTATATGTGGTCAACCCTATCTGTCTTAGGCTTAGCGACAGACTATTATGTTGTAGACTCTTATTGAACGCAAATACTACCGCATCATCTTTAGGGTCTTGTACTTTTGACACTCCCTATGAAAACCTGGTTGATAGTACTGATATTGATTTCCTTCACTGGATGTTCCCAATAAGTTGCCTCGGGAATGCTTTCTAATGAATCCTGCTGAAAGTCCTCCAAACCACCCAGATCCCTGATCTCCCAAGGTCTGGGGGAACATTCGACACATAAGCGTATAATCATAATCATATTGTGCCAATGCCTTTGATATCACCAGAGATAGACATGTCGGCGGTTTGGTTCAAACCGGTGAACCAAACCGTTGGAAACCGAAACCAAACCATTTTGGAAGGTTTGGAATATGAACCGGGTACTGTAGCGGTCTCGGTTCCGGTTTTGGTTCTAGATTTGTTGGAACAGTCCGGTTCGAACCGGGCTGTTCCAACAAATCTATTCTTTTTTTTTATTGAACTGCTCACTGTTGCAGCCCAACCGTATTTTTTTTAAATTGTCCTTTACATATATGTAATATTTTATAGAAAAAAAAAGAACCTGACCGCCAGAACCGTCGGAACTGAAACCCGGTAGAATCGGTTCCGATTCCGGTTCAGGTTCCTCCAAAGCCGAAACCATCTGTTCCAAATCGAAATCGTCGATTTCGAACCGAAACCACTGGTTCCAAACTGAAACAGAATCGGAACTGGAACCCGTGACAAGTCTAACCTGACATGCTCTTACGGGTCAGTATCGGCCTTGAATTGTTTCGCATGCAGTATCCTGAATTTATCCAAAAAATGGGCATTTCTTATAGAATCAATGAATGGACTTCTAGAGTTACCGACCAGTAAGTTTCCCCGGCTTTATCTTCGCTCCAATGTCTTTATTCTTCTAAGAAGGACCTTTTGCTCCTTGTCTGGCTCTCCATGTTCGTCAAATTTCTGACGAATGGTGAGCCTGTATGGATCCCTAGGGACTCGCCTAGTGATTTAGGCACCGTACGGGTCGCTCCTGACCATGGGGTTGGCTCCCTACTTCTTCTGGGGATAGTTTCACAGTCACTCGAAACCGAGTGAGACCTTTTCCTCAAGCCAGCATGTTTTCCAATCTGCTCAGGATGGGTTTCTCCTTCATCCTACATCCCTGCATCTTCTTGTAAACTGGATTTCTTGTGCTCTCTAACTCTCCGGTCTTCTTGGCGGTCGTCCTTGCTGTATGAATGTTCCCTTCTTTCATGATGCTCCACCCTATCTCTTCCATATTTTTGTGGTGCTCCTTCTATGGTAGCCATTATTTCAGAACGTATTCTGGGATCCTTGGCCGCCACTGGTACAGACAGCTGGTATGACGAACTCAGGTCGTCAGTGGCCGTTATGTTGATTCCCTATCTAGCAGTATCGTCGATGACTTTCTGCAGGGAATACGAAATCTATCGGAACGCATTTGGAGAAATACCAGTGGTTACATTTGTGGATGCAATCAGGTAAGGTCTGGCAGACGTTGGAGTCTTTGAGGTTGGATCTTCTCCAATGGTATTGACATCGACTGGAATGGGGTTGTTGACGCAGTGTAAGGCATCGGTGTTACGCGGAGATAGACTTTTGTCTCTACTGGTGGCCATGATATCGTCTTTCTTAAGCTTTTTTTTAATTAAATATTCAAACTCAATGTTGACGGAGGTTCACCACTTCCCTCTAGCGCCAGTTGTTAAAAATGATTTTTGGTTCAAATGCAATTCAACATGCGTCACACTAAATGGAAGTAAATAAATATGAATATTATATCGTAAAAGTAAGAAAGTAATGATAAAGAAAATATTTTACGTAGTAAAACCTCAAGGTCGGGAAACATCCACAGTTGCCGTCAACGGCGGAAAAATTCTATATGTAAAAGATAATTACAACCCTCAATCTCCCTTGCCCATTTCTAAGCAGAATTCACTTTCACTCTTTTGGAGGTGTTATTGGGGTCTATTTATACATGTATAGAACCCTAATTCTTGGTGTACAAGTAAAGTAAGTTCTTGTAGTGGAACGAAATTCTAATTTATTGGAGTCGTTTTATCAAATTGTTTCCTTATCAAATTGTTCTTCAAGATGTACTGTTTAAGTTGGATTCTTCTTCTGCATATTAAAATCGTAATTTATTAAATATGAGTGTTGTCCATGTGTCAACCCACCATCTGCCAAACCCGACCAAAGTTTTTTCCCCTGACCGACGGTTTCCTCGAATCATAAACTTTGGCCCGATCACCTTGATGGTCCTTATTGGACCTTCTTGTCCGATCGTCTGTGTTATTTTGATTAGGGCCTAGTGGGTCTTCTTTGGTCAACTCAGGTTTGTCTGGTTTTGTTGACTTTTGGTGACATGGTACCCCCGACTCTCATCTATTGTCGATGTGTCATACTATTCGAATTTTACTAACAACAAAATCGGTGCCTCAAGCAGTGCATAGTCTTCTTGAAAATGTAATGGCCTCTTACAAACAAATTGAATGTATCTAGATCATCAACCAAACTAAAAAGTGAATTGGTGACTTTTCTACGATAGTCTTGACTAAACAAAATATTGTTTGCAATCGATAAGAGTGCCATCTTCAGTGAATCGTCGGGCTGCTCAAAGTTGCTTATAAGAAACCGATCATAAATGGTGGTAAATCTCAAATCTTCGCCTCCTTCTCCAGACCAATACTTCTTATGGATGTCGTCTGCATTTGCCACATAAGACCAATAGCCAAACAAAACTCCATATGTCCAAATCTTTTCTTTTTACCACACACGAAATAAACAATTTATTCTCAGTTGCACAATCTATCGTAATTCTCTCAACAATAGGCTGTGTACATAATCCTACCTAAGAACAACCAGTTTGTAGGGAAGTTGTTGAATTGCTTGAAACAACTCTTCATGAATTCATTGTGCTTCCCTTCCTTGTGTAAGATACTCTCCATTGTAGCTTTGTTCTTCAACTGACAACTCAGGTTGATTACTACTGCATCATTCCATATATTCATTTTTACCTTAAAATATTGGTCATAATTGATATTTTTTATATGCACAGTTCAAATCACTTAGGTTTAATAAATTAAGCGAATCGGTTTTGATCATTTAAAAATACCATGTTTGATCAATTATACACACACCATATGTCATCAATTAAACACACACTCGATTCAAATCAATTAAACACACACGATGTCATCAATTAAACACATACCAGATGTCATCAATCACACACACATACACACACACCGGTTCGAATCAATTAAACACACACACGCACGTATGCCCACGCACACACACGTGCACGCACACACACACACACGTACATGTTTGAATCATTTAAACCACCAAGTTCGAATCAATTAAACGCACACACACATACACCAATTAGAATCAATTAAACACACCAGGTGCCATCAATTACACACACACACAAACACACCAGGTGTCATCATTTAAACACACACCGGCTCAAATCAATTAAACGCACACCAGTTTGAATCAATTAAACACATACCAAGTGTCATCAATTAAACACACACAAACTACTTCAAATCAGTTAAACACACTAGGTGTCAACAATTAAACGCACATTAGTTGCCATCAATCACACACACACACACACTAGTTCAAATTAATTAAGCACACATTATTTCAAATCAATTAAACTCACACACCGGTTCGAATCAATTAAACACCCACACAAATTCGAATCATTTCAACACACAACCAGTTGGAATCAATTAAAATCAGTAGGTGTTTATCAATTAAACACACCTGGTGTCATCAATTAAATACACACTAGATCAAATAAATTAAACACACACACACACACCCCAGTTCGAATCAATTCAGCACAGCAAGTCAGAACCCCAGGAATAAGGCAGTTACATAACTCAAAATCAAAATGTAATTGTATAATCATCAACACCTAAACCAATCTACTTGGTTTTGACTCCAAACTATCAACAGGTACAAAGTACTTTCAATTATTGATAAGAAATCATAAAAAAATTCTTAATTTAACCTATGCTTCCTTATATAAGAGCAGTCTTAATAGTTCATATTCAAGCACGAACTAAGTACTAAATCGGTGCCCACAACTTAATGTACTAAATCCTTTTGATAAAACCCAATTAATAAATTTAATCTAAAAATTCCATCTTCAGCTAATTCAATAAAATAATGAACTAAATCATGTACAACCACTAAAATAACCAAAGAAACATAACCAACTTCGAAATTTCAAAAAACAAAAAAATCATGCCATTCTCAAGAACACTTAAAAATTATCAATGTACCAATATCCAGATGACCAATAACAAAATAAACCCTCAAATCATCTCCAACAAGCAAAGGAAAAACAACAACAACAACAATAAATTGTTTATTAATCAAATTGTAACACCAAATTAACAACAGATTTAAATTTTGAATTGAAATTACCAAACCAGTTGCAAATTCTAAGAGCAACAAATTACAACAAATAACTAAAAGAAAAAAAATAATGAAAAAAGATAAATAAGTGTCAAATTTGTGACGCAATTCACCAAAAATTTAAAATCAAATGTATGGTGTCTGCAAACCTGTTTGGTTCTTCCACACTTCCACGTATGCTGACTTCAAGCCGGTGATTTGAATTCAAGCCGATCGCCTCTTATCTCTCTAAGTTGTCTAGTCGGGTCTCTCAATTGTCACTCTCGTTCGTCACTCCATCATCTCTCAAGTCAGAGTTGGGTATCTCGGTTGTCTCTTGGTCATCGCTCTCGCTCATCTTGTCTCTCCCAGTCTCTCTCAGTCTCTCTATTGGTTGTTTCCCATCAATTTCAAACATGCTTTTGCTTTCTTTTTACTTTAGCTTTTTATTTTTCCTTTTCTTTTGTTTTGTCTATTTATTTATTTTTACTATTTTAATTCATTTTGAATGATAGGAAATTTTTGTCTCAAAAATGGTTTGTTCGGTACAAACAACCTAAACACAAATTCTGGGTATATTTAGAACAGTCTCTTATTATATGGTTATTTATAAATTTAACCCTTGTCTTTTTTTTTTATATATATATATATGTGTGTGTGTGTGTGTGTGTGTGTGTGTGTGTGTGTGTGTGTGTTTTAAAGAACCAAATCTAACCATTGGATGAAACCAACACTTAGATTTGGATGTCCTAAGATTTATTTCCATCAGTGCGCAATGAGAAAATGACTATATATAAAGTCAGTGCATGACATTTCCCACTTCTTATCGAATTATATCAATTTCCAATACTTCAAACCAATAAACAATGCAAATTAGTTGTCTCCAACTATATGTATAACATCTGACATATATAATTTGTTCATCTACTATGTTGTTTGATCATTAAAAAAAGAACCAACTTCATACAGAAATAGCAATGAAGGTCATTAGCTTTTCTGTGGAAATAACCTTAAATAAAACCAAATTCATAGTTATTTTTAGGAATATAACTAGATTAATAATTTGAGTTTAAATGTCGTCGATTGACAAAAATACCATCACCTTCTTCCCATTCTTAGTTTTTTTTTCAGAAACCCCCCTCGATGGAGGACCAATGGAGGTGGAAAGATCTCCATTGGAGGCGATGAAGAGAATGAAAAATATTGGAATTTTTTTTATTTTGCCCAATTAGTCTCGAAATCTGCAACAATTCCAAAAACATCCAGTAAGTCTCGAAAATTATAAAATAAGTCTCAAAAATACCCAAGTAAGTCTAGTAAATACAAAATAAGTCTCGAGAATATAAAAATAAATCTAAAAAAAACGTGAGACTTTTTTATGTGATTGTGGTTTAAGAGTATTTTTGTTAGAAACACACTTTAGGAGCTATTTAAACTTAAGTTATTCAGTTAGTGCTAGTCCTAAAAGTATGAGAGTAAAGTGTGTTAGACTTTTTTTTAACCCTTAGTACTATAAACATGTCTTCTGTCATGAGCCAAACATTTGCAACTAGCCTACAAGATTAATTAATCGTACATTTAAATATGTTTATAACTAATATAAGTTCATGATAGATTTAACTTTGTTTATTATCTTTGAGTAAATTTATCTTCTCTCATAGAGCTTGGAAATTATATGGACTTTATTCGTTGCTTCTGTAGATAAGAGTATGGCATGAAATGAGATATACATTGATGACTACTGGATTCATCAATAAATTAACAAGGGGAGATATCCCCCCCCCCCCCCCCCCCCCCCCCCCCCACACACACACACACACATATTCATTGCTAATTAATTTTTGTTTCTGTAGATAATTAAGAGTATGGCATGAATGGAGATATCAATAAACAAGGGGAGATAGGCATGTACACACATTCATTGCACTGTTGTTTTTGTATATAAGAGTATGGCATGAATGGAGATATATAATGATGATTGGATTCATCAATAGACAAGAGAAGAGATATGCACACTGGTGCTCGCATGTCTACACACACACACATGTGCTCCCACACATGCACGCACACACACATACATTGGCGTACACCTACAATAAATAAGAGATCAAGGAGATATGCACGCACACGTGTAGTAAACAAGAGGAAAGATATACACACATACACACTCAATCAAGTACACTCGTATGTTCATAGGCACATGTGCTCACACATAAACATACACTGACCCACTCACGCACGCATTATCTAATCTAGAATATGTAAAAAAAATGGGGTGTCACAATGATAGGAATTTTATAAAATAAGTTCGCCTATAAGTTATTGAAGAATTTGACTCATATATTGATGCACACACATTGGTCATTGTCTAATATAGAAAATGTTCAAAAAGAGGGTGTCACAAAGATAGGAGTTATATAAAAAAAGTCTGCACAGGATCATTTCTTGAAGAATTTGAATCTTATGTTGATACAAATGAACGCACATGCATGCCATCGTCTAATCTAGAAAATGTTTAAAACATTTGTGTCACAATGATAGGAGTTTTATAAAATAAGTTCACTTATAATTTCTTTAAGAATTTGAATCTTGTATTGATGCATACACAATTGTCATTGTCTAATTTAGAAAATATATGTTCAAAAAATGAGTGTCATAGTGATCAGAGTTATATAAAATAAGTTCACACAATATCATTTCTCGATTTGAATCTTTACAAATATTCCTTACACACAGATGTGATTGTCTAATCTAGAAAATTTTAAAGAAATTAGTTCACAATGATAGGAGTTTTATAAAATAAGTTTGCACATGATCATTTCTCGGAGAGTTTGAACCTTGTACTGATACAAATGGGTTAGGGGAACTACAAGTGCAATCCATAAAGCTAAGATAGCTACTCCAACAACACAGAGACAGGATCTCTCCAATTCTAAGTAAATGTACATCATGTTATAAATATAAAAAGTGGAACTTCAAATGTATTGAGAATAAAGGTTCGGTATTTTGCATATTAACATATATATAGAATACAAATATATAGATTACAATGACTATCTAAATGGAAAACAAATCAAATCCCTATAATTCCACTAGACAAATTACTACGATTAGGGAAATAAATCAAGAATAATTACAAAGCTAAATCAAGAGCTAAAATCAAGCAAAAGATTCAAAAGATTATTTAACAGCCTCTTGTAAACTGATGAGGAGTGAACGCATCATTAGTTTATTAAAAAGCATGTTAAATCTAGAATAAGACAGTCCTTTCGTAAAGATATTTACAGTTTAATTTTATCAATTAACAAACTGTATAATAAAAGTGCCAACAGTAATAAGATCACGAATAAAATGGTAATCGATCTCATTATGCTTGGTGTGGGCATGAAAGATAGGGTTTGTAGCAATGCAAGTTGCACTGACATTATCATAATAGAGATGACAATGAGTTTGGAATGATTTATGCAGTTCATTGAGAAAAGAATGAAGCCATTTGAGTTTAGTAGCAGTACATGCAAGTGCACGATATTTTGCTTCGGCATTAGAACAGGCTGCAGTAGGTTGTTTCTTGCAAGACCATGATACAATATTAGAATCAAGATAATACAATAACCTGTTGTAGACAGTTTATCATCTAGACACCCAGCCCAATCGCCATCAAAAAATACATGCAATGTGAGTGAAGTACATGGCTTGAGGCAGATACCAAGATCAATTGTACCTTTGATATATTACAAGATACGTTTCACAGCTTGTAAATTAGTAGTGGTTGGTGAATGGATAAATTGATAGGCTTAATTAATAGCATAAGTAAGATCCGACCAAGTCATAGTAAGATAGTGAAGATTTCTCTGTAAGTTAAAGCGTCAACAAATGGTTCTCCATCATGAATTGAAAGTTTAAAACTGATCGGCACAAGTGTAGAGCAAAATTTTACCTCTAACATGTTTGTTCGTGAGAGAAGCATAAATGCATATTTGGACTGAGAAAGATGAGGACCTTCAGAAGTTTGCTTTGCTTCAATGCCCAAAAAATAACACAAAACACCCAAATCCTTCATAGTAATTTTGTGTACTAAGCACATGTATAAATGACTTAAGTAAAGATGGACAACTGCCAATTAATATAATATCATCAACATAAAGAAGAAGAACCATAATGCCAATCTTAGATCAAAAAAATAAACATACAGGAATCAGCCTTACTGTATATAAAACCATAGTGAAGAAGGAAACCACTAAATCGTTGAAGCCAAGCACGGGGCGTTTATTTTAGTCCATAAATCGCTTTGTAAAGATGATAAACATGTGTGGGATTAAGGCTATCATGAAAACCTAGAGGTTGCTCCATATAAACCTTTTATGTAAGAATGTCGTGAAGAAAGGCATTTTTGACATCTAACTGTCTAATAAACCAACAATGAGTGAGAGCAAGAGACAAAATAATGAGAATTGTGGAAGGCTTTAAAACTGGGCTAAATGTTTCACTACTGTGCACATTTTCTTGTTAATTATAACCCTTGGCAACTAACTAAGCTTTATAACGCTCAATTGAACCATCGGATTTTTCTTTTATCTTATAAACCCATTTGGATCCAATTATGTTCATAGATGGATGACGAGGAAAAAGAGACCAATTTCCAATTGAAATGAGAGCATTGAACTCAACTTCCATTGCAGCACACCATTTAAGATCTTTAGAGGCTTGGTGATACGTTGATAGTTTAAGTTTAGCATTTAAAGGAAGTGATGCTACAAAGGCTTAAGGTATAGGATATTTAGTTGCTAGGTATGACCATTGTTTAGGTTTTACAATACCATCATTAAGACGTGTCACCATAGGATAAGTGGAATTAAATGGTAAAGGGGGAAAGGGAGGTGGAGAGGGGTGAAGGTGTTGGGTTTTGTGCCATAAAGCTTATAAATTATAAATGGAATGTTAACATTAATAATAGAATAGTTTAAATCATTCATCTTGTGTCATATATTGTGTATAACTTGTGCATTTAACATCCAAGATTGAAGGATGTAATCTAGAACTGTATATATGAATGTCTTATACAGATGGATGCAGTAAGAGACATTAATCTAAGGAGTCCGTAGATAGCAAATAAAGATGGGTACTTTATTTGTGGTTAATCTACAACAGTGATCCCTTTCGTAGTGTACGGTGATCCTATTCTGGATCATTCATATGAAGATATGAGAATGGAGGCACCTTGCATGATGTGATTATATAACACTGGGCCATGATCTATTTGAATCTCTCATTAAAATCCGTTTAACGATGATATTCATATATATCAACTAATGATGGCTATATGTGAATGATCTTAATCTTTAATGTCTTATCGACTCTTTCAGGTTAGATCATGGTCTTTGATATACCATGTGTGAGGATAGAGTTGCATTCCCGATCAATATGCTCTGTATGTTGGGATCGCGGTTTGACTTGTGGCTAGAAAGGTTTGTACACAATATTGGAATCCACTCCTTCTTGCGAGAAGTAGATGGTAGTTCCCTTAAGGATTGATTTGAGGCTTGAACAATATAAGTGCTCTCCTAATTCCGTAAGGAATGTAGGATTTATTGTTCTTTAGGGGGTATAATGGACATTATGACCTAGATCTAATTATAAACTACTTGTGGAGGATTATATCATATGTAATAGCTATATTGATGGACACCAAAAGTTATTAGTTTGTGTGAAAACATCTACAGTTGAGAGAGTGCAGCTTCGGGTTTTTAGTGGAATAACTCCGGAGTTAATAATCATGAAATATTAATTAAAGAGCTTAATTAATTATTTCTAAGGATTATTGTAGCTCAAAATATTCTGGGTCCATTAGATCCCCTTGCTAGCCCTATTGATTAAGGTAACAAGGGTCACGGTTAATTAATTGGATTGTCCAGTTAAATTGTGTTTTGAAAGTGACACGTATTTTTTCATGAATTTATTGAATAATGAGATTATTTAATTTATGAATAATGGTGATTAAAAAAATTAAATAATAAGATTATTTAATTATGTTATCAATCACTAAGTGGAGGGTGTTAGTAGATATTTGATTTTGAATAAAATAAGATAATATTATTATTTTATTTTACTAAATTAAATATTTGAAATTGAACTTAAAATGTTTAAATTCAAAATAAATGTTTAATTATCTTTTAAAAAGATATGAGATATCTTTATAAAGATTTAAATTAATTTGATTCAGTTAAAAAGAAAATAAATATAAGATATAAATTTTGCTTTTGGAAAAATTATATACAACACTTGAAACGAATTGAGTGCGTGAGACATCAGGCCTCTAAAAATTTCATGAGAAGAAATTGAGTACGTGAAAAATAAATGAAGAAAAAATAAAGACAAACCTTGATAGTCTAGGCAGTCAGCCTGAGAAAAAAATTGGATTTCTTTGGTGCTTCTTTTTTGCACCTTTTAAGTTCTTGAGTACATGACGTACCCACACGCTGTTACCAGTTCAGAAAGATAGTAAGGAAGATCAAGTGGTTCAAACCAGAATCATATCGTATTAAAAAGAATGAGCCTCCTACATAGGTATGAAGAAAATTGTTTCTTCTCTACGCTTTTATGTATTTCGATTTCAATTTTTTGTTTTGCTGTTCCAAAAAATAATTCTTAGGGTTTACTGGTTGCAGTTTCTTTATGAAATAAATTTTTTAAAAGTCCTTCAGCAGTGCGATCGGTAAAATGGGCACCAACAGAAAGGGGAGGGAGAGGTGATATAGTAGATGATGTAGGGCTGGTTATGGTAGGATTATTTGTTAAGGATTGAGTTTGTGTACGTGAATCAATGTGAACAGTATGAGAGTTTAAACTTGGTAGTGAAGATGTAAATGGAATAGGCAAATCTATCCACTATTCATTGGTTGTAAGTGGAGGTACCTCAGATTCGATAACAGTAAAAGGATACATGAATTCATTAAAAACAACATGTATATAAGTGTAAACTCATCCAGATATAGGATTTAAACAACAATAACCCTTTTAGTGGTCATTGTATCCCAAGATCACACATGGAATTGATTTGGGGCTAAGTTTATCTTCCTTGTATGGCCCTAAATAAGGGTAACAAGTACAACCAAAAATACGAAGTATAGCATAATTTGGACTAGAAAAGTAATTGACAAGGAGACTTTTAGTTCAAAACTGGTGTAGGTAATCCATTTATGAGAAATGCAACAGTACTAAAGGCCTCCAACCAATACTATCTCGGCATGAAGCTATGGAATAATAATGAAAGTCCCAACTCAGTGATATATCGATGCTTTCATTTAGAAACATCATTCTGTTGTTGAGTGTGAGGGCATGAAATTCAAGAGATAATACCACTGTCATCCAAAACTAATTTAAATACACCTTTTGTTAACTCGAGTGCTTCATCGCTTTGAAAATATTTTTTCTTTATAGACTATAGATTTTTCGTCATCCTTTTAAAGTGAACAAAACATGTAACACTGTCACTTTTGGCTTTCATTGGATAAAGCCACACAGAGCCACTAAAATCATTTATAAAAAAGATGTAATAATTATAGTCTGAAATTGATAAAACTGGTGCAGCACCCCAAATATTACAGTGTATCAAGAAAAGAGGATGATGAGAACTTGTAGATAAACCAAATGACAATTTCTTACTTTTCCCAAGTTGATAGAAAGCAGAAACAAATTTTTTATTCAAAGTACTAGAAAGTTCTAAGCTTTAATTTGCAGACAAAGAAGAAAATACTTGAAAATTAAGATACCGCAAACTTTTGTGCCATACTTTAGGAGAGGTCTTGGAATTGAAAAATGTTGTCTACTCCTTTGGAAATGCCTCAGTTGTATATCTGAGTTTTGTCTGAAAAAAGATGAAATGGATAGAGATTGTCTTTAACAGGTCCATTGGGACGAACTTTCCCTATATCCAAATCCTTAACACAATAGCCCCATGGAAAAAAAAGTGAAAAGAACAACTATTATCATAAGTAAATTTCGCCATTGATAATAAATTTTTTCTTTATTTCTAGAACATGCAGCATATCTTCAAGTTTTAATTGAGAGTCAAGGCTATGAAAGTAAATATTACTAGTGTACGAAATAGGAATACCAGTTCCGTTGCCAACCTTAAAAGAGTTAGAACCTAAGTATTTTTGAGTATGTTGAAGGATAGGCATATATGTAGTCATATAGCTAGTTGCACTAATGTCTGGATACCAGCATGAATCAGAGTTGTGTGGTTGAACCGCTGGTGGTGTTTCTGAAATATTCATAGCAGTAAAGGACCGCTGTATTTGGGTGAGATTGTAGTCCTTTTGAATGTGAAAATAAAATGTACTTGCACTATGCCCTTGTTGATGACAAATCTGAAATTTTTCCAAGTATGGCTTGCCTTTGAAGTCTGGTCAATGACTATTGTTTTGAAAATGAGGTTGATTAAATTTAGTATTCCCCTGTTGTTTAACGAGATGAAACCCAAAATTTTGATTGAAAATAGTATGTCTTATAGGCCGCAAATATGATATTTTGTGTGGTCTATATTTATGTTTGGTTACCAAGGCAGTATCAACTATGGATAGAGCAGGCTGAGAAGAGCATTTTTAATGTTGTTCATGGTTAAATAATCGAGATCTGAGTTCAGAGAATGTAGAAGTGTGTTCACGGTTTTTAAAATCATTACAATAAAATTGGCAAATTTTGGGACTAGGTCATTTAGAGCATGTGCAACTAGCTTATCATCAGGAACAGGATGTTAAAGTGCAACAAGAGAACCGGCAATATACTTAAGTCGATTTAGATAATTAGAAATTGAGGATGTACCATTTGTAATTGTTTGAAGAAAACCTTTGAGAAGATCAAAACAAAGCGTGACTTTGCTCCAAGAACATGACATGATAGTTTTCCCAAACTTTTGCAAGGATACCTTGTGTGAGAGTTGTATTTATGCAACTTAGGACAAATTGATCGGTCTTACAGCATGATAGATAGTTTGTATTAGGAATTTCAATCCCTTCAATAGACTTTGTTTTTTTTACTGTAGGGTATGATATATCCATGGATTAGGCATAAAGATCATTTGCAATCAAGATAGGGACAAACTGACTTCACCAAAGGAAATAGTTAATCTCATCCAATTTGATGGAAATATAGTTTATGATATGGTTCAATGGAAAATATGTGGTCATGACTAGAAGATGAGGTAAGAATTAAACTGTACTAGAAAAGAGAGACTCTGAAAGAATGAACATTTGTTCTTTAGAGCTCTGATTGCATATTGACATTTACAAGGAATACAAATATATAGATTACAATGACTATCAAAATGGAAAACAATTGAAATCCCTATAATTACTCTAGATAAATTACTACTGTTAATAGCCAAATTTGGCTATGGAACAAACGTGAATTTCCCACTCTCCAAGCAAGGATCCAAAACCAAGACTACACAGTAAGGTACCAAGTTTCCTGGGGTTGAGCTACCATACAATCCCGCTAAACCAAGGTGAGGTCGCCAACATTCTAGTAATACTTCACGTAAAGCTCGATGTGATCAACTAAAGCTTCTTATATCGAAATAAGAGCCCAAAGCAAGGCCGACAGGGGAAGACCTAAGCTTCCCAAGGTCGAGATATCTCGCGACCATCCTAGAAGCCCGCTACCATTTCCACTTGTGCAAAGAGACCTTAAAGGTGTCGAATTCATCTTACAATATCTCTCCATTTTGTTGAGGGAAGAATCGAATCTATCCTAGTAGGTAGGAGGAAGTCCGTAAAGCTCCGTCACCAATGAAGAACACCGATATAGTCATGTCAAGCTCTAAAATGGACTTGGGAAGTTCATATCAAGCACCTAGTGTCAAGAATGGTACATAGATGAACCTCGTCAAACAAGATAGCAAGTGTCATATTCGATGACCTCTACGAGGCATCTCGCCAGGGCAATGTACAAGATAATATTTATTCTCTAACATGCATTAAATCGTTACATACGTGCAGATCAAGTGATTGAGTCTAAAGAGGAAATAAACATATCTCCCTAAAAGGTATCTTTGAATCCGTTATAGTCAATGATATTAAAATATAACATCCTGCCTGATAAGGGGGGATAGGATTCCGATATTCATGGCAAGGGGATACCGAACAAAACCTGGTTACGTGCAAATCAAGTGATTGAGCCCAAAGAGGAAATAAACATATTCGCCTCCAAGATATCTTTGAATCTGTTAAAGTCAATGATATTTAAAACAAAGCATCCTGCTCGATAAGGCGGGTTTTGATTCAGATATTCATAGCAAGGGGACACCGAAAAAAAACCTAGATGGACCATAAATAATAGGAGATTTCACCAACAAAGAAAAAGGGTCGAGGATCACCTAAATTCTCTAAGGAGAACACAACTGTCGTTTTATCTACTTATTGATAGGCATGAAGCTGCCACATCTATTGTACCTAAGAGAGAATGAGAGTTTGAGTGATTATTATATGTCACACTTGATTCGTTTACATAAATAAAGCAGTGCAACCATCTTTCCATGTCCTTAATACATCGTACTATCACCCATCTTCATTTCCATTATTACACGTATAAACCAGGCACCGAAGGTACCACCTCTGGCCACGACCTTTGAGGTAGTGGTATCGAAGGTGTTTGCTAAAATTCCTCACCCCAAGCGAATTTTTGACCAACACTTTCTGGCGTAGTCTGTGGGAAAACCCACACCCAATTTAAACAAGGTTTACGTGTTTATTTTTTTATGGGGACTATGAGGCTCCGCTCTTCCCAGGGACAATTCGAGGCCTCAGGACAACAATCCGCCGCATCAACCAAAAAGGCTCTAAAGAAGGGTAGGAAGTCCAGGCATCATAGCAAGGCTCTAGTACAACCAACTGCAGCGTGGGCTTCAGGCCCCCAGGTGATAAGCTAGGCCTTGCCTGTTCAACAGGAAATGGCCTTCTTGGAGAACATGCCTTCATTTCCTAGCTGAAGGAATCATAACTCAGCCGGTAAACCCTCACATTCAACGGGAAACAAGCAGACCTTGAGCCCGTCAGCCTGTCTTTGATCAGTTGGGACCCCCTCCCCCCCCCCCCCCCAATTGGTACCAGTCGGTAATAGGACGGGACTTCAGCCCTCGATCTGAGATAGGTTAAGACCTATGCCCCCGGTTCCTTGTAAGCCATCGTGCTACCAACCCCATCAAGTCAAATCTACAGCAGATGTCCCGCCACGAGAACGGCATATTTCCCCTCACCCGACAGCTTCTAGGTAGCCAGGGAAGCCCCTGGGCAGATCCCGCTCGTGAAGAAGAAAAGGTTAAAGTCTCCGGTTTATCTGAGGGGCCTGTTAGCGAGGGATAAGAGGTCAAACGCCTAAGGGATCAGCTGGCGAAGCTATAGAAAGAGATCCAACAGATAAAAGAAAAAGGGAAATACAGGGAAGCTAAGAAGGATCCTTCGAGTGAAATGAATGCCCTTTTCACCAAAAGAACTAGAGAAGCCGAGCTCCCGCCAACATTCAAGATGTTGGTAGACAAGTTCTCCGGTACAAAAGACCCACTGAGTCATCTAGAGAGCTTAATCCAACAGATGGAAGTTCAGAGTACTACCAGGGCTGCCATGTGCAAAATATTCCCTACCACCTTTACTGACTATGCAAAGACTTAGTTCAGAAAGCTGCTAGTTGGTAGCATAGATTCATTTACAAAGTTGTCAACCAAATTTTGCTCACAATTCTAGGGTGTCAAACCAAACTTGAAGGATCCAATACACCTTCAATATGTGATCCAAGAACAATGAGAAACTCTACAGTCTTATGTAAAGCATTTTAATAAAGAGGTCAACTAAATGAGGGTCTTTACAGAAGAGGAAACGCTTTCCAACTTCCACCGGAACATGTGGGTTAGTAAGCTTTTCCGATTTCTCACCAAGCATCCTTCAGAGATCTACCAGGAAGCCTATAATCGGGCTCTCGAGAAGATCAAAATTAATGAACAGCTCAAGGTTAAAATGGAGCATGATGATATGAGAGCGGTGAAGCGCTAGAAGTAAAAGATGCCCAGATCTGTACCAGTTCAGAAAACCCAAAATAACCCCTCAAACAGGTCGACATACCATTTACTTTCTTCCAAATCTCGTTATGAACAGTATCCTGTAAGGCAAACCCCTCCACGAGCTTTGCCTCCTTCAAGGGTTGCCACCACGATAACACGAGACGAAGAAGGGCAAAAACATTATTCCCTTTAAATTCTTTTCGCAAGACGATCTACCTCGTCATTCGAGATAAGGGACTGCTCTAGAAATCAGCACCCATGAAAGCTCCGTTAGAAAGGAGAAACCAATATAAGTTTTACGACTTCCATGAAGACGTAGGACACAACACATTAGAGTGTTACAGCCTGCGTAACCAGATTGATGCTCTAGTAAGGGGAGGTTACTAGGTAGAATTCTTACAGTAGGTCAGGGATACTATCCAGAACAGAAAGGAGGTACAAACAGAGATCTGGGACCATACCGATAGGAAAAAAGAAGAACAGAAGGACCTGATGCAACAGATCCAGGTCACACATAATTTGTTGAGGACCCACCCTGGCTGACACCTCTAACAACTCCAAAAGGAACCATGCAAGGAAAATTCCCTGTGTTGATGTAGGTTGAGGTGTCTTCAAGGTAGACCGGAGCTCGGTTGGTCCGTCTCAATCAACCCTGATCATCTTCACTGAGGTAGATATCTATAATATTATACAACCTCACGACGATCCTATGGTGATCACAGTACATATAGCTAACTGGGTGGTCCATTGTATGCTTGTCGAGACAGGCAGCAACGTGGATATTCTCTTCAATGACACCCTAAAGAAACTCAACTTGAAGCAATGGTGCTATAACAGGTACACAACTCCGCTGTACGACTTCAATCGGGACTTGATCACTTCAGTTGGGTCTAAGATCCTTCCAGTTATCACAGGAACCGTACCTCTTCAGTAAAATGTCATGACCGATTTTGTTGTGCTTGACACCCCATCAGCTTACAACGCAATACTAGGGAGGCCATTCCTGTCAGCCCTTAAAGGGGGACTTGTCCATCTATCACAATGTTCTGAAGTTTTCTGTTGGGAACAAGGTGGGCTAGGTACACGGAGATCAACAAGCTGCAAGGAAATGGTACGTAATGTTTACCAACCTAACAGTTCACCAAAGTCATAACAATCGAAATCATGAAGCATATAGGATGAACCAGGAAGATGATAGTGGACGAGGAAGAGCAAAACAGAGAATGGGTCAGCGGACACCCAGTAAATAAGTTAGAGAAAATACCACTCAGAGATGATGACCTCTCCAAGGTAGTCAAGGTTGGAGCTACCCTGGAACCTAGAAGGAAAGAAGGTTTGATCAAGCTTTTTTGAGAATTTAATGACATCTTCGCTTGGAACAACAATGAGATATCAGGGATCTCGATATCTCTTGCATCTCATCATCTAGCAGTAGATCCTAACTTTAAACCTATCAAACAGAAGAGGCATCACTTCAATGCTGAGAGGAACACTGCAGTTCAAGAAGAAGTTGACAAGCTGATCAAAGCTGGTTTCATCAGAGAAGCCTGGTACCCTTAGTGGATTGACAATGTGGTCAAGGTCACAAAGGCTAACAGGAAATGGTGCTTGTGTGTCGACTATGCAAACCTCAACCGTGCATGCCCAAAAGATAGCTTTCCTCTACAAAAGATCTACCACCAGGTGGACTCATTTGCTAGAAATAAGCTCCAAAGCTTCATGGACGCATTCACAGTGTACAATAAGATCATGATGCACCCCACTGATCAAGACATAACCAACTTCATCACTGGCCAGGGTTGTATTGCTATAAGTGATGCCAATTGGCCTCAAGAACACAGGTACCACCTGCCAACGATTGGTCAAACGATGATTCAAGCCAAAAATAGGAAAGATAATGGAGGTGTACATAGATGATATGATCGCTAAATCTCGGGAAGCATAGGAATACTAGAACCACCTCCGCAGAACATTCCAGATAGTGAGGGAAAATCGAATGCAGTTAAACCCTGCTAAATGTGCCTTCGGGGTGACTGTAGGGAAGTTCTTGGGTTTCTCAGTGAACGAGAAGGGGATAGAGGCAAACCAAGAAAAGTTTCGAGTAATCCTGAACCTGGATTCCCCAACCACTCTCAAGCAAGTTCAGGTGTTGACATGGCATATAACAGCGCTTAACCAGTTTATTTCGTGCTCCATTTATAAATGCATCCCCTTCTTTAAGTCCATCAAGTAGGGGAAGAACATGAAATGGGACCAAGATAACGAGCGAGCCTTCCAAAACCTAAAGAAATACCTCACAAGCCCACCGTTTACAAAGGCAAGACATATCCGAAAGGCTAGTCTTGTGGGCCTTGAAGCTCACAGAGTTTGATCTGAAATACAAATTTTGGACAACAATCAAGGCTCAAGCCCTAGCAGAATTTGTGACAGAGTTCTCAACCCTCTAAAATGAAGAGACCACGGTGACATAGATTCTTGCTCTTAGAAAACTCGGGAGAATGGTAATTGGTCAGAAGGCTATAAGGCCTAGATCCTCTACACCGATGGAGCATCAGGACAAACAAAGGGAGGAGCCGACATAGTCCTGATAGACCTAGAAAGGACGAAATGCTGCCATTATTTTAGGTTTGAGTTCAAAGCAACCAATAATAAAGTGGAGTATGAAGCCCTCCTAGCAGGAATAAAGGTCACCGTCGAACTCGGAGCAGACTATTTACACGTTAAAAGTGACTCATTACTCATTTTTAACCAGGTTAATGGGTTCTACCAAGCCAAGGGTGACAACATGGCTACCTACCTGAAACTGGTCCAACAACTCAGGGAAAGGTTCAAGAGGTTCAAAAGGTTCAAGATGGAGCAGATACCCCAACAGAAAAACCATTGAGCAGACGACTTAGTAAAGATATCAGTAAATGGGGGACAAACCTTTCCTAGGGGAGTTCACCTCCAGGTGATCACCTAATCAAGCAAAACAGTGGGTAAGGAAATCTCCCCCATTGAACGACTGCCATATTGGATGGACCCAATAGTTGCCTAACTCTAGGAAGGAAAGCATCTCGAGGATCCCGATAAATCATGAAAAATCAAAAGAATTTTACAGGTACCTTTACAGGAGGGGACAATCCCTCTCTTTGCTTCGATGCCTACATCCTGACGATGCTAACTGGGCTTTAAAAGAGATTCATTTAGGGGACTGCGGGAACCATATCAGTAGGGACGCTTTAGCTTGTCAGGTGCTTCGCATGGGGTACTTTTGGCCAAAAATCCACCAAGATGCAAAGATGTTTGTCCGATATTGTGAACCATGTCAGAGAACCTCAAACCTGAACTGCCTCCCTCCTGAATGGTTGTCCTCAATCAGTTCACCGTACCCTTTTGTCATTTAGGGGGTCGACTAGATCGAATCACTTCCCACCGCTCTTGGATAGGCTAAGCATGCTATAGTCTTTATCGACTATTTCCCCCCCGGTGGGTTGAAGCGGGATCTCTTTCCCAGATATCAGAGGAGAATACGACCAAGTTTATCAAAACTAATATGGTCTACAGGTTCGGCACCCCTCTCATCATAATCACCGATCCAGGCAAGTTGTCTGACAATGCCCGGTTTAAGGACTACTGTAAAGGTTTGGGTATTGATATTCGGTTTACGTTAGTAGCCGACCCGTAAACTAATGGTTTAGTTAAAGCCACCAACAAGACCATTAAGAAATTGTTGAAAATGAAGTTGCAACAAAAGAAAGGAAGATGGGTTTAGGAGCTCCCCGAGGTTCTTTGGTCATTTTGAACCACGAAAAGGACAGTAACTGGAGAAACGCCTTACTCACTGGCTTTCATAGTTGTAGCAGTCATTCCCATCGAGCACAAACTGACCTTGTTCAGGGTACAACACTTTGAGACAGTGAGCAACAAGTTCAGGCTCCAAGCTAGTCTAGACCTCTTTTAAAAGAAACAAGTCAAGTAGCTAAGAAAGTAACAGTATATCAAAACAAGATTGCCAGATATTTCAACAGAAAGGTCAGGGCCAAGAGCTTTAAGGAAGGGGACTTGGTTCTCAGGAAAGTAACTCAGAATACCCAAATAAAGTGAATGGGGTCCTATGACCAAACTGGGAGGGGCCATATCTGGTGAAAGTGGTGGTCCGTAGTAAAGCGTATATGCTCGAAGACATGGATGGTCGACCCATCAACCACATCTAGACCGCCTATCATTTGAGGAAGTTTTATCCCTATATAAGAGACTCCTTAGCAGAATACATCCCTTTAGGTATCAATAATTTTCTCAACAGCAATGTACCCCATATTGATTATTAATAAAGTCTACTATTAATTTCTCGATCTCCGATTGTATTCCCCACAAGCCATTTCCATCTTCGAATGCATTCTCTACGATTAAATTCACCCTGATCGCCATGAACCAAGGAGAGCTAGATAGCTTCCTTGATGCCTTGGCCGGGCACCACCCCCCGCCAAGAAGGGTCAGTGTAAGAGCATAGTTGCCATCCAGATCTTGAGACCATGATAGCTAGATAGCATTCATTATGCCTTGGTCAGGCTACCACCCCCCAGAAGGGTCTAAGTTTAAGATCATAGTTTCCATCCAGATCTCAAGACCAGGATTGCAAGATAGCATTCCTGATGCCTTAGTCAGGCTACCACCCCTAAGAAGGGTCTAAATGTAAAAGCATAGTTACCATCTAGATCTCGTGACCAGGATAGCTAGGTAGCATTCCTAATGCCTTGGTCAAACTACCACCCTCAAGAAGGGTCTGAGTGTAAGAGCATAGTTACCATCCAGATCTCGAGACCAGGAGAGCTATAGCATTTCTGAACCCCCGGTCGGGTTACTGCCCCCAAGAAAGGTCTAAGTGTAAGAGCATATTTGCCATCCAGATCTCGAGACCAGGAAAGGTAGATAGCATTCTTGACACCTTTGTCGAGCAACCACTGCTACAAAAAAAGGGATGATCTGGCAAGAAAAGATTATTATAGGATACACTATGTACCACGATAGAATATCTTTAACAACTTGTTCTCTATGTTTGCCTAAATTTCAACTTTACAGGAACACAGTTATAGGAGCCAGCTATGGAGGATAGGGTGAAATACCACAAGTGAAAGATACGGGTAAGGTCGACACATACCTTACAAGGGGACTACATACCAAGACTGACAACACATAAAATTCTTCCTCACTTGTCAACCTAAACTTGACAGATTTACGGTTACTAGCTGTCAAATTTAGTTAAGTCAGGATATCCTAGAAACTTACACCTAGATCGAGGCCAGAGGTATAGCAAGGAGTATTTCCAAGCTGAAGATTCACAAGCAGGAATCAGTCAGAGTAAGCATGGAGGAAATTAAAACCAACTTTCACTAATGGTAAGAAGCATATCCCCTCAGCAGGCTACATAAGAGCAAATAAGAGAGTCTATCCCCTCACAAGGCTGCATAAATCCAACAAGGTGGCCACCACCCTCCCTCTGGCCAATCAAGATAGATCATAAAGAGATTATGTCAAGCCTCGGTATCCTCCTGGCTCCCTTCCACTGCTTCTTCTTCTTACTGGTCTCTGTCTGTTTGCCTCCTCACCTTTTGCTGGTTAATCTGTCTGGTTATCCGTCTGGTTATCCTTTCTTGCCACTCCTTCTTCCTAGGGTTACCTCCCTGCTTGCTGTCTAGCCAGGTCCTTATCCAAGACTTCATTAACCACGTCCAAAACTTCAAGGGGAAATGACTGTATCCAGAGATGCAGCAGCTACCTTTGTCTCCATCTATTCACCATCTGACCCTACTCCTGCAAGCTCTTCAAGGCGATCTCCAGATCTCTCTTAGACCCTAGATGGGCCCCTCTCCAATTCCAGGATAGCAGAGAGACCTCCCACAGGTTGGACAGATTGAGACCATGTGCCTGTGGAAGCCAACCGGTCTTCTTCGGACTGTATAGGTTGGATCATGCTAGAAGACTATCCTAGCCCTAAGCTTGGAAGAACTGAAGACGGAAGGGGAAGATTAGCTTCAATTATTTGCTTCCCGACTCTAGCTGCCCTGAAGTGTCTGCTTTATCGCCAGCAGAAAGAGACATCTCTTTGACCTTAGCCATAATCACGTCCCTATCCCAGCCATCGATGATGGAGAGGTCCAAGGGTGGAGACAGTGCTTCAGCAACCTGGTAAGAGGCGTAATAGTACCATTCATGAAAGAGGCCTCCACCTCAGCTTACAGCATGGTCACCGGAGTATGCAAGCTCTGGTTTTCAACATCTAGTAGCTTGGCCGCTGCTTTCTAAGAGTCTCTCTCTGAGGTTCGACGTTTGGACTTGAGGATCTCTTGGTCTTTAGATCCGCTTCAGCTTCTCATGGTCACTTTAAAGCTCGACCAGCTCCTTCTTCATCACCTTCTGGCTGGTGGTCAATTCCTGCGTTAAAGTCTCAGCTAGAGTGAGCAATCTCTTGGCCTTCTCAGCTTCACCCTCAGCTTTTACAGCACGATCACTAAGAAAGGGAACTTAGTCTCATGGCGACGTTGAATTTGAAAGCCTACAGGTTGCAAAGTTCAAGTTAAAAAATAATCTAACTACTAGCTACCTCAATTATAGACAAAGGAAGATAGTTAACTCAAACCAAGAGAGCGGACCCTCAGGTAATCATGATGTCGACCAGCATTGAACCGATCAGAGAGAGACTACCACCTGGACAAGATGCGATAAATCGCTCCATGACATCGTCTTGTCCAGCGGGACTTGATTGATGTTGAAAGCGGCCATGAGGACCTTCTGTAACAGACGTCCTGAAGCTCGAGAAGTTGGGGATACGGGTAGGGGGGGCAAAAGCATTAGGTAAGCTGACTGCAGGGATAGTAGCAATGGTATCAACGATAGAAGGGGCAACCAGAGCAGGAGTGGTGGCAACAGTAACAACTACATGTGTGGTGGTAGTCCCTTTACTGTTGGGATTATGCTCGATAGCAAGAGTATAATAATGTATTTGCCAATCTTTTCATATTAATTAAAGTGATTTCTAGTTTAGCAAATCTTATAGCAATTATAGTTTAATTATTATAATTGTCAATATAATCATAAGGTCAAAAGACTATGAAAAAAAAGAATTGTTCATACAACTAGATATGTATGAGGTAGACATAATTCTTTAGTTAGTCTTGAATAATATTCACAACTTAAGATAAAGGTTGGGTGCCTTTATCTTGTTAAAGTTATAAATTCTTTTGTTAGCATTTGAGTGGAATCAAATGTGTTATGATGAGTCTAAAATCATCAAAATGTGGTGTTTTTGGGCAAAAGAATCTAGTGCACTAGGTCCATTGAATTGGATCACAGTGAAATACTTTATCTAGAACCGTCAATGGATAATAGTTTTCACTTGAAGACAATCGGAGAGTTTATCTCAATCCTGAGATAAATGATGGACTTATGGTTGCAAGTGTTATCATTTGAGCTATCAATGAGTACGATTATATAGCATAGTCTATCCTCGATAATTTGGTGGTATTCATTTGTTAATCAATAGAGGACTTCATTTATAGATACGGACAACATGGCTCCATTTATTAAATAAGAGTATAATATCATCATATGGATGTTTTGAGGTATTGGATATTAAATCTTAACGTTAAGTTTTCAATAGTGTCTATTCAAACATGGCTTCTGGATAAGTTAAAATATCCAATTTTAAAATGTGGTCATATGAGTGAATATGGTAACTGAGAGAGCAATAGGCGGTCTATGAGCTCTTGGCGATTACTGGTATTCTTCACGAGGATACACTTTCTCCATTAAGATTGTCTAGGGTATGAATGAGAAATATTAACTTATTCTATTTTTATTTAAGAGTTCAATTTTAGTTCTTTAGTGGAATGAGTTAAAATTAATAGATCGAACCTAAGTGAATCATTTGTTGATTGTGATTGAATTGTATCTATTGGAGCTTAAATTTAGATAGCCCACCAAGATACCCAATCCTTACAAACTTGCACAGATCACTTGATAAATTCTATTGAACCAATTTAGGGGTCCATCTAGAATTGTATTAAGATATGAGGACTTGTTTTCGTTTTGTAAGAATGGGTCTAGTTCACATGTGGATTTTTTTTAAGGTCCAATAAATTTAATAAAAAAAATAATATAATGGCCCATATATTGTGTTGGGCGGCAAAGCTATATAGTTTAGCTTAATTATATTATTTTTATTTTATTATTTAATTAAATGGAAATTAATTAATTTGGTAATTAATTAATTAATTAATTAAAAGTCAAATTCTTTTTTCTAGTAGGGGATGGTCTCCTAATATTATACTACTGTTGGTAGTATAATTAATATTAAAGATTATATTTGATAAGAAGATAAATAATAGGAATTATTTATCTAGTCAAATTAGGAAATCTGTAATATAGTTACAAATACACTATTGAGTTGGATTAGGAGTCTTGGTATAGGAAAGAATTCTTTTTGGAAAATGATTCTTGGTCACCATGTAAATCTACCTAAGGGTATAATTCTTTTTTGAAAAGGATTCTTAACAACTAAGTAAATCCACCTAAGGAAAGGATTCTTAACCACCAAGTAAATCCTTCTTAGGAAAGGATTTGAAATCCTAATATATTTCCAAGAAGAATATCGGTCAGCCCTATGTATATATACCCTATATATATATATATATATATATATATATATATATATATATATATATATATGAAGAGTTTTAGCCAGCTAAACATATATATATGAGAAATTTCAGCCAGCTATAGGGATTGAAACTTGGAGAGAATTCGGCCACAATGGAATTTTGAGGGAGAAAAAATTGTTTTTGCTTTAGACAAAATTCTATAAACTCTAAGAAATAGTGTGAGATTCGGCAATAAAGAAAAGGAAGAAAGAACTTTTAGTTTTTGATAGTACACTAGTATCCTTTACATTAAAAGGTGTTGTGTACAACATCAAATCAAGGTTCATGTGAGTTTCAATCAAATTGATTGATAATTCACAAGTTATCTAACGTTCTTTGTTTTCTTCTTGGAGGATTATTGTGACTAACAAAGAGAAAGATTTTGTTCGTTTCCATCCTCAGGTATACAATTTAAAGAGAGGGAGCCCACACTCCTAGGTGATTCACGTTCGTGATTAGATTGAAAGATCTTACAGATTCAATTCGGCGCTAGTTCAATCGTCACGAGAAAAAGGTACGACACTTTATATATACATCAATTAATCTAGGGTTAAGGTTCTTGTTTTTAAAAGGGATTTTTTAAGAAAATATATCAAACCCTAATTATAAATTTTTATGGATTTTCCCTACAATTGGTATCAGAGCCTTGTGGTACCCTTGATTAATTGATCTATGTGTACGTGAATCTTTTTCTTTTATTGTATATATGCATATTTTAGAAAGAGATGACACTCTAGGTATTCACATATATATTTACATTGGATTGTATATATATATATATATATATATATATATATATATATATATATGTTTTATATGTGGATTGTTATTGCTCTATTTTGGTCATAGAATTTCAATGTATTTTGTTTTGGGATTGTAATAAGAAGGGTAACCTATCATCGCCATAATTTCCTTCTTGGTAGTTGCTAAATTTTTATTTATTTTGCTATTGTAGTAAAAATACTGCACTATTATAATAATAAAAAAAAAGTTGTAGTATTTTTTTATTTAAAATCTTTCTGTAATACATTCAAGTATCGAAGACTCGAAGGTTTGAAGGGTTGGAAGCAACCGGAACAAATTTGGGACCGTGCGAGCCATAGCAACAAACGTTAGCGTGAAGAGCATGCGACCACGATTGTTGTAGCATGGGCTGCGCACGGTAGCCCTATGGAAGCCATGGATGCGCATGGCAGCCCTTTAAGGGTTTGTGGCATGCGCACACCAATGGAAGCGAGCCAAGTGTGTGCACGCCCATGATATGTAGCCGAGGGAGTCCAAACGACGAAGGTCGCGCGAAGACTTTTTACCCAAGAATGGAGTTTTTTGTATTCCAAGACATGTAATTTACTTGCTTTTCTAGGATGAACCAAAATTGTAGCTATTTATATTTTTGTAAATATTGCAATGTTTGTCATTGTTTGATAATATGTCATATAGAATAGGAGTGCCACTCATATATCTCTTTCGGTATGAACTTGCATTGAGTGGTTTAGGTATCTAAATTGGCATCTAGATAACTTGGTAAATCATTCTTTGGAATTCGATAACACACCTTAAGTAATTGATTGGGAGAAGGTGTTTTGGAACACCTACGGCCTCCAAGAGGTATTCATGAATGGAATTTAGCAAGATACTTCCTTACAAGGATAGACTAGACATTTAACCCAAACGATATCTACTCCCGAATGAGGGATATTCGTGAGGGAATATATTGAAGGTCGATAACTTGGTCTCAATGTAATTTTATTAATATCCTCCCAAGAGTTCTTGTTAATAAAATTCCAATGCTAAAATTGAAAATGTTGGTTGTTATTTTAACAATTAGGTGGGACCAAGTCCAACTAGTAAATGGTGAGAACTCCCAAATGAGGTGTGACATTTATGGGTGTTGGATCACCGTTGAATTTTACGATTGAATTATTTTATATATAATTCAAGATAAATAATCGAAAGTGCTTTATCAAGATTATTTACTGGTATAATTTTTGTTATTTTTCAGAAATCATGACCCCATCCCTAATCAACATCCTAAAAAACAATACTTTAACTAGTGATAATTATGTCACATGGAAAAGGAAAATTGGGCTTTTATTGCAATCCGAAAAGCATAAGTTCGATTTGTGCACTTCTAAACTACCTACTTCTACTAATGAATCTGCTCAGAAGCAAAGAGATGAGTATTAGCAGTCGGAGTTTTATGAAAAGATGACTAAATATTACATTATGGCCACCATCTCCGACGTGTTGCAACAGTAACATGAAGGAATGGAGACTGCTGCCGATATAATGATGTCTCTAGAGAAGATATTTGCTATGAGGTCTAGGATGAATAAGAGAGAGGCAGTTACTACTTTTATGAATCTTAGGATGAAACCTGGATAGGGTGTGAAAGATCACATGATGAAAGTCATAGCCCATCTCAACGTTGCTGAACTGAATGGTGCTGAGATAGATTGTTAGACCAAAATTGACATGATTGTCAACTCACTGTCGGATTCCTTTGATCAATTCATGTTGGACTACACCTTCAAAAACAAGGAATACACCTTACAAGGTCTTATGTAAGATGTTCAAAGCACAGAATAAATCCTTGTGAAAGGAAAGGGTCAAGAGATTCATACTATAGGTAAAGTTGCTACTATTAAGGCCCGTAAGAAGGTCAAGAAACAAAAGAAGAAAAAGCTACCAGGACCTACTAAGAAGGAGAAAAAGAAAGTAACCAAGATCAAAGGGAAGTGTTTCCTTTTTAGTGAAAAGGGACATTGGAAAAAGAAATTGCTCAAAGTCTCAAGACAAGAAAGAATAAGGTAATATTAATTATCTTGAAACATGTTTTTTCGCGAATTCTATGGATTCTTGGATTATAGACTCTTGAGCCACTAATCATGTTTGTTTTTCCTTACAGAGGTTCAAGGAATGGAGAAAGCTTATTGAGAACGAATTCAACTTGCGTTCAGGTAATGGAACGTTGGTGTCTGCAGTTCAGTGGGAGATATTAGAATTAGTTTAGATTATTATAGGCATTTAGATTTAATAGACGTTTATTATGTACCTCATTCCAAAAGGAATTTAATTTCAGTTTTTTGTTTAAATATATTTGGTTATTCAATTGCTTTTAATAACGCTTTTATTATTAGTAAGAATGACAAAATTATTTGTAAAGGTACATTGGAAAACGATTTATTCTATTTGCAAGGAAATATCTCTCACTTGTTAGACACGGAATCAACGCAACCCAATCATAAAAGAGTAAAATTATCAAAAGATGAAATCTACATATGGCATTTACGCCTAGGTCATATAAACCTTAATAAGATTAAAAGGTTGGTAAGTGACGGACCTCTAAGTGACTTAAAGGTTGATGATCTACCAACTTGTGAATCTTGTTAGAAAGGTAAAATGATCAAAAGGTCGTTTATGACCAAAGGCACAAGAGCCATCGAATGTTTAGGATTGATACACATTGATGTATATGGACTTATGAGCATTCAAGCTAGAGATGGATATGAGTACTTCATCACATTCACGAATGATTACTCAAGATTTGGCTATATGTATCTAATGAGACATAAGTCAACGCTTTTGACATGTTCAAAGCATTTAAAGCTGAAACGGAAAATTAGCATGAGAAACGCATAAAAATCTTGAGGTCTGATCATGGTGGAGAATATCTATCTGGTGAGTTTCAGCAATATCTTATTGCTAATGGGATAATTTCTCAGTTTTCTTCACCAGACACACCTCAACAAAATGGGGTGGCAGAAAGGAGAAATACAACTCTTTTGGACATGGTTAGGTCTATGTTGAGTCATTCAACGCTCCCTAATTCTTTTTGGGGATATGCTTTACAAACCGCAATGTACATTCTAAACGATGTACCATTTAAGTCGGTTCCTAAAACACCGCATGAGTTGTGGATCGGGCAAAAGCCTAGTTTACAACACTTAAGGATATTTTGATGTCCTGCGCACGTGTTGAAAGGAAAGATAGAAAAGATGGAGTCCCGTTTAGAAACATCCATATTTGTAGGATATCACAAAAGAACAAAAGGATTAGATCTTAAAGTATTTGTTTTGACAAATGCTAAATTTCTGGAAGACAACTATATGAATAATTTTGTGCCTAAGAGTAGAATTCTTCTGAATGAGCTTTCAGGAGATACAATTCCATAAGAAGTTTCACAACCAAGCCCAATTGTAAGTTTTGTACCAACACATGATCAACAAACTACCATACCTCGTCGTACTGGGAGGGTTAGTAAACAACCCGAAAGATACATCGGTCTAGGAGAATCTCTCGGACAACGATGATCCCTATACGTACAAGGAAGTAATGGAAGATGTTGATTGTCGCCATTGGCAAAAGAAAATGCATTCCAAAATTGTATCTATGTTCAAAAACAAAGTCTGGTCTGTTGTAGAATTACCTAAAGGGATAAAACCTATTGGGTGCATGTGGGTACACAAGAGGAAAAGAGGAATAGATGGAAAGGTTGAAACCTTTAAAGCTAGATTGATAGCTAAAGGTTATACACAAAAGGAAGGTATCGATTATGATGAAACCTTCTCTCCTGTGGCCATGCTTAAATCCGTTAAGATACTCTTATCCATTGCGGCATCTCTACAGCTAGAGATTTAGTAAATGGACGTCAAGACAGCTTTCCTTAATGGAAGTCTTGACGAAAGCATCTATATGATGCAACCAGAAGGATTCATTGAAAAAGGCCAATAGGAAAGAGTATGCAAATTGCAAAGATCTATATATGGATTGAAGCAAGCATCCAGATACTAGAACATAAGGTTCAATCAAGCTGTGAAATTTTTTGGATTTATTCAAAACCTTGATGAACCATGTGTATACAAAAGGATTAAAGGCGACAAGTTGATTTTCCTAGTTCTTTACGTTGATGATATGCTACTCATTAGAAATGATGTAGGTTTATTGACATTAGCAAAAGAATGGTTAGCAAAACAATTTCATATGAAAGACTTGGGAGAATAAAGTTATATTCTTGGCATCCAAATCATAAGGAATAGAAAAAATAGAACGATTGCATTATCCCAAATTTCATACATAGATAAAATCCTTTCTAGATTTTCCATGCATGATTCTAAGAAAGTTACGTTACCATTCAAACATGGAATCAAACTTTCTAAGGAACAAGTTCCTAGGAATGAGCATGAAGAGCAATTCATGAGTAGGGTTCCATATGCATCGACAGTTGGAAGTTTCATGTATGCAATCCTCTATACTATACTAGATATTTGTTTTGTTGTGGCCATAGTTAGCAGGTTTCAATCGAAGTCTGGTCTTGATCACTAGACAACAGTCAAGCATATTTTTCAGTATCTCAGGAGAATGAGAGATTATATGCATATATACTGTAGAGGGGATTTAATTTCCATTAGGTAGACAGATTCTAATTTTTAGTCAGATTCTGACTCCATAAGATCAACATCAGGATCTGTGTTTACTATTGGAGGAGGGATAGTCATATTGGGGAGTATCAAGCAATCTAAAAATACAATCACAGTTAAAAGATCAAGGCTAACCTATAGGGGGGTGAATAGGTTAGACACCTTTTTCGACTCTTTTAGAAACAAACAAGAGTTTGTCCCTCTAGATTGCTTGTATCACAATATATATATTAATTAGAGACACTTAATCTATATATAAAACAAGTAAAGTGTGTTACAAACCAGTAAGTGTAACACATACACAATCTATATTATAGAAAGGAAGTCAACTTACATAAAAAGTTCTATCCATAGTATTCAAATAACAAATACAAATACAAGAGATATAGGGATAGAGAGAAGTTGACACAAGATATAACGTGGTAAACCTCCAAAAAGGAAACATCCACGGGTTAGAAACCACCGGCAAACAAAATCCACTAGTAGATAAGACAAGTACAATCTCTCAAGTGACCCCTTCACCTAGAAACTACCCTCCTATCCTATTCATGAAGATGTCGCCCTCATGCTCAACAATCCTGAGGCCTCACACCTCTTGTCAAGGCTTCCTCACTCACTTTACCGGATCCTCACGATCCAAGGCAAGACTTCTTGCTCAACTATCCGAGTCCTCCCGAATCTAGTCAAGACTTCCTCGCTCACCTATCTGGATCCTCACGACCCTATGCAAGACTTCTTGCTCGACTATCCGAGTCCTCCCTACTCTAGCCAAGACTTCCTTACTTGACAATCCAAGGTCTTACACCTCTTGCCAAGACTTCTTGCTCAACAACATAGGTCTCACACCTACTGTCAAGATTTCCTTCTCACAAGGCATCTAGGTGATCATGAATGCAAAACGTAAACAAGCACGCAACATAGAATGCTATGATCAACACATCCTATGTAAAATACTAGACATGAGCATGAATGCACAAATCAAATGTAGTCTAGTCAATCATGCATATTTAAATCATCTAGATCATGTAAGATATGTTCAACATTAATCACAACCTAGATACATGCATGGATCTAAACTTGAATCACAAGATATGTTCAATTAATCACAAGATCAAGTTTAAATCACATAAACCAAAACATGCTAAAATTATATGACAAAGTCAATTAGATTTAAGATAAAGTTCTAGAGCATATTCCTATTCATAGATTCAACAAAACACATGAATAGCTTAAAAGAACATAAGCACATGTATTAATATGAGAATTCGGCCAAGAGTGCCTAATACATGTGAGGAACTATTTTTCACAAAATCAATCAATCAAAGATCATCAAATAGTCCTAGAATCAAAGCTTGCACAATACAATCCCAAACATGTGAAAACAAAGGCAAAATGAAAACCTAACTCAACTAATAATATTTCAATTGAAACTCAACCTAGCTTTAAAAGAGTTCAAAACTCAAATCAAAACACTCATAATACACATATATAAGTTGAAGAAGAAAACCCAAGGCAATTGACCAAGTTTTAAAAGAAAACTTTGAGAGAAAATAAATATCTTAGTTGATTTAGGTGCAGTCCCGTTTTTGTGTGTTTAGACTCTAAAAACAACAATAAAACTCACTCAAATCTTCAGAGAAACGATGGAGGATGTATAGAAAAACACTCTCAACTTTGAATCACTCAAATCAGAGTTCAAATGAAGAAGTTACGGCATTTGGAAGGTGAGAAAATGTAGAGAGAAAATTTCTGCACACAAGTTTGAATTTCTTCTTAAAATGAAATGTGAGAGGGAAAGAGAATATAAAGGAGTGGGAAAGAAAGAAGCCAAAAGACATTTTTGCCCTTCTTTGTTATTGCTTCCCCGAGATGGCACATGGGCATCTCAGGGCAGCAAGGTGTTGCAGCCGAGATTGCCACGTGCCATCTCGGGCTTGCACCACTTCATGGCCTTATGCCATGGTGCAATTCCCTTGCGCTTCCCTCGCGTCCTTAGACAGTTCTCCGGCCTCCGAACTCGAAATTTGAATCTGTTTGCGGATTACGAACCGTAACTCTCATACAGACATGGAAATATAAGATAATCAACATAGAATATAATAATTTGACTCGATATATGAATACGAAGACAATGTATGCAACATGAGTTGAAAGTGTAGTATCTTTTGACTTAGAACTGGAAATTAATAGTATGAGTAACCAAAATGACCGGAACTCAATCAATAATGATTTAGGACTAAATTCAAGTTCAATATCCACATTATATAAACATATATACACACAAACACAATTCACACTAGAATGCAAACTACAAAGTGATATTTTCCAATCATGCATTTTCCAAAACATGTTATTTCCATACCAATGCATGAACATTCATCTTCCAGTGTGTGAATGTGTTATACATGGTGCACAACAATGCAGGAACACATATGCTTGAATTGTATGTGTGTGCCTATAATGGTGAACAACGATGCAGGGACACAAATGTATGAATTGTGTGTGTGTGTGCATAAGCCTTCTAAGAGAAAGATAAGGTCTTAGTATACCTTTGTAGAACCAAATTGCATCTTTTCTCTTTGAATACTTAGAGCTTGCTTTGACTTGTTGTTCATCCTTCTTTGAAGCTTGAATCATCATGAATCTAAACAACTAAAATATTACAAGTAAACATCATTTTGATATGGAATTAATGGCAACACAAACTAAAGCCTAACAATCTCCCCCTTTGGCAAATTCCATGTCAAAACACCTATACATTTACTACAAATAAAAAAATGAAGATAGGTCACAAAATCACTCCCTCACATTACAATGAGTAAGATTCCTATAACTAATCTTCACCAACTCTTGAACTTCATCTTGATCTTCTCTTGAAGCAACCTAAAAATCATCTTAAAGCATAATACATATACAAGAGAAAAACAACAAATTGCAAAATATAATATAGATAAGAATATACAATTAAGTCCAAAAATACATGTATCTCCCCCTTAATACATGCCAAAATACAAGAATTCTTAACCAAATCTTAAGACTAAATATTACATGCCATTGAAAGTTCAAAAGTTCACAAAAAAAACAACATACAAAGAAACTAAGTAACTAGCAACTCTTTCTCCCCCTTTTTGACATGAAATGATGCCAAAAGGTAAGAAACATACCATAAGACTCAAATACTAGTTACTTGGTCCACCAAAGAAAGATGTGTGTGTAGTTGATCTAACATAATGCTTCAGAGGTGGTCTTGAACTTGAGGCATTACACTTCTTCAACTCTTTTATTCTATCATCTTGTTTATCAACTATATAACTAAGCTCATCAACCTTCTTCTTCAAATATAAGGCCCAATCCGGAAGAATGTTTGTGCTAGTTTCTTGACAATCAACTTGAGAACTACTAAATAGTCCAAAAGTATCGCATGTCTTACCCTTATCCTTATATGACATGTATGACACACGTTTATCACTATACTTTTCCAAGGGTTGTACCGACACATCATCTCCTCTACTCTTAACACCACAGGCTAAACACAGAGAAGTTATAAACCCCGGTAATGCAAGCTTTTTATCTCCTCTAGTAGAGAAAGCCTCACTATAAATATAAAGCATAAGTAGATCCCCAAGGTTTATAGGTTGATTAGTCACCAAGGCATACACTATTTTGATCTTGTCTTTATTCAACTCAGTTGAATTCGAAGATCCAATGTTGTTATTGCAAATGAATAGATGCCAAAATGCACTAGCCTTAGTTAACTCATGTTGACTAATATAGGCTCTATCTTTCCACTCAAAAGAAGCATTGTCACAAAGAGTCCATGTTATTAAGATTCTCAATGACATCTACATCTAGAAAGTTCGAATCTATAGCATTAGATAGCCCAAGAAACTTGTTAATATTTTTCGGGTTAACTCTAAACACAACACCCCTAATCTCCATCAAAGCATCCAATAAGGTGGCACTTTCTCTATATTCAAGAAAAAACTCTATAACAAGAGTATCATTCACAATTCCTAACATGCTCACCCAAGATTCCCAATTTCTATCATTAATGCACTTAAGAACATAAGAATCTTTACACTTACCTAAGTCAATGCCTCTCTCTTGAAATATCTTCTTAGTTCCAAAGATCCCTAAATCTTTTGACCTTGAAGCTTTGGATCCTTTTGAGGTAGACTTGGCTTTCACAATGGGATTTGATTGATTTCCACTTCCGGTAACCTTAGTTCTTCCCATTTGTTCTTGTGATATAAGATGCTATATACATATAACAAAAGTGAGTGAAAGACAAAACAAGCATATTAGTCACAAATATATAAAAAACAAAGACATATGACTTAAGAATGAATCATCATGCAAGACAAAGATAGTGAGTAATATCTTACAAGTATCATTAAGTCAAAATATGCCAACATGTAACAAAATGAAGCATGTGAACATATCATAAAAGAGAACAATGTCTAGCATACAATGCTCCCCCTTGATAAATGCTATAACTAAAATCCATGATAGCATAAAGTTCACAAAGATGTTCACACAATCACATATTCAAGCAATTTGGAGAAATATCAACAAAATAAGCTCCATAAGCTAAGAGAGATACACCAAGATTTTTTTCAAGTTCTCTCGTAATTCTTCAACAATTGCTAAAATATCATCGTACTCATAAACAAAGTGTGTATGAGAGAGATATGCTTCAAATATATATCAAGAAGTAGTTTGATAATCAACATGCAAACAATTTCCAATAACTATTCATCTTAAGCTTTTTCCACAAAAAGTCAAACCGATTATCATCCGGAATTTTTGCTTTTAAGAGAATATATTTCAACATATGAGCATGTGTATGCATGTGGCTCGTCATTCCATTTCTTTTTTTCAACCCGAGCTCATTTGATTTTAAACTAAACTTCTTTTTAGGCCTTCCTCATTTTCTTTTTAGGCTTTGAATTAAAGAATTTTTTTTTATGATTTCATTTCAACACTTCTTTGACTTTTTCCAATTTTTTTTTATATAAACAAAATTCACTTCAAGACGGTTTTCACTCATCACAATGGTGTAGCTCTTTCCAACATTGGGTAGCTTTCACAACCAATATTTGTGGCCATTTTCATAAAGGTGCTCGTTGAGTTCTATGTAATTGCCAAAGCAAAATGGATACTAACCATAGGTCATTTTAAATGTACTTAAGCACAAAAACTTCAAGGTGTATCCAATGTTTACATATTAGTAAACTCAACATACTAGCAAAACATGTAAGAGAAGCTAGGTGCAATTTTTAGAAAACCAAGATTTAATGGCTCATAAGCACATGATCTAAGAGCAATAAGTAGTGACTTATTCAAGATCATTATTTCTCTAATGAGTAACTTTCAAAGAATATGAAGCTCATATTTTTCAAAAGAAATACCACTCAATATACTATACATAAACAGTCATCAAAATTAAGATCAATGTGAACAATACCACTATTAAATCCTAAAACAGCAAATGTCAATAAGAACCATATATATGCTATACAAAATTCTCTAATATGACATGCTATGAGATGTTTATCAAAAATTGAGTCAAAAGATGAATATCTAAGAGAACATGCATTAGAGTATAGAGATACCTTTTTGCACATTATATTCATCAAATATCATACTTCCGCCCTTTTCATTAGCACTCTTGCCTTGAATGTCCTCATGGCACCAAGTTGACGATGTTTCACAACAAGAGTATAAAAAGTATAATATCTCAACTCAATCAACACATATAACAAAAGAACTTCTCTAAAGTTAATCAACAAATTTTGACCATCAAAACAAACATGATGTGAGATAACCAAGTTCATATCAATACATGGAGTATTTAAAGCTAGCAAGCAAGAATTCTCAACACAATTGATACATAGCCTCAAAGCTATCTCACATGTGCTTCTTATTTTAGTGATAAGAGCACTCACCCTTGAACCACTTGTTCTTGGGTGTACCTACACAAACATTATTAATATCATCCTTGACAACAATGTTAAATCTAGTGTAAAAGTCCTTCAATGACTTGATTAACAAGAATATCATTAACATACTCTTTCTTAACATTATCAACACAAGCTTTATCAAGTTGAACAAGATTAGTATTCTTTCTACTCCACAACTTCTTCTCATGCTTAGCAATATTAACATGTTTCTCAATTTTCAAGACCTTAGCATGTTCGAGTTGAAGTTTAATCTCCTTATCTCTAGATTCTTTTCCTAATTTGCATTTTCTATATATTAATAACACCTAGGCTTAATGTGACCTATTGTGTTGCAATAATGGAAAATTGAAATAAAAGATGAGATTGTACCTTTTGGAATTGAACTAGCTTCACTAGGAGTTTGCAAAGATACCTTGTTCGCCAACTTCTTCTTAGCTTTTGATCTCCTCTTATTGTGTGGTTTCTTATCAATCACGACTTCATCAAAGTGTGTATGAAGTGGTGCTTCCAAGAGCTCCTCTTCAACTACCAAGTCGTCTTCACCACTATGAGAGTTAACAAGATTCCTAACACTAGACACACTTACCGAATCATTCACTAAGTCCTTGATGGCCTCCTTAGCCGTGTCTATATCTTCCATCAATTCTTGTTCTCTCTTCTTCAAAGAAGATATCACATTATCCTTCTCAAGGTTCATCTTTTCAAGTTCTCTTAACTTCTTCATAATATCACCTTTCTCACCAAGAAGTCTACGAGTGACAACCACAAACTCATCTAGTTGTTGCTTGATCAAATCATCCTTCTCAACTACCTCTCTTAGAGTATTATCTCTAGCTTCTTCAAGCTTTTCTATCTTTTCCAACAACTCAAGAATAGTAGGAATGGAACTAGAGCTTCCATGATGATTTGCATCAAAGTTCTTGTTCAAAGATATTGTACCATTAACATCTTATGGAGAATGAGAAGCCGTTAGAGCTACAAAGTTGCTCACCAACTCTTTATCACTAGAAGACTCACTACTAGAGCTCTCATTGTCACTAGAGTTATCATCACTCTAAGTAGCCGCCAACACTTTACCTTTCTTGTCTTTTTTAGATGGCTTATTGGTGCACTCACTAGAAAAGTGACTGAAACCATGACAATTATAGCATTGAACATATTTCTCATTCATGGCTTGACTATTCTTCTCATTCCTTGGAGATGATGTTCTCTTAACTCCATTTTTCTTAGAAGACTTGCCTCTAGGCTTGGCATTCTTCTTTAGAAACTTCTTGAACCTTCTAACCAAAAGAACCATCTCTTCATTTTCATCATCACTCTCCTCCTCAATAGCATTGAGAGTGATTCTCTTACTCTTAATCCTTGGCTTTAAGTACATCTCGTAAGTTTGGAAAGACCCAAGCAACTCATCAATGTTCATACTATCCACATCCTTGCTTTCCTCAATGTCCGTCACCTTTGATTTGAATCTCTTAGGAAGAGACCTAAGGATTTTCCAATTTAAACGCTCTTTTGAGATAGGTACTCCAAGTGCTTGACATTGGTTAGCAATGTTAAGAAGCCGGAATTGGAAGTCTTCGAACTTTTCTTCTTCACCCATACTTAAACCTTCAAATTATGATGCTAACATTTGAAGCCTCTATTTCTTCACCGCTAAGGTTTCTTCATTAGTAACTTGGAGAGTACCCCAAGCTTTCTTTGTGGATTCAAGATTTTGAATTTAGGAGAATTGATGCCCATCAACTCCTCCAAAGATGGCATTCATAGCACGATGGTGCCATTTAGCAACCTCAAACTCATTTGTTGTCCATTCACTCCTTGGCTTGAGTATCATGGTTCCATCCTCTTGAACCTTGGTAGGAGGACTGTAATCTTCTTTCATTACCATCCAAGCCCTTTCATCACTAGAGCGGATGTAGGCTTTCATCCTTAACTTCCAATACCCATAGTTAGTTCCTTGAAGTAATGGTGGCCTAGTATTTGAGGCTCCTTCCGCCATTACATCATCTTGTAAACCCATGACTTCAAACGCCTTGCAAAAATCATGAATACATCACCCTGGACTCTCACTAAGTGCAATCTAGTGTCCTGTTCTAATACCAATTGAAAATACAAACACGGTTAAATGGTCAAGGCTAACTTAGAGGGGGGGAGGGGGTGAATAGGTTAAACACCTTTTTCGACTCCCTTAGAAACAAACAAGAGTTTGTCCCTCTAGATTGCTTGTATCACATTATATATATTAATTAAAGACACTTAATCAATATATAAAACAAGTAAAGTGTGATACAAACAAGTAAGTGTAACACATACACAATCTAAATTATAGAAAGAATGTCAACTTACATAAAGATATCTATCCATAGTATTCAAATAACAAATACAAATACTAAAGAGATAGGGATAGATAGAAGTTGACACAAGAAATAACGTGGTAAACCTCCAAAGAGGAAACATCCACAGGTTAGCAACCACCGGTAAACAAAATCCACTAGTAGATAAGACAAGTACAGTCTCTTAAGTGACCCATTCACCTAGAAACTACCATCATATCCTACTCATGAAGATGTCGCCCTCATGCTCAACAATTTGAGGCCTTACACCTCTTGTCAAGAGTTCTTGCTCACCTTACCGGATCCTCACGACCCAAGGAAAGACTTCTTGCTCAACAATCCGAGTCCTCCCAAATCTAGTCAAGACTTCCTCGCTCACCTATCCAGATTCTCAAGACAATAGCAAGACTTCTTGCTCGACTATCTGAGTCCTCCCGACTCTAGCCAAGACTTCCTTACTTGACAATCCAAGGTCTCACACCTCTTGCCAAGACTTCTTGCTCAACAACATAGGTCTCACACCTATTGTCGAGACTTCCTTCTCACAAGGCGGCTAGGTGATCATGAATGCAAAACGCAAACAAGCACGCAACATAGAATGCTATGATTAACACATCCTATGGAAAATACTAGACATGAGCATGAATGCACAAATCAAATGTAGTCTAGTCAGTCATGCATGTTTAAATCATCTAGATCATGTAAGATATGTTCAACATTAATCACAACCTAGATACATGCATAGATCTAAACTTGAATCACAAGATATGTTCAATTAATCACAAGATCAAGTTTAAATCACATAAACCAAAATATGCTAAAATCATATGACAAAGTCAATTAAATTTAAACTAAAGTTCTAGAGCATATTCCAATTTATAGATTCAACAAAACACATGAATAGCTCAAAAGAACATAAGCACATGTATTAATGTGAGAATTCAGCCAAGAGTGTCTAATACATGTAAGGAACTATTTTTCACAAAATCAATCAATCAAAGATCATCCAATAGTCCTAAAATCAAAGCTAGCACAATACAATCCCAAACATATGAAAATATAGGCAAAATCAAAACCTAACTTAACATGTAAGATTTCAATTGAAACTCAACCTAGCTTTAAAAGAGTTCAAAACTCAAATCAAAACACTCACAATACACATATATACGTTGAAGAAGAAAACCCAAGGCAATTGACCAAGTTTTAAAAGAAAACTTTGAGAGAAAATCAATACATTAGTTGATTTAGGTGCAGTCCCGTTTTTGTGTATTTAGACTCAAACAACGGCAATAAAATTCACTTAAAACTTTAGAGAAAAGATGTAGGATGAACAGAAAAACACTCTCAACTTTGAATCACACAAATAAGAGTTCAAATGAAGAAGTTATGGTGTTTAGAAGATGAGAAAATGTAGAGAGAAAATTTCTGCACACAAGTTTGAATTTCTTCTTAAAATGAAATGTGAGAGGGAAAGAGAATATAAAGGAGAGGGAAAGAGAGAAGCCAAAAGACAATTTTTCCCTTCTTTGTTATTGCTTCCCCGAGATGGCGCTTGGGCATCTCGGGGCAGCAAGGTGTTGCAGCCGAGATGGCCATGCGCCATCTCGGGCTTGCACCACTTCATGGCCTTCGGCCATGGTGCAATTCCCTTGCGCTTTCCTTGCGTCCTTCGACAGTTCTCCGGCCTCCGAACTCAAAATTTGAATCCGTTTGCTGATTACGAACCATAACTCTCACATGAACATGAACATATAAGAAACTCAACCCAAAAAATAATAATTCGACTCGATATATGAATACGAAGACAATGTAAGCAACATGAGTTGAAAGTGTAGTATCTTTTGACTTAGAACTTGAAATCAATAGTATGAGTAACCAAAATGACCGGAACTCAATCAAGAATGATTTAGAGTAAATTCAAGTTCAATATCCAAGTTATACAAGCATACACAAACACAAACACAATTCACACTAGGATGCAAACTACATAGAGATAGTTTCCAATCATGAATTTTCCAAAACATGTTATTTCTATACCGATGCATGAGCATTCATCTTCAATTGTGTGAATGTGTTATACATGGTGCACAATGATGTAGGGACACATATGAATGAATTGTATGTGTGCCTATAATAGTGCACAACGATGCAGGGACACAAATGTATGAATTGTGTGTGTGCCTAAGCCTTGTATGAGAAAGATAAGATCTTAGTATACATTTGTAGAGCCAAATTGCATCCTTTCTCTTTGAATACTTAGAACTTGTTTTGACTTTTTGTTCATCCTTCTTTGAAGCTTGAATCATCATGAATCTAAACAACTAAATCATTACAAGTAAACATCATTTTGATATGAAATTAAGGCCAACACAAACTAAAACCTAACACAATCTTGTAATGATGATTCCAACATGGAAGCCGAGTATGTTGTCGTATGCGAGGCTGCTAAAGAGGCTATCCGTCTCCGCTAATTTTTGAATGACTTGGAAGTGGTTCCTTATGAGAATAAGCAGATCACTATTTATTGTGACAATAGTAGAGCAGTGGCTAATTCGAGAGAACCAAGAAGTCATAAGAGAGAGAAACACATTCAAAGAAGGTATCACCTTCTGTGGGAAATTGTGTATAGGGGTGACATGACGATTACCAAGATCGTGTCAGCAGATAATCTAGTGGATCCTTTTACAAAGGCTCTTCCATAAAAGAGTTTTGATGAGCATCTAGAGAACATGGGGATGAGAGATATAACACATTTGCTATAGAGCAAGTGGGAGATTGTTGGGATTATGCTCGATAGCAAGAGTATAATAATGAATTTGACAATCTTTTCATATTAGTAAAGTGATTTCTAGTTTAACATATATTATAGCATTAAAAGTTTAATTATTATAATTGTCATTATAATCATAAGGTCAAAAGACTATGAAAAAGGAAGAATTGTTCATACATCTAGATATATATGAGGTATACACAATTCTTTAGTTAGTCTTGAATAATATTCACAACCTAAGATAAAGGTTGGGTGCCATTATCTTGTTAAACATGTAGATTCTTTTGCTAGCATTTGAATGGGATCAAATGTGTTATGATGAGTCTAAAATCATCAAAGTATGGTGTTTTTGGGCAAAAGAATCTAGTGTACTGGGTGCATTGAATTGGATCACAGTGAAATACTTTATCTAGAACCGTCAATGGATAAAATTTCACTTGAAGACAAAGGGAGAGTCTATCTCAATCCTGAGATAAATGATGGACTTATGGTTGTAAGTGTTATCATTTGAGCTATCAATGAGTACGTTTATATAGTATAGTATATCCTTGATAGTTTGGTGGTATTCATTTGTTAATCGATAGAGGACTTCATTTATAGATATGGACATCGTGGCTCCATTTATTAAATGAGAGTAGAATATCATCATATGGATGTTTTGATGTATTGGATATTAAATCTTAACGTTAAGTTTTCAGTAGTGTCTATTGAAACATGACTTCCGGACAAGTCAAAATATCCAAGTTCAAAATGTGGTCATATGAGTAAATATGGTAACTTGGAGAGATATAGGCGGTCTATGAGCTCTTGGCGATTACTGGTATTCTTCACATAGATACACTTTCTCCATTAAGATTGTCTAGGGTATGAATGAGAAAAATTATCTTATTATATCGTTATTTAAGAGTTCAATTTTAGTTCTTTAGTGGGATGAACTAAAATTAATAGATCGGGCCTAAGTGAAGCATTTGTTGATTGTGATTGGGTTGTGTCTATTGGAGCTTAAATTATATAGCCCGCAAAGATCCTCAATCCATACGAACTTGCATGGTTCACTTTATATATTCTACCAGACCAATTTAGGGTCCATCTAGAATTGTATCGAGACATGTAGACTTGTTTCTATTTATAAGAATGGGTCTAGTTCACATGTGGGCTTTTTATTAAGGTCCAACGGATTTAATAAAATAGAAAAAATAATATGATGGCCCAAATATTGTGTTGGGCGGCAAAGCTATATAGTTTAGCTTAATTATATTATTTTTATTTTATTATTTAATTAAATAGAAATTAATTAATTTGGTAATTAATTAATTATTTAATTCAAATTCAAATTCTTTTTTCTAGTAGGAGATGATCTCCTAATATTATAATATTGTTGGTAGTATAATTAATATTAAAGATTATATTTTATAAGTACATAAATAATAGGAATTATTTATCTAGTCAAATTAGGAAATCTTTAATATAGTTACAAATACACTATTGAGGTAGATTAGGAATCTTGGTGTATGAAAGAATTCATTTTGGAAAAGGATTCTTGGTCACTAAGTAAATCTACCAAAGGGTAGAATTCTTTTTTGAAAAAGATTCTTAACCACCAAGTAAATCCACCTAAGGAAAGGATTCTTAACAACCAAGTAAATCCTTATTAAGAAAGGATTTGAAATCCTAATATATTTCCAAGAAGAATTTCGGTCAGCCCTATATATATATATATATGAAAAACTTTGGCCAGCTATACATATAAATAAGAGAAATTTCGGACAGCTATTGGGATTGGAACTTGGAGAGAATTTGGCCACCATAGAATTTTGAGGGAGAAAAAATTGTTTTTGTTCTAGATAAAATTCTATCAACTCTAAGAAATAGTGTAAGATTCGACAAAGAAGAAAAGGAAGAAAGAACATTTAGTTTTCGATAGTACACTAGTTGCTTTTACATTAAATTGTTTAGTGTACAACACCGAATCAAGGTTCACACGAGTTTCAATCAAATTGATTGATAATTCACAAGTGATCTAACGTTCTTTGTTTTCTTCTTGGAGGATTATTGTGACTAACATAGAGAAAGATTTTGTTTGTTTCTATCCTTAGGTATACAATTTAAAGAGAGGGAGCTCACACTCCTAGGTGATTCACATTCATGATTGGATTGGAAGATCTTGTGGATTCAATTCGGCACTAGTTCAATCGTCACGAGAAGAAGGTATGACACTTTATATATACATCAATTAATCTAGGGTTAAGGTTCTTGTTTTTAAGAAGGGAATTTTTTTAAATATATCAAACCATAATTATAAATTTTCACACATCCGTTTCACGGACTTTCCTTACACTTGCCCCTCACCAGAGATGCCCGGGATGCAAAGATCTTCATCAGGGACCTAGGCTGAGAATGAGTGATTGTTGTAAAAATTGTTCATCAAAACAATAATCGCAAGTGAACGAATCGTGAAGATATCTTACAGCGGCAAGTAAAGATCGTTCTCATAAGGAGGACTAGAGATTTACTGATTAAAAACTAATTCTAATTAAAGTCAAATTAAAGTAACAAGAAGATTGTTGAGTTTGATTTAAAACTAAAAATAAATTAAATTAAAACTAAGAAAGCAATTAAATAGATTTGGTTGAGATCAAAGGTGAGAAAGCAATAGGTATCAATGCTCCCCTACTATGTTTACTCAATGTTTCCAACTGGCTGTGAAAGATATTAATCAAGTTAAGGGTTCGTTCTTATCTTAAGTATGATTGTTACCTTATGATCCTATGATGAATCAAGTGTTCTTAATTACAATTTACCCATAGATCAATAGCGCAAACTACAATCGAGAACCCATTAAGTGCAAGAACAATGAACCAAAACCTACTTGCATAGATCAATGCTAAGATCAGTTTTATCCATTCAATTAAATGTTAATTAAGATTACGTATAGATCAATACTCCAACCTCAATCATTAAATTATCAAAACCCTAAATTCATGCCAACGTATGATCATGCATTAACAAGAATAAAGAATTAAGACATAGGACGAATTGAATAAATCAAAACTCGAATTAATGAAAATATCGTCAATTCTAATAAAGAGAATTCATAGAGGTTCACATTGATTCCCTAATAAGAATTAGTTACACATGATGAAAATAAGAGAAGAGAAAGAAAAGTTAAAACCCATCTTGGCCTTCAATGAGTTCTTCAAGTCTTCAATGATGAATTCTTCTTCGTCTTTGAGTATTTGATATGTAAAGATGAATGTAAGGTGTATGGTGATGGAATGGTGGGGGATGGCCCCCTTGGTGGCTTGGGACCTACCTTGGCTTGTATCTCTTCTTTGAATGGCAAAGAATAGGAAGTATTTATAGGTCATTTTTCATTATGAACCCCCAATTCTTCTTAGGTTTAGGAAATCCATCAAGTGGGAAAGTAGAATGAAACAAGGAATGAGAATTCTTTCCTAAATTGAATTTCCTCTTTTGATGTTTGACTCATAATTTGAAAATTTGGAAGTTTCCCAAAAATGTTTTGATCTTCTAAAATCATTAGAATTTGATTTAGGAAGTTTTGGAACAATTCTGGACCAATTCGGAGTGGTTCTCCACCAAATATCCGTCAAACCAAGGCCTGGGTCACTCCGAAAGTCACCGCGGTCCAGACTATGGAATTCTTCTGCCATGTACCGCTCCGTAGACCGCTTGTTAGGTCTCATGCCTGGCATCGGTCTAGGCCGCGGTTGATTATCCAGCACTGACCTTCAGTTACTAAATTATGCATAACCTCTTCTAGAAATATCGGAATTGCAATCTGTAAAGTACACCGAAAACTAGACTTATGGGGATTTCAATCCATAGGTTGTAGGACACATAATTCGATTGAAGCTGAGAGATATAGGCCCTGCAATCTAGTTGTTCTGTATTGCTCCGAAATTCAACTTTTTGCTCTTTTTCTCCAAAATAACATCTAACACCTCTTGAATGGAATGTGAATTATACATGCTTAACAAACACATAAAATACCTTATTTCATCCAAGAAAAAAGCACAAATAATAGGAAATGGATACCTAAAAAATGTATAGAAATAGACCGATCAAATACCCCCAAACCTATTTTTTGCTAGTCCTCGAGCAAAACTAGAATTAAAACAAAAACTAAAAACAAACAAAAATCTAAAATAAAAATAAAAATAAACTATGTCACTTTCGTAGGGAACACGATAGCATTGAACGTATGCTACAGGCCTTTAAACCTCTAGGTGTCCCTAGTAAGAGGAGTTTTGTCTCTTGAGGGTTTACAGCTATGCTACCCATAAACATATTTCTACGAAAAACAAAATAATTTAATTGCAAACTCAAATGTATCATTCAAAGCCAATACATACTAGAGCCACTGAAGAAAGACTAAAATTATGCCACAATTTTGAATGCACTACTTAGTCTTAATGAAAAACCCATACTCAAGACATTCTAGCTTCAAAAATTCATTCATTAAATGCCATAGATATAATTCGTCTCGACTCTAATTCTCACAGGATGTCACTCATTAATTTCACATAGAACCTAGGTAAATACACTCATCAAGCATATGCGAATGGAGTTTATACACAAGAAATTTCAAGATATAATCGCATATGAATATATAATAGAAAGAACGCTTGATTTTATGCAAAGGATCTCATGAACGGAATCAGACATTAAGAACAAGATAGAGCACATGTTTACCTTTACTCTCAAGCTAGCATCCCCAAAAGATCAATTAGGTTTTTTCTTTGGTTGTAATGGGGTCATTAGGTGAAGGTTAAGAAAGAATTGGAAAAGGATAGCAAACAAACCTATGATCATATCGAGAAATTCAACTTGCATCCAGGTTTTTTGAACAATTTTCATTCATTCTCCTTCTTGAGTTGATTTTGATTTCTCATCACTTTCATAATAAAGCTCTATCCCTTTCACTTACATTTGATTCATCATCTCATTCATTTATCATTTTTTTCTTTTTCAACCAATTGTTTTTTTTTGAGTTGAGAATTTGTACATCAATTACATAATTCTTCCAATGCCTTCTTTGCATTTGATCCTCTAGCTTTGTCTTGGTACATGCATGTCTAAAATCACCCATTTCGAACTCTCTTCAATTATCTTCATCACCTCAATATGATCCCAAGCTATAAGATATGACTAATTTATGGCTCATTGGGGTTAAGTTAATGTGGATGATGAAAGAAAAATGCTTATAGTGTTTGGCTTCAAAATTGGCTATGGAGCACAGAAATAATTAAGGCCTTTTAAGTGAGTTATTGTCTATATCACATCTAATGGTTCAACCAAAATAAGAGCAAAGTTCACATGTGATATCTTTTTATGATGAATGTTCTTTAATATCCAATGCATAACCTATTGAGATCAATTTCTAATGCTAAGAACCTAATGAGTGTTTAGGAGTAGAAATAAACAAAACCTCTATAATGATAATTATGTACGCTTTTTGGCTTAGTGAACTCACAAGGGTAGTCTTCACTATTAATCAAGGTTATCCAACTAAACATCCTATCCACCATCATATCGAGAGCATGTCATAAATTTTAAAAAATGCAATACATTACTCTAAGTGGCAAGATGTTAGTATAAACTTAGTGAATAAAGCATATATTACGGCTCTTAAAGCACAAAAAAAAAGCACCGAAAAATAGAGGACAAACAATTCAAAAACTGGTGACTTTCTAAAATGACATATGTTCGTTCTTTAATGCATATCTCTAAAATGACTCAACAAATGTTAACCATATTTTAACACAAGAAAAAAGACATGCAAATTCTCACTTATAATTTGGAAAATAATTCAAAATTCAAAACCAAAAAATGAGAAAACAGACATCAAATACAATCCACGTGCAGAATTTCAAAAACAGGGCATCGCCCATGACCTTTGGTCGAAGAAACATTCATAACTTTTAAACTACTGCCCAGAATTTTAAGTTCTTTATACCATCAGATTCATATCGAAAAAACAAAGAACCTACATGGATAGAATGTTTTTTTCCTCACCAATGAATACATTTTAACAAAATGTTTGCCTCAAAAAATTCAAAACAGGGCACTTTTTCACAGATTTCAACAAATCGCTTGAAAAGTAAAATAAACACGAATTCACACCCCCAAACCTAATCTAAACATTGTCCTCTATTTTTATATGACATTAAAAGTATGGACAACGGATAAAGAAAAAATATGGAAGGCAAGAACTTAAAACACAAAAACTAAAGAAAACTAAAAACTAAAAACTAAAACTTAAACAAAAAATTTAAAACAAAAACAAAAATAAAACAAAAAATTACCTAGGTGGGTTGTCTCCCACCAAGCGCTTTATTTAACGTCTCGGCAAGACGGATGCCTAGAAAACTCAACCAAATTCCAATGTCTCAAATTTACGCTTAAGCGATATCAAATCTTGGAAAAAATTATCCCGTGTCGGCAAGTTCCTACATACAATAAGCAAAGGCAAGTAAATGTTCAACATAAAGTATGGTGAAATAAGTTCAGAAAACCACTTATTCCATTTGATGTTGTTTAGGCTGCTTGGAAAAGTTGTGGGAGGGACATAAGGCTTGAGTTCCTTGTATAGGAGTGGTGCCTCAAAAGGGACATCTTCCGCTTCCTTCACTTTTTCTTCATCCCATGTCAGAAGCTATAATCACTGGGAGTGTCTCATTCTCCCATAATTCTTCGATCTTGGACTCTTCTTCTATATCCTCTTCTTGTTGACTTTTCTCGTCATATTCAAACACTTCCTTTACCCAATCCAGTAACTTGTTAAGGCTTTCATCTGATAGCTCCTCTTTTTCAACTTCTTCACCTACAACACTTGATGAATCATCAGAAAATTCATGAGTTACTATGGTATCAACAATCTCACTATTCGATGGGAGGTTGGTAGCTTCTTCTTACTCCGTTTGGCAGGGGAATTCTTCAGGCTCATCCTTTTGAAAAACTTCAACCAATTGCTCAATTTTCACCTCCATCTTCCTTATTAAAGCCTCTGTGTTCTGAACTCTCACATCAGTTTCTTGGAATATTTTATTGTGTTGATTCATCCTTTGGTCCATAGTTTGTTTAAATTGCTTCATTGTATCCTCCAATGATGGGAAGAATGGCTACTCATAGGTATTGACTTTATTGTAGCTCCACGAGAAGTCTTGATGATTCCTCCAATTCGAGTTGTAAGTATTGCCATATGGTTCATAGCTCGACCACTGATTGTGGGAATTATGATTCATTGATATGCCACAGATTGTAGGAATTTTCAAATGGTTCATGCATAAGCCTCATATAGTAGGAATTTTCAAATCGTTTATGCATAGGCCTCATGTTGTAGGAATTTAACGCTTGAGTCTGTTTTTCAACATATTTTGGAAATTCTCCTCTCAAATGGCAGCCCCATAGATCATGACCAACCATTCCACCTTGTTTTCTACTTGGAATCATTGAAATCAGTCCTTCTATCTGTCGACTTAAATCAGCTAGTTGCATAGTAAATCCATAAAGTATTTCTCTTTCCTCATCATAAGTGTTACATATGTTTTTCGTCAGCATGACACATCATCGAAGGTTGCGGGTAATTTGGAAATATAGTGATTCCATATCATCAAAAGTCAACCAGTCAACGAGAGGGACATTGGCCAATGACATGTCATCAAGAAAATTAATATGGAAGTTAGAAACGTATCCGTCAAGTAAAGCCGTCCAGTAAAAGGAGTCTTAATAAGCGAAGATCTCTACTCAACGATATCTACTCGGTCAAAACAGGAAATATGACCTTATCAAGACACGTCGTATCAAGCGAAGATTCACTCAGATACTAAATCTAAGAATCTTAATCCAATAAGGGAATATTTCTATTTCCTCTTCAGTATCATAGAATTCTAATCATGAAGAAACTCATAGCTTCCAAAAAGATAAACACCAAATGGGAAATAAGTTCTAAACGGACTATATTACTAGAATCTTACAAAGATTCTAATAAATGAATCCACCACTCGTACGACAATAACTAGGGCAACCCTAGATCGAACCATATAAATACAACCATGTATTCTTTACAACAAACAAAGGCCATCATCAACAATATAAGCTTAGATGAGAATGATGATCATCAGGAACATGAGAAATCATGTGAGAGAAAAGCGAGTATTGAGTGTTGTAATTATTCTATTCATAGTGGATCTCTTCTCACCGTCACTGGCACCGTGGATGTTTCCCTGTCTTGGGGTTTTACCACGTAAAACATGTGTTGTGTTTGATTTATTATTTATTTCCCACTCTTCTACATTATTATTCTCAAATACAAACAAATTGTATCACATCCACACAGAGAATGAGGCTTTGATTATTCAACCCTTGGCTGGTCAAAGTTTTGATCTGTCTACGTATTAATGTTTGACGGTTAATTTTTCAACGATCCAAAAATCATCGTAAACAATAAGTATGTTGCTCGTAGAAGTCCATTGTACCTGAAAGGAAAACAAGAAAAAGGAAATAAAAAGAAAACAAAAAATAATAATAATAATAATAAAAACTATTAACTAATGACTCTACTACTAAAAAAAATAAACTAAAACTGAAACTAGAAATAACCAATAAATTCAACTAATCCCCGGCAGTGCCAAAAACTTGATTGTTGTAAATCGTGTTCATAAAAACAATACTCGTAAGTGCATGAATCGTGAAGATATCGTATAACGTCAAGTAAGGATCGTTCCCACGAGGAGGACTAGAGATTTACTGATTCAAAACTAATTCTAATTAAAGCTAAATTAATGTAACAAGAAGATTGTTGAGTTTGATTTAAAGCTAAAACTAAATTAAATTAAAACCAAGAAAGCAATTAAAGAGATTTGGTTGTGATCAAAGGTGAGAAAGCACTAGGTAATCAATGCTCCCCTACTATGTTTACTCAATGTTTCGAACTGATTGTGAAAGATATTAATCAAGTTAAGGGTTCGTTCTTATCTTTAGTATGATTGTTACCGTATGATCCTGGGATGAATCAAGTGTTCTCAATTAAAATTTACCCATAGATCAATGGTGCAAGCTACAATCGAGAACCCATTAAGTGAAAGAACAATAAACCAAAACCTACTTGCATAGATCAATGCTAAGATCAGTTTTATCCATTCAATTGAATATTAATTAAGATTACGTATAGATCAATACTCCAACCTCAATCATTAAATTATCAAAACCCTAAATTCATGCCAACGTATGATCATGCATTAACAAGAATAAAGAATTAAGACATAGGACGAATTGAATAAATCAAAACTCGAATTAATGAAAATATCATCAATTCTAATACAGAGCATTCATGGAGGTTCACATTGATTCCCTAATATGAATTAGTTACACATGATGAAAAAAAAAAGAAGAAAAAGAAAAGATAAAACCCATTTGGCCTTCAATGAGTTCTTCAAGTCTTCAATGATGAATTCTTCTTCGTCTTTGAATATTTGATATGTAAAGATGAATGGAAGGTGTATGGTGATGGAATGGTGTAGGATGGCCCCATTGGTGGCTTGGGACCTACCTTGGCTTGTATCTTCTATTTGAATGGCAAAGAATAGAAAGTATTTATAGGTCCTTTTTCCTTGTGAACCCCAAATCTTTTTGGGTTTAGGAAATCCATCAAGTGGAATAGTAGAATGAAACAAGGAATGAGAATCCTTTCCTAAATTGAATTTCCTCTTTTGATGTTTGACTCATAACTTGAGTTTTGGAAGTTTCCCAAACATGTTTTGATCTTCTAAAATCGTTAGAATTTGATTTGGGAAGTTTTGGAACAATTCAGGGCCAATTCGGAGTGGTTCTCCCCCAAAAATCTGTCAAACCGTGGCCTGGGTCGCTCCGGAAGTCACTGTGGTCCAGACCGTGGAATTCTTCTTCCATGTGCCACTCTGCAGATCGCTGGCTAGGTCTCATGTCTGGACGGCGGTCTTGGTAGCGGTTGACTGTCCAGCACTGACCTTCAGTTACTAAATTATGCATAACGTCTTATGGGAATATCGGAATTGCGATTCCTAAAGTGTACCGAAAACTAGACTTCTGGGGATTTCAATCCATAGGTGGTAGGACACTCAATTCGATCGGAGCTGGGAGATTTAGGCACTGTAATCTAGCTTTTTTGTATTACTCCGAAATTCAACTTTTTGCTCTTTTTCTCCAAAATAACATCTAACACCTCTTGAATGGAATGTGACCTATACATGTTCAACAAAAGCAAAAAATACCTAATTTCACCCATGAAAAAATCACAAATAATAGGACATGGGAACCAAAAACATGTATAGAAATAGACCAATCAAGGAGGTGAGATATGGGCAGAAGGAACCCCACAAGGAGAGGATGGCCCCCATTTCTCCACGCTAGCCGAGAAGGTTCCCCCGAATCGATCTGGCAGAAGGAGAAGGGGTGCGAGCTCGCTGTACTTCTTGGGTAGCTGGAGCAATAACAGAAACTGTTAAAAAAAGGTGAAAGGGAAAAAGGTCAGAATCGTAGCGATTAGCTTGAAGAAAGCGAGCTAGCTCAAAGTTTCCTTTTTTTACAGGGAGAGGCAGAGGAGATGTGCATGTACTGATTCACCAAGGGGGATCGAAGGAGTCAATAGTGGGGAACTTCAAGTTAAGATAATTGTGGGAGATGATGGCCTTTAGAATTGCCTTAGACTCTGCTGACAGAGAATCTTCTGTCCCATGAGGGCTTATCATTAAAAGCAGTAAGAACGTTGAATTCGTGCCTATATATGAAAATCGAGCTTCCTCATTCACCTTCCACCAAGATCCATTCTTCCTTCCAGGCAAATTCATTTTTATAAGCGCCAAGTACGATGAAGTTGAGCTTGTTTTTGGCTTTCGTATAGATTTGACCTCTTTGGCCACCGGAAAGGCTGTTAATTTGGAATATGTAAGCCAATTCTGACGATCCGGGCTTCTTAGTAACCTTGCACATCTCACACCGCTTCCTCCACAACACGAGGAAGCCAATTAGATGTCTCCAAAAGACAGGGGTTAATTGGAGAGGAGCTAGTTGTAGAGCGTTGAGAGCCCGTCGGAGGGTGGGGTTAGAAGGAAGTCTAACCCCGTTCTCTAAGGCTACGACATGGAAGGGAAGCACGCCTTCAGCAGGAGAAAATCAATGAAGTTCTTGGAAGAAACGGAAACATTAATATTGTCAGGAATGTCATACTTGGCATTCAAACTATTAATCGACTTCGGATCAGTTGTAGAATCGGGAATAACCTTAAACTTGTAAGGAATAATTTCTTCTAGAAAGGCACCGATAACCGTAACTTGGCCCCTACTAGCCGCAGCACCTCCAGATTCTTTTTTCGAATCCTCATCGACTAGGTCCATCAGATTGTCAGGCTGGTTCGAGAAGCCAGGCTCAATCGAAAGGTTGCGACTTGAACGGTGACACTGACGAAGTGGAAGGTCATCTCCGTCGCCAGAATCTTCTCATTTTCGCTACCTAGAAGCCAGGCTGGAGACATCACCACCCTTTACCAAAATATAAACACTTTCGTCGGAGTTTGGCATTATCAAGTATATAAAGTTTGAGAGAATTGAAGAAAAGACGGTGGTTCTTACAAAGACGGAAAAAAGAGTTTTGAAAGTTTGAAATTTGAAAGAGTAATAAGCGTGAGAAGGAATGCGATGAGACCGGATTTTAATATGGATGAATGGAATAGTAACCACTAACTTCGATGACGGAAGCAAGCTGGAAGCCAAGATCTTCGACGTAGATTTCCTGGATTCTCAGGGACTGAAGTAACACAACCGGATTTTTTAAAATACGTCTCTTTCTTGCTTGCCACGTTTCTCCTACATTTAATGAGAGGATCATTTCCCAAATTCTAGCAACTAGTAGAAAGGAAAATTTTCCCAAATAAAATAAGAAATCTGACACCAACCCCAACTCAATCACCGGTGTTCAAGTCAGAGAGGTCTTCTGTTAATAGCCAAATTTGGCTATGGACCAAAGGTAAATTTTCCACTCTCCAAGCAAGGCTACAAATCCAGGATTACACAGTAGGGTACCAAGGTTCCTTGGGTCGAGCTACCTTACAAACCTGGAGAAGCAAGGTGAGGGCCCCCACAATCTAGTAATACTTCAGGTAAAGCTCAATGTGATCAAATCAAGCTCCTTACATCGAAATAAGAGCCTGAAGCAAGGCCAACAGGGGAAGACCTAAGCTTCCCAAGGTCGAGATATCTCGCGACCACCCCCGAAGCCTGCTACCATTTCCACTTGCTCAAAAAGACCTTCAGGGTGTTGAATTCATCCAATATCTCTCCGTTTCACCGAGGGAAGAACCGAATCTATCCAATCAGGTAGGAGGAAGCCGGCAAAGCTCCGTTACCAATGAAGAACGCTGATACAGTCGTGTCAAGCTCTAAAAGGGACCTGGGAAGGTCAGATCAAGCTCATAGTGTCAAGAATGGTGCATAAATGAACCTCGCCAAACAAGATAGCAAGTGCCATATTCGATGACCTCTATGAGGCATCTCGCCAGGGCAATGTACAAGATAATATTTTTTCTCTAACATGCATTACATACGTGTAGATCAAGTGATTGAGTCTAAAGCGGAAATAAACATATCTCTCTCGAAGATATCTTCAAATCCGTTAAATTCAATGATATTTAAAACATAGCATGCTGCCCGATAAAGGGGATAGGATTCATATATTCATAGCAAGGGGACACCGAAAAAAACCTACTTACGTGCAAATCAAGTGATTGAGTCCAAAGAGGAAATAAACATATCTCCCTCTAAGATATCTTCAAATCCGTTAAAGTCAATGATATTTAAAACATAGCATCCCGCCCGATAAGGGGGGATTTGATTCAGATATTCATGGCGAGGAGACACTGAAAAAAACCTTGTTAGACCGTGCATAATAGGAGATTTCACCAACAAAGAAAAAGGATCGAGGATCGCCTAAATTCTCTAAGGTGAACACGGCCGTCGTTTTATCTACTTATCGACAGATATGAAGCTGCCACCTCCATTGTACCCAAGAGAGAAGGAGAGTTTGAGGGATTATTATATGTCACACTTGATTCATTTACATTAATAAAACAGGGCCACAATCTTTTCATATCCTTAATACATCATCCTATCACCCATCTTCATTTCCATTATTACACGTATAAACCAGGTACCGAAGGTACTACCCCCGACCTCGACCTCTGAGGTAGTGGTCTCGAGGGTGTTAGCTGAAATTCCTCACCCTAAACGAATTTTCGGCCAACAACTATGACTGAGGAAATAAACCAAGAACAATTATAAGGCTAAAATCAAACAAAAGATTTAAAAGATTACTGCATTAGAGTAAAAAACTTATATCTGCTTAACAACAACGCCAAGAGTGAATATGCTACTGATATAAGTTTTTTACTATGATGCATTTGAAGTTTTTAATTAAATTAATGAATTTTGATAATTAATTATTTATGCTTCACAATATGACTTTTACAAAATCTAATTAATATAAAATGCATATTCTGAAGTGAAAATGAAGTCAACATTCCCAACAGACGGTTATATATATATATATATATTTTAATAAAATCAGGATAAATAGTTGTGGTATTTGAAAAATTCTCAAATTTTATTCATAGATAGATTTCACTGAAAATATCATCCATAAAAAAAATTAGATCAAAATTAAAAAAAATTGATGTGATTTCATGATGGTCCTTACCGAAATTAAAATAAGAGATTTCTTATGAGAGAACCACTATATATATATATATATATATATATATATATATATATATATATATATTGGTTTTCCTGTCAGTCCGCACTGATATACATTATATTAGTGTATTGTAAATCTAATGGTTCACATCCAACGTATTGACGAATTTATATCAGTACGCACTGACTTGAAATTTTTTATATATATATCAGGATCCATGGTCCCATATTTTTACATAAATTTTGACACAACTTCTTGACCATTAGATCTTGCTTCCTTTAATGGATAGGATTTAATCCCTTTTATTTTTCCTTATTTAATACATATATTGTCTCTCACGTATTTAATACCATATATCTCCAAAATATTATTATTTTATTAAACTCTCTTACCTTATTTAATTTTTAGTCTTTTATTTATTTTTCTTTTCTTTTCTTATTTTCCTTTACTCGTTTTTTTTTTAACTTTACCGAAAACCTGAATATCATCTGTGACTTTCACTCTCACTTTTTTGTCTTTAAATTCCTTTTATTCTTTTTTTTTTTAAACTATTTTCATTTCTCAATTCACTTCATCTAAAACCTAAAATTTTATGCATGCAATCACTTGCTCTTTTCCTCTCTCCTCATTTATTTTCCTTCTTTTTTAATTATTTTTTAATCTTTTCCTATTTTATCATTTCTTATTTCATTAGCTTGATTATTTTAAAAAATTTCTTGATTATTTGCTTTAGTATGTTTGTTCAAAATCAAATTATTTAGCTTTCTTATAGGACAATAGAGATGGACAAAGTACATCCAGCATGCCGAATAATAGTTTGCATTATGTTGAATGGTTATTGAAAAGGATCAAAGCATCCAATTTGACAGTTTGATTGATATTTAAAATCTAGAATGAAGAAAAGTGTTTTGGTTTTTGTTCTGATTGTTTATAGTATAATCTTCTGATCTTTTGAATTAGTTTGTTTTTCTTTTAAATAATTTGAACTAATGAACATGTTTTATTTTACAATTTTTGTAATGAATAGATTTTATTGATTTGCGATGGGCAAAATTCATCCAACATGCCCAACATGTTTTATTGATTTTATAGATTAAGTCATGTATTCATTGGTAGTTTTTCATTGAATTACTTTTTGCACCTAGTTTTTATTTTATAAATATCAGTATAAATGAAGTCATGTATGATATTATTCAACGTTGCAAATATATTAGTAAGACCAATACAAGTGAAAATAATTTTATTAAGTAACTTTGTAAAATTACAATGCATAAGCTAATGAAATAAGAAATGATAAAAGAGGAAAAGAATTAAAAAAAAACAGGAGAGTGGAAAGGAGCAAGTGATTACATATATAATATTTCTGATTTTAGATGAAGTGAGAAATAAGAATAGTCAAAAAGAGAGAGAGAATATAAAAGAATGAAAGGTAAAAAAGAAAAATGTAAATAAATAAATGAAAAAAGAAAATAATGTTATAGATTTAGGTAAAGTATTAAATAGGTGAGAGATAATATTTGTATTAAATAAGTAAAGATAAAAGAGATGAAATCCTATCCATTAAAAGAAGCAAGATCCAATTGCTAAGAAATTGTGTCAAAAATTGTGTAAAAAAAATGGGGCCATGGATTCTGAAATATATAAACATAAACTTTTAAGTCAGTACACACTTATAAAACTTCATCACTACGTTGGATATAGACTTTTAGATTTATATACTTTGACTTAAAGTGTATGTATTTTATCAAAACTTCTCTATAATCATTGATCCATACGTAGTACACCAATAGAAAAACTACTATATATATATATATATATATATATATATATATATATATTTATATTGATTAGATTACAGGTAAAACCTGGAGCGTCTCGATGCCCCTTATTTACCGTAAGATCTCGCCCATCAGAGATCCAACGGTATCCATCGTGCCGGTGCTGAACCAATGGGTCCAAGATGGTGGAGCCGTAGATAAAGAAGCACTCCAACTCATGATCAAGGAGTTGCGCTCCTATAAACGATTTGCACACGCTCTCCAGACGTCTATGTGGATGACTGACAAGCAGTCCTTTCGGCTTAGTGCCGGTGATGCTGCCGTTCGGCTGGACTTGATCTCTAAAGTTCAGGGGATAGAACAAGCTGAAAACCTTTTTAATAGCTTTCCAAAAACACTAAGGACACTTACCACATATACTGCTCTTCTGAAGTGCTATGTTATGTTGGAAATGTGGAAAAAGCAGAGGCCACAATGGACAAAATTAGGGACTTAGGGTCGGCGAAACGGTCTATGGCTTACAATATTTTGCTAGATCTTTATTATCGGATTGGAAATTATGAGAAACTTGCGAGTTTGATGCACGAAGTGGAAGAGAATGGTATTGATTGGGACATATTTACATATGGTATCCGTTTGACTGCATATGCAGCTGTATCTGATGCGGAGGGAGTTGACAAGACCGTAACAAGGATGGAATCGGATACCAGTGTTGTTTTGGACTGGACCAGTTATACTACTTCAGCAAGTGCGTACGCAAAACTCGGTCTGTTGGACCAGGCTATGGCGATGATGAAGAAATCTGAGGGACTAGTAAGTGGCAAAAGAAGCAATGCAGCATATGAATGTCTTATCACACTGTATGCAACATATGGGAAGAAAGATGATGTTTTAAGACTTTGGCAAGTAAACAAGAACAAGATGAAGATTCTCAATAAGGGCTACATAGGTGTCATACCCTCTGTATTGAAATTCGATGATCTGGAATGTGCTGAGAGGATTTTTGAGGAGTGGGAATCTGAGAATACACGCTATGATTTATGGATTCCAAACTTCATGATTGTCGCTTACTGTAGAAGAGGTCTGATGGAGAAGGCTGAATCTTTACTGGACAAGATAATTTCCAAGGGGGAAAAGCTTGATCATAAGACATGGTACTATTTAGCACAAGGGTATCTTCAGAATAATCAAACTCAAAAAGCTGTGGAGAAAATGAAGGAAGCAATAACGATTTGTCAAAAGAGATGGAAACCACAAAATGAAGCCGTGGCTGCATGTCTGGAATACTTTAAACACGAAGGAGAAGTGGAGGAAGCTCAGAATTTTGTACACCTACTCAGGGACAAGAATATTATCTCGGTTGATATACAAGACAGATTGCTGAATGATTTTCCAAGTAAGGAACCCAATTTAGATGCACTGAACGTGTTGAATGCTGATGATGCATTGTTTGGAGATGAAGAAACACTTTCAGCCTGAGGTTGATCGCATTGGCAAATGCTACAGTTCAATCTGAAGTTTGTATGCCAAATGGGTTATTTTTGTACATTCTAAGGACCGAAGAATTAACGGTTGAAACCCCTTCCGTGGTCGGATTTTAGAGATCAGCAAGTGTAACGTTCTATGAACAAATTTATTCCAATAGTTTTTCAATTTAAAGTTGTTTGTCTTAAATATATATATATATTGATTAGTGTCTATTGTATACCACCCATTCACATACTATTTTTTTGAAATACACTCGATCACCATTCACATATAAATGCATTTAATTTGTCACTTCATTTTTGATAGAAATGTTGGAATATTGCCTAAATTATTCTGAGGACAAAACTTTTGAAATAGTTAATGAAATATAGTTTAATAAATAATTCCGAACGGGTCTCATTCTCATATATTTATAACTTGTAAGAAAAATCTTTCCATCCCATACAATATATATATATATATACATATATATTTTTGGGAAATTCCAATTCTCTAACATTAGATAATAATAATAATAATTATTATATTTTAACAATTCTATAATGCAAGAGAACCTAGATTTTAAAAACAGAGAAAAACGAAACATGATGTGTGAAATCTAGAATTATGAATGTGAAAATGGGAGAAAATGTATCCCCTATGTTTGAAAGAGAAAAAATGTCCCCATCATGTTTTTCTTGCATCTATGTCCCCTTAAAGAGATGAAATGACTTGAATACCCCTTTAAGTAAGATTTTCCCCTCCTTTTAATATTAAACCCTTGAAGGTATGATTACTGAACTGTCCTCAAATGAAAACCTCATTAAGGGAACATGACTCAATTGCCCTAAACCCCCCAAGCCCCAGACGTTGCCATTTTGTCTCAAAATAAAAAATCAAATTCAAATCCCCGAATCCCCCCCAATCCCCTGAAACCCCATGCCCCTAATGTCGGTCGTCAACGAGAAGGAGCAAACCCAGAAAAATGAGGAAAAGGTTGAGCTTCAGTTTTGAACACACGAGCTTATCTTGAAGAAGAAGAACACCAGCTTCAGCTTTGGTTTGAGAAGAGAGAAACTGAGAGTATAAGAACGCTTTTGACCGAAGAAGAAGAACTGTCGAAGACTGATATCCAACCCCCCCCCCCCCCCCCCCCCCCCCTCTACACACACACACACACTTTTTGTCCTTGACTGCTTCATTCCTCATTTGAGCTAAGAAAAGAAGGCCTTGTCAGAAGTAAGTAAAGGTATTTATTAGATTTTTAGTGTGTATGTGCATGGATGGGGTGATGCTTTCATCTTTATTTATGGGGGATAGGTGTTGGTTTAGCAGTGGTTATTTGTTGTTTTTGTTGAAATCAAGTTTTGAAAGATGGGTTAGTCGTGAGGGAATGATAACTGAGTGGGGTTGTTAAATTTTAGTTCATGCCTTTGAGCAACTTGTTATGTTTTGTTATGTTTTTTGAAAAGTGTTCATGAGTGGGGTCGTAGCCCTATACTTGTTTTTATGTAGCCTTTAGAGGATTTGATTGTTGGAGGTTGATTTTTTAACTTTGAAATTGCATTGTTAAGTTATTGGTCGAAAGTCGAATTGAAAGCACAAAATCCCATTCCAAATTAAATACCAGTCAGAGGTTTTAGAGGAAATCCCTTGGCGGGGCTTGATATTTTCTTACATTGTTAAATCCTTTTACATCGCTTTCTATTGCCTGACATGGCTTGAAATTCAATTTTAGGGCTTCAGATCCAATTGTAGGGCTTGAAATCATTTCCTAGGGCTTTATATTAATGATTTCACTTTACACAGGTGGTTGAAATCATGTAAACATTGCTTGAAATCCCTTCAGTTCTTTGTCCCTTATAGTTACTTATTTGGGGACCAGTGGTTGATATATAGTATTAGGGCGGCCCGCCGGAAGTCCAAATCAAGGGCTTGAAATCAAATTTTTGGGTTTGAAATTCATTTATAGAGCTTTATAGTTTCCTATAGGACTTGAAGTCCCTTTACAATTGTTAGTATTGGTTTACAGGGCTTGAAATCCATTGTTAGGGTGTGATATAACGTTGATCATTTCAGTGATTTGTAGGGCTTGAAATCCTTTCCCAGGGCTTTATATTAAGGGAGGGCTTTTATTGGTTTACAGGGCTTGAAATCCATTGCTAGGGTGTGATATAAATGTTGACCATTACAGTGATTTGTAGGGCTTGAAATCCTTTCCCAGGGCTTTATATTAAGTGAGGGCTTTATATTAATGATGTCCCTTTTGAGGTTTTCGAAATCACTTGAACCTAAGAAATCCTTTCATAAAAAGATATTAATGGTGTCTCTTTACACTTACTTATGTGGCCAGTGCTTGATAGTTAATATGTAGCGGAGATGCAATAAGTGAAATTTCAGAGCTTTATATCGATTTCGTGACTTGAAAATCATTCACAGGCTTTATTTGTTCGTACAGGGCTTGAAATCCCTTAATAGTGCTTATTATTGGTTTACAGGGCTTGAAATCCATTGTTAGGGCGCGGTATTAATGTTGACCATTACAATGATTTGTATTGTTGTACAGTACTTGAAATCTTTTTCCACGCCATTGGATATTAATCAATTAACATACCTTACATTCTTACAGTGCTTTTTATTGTTGGAAAGTGGTTGACATATATTTCTAGGGTTTCATATTATTGTACAATGCTTTAAAAAATGTTTTAGGGCCTAACATTAATTAATTTTTGTTTTTATGTTAAAAGATGCTCGTTGATCTGAACAAAAAATAATAGTGGTATCTGGACCATAAAAATTGGATACATGTGAGAATCAACTCACAAAACAAGAAATGCTTTATTCGAGATTTGAATTCCGTTTTGACCCGTTGTGTCATGATTGATAGGGTTAGGGAAGGCCCCTTTGGTTAGTACTTGGAAACTTTATAACTCGTGAAGGTGCATGGGATGCTCATTTAAAATCTTCCGAAAAGACAGATTATTCTTCTAAAATCCGAAGATGAGGATAAAATATGGTTTGGTTTGGGGCAGAACCAGGCTCAAATTGGAAAACAGAAATTCTGCTTGTGTAGTGGCCTAAACATGGGCATACTGCCTGAAGGGTTTCAAGAAAAGAAAACAATTGGTGTTGATTCTTTTTTGTCACGATATTTCGATGACAAGTGCCCGACGATTGATTTGTTGGAGGCAACTTTGAAAGGGCTAACAGCTAGAGAGGCTGATGACGCACTGAAGATGGGATATGTATTAATGGTGTCCTAATTTTTTGGGATTGATGAAGCTTGGACAGCCAGACCCACTTGGTTGTTGACTTTAGTTGAGGATAAAAATTAGTTTGTAAGTTTTCCTTGGGGGTATTACGTATTCAATGTCATAATTTTTTGGCTAAAGAATGTAGCCGGTAAACACTTGAATAGGTTGAGAGGCGATGGGCAAAAGAACAAAGATAAAAAGGTAGAGAATGAGGAAAAGAATAAGAATAAGAAAAATAAGAAGAAGAAGAAGAATAAGAAGAAGAAGAAAAAAGACAATAGGAGGAAGAAGAAGGTAGATTAGGCAGATGGGGAAGGGAATAGGAATAAGAAGAAGAAGCAGAAGAATAAGAAGAAAAAAAGAAAGAAGAGAAGGAAGAGGAGGGGAAGAAGAAGAAGAAGAAGAAGAAGAAGAAGAAGAAGAAGAAAAATCTGAAGTTGAAGATGGAGAAGATACAAAAGAAGAGACAGAAAATGAGAATTATGAGGCAGAGAAGGACAATAAGCAGAAGATGAATCCATTCACCTTCAACATTTATGGATTTCAACTAGTATTTCAGATAATTGTTTGAAAATGAATCCATTTGTGAATAAAGGTTATTGGATTTCTATTTATTTAATTGTATGTTTTTTAATGGTATAGGTTTGGGTCGTTGAACTGATTACATGTTTTTAAAGGTCGGGTAGGGAAACTGCTTAGAACAAGGTTTCCATGATTTAAGAATTAGGATTTCAACACTAGGGTTTTAAATTTTGAAAGGTAGCTCAGTACAATGGTGTGTATTTTTCTTCATTTGTATTTAACTTGTACGATTCTATATTGATATAGTTACATCTATTTTTTGACATAGTTATTATAGTAATAATGTGTTTAAATGTGTTTATTCAAACGAGTTAACCTTGTTTAATTTTATACATGCAGACGCCATTGTTCCCTTGGAAGGTTTATGACTATGAAAAAGCTACTGCTTACTACAAATCTTTGAAGGTAGAAGACCTGTCGTCAGGACGAAAAGCAAGGAAGAAAACTCTGAAGTTGGCAAACTCTACAAATGAATTTGATGTGAGGACCGTCATGAAGAGATGGAGCAGGGATCAGAGAGCAGCTAGCAGCTAGTCTGATGAGATCTAAATCAAGAAACTCAGATAAACCCTCATCTAAGAAGCGGCTCTTCCATTCACGGGATGATGAACTCCAAAGGTTTGTATGAAATTAAACTTTTGAAAATCTGAAAATCTAAAAAATTGTTACATTTGTTTGAGAATCTACTAACGTGTAATTAAATTGATTTTGCAATAGAAATTGTAGAGTAGGGTCCCGTACAATATTCCTGACCTGATTTCAGCTCTTATGAATGTGATCACGAAAACTGAGGACCGTACAATATCCCTTTTTAGAGAAGGATTCAGAAAAATTCGAAGGGAATTTAATCTAAAAAAATAAACTAGCGGGCAAATTTGCATATCATAATGGAAGACTAAGCGAAAACAAAGTTGTGGATGACATTGTAAGTGTTACAAAACATGTAAGGTTGTTTTCATACATAAATTGAAATATGTTGATGTTAATACATACTCTTTATCATCGTAGGATATTAGGGGTGATTAAATTAGAGATACAACGGCGTAAAATTTTAAAGAAGGGGATCGCAAGGTTCCGAATACTTATAGGTATGTGCAAATTGAGGATGTGTCTAAGAAGGAGAAGGTCGTTTGTAAGACTGTAGGTGGTGATACTTGTTTGAAGAATGATGTTCCGTCCGTAGTCATGTCTGGAAAGGATGTCCGTGACACGACCGTGTAGGGAAAGTTTGATACATTATCAGAGAGTTTTGGTGGTGATAGTTTTCTGGAGAAGGATGTTTTGTCCGCAGTCGTGTCAGAAATGGTTTTTGTTGACACGACTGCAGAGGAAAAGTTAGAGACATCATTGGAAAAGGTCAAGGCACGTGTTTCAGTTCAAACATGCATAGATGAACAACCAGTTCAAGAGGCAAATAATGTAGATGAGTATCCATCACTGGTTGTGCATGGTGTGGTTCTACCAAACCCAACACTAAGTATGGTTAATATGGACTAGCTTGACCATAATGTATGTTATAAGAATAATGACAAAAAAAGAGGTCGCAAGAGGTCAAGGTTTCTTGGCAGCCTATACACTGATCCAATACCGAAGAAGAAAAACAAAAGCCAAGATTCAGGTGAAGATATTAACGATGATTACAGTCAGTTCATATCTTTTCTAAAGAACAAAGATGAAACTGGTTAATGGTCCAATCCTATTCTCCTATATTATGCTTTCATATTGTAATGAAATGTGATTTGTGTTAATAATATTTAGTTTCAATTGAACAACTGAATAGTGTATTTACCGGGCAAGCGAAGGATATGAAGCGTGGAGACTTTAACGAATTGCTCAAACCTACGAAATGGTTAACCAACATGGTAAGTTGTAAGAAACTGTTCAGACCAGACCAAACACATTTCCATTGTTTTAAAATAACTTTTTGATATAAAATGTCTATATAGCTCATAGACAACTATAAGGATGTTTTAAGGAAGAAGTGTTTCCAAGGAAAGTTTAGCTACTCCCATGATATTGGGTTGATCCACACCGCGTTCTTTGTAAGTACATTTAACTAAACATTTACCTTTCATGTGGGTCTACACCTAAAGTTAATCTGTTAGTTGTTAACGAAAGATTTTGTATTTTCTAAATAGGCTCACGTGGACCTCAAGTGGAAAGGTGTGAAGTGCCTGTTGGACGATGAACATGTATTAAAAAAATTTGAGGTCATGGAGAATGAAAGACATAAGGAGCAACCAGGTATCTTGAAGCAAAAAAAGGAAAAAGTTAGGTAAAAGGAAGAAGGATCCTGTAGCCTCGACCGTGGAAGTGTGGGAAGAATATTGAGTAAAATCCCCTTTCTTTCTTGCATGACGATGATACCCTCGATTATGTTTCAGGCAATGAGCTTTTCTACATGCAACCTTGGTGGACTGTAGAGTCAGTAAGGATCTCACACGTTAAGGTTTCATTTATACCATTTTTATCATATGTGTGCATATTTAATAAGTAAATGTAATGTATACACAGGTGTTGATTCCTTGTAAAACCGACGATCACTGGGTTCTGTATCAAGTGTTGTCAAAAGAAGGGAAAGTTTTTATGTTTGATTCCTTTTGGCCTTGTAAGGTACAAATGACTGGTTGAAAGGCATCCAAGGGTTACTTTTTTTGTTGCCATCAATTCTCAAGCACGCAAATTATTTTGCCGAAAATATCAGTCCATCGTTGTTTCCACAACAATTTGATGAGTACACATATGTTCTTTGTGTTTTTTAAGTTCAATTTCTTTATTTTAAACATATGTATGATCGTATCTTCACTTCTTGCAGCTGCAGTTGCGGTGCTTTTATTTTAAAATATGCAAAGTTGTCACTAACTGAAGCCTCTTTACCTCTATGGATGGACTCCTTCGTACAAAAAGTTATTTCAGCCATTCATGAGGCAACGACACTTGATATCTTCATAAACAGTGAATTGTGCAATCCCTTGTAGAAGTGTTAACAGGAAGACGTGTGTATATGTTATTTGGTAGTTGTTAGCTGTTGTTGTGGGTTTGAAGTGCATGTATGAGACATATGGATGATGGTGTGTATTATGTTTCGGTGTCCAATATTCACTTTTGTAGCCTAGTAATCATTTCTACAGCCTACTATTCTGTTTTGAAGACTAGTATTATGTTATGAAGCCATGAAGTAGTTGTTATAGAGCCCTGCAATCACAATGTTGAAGCCTTGCTGTTTGATGTAAGGTTTTTTAGGGCAAACAATGTCGTTTGATGTAAAGATTTTTGGGGCCAACAATGTAATGTTGTAGAGCCCAAGAACTTGAATTGTGAAGCCTAGTAAGGGTTGTTATAGAGCCCAAGAACTTGAATTGTGAAGCCCAGTAAAGATTCTTACAAAGCCTTAGAAACACAATTTTGGTGGTGGGGTATTTTATATAATTTCAAACATTTTGGGAAAGTAGATGTAAATTTTTAGACCCCAATATATGTACTTTTGGAACACATTAATGTATATCAAAAGCTGCGGTTTTATGCTATGAACAGAACATATTGTTGTACCGAATTCCATTGAAGAAGTAAATTAATTAAGTTATTAATAGTGTCTTGTTGGTTAATAGAATAAACATTTTCAATTACAAAAAATTAATTACATAATTAATTAACAATTTCATGTTGGTTCAGAGAATAAACATTATCAATTAAAAAAAATAGGGAAAAAAACAGTTGAAAATGGTGATTGGACTTGAGACCCACTTTGGGGCACCAACAACGATTGACATCATAAGAAGCCCTAGGGTGGGGGTGTTTGGAAGTTTGTGTTTTTTTGTGTTTTTTGTGTTTTTGTGTTATGAAGAACCCTTGGGTGTTCTTTGATCTAAGCATCAACAACGATAAAGCGGATAGAATTGTGATGGAGTTGTTCGTAAACAGTACCCCCGATAACAGCGGAGAACTTTTGGGCACTTTGTACTGGAGAAAAGAGGATGAACACAGTTGGGAAACAACTCCACAACAAGGGATCAACCTTTCATTGCATGGTACCCAGGTATGTGGTGCGTGGAGGAGACATCACTCACGGAAATGGAACCGGCGATGAATCGATATATGGTCCTAACGTTGCTAATGAGAACTTCTTGAAGAAGCACATCGGTCCCAGTATGCTGTCAATGGCCAAAACCAGCACATAAGGCAATGGGTCCCAGTTCATCATCTGTACCAACAAGGCCGAGTTGCTTGATTGCAAGCAAGTCATCTTCGGTGAGGTGGTCGAATGATTTGATATCCTGAAGGCCGTTGACAAGATTGGTTCCATCACTGGCACCACATCAAAGGTTGTAATGGTGATTGACTGCGGAGTATTGTGATTAAAGGTTTTTGGGTTATGAAGCACATGCATTTATGTTTTCTAGCAGAAGTGTGTTTTAATTCTTAAGTTCTTTTGTAATGCGGTTTTCTGCAATGAAATGCTGTAATGGGGTTCCCAATCCGAAGGGTGGGTGGGTGTAATGAACAATTGTGTTGTTATCTAGCACATTTTTTTCACATTAATCAAATAAAAATAATGAAACTGAAATCAATTGTTTTTTTTCGAGCACATTATAAGAGCCCAGTATAATACGATTTCCAAAATATATAAGACTATAGGGATTAAATGAGAAAAGAACAAATACAAGCCCTGTAACCTATTTCAAGGCTTCATATAACTTTCCGGGGTTTCAAAACAATTGTTATCGGACTCCCTAACCATTGTCCATTTTGGACAATAGATGGATCCCACTGATGCAAGATAGTTGACCACAGCTGGATCCCACACATGAAGCTCGAATTACGCGTGGCCTGGTGCTTAGGTTCTTGGGACCTGTAACAATTCTTGTAACCCAACAGTCCTTTTATTAATTCAGGGCCTCAAATATGTTTCCAAGGCTTGAATGACTTTTATTAGTGCATCTAATGGTGTGGGTCCCGTCATTTTCCCCTATATCAAGAATGTCCAAACTGGAAGGGAAGTAGGTCGGCAACATGTTAGAGTTTATCGAGACCATCGGACAGTAAATGTAATAACCATTGACAAACTAAATTACTTTTACATAGCATAACTTAGGAAGCTCATAACATTTCCATTACTAATGTAGAAGACTTGAGCATATGTTGAACGGCTTCCAAGAGTAGGTTACCTGTATTTGTAATTTCAGAGTTTCAGCGTGTTGCCATATGTATTGTAACAAACGTGGTCCAGTGGGGGTGAAATGTTAAAATTCTAACAAATATAATTAAATGAGATAAGAACAAATGCAAGCCCTGTAACGTATTTCAGGGCTTCAGAACAATTATTACCAAGCTCCATAATTGTTGTCCATTGTGGACGACAGCTAGATCCCACTAATGCAAGATAGTGGACCACAAATGTATCCCACACACAATGCTCGACTTACGTGTGTCCTGGTGCATAGGTTATTTGGCCCAGTAACAATTCTCTCTGGGCTTGCTCTGGGCGTCCGACCCAATAGTCCTTCTTTTAATTTAGGGCTACAAATATGTTTCCAAGGCTTGAATGTCTTTTCTTAGTTCAACTAATGATATGGGCCCGTTGTTTTCCCATAGATCAAGAAAGTCCAAAGTGGAAGGCAAGTAGGTGGGCAACATATTAGAGTTTATCGGGACCATCTGACGGTAAATGTAATAACCATTGACCAACTAAATTACTTTTACATAGCATCACTTAGGAAGCTCATAACATTTTTAATGTAGAAAACTTGAGAATATGATGAAAGGCTTCCAAGCATAGGTTGCCTATATTTGTAATTTTAGAGTTCTAACGTGTTGCCACATGTATTGTAACAAACGTTGTCCGGTGGGGGTGAAATTTAAAAATTTCAAAAATATATAGTTAAATGAGAAAAGACAAATACAAGCCTTGTAACGTATTTTAAGGCTTCAAATTACTTTCCAGAGATTCAAAAAATTTGTTACCGGGATCCATAATCTTTATCCATTGTGGACAACAGCAGGATCCCACACATGGTGCTTGACTTACGTGTGGTCTGGTGCTTAGGTTATTGGGCCCTATAACAATTCTCACTGGCCAGCTTGTTATAGGCTTTCGACCCAACAGTCCTTCTGTTAATTCAAGGCTTCAAATATGTTTTTAGGGCTTAAAAACAACCAACACTGGGATTGAAAAACCATGTCACTTCAGCCACAAATCTGGGACACGGTTGGATGCCACTTAATCTGAATTGTGGACCATAGCTGGCTCCCACAAATTGACCAACACATAAGGGATGAACATCTATGTCGTGGCTAAACCCAAAAGTCCCTTTTCTTTGGAATTTCTTTTTTTTTCTTTTCTTTCATCTCTTCCAATCCTATGAAGATGGTCTAATGTCAAAGGGCATTTACTTGTTGATTCACTGAGTTTTAAGAAATTGGTGTATGCTATGTATAGAGGGAGGAAAGCCGGTGTATTCAACTCTTGGCCTGAATTTCAGGAAAAAGTTGAAGGATTTTCGGGTGCATCTTTCCAGAAATTTAGTATTGTTGATGAAGCATATGAAGCAATCCGAAGCTGACCATTACGGTTGAGAACCAGTCAACTGATGCATGCTCCACCAGCGAAGATCAGGTTATTCACGTTCAACCATACAAAGAAACGGAAACCATTTCTTTGTTTTACATACTCCTTGTTGTGTTCCTTGTCGGAGTTATAGTGGGAAAAATACTGTGAAAGAGGTTTTTTTGAAAAGGTGGGGGTCCCCGTTGATTATATGTGTAGTGTAAAGTTCTTTAAAGTTATTAGAACTTTGATTTTATAATTTTTGTGCAACGGCCATGCCTTGCCTTTTTATATGAAGTAAACATGGTTGTTTGTAGATCTACATTTTGACTTTTATTTTTCAGTGAGCAGTTGTTTTTTACTGATATGCAACACCAACTTGATCCGTTTTTGGACTTGTTTTAACAGTGAAAGGGGCAACCAAACATATCATTTTAACTATAAATAAATAAATATTACAATATTCGAGGACAATAACTAAACAGATAACAAAAAAAAATCAACAAACATGAAACAAAAATAGATAACCAACATCAAACAAGAACTAGTGAACCCCCCCCCCCCCCCCCCCCCCCCCCCCTCCAAGTCTCACACCGCCACTCTAAAAAGACGGTGGAATACCGAAGTCTAACAACTTCTTATGTAATTTTTCCATAACATTTTATAGTCCGTTGAGTTCATTTTCTCTTGCCTCCATTTGAACATGAAAATTGACTATTTCTACCTCCAAATTATCATCCTTCCTCAACAACTTTTGATTTCAATAGTCAGTTGTCTAGCATTAGCACACTCATCACGGAAAGTACTCTCTACATTTGTAATCCTTTCTCTTAGTCATCGGAAGATAGTTTCTAGCTTGTCTGCTTCATTCTGGTGCATGCCATTGGTGTTTCTTGAGTAGTTGTTTCTGTTGTTTTCTGTCATTGTATGGAAAGCAACGATAAACAATCACATAAAAAAGTATATGAAATGAAGAACATAATGGATATTGTTGTAGGCGGGGAGGGGGAATTATTTATAGGGATATAAAAGAACCACTGATGGATGCTGTACAACTTCAAATGAAACGTCACAACTGAAATCCGTAAAAGTTACAATGGTTAGAGTCCCAAAGTATTGTTTCAATGTAAACACCTACGTGTTATTTCAAATAATTAAATATTATTCTTTCTTGGATTTACATACATAGGTCAGAAATAAATAGATTAACGTTAGGGTCTTATGGGAATAATCAATAAACTCAAGCCATGTCTGGAATGACATGTGGGCTGCACCATATACATGGCTTTAAAAATAAGTGATTTGTATGTAAGGTTTTTTTCACATTAATCTGTAAACTCAAGCCCTGCCCTAACTGACTTGAGGGCTGCACCATATACAGGGCTTCACAATTAAGTAATTTGTATGTCAGGTTTTTTCACATTAATCACAAAACTCATGCCTTGTCTTGCATGAATTTTGGCATGCATCATATACAGTGCTTCACAAATAAATATTTTGAATGTCAGGTATTATGGGAATAATCAGTGAACTCAAGCCCTGTCTTGCATAACTTGTGGGCTGCAATATAAAGAGGGCTTCAAAAATAAATAGATGTATGTCAGGTTTTATGCAATGCTCCTTCAAGACATAATATAAAATTATGTCTTGAAGGAGCATTGAATAAAATTGTAAACCTAAACCCAAATGCCAGTGTCACATCGACAGAGGTAATGACCAAATTATGTTCCTACTAAACACTGGACCATTATTCAAATAAAAGACCATAACCACCACAACATTCAATAATACCTCAATTATAATATAAGTTTGTCACCATCACCAACAACATATAAATAGGTAGTGTACATCTTCTACATAAACACAACAACAAACACAACATCTTCTGCACTAGACAACAAATACTAAACCATTAACAGCTTCGACAATATACTGAGATGTTCATGCTTCTAGACTCAGTGTGCAGTTGTAAAAACTACAGAAACCGTTGAAATCTATATACTTCATTCAGCTCCCTCGCGTCAACCTACAATGAAGGTGTATTTGCATGCAACAACAATCAACATGTGTTTTCATAACAATCAATTGTAATCAACTTCACGCTCTTAAAGAATTTATTCAAAAATTAAAATTTATAATGAAAGGATGAATCTCACCCATACATAACAATCAATAGAGGTCTTCATCGTTATTGTTAGTGTTATCCAAGCTAAGGTGGGGTCCCAAACTAGGGTCAGGTGTTTTATGTGTTGTCGGACACTTAAGCTTGTTATATTCTTCTTTATGGAACATGCTACAACAACGTAGTTTTTTTGTTGGATTCCCTATGGTACAGGATGGGTTTGTGCAACTTTTTTTATTGTCCATTATACCCATAATGCCCACATGTTTGTTGCTTTCGTTTCTCTCCAATTGAAGGTTTACGATTTTTCTTTGATCTTCCTGTCAAACGCTTCTTTTTCCATGGCAATACAATACGGTTACGATCATCATCAGCAAGGTCCCATGCATCAGAGTTCGGAACAGGGTTGACATCCATAGCGTACGCCTGTTTTAGCCATCATGTTATGAAAAAGTCGAAACATAATCCGTTGATTGGCATACCTTTCAGCCTGATATAAAAGACCTAAAGATTATGTAACCAAACATAATTTGTAAAGCTATTATGAAATGTAAATTGCGAAAAATGGCTATAAGCCTGTAGCGCTATTATAAATTTAAATAAAATATAATTACGTAACCATACGTTGCAATAGCTATGGCATGGATACAAGGCATGTCCAATAGGTCTCATTCATGGCATAAGCATGAACGATCATGTCGACAATTGCTTCATTCCGTTAGTCGTCTACCTTGAACCTATGGAAGTCAATTGGTTGAATCTAAAACCTTTTCTATGATAATACCCTGTCTTTGATGCGTTGTTCCGTATCTTGGGTCAAAATGTAGGTGTTTCTCTTGTATTGCATCGACGACCATGAAACCAACGTTGCAACAAATCTCTTATAAATTCGGTAATAGATGCGATAGGCAACTTTCGGATTGCAAGTAGGTAAGAATTCATGGACTCTGCAATGTTGGTCGTCATCATATGGTACCTCTTCCTAAGGTAAAGGACATGTGAAAACTTCTGTATCCCAACCTTTACCAACTCACCATGAACTTTAGAATGGATGGATTTCATCTCAAACATTATGCGGTCGAATTCCTCAACAAGATAAGCATATGTATCACAATAGTAAAGATTAATCACGTCACATCGCTTCCTACAATGTTGTTTCAGATTATTGGCCAAATGGTATGCATAAAACCCATGTGTTGCATCATGGAATATTGCTTTCATGCCATTAGAGATACCCATGTGCCAATCATAAATTATAAACATACGTTCTGCTTTCAAGATCACCCCTCAGAGTTGCTTCAAGAATATTGTCCACGACTTAAAGCACTTGGAATTGGCCTAAATACCAAAGGGTATATCATCTTGTTATCATCCTTGCACACTGTAACTAACAACACACCCCTGGTTTTCGACTTCAAGTGGGTCTCTTCATTGACAATAACCTGCCTAATAACTGTATTGAATCCATCTATACAAGCTCCAAGTGCCATGAATCCATATTTGAACAGGTTTTTTCTATCGGTTTCAATCTTCGTTATTGTCCCCGGATTACATTTGTCCAACATGTGAAAGTATGTAGGTAACATCTTAAATGACTCCCACGGATCACCAAAAACATTTTGTAAAGTTCCGTCCTTAAATTTGTACGCTCTGTTGTAGGACATGTTTATGTTGTGCTTATCCCTCATGCCACTGATATATATTCAGAACTGATGTGGCGTCCTGGATTGACAAACTGTCTTGATAAAAGTTGCCCTATTACCTGGGCACTTTCACATTGACAATCAACGTTGTAGTTTTCATTAGCACCACATGTGTGCTTAGAGTCAACAGATGTAACATTCCAAGAGGTCCCATTTCTTGACTTCTCTGTCTTAAAAACCCATTGACAATCTCTATTTTTACAAATTGCAATGAATTGTGTATGATTCGATCGTCGAACCTTGTAATCAAACCTCTGTGCTAATGCATTCATCCCTAGAATTCCATTCAAGGTCTTCTTGTCCTTAAACCTTTTTTCTTTTGAATATTGAACCTATATTTCCATTGTCTTCAAAAAAATCGTTTTGATCTAACTGGTTCAATTGAGTACAATTCTAACCCTGGTATTGTCCACCGTGTCATTAAAAAAGGTATACAAATGCTCGATGCTCCATCTGTTTCAGCTTCTATACAGTATGTCCCCATTTTCCTATCACTGCTACACTCATCCTCATCCTCATCCTTATCCTCTGTATTGGAGGTTTGAGAAAATTTAGAATAAGCTACCTCATCCTCTAAATGCTTTTTAGTCAATACTGGAGTCCCCTGATCTTTCTGGATCGATGTAAATCCATGGAAAGGCACTGGCCCTAACGGCTGGTGGCTACCACTCACTGACTTGAAATATGGAGTGCCAACTTGGGATTCTGCATTACTACAGGGTTTAATAGTCGATGGTATACATTAGTGGATTGTTGTAGTTTTTGAATTCAACAGAGTATCAAATACATTCGCAGCTGCCTTTGGCATGACACATCTTTCAACGAGTTCGAACTTAGTTTCAGTCCAGAAGGAATGATTATACGAAAAAAAACAGGATACATTAGTGTCGCTCACAATGGATAATGTCCAATTCCCTTTTGTCATTACAAGGTCTTCACTTAGCCTTATTACAAACCTTTCCATGCTAACCCTGATCCGTTGACATATTGTTTCCAACATTTTACTATATTTGTATTCATCACATGCAAAGGTAATTGGACCTATCATCTGGTTATCGATCCAATGTCTATCACTGTACATTATGAAGCCATCCATTTTTTCCATATACCCTGGAAATATTTTCAAGTCAAAAGGTTATGGAAATGAACGAATAATAAATAAAACAATAACAACATGGCATTTCAAATATCTGGAACAAATTTCAAAACCTATAAATATAGACAATTGCCTTTCAATCTAACCATTTAAAACTTGTTCCCAGTTGGAAAGTAAAACAATTTTTTGTTAAGCCCGATCATAGAATTTTAAGGCCATGGAAGATTAAATTTAAAGCCCAATATATTGATTATTAGCTCTGTAAAAGGATTTTAACTAAAACTATTGTATTTCAATCCATACCACAAAGGTTTCAAGCCCAGAACATAGTTGTCAACCCCAAAAAAACCGACGCCCCCATAAGCCCTATAGGTGTCATTCAATAAAAACTCCACACACCCATTGCTCACAACCGACTACCCAATACTCATCACAATCAACCAAAACAAGATGGTGTCATTCATTTTCTCTAGCAAACACAACAACAGACAACACCACCACAACAATGCACACAAATTGTATTCAAAACACTGTAAAACAGTGTATATTGGGTTGTAGTTGCCACAAATTTAGCATTCTCACAATTTCACATTCTGAATGATACAACATGCTTCAACTCATAATAAACAAAGAATAATGATCATCTGAATTATTATCCTCAGTCTATTATGGAAAAAATCAATACAAATCAACAAATTTACAAGGTTTAGATGCCCAGCTTTAAAGTAACACTAACCTGCACCCGGTGGATTCATATCACAAAATCGAGCTTTGATCTACAACCCACGCTTGGGCTACCAGCTACGGTATCTTACCCTTCAATCTATTCCTGACAAACTCAAAATCGAGCTTCAACACGACCTTCTGAACACTACAGAGACAAATCCATCATCCCACGTCGTCCTCGTCGCCTCTATACTTCTATATCTCTCTGTTTTTAGGATTTATTTATCTGTATCCATCACCTATGTTTATGCCATGCAGAAGTCGACAATTGGAAGATGTGGACAAGACAACTGAAGTAAGGAGAAGAAGCGGGAGACAGAAATAATGGAGCTCGTGACCAATAGACCCCAACTGGAGGGAAGGGAAGGGTAATTTTAGAAAACAAAACTCTTTAAGGGTATTATTGACATTACACCCTCATTTGGGAAGGGCACTTTAGTCCAACAGAGGATATTGTATGCATAGTTAACTGCAACAGTGGACAAAAATGCAAAAAGAAAAAAAAAACATATTAGAGATATTTTTAGTCTTTCAAACATTAAAAAAGGGATATTTTTAGAAGGGCTCCCGAATTATATACCGGAAACAGAAGATGTCATATTTTTTTCTCAAAGTGGTCCCCATTATAAAAGTTGAAATGAACGGCTCAAAATGACCTAATAAAATTGGGCACCGCATATATAAAAATTCTCATCTCATGGATGACATCAGTTCATGCATGACACATTACATTGTTTTTATAACATCGATTACAAAGAAACACGCATGGTCCACAGTTAAGGTACCATGTGTCTGTCCATGTATCGTATATATACACATTGTATACACCTGTCTCTGTTTCTTGTGTTTATATTTGCGTCGTCCTTGTCAACTATTTTTGTTTTAATAAGAAGAGACCTTGAACATTTATTAAACTGTTCCATGAATCATGTTTGAACCAAATTACTCGCTTGTTTCATGTTTCATGTTTCTTCTTCTTATTATTTTCCATTTTTCTTTTTTTGCTTTGCTTTATTCCCAAGCCTGATTGATTTGAGCTAATTATGAGCATAAATAGTCAAGTTAGGCTCACTTAATCATAGGACTTAGGTTGGGTTGTATGGTATGGGCCAGTTAGAGCCCTATTTTCTGCCATTTACTTTGATACCTCTAGATATATTAAATTTTAAACAATTATTTTTAAGGGAATAATTTTTATAATTGTTGTCATATAGCAAGGATAAATTATACAGAGTGGTAATTGTCATAAGTTGCTCTTTTCTTTTTGAAATGGGGTTTGGTTAAGTTGCTGTTAACATCAATGTTACTGGATCAATTTCCAGTTTTTAGATGTTAACCTTTCCAGTTTTTAGATGTTAACCAATGATGTATAAAATTATTGATTAGAAATTTTTTTTATATAACAAATTAAAACAAAAATAAAGCAACTCTTTCACATAACTCCCCAACAACATTGTTGTTAATAGCAATTAGCTAAACACTTTGAAACCGTCTGTAGTAGAAATCACCCATTTCTTTATATATCTTTTCTTAAAATAATAATAATAATGATCAAACAATCAACCCACTTAAATAAAATAACAACCAAGTTTTATTATTAAATTCTCATCAACACGTATCAAGGCCGAAAAAAAAAAGAGAGGGTTACAACTGCCATGGTTTTAGCCGGAGAACAAATTGTATTTAATGTTTGTTTGATTGAGCTTTCTATTACCTCAAAAGGTCTATCAACGTTTATTTTAGTTATTTTAGCTTTCTTGTTTAATTGAGTTATTTGGTTGGACTTTTGAGATTGTCTATTTTAAATTGAGTAGATGCTAATAGAGTTTAATAATCTACTAGATAAAAGTTTATGGGGAGACGTTTCTCCCAAAAGATTTTTTTTAAAAAAAAGTCTACCAATCAAACAATATTTTTTTTCTTCAAAAACTTCATTTTTAAATGATCTACTGCAAGATAAGTAAATCTTTTACCAATAGAGATTTTTTAAAACCCAACCAAACAAGCTCTTAATATAGGAAGATATGGTATGAGGATCACAAATGATGTAATTAATGGAAACCTACAAATTCAAATTATATCGGTTGGGGTTAAGTACTATATACATCTGTAGCATTACTGTCAATTCAAATCCACCACCTATTAAAATGATTTAAATCCTTGCTGTCCATTATTGAATTCTTAATCACCCATTAATTTTATTTTATTTTTATTTTTGATTATTTTTTGGATTGTTAATCTTTCAATGTCATATTATTGTACGTCAATGCATCTAACTATAATCTTTGATTGCTCTCGAGGTAAAGGTGGTGGTGGACAGAAAACCACGTTTTATATGCTCAGCCACATTACACCAGGACTAAGTCGCAATCCCTTTTTATTTTCGTTTCATTTTTATGATTCAATTATATTTAAAAACATTTGCTATAAAAATAATTATATTTCAGCTTAAAAAAATATATTTAAAAATGACAAAATCCTCTATTTTGAACACTAATTATAATTAAATAGATTATCTTGTTTGGATTGAAACAAATTTACTAGTAAATACAAATTCTTAACGAACTAATTTACCAAGATAAGATCAAGAGTTTTTGACATAATTAATTAATTCGATTCCCATGTGGATTTTTTGTTTACGGGAAAAAGCTTTCATTCCATAAAAGAAGTAGAAGACACATCAGCAAAAGCCCAGGCCGAAAGCCAAGAAGGAAACGAAAATCCCCAAAAATATATGGTCGACATGACCCAAAGCCCTCCTACCAACCTTGTTGCAACAACGAAAAACACTTGACTGGCTATTGGATGCCCATGTAACCCATGTTGATCCATAGTACATACACGACCTATTGGGTCGAACACATACAATTGAATAGAGTACGTCTCGCACTTTAAACTTTATTTATATATGTTAGTTCCGTGAGTTTTGTTGACATTATTCTATATCAAAACAATATTTACTTTGTATTGTTTAGTTGTTTAGGATTCATTATGATTTAAGTTTCAAAAAAGAAATAACAACTACTCAAACAAGTTCAAGTCTTCGAAGAGAAAAGTGCTTCATAATTCTATAAAGGTATATTAAGACCTTTATTTTTCTCTTTCAAGGCTTAGGCGCACACACACAGTTCATTCATTTGTGTTCTTGCTTAGTTGTGCATCTTTAAAAAGGCACACACACACACATATCATACATTTGTGTCCCTGCATCGTTGTGTATCATGTATAACACATTCATACACTTGAAGATGAATGCTCATGCATTGATATGAAAATAACATGTTTTGGAATATGCATGATTTGAAACTATCTCTATGTAGTTTGCATTCTAGTGTGAATTGTGTTTGTGTGTGTATATGTTTGTATCCATTGAACTTGATTTTAGTCTTAAAACATTTTTGATTGAGTTCCGGTCATTTCGGTTACTCATACTATTGATTTCAAGTTCCGAGTCAAAAGTTATGATACTTTCCAGTCATGTTGCGTACATTGTCTTCGTCTTCGTATATCGAGTCGAATTATTATTTTCTGGTTTGAGTATCTTATATGTCCATGTTCGTGAGAGAGTTACAGTTCATAATCTGTAAACGGATTCGAATTCCGAGTTCAGAGGCCGGAGAATGGTCGAAGAACACGAGGGAAGCGCATGGGAGTTGCACCATGGCCGAAAGGCCAACAAGAGGTGCAAGCCCGAGATGGCGCGTGGACATCTCGGCTGCAACTCCTTGCTGCCCCGAGATGCCCATGCGCCATCTCGGGGAAGCATGGTAGCTTTGGTATTTTCACATATATCTCTTCCCTCTCCTTTATATATCTCTTCTCTCTCTCATTTAAATTCAAGGAAGAAAAAAATGTAGTGCAGAAAATTTCCAGTTTTTTTCTCTCAACTTTGAATCACCATATCTCTCTCATTTATTATCCGATTTGAGTGATTCAAGTTGGAGAAGTTTCCTATTGAAGTTCTCTATCATCTCTAACAACCATGAAGTCATTTGTTCAATATTTCTGGTGGATTGCACCATTTTCGTGACTGAACTCGAAATTGTCAAGGTATTTGTTTATCTTTTGATTTCCTTGATTCTTATGTTCAATTACCATGGGTATTCTTCCTATTGCTGTGTATTTGACTTGAACAAATGTTGATAAGTGATAGATCTTATATTAAAAGCTAGATTGAGTTTCAATTGAAATCTCACATGTTGAGTTAGGTTTTGATTTTACTTATGTTTTCACATGTTTGGGATTGTATTGTGCTAGCTTTGAATCTAGGGCTATTTGTGCTTTGATTGACTTTATTTTCATGATTAATAGTCTTATCATTCGCTAGAATTCATTTGTTGAGTAAATCTAGGATTAGCACATTTGATTTTATATTTAGAGTCGATTAGAGTTTAATTGACTATTTTTGTGAATATATGCTCTAAATGATTGCTAGAGATTTGATTGATCATGTCTTGTGTTTCTAGAATTTTTGTGTTAGTACTAAAGTCTTGAATATGTTCTTCATAAACATGTTTATTTCAAGCTTTAGCAACATGAATAAAATCTAGGTTTAAAGTGTGTTTGGAAATTTGGCATGCTCTAGATTTTTATTCATGCATAAGATCTAGAAAATCTTGTTTTGTGAACTTTATTGTCTATGTCTAGATCTTCATGGAGTGTACCTAATCCATACATTTCATATGCTCATGCATCATCTTATGTGGTGTCATTTATGGATTATAAACTAGAAAAATATACTTTGTGTGCTCATTGATTAATTCTAGTTTCCATAGAATTTGTTGATTATCTTATTCTATGTTGTGTGCTTGTTTGCGTTTTCCATTCATAATGACCTAGATGCCTTGTGAGAAAGAAGTCTTGACAGTAGGTGTGAAACCTGCGGTGTTGAGCAAGAAGTCTTGGCAAGAGGTGTGAAGCCTCAGAGTGTCTAGCAAGGAAGTCTTGGCTAGAGTCGAGAAGACTCGGATAGTCAAGCAAGAAGTCTTGCTTAGGGTCGTGAGGATCCGGATAGGTGAGCAAGGAAGTCTTGACTACAGTCGGGAGGACTCGGATAATTGAGCAGGAAGTCGTGCCTTGGGTCGTGAGGATCCGGATAAGGTGAGTAAGAAAGTCTTGACAAGAGGTGTGAAGCCTCGGATTGTTGAGCATTAGGGCGAAAACTTCTAGAGTAGGATAGGAGGGTAGTTTCTAGGTGAAGGGGTCACTTGAGAGATTGTACTTGTCTTATCAACTAGTGGATTTTGTTTACCGGTGGCTGCTAGCCCGTGGATGTTTCCTCTTCGGAGGTTTACCACGTTATATCTTGTGTCAACTTTTCTCTATCCCTATCTCTCTTATATTGGTAATTGTTATTTGAAAAATGTGGATAGAACTTTATATGTAAGTTGATTTCCTTATACAATATTGTTTGTGTATGTTAGATAACTTTTTATCTTGTGATATTTCATTCAAGTTGTAAAGTGTCACATTGTAATACACTAAGTACAACTTATTGAATTTTGTCTACATTGAATATATTTGTTCATAAGATACATTGATTCTTGTTGTATGTTTTGTAGACAAAGAGTGGAGATTTGAGCATACATGAATATATTGTTTTCTCATAACAATCATGTTGAATGTTAATTTGTATGCTTATCAAGGTTTTGTCACTAGTCTCGAAAGATTTGTCAAAAGAGAGACAACCTATTCACCCCCCCTCCCCCTCTAGGTTATTTAGTATAACCTTGTACACATTATTTGAATTGGTATCAGAGCGGGTCACTTAAAGTTGTTAGTGTGATTCAGGATCTACAATGTTATTTACTAATAATGGATATCAACCTTTAGTCTACAGTTGTTTATTTTTAGTTATCCTCCTTTGTTGGTTGTGAAAAAGGTTCTCTTTGTTTTATATTTCATTTGTCTACTAACAATTTTATTGGTAAGCTTGAAAAGAAAGTTAGTGACAAATGAAGAAGCTTTTTCCGGAGGATGATTGATCTAAACATGATTACTTGTCTCTGCAACTCAATGAAGAGAATTGCATGTCAAAGACCACCAACTTCTACTTGATGGCAAGAGTTCAAACTCTTGACAAGGAAAGAGATGAAACGTTAAAGGAAGTTGAAGTGAAGAATGAAGTGATCAAATGCTTAGAAAAGAATATGGTTGAAGAAGCTCGTATGATAGATAGATTAACATATGATTTTGCTAATAATTTGCTTTTGTTTCTTGAAGGTAATGATCAAAGGCAAGGAAGAAGAGTTGGTAATCATGAAGGCCAAAGAGTTTTGGTAATCTTCATGGAGATTCAAGTGACTTAAGCATTGTAGATGAGCAAGGGAGTCTCCTATAACTAAAGGCAAGTCACTAAGGAACAAGAGGATTTCAAAGGCCATGTCTTTCAAGGTCAAGTGCAAAATCAAGGAAATTAAGGAGTCTTCGTGATCGGTACACTCTCACCTAAATAGTAACATCTCAAAATTTATTATGGTTTGCTAATTTTGCTATATTGTCGTGAGTATATTAGATGATGCAAACTAGGGAATGTGATGCATGCTAATGAGATGTGAAAATCTTCTATGAAAGTTTCTTGCATGATAACACATTGAATTTTGTGTGTGATAATGATAATCATGTGAAGAAAATAGTTGAGAAGATTTGGGTGAAAATGAGTGTTTCACATGATCATATGTATAGTCTTGATGATATACTTGTTGATGGCAATGATGATGTGTTTTTACATGAGTAATATCTTTATAGAGAAGATATTTGATGATTTATCTTCTAGATATATTTTTGCCATGAGAAATGATCATGATTTTTGTGTGAAATTTCAGCCAAGAACAAATGGTTCAAGGGTGAGTGCTTTTACCTCTAGTGTAAGTAGCACATGTGAGTTAGCTTTAAGGCTAAGTGTCAAGTGTGTTGAGAATTCTAGCTAGCTAGCTTGGAATACTCCACGTCTAGACATGAACTTAGCTATCTCACTTAACTTTGTTTTGATAGTCAAAATCCATTGATTAACTTTTGAGAAGTTACTCCTATGAAATCTATTTAATGATTATCATGTTAAGACTTTTGGAGAAAGTCATTTCTATGCTTGCATTGCATCATATAGCATGTCATATTAGATAACTAGTATAGCATTCATATGGTCCTTGTTGACATTTGCTTTCTAAAGATCTTTTAGTGATGTGTTCTAAAGATCTTACTCATGATGCTTGAAATGCTTGCTTGAATGATGAGTGACATACTTTTTGAAAATATGAGCTTCAAATTCTTTGAAAGCTACTCATTAGAGAAGTAATGATCTTGAATAAGTCTTTACTTGTTGCTCTTACATTATGTGCTTTTGAGCCATAAAAACTTGATTTTCAAAAATTGCACTTTGCTTCTCTTATATGTTTAAGTTTGAGTAGTTGAGTTTGAAATTGTGTAGATTATGGATGCATCTAAAAGTTTATTGCTTAGTACATGATAGATGACCTACGGTTAGTATTCATTTTGGTTCGGCAACTACATAGAACTCAACGAGCACCTTCATGGAAAGAGTTACACACTTTGGTTGTGAAGCCGTCATGAAGAATTTATGTTTATGTATGCAAAGTCAAAGAAGTGTTGAAAAAGAATCAATAAAAGGAAAAATCTTTGATTCAAAGCCTAAAAAGAAATGGAAGAAGGCTTAAAATGGAGTTTAGTTGAAAAATTGTGATTGCTCGGATTGAAAAACAGAATGGAATGACGAGCCACATGCACACACACATTAATCTATTCTCTATAAAGCAAAAAAACCGGATGATATTCGGTTTGACCTTGATTGGAAAAGCTTTAGATGGATAGGTGTTGAAGTGGTTTGCATGTTGATATCACAATCACTCCTTTCATATATGCTTGAAGCAAAAATTCAAACACACACTTTTGCTTATAGAGTATTTTGATATTCTAGCAATTTTTATAAGAATTATGAGAGAGATTGAAAATCTTGGTGTATCTTTCATAGTTTGTGGAGCTTATTTTGTTGGATTTCTTTAAAATTGCTTGAATGTGTGATTGTGTGGATTTATTATGAACATTATTCTATCTTGATCTTCGATAGAGCACTTATCAAATGGGAGCCTAGTATGCTAGACTTTGTTCTCTTTTATTATTTGTTCACATGTTTCAAGTTGATATATGTTGGCATATTCTTTGGTTGATATAATGAATCTTGTAGATGCTATTTCATGTTTCTTGATTTGCATGATGATTCTTTGTATTAACCTATGCCTTTGTATGTGTGATCACAAATAATGCATGATTTTTTTTGTAATAATTGTATGATTGTATTTGCAGTCAACTTCTCCTTATTTGAGGTTGTATAGTAGTTGAGATTGCAATCAATTCCCTCATTCTTGAAATTGAGATGAGAATAGTTGCAAAAAATTCTTCTTTGTTTTGAAGTCGATAGTAATTGTAATTGTAATTAATTCTATTGATTGTAGTTACAGTGAATTCCTCTTTGTTTGGGGTCGATAGTAATTGTAGTTGTAATCAATCCAAATGGTTATAGTTGCAGAAAATTCATCCTTGCATAGGGTGATATAATTGTGGTTTTAATCAATTTAATTGATTGTAATTGCAGAAAATTCCTCTTTACTTTGAATGATAGTAGTTGTTGTTGTAATCAAATCTTTTATTGTTTAAGGTTGATATGATTGTCGTTGATACCAATTCCTTCATATTTGGGGTTAATATGATTGTTAATGCAATTGTTGAACTTGGTAGAAATGACCTATATGCTTAAGAGTAAAATTTATGCATTTGTGATTCACTATACCTTGATGAGTTTGTTGTTGTATATAGATTTGAATAACCATTGATAGGTTAACATGGAAAAGCAAACTAGAATCAAGGGAGAAGATATGGGAGCTAGATGCTTGAAATAAATGAATTCTTCAAGTAAGGCATCCATCTCCGAACATTATGTGAGATCACCAATTGTTTCAATATTTGATCTCATGATATCATTTTTTTTCTTTGGCATAGTTTTATGTCAAAAAGGGGGAGAAATATGATATTGTTTTAGCATATCTTCTTTGAATATTTGTCAAGCATTGAACTTCTTATGGCATGTAATATTGTGATTTCATTTGGTTAAGAATATCTTTGAGATAGCATGTATTAAGGGAGAGATAATAGCATGTATTAAGGGGGAGATACATGATTCATTTTGGATTTAAATATAATTCTTGCAATAATTGTATATTGCCATATGTATCTTTCTCTTGGATATGCTTTGTGCTTTAAGTTGATTTTAGGTGGCTACAAGAGAAGATCAAGAAGAAGTTCAAGACTTGTTAAAGATTAGTTTTAAGGAACTAACTCATTGTAATGTGAGGGTGTGATTTTGTGACCAATCTTCATTTTGTGTGTTTACTATTTTGTATAAGTGTTTTGACATAGAATTTGCTAAAGGCGGAGATTGTTAGGTCTGTGAGTTTTGTTGGCATTATTCTATATCAAAACAATATTTACTTTGTATTGTTTAGTTGTCTAGGATTCATGATGATTTAAGCTTCAAAGAAGAAATGACAACTACTCAAGCAAGTTCAAGTCTTCAAAGGGAAAAGTGCTTCATGATTCTACAAAGGTATATTATGACCTTTCTTTTCTCTTTCAAGGCTTAAGCGCACACACACACAATTCATTCATTTGTGTCCCTGCTTAGTTGTGCACCTTTAAAAAGGCACACACACACATATCATACATTTGTGTCCCTACATCGTTGTGTATCATGTATAACACATTCATACACTTGAAGATGAATGCTCATGCATTGGTATGGAAATAACATGTTTTGGAATATGCATGATTTGATACTATCTCTATGTAGTTTGCATTCTAGTGTGAATTGTGTTTGTGTGTGTATATATTTGTATAACATTGATATTGAACTTGATTTTAGTCTTAAAACATTTTTGATTGAGTTCCGGTCATTTCGGTTACTCATACTATTGATTTCAAGTTCCGAGTCAAAAGCTATGATACTTTCCAGTCATGTTGCGTACATTGTCTTCGTCTTCGTATATCGAGTCGAATTATTATTTTCTGGTTTGAGTATCTTATATGTCCATATTCGTGAGAGAGTTACAGTTTGTAATCTGCAAACGGATTCGAATTCCGAGTTCAGAGGCCGGAGAATGGTCGAAGAACACGAGGGAAGCGCATGGGAGTTGCACCATGGCCGAAAGGCCAACAAGAGGTGCAAGCCCGAGATGGCGCATGGACATCTCGGCTGCAACTCCTTGCTGCCCCGAGATGCCCATGCGCCATCTCGGGGAAGCATGGTAGCTTTGGTCTTTTCACATATATCTCTTCCCTCTCCTTTATATATCTCTTCTCTCTCTCATTTAAATTCAAGGAAGAAAAAAATGTAGTGCAGAAAATTTTCAGTTTTTTTCTCTCAACTTTGAATCACCATATCTCTCTCATTTATTATCCGATTTGAGTGATTCAAGTTGGAGAAGTTTCCTATTGAAGTCCTCTATCATCTCTAACAACCATGAAGTCATTTGTTCAATATTTCTGGTGGATTGCACCATTTTCGTGACTGAACTCGAAATTGTCAAGGTATTTGTTTATCTTTTGATTTCCTTGATTCTTATGTTCAATTACCATGGGTATTCTTCCTATTGCTGTGTATTTGACTTGAAAAAATGTTGATAAGTGATAGATCTTCTATTAAAAGCTAGATTGAGTTTCAATTGAAGTCTCACATGTTGAGTTAGGTTTTGATTTTACTTATGTTTTCACATTTTTGGGATTGTATTGTGCTAGCTTTGAATCTAGGGCTATTTGTGCTTTGATTGACTTTATTTTCATGATTAATAGTCTTATCATTCGTTAGAATTCATTTGTTGAGTAAATCTAGGATTAGCACATTTGATTTTATATTTAGAGTCGATTAGAGTTTAATTGACTATTTTTGTGAATATATGCTCTAAATGATTGCTAGAGATTTGATTGATCATGTCTTGTGTTTCTAGAATTTTTGTGTTATTACTAAAGTCTTGAATATGTTCTTCATAAACATGTTTATTTCAAGCTTTAGCAACATGAATAAAATCTAGGTTTAAAGTGTGTTTGGAAATTTGGCATGCTCTAGATTTTTATTCATGCATAAGATCTAGACAATCTTGTTTTGTGAACTTTATTGTCTATGTCTAGATCTTCATGGAGTGTACCTAATCCATACATTTCATATGCTCATCCATCATCTTGTGTGGTGTCATTTTTGGATTATAAACTAGAAACATATACTTTGTTTGTTTCTTTGATTAATTCTAGTTTCCATAGAATTTGTTGATCATCTTACTTTATGTTGCGTGCTTGTTTGCGTTTTGCATTCATGATCACCTAGATTCCTTATGAAAAGGAAGTCTTGACAGTAGGTGTGAAACCTATTGTGTTCAGCAAGAAGTGTGAAGCCTCGGAGTGTTTAGCATGGAAGTCTTGGCTAGAGTCGAAAAGTCTCGGATAGTCAAGCAAGAAGTCTTGTCCTGAGGATCCGGATAGGTGAGCAAGGAAGTCTTGACTACAGTCGGGAGGACTCGGATAGTTGAGCAAGAAGTCTTGACTACAGTCGGGAGGACTCGGATAGTTGAGCAAGAAGTCTTGTCTTGAGTCGTGAGGATCCGGATAAGGTGAGCAAGAAAGTCTTGACAAGAGGTGTGAAGCCTCGGATTGTTGAGCATTAGGGCGACAACTTCTAGAGTAGGATAAGAGGGTAGTTTATAGGTGAAGGGGTCACTTGAGAGACTGTACTTGTCTTGTCTACTACTGGATTTTGTTTACCGGTGGCCCGTGGATGTTTCCTCTTCGGAGGTTTACCACGTTATATCTTGTGTCAACTTTTCTCTATCCCTATCTCTTTTATATTGGTAATTTTTATTTGAATAATGTGGATAGAACTTTATATGTAAGTTGACTTCCTTATACAATATTGTTTGTGTATGTTAGATAACTTTGTATCTTGTAATATTTCATTCAAGTTGTAAAGTATCACATTGTAATACTCTAAGTACAACTAATGTAATTTTGTCTACATTGAATATATTTTTTCATAAGATACATTTGTTCTTGTTGTATGTTTTGTAGACAAAGAGCGGAGATTTGAGCATACATGAATATATTGTTTTCTCATAACAATCATGTTGAATGTTAATTTGTATGCTTATTAAGGTTTTGTCACTAGTCTCGAAAGATTTGTCAAAAGAGAGAGACAACCTATTCACCTTCCCCCTCTAGGTTTTTTAGTATAACCTTGTACACATTATTTCAATATAATTTTCAAATCAGTGCTTAATATAAATTCATCAATGCTTTGGATGTGGATCTAGTGGTGTCCACAGTTCGGTTAAATCGTTCGAAACCGAATCGAAACCATCTTCCAAAAAACATAACCGAAACCGAAACCGAAACCGAACCGTAGCTGCTGGTTACGAAACCGGTTGGAAACCGGTTTCCCGACGGTTAGGTTACGGTTATCCAATCCCAAAAACTGCCTAAAAATCATGGTTATAACAGCCGATTTTGCTATATTTTATTAAAAAAAACTAACCAATAGAATTGCGACACGTGGCAATTCATTTGAAAAATAAAACAACTGTAACCGAAATTGGTCTGTAACCTCACTGAAACCGAACCATAACCGCCAAACCGGTGGTTATGTAACCGAATTAAACCTTCTCACTCCGTTTACGGTTACGGTTACAGTTAGGTCATTTTACGTAACCAAGACCGACGGTTCGTAACCAAGACCGACGGTTCGTAACCGAAACCGAACCGTGGACACCTCTATGTGAACCATTAGATTTACATACTTTGACTCAAAGTGTATGCACTTATCAAAACTTCTTTGTAATCAATGGTCCACATACAACACATTGATATATATCAGTATGCAGTGATAGGAAAACTACTAATATGTATATATATAAATTTTCGATTCGGTACGTTGGATATGAACCATTAGATTTACATAGTTTGACTCAAAATGTATGCACTGGTCAAAAATTTATCAGTACGTACCGATAGGAAAACCACTATATATATAAAAGATATATTAAGTATTCAAGATTATTAACAAGAAACAAAGAATATAATTTTTATAATTTGTGATTATATACATAAAGTGTGGCTTATTAATTGGGAAACCAAACAAGAGAAAATGAACCTTTTTTTGTGATTAGAGTACTTAATAAAAATTATCATAGTCAAGATACGTAGGCTCAACAAATAAATAAAAAGTTAAGTTTAGAATGGAAAGGAAACTTAATTTACCCTTCGATATAAGGAATTATGTTATCTTTCTTAAGGAGTATGATTTCTTTTTATTTTTATTCCCTAAAAATACAGGAAGAGAAATCAATTACACATGTCACATGGAAATGGTACTTTCTTTTCTGTTTATTTTTAAAGGACTTTGCAAATATAGTCTTTCCTGACAATCTTTTTTAAGAAATAGCCCGTTAAGAAAAAAATTGCATTTCTAGCCTATCTTAATATTTACTTTTTAAGAAATAGCCTTTACAAGACAATAATGTCATCCACAATTAAACCGTGCAAAATGACTAAACTACCTTCTTACAGTGTGTAAGGACCAAACCACCCTTATCTTATTCTCCTTCAGTTGACTGAAGAAAATCAAAACTTTCAGACATTGGGTCATCTTCTCTATCGTTCTCCTATGGACCGGAATCCACTCCATAAAAGTTGGGTCACTCATTCTTCTCATTTCAAATCCCATTGTCTATACTGTCGACCGAAATACACTGTTGTTCAAATCTCATCATCCTATACGCTGGAATCTTGCTACCGACTGTAATCTCGATGGCGATCGAAATCTTGACAGTGTTGACAACTCCTTTAATCGAGCTTCACTATCAATTTTGAAATCGAGCATACACAACCAATGTAAGTCCCAAAATGACACTTAAGTTTCCAATGTCATTGAATCTTTAGGTCTTCTATTGCTGTTCAAGTTGAGACGTTTTTGATATAAAGATGGATTAAGGGTTTTTAATTTGTTGCCCATGAATTGGGGTATGTGTATGTAGTATTTTTGGGTTTAGTTAAGGTGTTTGATGAAATGCCACATCAAGCTTTTAAGAGGTGTATGTAGTATTGTTGTGTGCAAACACATCCTCTTCAGAAGATGGGCTAAGCTTATGAGGATTGTTGTGGGGTGGAAACCATTCATTCTTAGGCCTAAAACAATTGTTCCTAGGCACTCACCTAAACTGCATCACAGTTTAGGATTAAGGTGTTGGTTCCGTTAATTGGTTGAACCAAAACTGCCGGTTAGATTGATTTTGCTTTTGTTATTCCCTTCCCTTCCCTTGGATGGGCCGTTATTGATTTTTAAAACAGAAGATGGGCTAAGCCCGGGAATTTTGTAGGCCTGGGAACCATTCATTTCTAGGCTCAAAATTACACCTTCCCAAGCTTATGAGAGTTGTAGTCAATATCAATGGTTCCACTAATGTGTTATGATGTATTTTTGGCCTAAGAAAATTTTGTTAGGCCTTGGAACATGTCTTCTTGGCCTTAGAGATTTCTACCCAGACCTTGCCTTGGAGATTTCTTCCTGATATTTTGACACTTGAAATCATTACATGCCACATTGTAAGCATGATTGCACGTTACATTTATCTAGCATGTAAACATGAATACACACTACATATTTTATTGTGTAATCATGTTTACAGTAAGGCGTGTAATATTTCTCATTATTGCATCGTGTAATCATTCACAATGCACCAAAGTGAATGATAACACGTTGTATGGTAATAATATTGATGTTTACATGCTAAGCATCCTCACACGCCATATAGTAAGAATGATTGTGCACTGCATTACTGTAGCGTGTAATCATGATTACACGTTACATAATGTAGCATGTAATCATGTTTTCATTATGGCATGTGATGTGAAATTGTTTAATCGTGTAATTTTGTTGAGGATGTAACCTTAAACTGACATGAAATTATATAGAATTATAAAGTTGGACATGTTACGAATACTTAGCAAAAATTGCAATGCAGGTGACACATCCACACCCTATATATCCAAGTCTGGGAGGAACGTTATAAGCCTGGGAACCAATCCTAGGTTCAAAATTGTTTTTTCTAGGCTCTGAACTAAACTGAATTACAGTAATTGTTATACTGTTATTGATTGATTTTTTTGTTTTCAGGTTCTAAGGATACCATGTTTTTGCTATTAGTTTAGTGTGGTGAGCATTGGAAGGGTAACACGTTCATTGGTCCTATTTCATTTTCAGTACGGGTAACAAAAAGGACAACAGAATGTACAATGAATTGTTGGAAATCATATAACTGCAGATAGGGGTTAGTATAGACGAAATTGAGTTGAAGCTAACCTCACGTGTGGAAACGGGGGTTGATAAAGTTACATTGTATGTAATGAGTGACGACGATGTGGAGTTTGTGATTATTCATAAGGGAAGAGGTTGGGTCACAATTGATGTTGAATTTGTCAACAAATTTGAATTTCAACCTCCAACAAATCCAATCCAATTAGCATTTCCGGTCTCTCCTGTTAAACCCACCGATATTCCATGGTCTCTGACGTGTACTCCAAACTATAAACCAGTTAGTGGCAGCAATAATCTACTTGCATCTCAGGTTTTACCCCGATTAATGACAACATAAAATGACCAAGCGACGCAAGCATCTACTACCAAGCATGCAGTAATGGGTGACAATGATAGTTCCAAAAGTATCGATACTTCCAGAAGGTTCGATAGTTTAAAAACCAATGATACAGAAGATGAGAGTGGTGGTGATGTTGATGGTGGGCAAGCTGAAACAGTTCTTGGAACAGAAGAATGAGGGGTGAATGGAACACCCAATAGTTCTTCACCTTCCATGAACACACGGTAGACAGTATCTGGGTCAGAGCTTTACTCAACTAAAGTCGTTCGATCAGTGGATATGTTTTACAATTCAACAAATCAAGATCTGTTGACGATGATTTTTAGATCGTATATGATTGATCACGTGTCTAACAGGTTTTTGTATACTGTTGAAGATGTTATGGAGAAAAATTGAAAAAGATGAAAATCATGCACACGTAATTTTACATGGTAAAACCCCAAGGTGGGGAAACATCTACGAATGCTGGTGACAGTGAGAAAAAATCACTATGATAATACGATTACACTCTCAATCTCTCTTCTTTGGTGTATCTCTCTCTTTCTTGTATATTTTCTATGCGTTGTTGTATATTCGTCTCTCTTTCACAATGAGATTATGGGTCTATTTATATGTGCATAGAACTCTAATCATTGTTATACAAAAATGGAAAGGTGATAATATTTAATTAGAACTGGTTACTTGTTGAAGTCGTCTTTGTCTTATTTCCTATTTCGGAGTTCATCCTTCTGGAAGCTTTGAGTTCTTTCCTGAATAAAATTCTCTAACACTAAAGAGGAAATAAGGATATTTCCTTATTGAAATGTAATTCTAGATTCCTTGTTTACATAAGACAATTCTTCTTCGTATTTTAGTCATAGTTGCCTTTAATATCTCTCACGCGTTGTTCAACTTTCAATTGTCTAGTCCTAACCAGACTTCTTTTATCCAGATCGAACAGTCTCATCCACGTTGTCTCTACCCGATCGACTAGTTTCTCCGACCAGGTTATTAATGCCTGATCGATTAGCTTCCCCGACCATCTTGGGTAATCTCAACTTGGTCTTGAGATCGTCTATTAATTGCCTTGGATTAATCTTCCCTGACTCTTGTGACGTGGCATATCTAATCACCATGTTTTTAGGTGATCATGCTGACGTATCATGCTATAAAAAATCCCTATAACAATACCCCCTCAAATCCGCAAGATGAGCTCTTGACGGCTTAACGTAGAGGATTTGAATAGGTTCGATTTTTTGACGTTTCTTATCTTGCTTGTTGCTTTAACCTGATCAAGTAACTTATTAAACTTATCGGTCTTGGACTCTTTTTGCTCTCTTGTATCTGGAACATTTGTTTTCCTGGCTCCCTGCTCAGGATAATTCCAGACCGTTTTTTTTGGCCTAGTCGGTGTCCCTGCTCTTTGCTCAAGATAATCCTTGACTATCTTGATTCTGTCGGTGTCCTAACCTTTTACGCAGGATAATTTCCAACTATCTTGGTTGGGTCGGTGTCCTCGCTTTTCACTCTGGATAATTCCCGACCGTCTTCATTTTTCAGTCAGTGTTCTGGCTTTTCGCTCTGGATAATTCTCGATCGTCTTCATTCGGTTGGTGTCCCAGCTTTTCACTCAGGATAATTCCCAACTGTCTTGAGTCTTCGGCCATGAGGTGTTTTGGAAACCTTGCCCCATTTTTCCCTATTTTTTCTAGAGGTTTCCACGGTTCGGTTTTGGTTACGAACAGTCGATTTTGGTTCCGTAAAAGGGCCTAACCGTAACCGTAACTGTAATTGGAGTGAGATGGTTTGGTTCGGTTATGTAACCTGGTTCGGTTTCGGTGTGGTTACTGACCGGTTTCGGTTACGGTTGGTTTTTTTTATAATTGAATTACCACATGTTGCAATTCTAATGGTTAGTTTTTTAAAAATAAAATATAGCAAAACCGTCGGTTATAACCACCGGTTTTGAGGAGGTTTTTGGAATTGGATAACCATAACCAAACCGTCGGAAAACCGGTTTCTAACCGGTTTTTTTAACCTGCTATTACGATTCGATTTTGGTTACAGTTTTTGGAAGAAGGTTTCAGTTCGGTTTCGAACGGTTTAACCGAACTGTGGACACCGCTAGTTTTTCCCATGGAAACAAGTCACCAAGGACGTCTCCTGATTTTGTCTGTTTATAAGGGTTTGGTCGAATTATTAGTGAAATACTAACACAGTCGGACGTATTTCACCAGGTTTTCCCCAATAGCGTACCCAAGTGTTTTTTCGGGTAAAACCGACAGCTCGGGGTGGCCGGATTGCTGACAGTGCTCTATATGCACCCAGTCAGTTCAACAGGCACGTCAGGTCTCTAACCCCCGACTTCTCATCCTCTCGGGCACCTTCACCCACCATGGCAGGTGTCATCGCTGCGAGTTTATCTTTGATAACAAAGACAATTATTATAAAATTTTGAACACCATTCTTGGCTTCTTTATTTATTGATATGAAAATTAACAATACTAAAATAATTAGAAAAGCTAAAAGTGAAACCAAACTAAAAATATCTTAAACAAAGACTAAGCTATCTCCCTGAAGAGTAGGTTTTTTTTTTAAGACTAAGTTCCGTCATCCATGAGCTTGTGTAGGGTCTTCAAAAGATAATATTGACCATTCTTTTGCCATTGTCTCGGCTCGGGCTTTGCTTCTTTACCTGATTTCCTATTGGTTGATCGTTTGTCCTTTTAAGAAATAAATCTTTAAGGTGACCCTCCATGATAAGTGTCTCAATGTGGTCTCTTAGTTGGTAGCACTTTGATGTGTCATGACCACTTTTTTGTGGAACCTGTGGTATTTTGTTATGTCTCTTCAAGCATAGACTGACTGTCTTGGGGGATATTCGATCATCTTCTTTGATTGTCAGGATTTCCTCTTGTTTCTTGGTGAGGGGACTATAGTTAGTGTACTGACCATGGATCTTTTTGTCCTCCCGATTGTTTCTACGATTGTCGACACGAAGACCATCTTGGTTCCTGTCACCCTCCTGGTGATCACCCTTATGGTTCTTTATATGGCCATAACTTGTTTTGGCATTCTCCCCGGGGTGACCCCCGTGTAAAAAAATACCCCCCCTGAGCTAGCTCCTCTTCTTCAGCCATCGTATAACTGCCTGCCATATCGATCAGGTCGACTTATGTATCTAGGCACTTTATTCTTAAGTCAAAGGAAAGTCGACCCTTCTGTAGGTTATTGGTGAAGGCGGCCACCACAGCCTCATCATTAGGGTTATGGATCCCTGACACTTCTTAAGAGAACCTTTTCAGGTAATCTTTTAGTGACTCGTTCTTTCCCTGCTTGAGGGTGGCGAGGTGTGCTATTGACTTCCTTCTTTGTATGTTCCCTAAGAATTGTCGTGAAAAAGCATGGGTTAACTCTCAAAAAAAATTTATTGTTCCCTAAGGGAGCCTTCCAAACCACCTAGGCTCTAAGTCCCTGAGCGTTTATGAGAACGTCAAGCACAACAATGGGTCATTGTAAGCGTACTATGCCATTGCACTCCGAAAATGTCTCACGTGTTCTTTTGTTTCCTTGTTTGTTTTAAATTGCTCGACTTGAGGCATTCTGAATCTTACCCAGAGCTGGGTTTGGAGAATGATGTTCATGAATGGGCTTTCAGAATCATAGTATAGTAAATCTTTAAGCCCCTGGCGATGTTCTAATCCTTCCACCTTATGGATTAATTTCTGTATCAAGATATCTCGCTTATCTCCTGGTTTGTTATCCACTCCCGATCGTTGATGGTCGGTGTGCCCATGTTGGAATCTAAGCGGAGACTTGCCCCTTCCTCATGTTTTGTGAGGTGGTTGGTTGCTGTCGTCTGATATGCTAGATCGGTCCCGCCTCTGAACACCTCTGTAGATTTTGCCTGACTCAAAGTCCGCTTGATACCAATCTTGCCCCCTATCTGATAATTCCTTTATCTTCTCTTTAGGGTCGCTCCCCATTTCCATGGTGGTCCGCTCTTTCTCTGCTAGACTTGTGGGGCACGCCTGGGTGACGTCCATTATTTCATAACTTACCTTAGGGTCTCGAGCCACTATAGATGTGGGCAATTGATATGGCAACGTCAGAATTACAGTTGATGTTATATTGATTCCCTATCTAGCGATGTTTTCAATGACTCTCAGTAGAGACTCTTGGACCTGCTTGAATGCATATGGGAAAATTATTGAGGGAGTGTTTGGGGAGGTTATTGCAGCTTGTCCAGTTGAAGTTGGAGTCATTGAGGGTAGTCTTCCTCTAATAGTGTTGCCATTTATCGTGTCAGAGACATTATCAGCACGTGGGGGGTCAACATTATTTAGCGACTGGCTTCGATCCCTATCGTTTGCCATACTGCTGCTTCACGAGTTCTCCTTTTTTTTCAGAACTCTTGTTCGTGAATTCTCTCAATTGCGTATATTCTGATGCTAATAAAACATATTATCCATCCCCTATCACCCTTTTTTTTTGGATTGCTAGATTATCTTAGTGTTTCGTCTATTTATATTGGTTACTCAAAGTTGAGTTTCACGCCCCTCCTTCTAGCGCTAGTTGTTGACGGTGATTTTTGGAACATATAGGATTGATCTTTTTGTAGATTTTTGAAGATGTTATGGAGAAAAATAGAAAAAGAATAAAATCATGCACATATAAGTTTACATGGTAAAACCCCAAGGTGGGGAAACATCCACGGTTGCCGGTGACGGCGAGAAGAAATCACTATGATAATACGATTGCACACTCAATCTCTCATCTTTGGCGTATCTCTCTCTTTCTTGTATATTTTCTATGCGTTGTTATATATCTGTCTCTCTTTCACAATGAGATTATGGGTCTATTTATATATGCATAGAACCCTAATCACTGTTATACAAAAATAGAAAGGTGATAGTATTTAATTAGAACTGGTTACTTGTTGAATTCGCATTTGTCTTCTTTACTGTTACGAAGTTCATCCTTTTGGAAGCTTTGAGTTCTTTCCTGAATAGAATTCTCTAACACCTTGTTTCCTTTAATATCTCCCACGCGTTGTTTAATTGACCAAATTGTCTAGTCCCGACCAGACTTTTTTTATCCTGATCGAACGGTCCCGACCACATTGTCTCTACCCGATCGGCTAGTTTCCCCAACCAAGTTATTAATGCTTGATCTGTTAGCTTTTCCGACCATCTTGGGTAATCTCGACTTGGCCTTGAGATCGTCTATTAATTGCCTTGGATTAATCTTTCCTGACTCTTGTGACATGGCATATCTAATCACCATGTTTTCAGGTGGTCATACTGACGTGTCATGCTATCAAAAAATCCCTATAACAAGGTCCATTATACAAAGGACAGGTGTTCATGGACAAGCCTACATTGAAGCAAGTTGTAGGGTTGTATGCTTTTGGAAAGAGGTTTGAGTACAAGGTTTCATGATCTTCCAATACACGATTCACTGCACAATGTAGTCATAGAAGTTATGGATGGGTTCTTCGGGCATGGAAGTTGAATAGGGAGATTTATTGGCCTATGAAGGCGTTCGTTAATGTGCACACATGTTAAAGAAATGACAACTACAATGTTGAATTTAAATGTTTAAGTGCCGTAATGGTAGAGGATTTGTTTGTAAGTAAATATCACGATCCAGGATGCATCATCCGTCCTAAAGAGATTGTTTCTGAGATGAAGGAGCAGCATGGCATACACCTCTCGTACAACAAAGCCTACAAGTCAAAGGAGCACGCTTTGAATCAGGTATTTGGCGGTCCGTGGGAATCCTTTTAGAGGTTACCGTCATATTTTTGTGTTTTGGAACAAGCCAACCCCGAGACTATGAAAAAGATCAAGACTGACTCACAAAACTAGTGTAAATATGAATTAATGGCAATTAGAGCCTCAATAGAAAGGTTCAATTCTATTATTAGGTCGGTTATCTACATCGATGCTACCCATTTAAAGGCTAGAACCAAGGGTGTTTTGTTAGTTGCGATGTGCAAAGACAGAAACGAGATGATATACCCGTTGGCATTTAGGTTTGCAAATTCTAAATGCACATAGTCGTGGACTTGGTTTTTGAAGAAATTATGTAAAATGATCTACTATCCCGACCGTGTGATATTAGTTTCGGATCGACACAATGGTATATTCAATGCAATGGAAGCCATATTCCCAGATGCAGCACATGGGATTTGTGCATACCACTTAGCACAAAATCTCAAAATATTTTGACATTTTGCAAGCAGAGGGATGATGTCATTTAGCTTTACTACCGTTCTACGTATGCGTACCATATCAAAGATTTTGATCGTTTAAGGGCTGAGTTGAAAGAAACCTACCGTAATGTTTATGATGAGTTGTAGGGCATTGGGATAAAGAAGTTTTCATGTTCACATAGTCCTTGAAAGAGGTATTTTTCATGACCACAAACAATGTGAATCAAAGAATTATTGTCTAGTCACAGTCCGAAAATTTCTTATCACAGCAATGGCGGAATATATCAGAGATTTGTTGCAAAGGTGGTTCTACGATTGTTAGACAAATGCATGTGAAATGTTTACATACTTGACAACATTTGCAGACGAACACATCGAAGATAGGACAAATACAACACAATGGTGTGAGATTCACCCCATTCACTTTTATAAATTTAAGGTAAATGACAAATGGAAGGAAACAACCGTCGACCTTGACCAACATTCTTGCTCATGCCTTGAATGGGATTTAAATGACTTGTCGTGTTCTCATGCAATGGCAGTTTCTAGGTATGCTTCCCAATCTTTTAACTCTGTACATTTATCTGTCGTGGTTGATTTTACAAAATTAAATTTCTTTTTGTTGGTGTTTTATGGCCTAGGTTCAATGGAGTGTCAATCAACTCACTTGTTTTCGATTTACACAACAGGATTTCTTAAACATGCTTATGATGGGTGTCAACTCTATTCCGGATCCTGAATTTTAGGACATTCTTGATACAATCCGGAATAGTATTGTATTGCCATGGGAGAAAAAAAAATATACCGAGAAGACCAAAGAAGTTGAGGATATCATCTATTGGGGAGAAAAGAAAGTTACATTCTTGTTCAAAGTGTGGAAAAAAAAGACACAAGAAAACAACTTGCTCGGAACCATCATCTAGCATAAACAAACCATCCAAAAAGCTCGATCATGTAGCATTTGTAGGAAAGAAGAACACAACAGGCTGAAGTGCCCGGAAAAACCGTCGAACCTATCTTGATTGACATGGACGAAGAGAAAGCCGGAGCTCTGAACATTGGATCCCGTTTTAGGGAACTAGTAAACCTCAGGTTTATGGTGTATGTATATTTGTGTTAAACATTGCGAATAACCTTAACAGGTTTATATATCATTTGTGTTCATTGGAAATGTTATTTTGTATGACTTTTTATGATGGTTTATGGTGTATGTATATTTTTGTTTGTGTTTGTGTTGATGGCTGGTGAACAGCAACAGGATAAGGATTATTGGCTATTGATATTGTTGTTGTTATTGGGTATGGTGGGGGTGCTATTACTGATTTTGAAAACAGAGGATGGGTTAAGCCCGGGAGTAATGTTTTAGGCTTGGGAGAAAATTCTAGGCTCAAAGAAATTGCTCCTAGTTTTAGGCTTGAAAAAATATTCTAGACCCAAACTAATTGCTCATAGGCCTGTAAAGTCTTTCCTAGGCTCAGGTGTATTTAGGTGTCACATGGTCAGTTTTGGGGCTGATTAGAAGGGACTAAGCCTAGGAATTTTTAAGTATAGGAATTTTTAAGCCTAGAAATCTATATTTTAAGCCTAAGAATTGTTGCTTGGCCCATGTTGGATATAATGTCGATTTAATTTTATTTTTTTGTCCTAGGAATTGTTGGTTTCCCTTTACATGGGGTGTTATTAAAAAGCTTGTTTATGATGTATTTTTGGCGTAGGTAATTTTTGTTAGGCCTTGGAACAGGTCATCCTAGGCCTTGGAGATTTCTTCCCAATATTAATGATTTCACGCTTGAAAACATTACACGCCACATTGTAATCATGATTACACGTTACATTTCTGTAGCGTGTAAACATGAGTACACACTACATAATCTAGCGTGTAATCATGTGTACGGTATGACTTGTAATATTTCTCATTATTGCATCGTGTAATCTTTCACAATGCAGCAAACTGACTGATTACACATTGTATGGTAACAATATTGATGGTTGCACGCTAAGCATCCTTGCACGTCATATTGTAAGAATGATTGAACTCTGCATTTCTATAACGTGTAATCATGATTACATTTCTATAGGGTGTAAAGATGATTACACATTACATTATATAGCGTGTAATCATGATTATAAACTAGCATGTAATCATGATTATTTTCAAGCGTGTAATCTTTACCCATTTAATCACTCATTAAGTAGCGTGTAATCATGTTTACACGATAGTGTGTAATCATTTTTATAAACTGGCGCGTAATCATGTTGTTATGAACCTAAACCTCGTACCACTACTTAGCATAGACTACAATGCAAACATATCCACACCCAACATATCCAAGCAATAATATATTCATAAAGAAATTGCACTAGAAATCTATACAGTTAGCAACAAAAATCACAATCCAATTTGTACATATTAATCATAATGTAAATTGTTGGCAATGATATCCTTAGCCATTTGTTTTCTAAACTCAGGGCTGTTATCTTGGTTGAAATTAAAGTTGGCATCTTTGTTCATCATTACATACTCTATTCCCTTCACTATGAAAACACCACAACTCTTACCGTCATCTTGGCATGGGAAGAAAGTGGAAGCCAATCTCACAGCCTTTATAGAATTCAACCTTTGGTCCTTTCGCTTACTGGTTTCGAAGTAACCAAACGCTTTGCAAATGAGTGGGAACAAGTGCCGTAGGGGCAAAACCTATTGTTCTCTATACATCGGGTTGTCTGGCAATTTATTTGCTGCTGAGTCAAAAATTGTAATTAGCTAATCGTGGAAACAAACAACACAAAATACCCAATGGTTGTCTCCCATGTTGCAAGGGACAATAACCTGTTCCAAATAGCAATCAATATGTATAGCAGTATGTAGCATATGTAATCAAGTGTATTGGGAGTTAAGTAGCATATGTTATCAACACTAGCCTATGGCATCCCCCAATCTGGTTTGTCCCCGATAGAATATGTAATCAGCTCTATTGGGATTTTAAAATCTTTCGGGTAGAATGCTTTCGACAACATTTTATGGAAATTCAATTGCATTTTTTTCCAAATATTGCTTAGTGAATCCTACAATGAAGTTACAGAATGTGTAAGCAGATATGACAAAACTATAACAAAACTATAACAAAATTATAAAATGTCAAATAACATCTACTTATAAAGAAAGTGTTGTCAACTACTGTTACTTTGCATGGAAATGTAACTAGGTCTTGTTTTCGCTTGTAAAGCAAATGTAAGTACGCATCCACATGCTTAATGCCCAACCATTTGTAGGATCTTCTAATCCTTTGAAAAAAGATTGAGAAACTGAAGCGTTGATGCCGATGTTATGACTTCATTTACAAACATGTGACTAAGATTAGTCCCAAAGTATCACCAAACAACTCATATTACATACCGCCAAAAAATTTATGAAAACACTTACAACCGTAAGGCCTGATCAGTCAGAAAGGCGATATATTGCAATGCAATATCCTACCTCATTTTTGCTTTGAAGGGATCCGTGTATGGACTTTTTAACCAATTTGAAAAAGGCTGTTACCTAGCAACTTCCATCGGGTCAAATTACAGTAATGGTACAGGGGTATGTATGCCATGTGAGGATGGTGGTGGTTGATTTCTGGAGGGCTCTGTGACAGTGGTAGGAGCTGCCATGGTGGTGGTGGGGGTTGTGATGGTGGAGGGGGTAGGGGGCTGTGACGGTGGTGGTGAAGGCTGTCTCGGAAGTGGTGGGGGATGTGATGTAGTGGTAGGCTATGTGTCAGTGGTGGTGGTATGGGCTACATTGGTAGTGATCAGGGTTGTCTAGGTGATGGTGGGGGCTGTGACGGTTGTGGTGAGGGTGTCTCAGTGGTGAGGGCTGCCTTGGTGGTGGGGGTTGTTCCGATAGGGTCCACAAACATCTCACTTTGGAAATGAGATACAGGATCTCCATCGCTGTTATCGGGTACTGCAGCATTCTCCGCCCATGAACAAATGACCTTCTACCATACAGAATATAATAACTTTAACTCCCGGGATAATATCACCAAGTTTCTACAAAAAAAAAATAACTTATACATACCTCAGAAGAAAACAGTTGTAACAAGTCAGTCTGTATCTTCCCGAATTCAGTCTGCATCATATCTTGAACCTTTTCACGTTTGATGATGCGCAGTTGGCCCAGTAATACCTCTGGAATTGCAGTAGAGGTTGGTCCCTAACAAAAAAATAAATTAATTAAATGATAATGTTTTAAATGTTCCGTGTATTTTACAAATATTAAACTGAAACAAACCATTCACCACTGATCTTCTCGATAATTATTGAAGAGGATGATATGGAGGTGGATGGTGATGAGTAGGAGATGGAGGACTCCCCTGAAAAGGCCCAAACGAGAGCACACCGGCTGTATAGTTGACTGTGGGTCACGGGATTCCATCAAAAAGGGTGACAAATCAGGTGTGTGCTGTCACCGTCATCCCCAGTCCTAGTGCTACGTCTACATGGTGATTCATATGTTACGTTCCGTCATCTTTTCAATGGTTCATCAACACCATTGTAGACGTTTCGTTTCCTATTTTGGAGATTGTTTTACAATGGTTCTACTCGACCCTCTTTGTTCATAAAATCCTTCAACGGTACAAACTGAGGACCTTCAGACATGTCCTCATCAATGCCTGACGAGTAGTCCTCTTTTCCCTCCAGTCGACTAGGACAGATCGTAGGAAATCCAGTGAGCTAAAAAATTCAAAGGCATGTCAAACCGAAAAATTAAGCCAATTAAGATAACAAACAGAAATAGTGCAATGTCATATTGAATACGTAATGTCCCTATGGGAAGGAATTGAAAGCATGTATGTCCTTAACCAACGACATTAGCCAGTACGCGACTTGTCTCTGATAAGCTTATCCAAATAGGATGTTGTTCGTAAACAATACAAGTGCCATCTTTAAACCATCACCTTTCTGGTCAAACCTACCCCTTAAGAATCTGTCCAACAACTGATCCAACTATAAGTATTCGTCCCCACCAAAAGATCTCATGTGGATGCCATCATTCACCGGGACGTAATATTTTAAAAAATATCCAGTAATACACCAAACTTCTACCCATTACACAAACAAAACTCTCTCTTTCCTAGTCTAACCTTGGTGTTCCCAAAAGAAAGCCACATCTCGTCATCACACGCACCCGGGAACCGAATTTGGCGAAGCAATAGGTTATGTATGTAATGCGCTTGAAATAAACCCCACAAGTAATGTGGCATATCTAAGTAATGTCCTAAAAAACTTTTCTTGAATTCTTTCAACTTACCGCAGCTACCCAACACCTCCTTAATGTCATGGATCAATTTCAGTTTGCAATGCACTGTAATCGTTATGTCATACGCCCACGTATTCCTCAGAGGTAACAAATACTGATCTAAGTCTTCGCTATCTGAAGTCTCTTCAATCACTCTTACATTCTCATTCTATGTTATGTTCCTAGTATCTGCTACATTCACATTCTCTGGTATGTTCTCAGCCTCTGCTACATTCCCTATCTCTACCCGATCTTCATGCTCTGTCATCTGAATTCTTTGGTTCTTTCTCTGGTTTTTTCAGTCTTTTATACGTTATCATTCACTGGTTACAACATGAAAAAAAATCAATAACAGTTAGGTGACATAGGGTACGATGGGGATATCACTAGGGACTGAACCAAGACTGGTGAGTAGCGGTGTCTATTGCATGAGGTTGTCGAGAGTGAGAGTTCGAGAATCTCTTGAGGGTGTAACATTTTTCTCATATAGTGGATTTTTGTGATCGTGTGTGGACAGAATGGCGTATAACAATTCTTTACACGTTGTGCAGTAAACATCATTACACGCTAATTTGTAGAATAGTTTACACGCTACAATGTAAGCCCATTTAGAATGTAACGATTCTGGATCAAGTTCACTAAAATGACCCCCAAAATCTTAACACGTTGTACATTACATATTTACACGCTATCTTATAAAAGGGTTTACATGGTACAATGTAATTCCATTTACCGTGTAATGAATCTGGGTCAAGTCTAATAAAATCTTTACACGCGGTACATAACAATATCATTACATTCAAACTTATAAATGGGTTTACATGCCACAATGTAAGCTCATTTAGCATGTAACGATTCTGGATCGAGTCCACGAAACTGATATCCAAAATCTTTACACGCTAATTTATAAAAGTGTTTACACACAACAAGGTAAACCTATTTAGCATGTAGCAATTCTGGGTCATTTGTAAACTCATTTGGCGTGAATAAAATCCCAGATTCTTTACATGCAAATGAATAAACGACGTTACATGCTCACTTCTACAAATCTTTACATGCTAGATTGTAAAGTGATTGTAACGTGTAACCCTTCTGGGCATATTTACAAGTTGTCAAACACCACTCTCTTTACACGTTGTTTAACAACAATGAAGACTTCTATTATGTTTACACGGTCGATTGTAACCATTCTGGGTAATTTAAACCTTATACACAAAATTAAATCATTCATTCATAACCCAGACATTGTTCACAAAAATGAAATAAATAAATAAATAAAATCCAAAGTTCAATAGTCTTTAATCCATATAAGGCACATACCGACATCATATTTCTCTTTCAACAACAATAATCTTTGTTGATGAACAGTTCGTCGGCGATGAACAAATCCCATTTCTGCTCTTTAAAAAATCTTCTCACTTGCACTCTGTCTCTCTCTGAAAGCTGGTTACGTTTCCTAAGTTTACACAAAAAAATGTTTTTAATTTAATTTCATTTAATTTGTTATATATTTTTATTTTATTAAGCATTATTTTTACTTTTCAACTTTCAAACGATCACCGTGCCTTGAGTACCACATCAGAAATGTAAAAGGGCATACTTGTCCAAAAAATATATCTCTTTTATTAAAAAAAAAATTATTGAAAATGTACAGTCCTATGGGCCTTGGAGAGTTGTTCCTAGGCATAGTAAAGTTGTAGCTATAAACAAGATATCCAATAGATATATATATCCAAAAATGTGAAAATTTAATATTAAGGCACAATAGATGCATACATACATACATACATACATACATACATATATATATATATATATATATATATATATATAATGAAGTAAAATAGAGAAAAATTATGTTATGCCTGGGAAACAACTATTGTAAGCCTTGGATATTTGTTTTTAGGCTTAGAATAGTTGTAGTCATAAACAATGGTGGCAATCGGTTCAATTTTGAAAGTTATGGGTCATCTCCTTGTTCCCGTTCCACTATAAAACCTTATATGGGCTACTTAGTGGTCACAAAAAGTCTCAAGTCGAGTGATTTGCTTCATCACTTCATTCTAACAAGTGGAGATGGAAGCAAACGGTCACATGTGCAGTCATAGGATAAGTGCCATTTTTGAAGTGATGCATGAAAGGATTGCAATCGCAGATGAGACCATCATTAAAGAGCGTGAAAATGTAAAACGGCTACGTGATAATTATACTGTTTTGATAGGGAGATTTCAAAACCTGGAAGTTGAAATCAACTTAAACGTTTAGATTTAAGTGAGGGACAATGAACTTAGTGGACTCTACCAACTTGTTGAAAATATGCAAAAGAAGTTGATGGAATTCAACATTCCAACATCACCCTAAACAAAAACACACCCAAAATGGTAACTACACAAGAACACATTTAAATCTAACATTTTGTTTTGTTTGTTTTTTCACATGTTGTACTGTTCAACAAGTTAATGAAATTTATTGGTTTTATTTTTGTTTTCACATGCATATGCCAATTTACATGTTGTCATTATATTCCATCAATATTCATACAAGCATACAAAACAGAACAAGTAAATACATTACTTAATTAATCGTACCAGCAGATTAGAACAAACAAGATCTTTCAAACAATCATGCGAACTATAACTCCTAAAATAAACACCAAAAAAAAATATTAAAACAACATCACACCACTTTTCTCAACCAGAATATTACAATGCGAAATATATTGAAGAACCCTAAGTTATCTTCTTTTAGAACATGTGAAGACGAATCGAAGAAGAAGAAGATGTGTTTGTGTGTTTGACTAAGGAAGAAGATAAAGGATTTGTGGAGGTTGGATCCACCCTGTAAACCACCTGTATTCCACTACCAACTGACCACGTGGTGAGTAAGCATATGGGATTATGAGTGACATGTGTACATGAGCGTAGCAAAGATTATACAGGCCTAGGAACAAATTATTTTGAGCCTAGACACTGTTCCCGGGCCTAACAATTTCCCACCAAAGACTGAATGTGTGGCCAGACACTATTTTCAACGATTAGCATCATCCAATGATGAAGTGGAATCAAAAGATATCTATACGTTAACTTTCAAGATCATCTGACGGTGGTAAAAGTACATCCCTACCCACTACACTAGATATAGCAAAATACATTTTCAACTATAAACCCCTAAATACATAAGAGTTGTTTCAAAACTTGTCAATGACACTCGTTCTGATTGAATCGATCTCTTGTATTCGATTTATAGATCCAAACTCGATTCGGGTGGGTGCACACTGCTTTTTAATAACTCCTCGTGCAAGCGGAAAAAAATTTAAAAACTTAAAAAAAATATAATTAAATCGACATTTATTCCATCATGGGCCTAGGAACATTTCTTAGGCTTAAAATCTAGATTCTTAGGCTTTAAAATTCCTAGGTTTAGTCCCTTGTTATCAACTGCAATACTGAATACGTGGTGAGTAAACATGTGGAATCGTGCGTGACACATGTACATGAGCCTGAGAAAGATTATACAGGCCTATAAATAAATTATTTTGGGTATAGAAATTGTTTTCGGGCCTTACAGTTTTCCAATGCTTGACAGAAATATGGGGGCTAGGCACTATTCAAAAGGATTGGCACCATCCCACGATAAAGGGGAATCAATGAAAATCTATACGTTGATTTTCAAGATCATCTGATGGTTGAACAAGTGTATCCCTACCCACTACACTAGATATATAAACTATAATTACACGCCAGTTTAAAAAATGATTACACGCCATATTGTAAACATGATTACATGCTTCTTAATAAATGATTAAATGGGTAAAGATTACACGCTTGAAAATATGAGTGATAACACGCCTGTTTATAATCATGATTACACGTTAAATAATGTAGCGTGTAATCATCTAAATTGGTGCACCGTCAATGATTAGACAGTACATTATGGGTTCCATTACACCCCAGTTTATAATCATGATTACACACTATATAATGTAGTGTGTAACAATCTTTACACGCTACAGAAGTGTAACATTTAACGTGTAACATATTTTCATTTTCATTGTAAAAGCTTACACGATGCCATATGGGTCAAGATTACACGCATGATGTAACATGATTGGATATGTTGGGTGTGGATGTGTTTGCATTGCAATTTTACTAAGTAATTATAGTAGGTCAAACTTCATAATTCTGTATAATTACATGATAGTTTATAAGCATGATTACATGCCAGATTACATCATGATTACATGATCAATAGGATTACATGAGTAAACAATGGCACTCATTACACACCATAATGTAAACATGATTACACGTTACATTATGTACCTTTTAATCATGATTACGCTAAAGAAATGTAGCGTGCAATCATTCTAACAATATGGTGTGTGAGGGTGCCTAGCATGTAACCATCAATATTGTTACCATACAACATGTAATAAGTCAGTTTGGTGCATTGTGAAAACTTACACAATACAATAATGAGAAATATTACACATCATATTGTACACATGATTACAGACTACATTATGTAGCTTGTAATCATGCTTACATGCTACAAAAATGTAAGGTGTAAACATGCTTTTTATGTGGCATGTAATGATTCAAAGCATGAAATCATTAATATTGGGAAGAAATATACAAGGCCGGGGATGGGAAGAAATCTCCAAGGCCTACTACAATTTTTCTAGGCTAAAAATACATCATAAACATTGCATGTAAAATATTCTCAGCATAAACAGGGAATACATAATGATATAAATATAAACATTCAGCCTAAATGCATCATCATATAAACATTCCCACCAAAACATTCTCAGCCTATACAAGTCTACTCAATGGTGAATTACGGAGTTGACCATTGTTGAAAATGTCAATTGCAATGGCCTTATGAATGCTTTTTATATTCTTTTGTCAATATTGATTTCCATGGAGTTGGTACTCCAGCCATTATTAAATCAGCATACTTCATTAAAAATACACCGCAACTGCTCATGTAAAATGATGAGAAATGTATTACATAAGTTTCTATAGGAAAGTAAAAGCAAGTAAATAACAAGTAAATAAATATATCAAACATACCCATCATCTTGTTGTGGAATGATATCAGAGTGCATGTTTTCAGCCTTGAATGGGGTTACATGAGGTTCCATTTTCATTTATTTGTAATAACCAACATGCTTTAACATTGATGGCAATAGGTAAAGTAGGCCACAAATGTCCTTCAGCCGTGGACTAAGTCCTCTCCTCCGTTTGTTCAATGAGTCAAAGAGCAGAAATTTTCCTTCCCTCAGAAGTACATGACACAACACCCAATGGTCGGGAAGGTGGCACAGAATAAGCACCTTTATATACAATAGATAAAAATAATTGAAGGAAATAGATAATGACAGCACAAAATCATTACCAACAACTTACTGAATCCATTTGCCACCAAGGTTAATGGTATATCAGTTCATGCCCTGTTACATGTCTGAGGATGTCTGGACTTGGTTAGTAATCTAAAGGGACGAACTCTGGGTAGCCTTCTTAGACATTTAACTTGTTGTTGACCCTCTTTTTCCTATCTCTTTTCTGTTGAGGAGAAGAAAGAGAACTAGTATTTTTCGACTGATTTCTTTCCTCCTCATCCTTCTCAAATTGTGCTATTTTCCTCAAGTTGTCTAGCAATTTCATTTATGTTGCCCACTCCATGTTGATGCTTGTTTGTCATAGAAAAACACAATCATTTAATAGAATTCCTAGACTGATGGAAACCCGTCCTAGGCTTATATCAATCAGTCAAAGGCTGAAATACACATGCATTATAACACAGTTTCAGATGCATGCATAATCAAATTTCTATTTGCCATATCATATAACTAGAGTAATACTTACGAAGAAAGACGTGTTGACCAATCCAATATTTTGAACGTAACTGACCTCAAGGCTCGAACGCCTCCTCCACAGAAAATCAAAGTAACTATGAATGTGCTATGTAAATGAAGTGATGTGAGTTACGAAACAAGTTACATAAAGCCTTGATTAGTAAAGAGAAATAGACAGTTAATTATGTTACCATATCTGAGATCCACTTATCAACGTTGACCAAGTCTTAAAAATGTTGACACGTCATGGGTAGAATTTGACCCCGTATAAAAACTAATAAAAAATCAATACAGTTCATTATGATAAATAAACTAAACTGAATACATTAAAAATCATGGCAATAAAACAGCTTACAAGGATGGAATATTATCTTACTTTGTTGCCGTTCTTGTGGAAAGATGTGAACTCAACTAACTCTACATATTCCTCGTTTGACTTTGTCTTTGTTGACTTCTTCAGCTTCGGATTTGTGTAGTGGCTTTCAAGCCACCTTTACTGCTTTCGACCCCTCTGTTTGTCAAAATATCTGTATTCGGCATTGGGGTCGGCCTCAGGAAATTCTATCACACTATTGGGCAAGCTCTGGCCAATTAAACACACGGACAAGGAAGGATATTGTTCCTTACCAATGACAAATTTTTCTCCCCAGTCCTACATACAAATAAATATGTACTAAGGTACAAAATATTGATAAGAGAAATATGCATCACAATAACACTATTATTGTTTTGTTTCCAAATCTGAGAGAATTGTTCCTAGGCCTACCAAAATGATCCCAGGCCTAAGGGAAATGTTCCCAGGTCTAAGGGAATTGATCCCAGGCCTTAGGGAATTGTTCTCAGGTCAACCCAATTGATCTTAGGCCGACCAAATTGCTTACAGGCCTACCATACTTGGGTATGATGGGTGTGGATGTGTTTGCATTGCAATTTTTACTAAGTATTCGTAACAAGTCCAACTTCAATAATTCTATATAATTGCATGATAGTTTATAAGCGTGATTACACACCAGTTTACATCATGGTTACATGCTCAATAGGATTACACGACTAAACAATGGCACTCATTACACGCCATATTGTAAGAATGATTACATGCAACAATATGTACAGTGTAACCATGATTACACGCTACCGAAATGTAGTGTGCAATCATTCTTACAATATGGCGTGCGAGGATGCTTAGTGTGTAACCATTATTATTGTTACCATACATCGTGTAATCAGTCAGTTCGGGGCATTGTAAAAGATTACACGATGCAACAATGGGAAATATTACAAGCCATACTGAACACATGATTACACGCTCAATTATGTAGCGCGTAATGATGCTTAAACTCTACATTATGTAGCGTGTAATCATGCTTAAACTCTACTGAAATGTAACGCGTAAGCATGCTTACAATGTCGTGTGTAATGATTCCAAGTGTGAAATCATTAATAGGGGTGGGAAGAAATTTCCAAGGCCTAGGCTTGGGAAGAAATCTCCAAGGCATATTACAATTTTCCTACGCCAAAAATATACATCATAAATATTCCATGCAAAACATTCTCAATCTAAATATGTTATCATATAAACATTCTTTGCAAAAAAACTTTCTCAGCCGATACAAGTCTACTCAAAGGGAATTGTTCCCAGGCCTACCAAATTACTTCCAAGCCTACCATATTCTTTCAAGGCCTAACACATTGTTCCTAGGAAGAAAAGATTTGTTCCAACTATATAGAAGAAAACATGACCCGCTTATAAATATACATGACAAAATTAGTATTATTTATAGAATGTACCTCATCCATCTGATCACCCTTGATTGCAGTAGACCCAACATTCTTAACACCCTTAACACCAGCCTCATCTTCCTTATCATCAACAATGTCATCCTCATCAACACCCTCATCTTCATCGACATCCTCCTTACCAACAATATCATCTTTCTCATCATCAGTCTCCTCAACACCTTTATCATCTTGTTCACCAACAACCTCATCATCTTAGTAACCAACCATCTATCCATCATCATCAATAATTAAGTTAAAAACTATTATAATACAAAAGTATGAATAATATAATTTTCAACAACTTTATATCTAACCTTCATGTCCTTTCTAATTTTTACAATTTCTTCTGTACAGAAGGCAAAGACACGTTTCTCGGATTCAATCATAGCAACATATAGTTTTGGAATTGTGGATGACACCTGAATTATGCAATAATTAATAATACAATACATACAAGAATAAAATATTACAAGTGTCTAAAACCAAAGTGTAGATGCAACCTTACCTTAGATTTTTCATCGGAGAATAGACAATTCTTAAAACGGGGGAATAGTCTTTCTAAAAGGTTCTTCTATCTCTCCCCACAGAACATCCTATCTCATTTAGACCAATAGCGCCAATCTCATATCTGTCATTGTTGGTCTGATAATCATCAACTGCATTCTCATAACCAAGGCCTTGTTCCTCTTCACTTGTATGTAGACCAATAGCCAATTTCTCCCTCTTCTTTTCTGTTAATGGCTCACAAACGTATTTGAGATTCAATGACTTAAAGTTCAATGATTTGAAATAATCTGTTCCCTTTTCATAGGTTTCAACTTCCCAAGGGAATAAAGCCATCTGCATATTAGAAACAACTCTTGTTAGAGAATTTCTACAAATAATTAACTAAAAATAAAGGGTCATTAAGTACTTTCCGATGCATTGAATTTGGATTCAATATCTGACATCCTTGTAGTAAATTCCCATCTACTGAACTGATGATAACCCATACTGATTCTCTTTCCCACGTTATTATCAAGACGAATTATCCTCTTCATGGCCTATACCTATACAATTTAAACTAACAAATATCAATCAATGTTTTTCAATCCAACAAAGTATGAAACAAGAAACTCTAAAACAAAGCTTGATAACATGCTCAATTTTTCTAAAACTTACATGAAGTACTAGAAGAAAACCTAGACAAATTTTAGGTGTAATACTTTGGTTACTTTTCCTTCTTCTCTTCTCCCCCTTTATCTTTCCGTTTCCCTTTTTCTTTCTTCTTTGCTTCACCTCTCAGTTGGGATATCCTTTTGTTTAGTACACCCTTCAAAAATCGTAAAGTAAAGCTGAAGATGTTTGAACCCCATGGAACCTTTTTGAATTCTTTTTCATTTTCAACTAATGAGAGCAGCCACCCAGAGATGGATGTGGTCCATCCGTCATCAATGCTAAAGAATTATCTCACCATATATATACTCAACATCTTGTACGCATCGTCACTCTGTTCGGGCGTTATTTTGCTCAATGTGGCATACAATACCTTTGTAGTTGGTCATTTCCCTTTGAAAATTCTGTTAAGCATCGAATCCTTTGGAACGTTGTTGTTGTTAGCAAAACCTTCGGACAACTGTCCCATTTTCAAGTCGCTGCATAAACAATTTTTTTTTTGGCCAAATCGGGCTTTCGACTTCCCAAACTCGAACCACATCTCATATTCTCTCTGTCCTTTTGGGTGAATGATTTTTCTTTTTAAAATATAGTGTATCAGTTGCCCGTACAGTGTATATGGTTCTTTCAACTCCAAATATATGTCGAAGGGACCCTTCTTGAATTTTTCCTTCAACCAAAATTTGTTTAGCATCGACTTCAACTCTGTAATCATACACTTTTTGCTTCCGTTGATAACTCTGACAGGAACCCAATTCTCATGGTCTAGGAACCGCCACAAGTCTGCATTCATATTTTAGGCTCAAGAACAGTCATAGGCTTATGAAAACATTCATATACTTATAGGCAATGAATGCATCAGTCCCAAGCTTTTATGAAAATAAGTTCTACGGTTAAAATTAAAAATGTAACATCCTTCCCAGGCTCAACATTAGTACTAGTATAAGGAAAAATATTCATAGCCAAAACATCGGTCTCAGCCTGAAAATTATGATGGTATCATCAGTTTAAGGCTTAAAATCAGTACTGAGCTTATAAAAAACATTCATAGAATCATCAGTCTTACATGCATCATCCATCCCTCTCGGTCCTACAGTTATGAGAATCGTACATAGCCTAAACATATGCATTCACCATTACATGCAACATTAGTCGTTTGCTCTGTAAACGTTTTTCTTTCTTATAAATTTCTATTGTAATTCACAGCAATCAATCAATCAATACAAGGTTTTGCTTGCTTGCCCTTCAAACAAACCACAAAACCTCTAAATACACTTACAATCACATAAAAAACACAAACAATAACAAACTCAATTATTCATCCCGAAACACAAACAGTAACAAACTCGAATATCATCCAAAAACACAAAGAAGTGATAACAAAATACAATAAAAATACAGAAATTTGAAAAGATTAGTACCTTCAAATTGGTTTGCTTTTTGTTTTTAAGGTTTGGGTGCTTCGTTAAATGGCGATGGCGACGGCGACGATGACAACGGCGATGACAACTACGACGAGCTTGTGATTCTCCTTCCTATATCTATTTCTCGTTTGTTGTTGTTGGGTTTGCGTATCGTCTAGGATTTGGTTGCTTGGTTCTATGCTGATGGCGAGGGCAACGACGACGATGACAATGACGATGACGACGACGAATACCTTTTGCTTTCTCCTTCTTCTAGCTTTCGGCTATAGCTCTGGTTGTTCTTGTTGTAGGCACAACATGGGACATTTGAATTGAAATGTTTATGGTGTTGTTAATGAAGTTTTCTTTGAATTAAGATGCCAATTTGGCATTTTGTAGGAAATCAGAATTGGGAGGGTAATGTAGTCAACTTCATCTAGGTTTTTTTGTTCTAAAATTTAAGGAGGGTGTTTTGGGGATTTCATCAACAAGGGGTCTTAAGGGCATACTAGTAAATGGGGTTATGTACTATTTTCTCCAACAGACTATTTCCTAAAAAGCAAATGTTGGGAAAGACTATTTCGTTTAATTTTCACTTATTTTCATTTCCTAAAAACACCCATAGAAATATCAATTACATGGAAACAGCACATTTCTTTGCGTTAATTAACTTGTAATCCCTTAAAAACACCCAACGAGAAATCAAAATACACATGGAAACAATACTTTTCTTTGCCCAGGCAAACAAGGCTGTGTGATGCGTCATTCTCTCTAAGGACTGTGGCCATCATTTCTTGACTACAAGTCTTTCTTACACACGACCTTCACTATTTTCCTTTTCTTTTTCATCCATGCGCAGACCACATTAAATACCAAGCAACACAAACCTCAAAGGCAACCCAATTAACCACTCCTCTTTCTCTCACACACACACCGCTGCCATGCCTAACTCATCCCTCCTTCAATGGCTGAGCTTGGTGGGTTCAATATGGCTCCAATCCTTAAATGGCACTAACACAAATTTCCCAGCTTACTCTTCCCAACTCAAACAACTACTCTCCATGTCCCAACTCCAACTCAACAACCTTGCCTTCGCTTCTGATGCTGGCAAGCTCTTTGGTTGGCTCTCTGGCATTGCAGCTATCTATTTGCCTCTCTGGGTCGTCCTCTTCATCGGTGCCATTCTTGGGCTGATTGGTTATGGCGTCCAATACCTCTTCATCACAAACCAAATCTCTTCTGTCTCTTACATCTACCTTTTCTTGCTCACTCTCTTGGCTGGAAACAGCATCTGTTGGATCAACACTGTTTGTTACGTTGCGACTATCAAAAACTTCCCTTTAGATCGTCAAGTTGCGGTTGGAATCACAACTAGTTATCTTGGATTGAGTGGTAAAATCTACACAGATTTTGTTAATGCTTTCTACTCTTCACCTACCGAAAGAGCCAACGCTTATTTGCTTTTTAACTCAATTTTTCCTCTTATAGTTTGTGTGATCTGTGCACCAATAGTCAGAGAAATCAATGTTCAAAAGTCTAGGAGCATGCAAGGTGGGTTCATTCTGATGTTTTTCATAACAGTGGGTACTGGAATCTATGCTATAATTGGTAGCTTTGGTTCTGTTTCAAGCAGATTGTCACCAGTCAAAAATTTGATTGGGATGGGAGTTTTCTTGATAGCACCAATAGTGATGATCCCAGTTGAAGAGAAGAGCAGAGAAGCTGTGAAAAGTTGGTTCAGAAGAGAAACGACAAAGGTGCATAATAATACTTGTGCAACAGAGGTGATCAATCTTGGTGTGGTGGAGAAGCATGGGGTCATGAAACAGGAAGATCATGTTCAGGAAGATGTGATGATCAGTGACAATGATGATCATGAGGTTCAAGAGGAGATTGGTTTGAAGGAGGAGATTGGAGTGAAGTTGATGGTGAAGAGAGTTGAGTTTTGGTTGTATTTTTTGGTGTATTTCTTTGGTGCAACAATTGGTCTAGTGTTCTTGAACAACTTGGGCCAAATAGCTGAGTCTCGTGGCTTTTCTGGGACCTCTTCTCTCGTCTCTTTGTCATCTTCTTTTGGTTTCTTTGGCCGTCTCTTGCATTCTCTTTTGGACTACTTTTTCTCAAGGTAAATAATTAATAACTATATATACCTCTTCAACCAATCTCTCTCTTTGTATCTCTGTCTCCCCAATCTTCATAGTGTTTCAGTTTGGTGAAAATTGGTAGAAGGCATTCAATGGTTGCATTTACTTCTTTCTTTTTCTTTTCCTAGCAAAACATTTCGTTCTAGTTTGAGTTCACCCACACGATTGAATTCATATTTATTATTTAAACTTTGGTTTGGGTCACGTCACCATTCCGCAAATCTCTCCTCATAGAAATTAATGCTCCTCTAGAGAGTACCATTTAAACATTTTTATTTAAATGTAAGATTTGTATACTTTAAAAATACACATTTGTCTGAAGTCCCAACAGTTGGATTGTTACAATATAAATTCTAGATCAATTGCATGTTTTTTAAAGTACAAAATTTGGAAATTCAGTCAAACAGATACGATTTGAACTCAAAATGTTAATGTTTGAGAGATTTATAACTGAACCAGCTCAACTTCTGGTTGAATCACATGCATGTTGAGGTATGAAATTAATGAAAAACAGATCTATATAGAATTTCTGTTGGTCCACAATGCAGACTAGTTTGTGTGCGTACCATGTGTCAAAGTTAATAATCAATTGACTTATTTTCCTTGTTTTGGCAGACAAAAGCAGTTGCTAAAATGTATCAAGTATTAAATGTACTTGGTTTGTGGTTTTGTTTCAGGAGTAAGTACATGTTATCAAGACCAGCTTCAATAGTGGCTCTAATGGCTCCAATGGCAGCATCTTTTCTTCTACTACTCAACCCAACCAACCTTGCCCTCTACCTCAGCACAGCCGTCATCGGAATCTGTACCGGAGCCATAACGTCCATAGCGGTCACCACGACCACTGAGCTTTTTGGGGCAAAACATTTCAGCGTAAACCACAACGTCGTGGTCACGAATATTCCGATTGGATCGTTTGTTTATGGTTACTTAGCAGCCCTTGTTTACCGCGAGGAAGCAGGAGTCGATGGAGATGGGAAATGTATGGGAATTGAATGTTACAAGAGGACTTTCATTCTTTGGAGTTCTCTTTGTTTTTTGGGCACTTTTTTAGCTTTGGCACTTTTTGTTCGTACAAGAAAGTTTTACTCACAAAGATTGTAGGTGTCGTCAATGACAATATATGCCAAATATATATATATATATATAGAAATCTAATATTTTGTAAAACATTAGTTGGAGGGAAATGCTATCATTTCCAATATATTATCTCAAAAATATGTATAATCTAATGTGACATTCCAGCTCATTTAATCAATAGTCATGTTTTTTCTCTCATTATCTCTTTTACTGGACTGTCACATTGTATTATAAATATTTTTGGGACAATCTTTTGGGAAGTGTAGCATTACCCTTAGTTGGATATATCTTGTTTTTTTTTTAAGTTGAGAAATTTTGTTTGTATATGCGACTTAATTAGAAATATTATTGTCATTATTATTTTTTAAACAATACATTATTTTTATTATATTAAGTAATAGTCTTGTTATATGTATATTTTGTAGAAAGTACACGTCAATGATAAATAAGGCAGCCACCCAAAAAGATTGTTAGATAAGCATCCAACCTAGTAACTGAAAAACACCAACGGAAGTATCACCAAGACACGAGAACCCAAGTAAAGCCGAATACGAATATTCGACACATTCAGCTTTACTTGGGACAACACGAGAAGCCCGAGTAAATAAGTTGTCAAGAAATGTGATTCACATAAGTAAACAAGCCCCGAGAAGGGATCTAGAATCACAATCTAATACAAAAACATCCTTATTCCATTCCCCCATATCAGAGGGGGAAAAAACTTAAAAGCTTCCTGAAGGAAAAACATCAAACATGAAACAAGTCAAAGTTAAGCAATAATTCTATTCTACTAGAAGATTACGCACAAATTAGGAAATAAGTCCTAAGCAGACTGTGCAACTAGAATCCCACGTAGATTCAGAATCGATCCACAAGATCTTAGAAACAGAAAAGAAGACAAAGACGACTTCAACAAGCAACCAGTTCCAATCAAACAATATCACATTTCCTTATATACAACAAGGATTAGGGTTCTATGTACATTTAAATAGACCCACAATCTTAGTGTATAGGGAGGCAGAATATAGAACAAGGGGAACAAAAAATAATCACTGAAAAAGAGAGGCAAGAGAGATCGAGTGGTGTAATCCTCTATTTAATAGTGGATTTGGCTTTGTTGTGCTTACAACCACCCTTGTTTGTTTCTTCGGTCACCAAAGTTTTACCACGTATACTCGTGTCACAAACGTATCAACTGTTCTCTTCCTCTTTCTTTTTCTCTTTTTAACAAGTCATAATCAAACCAAGCGTTGTTGACTTTCTTATCCATCAATAAATTGACATCATCAATTGCCGCTAGTAAGAGGGGCTAAACCTCTAACCGGTTTGAACGATGTCTGGTGATGAAAGTAATGACGGTTCCAGTGACATACAAATATTGCCAGATAATGTTCACCAATGAGGGACCACTCAGGATCCCACAACCATCACTGGGAACCAATCAGTACCCCTGGCTGACATCCAACGAGTCCCTCCGACCAGCAAGGACATAACATGCCATTGCAAGGATGTATTGCAACAGTTATTGACAGATGCAACGAAGGAAGGAATAGATCTACTAACCACAAGAGAGACAAATCCTCTCAGCCAACCATCCCCACAAAGTCAGCCACTTCCTAGGCTCCGATCGATAATAGTTAAGCCATAACCAAACAGGCTAGTAGCCGTTAGAAATTCAGATCCTACCAACCAGACTAGAGGTGCATCCCACAACCAGGACAAGGATCTTGAGATGCCCGCAGAACGGCCTAGCCATAAAAAAAGCCATGGTTAAGAAAGGCATGATAGGTACCGTAAGTATGATCGGTGAAAGGATCGATCATCATCTTCTGAAGACAGTGACTGTCAATATCATAAACGCCTTCGTGGAACAATACGCTTACAAGGGTTAGCTCGAGAGACTCGGATGTAGGATGAAAAAGAGCTGGAGATAGGTATGACTGTCACTCGACAGCTCAACCATCGGGGAGAGCTAGTGGGTGATAGAGATATTGTGATACAAAGCTTGACCCTAGAAGTAGAGAATAACAGGCGTCAAATGGATGCACTGATTAGGAGTTATGGACACAATAAGTTGTTTGACGACGATTCTGACAGCCCTTTCACTAGAGACATTCTGCGAACACTATTCCCGAAGAGATTCAGAATGCCGCATATGGAACAATTCAAAAAGGATACAAGTCTCAAGGAGCATATCAGACGGTATAAGAGTGCTATGGCCCAATATGCCCATAACGATCCCTTGTTGTGTCTTAACTTCCCACAGACACTCGGGGATGGAAGCTCGAGGTGGTTTGAAAGATTACCCCAGAAAATATTAGGAGTTTTGGGGAATTGAGTAGAAGTTTCTCAAGACAATTCCCGAGAATGCGTATAGGAAAAAAACAGTGGTATATCTTTCCCAACTAAAATAAGGGCAACATGAGTCTCTAATGAGAAGATTCGGCCAAGCAGTTTCAGAAATTGGTAGTGCAAATGATGAATCAATAATCGTTGCATTCATAAACAACCTACAAAACAGGTGACTATCTTTCGACTTAAGGAGAGCTCGTTTAACTAGATATACAAACATGATGGATATGGCTGGAGGATATGCATTGGTTGAAAAAGAAGAATTGGCAACAGGAGGTTGTGACATGTATGAAGGAAGACCCGAGCAAAAGGATGCCGAGTCAAAGAACTATAAAGGGAAACTAAAGGGAAATAGCAAAGAAAGAAGCAAAGATGGGGGAAGTGGACGTGGTACAGACAAAACTAGGGAAAAGTTTCAAGGTAAGTACACAAAATAAACCCTGCTTCGGAAAAGATAGGACGAGATCCTGACAATATTAGAATAAAAAAATCTGGTGAGGCAGCCACACCGACAATCACAATTTGTCGATGAGACACGACAAAGTGTTGCAGATTCCACAAAGAGAGCGGGCATGAGATCTCTAAATGTTACCAGCTCAGAGACCATATATAAACCGTAATCCGAGAAGGTCATCTACAAGATATTATCTTAAAGAAAGATGAGAAGAAAGAAGCTCAGAAGAAACCAAGTCTGGAGATCCTGGCTCAGATCGGAACAGAAATGCTAGTTTCGAGTTGAGTGGAGCAATTCAAACCATCTTTGGAGGACCTTCGATTGGGAAAAGTAACCGAGAACTGACTCAGGAAATCCAAGAAGCGGTTGAAGCAAGACATAATTTCGACGTTAATTCCATCGAGCGTGATCCAAAGAAAATAAAGGAAAGATGGGACCTAATAGTGTTTACTGAAGCTGATGGGGTCAACATCATGATGCTCTAGTTATTAACGCCCGTATTGGCCACAGGGAAGTTCGAAGGATATTAGTGGAAAAAGGTAGCTCGGCAGACATCCTTAGTGTAGCCGTTTATGATCAGCTTAGATTGGATCGAAAAGACATGCAACCTTTCCCTACCCCGCTCAAAGGATTTGGAGGAGTCGAGGTCAAGTCCCTAGGAATAGTGAAATTGCCCGTGAAGATTGGAGTGGCACCTTACCGGAAAATGGTGCTACTTGACTTTGTAGTGGTAGACATGGTGAACTGGTCTTACAATGCCTTACCCGGTTGACCTTTTCTGAACCAAACAAAGGCAGTAACGGCAACCTACGCTCTGATGATCAAATTCCCGACAGAATGGGGCTAGAAACGATCAAGGGTTCGAACGAAATGGTCAGAAGAGCTAATCTCTCCATTTACAATGATAAAGATAACATCAAGCACCAAGTGTGTAAGTTCCTCAGTTTTTGATTGGTTCATTTCGTTGACAACAATATTTGGGGATTAATGTGTAAGGGTAGTTTATGCCATCATTGCTCAAGTCCTAGCTCAAGCTTCAAAAGGTAAATCACTTACTTAACCTTGTTTGAATAGTTTTAGTGCACACGCACACACACACACACTCTCATGCATATTTTTGATCATCTTGCATGAATGCTTAATTATCATAATTGTGTGCCTTTTTGCCATAACTCTTGCTTGGGTGTTTGATGCATTATGTTTGCCCTTAGAAGAGGATTTTCCTCTTAACCGTGGCTAGGACCGCTCCTTTTGCATTCCCTCTGCCGCGGTATGCACAGTGGTGTTCCCTAAGCGTTACACGTTGCCTCTACATTGGTATATGCTTGTTGCATGCACCGCAGTCTCCCAAGCGGAGTTTCATAGGAGTTGCATGCTGTCGAGACCGCGGTCTGTGCACCTGCATGAATAGAGGGACTATAGAGCAGCGTTGTCCAGGCGATGTACCGCTCTCTGTGCCGCAATCAAAACACTTGCCTTGGCCGCGGCACGCACGTCGGTCATGACGAGAATCATTTGCTCTTTGTCCAAAACAATGCCGTTTCGCGTAGGGCACATTATATATATGTTCTCTTCTCTTCTCTTTGGCTTGGGGAGTCCAAGAAGCCATTTTTGTTGTTTAGGCCTTTCTTTGAGAGAGAAATTCACTCCAGGAGTGAGAGAGCTCCCAAGAACTCATTTTGACTCAACCAAACTCCAATCCATGAGCATCAAGCATTTTCTTGCATCTTCCAAGCATGATTTCTCTTGTTGGTCTTTGACTAGGTAATCTCTACATGCCTTAAAATCTCTTGTTTCATTTTTATGACATGTATGCCTAGGTTTAGCAATTATTGTTTATCAAATGTATGTTATTGAGTTTAATTGCATTTATAACATGCTTGGGTTGTTGATTGTTGGTTGAGATTTATATTTTGTGATAGCTAGGGTTTGTGACCATTTTGCCCTTCTATCTAAATCTCTATGCTTTGCCTTTAGATATTGTTTATGAGTAATTGATTGCATTTTGTGATTGCATTATAGTCCATGCCATGCTTAATAAGAACTTATGCTGAAATGGCTTTGTTTGATAACTATGACATAATGTTGCATAACTGTAAGTTCCTCGGTTTTTGATTGGCTTATTTCGTTGACAACCACATATTGGGATCAATATGTAAGGGTAGTTTAGGGCTTCATTGTTTGGAACCAAGCTCAAGCATCGAAGGTAAAATCACATTCAACTTCATTGAAGAGATTTAGTTCACACACTCACACTCATGCATTTTATTTTTAATTATCTTGCTTGCATGCTTATTTGCCATTTTGTGTGCCTTTTGTTTCTTATACTTATTGAGTGATTCAATGTATGATTTTGCTTTAAAGAGATGAGTTTTTTCCTCTATACCACGGTCTACACCTCTCTATGTGCAATGCCCCCACCGCGGCCTGCACAACGGTGTTTGGCAGAGGATGCATGCTGTGTATACCGCGATCTGTCCGTGTTGCCTACGTCGCGGCCTCCCAAGCGGAGTTTCACAGAGGATGCATGCTGTCCAGACCGCGGTCTATACACGCTGCATGCACAGCGTCCTACAGAGCGGCGTTGTCCAGATGATGCACCGCTCTCTATGCCATGGTACAGACAGCGGTCCTGACGCGTTTTGGTTGCCTTTCGCCCAAAACGATACAATTTCACCTTAGGCTTAATATATATACATCATCTTCTTCCCAACTCATTTTTAAGAGCCTCCAAACCTATTTTTGAGAGAGAGATATTGTTCTTTATAGAGAGAAGCTCCAAGAAGCCATTTTTACTCAACCCAACATCATCTCATGATCATCTAGCTTCATTCTAGGATCATTCAAGCATGAATCATCATCTTCTTCTTGACTAGGTAACTTCTACATGCACTAGACTACATAGTTTCAATACAAAGACATGTATGCCTATGGTTTTAGTCTTTATTGCATATTAAATACTTTGTTGAATGTTAAATTGCTTTTATGACATGCTTGTGTATTGATTGTTGGTTGAGATGCATTAATTTGTGATAGCTAGCATTTAGGACGATTTTACCCTTCTAGCTCATTCTTCTTGTTTTTGCATTTAGAACATTGATATCTAGGATTTGCTTTAATTGTCATTATTAATCCTAGATAAGCATAAATGTATTGACCTAGCATTTTTGCATATTGAATATTCTTGCATATTCACTTAGGTTGCCATTATCTCTTCATTGTAGTTTTAGTTTGTGGCTAAGTAGTTAGTGCACAAGGCTAGTGATCCAAAATCGCTAATAAGGCCCGTTGGGTAGAGTGAAAGGGTTAGTAACTGGAGGGTTAGACGGGAAGTCAACCTAGGTTGTAAACTTTTACTCAATAGTGGATTTTGAGGATCGAGGGTGGCGCTCTAAATAGCCTGTGGTTTTTCCCATTTGGAGGGTTTCCTCGTATATTTTCCATGTTGTTATTGTTTTATGTTTGTTGTCATTTAATTGAGCATTTAAGTAGAATTGGGTAAAATTGTTAATATTGATTAATTTGCAAAATTGGTAATCTATCGAATTAAAAACTATTCACCCTCCCCCCCTCTAGGTTATAAATACACACTTTCTAGGGAATTTCAATTGGTATCAGAGCCGGTGCCTAGATATACTTAGGTGATCTTTGCATTGTGTGTGTTTTACCCTGTGCAATTTTTGGTTGTTTACATTTTATTTGCATATTCATATCATTCATTACCCTCAAACACAATGAGTGGAAACGGAAATAGTCATGAGGGAGCCTCAGGCACAAGACCCCCTCTGCTCAATGGGGTGAATTACGCTACTTGGAAGGGCAAGATGGAAGCCAATCTTTGCCAAATAGATGACCGTGCTCGGATGGCTATTGAAGACGGTTATACTCCTCCAACAATGATCACTGACGATGGTGTAGAAGCTCCCAAGCCCAAGTCTAGTTGGAGTACTCAAGCGTTTGAAGTATCCAAGTGGAACAACAAGGCTATGCATGCCATCCTATGTGCCGTGGATGATAATCAATACAAGTTGGTTCAAAACACTAGGATTGCAAAAGAGGCTTGGGACATTCTTCAAACGGCACATGAGGGAACCGAGGTAGTCAAGGACTCAAAGTTCGAAGTCCTCAAAATGTAATTTGAGATGATTAGGATGGAGGAGCATGAATGCTTTAATGAATTCCAAGTGAAGTTGATGGATATTGTCAACCAAAGCCATCAACTTGGTGACCCCTATTCTGACAGGAGAGTCAAGCAAAAAATTATTAGGTCACTTCCGTCAAGGTTTAAATCAAAGGTGACGGCACTTGAAGAGAATAGTGAGTACAAGAATATGAAGCCAAGTGAAGTCATTGGAAGACTTCTAGCTTATGAGTCAAGATGGAACACCTCACCCACTCCTCCAAAGAAGCAAAAGAGTATTGCCTTGAAGACCTCTAAGGTTGAAGAAGATGAGGAGGACTCGGATGAAGAAATGGCCCTCATGGTCAAAAGATTCAAGAAATTCATGAGATTTGAGAGGAAAGGTTTTGAGTCCAAGGGACATAAAGTGAAGAAGAAAACTCCCTTCAAGAAGACTGAAAAGTTTCAAGAATGTGACTCCAAGAATGGCATTCAAAGTATGAATGCAGTGGTTTTGGTCACATTGCTCCTGAATTTGCAAATTTGAAGAAAAAGAAAAAGAGGAATGCGATGGCGGCCACTTGGAGTGATAGTAAAGACTTAGAAGAGGAAGAAAAATCTTTGGATGATAAAGATAGAGTTACAAACTTCATTGCCTTCACAATATCTCATAATGGCAAAGAAGTTATGAGTGACAAGGAAGAAGTAGATGACTCTAGTGATGAGAGTGCCTCTTCTAACTCTTGGTTTGGGATTGATGAGGAAATGGACTATGTAGACTTCATGAAGTTTTTTGAAAATTCTAGATTGAAAAAGAAGAAGGAGGTTCAAGAGTTGAAAAATAAGAATCTAGAGTTGACTCTCAAGATTACTCACTTGAGTGAGAAAATAAAGAGTGGTAAAGAGTTAGAAGAGAGTTTAAAGTTGGAGCTTGTGATCACTAAGAAGAGTGAAGAAAACTTGAAGATTAAGCTTAAGAAAGCAAAAGAATTGGTTGCCAAGATGACATCCGAAACCGAGAGACTTGACAAGATGCTATCATGTTGGAAGAGTCCAAGTGATAAAATGAGCTAGGTTATGTGGAAGGCAAGGATGCCACTTTCTTAAAGAAGACCATCTTTGTCAAAAGTCAAGAGGTCAAAGAGACTTAAGGTTCACACTAACAAATGAGATCTATTGAAGTTGGAGAATCTTCAAAGCAAGCTCAAATGAAGGCTCAAACAAATTCTCAATCAAAAGCTCATCCACCAAGAGCTAGAACACATCATACAAGACCTCAACTTCCAAGGAGCTCTCAAATTCAACAAAGTAGTTTTCACCCATAACCAAGAAGAGAAGCTGATGTGTTTCAAAGAAGAGATTCTGCTCAACTCCAAAGGACAACTCAAAGGAAATGGAAGTCTTCCATGCTCGCACAAGGATATGGTATGAATTCTTACTTTACTCTCATTTTTCATTATTGTGGTGTTGATGGTCACATAAGGCCAAACTGTTTTAAATTCATTAAGTTGTGTCAATTTGAAAGCATGATTGAGAAGAATATGCTTAGAGAAGCCAAAATGCATGCACCTAGGAAGTTTAGAGCCAATGAACCCAAGGCTCCTAGAAATGAAAATGTTGCTACTATGTGGATTAGGACAAATGAGTATGTTTGCTACGTGGCTCAAGTGGCATTGAAGGCGAAAGCCTCTAACACTTGGTACCTTGATAGTGGATGTTCTAGGCACATGACCAGAAATAAGAGTTTCTTTGAAACGCTTGTGATGGATGATGGTGGATTTGTCACCTTTGGTGATGGGTCACGTAAGAAAGTTCTAGGAAAGGGAAACATTACCATCCCCGGTTTTCCCTCCTTGCCTAATGTTCTCTATGTAGATGGCTTGAAAGCCAATCTCATTAGCATATCACACTTAAATGATGAAGGGCTTTCGGTTTTGTTTGGAAAAGTTGATTGCTCTATTCTAAGAGAAGATGGTCAAGTGCTATTGAAAGGCAAGAGATCAAGTGACAATTGTTATTGTCTTGATTCTAATGGCATCTCTTGCAATTTGTCTAGTTGTGATCAAATTGAATTGTGGCATCAAAGGTTAGGTCATATGAAGTTCTTGAGAGGTTGAAAGTTGTGAGAGGCCTTCCTAAGTTTGGAAGTAGGATTGAGGGAGTTTATAGACCTTGTTAACAAGGAAAGCAAACTAAGAGTGTGCACAAGAAGGGTAAGTACCTTGCCACCAAGGTGCCTTTAGAGCTTCTTCATATGGACCTTATGGGTCCCATGCAAACCGAGAGTCTCGATGGCCAAATGTACATTTTTGTGTTTGTGGATGATTTTTCTAAATTTACTTGGACTTACTTTCTTAGAGAGAAATCTAAAACATTTGAAACTTTTAAAATGCTTTGCACTAAAATTCAAAATGAGAAGGATTCTCACATAAAATGCATCAAGAGAATTAGGAGTGATCATGGGAGAGAATTTGAAAATGTTATCTTTGAAAACTTTTGTGATAGTCTTGGTATTTCCCATAAGTTCTCAGCTCCTCGAACTCCTCAACAAAATAGGGTAGTAGAGAGAAAAAATAGAGTCCTCCAAGAGATGGCCCGTTGTTATGTTGCATAGCAACAATGTGCCCAGGAATCTTTGGGCTGAAGCTGTCAATACGGCTTGTTATATAGGCAATAGGGTGTTTCTTAGGCCCGAGACTAGGCAAACCTCCTATGAATTGTGGAAGGGTAGGAAGCCAAATGTGAGCTACTTCCACTCATTTGGAAGCAAGTGCTACATTCTAAATAACCGTGATCAACTTGGCAAGTTTGATGCTAAGAGTAATGAGAGGATTTTCATTGGATATGCCCTAAATAGTAAGGCCTATAGAGTTTTTAATTTGAAGACAATAAGTGTTATGCAATCATCTAATGTGGTCATAGATGATTGTAGGCCTAAAGTTAGTAACCATGATGAGGAGATTAGTGTGATTAATGATACTCCCTTGGTGAGGATTGGTGAGATTTCTAGTAATGAAAAATCTAAGCTTGACAAAGAGATCACTCAATCTCTTGATAGAGATCCTACTTTGGACTCTACGGAACCCCTCATTGGGTTAGGCATCTTCACAACAAGAGTGACATTCTTGGAAATATGAATGATGGCATGAGGACTAGACATCAATTAGCTAATCAAATTAGTTACACTTGCTACATCTCTCAAATTGAACCCAAAAGGTAGATGAAGCTTTAAGTGACGAGTTTTGGGTTCTTGCTATGCAAGAAGAGTTAAATCAATTTGAAAGAAATGAGGTTTGGACTCTAGTTTCTAGGCCTAAGAATACTAATTTAATAGGGACCAAGTGGGTCTATAGGAACAAATCAGATGAGGATGGCAACATTGTGCTGAACAAAGCTGACTTGTTGCACAGGGATGCTCTCAAATTGAGGGTATCGACTTTGAGGAGACTTTTGCTCCCGTTACCTATTTAGAGTCCATCAGGCTTCTCTTATCCATATCGTGTGTTCATAAATTTAAATTGTTTCAAATGGATGTTAAGAGTGCATTCCTCAATGGCTTCTTGCAAGAGGAAGTGTTTGTTGAGCAACCTAAGGGGTTTGTGGATCCTCACTACCCCAATCATGTTTATCGCCTCAAGAAGGCGCTATATGGGTTGAAACAAGCACCGAGGGCTTGGTATGAGCGTCTCACTCTTTATCTTGTTGACAATGACTACTCTAGAGGAAGTGTTGACAAGACTTTGTTCATAAAGTGCACTAAAGATGAGTTATTCATAGCTCAAATTTATGTTGATGACATTGTTTTTGGTTCCACCAACAACTTTAAAGTTCAACATTTTGTTGATGTCATGACTCATGAGTTTGAAATGAGCATGGTTGGTGAACTCAATTACTTCCTAGGCTTGCAAATCAAGCAAATGCATGATGAGATCTTCATATCCCAAGCTAAGTATGCCAAGAACCTAGTAAAGAAGTTTGGCCTTGAGAATGCCAAACATTGTGACACACCAATGAGTACCACTTTGAAACTTAGCAAGAATGCTAGTGGAAAAAGTGTGGATCAAAGTCTATATCGTGGCATGATAGGGAGCTTGCTATACTTGACTGCTAGTAGGCCCAATATAGCTTTTAGTGTTGGTGTATGTGCTAGGTACCAAGCTAATCCCAAGGAATCTCATCTCTCCTCTGTGAAGAGAATCATTCAATATGTGAATGGGACATCCAACTATGGGATATGGTACTCTTTTGACACTAATGCTAGTTTAGTTGGCTTTAGTGATGCAGATTGGGCAGGTAATTATGATGATATGAAGAGTACATCGGGCGGTTGCTTCTTCCTAGGGAACAATCTTGTGTCTTGGTTTTGCAAGAAGCAAAATTCCATCTCATTATCCACAGCCGAGGCCGAATATATAGCAGCTGGGAGTGCTTGCACACAACTCCTTTGGATGAAACAAATGCTTGTGGATTATGGCTTTGAGCAAGGTACTCTAACCCTTTATTGTGATAACATGAATGCCATCAATATTTGAAAAAATCCTGTCCAACATTCTAGAACTAAGCATATTGACATTAGACATCATTTCATTAGAGAGCTAGTTGAGAGCAAATGCATTGCACTTGAGCATGTGGGCACAAATGATCAATTAGCGGATTTGTTTACTAAACCATTAGATTCAACTAAGTTTAAATCTCTTAGTCGGTCTATTGAGATTTTTCATATGCATTGATGGGTTTTGGTGGTTGACCCCTTATGGGGAGCTCAAGCAAAGAGAGTGAACTTGCATCTTAATAAGCAAATAATTGTTCATTTATGCTCTTTAATTAATTGCTTGAGTATCTTGGTTGCATATATTATTATATGTCTTTTTATTCAATAAGTGTGTTTTTGCCTTATTTGAAATGCATGTCTCATTTATGTTCAAACATGTATTTTTGGACTAGGAAATTTGTTTGGGAAGTACATTTGATTGACCCAAGGTTTATCTCCATGATTGTGAAAACTTGATCTTGCCATGCTTAAAGTGATATGCATGTTGAATTTATTGAATGCTTACAAAATGATTGCAAACTTATGTGCAAGTGACTTTTGAGACTTCACTCAATAAGGATATTGTATCCATTTCCAGGATTTCACAATCCAATAGTCTCTCTCTTTACTTATTGAACAAGGCTACTATCATACGGGCATCTTGTCCGGAAAAATCTAATAGAGCGCAATAGTCGCTCATGCCTTGTTCAACTTGTAAAGTTTGATAGTTGCTCATTTTTTTTTGGTTAATCTAAATCTTGTTTTCCATTGACAATTTGGTGCAAATTGGTTTGACTTCTTTTGGAACCTCATGTGCTATTTTCCTTTGCCAAATACCATGCTTTTGGAAGTTGATGTTGCATGTATTTCACTCAAGGAAAATCTTTCGTACATATTCAACTCAATAACACTTCTTTGAATTTCTCTCTCTCTTAATTAACTTGAATAAAGTTGTTGTATTTGATTATGCATCTTCATTGCAACTATCTCTCTTTGGTAAAACGTCTCGGTTGGGGAATGCTCATTTGCCTATGTTGTGACAAAAAGGGGGAGTAGTGTTTGGATTTAGGGGGAGTTGATATTGGCATGTTTTAATGGACGATTGGCCTATTGTTAGGGAGTTGACCTATCTAGGGGAAGTTCTTGCTTTGTGCATTGTTGATTGCATGTTACTTGTTTCTATTTCATGCAAATTGCACTTGTGTTTTATTTTTCTTGATCCCTCTCATACACTTGTCTTGGAAAGTGTAGTTATTTGTCTTTGTTTTGCAGGGATGATCATTCTTCAAGAGATGAAAGATTTGAAGATTTAGCTTTAGGTATCTCTTGTAATATAGAATGTTTTTCTTTTGTTGACCTCTTCTTTATTTCTTGTTATTTGTTGTGAGGATACTTTGTGAGTGAGTGGTTTTGTCACGAAATAGCCAAAGGGGGAGATTGTAAACTCCTCGGTTTTTGATTGGATTATTTCTTTGACAACCACATATTGGGATCTTAAGGCTTCATTGGTCAGAACTAAGCTCAAGCATCAAACGTAAAATCACACTCAACTTCATTAAGGAGATTTAGTGCACACACTCACACTCATGCATTTTATTTTTAATTATCCTGCTTGCTTGCTTATTTGTCATTTTGTATGCCTTGTGTGTCTTATTTTTATTGAGTGATTTAATGTATGATTTTGCTTTAAAGAGAGGATTTTTTCCTCTATACCGCGGTCTAGACCGCTCTATGTGCAGTGCCCCCGCCGCGACCTGCAGAGCGGTGTTTGGCAGAGGATGGACGCTGTGTATACCACGGTCTATACGTGTTGCCTACGACGTGGCCTCCCAAGCGGAGTTTCACAGAGGATGCATGCTGTCCAGACCGCGGTCTGTGCATGCTGCATGCACAGCGGCCTAAAGAGCGGCGTTGTCCAGATGATGCACCTCTCTTTGTGCCGCTATCTGGACACTTGCCTGGACCGCGGTACAGACAGCGGTCCTGACGTGTTTTGGTTGCCTTTCACCTAAAATGATGCAGTTTTACCTTTGGCTTCATATATATACATCATCTTCTTCCCAACTCGTTTTTAAGAGCTTCCAAACCTATTTTTGAGAGAGAGAGATTATTCTTTAGAGAGAGAAGCTCCAAGAAGCGCCAAGAAGCCATTTTTACTCAACCCAACATCATATCATGATCATCTAGCTTCATTCTAGGATCATTCAAGCATGAATCATCATCTTCTTATTGATTAGGTAACTTCTACATGCTTTAGACTTCATAGTTTCAATACAAAGACATGTATGCCTTGGGTTTTAGTCTTTATTGCATATTAAATGCTTTGTTGAATGTTTAATTGCTTTTATGACATGCTTGTGTATTGATTGTTGGTTGAGATGAATTAATTTGTGATAGCTAGCATTTAGGATGATTTTGCCCTTCTAGCTAATTCTTCTTGCCTTTGCATTTAGAACATTGATATCTAGGATTTGCTTTAATTGTCATTATTAATCCTAGATAAGCATGAATGTATTGACCTAGCATTTTTGCATATTGAATATTCTTGCATATTCACTTAGGTTGCCATTATCTCTTCATTGTTGTTTTAGCTTGTGGTTAGTACACAAGGCTAGTGATCCAAAATCGCTATTAAGGCTCGTTGGGTAGAGTGAATGGGTTAGTAACTGGAGAGTTAGACGAGAGGCCAACCTAGGTTGTAAACTTTTACTCAATAGTGGATTTTGAGGATCGAGGGTGGAGCTCTAAATAGCCCGTGGTTTTTCCCATTTGGAGGGTTTCCACGTATATTTTCCGTGTTGTTATTGTTTTATGTTTGTGCTCATTTAATTAAGCATTTAAGTAGAATGGGGTAAAATTGTTAATATTAATTAAATCGTAAAATTGGTAATCTATCAAATTTAAACCTATTCACCCCCTCTAGGTTATAGATACACACTTTCTAGGGAATTTCAATAACTATATCTAGTTAAGTCTTTATGAACATTCATTTATACATTGATATCTAGGAATTGTACTTATTGACATTCTTAAATTCGTTGATAAGCATTTAGTGTTGCCTAGCATTACTTGCATGTTTGAATATTTTATAATATTCACTTAGGTTGTGTTTGACTCTTCATTGAGGTTAAGTCTTGTGACGAAGGGGTTAGGGCACAAGCATGTTGATCAAGAATCACTATTAAGGTCCGTTGGGTAGAGTGAAAGGGTTAGTAACTAGAAGGTGTGACAGGAGGTCAACCTAGGTTGTAAATTTTCATTCAATAGTGGATTTGAGGATCGAGTGTGGCACACATATTAGCCCGCGGTTTTTTCCATTTGGAGGGTTTCCACATAAATATTGTGTATTGTTATTGTTTTAATCATAATTGGTTTTATTGAATGCTTGCTTATTTGGGGTAATTTGTGTTAAAATTGATTAATCAATAAATTGGTAATTGATTCGATTAAAACCTATTCACCCCCCTATAGGTTATAGACACACATTTTTAGGGAATTTTGAATTGGTATCAGAGCCGGTGCCTAGATATACGTAGGTGATCCGTGCTCTGTGTGTCTTGCTTGTGCATTCTTGTTGCTTACATCTTGTGTGGTGCATTACATTTGCATCTCATTCATTTAACCCAAACACTATGAGTGAGCCTGGGATGAGCAAAGAGGGAGCATCAAGTATAATACCACATTTGCATAAAGGTGATAATTATGTCTCATGGAAAGGCAAGATGGAGTCTTATATTTTCCAAACGGAGGACCGTGCATGGATGGCGGTGGAAGATGGGTACACTCTTCCGAAGATGACCAGTGATGATGGAGATGAAGTTCTCAAGCCTAAGTCTCAATGGAGCACACAAGAATTTGAAGCTTCCAAGTGGAACAACAAGGCTATGTATGCAATCTTGTGTGCCATGGATGACAATCAATACAAGTTGGTTCAAAATACTAGGCATGCAAAGGAGGCTTGGAAGATTCTACAAACAGCTCATGAAGGAACCGAAGTGGTCAAGGACTTCAAGCTTCAAGTCCTTCAAATGCAATTTGAGACAATTCGAATGGAAGAGGACGAGTGTTTTAATGACGAAGTTGATGGACATCGTAAATCAAATCCATCAACTAGGTGACCCATATTCGGATAGAAGGATCAAGAAAAAGATCATGAGGTCACTCCCCAAGAGATTTGAGTCCAAGGTGACGGCACTGGAAAAAATAGCAACTACAAGACTATGAAGCTGAGTGAAGTGATTGGAAGGCTTCTAGCCTATGAGTCTAGGTGGACTTCTACACCTACATCTATTAAGAAGCAAAAGAACATAGTCTTGAAGATATCCAAAGTAGAGAAGAAAGAGGATGACTCAGATGAGGAGATGGCTCTTATGATGAAGAGATTCAAGAAGTTTATGAAACTTCACAAGAATGACTCAAAGAAGAAGATTGAACCAAGGCAAGTGAAGCCTATAAGAAAAGGCATTCAATGCTATGAGTGTAGTGGGTTCGGTCATATAGCCACCGAGTGTACTAATTCAATGAAGAAGAAGAAAGGAAAAATGGTGGCTGCCTCATCAAGTGAGAGTGGAAGCGAATAAGATTCCTCAAGTGATAAAGAAGTTATTCTTAACTACACGGTTTTTGGAGCCTCCTTTGTGGAAGATGTAGGAAAAGGCAACAAAGCCTTAAATAGTGACCTTGAAAAAGAAGTAGATGAAAAAGTAGCTAAGAGAGTGATAAGTGAAGCTACTTTTGTTGATGATGCCATCATGGCAACAAGTGACACTAGTGAGGACTCTAGTGATGATAGTTCCTCATCTCACTCTACAAATGGAAATGTAGAGAGTATGAACCTTGAAGGGTTCATTGAGCATTTTCAAAGCTCAAGGTTGAATATGAAGAAAGAGGTTCGAAAGCTAAATGAAGAGAACCTCAATCTATCAACTGACGGAGGAGCTTAGAGAAGCTAAAGATTTGATTGCTAAGATGACTTCGAGTACGGAGAAGCTTGACCATATGTTGGGAGTTTGCAAGAAGCCAAGTGACAAGAGAGGTCTAGGGTTTGAAGATGACAAGGAGACCTCAACTCCTAGCAAGAAGGTATTTGTCAAGAGCATGGACTTCAAAGAACCTCTTCCTCAACTTCATCCTAAGAAGAAAATTGAACTAGAAGATTGTTCTAGAAATGTCCAAGTCAAGATGGCACCAAGAAGTCAAGCTCAAGCTCAAGCTCAACCAATGAGAGAACTTCAAGCAACTATCCCTCAAACTAAAAGCCATCAAGCTAAGAAGCATTTTCTGCCTGCTCAACAAAGGAAGCAATCATCTTCAACTCAACAACAAAGGAGAAGAGAACCAGCACCACATAAAAAAAAAACTCAAAGATATGGGAAAGCACATTTGTCCTTACAAAGGAATGGTATAGCCTCTCATTTTATTCCTTTATGTCATTTTTGTGGTGTTAATTGTCATATTAGACCAAATTACTTCAAGTACATTAACATGTGTAGAACTAAGAGCATGATTGAAAGAAAAATGGCTAGAGCCAATATGCATGTGCCTAGGAAAGCTAGTGTTAACGATCCTAGGAGTAATATGATGATCTTAACCATTAGGAATGATAATGTGTCACTTAAGTGGATTAGAAAAGATGGACTTGGTAAGTTTATAGGGACTCATATCCCCTCTTAACTTGTTTTGATTGACCCCATATGGGGAGCTCAAGCAAAGAGAGCAAATTGGCAATGCATTGTGCTCATTGATAATATTTATGTTTCCTTATTAATTGCTTGAGATGATTAGGTGTATATTTTTTTATATAAGTGTGCAAATTTGCTTTACATGCAATTCATGTCTTATTTCTGACCAAACATGCATTTTTGGAATAGGAGAATTGATTGGGAAGTAATTTTTGAATGACCTATAATTGATCCCCATGACATGTTGATTCTTTCTACGACATGCTTTAAAGTAATATGCATGATGAGATTTTTTTGCATGCTCTAAAATGAATGCAAATATTTGTGTGTGAAAGCAATTATGAGACTTCAATCAATAAGGATCTTGTATCCATTTCAAGGACTTTATAATCCAAAAGCCTCTCTCTCTTTACTAGTCGAACAAGGCTACTATCATACGGGCATTCCACCCAGAAAAATCAAAAAGGGCGCAATAGTCGTTCTTGTCTTGTTTTTCTTGTAAAAGTTGATATAGTTGTTTTTAAAATGAATTTATTTTACAATCTATATCTTGATTATTCCATGACAAAGGGTGAAATTGGTTTGAATTCTCTTTGAAAACTTTGTTATTTTGTTTACCAAATACAATGTTTTGATCTTGAATACAACTTGTCTTGTATGCAAAGCATTTGTTCACACATTTTTGTATGTAGTAAAACTTTTTGATTCTCTCTTCTTAATTGAGTTGCATAAATTTGTTTAAATGATTATGCATATGTTTTGTGCCATAAGCTCTCCTTGCTATTGCCTTCTTAAGGGGATACTCCTTTGTCTATCTCATGACAAAAAGCGGGAGTAGTGTGGATTTAGATGGAGTTGAGAGTGGCATGATTTAAGGAGGAGTTGAGAGTTGCATAAAAGGGGAGTTTGATTCGTTGAGAGGGAGTTAACCTATTAAGGGGGAGCATTTGTATTTGCATTGTTGATGCATGTTGCTTGTTTCTGTTGTATGCAAATTGCTCTTGTTTTTATGTCTTTGGTCACCTCACATACACTTGTCCTGTAAAGTGTAGTTATTTTTTCTTGTATGGATGTTGATTCTACAAGAGATGAATGACTTGAAGATCTAGTTTATTAGGTATCTCTTCGTAATGTAGAAAAACTTTGTTGACCACTGTTTTTTTTTGTTTATTGGTGAGGATGAATTGTGAGTGGTGGTTTTGTCACGAAATAGCCAAAGAGGGAGATTGTAAGTTCCTCATATTTTAATTGGCTCATTTCGTTGACAACCACATTTGGGGATTAATGTGTAAGGGTAGTTTAGGCCATCAATGCTCAAGTCCTAGCTCAAGCTTCAAAAGGTAAATCACTTGCTTAACCGTGTTTGAAGAGTTTTAGTGCACACACACACTCTCATGAATGTTTTTGATCATCATGCATGAATGCTTAATTGTCATAATTGTGTGCCTTTTTGCCATAACTCTTGCTTGGGTGTTTGATGCATTTTGTTTGCCCTTAGAAAAGGATTTTCCACTTAACCGTGGCTGGGACCTGTTAGGATTATACTCGATAGCAAGAGTGTAATATTGTAATTAACAATCTTTTCATATGAATAAAGTGATTTCTAGTTTAACAAATCTTATAGCATTTATAGTTTAATTATTATAATTGTCAAAAGTAAATAATCATAAGGTCAAAAGACTATGAGAAAAGAAGAATTGTTCATACATATAGATTTGTATGAGGTAGACACAATTCTTTAGTTAGTCTTGAATAATATTCACAACTTAAGATAGAAGGTTGGGTGTCTTTTTCTTGTCAAAGTTGTAGATTCTTTTGCTAGCATTTGAGTGGGATCAAATGTGTTATGATGAGTCTAAAATCATCAAAGTGTGGTGTCTTTGGGCAAAAGAATCTAGTGCGCTGGGTGCATTGAATAGGATCAAAATAAAATACTTTATCTAGAACCGTCAATGGATAAAAGTTTTCATTTGAAGACAATCGGAGAGTCTATCTTAATCCTGAGATAAATGATGGACTTATGGTTGCAAATGTTATCATTTGAGCTATCAATGAGTACGATTATATAGCATAGTCTATCATCGATAGTTTAGTGGTATTCATTTGTTAATCGATAGAGGACTTCATTTATAGTTATGGACATCGTGGCTCCATTTATTGAATGAGAGTAGAATACCATCATATGGATATTTTGAGGTATTGGATATTAAATCTTAACGTTAATTTTTCAATAGTGTCTATTGAAACATGGCTTCTGGACAAGTCAAAATATCCAAGTTCAAAATGTGGCCATATGAGTAAATATGGTAACTTGGAGAGCTATAGGCGGTCTATGAGCTCTTGGCGATTACTGGTATTCTTCACGAGGATACATTTTCTCCAATAAGGTTGTCTAGGGTACGAATGAGTAACATGAACTTATTCTATCTTTATTTAATTAAATGGAAATTAATTAATTTGTTGATTAATTAATTAATTAATTAAAAGTCAAAATCTTTTCCTATTAGGAGACGGTCTCCTAAAACTATACTATTGTTGGTAGTATAGTTAATGTTAAAGACTATATTTGATAAGTCGATAAATAAAATGAGTTATTTATCTAATCAAATTAGGAAGTCTTTAATATGGTTACAAATACACTATTGAGTTGGATTAGGAGTCTTAGTGTAGGAAAGAATTCTTTTTTGAAAAGGATTCTTGGTCACCAGGTAAAACTACTTAGTGGTAGAATTCTTATTTGAAAAGGAATCATAACCACCATGTTAATCTAACTAAGGATAGGATTCTTGTCCATCAAGTAATCCTTCTTAGGAAAGATAACTTCTCCTAATCTACATCAAAGAGGGGAAATTCGGTCATGACATATGAATATAGGAAAGGATAGATTTCTTTTTAGATAAGAATTCTAACTACCAAATAAATCCACCTAAGGAAAGGATTCTTGCCAACCAAGTGAATCTTTCTTAGGAAAGGATTTATGAGCCTATATATATGAGCATGATGAATTCGGCCAGCCCTAAGGAACTTTAGAGAGGAATTTCGGCCAAGCCATATTTTTCTTTGTGAAGAATTCGGCTATCATAGAATTTTGAGGGAGAAAAATCTGATTTTACTCTAGACAAAATTCAATCTTCTCTAAGCAATAGTGTGTGAATTCGGCCAAGTAGAGAAAAAAATGGGAACATTATTGTATTCGATAGTATACTAATATCCTTTACATCAAAAGGGTTTTGTGTACAACATCGAATCATGGTTCACGCGAGTTACAATCAAATTGATTGATAATTCATAAGTGACCGGACGTTCTTGGATTTTTTCTCTTGGAGAATAGTTGTAACTAACAAAGAAAAGATTTTTGCTATGTCTCCATCCTCAGGAATACAATTTAAAGAAAGGGAGCCCATACTCCTAGGTGATTCACGTTCATGATTGGATTGGAAGATCTTACGGAATTAATTCGGCGCTTGTTCAATCGTCACGCGAAAAAGGTACGATCCTTTTATATACATCAATTAATCTAGGGTTAAGGTTCTCGTTACATAAAAGGGAAAATTTTATTTATACGCAAACCCTAAATTTCATCTTTCTCACGCTTCCGTTGCGTTTCTAAACCGCTTTTCCCTATAGGACCACTCCATGTGCATTGCCTCCGTAACGGTATGCACAGCACTGTTCTCCATGCATTGCATGCTGCCTCTACCACGGCATGTGCATGTTGCATGCACCGCAGTCTCCCAAGCGAAGATTCACATGCATTGCATGTTGTCGAGACCGAGGTCTGTGCAGCTGCATGCACAGCGGCCTACAAAGCGGCGTTGTCCAGGCGATGCGCCGCGATCTGGACACTTGCCTTGGCCGCAGCAAGCACAACGGTCATGACGGGAATTAGTTGCCCTTTGTCCAAAACGATGCTGTTTCGCGTAGGGCATAATATACATATGTTTTGTTCTCTTCTCCTTAGCTTGGGGAGTCCAAGAAGCCATTTTTGTTGTTTAAGCCTTTCTTTGAGAGAGAAATTCACTCCAGGAGCATCTAGCATTTTCTTGCATCTTCCAAGCATGATTTCTCTTTTGGTCTTTGACTAGGTAATCTTTACATGTCCTAAAATCTCTTGTTTCATTTTTATGACATGTATGCCTAGGTTTAGCAATTACTGTTTATCAAATGTATGTTATTGAGTTTAATTGCATTTATAACATGCTTAGGTTGTTGATTGTTGGTTGAGATTATATTTTGTGATAGCTAGGGTTTGTGACCATTTTTCCCTTCTAGCTAAATCTCTATGCTTTGGATTTAGATATTGTTTAGTAGTCATTGATTGCATTTTGTGATTGCATTATAGTCCATGCCATGCTTAATGAGAACTTATATTGAAATGGCTTTGTTTGATAACTATGATATAATGTCGCATAACTATATCTAGTTAAGTCTTTATGAACATTCATTTAGACATTGATATCTAGGAATTGTACTTAGTGATATTCTTAAATTCCTAGATAAGTATTTAGTGTTGCCTAGCATTACTTGCATGTTTGAATATTTTATTATATTCACTTAGGTTGTGTTTGACTCTTTATTGAGGTTAAGTCTTTTGAATAAGTGGTTAGGGCATAAGCATGTTGATCAATAATCACTATTAAGGCCCTTTGGGTAGAGTGAAATGGTTAGTAACTGGAGGGTGTGACAGGAGGTCAACCTAGGTTGTGAACTTTCATTCAATAGTGGATTTGAGGATCGAGTCTGGCGCACATATCAGCCCGTGTTTTTTCCCATTTGGAGGGTTTCCACGTAAATATTGTGTGTTGTTATTGTTTTAAGCATAATTGGTTTTATTGAATGCTTGTTTATTTGGGGTAATTTGTGTTAATATTGATTAATCGAAAAAAGTGGCAATTGATTCTATTAAAACCTATTCACCCCCCTCTAGGTTATAGACACACATTTTTAGGGAATTTTCAAAGTGTGTACCTTGACCCAATCAGATTAGACTAAGCATGGAGACTCATTAGTGTTCTAGTTCGACCCAAATGGAGGAGCATGAAACATCAAAGGAGGAGCCAACAGGGGAAGTATTCTTAATAGAAGATGAACTAACAAAAAAGGTTAAAATCGGAGCTAATCTAGAAGAAAAGGTCGGGACAGATCTCATCAATTTGCTCAGAGAATATAAAGACGTGTTTGCATGGAGTCATAAAGTTATGGTAGGGATAGACACACGAGTTATATCACATCACTTGGTTGTGGCTCCGAGAGTAAAACCTGTAATACCAAAAAAAAGATCTTTCAACCTCGAAAAGAGTCGGGTAATCAAGTAGGAGGTAGAGAAGTTACTCGTTGTAGGATCAATTAGATAAATCAATTATCCGTAGTGGGTAGCGAATGTGGTGCTGGTTCAAAAGAAAAATGGACAATGGAGAATGTGCGTGGATTTCACAGATTTGAACAAAGTCTGCCCAAAGGATAGCTTTCCACTTGCCAGAATAGATCAATTGGTCGATGCAACATCAGGTCATGAACTGCTCAGTTTTATGGATGCCTACTCAGGATATAACCAGACCCAGAAGAACAAAGCAGATGAAGATAAAATAGCATTCACAACCGACCAGGGTTTACACTGCCACACAGTGATGCCCTTTGAGCTTAAAAATGCTTGGGCCACATACCAAAGATTTGTTAACAAAATTTTTGTTCGCCAAATAGGAAAAAACATGGAATTCTACATCGACGACATGTTAACCAAAAGTATCACGACAACCAAGCATACATCGGATTTACACGAAACATTTGATATCCTGAGGAAATACCAGATAAAGTTAAACCCAAGTAAATGCCTATTCGGGGTTCTTTTGGGAAGATTCCTCGGTTTCCAAGTTCACCAAAGAGGGATCGAAGTAAATCCTGAGAAAATTAAAGCTCTCGAAAAAATAATTTATCCATGGACCTTAAAGGAGGTGCAACACTTGTTGGATAGCTTCCCACGGTAGATTCATTTCGAAAGCCACGGACAGGTGTGCACCATTTTTCAAAATAATCAAAAAGGGGAAGGGACTCGAATAGAATAAAGAATGTGAACAACATTTCGAAAGATTAAAGAATACATGGGAAAGGCACCCATCCTCTTGAAACTAAAGGAATGAGAAGTACTTTATCTGTACTTGTCCCATACATAATTAGCCGTAAACTCGGTCATATTCAGAACAGAGAATGGAATATAAAAGTCAGTATACTATACCAGCAAGGCTCCTCTTCCAGCTGAAACCAGATATTCTCAAGCATAAAAGATGGCTTTAGCATTAGTTTCGGTATCAAGAAAGTTGAGGCCGTATTTTCAAGCGTATGGAATCAGGGTATCCACCGACTGCCCACTTAACCAAATTATATAGAAACCTGAGATTTCGGGGAGATTAACAAAATGGGCAATCAAGCTGAGTGAATTCGATATTAAATATGAGCCAAGGAAATTACTCAAGGGCCAAGCAGTGGCGGATTTTATAGCAGAGTTCACGGAGCCCGACCTAGAGGTAAATAGTATGTTGGGTAGAAGCTTCTCGTGGAAATTATATGTTGACGGCTTGTCGAACACTCATGGCAGTAGAGCAAGGATCGTGGTATGCACCAAGAAGGAGATGATGTTGAATTTGCCATAAGATTCGACTTCAAAGCAACCAACAACCAAGCAGAATACGAGGCACTGTTGGCAAGGCTTAGAGTCTGCATTGCACTTGGAGCAGATGAGGATGAGATATTCAGCGACTCACAGGTAGTCATCAACCAAATCCTAGACGAATGCCAGGCCAGTGATGAAAGCATGATGGCTTACTTAGGCTTAGGACAACAACTCCTCCAACGGTTCAAAGGATATAAGATTGTCTAGATCCCTCGAGAAGAAAATGAAAAGGCAGATGCTTTGTCTAAGCTAGCATCAACAATAACCATAATCAGACTAAAGAATATCCCAGTTGCACATCTTTTTAGGCCAAGTATAGCTGAGCTGAAAGACCTTGAAATTTTATAAATCCAAACACCGCCAGACGGTTGGATGACTCCTTTAAAAAGATACTTGGAAGAGGATGTACTTCCAGAAGACCCCTTGGAGGCAAACGTATCAAATACAGATCAGCCAGGTATACTATAATTGGGGAGAATTATACAGAAGAGGATTTCCCCAAACACTCCAAAGGTGCGTATCAGAGGAAGTTGCACACCAGATATTAAAGGAAATCCATAGTGGCATGTGCGGAAACCATACAAGAGGCAAAAGTTTAGCACACAAGGTACTCAAGCAAGGTTTTGTTGTCCTTCTTTGTTCTCTAATGCACAATGATGTTCAGAAAGTTGCAAATCTTGCAAAAGGATCGCCAATGACATTCGACAACCCACCAAACACTTTAGAAGTCTCATATCCCCATAGTCATTCGTCATGCAGGGCTTGGATTTAATTAGTCTGATGCCAGCAGGAACATGTGGTGGAGCAAAGCATGCAATTGTGGTTGTTGATTATTTCACTAAGTGGGTGAAAGCTGAAACATTAGTAAACATCATGGAAGGAAACAGCATAAACTTTGTGACGAAGAACATACTCTACAAGTTTGGAGTCCCGAATACTATTATCACTGATAACGGCACTCAATTTGACAATAAAAAATTTAGGCAATTGTGTAGCGAGTACCAGATTTCAAATTATTATGCTACACCTGTCCACCATCAAACAAATTGACAAGCCGAAACAGTGAACAAAGTCATCAAGCACACGCTCAAAGAAAAGCTGGATGCCAAAAAGGGCATTTGGGTTGAAAAACTTCCTGAAGTATTATGGGCTTATCGGACAACGGCAAGGACTTTACAGGAGAAACACTGTTTTCTTTGGCATTTGGGATAGAGTCGTCATCCCGGTATAAACATCATATATGTCGACTAGAGTCAGGTTATATGATGAAGATCATAATACTGATATGTTGTTATAGGGCCTAGATGAGTTAGAAGAAAAAAAGGAGAAATACAAAGTGCGAAATGCAACATATCAGCAAATAGTGGCCAGGCACTACAATTCTCACGTGCGGGTCAGAAAGTTCTGAATGGGAGATCTGGTGCTCAGAATAGTATCGCTGAACACAAAAGATAAATTCATGGGCTCGTTGGCTTATAATTGGAAAGACCCGTACAAAATCGAAGGAATGGCCGAGCATTAAGCATATTGGATTTCTCGACCAGATGGAAGGGTTTTACCCCGACCGTGCAACACCCAATTCCAGAAGATCTTTAATCCTTAAAAATCCTTAATTTTAGGCTTAATATCTTTAGTAAGGATGTTTTTAGTAATTTATTCTTCGAAATCTTTGAGATTTTTTCCATATTTTGTTAGTTTTGTAGAATTATAAATAAAAACCCAACACGGGATTCCTAGAAATATGAGCATATGGTAATAAGAATATATGGTTAAAGAATTGACATACGATAAAATGCTTGGAGCCATTAATTAGGTGAAAATCCCGAATGGGATAAGAAGCTCAAAAGATCATACCGGCCGAGCAAGGTCAACTGAGACCTTAGCCAAATGGCTAACACGATGCACCAGATTCTAAAAAACAGCTCGGGGTACCGTCGGGTAAATCCTGGTGAGTTGCATAGCTGTGTTAAGCAATCCAAGGCTAAACGATTCGGAAAACCCTTGTGAAAACAATACTAGAAGACATTATCTATGACATGCATAAGGATCCAAATGAAATATCGGGGCGAACCTCGATGCAACGCTTGGATAGCAACTGAGTATGAAATACAAGTACAAATCCACTTGCCTTTGTTTCAAGATTACTCGGTTAAAAATATTAGCCAGTTAAATAAGATACTTAGCATAGCCAGTTAATAAGATACTTGGTGTTTTAAGCAAGCCAGTTAATAAGATACTTACGTTTTAACATTTAGTGTTTCAACATTCGTAAGAGCAAATTCATGGAAAAAATCAATTACGCAAATATGGAATTTTATAAACTCAAAAAAAAATTACAAGTCCACCTAAGGTGGGGCCGATGATTTAGAGCTTTTGTCAATGCTCGAATCAGGCACCATCTCATATTCACGAAGAAGACTTTCATTCGAAGGCCAGGCAATTATGTTAACCAGATCATCCATCCACTCACTATAATCCTTTTCAGAGACCAGTCCAACATCAGGCTCTGACCCGTCCACCCCAGCTTCCTGACTGGAGTAAAAAGTTAAAAGAGAATACTCCGCTGGATCCTCTAGATGCATAGGATGGGGTTCTTTTCCTAGGCTTTGACAATATGCTCGCCACTCCCTCATATGATTTTGAAGAGACTCAAAGGACCGGTCCACGTAGTTTTTGATTGATAATTCCCAATTGGCTCGGGTCTTATCAGTCTCCCGGTTCTTTACTTTGAAGAACTCACCAATCGAAACGAACCCCTAGGAGTAAGGCATCATAAGCTGGAGACCTTTTGAAGTGAACAACCCCTTGAACTTCAAGTTCCAACCTGGCTTCCTTTGAGAGGGATTCAATTGTCAGAGCTTAGCACTTAAGATCTTTAACCTTGCCCTCATAAGATGACTTCGTTCTATCGGCCTCATGTTTAGCCTTAAGCATTGACTCTTTGGCGATGGAGAGCAAGTCTTGCAAAGATTTAGCCTTCTCCTCCGCAGTAGAAGTCCTCTCCTCAGCCTCTAACTGTTTTGCCAAAAAGTAACCAGCGAACTCCTAGGAAGAACTCGTTTCACTCTAATAGGCTATCTCAATCCGAGTACTGTTATCCTCACTCTCCTCTAATTGAGCTTCAAGACGCCTTATCCGATCGGCTTGGTATTGTTACATTTGGATAGCCTAAGCAAACTCAGCGACCACCTGTAGGGAAGTGGGTTAAAGATACCTAAAGTTAAGGCACAAAAATGCAAAATGCAGTTCAGAACTTACGTAGGTCACACTATTAAAAATATTATGAATAAGCTCTGTTGGGTAACCACTCCTGAAGTGGCTCCAATGGTCATCACAGATAAAAGCTTGGCCAGATGACATGGTTCTTAGCATATCTTTGGGGGTCAGACACATAGGATTTTTTGACGATCCTGCTTCTGTATCCTAAACCTCAAACTCAACCTCGGTGGGCAAAGAATCCCCTACGTTCAAACTCTCTTGAGGATCCTCCCCTCCCAAAGATTTCTCCACTTGAGCACTTGGAGAGTCCTTAGCATTAGCATCTTCATCGCTTGATTCAATAAACGACACCACTCTAGGAATTTTCGGAAAGGGTCGAGTAGGAGAATCAACTGTCTTCTTTTTTCCAGCACGAGTACGATGGAAGCCGAGGTCAGCTACAGGGTCTTTTTGATCCTCTATAATACCTTAAAAGGGCTCAAAAAACCAGGAAGATGGTTAACCTGTTCAGAAGGAGTTTCCCTAACTCCACATCTATCAACAAAATGCTCAGCTGCCACTTCATCAAAAGGGGAACTAGGTTCATCAGACGTTACACCACCGGGATGGCCTCTTTGTCTGCTTTCATTCACAGACCGCTGATCATTATCAGGTACCACAGGGCCACTCGGGCAGTTTGATTTCCCCGCGATCAGCTGAACGACTTCTTCAGGAACATACTCAGGAACCTGCTCATCTGCTTCCTCGGAATTCTCATTTGACTCATCAATCGGAGCAATCCCTTTCTTGCTTTGACCAGAAGCATCCTTACTACTCGCCTGAATAATTGCATTTACCTAGCAGGCCTAAGCATCACAGACGATGTCCATATCATACACTAAATCCGAAAGAGGTTAGGAGTTAGAAGTGCAAATAGTAAAAAGCACCAAAATGAAAGCAACAGGAAAGCTTACGAGCAGAAATTTGAGCAAAGAATCCAAGATCCATCATTTTATTCTTATCAAAAAGGTAGGACCTATTTCTTTTTTCCAAAGTAAGCACAGTTGCCGAGTAGAGTTAGATAACTCAAAATCGGTGAAAATGGGCGGCGTTTTATTCTAGCGATCGGGAGAGCAGAAGTAACGAGGGATCTTCAGTACTTCCCGAGCTTTACCAACTAAAAGCACGACCTAGTTTCCCCAGTTCCCTCTTACGGAAAACCAACTATTTTCTAGTATCTGTTTGAACTGGGAAAACCCTAGATAAAACTCTTTTTCTTGACGACTAGGGAAATGTCGACACCCCGACTCATCTTCACTCCCTCGGGGATCCAATTATCCGGATGAGAGGACAAAGAAAATAAGTCACAGTCTTACCAGACTGCCTAAGAGTATAAAAATACCTTATTTCACAAGGAGAAGGTGGTGACAACTTCATCCTGCTCAACATGTGCCACATGCACATCAGAATCCTATAGATGTTCGAGGCCAGCTGGGCTAGAGCAATCCCCATCTTGGCAAGGAACCAGACAATGAAAGGTTGAAGGGGAATAGTCACATTGCAGCTAAACATGGATCCATAAATTGTAACCATACCCGGTGGAGGATTCCACACGACCCTATCACCAACAGGCATCATCGGGACAGAATCATCATCAAACCGAGCACGATATTTCTCGATCTCTGTATCCCCGACAAGAATCAGTTTGGCATCATATGCACTCGGGTGATTAAGAGAAAAGAGAATCCGAGAGGCACGGTGTTCGTCTTCAACATTCTAACCACTTGCCTCTCAATCTTAATGCCACTTGAACCGTGTTTGTGAACCGTGCGATTACTTTCATGTTTCCCTATCCTTGATCGTAAAGGAACCCTGTGACGATCAGAAATGGAAGACGCAGAACTAGAAGAAGATTCAGGGCTAGGGCTAGGGCTAGAAGGAACATCAGGGTAAAGCCCAGAAACGACAACATTCAAAAAATAAGGTTGGTAAGGGGGTGATTCCCCTAAAAATTTATAAATACACGAGACTAAATAAGTATCTCCATTCTCAAGCGCATCAAAGGCTTTAACAAAAATGCGGTGTCGTGTAATAGGATCTATGGAAATTAATCTTTAAAGCAGACACAAGAAATTGGGAAAAAGCTTCAACGAAGAACGAATAGCAAATCTGTACGTAAGAACAGGAAGAAAGAAGTAAGCCTGAGTTTTCTTTTCGTAAAGATAACGATAAAATAGCTCTCGCCGATTTAAATAAGCCACTTAATTATTTAAGCACGAAACCTTAGGGTTTGGAAAGGCGGGAAGATTAAAAAAAGGGGGATGTTCGATGACATAAACAGTGTATCAAATAACCAAGAGTTCATATTTCATAAATGCCAACAGAGATGCCAAACGATAGAAAGACACATGTCGTAAGAAAAGCAGATCAAGCCTTCAGAATTCCAGAATGTCACAATCATAGGGATTTAGCGTGAAGAGACAACTTGCACATACATGATTCCCATTAAGACAAGTCATTAACGCTGCGAACTAATTTAAGGTTTATTATTCCTACTTTAATGAGGAATTAATGAAGGAAATAACAAGGAGCAAGACAGAGATTCAACGATTAAAATACTTTTGCCAAAATGAATTTTACTCGGTCAAAGTATTTATAGGGGGTATTGTTATATGTATATTTTGTAGAAAGTACAAGTCAATGACAGATAAGGCAGCCACCCAAAAAGATTGCCCGATAAGCATCCAATCTAGCAACTGAAGAACACCAACGGAGATATCACGAGAACCCGAGTAAAGCCGAATACAAATATTCGGCACATTCAGCTTTACTCGAGACAACACGAGAAGCCCGAGTAAATAAGTTGTCAAGAAATGTGATTCACGTAAGTAAATAAGGCCCGAGAAGGGATCTAGAATCACAATCCAATACAGAAACATCCTTATTTCATTCCCCCATATCAGAAGAGGAAAAAACTTAAAAGCTTCCAGAAGGATAAACATCAAACAGGAAACAATTCCAAGTTAAGCAATAACTCTATTCTTCTAGAAGATTGCACACCAATTAGGAAATAAGTCCTTAACAGACTATGCAACTAGAATCCCACGTAGATTCAGAATTGATCCACAAGATCTTAGAAACAGGAAAGAAGGCAAAGATGACTTCAACGAACAACCGGTTCCAATCAAACACTATCACCTTTCCTTATATGTAATAAGGATTAGGGTTCTATACGCATATAAATAAACCCATAATCTTAGTGTATAGGGAGAAAGAATATAGAACAAGGGGAACATAAAATAATCACTGAAAAAGAGAGGCAAGAGAGATCGAGTGGTGCAATCCTTTATTTAATAGTGGATTTGGATTGGTTGTAAGCACACAATTACCCGTGGATGTTTCTCTGGTCACCGGAGTTTTACCCCGTATACTTGTGTCATAAACGTATCAATTGCATTCTCTTTCTCTTTTTAACAGGTCATAATCAAACCAAGTGTTGTTGACTTTCTTACCCATTAAGAAATTGACGTCAACAGTCTAATTCTCTAGTCCATTGTTGTTACGTAATGTTTAAAACATCGGTCTTCATTTTATTTTTTAGGAGCATTTTGATCAAAGAAGCTCGCTTTATAAATAAATATAGAAATAAATAAACATATATATATATATATTATGAAAATTGTTTGACTGGCTTGATTTTCTAAAAAAAAATTGGACATTTAGTATCTTAAGACAATCTCTAAAACAAATATACATTTTTGAATTTCTAAATAATGTCACATCAGTATTTCTATTTATTAAGGATCCAATTAAAAAAAAACTAGAAAAATACATATTTACATCTCCAATGCAATTATCTAAAGTCAAATATGCATCTTTTTATGACTAATCGTAATAAAACAATTATTCCACTCTTTCTTCTCTTTTATTTTACAATTAAATGAGCTTTTAATTATTATTGGTTGAAAGAGTTAGAAATCATAGTCAGCATTTCTAGGAGAGTTTCTACAATTAGAAACCGAACTCCATATTCTCTATCTTTTTTTATACCACATTATCTGCTTATTGAAGTTAAATAATTGCATTGGAGAAGGTTTTCTAACATGTTATCTATCTATTGACTGTGGATTAGAAAATTGACTGCCACATAGGATAGATAGTTAACAAGTTAGAAAAACTCTCTCCAATATAATTATCTAATTTCAATATGGAGATGATGTGATAAAAAAAAGTTAGAGAATAAGGAATTGAGTTTCTAATTCTAGAAACTCTCATAGAAATGCTGACTATGATTTTTAAGCATTTCCCACCAATAATATTACACCTCATTTAAATGTAAAATAAAAGAGGAGAGAAAATGAGATAAATGATTGATAAAAAATGGATACATATTTGATTTAAAATAAAAGAGTAGAGAGTGTGATATAAATGTTTTAAGATCGTTGGTAAAAAATGAATACATATTTGATTTTAGATAATTACATTTTTTTTAATGTTTTTGACAAAGTGGATCCATATTCAATATATATGCTTTGCATCGAAGATGCACTAAGTATAAGAACAATGAAATACAAAAAGTTCTCATTTATTTGACCATATAATGGTAAAAACTCTAAAATCGTAAAACAACTTTTCTTTCATTCATATTCTAATATAATTATTACCCCGATGACCATCAATTTGGTTGACCACTATCAAAATGTTTATTAGATAGGGAATTAATTTTAAAATGACCATTTTTTTACGAACAATGTGACATCAATGATCATTCTGTTATAACACCATTAATCTTTTCTAGAACTACTCTAGTGGCCATCAGTTTGTTCACTTGGTATCAAAATGACCATTAGAATCACTTTTTCCAAATTACTCTTTTGGTCGATTGGTATCAAAATAACCATTATAATTGTCCCACTTTTTCTAGAATAACTCTATTGGTCATCCATTTGGTTAATTGATATCAAAATGGTCATTAAATGTATATTTTTATTCTATTGAAAAATAGAGTAAGCAGTCAAGAACAATAAAATTTCACACAATAGACAAAATGTAGAAATTCATAAATAATAGAGAAAATGAATTCTTCATTTCATTCAATATAATTTCAGTTTCATATTACTTGTCAAACTGTACAAGTATACCGACTTTTTCCTTTTAATTTGAAAACTGCTAAAAAACCAGGCCCTTTTTTTCTTCACTAATATACCACAGATCACCATATTCAAAACCACACAAAAGTATGCCACCCAAGTTTCATTGTACCTAAATAACTACCAACCTTAACAAAAACAGTGCACCTTCAGTTAACAAAAAACAAGTTGGGATATGTGAAGCTAGAAACTCGTTTGAGAAATAGGAAATCTTGCTCTGAGAAGTAATTAAAAAGAGAAACGGGAAATCTTGTGCAAAGAATTAATTAAAAAAAAAGAAATAAACTTCAATTGGGATTTGGTCAAACCTTATGCTTCTATATAAATACTATCATTATGTAGTGTGCAAAAAAGTGTAAGGAAAATTGCTAGAGAGAGAGAGAGCAATTTTAGAGAGAGACTGAAAGAGAGACAAAGAGATTGTAATCAATTCTAAAAATAGTGGATTGAGTGTGGTGCGCTCCGTTGACATAGGCAAATTGATGAACCACGTAAAATCTTTGGTGTCATCTAATTATTCTTATTGCTTTCTTATTTTTTATTTTTGTGTGTGCGATTCTTCTCAACAACAATTGGTATCAGTGCTCCATGTTGGGGCGGATTATTATTATTATTATTTCCACACAAATCTAGGTCTTCTTGAGGTCATCTATTTCATTGTAGAGATGGAATCAGAGAACGATATGAAAAGGATTGAGAAATTCGATGGGTCGAATTTTAGCTTCTGGAAGATACAGATGGAGGATTATCTGTACCAGAAGGATCTAGATTGGCCAATAAAAGAGAGACCGAAGGATATGATAGATGAAGAATGGTCAAAGAACCAAAACCGAAGAATATGGATAATGATGCTTTTAAACTCCTAGATCGAAAATCATTGTGAGCAATGTTAGAATTATGCTCGATAGCAAAAGTATAATATTGTATTTAATAATATTTTCATATTAATGAAGTGATTTCTAGTTTAACAAATCTTATAGCATTTATAGTTTAATTATTATAATTGTCAAAAGTAAATAATCATAAGGTCAAAAGACTATAAGAAAAGAAGAATTATTCAAACATCTAGATATGTATGAGGTAGACACAATTCTTTAGTTAGTCTTGAATAATATTCACAATTTAAGATAAAAGGTTGGGTGCCTTTATCTTGTCAAGTTGTAGATTCTTTTACTAGTATTTGAGTGGGATCAAATGTGTTTTGATGAGTCTAAAACCATCAAAGTGTGGTGTCTTTGGACAAAAGAATCTAGTGCACTGGGTACATTGAATAGGGTCACAATGAAATACTTAATCTAGAATCGTCAATAGATAAAAAAAATTCATTTGAAGACAATCGGAGAGTCTATCTCAATCCTGAGATAAATGATGGACTTATGGTTGCAAGTGTTATCATTTGAGCTCTCAATGAGTACGATTATATAGTATAGTCTATCCTCGATAGTTTGGTAGTATTCATTTGTTAACCGATAGAGGAATTCATTTATAGATATGGACATCGTGGCTCCATTTATTAAATGAGAGTATAATATCATCATATGGATGTTTTGAGGTATTGGATATTAAATCTTAACGTTAAGTTTTCAATAGTGTCTATTGAAACATGGCTTCTGAACAAGTCAAAATATCCAAGTTCAAAATGTGGTCATATAAGTAAATATGGTAACTTGGAGAGCTATAGACGGTCTATGAGCTCTTGGCGATTACTGGTATTCTTCATGAGAATACACTTTCTCCAATAAGGTTATCTAGGGTATGAATGAGTAACATCAACTTATTCAACATTTATTTAAGAGTTCAATTTTAGTTCTTTAGTGGAATGAACTAAAATTAAATAGATCGGACCTAAGTAAATCATTTGTAGATTGTGATTGGGTTGTGTATATTGGAGCTTAAATTTAGATAGCTCGAAAAGATCCCCAATCCACACAAACTTGTATGGATCACTTGATATATTATACCAGACAAATTTAGGGGTCCATCTAGAGTTGTATTGATGTATGTGGATTTGTTTTTTTTTTGTACGAATGGGTCTAGTTCACATGTGGACTTTTTATAAAGGTCAAATGGATTTAACAAAATAAGAAAATAATATATTGGCCCATATATATGTGTTGGGCGGAAAGGCTATTTAGAATAGCTTAATTATATTATATTATTTTATTATTTAATTAAATGGAAATTAATTAATTTGGTGATTAATTAATTATTTAATTAAAAGTCAAAATATTTTTCTATTAGGAGATGGTCTCCTAATAATATACTATTGTTGGTAGTATAATTAATGTTAAAGACTATATTTGATAAGTAGATAAATAAAATGAATTATTTATCTAATCAAATTAGGAAGTCTTTAATATGGTTACAAATACACTATTGAGTTGGATTAGGAGTCTTGGTGTAGGATAGAATTCTATTTAGAAAAGGATTCTTAACCACCAAGTAAATCTACCTAAGGAAAAGATTCTTAACCACCAAGTAAATCCTTCTTATGAGAGGATTTGGTCTCTTATATATACTACTTGTAAATTTCGACCAAGCCTTAGTTTTTGGTGTGAGAAGTTGTTTTTTATTTGTTTTTTTTTTTGTTATAAAAAAAATCGTCCAATTCATTGTGTGAAGAATTCGACCAAGCATAGAAAAAATAGGGAACATTTTTGTTTTCGATTGTACACTAGTATCCTTTGCATCAAAAGGGTTTTGTGTACAACATCGAATCAAGGTTCACGCGAGTTACAATCAAATTGATTGATAATTCAAAAGTGACCGGACGTTCTTGGTTTTTCTCTTAGAGGATTATTGTGACTAACAAAGAAGAAGATTTTGTTTGTTTCTATCCTCAGGAACACAATTTAAAGAAATGGAGCCCACACTCCTAGGTGATTCATGTTCGTGATTGGATTGGAAGATCTTGCAGATTCAATTCGACGTTAGTTCAATCGTCACGAAAAAAAGGTACGATACTTTTTATATACATCAATTAATCTAGGGCTAAGGTTCTTGTTATTAAAAGGGAATTTTCTTTTTTATACGCAAACCCTAATTTTCTAATTTTCTAACGATTCTGTTGCGTTTTGAACCCGTTTTTTCCCTACAATTTGTATCAGAGCTTGGTTGTACCCTTGTTTAATTGATGTATGTGTTCGTGAATCTTTTTCTTTTTATTGTATATATGCATGTTTTTGAAAGAGATGGCACTCCAGGTATTCGCATATATATATTTACATTGGAATGTATGGATATATATATATATATATATATATATATATATGTTTTATATATTGTTTGTTATTGCTCAATTTTGGTCCCAGAATTTCAATTTATTTTTATTTTGGGATTGTAACAAGAATAGTGGTCTATTATCGCCATAATTACCTTCTTGGTAGTTGCTAAGTTTTTTTTTTATTTTGTTGTTGTAATTAAATAAAAAACTGCACTTGTTGTAATAAAAATAAAAGTGCAGTATTTTATTATTTAAATTCTTCTGTAATACATTGAAGTATCGAAGACTCGAAGGTTTGAAGAATAAAGAGCAACCGGAACAAGTTTGGGACCATGCGAGCCGTAACAACGAACGTGCGTGCGAAGAGCATGCATCCATGTTTTGTTGTGGCATGGGCTGCGCATGGCAGCCCTATGGAAGTCATGGGATGTGCATGGCAGCCCTTTATGGGTTTGTGGCATGCGCACGCCCATGGGTAGGGGCAAGGGTGCGCACGCCCATGGGAGGCAGCCGAGAGAGTCTGGACGACGAAGGTCGCATGAAGACTTGTTCGCCAAGAAAGAATTTTTTGTATTCCAAAACATATGTAATTTACTTGTTTTTCTAGGATGGAACAAATTTGTAGCTATTTGTAATTTTGTAAATATTGCAATGTTTGTCATTGTTTGATAACATGTCATATAGAATAGGAGTGCCACTCATATATCTCTTTTGGTATGAACATGCATAGAATGATTTAGGTATCTAAATTGGCATATAGATAACTTGATAAATCATTCTTTGGAATTCGATCACACGCCTTAAACAATTGAGTGGGAGAAGGTGTTTTGGAACACCTACGGCCTCCAAGTTTAGTTGAGCTTTATGTTTCGTAAATAACCTCCCAAGAGGTATTCATGAATGGAATTTAGTAAGATACTTCCTTACAAGGATAGACTAGACAATTATCCCAAACGATATCTACTCCTAAATGAGGGATATTCGTGAGGGATTATATTGAAGGTCGATAACTTGGTAACACACTCAATGTACTTTTATTAATATCCTCCCAAGAGTTCTTGTTAATAAAATTGCAATGCTAAAATATAAAACGTTGGTTGTTATATTAACAATTAGGTAGGACCTAGTCCAACTAATAAATGGTGCGTACTCCCAAAGGAGGCGTGACATTTATGGGTATTGGATCACCGTTGAATTTTTATGATTGAATTATTTTATTTAATTCAAGATAAATATTCAAAAGTGCTTTATCATGATTATTTTTTGTTAATATAAAGAAATCATAACCTCATCCCTAATCAATATCCTAAAAGATAATACCTTAACTGATGATAATTATGTCACATGGAAAAGGAAATTTGGGTTGTTATTGCAAGCTGAAAAACATAAATTCGTTATGTCTATTCCTTAACCACCAAACTAATTAATCTACTCAGGAGCAAAGAGATGAGTATCAGTAGTGGAAGTCTTTAGATGAGATGGCTAAATGTACGTTAAATTATGGCGGTCATCTCCGACGTGTTGCAACAGCAACATGAAGGAATGGAGACTGCTGCCGATATAATGATGTCTCTATAGGAGATATTAGCTATGAGGTCTAGGATGACTAAGAGAGAGGCAGTAACTGCTTTCATGAATTTTAGGATGAAACTTGGACAGGCTATGAAAGTCATAGCACATCTCAACATTGCTGAACTGAATGGTGTTGAGATAGATGGTGAGACCTAAATTGACATGATTGTCAACTCATTATCAAATTCGTTTGATCAATTCAAGTTGGACTACACCTTGAATAAGAATGAATGTAACTTGTTATTATTTGAGCTATCAATGAGTACGATTATATAGCATAGTCTATCATCGATAGTTTGGTGGTATTCATTTGTTAATCGATAGAGGGATTTATTTATAGATATGGACATCGTGGCTCCATTTATTAAATGAGAGTAGAATATCATCATATGGACGTTTTTAGGTATTGGATATTAAATTTTAACGTTATGTTTTCAATAGTGTCTATTGAAACATGGCTTCTGGACAAGTCAAAATATCGAAGTTTAAAATGTTGTCATGTGAGTAAATATGGTAACTTGGAGAGCTATAGACGATCTATGAGCTCTTAGCGATTACTGGTATTCTTCACGAGGATACACTTTCTCCAATAAGGTTGTCAAGGGTACGAATGAGTAACATCAACTGATTTTATCTTTATTTAAGAGTTCAATTTTAGTTCTTTAGTGGAATGAACTAAAATTAAATAGATCGGACCTAAGTGAATCATTTGTTGATTGTGATTGGGTTGTGTCTATTGCAGCTTAAATTTAGATAGCCCGCCAAGATCTCCAATCCACACGAACTTCTATGGATCACTTGATATATTCTACCAGATCAACTTATGGTAGAATTGTATTGAGGTATGTGGACTTTTTTGTTGTTGTAAGAATTGGTCTAGTTCACATGTGGACTTTTTATAAAGGTCCAATGGATTTAATAAAATAAGAAAATAATATATTGGCCCATATATATTTGTTGGGCGGCAAGGCTATTTAGAATAGCTTAATTCTATTATTTTATTTTATTATTTAATTAAATAGAAACTAATTAATTTGGTGATTAATTAATTATTTAATTAAAAGTCAAAATCTTTTTCTATTAGGAGATGGTCTCTTAATATTCTACTATTGTTGATAGTTTTATTAATATTAAAGACTATATTTGATAAGTAGATAAATAAAAGAAATTATTTATTTAATCTAATTAGGAAGTCTTTAATATGGTTACAAATACACTATTGAGTTGGATTAGGAGTCTTGGTGTAGGATAGAATTCTTTTTAGAAATGATTCTTAACCACCAAGTAAATGTACCTAAGGAAAAGATTCTTAACCACCAAGTAAATCCTTTTTAGGAGAGGATTTGGTCTCCTATATATACTACTTGTAAATTTCGACAAAGTCTTAGTTTTTGGTGTGAGAAGTTGTTTTTTATTTGTTTTTTTATTGTTATAAGAAAAAAAACTTTGTTCAACTCATTGTGTGAAGAATTCTGCAAAACATAGAAAAAATAGGGAACGTTTTTGTTTTCGATAGTACACAAGTATCCTTTGCATCAAAGGGTTTTGTGTACAACATCGAATCAATGTTCACGCGAGTTTCAATGAAATTGATTGATAATTCAAAAGTGAGCGGACGTTCTTGGTTTTTCTCTTGGAGGATTATTGTGACTAACAAAGAAGAAGATTTTGTTTGTTTCCATCCTCAGGTATACAATTTAAAGAAAGGGAGCTCACACTCCTAGGTGATTCACGTTCGTGATTGGATTGGAAGATTTTATGGATTCAATTCGACACTAGTTCAATCGTCACGAAAAAAAAGGTACGATACTTTTTATATACATCAATTAATCTAGGGTTAAAGTTCTTGTTATTAAAAGGGAACTTTTTTTTATATACGCAAACCCTAATTTCCTAATTTTCTCACGCTTCTGTTGCGTTTTGAACCCGTTTTTTCTCTACACCCAATTCATCACAGTTTGATGAAAAGGGTCGCTATCAATGTAAGGGATCAACTGACTGCCAAAGATATAACAGACACTCTATCAGACCTATATGAACAACCTTCTGTGGTAAGGAAAATGCATCTTGTCAATAAGCTATCAGTTTGAAGATGGGGGAAGGACAGAGCTTTGAAGAGTTTTCGAATCAGTTCAATGAACTGAAGGATGGGTTATGTTATTTGTCTATGGGTTTTGATGAGGAGTTTATGGTGGTATTTATACTCGCCTAACTGCCAGAAATTTGGAAGATGATGAGTCAGGCAATTGCCAATGCGTTCGGGAAAGAAAAATTTAACCATCAGTAGGTTGTAAACATGATCATGACCGAAGATATCATGATGCATGATGTGGGATCAGAGGCGTCTACATCTTTAGCACTGAATATGGAAGGTAGGGAAGGTAGAAACAGAAACCGGAACACGAATCAACGGAGAAGATCAAAATCAAGGGGAAAGTCCAAATCCAAGAATCAGGCTAACTATTAGGGAAACCAGCAACGAAGCAAAAAAGATGAAGAGTGCTAGAATTATGGTAAGAAGGGTCACTTCTCGTATGAGTGTAGATTTGAGAAGAAAGATAAGAGCAAGAGTAGTGCAAATTATGTATCAGAGGAATTAGATGATTGTCTTATCTGCTCGTTGGAAAGTAAGACAGGGTTCTGGGTACTGGATTCGGGAGCCTCTTTCCATACAACACCTTACAAGGAGTTGTTCAAGAACTATGTCTCTGAAAATTTAGGTAAAGTGTATCTTAGTGACGATCAATCATGCGTCATTACCGGGAAGAGAGATGTGAAGATTCAGCTGCAAGATAAATTTTATCTGGAAGCTCGACAATTTGAGGCACATACCTGACTTGAGGAAGAATTTGATCTCTATTGGGAAACTGGAGTCAAATGGTTACGTGACAACTTTCGTAGGTGATAAGTGGAAGATTTTAAAAGGGAGGATGACAATCACCCGGGGAAATAAGAATGGATCACTTTACACAATCACGGATGGTTATGGTTCAGTCGCTATGGCGTAAGGTAAAGATGATCAGAACTTGTGGCTTCAAGGGTTTGAGCATATGAGTACTCATAGGCTGAAGTGTTTACATTCGAAAGGAAAGTTACCAGATTTGAAGAGTGTTGAGGTCGATTTCTATGAGAGCTGCTTATTGGGAAATCATAAATGAGTGAGCTTCAAGAAGACTAGAAGAGTACGGGTAAACGAGAAGCTGGAACTAATGCACACCGATGTTTGGGGTCCAGCTTCAGTCTCGTCAACTGGAGGTAAACTGTATTTCGTCACTTTCATAAATGATCAGTCCAGAAAGGTATAGGTTTACTTTCTAAATACAAGTCTGAGGTATTTGATGCTTTCAAGAGAAGGAAAGCTAGGGTTGAGAACGAAATATGGTTGAAGATCAAAAAGTTACATTTAGACAATGGTAAAGAATATGAAGACAGTGAGTTCAAGAAGTTTTGCTACCAGAGCGAGATAAATCTCATAATGGTATAGCAGAACGGATGAACATGACATTGATTGAAAGAACCAGAAGCATGAGGTTACATTCATGGTTGCCAAAACAGTTTTGGACAGAAATAGTCAATACAATAGTGAATTTGATCAACAGAGGACCACCAAAGCCCTTGGACCTCACTATACCAGAGGAGATATGGATTAGGAAAAATGTAAAACTTTCTCATCCTGAAGTGTTTGGGTGTGTTTCTTATGTACATATAGGTGATCATGCAAGGAGTAAGCTAGACGCCAAGTTAGTGAAGTGTACTTTGGTTGGCTATGGGGAATATGAATTTTGTTTCAACCTGTGGGATGATCAAAACCATAAAATGATCAGAAGTGGAGATGTCGTCTTCAACGAAAAGGTCATGTACAAAGATAGGAACACATAGGTGTTTGAGCCAGAAAAGACAGAGTATTATGGGCCAGTTGTTGTATCAGATAGAGAGATCATGGAACCTATGAAATAGAATGATGAAAAACAAGGTGTGTTGCCCCTAGTTTAAGAACCTATCCCACTTAGAGATGTTCCTGTGACACAGGCTCAAAGTATATTGAGAAGATCAACTCGAACTCCTATACCAAATGAGAAGTACTTACAATATATGTTGCTGACAGATGTGAGAGAAATTAAGTGCTATGATGAGGCATGTCAGGGAGAAGATGCGAGCAAGTGAGAGCTTGCAATGAAGGATGAGATGAAGTCGTTGGCATCTAAACAAACTTGGGAGTTAGCCAAGCTGTCTGAAGGAAAGAAAGTCTTACAGAGTAAGTGGGTGTTTCAGATCAAAGAGGAACATGACGGTTCCAAGAAATACAAGGCACGACTAGTAGTCAAAGGTTTCCAACAAATTGAAGGTATTGACTATTCTGAAATTTTGTCTCCTGTTGTTATACGATCCGGTTAGTGTTGAGTATTGTTGCAGCAAAGGGGTTATATCTGGAGATTTGGAGGAAGAGATAGACATGAAGCAACCAGAGGGGTTCACGGAAGATGGCAAGGAAGATTTGGTATGTAGGTTGACGAAGATGTTATATGGTTTAAAACAAGCTCCCTAACAATGGTACAAGAAGTTTGATGGGTTTATGCAAGGCAATGGCTACCTGAGATGCAATGCTGACCACTGCTGGTACATCAAAAATGTTAAGTCAAGTTTTATTATTTTCCTACTTTATGTTGATGACATGTTAGTATTTGGTGCGAATTTAGAGGAAATTAACAATTTAAAGAAGCAACTCTCAAGTGAGTTCGAGATGACGGATTTAGGTCTAACAAAGCAAATACTTTGAATGAGGATTAGCAGAGATGAATAGGAAGGTATATTGAAGCTTTCACAAGCTGAGTACGTTCGAAAGGAGTTATATAGATTTAGTATGGGTGATGCAAAACAGGTGAGAACAGCTTTGGATAGTAATTTCAAGTTGTCTGAGGATCAGAGTTCAAAGACAGAAGAGAAGAAAGACTTCATGCCTAGAGTCCCTTACGCTTCAGCCATTGGAAGTCTAATGTATGCCACGACATGCACAAGACCAGACATTTTCCAAGCAATGGGAGTTGTGAGCAGATACATGTCCAATTTAGGCAAGCCTCATTGGGAGGCCGTGAAGTGGATCTTGAGATACCTATGGGGTACGACGAAGAGATGTCTAACCTTTAGAATAGATGAACTCAAGCTAGAAGGTTATGTGGATTCCGATTTTACCGGAGAGGTGGATCATAGAAGAAGTACTGCTAGATATGTGTTCATTATGTCTAGTACCACGATTAGTTGGGTGTCCCATTTGTAGAAGATAGTGACAATCTCTACAACTGAAGCAGAGTATGTGTCTGTGACAGAAGCATGAAAAGAGCTGATATGGTTACAAGGGTTGTTAGCTGAGTTGGGATTCGATCAGGTGATGAACATATTGCACAGTGAAAATCATAGTGCAATACACTAGGCCAAGAATTCGGCGTTCCATTTTAGGACCAAGCACATAGACCTGGGCTATCATTTTATTCGATCGTTAATCGAAGAAGGATTGTTGAAGCTAGTATAGATTGCAAGAGCTAAAAATCCGATTGACATGTTAACCAAATCAGTCACTACTGAGAAACTAAAGTTGTTAGCAGCTTCAGTGGGTCTTCCAGAGTGAAAACGTGGTAAACGAGCGCATTGTTATTTATCCACTAGGTCATCGAGAGATGATGGAGAACGTCTATTGAGTTTCAGTCTTCAAGTGGGAGATTGTTGGGATATGTGAAGCCAGAACCCAACCTGATAAACAGAAAATCTTGTTCAGAGAAGTGATTAAAAAGCGAAATAGGAAATCTTGTGCAAATAAGTAATTAAAAAAAAAAATAGACTCCAATTGGAATTTGGTCAACCCTAGTGCTTCCATATAAATACTACCATTATGTAGTGTGCAAAAAAGTGTGAGAAAAATTGATGGAGAGAGAGAACAACTTTAGAGATACTGAAAGAGAGACAAATAGATTGTAATCAACTCTAAAAAAATGGATTGAGTACGGTGCGCTCTGTGGATGTGCGTTGCTTTTTATTTATTTGTGTGTGTACGATTTTTCTCAACAACAAAACATTGTCAATTTCAGTTTAACTTAACAAGAAAAAAAAAACAATAAATGTCTTCATATTAGTTGGATTTCTCCTTCATCTTTGATCTAAATAACTTAGATGTAGTAGCTTGATTGGACTGCTGTACTGCATTTTTCTCAACAACAAAACATTGTCAATTTCAGTTTAACTTAACAAGAAAAAAAAAACAATAAATGTCTTCATATTAGTTGGATTTCTCCTTCATCTTTGATCTAAATAACTTAGATGTAGTAGCTTGATTGGACTGCTGTACTGCAATGATTCTTTGAATAATATAAGGATCGAATTGTTAAGCGTTCATAACGTCAGTCGTACTACGAAACTATTCAAAAGAATCATTAGTTTCAGCAAATTCTTTAGCATCTGAAGAGCAATTTTTTTTAATAATAAAAAAACTCATTTAGTCTAGTATTATGTCTTAATGTTATTCTATTATATTGGTGGTTTAAGAAATTACCCTCCTTCAATCACAATCCATAAGGTAGTCAATATATCAATTGATGAGTGAGTACGTATTAATAATGGTTTATCTCATTTACTATATATCCATCAGCTGATTAACATATAAGCAATATATGAGTTGTTATTGAAAATGTACTATTGTACTTGTGAGCATAATGTCTAGCGTTATTCTTCAACTAAATAACTTATTTACCTTTTTTTTAGTATGGAAAATTGTATGTACGTATTTGGATCACGTATCAAAATTTTATCAAGATTTTTTTCCTTTTCAATATGATATGTTTTCTTAAAATGTAATTATAATTCCTATGATAAAAGAAAAAATTCGGTGCCAGTGTGCCACCCATTTTCTTCATAATTATTGCGTGTAAAATAGCGATGTTGGCCTAATAATTGACATGGATGCCGTGTGACTTCGGTGATTGATGGGAACCAAACCGTTACCATTGAACGTGGCAATACAAATATTAAGAAATCAATATATATAAATTCCATTGTCAATTTCAACGGATATAAGATATATTAGTTTCTTCCCCATATGGTATATATGAATTTACTTATCGAGTTGACAGCTCATCCCTCGTCACCACCATTTTACAAATAAATTTTTCGGTCATAGAAGTGATGGAGATTACATTAGCATATTGGAGATATGTATCACCCGAAAGAATTTAATTCTTTGTGTGTATGTATTATAAGTGTCCGTATTATTTAATATTGTAATTAAGTTAGACTCTAGAGATTTTAGTGAAATGAATGGTATCAGATATACATGTTGAAATTTATAGATACATTATTGATGATATAAATTGTGACTATTCTAAATTAAGGTTTTTGTAAGGTCCGGATCACGTAGCATCCCGATCCGTTGGGTCCCGGATTTGAGGTTGTTACATTGAGGGTAAAATTTACCCCTACCCCCACCTGATACCCTATTTGGAAGCAAAATTTACTCCCAAACATGGGTGGGGTTCCAAGGGGGAGGAGCCCCATAGGACAAATGCCCATCCCTAGATTCAGGTTTTATAGCCTACCAGGCTACTACCGAAAACAATATTGATCAAGTTTAATCAAACTTGAAATCGACAAGTATTTTCGAAAACTCCCTTCGGCCTTAACTTAAGCGAAAACCCCTAAATTTTACTCTTCTTTGTTTTGAAGCTGACAGGGTTATTTTACTTGCTTCAAATGCTGCAGTGTTTTTAGTTTTTAAATTATTTTAATCGACCTCATGGAAATTTCAGGGTTTTCAAAATTTTCTTTTTATAATTAAATGAAGTTGATTGAGTCCTGAATCATGAACCCAAATTTAATTAGTTCAGATGTAGCACATCAGATATTTACATGGTGGGCAAATTAGAATGGCAAGATTTAACTACTAATTGCTGAGAAATAAGTGCAAATGCCATTCATTCATATATATGATTAAATTGGACTTATATATAATTATATAAAAGGGCAGAGTTGTTTGAAAAATATAAGAATATATATGTTTTCAGTCAAAATTTGGATTGATTTGATTTGGGAAAAGAAGGTTTATTGATCAATTTTGATTGGTTTAGTCATCAAGAATAGTCAAGTTTGGTCGAACATCAATTGGTCGATTGAATTTTGATCAGATCATCTTTGAATCTAATCCAATCAGAATTTCAAAAGAATAATGGAATTCATATCTCCCTTTAAGTATGTAACATGACGGTTTGGTAAAATAATTTCAACCATTTAAATTCTCTCCTGTTAAGGGTTCTTTTTCTAAATGACACTCTTTCCAAGGTCATCCATAGAAAACTCACGAAATTAACAAGTCTTGTGGATATAGCACCGATTAACATATTCCGTTAAAATTGTCCTTTAGTTTTTTAATTTAAATTTATTTCCCTCTCTTTCTTTCTTTCTCTCTCTTCTGTTTATTTTTTTAAAACCACTGTTGATGGATCAATGGAGGTCGAACAAATCTCCAATGGAGGTTGTCGAAACGGTCGACTATTTTAGAGGTCGTTTCGACGACCTCCAACCTCCATTGGAGGTTGTCGAAACGATATTCGTTAAAAAAAATTCTAGAAATAAGTCTCGGGTATCTGGCAATAAGTCTCGGGTATATTGAAATAAGTCTTAGATAGTTTATAATAAGTCACGGATAGCTGACAATAAGTATCGGATGACCTATCCGGGAATTATTGCTGAGACTTATTTCCAGATTTGATTTTTTTTATCTTCTTCTTCCTCGACCACCAATGGAGCTCGAGGTCATTTCAACCTTCAATGGAGGTCTTTTCGACCTCCATTTAAGGTCTGTCTGACCTCCATTGACGAATCAATTGAGGACTTTGATAAAAAAAAAACATAAGAGAGAAGTTAATTTAAAATATAAAAAGAAAAGTAAAAGAATAAGTGAGGTATTTTAGTCTCACCACATATTTTGGTGCTAAAAAATATGGAATTAATAACTTGATGATACTCCCACAAAACAAAACATATTTGGTGTTATTTCCCACAATTCCCTCTTCTATTAATCTAATTGTACCCGAGCTTGTTTTTGGAGACTTAGACTACACTCCACATTTATTTTTTCTTATCTAATTCTCAAGTAAATCTTTCAAAAAAAAAAATCTTAATTAAGGAATGGATAATACTTGGGTGCTGATCGGTTTGCACCCAAATTACGGATCTAGTGATGTGGTCTAATTGAATTGTAACACATGTTCTTTTTTCTTTCATCCATTTCAAACAATTAAACCCTCATATTTTCCCATAGAAGTAGAATAGTCTACTTCTCCAAAACTCAATTAATTCAATTAGGTCACATCACTGGGTCAGTATTTTGGGTGCTAACCAGCCATCAACCAAGTTTTATCTTTAAAAAATCTTATAGTTTTTTGGGTTTAGTCTTTGACAATTTGTATAATTAGTAAATTACATAGGTAAAAGACTTCCAGGTTATAAACTCGAATCCTACAAATACCTAGCTTAGATAGGTGGATTGATATTGTATAAAAAAAAAGTTCATTGTATTAGAAAATTCTTAACGTTAAAAGTTATTAAACACAAGTGATAATTCCTATTTAAATAAAAAAACAGACGAGTGAAAATGAGTGGAAATAGCACATTTTTCAGTTAAATTTTAGATTATCATTACGTTAATAAGTCGTAATAGTACTATCAAAATATTGAAATGATAAAAATAACCTTTGACTTGACTTCAAGAGCTATTTTCCCTTAATTTGTTTTTCTCTTTTTTCTTTCTTCATGGCTTCACTCTCGACTTCACCTTCACTCATTTTGAGACTGTCAACAATTCAATCCCTCTATTGAAAATTTCCACTTTGTAAATCACTAATTTTTTTTTAAACTTATTTAGTTGTTATTTAAAAAAGAATAGAGAAAATTAAAGAGGGGAATTAGAGATGAGAAACACAAAAATAAACATAAAAATACGTAAGTGTTTGAAGCGTAAGAATGAAACGTGGAAGGCCAAGTAATAATAATAAAAAAGAATATAAATATGAAATAAAAATAACGGTGTCAACTTATTTATTTTTAAAGGTAAAATTGTTTGATAGCAATTAATTTTATATTTATACCCTATTGCTATTAATTGTTATATATTTAAATTTGATATGATATAAACAACTAGATAAATATAATCTAACAAATTCTAAACTATTTATATGTAAATATTGATAATATATTATTTATGATTAAGATATGATAAATAATGATATATAAATGGTTTTAACTTTTACAAAATATATAAATAAAATTGAAGGTTTAGCAATGGAATTAAATGTGACAATATGATTAAGGTGTTTTTAATATATATATATATATAGAGAGAGAGAGAGAGAGTTGTTTATCATCATTATTAATATATTAAAAGAAAAAATATATATAATATAAAATCATGGTAATGTTGGAAATAAGTTATATTTTGCAGGATAATCTTTGAATGAAATATTTTAAAGGCAATCTTTTGATTTGGAGGTGAATAATTATGATTTTTTTCTTTCTATTTTTCAGTTGTCTTTGAATATTTTAAATCATTTGACAACCTAAAAAAAACAACCTAATAGGTTCATTTCGTAACCGCTAAGTGCAAAAAAACAAATTCTTAATAAATCTCGATTCATTACTTAATTTTTTACTTTTTTTAAATTTTAAAATTTACTCTGATCTTTATTATATAAAAAGCTATTTTCTCTTTCTTATGTTTCCCACCCTCCGTAGTTTTGTCTTTTTGGTTTCTCACCGTTGATAACATCATTAAAAATCCCCTATAAAGTGTGTATAATAACCTGAAAGGAGGGGGGGACCAATTTTTCAATTTTTCAATTTTTCTTGATTAGTCAATATTCAAAATTCACCCAATAAAACAAACATACAACATCAAGTATAAACTGCGGAAATATAAATAACACTTGATGTTTACGTGGAAACCCTCCAAATGGAAAATACCACAAGCTATTCTGCTAGCAACACACGATCACAGAAATCCACTATATGAGAAAAAGGTTACATCCTCAAGTGATTCTCGGACTCTCACTCTCAACAACCCCAGGCTATGGACACCGCCACTCACTACTATTGGTTCAGTCCCTAATGATATCCCCTGATACAATACTCTTGGCGTGAGCACCTCCTACTCTACCCCTCGGGCCTTTTACAGTGGATACCCGACCAATTGCTTGCCAACCTACCTTTGGTTGCAAGACTTGACTTGCTTGTGCAACTTCACCTAGAAGCCACAAGACTTTGACTCTATGAAGAGTATATGGTCTAAGTGAAATAATCAATGAATGCTCAATGCAAAATATGTTAGACCGAACATACAATGCTTAACTAGGTGTAGATAATGCAATACAACAACCTAGTTATCAGATATTGCCTACATGCTCATACATAAGGACTCAATTAGATGCAAAAAGATTCTAGCGACCTAATTGTCAATAAAAGTCCAACCAACACAAGTTGTCACAACATATAATCAAGGGCAATATTGCAATCAATAAATGCAATTAATGAGGCACAAGCAATAATGTCTAAATGCAATACATAAAGACTTAACTAGACATGAATATGCAATATTACAATCTAGTTATTAAACAAAGCCATTTAAACATATGTTGTCATTAAGCATGACATGGTCATTAAATGCAATCATCAAAATGCAATCACTATGACCTAATTAGCTACAGGCAACAATGACCTAAATGCTAGCTATCACAAAAGCCATATCAACACAAGTTGTCATTAAGCATGTCAAGGACTATAATGCAATCACAAAATGCAATCACAAAATGCAATCAATGAGTCCTAATCAATAATGTCTAAATGCAATGCATAAAGACTTAGCAAGAAGGGTAAATATATCTTAAATTCAAGCTATCAACAAACAAACCCAATCATGTTATCAAGACTCAAAAATATATGCAATAAACTAGAGTCTATGTATTTAATCATGCAATAAACACCTAATCTAGAGTAAGAAGAACAATAAAAGATGTTCAATAAAGTTCTTACTTACCTAGTCATGAAACCAAAAACATCCATGCTCATATGATGAAGAATGATGCAAGATGGAGATGGGTTTTGGGTTTGGAGAGTTAAGGAACCACTGTTGGAGCTTCTCTCTCAAATAAAATACTTTCTCACACTAAAAAATGGTTTGGAAGCTCTGAAAAACGAGTGAGGAAAAAAATGGCATGTAAATATGAGCCCTAGAACAAAATTATATCGTTTTGAAAATGCCCAGAGTTTAACTCAGTGCGCAGGTGAGCTGCGCTGGTCGACAAGAGCAACACCAGAGCACACCTACTGTCCAGGGGGGCTGGTGAGGTGGGCTTGTGCACCGGCGCAGCCGCGACAGCACAAAAGCTTGAGGAGCGACCCAAAACATGACCAAACGACATCCAAACGTTTTGTATATTATACCGTTAGAAAGGTATGGAAGTCTACTTTCTATTCCAATTTATAAAACAAGAATTGGACTTCTGTAGAAAATGTTATGGTCATTTGAGTGACCAAAGGTCAGAAACGGACAACAACATAGATGCCATGTTTTTGTAGTCACTTTGGAGATTTCAAAACCAATCCAAACGTTCATGAAATATTACGAATAATATACCGTTCGAAAGGTATGGGTGTCTAGTTTGTACAGAAAATTTCAAAACTCATTTTGAATCATTTTATAAAAAGATATGGTTACAATACCATACAAAGGTCAGTTTGAAAAAACATTTAAATCACTGAAATATACTCTTTTGAAACGAGACACCTTACTCCATATAACAAAATCAAGAGAAGATTGAGATCTTCTCATATGGTCACTCAATGTGCTAAAACAAGCACACCATCGTGCAAGCATGAATGTTTCCGATCAAACAACGGATAACAAATTTAAACACACAACAACCACACTTAAGACTAAGAATGAAGTGCAAGTGTGATTGTGAAGAGATGCACATATATAAACAATATCAATACAAATGCAAGATCAACAAAATATTCATGAGGTGTTTGTGTCCACCTAAACTCTTTAAGAGGTAAAGTCAAGTGAATATACATTTTGCTCTTAAAGTCATGAAGATGCATGGAAGCTTTCCAATGAGGACCTAAGCTACCCATTACACATCATCCCTAATGTGGTGTGGTTTGTCATGAAATAAGCCAATCATAAAATCGAGGTTCTTACAATTTCTATACTTATTTTAGGTCCCCATTTCATATTGTTTGCACTCGTTTCTTGGGTAAAATTATGTGTTTAATGACTGAAATAAGTTATGCAGGTCTTTTTAGCGATTTAGGGGTGTTTGAGCAAGTTTTGGATATTTGATCGAAAATTTTGATTTTGGAGATTTTAGTGAAAACATGTTGTACGCTTTGTCTTAGTGTATAGTGCAGTTGTGTCACACTTATTCTATAGTAACTTTCTACGGTATGCTTCGTCTTAGTGTATAGTGAATTTGTGCCAACACCATAAAGGGTATTTTTGTAATTTTCTAATTTTGAGGGATTTTTTTTATAATTTTCCAATTTCGTGCCCTAAATTTTTAGGATACTATTTAAACCCCAGTTTTTTTAAGGCTCTCACCACTCTCTAGCAAAGAAGAACCAACAACACATTTTTACACATACCTTCACCATAAAAAAAAAATCCCACATATTCCCACTTTAGATCTACCGCCATCTATCATCATTTGACAAAGGAGATTGAAGAAGAAATTGAAAAGGAGGAGAATCCAAGCAAGAGAAGAGGAGACTTCCATCACTATGTTTTCTTTGTCTCTCTACTGATTACTTTCTTCTTTTAATCAAGTTTAGAGCTATTTTCAAGTTTGTATTTTTATCTCTTTAAACATGAACTAAATCTTTTAAGCTAGGGCCAAGATGGACCTTTTCATGAATATTGAATAAAGACTTCATTTTTATTGAGTTGTGTTTGTTGAATGTTGATTGAGATTTTCTGTGCTTAATGCTATTTTAGTTGATTAGCTACCATTTAGATGATTCTTGGTTGTTGTGTTAAGGACTGAAAGATGACACACATAATATGCTTGAAAAAAATTCCCAATACATGTTTAATAAGGTAGAAATACGTGAGGCTTACATGTATGACCTAATTTATGTGCCAACATTCGTAATGAATTCATATGCATGTCTTGTAGTCATCAAAAGATATATTATAGGTGTGTATAAATATTATCTTTGTTACTCGAAAGAGAATAGAGGTTAAAATAGGGTTAACACGATCCTAAACATTCTCTTGCATGACTTAGTGAATTGGTTGCCTTAATTATTCAATAGGATTGGTCTGGTGAAATCGAAACCTTAACTATTCTATCATAAATCTCGAATCATTCTTGCTTGGTTTGATTTTAATTCTATTGAATTAATTAATAGTTGCCTTTAGTTAGTTTAAATTTTAGTTGTTTGATAATCACATCATCTATTAATTGATTTTCCAAAGTAGTGTACCTAACATATTTTGGTACTTAGCATCTCAATCCCCGTTGGAACGATAATTTACTTTCACTATATTACATGTGTCATTCTCATACGATTGTGAGCAGCTTTAGCGCTTGTCAATTTATAGTGCCAATATCGATACCAATTAGGTTTATTAATACTTTGGATTTTTTTTTGTATTTTTGCTTAATTTCTTTAAGGTAGGTTGTTCATTGTATGCACCAATATACAAGGAGTAACAGTTTGTGATTTCTAGACTTTGATCCGGAAATAGAGAAGTTCGCTCATCAGAAAAAAATGAAGCAAGAAATCAAGCTGAAGCAAGGAATAGAGACACAATGCATCCAAATTTAAGACTGGTAGAAGCAAGACTAGAGAACGATAATGGTAGAAAGAGATGCCAAAGAAGTCCTCAACCTGTAATCTTGTGGATGCTACAGTGGCGGTGCTTTGATTAACAAGACCACTGAAGTCGCCTATGATCTTATAGAATAGATAGCCTCAAACAAACACCGGTCGTCTAATGATAGACAAATGCCAAGAAAGACGGCCGGTGTTAATGATGTAGATGAAGACACCTCCATGAGAGCTCAAGTGGAGGCACTATTAAAGAAAGTGAGTAGTCTGAGTGTGAATGCGGTACAAGTGCAAGCAAATGTTGTGAGTAGTGTATGGGACCTCACTTGAGCATAGAGTGTCAAGTAGGCAATTCGTTTGTACCAGAACCATCCTAGCAATTCTCATATGTCTATTTCAACCGGAATCTAAACAACAACCAACCCAATCCATAGAACAACCTCTTACTCAAACACCTACAATCCCGGATGAATGAACCATCCAAAATTTTTCTTGGAAAGACAACTAACAACACCAACCACCACCAGGTTTTGAATAAAATCAACAACCCAGATTCTAAAATCAATTCATTAACCACCAATAAGAGAAGAAGCCTACCTTAGATGAGATGTTCTCCAGATTCATGACAAAGATAGACAACAACATGGAATTCTAATACAATGCCTTAAAGAAGTTAAATGCAATAATAGATCAAGTCGCTCAACACTCTCAAGCGGCAATTCAAAACATATAAGGTAAATTTGGCAGTTGGTGAAGGCAAGTCAAGGAAGGCAACAAGGAACATTGCCAAGCAATATAGAGACCAACCTGAAGGAGCAATGTAATGCTATTTCTTTGAGAAGTGGTAAGATAGTTGAGCATCTTGTTGGGTTAAGCAAGTATAGAGAGAGGTAAACATGGGTGTGTCACATGAAGACTAAACATCTACCTCTAAAATTCAAAATGATTAAAACAATAAGAAAGATGATCTCCCTCCTACTTCATTTGATCTACCTTTACCGCCATATGTTAAGGTATATGTGCCTCCAATCCCTTATCTCTAAAGGCTCAGGAAGCAATAGGAAGACAAGCATTTCTCTAAATTTCTTAAAGTATTTAAGAAATTGCATATCAATATCCCTCTTGCAAAAGATTCAGCACAAATGCCTACCTACTTGAAGTTCCTCAAAGAAGTCATATCTTTCAAAATGTGGCTAGAAGAGCATGAGATAGTTGCAATGGCTAAAGAGTGTGATGTTATCATTCAGAACAAGCTACCTCTAAAATTGAAAGATCCAGGGAGCTTCACTATCCCATGTGCCATTGGAAGCTCAGAATTCAAGAAGGCATTTATTGACTTGGGAGCTAGCATCCATCATATGCCTTACTCAATTTTCAGAAAATTGGGTTATGGCAAAGTAAAAATGACATACATGATTCTTTAGTTGGCTGATCAACTAGTGAAGTATCAGCGAGGGATAATAGAGGATGTCTTGGTGAAGGTAAGAATGTTCTACATTCCGGTTGATTTTATGGTTTTAGAAATGGAGGAGGATGTGGAGATCCCTCTGATTGGATACCATTCCTAGCAACCGGTTGAGCTTTAATAGATGTACAGTAAGGAAAGCTAATATTGAGAGTCAGGAGTGAGTAAGGAGTAGTCATTGTGTTCAAGGCTACTAAGAGCCCTTCACGAGTCGATGCTTGTTTGAAAAATGATGTAGTTAACCCTCTGGTGGTTCAAGTTTTGAGAAGTGAAAATTCGAAGGAGCCACCTGAGTCTTGTTTGATCCATGGTGATATCAAAAAGGTAGTTGCAAAATAGACCCACATGGCACCGTCAATAGAATTTAGGAACCCCCATTGAGAGAGAAGAGGGAGGCAACCCACCTAGGTAACTCTATTACTTTTAAGTTGTTTCGTTTAGTTTAAATTAATTGTTGAACTTGTGTTTTTTAAGTTTTGTGGTTTTTATCTTATTTTTCTTAGCTTTATTCTACTTCTTGCTTAGTTTTAAGTGTACAATGTTGTATTCTGCATATTTTTTAGGTTTTTGTTTTATTTTCAATCTATTTTGTTTGTAGTGTTTGTAAGTTTTTTATTTTGTGTTTGCTGCCCAAATTTTTCCAGATTCTTACTTTAGTTGTCCAGGTTTTATAAAGTTTAAACATTGAGGACAATGTTTAGTTTAGGTTTAGGGTATGAACAGTTTTAAATTTTCAAAAATCTACCTTTTTCTAATGTTTTTCGTGTGTTTTGTTTGAAAATTTCTGCATAAAGAGCCCAATTTTTTAAGCAATATCATTTTCTTATTAAAGTGCTTTTGTGTGTGCTTTTGAAGACATATTTGTATGCTTTTCTTCCTTGAGTTTAAGCTAACGTTGTGTTGCTTAGAGTTGCATTCCAAATTTTTGTTTTTTTTTTGGAAACACCAGGCCATGATTTTTAGTGTGTAGGTGAAAGAGGCACCAATAATGAAATATCTTGATTAATAGTGGTGACTACCCTTGTGAGTTGTTCGAGCCTTAAAATGTGTTTATTTGAGAGGGTAAATTTCATTTAAACTCATATACACTCATCTATACTTTAAATAGGTTAGATTGTCCTCATTTATTTGCATTGGGCATTAAAGAACAGTTACAAATTAAGACATACCTTTTCACCTTGATTTCCAAGTTATTGAACCTTTAGAAGTGATTCTAAACTATGTGTGCCTAAACTACTTAAACGACCTAAACATTTTCTCGTCCCTTGACCGAGCTATTTTTAGTCGTTATAAAATGGTCGTCAAACAAATATTTATAAAGTCCTTAGCTATGTCCTTAAAATATGAAAACAAGTATAATGAGAAGCAAGGGTATCGTCCACGGGAATTCGAATGACTAAAACTATTTAACTATTATTAAACTAAAACTATGCATGAAAAGGTAAAGATAAATGGTTTTGGTTTTGAAATGTTAATTAACTACAATTCAACTACAATAGGGCAAGTTAATCTAACATGCAATTAGTTTTAATGAGAATGAGTGTTAAAATATGATGGTTAGGATTAAGGAATTGATGGATCACACAAGCAAACAATGGGCATATTGGTAATTAACATAAATGAACATTAATCTATTTTAACCAATCTAGAGGGTATAGCATTGGTTGTATATCCCATATGGGTTTCCAATTTAGAGGGTATAGCATTGGCTACCCACAAGTGATTGTTCATTAAATTTCACATCTATCAAATTAAGGGATTAATCTCTTTATAAATTCACCAACCTAGAGGGTATAAACTCGGTGCTTAATCTCTCACAAGCAACCAAACTAGATGGTATAGTATTGGTCACCCATTTGAAATTAGTTAGAGATTAAGATTAAAATGTCCGGATTTCACTCGAGGAGGGTACTCTTGTTCAATCCTTCCATTCAAATGAGCTTAAGAGAATCGAATAGAGGGTATACCCAATTCTCTGCTCAAATAATTTCTCAAACAATTTGCAAAGAAAGGAGGGTACAATCTAAGACAAACTATTCTTGAAATCAACTAGAGAGATGAATGAAACATATTCAATAGATTTAATAAAGTAAATAAAATTCAATACAAGCCCAAAGTTCACAAATGAATCACATCAATCCCCTAGTGGGATGATTAGCTACTCACAACAAATATATAAAAATAACTAAGGGATAAGAGATAGAGAAGACCCAAGTAGAGATTCTCCTTCCTTAAAGCTCAGATCCAATCTCCAAGTATCGTTGAGTAGATGATGATGAAGGATGGTTAGATTTTGAGGGGAATGTTAGTGTTTGGGAGAGAAAAGAGTGGAAGAGTTGTGGACGAAGATGAAGAGTTTTTTGCTTTCAATAATGAGATGGTGTATATATATAGGCTTGGGGAGGCTAGGGCATAATCTGGGCATGAATGAACACATTTGGCCCTCTGAAAATGGCTGATTTTCATCCCAAGAGCTGATCCTGTCAAATTCACGACTCTTAGTGCGCAGACAAATGCGCTGGTGGAGACCCGCGCAAGACTCGCACATTTATGCGTAATAGTCAGTAAAATGGGTATAACTTTCTCTAGTAGACTCGGAATCACAATCCGTAAAAACCGCTGGAAACTAGACTTCTGGGGATTTCCGAATATATGTTGATAAAAGCATGGATCAATTTGAGGAGAGAGATATGACCCTCCAAAGTTGGATGACTTGCATGACCTTTTTACAATTTCAACTCCTTTAGCCTCCAAATCTCACTCTTTGCTAATTTTTGCCTCCCCAAGCCTTCTTTGAGCTTAAACAGCATCGGTAAAGAATATAACCTTTGCTCTTTTTGACTAGTTTGTGTCATGCACTAACTATATTGCCTCTGATCTACTTCTGGGTCTTGATGTTTGCACGGGTTGTGACCCGCGGATAGACCTGATGCTCTGTTATCATATCTCGGGTCTTGGCAAATGCGCAGACAAACACGCATAGACCTACACGCTTTAGCTTTTCTTGACTGATTTTGGCCAGTTTTCGTCCAATATTCACTCTTTTCATTCTTTCTTCTGAAATGTATCTAACTGCCAGCAAACATAACAAAAAAGCCATAAGATACGTAGAAACAACTGAAAGTGAGAAAATGACAATGGAATTGAGGGCCAAAATATATAACAATTTTAGCACAATCAAATACCCCTAAACCAAACCTTTGCTCATCCTTGAGTAAACCTTAAAACAAACCAAACAGACACAAATGAAAATTACTCAATCTAAAACTCACCTATACTCAAAACAAATAGTTCAATAAGTAGCATGTCTAACCGATGATGAGATGCAAAGATGTGTGATAGAGAGAAGTAAACATATGCAAAGTAATCTAAAACACCCCAAAGGCACTTAAGGGAAACTCATGCTACCATGAATCCCACGCTTAAGAGTGCTCTCATATCGGGGGCTACTCACTCCCACATCTTGAGCATAATTCGTTTTGACTCTATTTCTCACCCGGTTTCGCTCTTCTTTTTCAGCTTAGAGTCCTAAGTTCAAACTCATTCAAGGTATGCAATGATGGACTTTATGCATAGAATTCTAATGCATTGCATATAATGTATATTCAACAATCGATAATGTCTGTGAACTATCCTAAGAATGATTCACTATGCCATGAACATGGAAGATCAAGCTTCAACAAACATTCCCAATCAAGACATCTTATGGATCAAATAGGACTTCCCTTTGGTTGTAATGGGGCTATGGGTTGGATTTGGTGAACGAATAAATAGGAAAAATTAAGAGTTCAAATATCACCAATCATGTCTAAACATACTCACACACCCCACAACAAGCTCTATCACACATTGATTACACTTAAGCAACTAGGCAATTACAAATATACACACATTGTGTTTCAAAATTTGTACTCTACATTATGAGTACTTAATATTACTTTCAAGGCTCTTTACTTTTCCTCATTGCCTTTTCATTTCTTTTCTTTTCCTTTTCATTTCTTTTCTTTTTGCACACTTGCACATTACATATTGACAATTTAAGCTCATAAGTGCAATTCTTTTTTGGCACTTTTACAAGTTGAGCCATTTCATACACAATTTCATCTTTGCCTATATATATGCTATCTTTACTTAGAGCTTACATCTTTCAAACCCACACAACACACACACCCCATATGATTGGCAATAAAAGTAGGCTTGTGTTTGGCTATGGCTATATGGTTACATTTTGGTTCCAAATGAAGGTAAGTGTTTGACCACAAATTTGGCTATGATGATGCACACATAAGGGATTAAGGAATGTGTTTAGGCCTTTTAAGTAGTTAAATGAACACATTGCCTAAAATCATTTCCATAATTAGTCTATCAAGGGAATGGATGCATCCATCAAGCAATCCACTATATATGCAATGTATGTCCTATGGCATGTGACACTTATGACGAGAAGAGTGTTTAAAGAATAGAACAAAATTTACACTCAATGCACTTTTAAAGGCTTGTGTTTGTGAACTCATGGGTTTCTCCACTATTAGAACAAGGCGCAAGAGCACCGAGTCCCCTCAAATAAAGCACAGAAATGATGGTACTAGCCTATGACAATGCAAATATAACCCACGAGTGACAAAGATTTGTACACAAGCTCACAATGCATGTATAAACTCGTCAAAAGCACACGTTCAAGGCATCACATCCAAGCTAGTTAAAGCTCAAAATTCTGGATATTGCGACAAACTGAAAATTTTGGAACAAAATGACTAAAATGACTAAAAACAAAATAGAAAGGCGACTCAATAAAGGCGTCCTCACCCCCAAACCAAAACCCAACATTGTCTTCAATGTTGAAGACAAAAGAGTCCGGCCTAGTTGCACGCACCTAACATGACTCAAACAAAAATAGGCACTGATCATGCACAATCAATGCCCAACAAAATAAAAGACTCAAATTGGCTCAAACATAAAATAGGGCAATCAAGTGTAATATTGAAATTTAAGCACCACCCAACATCAAGCATTTTTCAATTCACAAAATTGAATGGAATAGGGATGAAACAACCCCCAAACCAATTTCTTACAATATGCTCAAAACCTGTAAAAGTATGTGGATATGTACCACTCCTAAATCAAATGAGGCAATATATACAGTTAAAGAACTTGTACAATCTCATGCAAAATCTTAAAGAGCCTTCGACTCATCATGCCAAAAATGAAATAATCAACAAATCCATGCAAAAACTTGGAAACCAAAATTGTATAATCATTCACAAACGTTTCCATTCACCCTATTCACAAACAACCAAAACTGACATTCAATGATAATCTCATCCATTCATAAGCATAATTTTGTAGAAAAAAGATATATCAAGATAAAGTGCAAGAGTTTGAGATAGAAATAGTAAACCGATGAGAATGTTCAACAGTCTAAAAGTTTGAGTAAGTTTTCGTCCTTTTTATGGGCACTCTTGGCTTGCTCGTCCCTCCAAAACGGTCAAGTGGCCGGTGTGTCGAATCCAAGAGGTGAAAAACCTAGCCTTTAAGCATAATACCCATTCACAAAGGTTAACAATCACATCACATATCTCAAACCAAATTTACTCCTAAATGAATATCACTCTCCACAAATCTCTCATGTCCACCAAAATTTATTAAACTAAACTAACAAAAGCAATTAAAAGCAAAACAATAGAATAAAATAACAAAAACAAACATGAAACATAAAATAAACATAAGGAGATTGCATCAAAAATGTTCAATGGGATGCTAAGGATGGTTTAACCAAGTTGGAAAACTCTTTCTTCTTGACTACCCAAGCAAATTTAGGCAATTTTCCTTTCAATTCCTTTCCCATATTCTCTTTATCCTAGGTGGAATCCTCTTATTCCTAAGACTTCTTAATGCATGCTCTCTTTTTGAACAAAAAAAAGTAAATAGGATTAAGGGTAGAGTGACTCCCATTTGATGAATGACTGTGAGGTCGTTGGAGTTGATCCACTTGTAAAGCTTTGAACTCTTGCTCCACCTTGCTAAACTTCATGATAAAGTCACCTTCCCTTTCCTATGCTAATTTGAGAGCTTCATCTTTCTTGTTGAGAGCTTCCACGGCTTCATTTAAGGCATTGTCCTTCAACTCGATCTCCAAATGCATTTCCTTTGACTTAAGAGTTATTCTTTCTTCGAAATCCTTTGATGCCTTTGTGAAGTCCAAAAACTCTTCTAGTGCTTTACTTTTTGCGGCCTCATGTCTCTTGATTTTCTCTTCCAATTCTTTGTTCTTGCTAGAGACTTCACCATTCTTTTTCTTGAGTGTACCATTCTCCACTCCGAGTGTTTGCACTTCAAGTATGAGCCTCTTGTTTAGCTCTTGGAGTTTGTCAATCTTTGACACTCTTGAGGCCTCTTTGCCTTCTAACTCCTTCAAGAGATACACATTTTTCTCACATTATTCCCTAATGTCTTCTTTATCTCAGGAAACTTCTACCATCTTCTCTTGAATTTCTTCATTCTTTTTCTTCAACAACCCTATTTCCGAAACTACTTCTTTGAGGATGTTCAATAACTCTTTATTCATCTTCATCATCTTGTTTCGTTCATCCTCAAGGCTACTTTGTTCGAGATCATCCAAAGCAAAACAACTCATTTGATTGTCTTCATATGATAGAGGTTGCTTAAGGGCGATGTTCTCACTACTAGTCCATGTGGAGTCGTGGTAAGTGCTCCAATCTTGGTTGTGAGAGTTGTTGTATGGGTTGTAAATTGGCTCTGGGCTGTAGGAATCTCTTAATGTGCTCCTCGGTTATTGACACAAGGCTTTGATGTTTGAGCTTGCTTTCTACAAAACTCCAAAAATCTATCTCTGAACAGACAACTCTCTACGTCATATCCAACTTCACCACATATCTTGCACTCCACGGTCTCTAGTTGCCTATAAAAATCCATCGAACCTGAAAAAAAGAAAAAAAAATACCAAAAGAAGTAAAAAGATATGAAAGAAAACTGAAAACTGAAAACTAATAAGACTGCTAACTAGATAAATATATAACTAAGATTAGCCACCTAATTAAAACCTTTCCCCGACAGCGGCACCATTTTGACCAAGCTATTTTTAGTCGTTATAAAATGCCTGTCAAAAAAATATTTATAAAATCCTTAGCTATGTCCTTAAAATGTAAAACAAGTATAATGATAAGCAAGGGTATCGTCCACAGGGAAAGAGAAATCGAATGGATAAAACTAGTTAACAATTATAAAACTAAAACTATGCATGAAAAGGTAAAGATAAATGGTTTTGGTATTGAAATGTTAATTAACTACAATGCAACTAGAATAGGGTTAGTTAATCTAACATGCAATTAGTGTTAATGAGAATGAATGTTAAAATATGATGGTTAGGGCTAAGTAATGATGGATCACACAAGCAAACAATGGGAGTATTGGTAATTAACATAAATGAACATTATTCTATTGTAACCAATCTTGAAGGTATAGCATTAGTTGTATATCCCTTATGGGTTTCCAATCTAGAGGGTATAGAATTGGCTACCCACAAGTGATTGTTCATTAAACTGCACATCTATCAAATTAAGGGACTAATCTCTTTATAAATTCACCGACCTAGAGGGTATAGACTTGGTGCTTAATCTCTTATAAGCAACCAACCTAGAGGGTATAGTATTGGTCACCCATTTGAAATTAGTTAGAGATTGAGATTAAAATGTTCGGATTTCACTCGAGGATGGTACTCTTGTTCAATCCTTCCATTCAAACTACTCAAATAATTTCTTAAACAATTTGCAAAGAAAATAGGGTACAATCTAAGACAAACTATTCTTGAAATCCACTAAAACAATGAATGAAACATATTCAATAGATTTAATAAAGTAAATAAAATTCAATACAAGCCCAAAGTTCACAAATGAATCACATCAATCCCCTAGTGGGATGATTAGCTACTCACAACAAATATATAAAAATAACTAAGGGATAAGAGATAGAGAAGACCCAAGTAGAGATTCTCCTTCCTTAAAGCTCAGATCCAATCTCCAAGTATCGTTGAGTAGATGATGATGAAGGATGGTTAGATTTTGAGGGGAATGTTAGTGTTTGGGAGAGAGAAGAGTGGAAAAGTTGTGGACGAAGATGAAGAGATTTTTGCTTTGAATAAAAAAATGGTGTATATATATAGGCTTGGGAAGGCTAGGGCATAATCTGGGCATGAAATGACACATTTGTCCCTCTAAAAATGGATGATTTTCATCTTAAGAGCTGATCCCGCCTAATTCATGACTCTTAGTGCATGGGCAAATGCACTGCTGGTGACCCGTATAGGACCAGCACATCTCTACGTACCAGTCAGTAAAATAGGTATAACTTTCTCTATAAGACTCAGAATCACAATCCGTAAAATTCGCTAGAAACTAGACTTTCAGAGATTTGCGAATATATGTAGATGAAAGTGAGGATCAATACAAGAAGAGATATATAACCCTCCAAATTTGGATGACTTGCTTGACCTTTTTACAATTTCAGCTCCTTTTGTCTCCATTATCGGTAAGGAATATATCCTTTGATCTTTTTGACTTTCTTGTGTCCTGCAGTAACTATATTGCTTCTGATCTACTTCAGGGTCTTGATTTTTGCATGGGTTGTGACCCGTGCATAGACCTGATGCTCTGTTTTCATCTCTCGGGTCTTGGTAAATACGCAGACATATGCGCAGTTGGTGTGCGGGTTCATGACCCGTACAGTGACCTGCACGCTCTAGCTTTTCTTCACTAATTTGGCCCGTTTTGGCCCAATATTTGCTCTTTTCATCTATTCTTCTGAAATGTACCTAATTACCTGCAAACATAACAAATGAGCCATAAGATACGCAAAAACAATAGAAAGTGAGACAAAGGTAATGGAATTGAGGGCCAAAATATATGACAATCATCCCTTATATTTGTGCTCCATTGCCAAACTTGAAGCCAAACACATTAAGCATTTCTTTCATCATACATACTATCCAAATAAACCATCCAAATAAACCATCCCCATCAATAAGTTGTACCCTTTAGCTAATTTGTAGAAAAACATCGAGTCATGGTTAAATGTGTATGTATGTTTGCCAGACATAGGCAATAGAAAACAAAATTTCAAGTCAATGTAATTGTAAAGTGTTTCAAAGCCTAATAATTCCAATGTAAGTGTTGCTCATGTTATAAGAGTAATAAAAGTAGCACAACCAAGTAGAAATGTAAAGCATGGATGCCCGAAATGTAATTTGTGACTTATAAAGTTTTATAGAGCCAACCTTAATGTGTAATTTTATTAGTACCCTGGCATGATTCTTAGCTTTTGCTGCCTTATTCTCTTCTATTTGTACCCGTATATTACCCTAATGCCCAATTACAACCTTACGAAAGTCCTAGTTGATCTTTAGGAAATGTTGATTCAGGGAAGGAGGTGAATTTCATGCTCTATCAAGGTTCTTAATGTTTGTTTCCATTTTTACTTTTTGCATGCATTGGATCGTCTTTTATATTTTTTTATCATATAAGATGTATAAATTGATAACTTCTTGTACATAAGATCGAAGCGCATATCTTTGATGAGTGAAGCCTAGGTTATGAGCTAAAATATAAGCCTAGGTTATGAGCTAAAATATGAGTCATATCCTTTGAGATGTAGAGTCGAGGTGAATTACATCAAAAGTTTTCAAGATTATTGTTTTTAAACTTGAAGCTTTTTGAGTTATGGCTTACTTTTTCTTCAAGATGCATTATTTGAACGACATAATTTTAGACTCTACTCAATGGGGTTAGCATGCATGTGTTTTCAATTGAGACACTCAATGTTGCATTTCATCTCTAGTTGGCTCTATAGATGTATGTTCATGGGTGTTATTGCTAAAAGCCATCACGAGTAGACATGGAGCTGGTTCGGCACGAAACGGTGAACTGAACTAAAAAAAAAAACAGAATCAGAATCAGTACTAGGGTGGTTTCTATTCTGTTTCCAACTTTTGAGGAACCATCCGGATCGAATCAGACTAGAACCGACGGTTCCTGTTTTGTTTCGAATCGACAGTTCCAACATTATTTTCTTAAATAATTTTTAAAAAAATTAGTTTATTTATTTATTTTATTTTCGGGTGACCCAATAAAATGTTTTTCCAATTTTACATGTCTAATTTTTTATTAAATAAGATTAAATATTAAAAAAGGAACTGAACCGTCGGAATCGGAACCGTCGGTTTTGAAGCAGAAACAGAACCATCGACATCTCTACTTAAGAAACTTCACTCGTCCACTAGGATCACCTAAGATTTAAAAGGCTTGTGGCATGTGCTAAGTTCCATCGTGTCACCATCGAAAGTGGTTGCATTTTTAGTTTTCTTGTTACGTTGTTAGCTATTGTGTTTTTATGTTTGTTTTAGTTTTGCTCGAGGACGAACAAAATATAGGTTAGATTTGATAACATCATTCTATACTTTTTTTCAAACCCCTATTTCCTATTGTTTGCATTCATTTCTCAGGTAATATCTAGTGTTAAACGATTAAAATAAGTTGTGTAGGTCTTTTTAGTAATTTAGGGGTGTTTGAGCAAGTTTTGGAGGTGGAGCAAAAAGTTGGATTTTGGAGATTTCAGTGAAAATCCATTGTACGCTATGTCTTAGTGTATAGCACATTTACGTCCAACCCTTATAGGTATTTTCATAATTTTTCAATTTCCAACTGTAAATTTGTAATTTTCCAATTATGTGCCCTGAATTTATGCTAACCATTTAAACCTCATTTTTTTATAAAGGATCTTACCACTCTCAGGCCAAGAAGAACCAAGAACACATTTTACACATTCATTCACCATCAAAAAATGAATCCCACCTATTCCCACTTATGATATACAACCATCCATCATCATTTGGCAAAGGAGTTTGAATAAGAAATTGAAGAGGAGGAGAATCCATGCAAGAAAAGAGGAGGCTTCCATGACTTAGTTTTCACGATTTCTCTACTCATTACTTTCTTGTTTTTGTCATGTTTAGAGTTGTTTTTTGGATTGAATTTTTATTTCTTTGAACATGATCTAAATCTTTTAAGCTGGGGCCAAGATGTACCCTTTCCATGAATACTAAATAAAGACTTCGTGGTCGTTTGTTTTTTTGTCTGAATACTGAACAGTCCTGAATTTTTCTAATGACTTAATAGGGACTGAAATCTGAACATGAATGACATGTTTGTTTTTTTCTCACATCTGAATGTATTGTTAACACGTTTGTTTTTTAAAAGTAAAATTGTCTGAATATAAGTAATTTTACATTTATACCTATGTTAAACAATTATACATATAATACGAAATAAAAACAATCCAAAAAGAATAATTATATATGAACACATATGATCATGATCTTCATCTTTGATTACAAACAAACTTCATTTTTCTAAAAAAGGAAAATATTTTATTTTCAAAAAATAAAAAAGACATTAGGAAACTCGCACAAAACACTCTAATATATATAAATACATCACCATAATATTATAATAAAGTATCGATATTAAACATTAATATGAATAGTGGTTAGGGTTCTTGTTTATCTGGGTTCTTTTTTATTTTAAAAACTAGTTAAAATAAGCAATATATTAAAATAAAGATTTCTATACCATATGTAATTTTAATGAAATTGGAAATATATTATATATGGGGGAGATAGTAACGGAAGAAAAGATTTTAGATTGCATTTAATGCATTTCAGTGATTTGCAATTAAGTTAAAAGTCAAGATTGTTTACTTTTTATTTTAAGTTGATTTTTAGGAATTTTAAGTTATTTGACCACTTAAAAAACAAACAAAATAACTTAATAACTATGATTCAGACCAATTAAGTTTTAAGTGGAAAAAACAAACGTCCCCATCCTTTTTATTACGTTGTGCTTGTTTAATGTTGGGTGGGATTTTATGTGCTTATTGCTTTTTAGGTGATTAGTTACCATTAAGATGATTCTTGGTTGTTTTGTTAAGAGACGAAAGGTAACGGATGCAACGTGCTCGATAAAATGCCCAATACATGTTTAGTAAGGTAGAAATATGTGAGGCTTGCATGTATAACCTAATTTGTGTGTCAACATTCTTAATGAATTCATATGCATGTCTTGTAGTCATCAAAAGATTGATTGTAGGAGTATATGAATATGATCATTATTGCTTATAGAGGTTAAAATAGGGTTAACATGGTCCTTAACATTCTCTTGCATGACTTAGTGAATTGGTTGCCGTAATTGTTCAATGGGATTGGTTTGGTGAAATCGAAACCTTAACTATTTTATCATAATTCTTGAATCATTCTTGGTTGGTTTGACTTTAATTCTATTGAATTAATTAATAGTTTCCTTTAGTTTGTTTAAATTGTAGTTGTTGGATAATAACACCATATATTAGTTGCTTTACGAAATAGTAGTGTACCTAAAATATTCCAGTACTTAGAATCCCAATCCTCTTTGAAACGATAATATACTTGCACTATATTACATGTGCAGGCCTTGTACGAGTGCGAGTAGCTTTAGCACTTGTCAACCCTCTAGAGTTATTTCTTCCCATTAATTTAAGGCTTCAACTTACTTGATTGTGGTTGAGGGGTATTTTGTCACAAATATACTTTTGGTTCTATTAAAACTCAAGTTAATAACATGATTCTAAGCCCATGAAACAATCCAAAAAAAGTGTTATAAATTTAAATAACTTTATTATAAATAAAAGGGAGAATTGCAAATAACCCCATGTCTTTTGATCGAATGTCAAATCAAACCCTCTAGTTTGAACAATCAATAAAAAATTTCTTGCCATTAGTTGACTTTAAATAAATCTAATGAAATGTAAATGGTAAAATTTGACCAGATAAATCTGTCATCATGTTTGCTGAAGTATCAGGAATCTAAGGTGGCATGTTATTAAAAGTCAACCAATCAAATTTGATTAGCTTTCGATTATGCCATTGCCAGTCGGGAGGGCATATTATCGAAAAAGAACCATAATTACTGATATTAGTGATCAACTAGACCAGGGCTTCAATAAGATAAACTCGGTCGACAAGAGCTAATGATCGGTAAGAGCTAATGATCGGCGAATTAAACAGGCATTCAACCAAGACCACTAATTCCATAACACATATGAAACGACAATCATGGAAGAGAGTTTCAATAAAATAGCAAGGTCTAAAAGCACACTTCAATTATGAAATAAATTGATTGCCTTAAAGGTAGCAAAGTCCAAATTAGGCAACAAATCTACTCTATTAATTGGGCAACGAATCTACAAAATAAGAAAGATGTAAAACATGACCTAAACCAGCTAGAGGTTTTAGTTAGCTTAGACAACTTTCCTTACTTGTACAACAAGAATTAGGGTTCTATACACATACAAATAGACCCTAAATACCATGTTATGCGCACACATGAAACCCTAGAATCAAGAGTGAACACAGATTGAGCTTGTATTCATTAATTTAGCATAGTGAAATCTTTCTTCTTACCGTCTCCGACAATCTTGGATGTTTCCATAATTTAGGGTTTTACCACGTAAAATCTTATGCTTATATCTGGCATGCTTTTCCTTTGGTTAATACAAATAAATTGATTATGTCAATATCGAAATTTTTGTTGACTTTTCTATTATCGAAAAATTATCGTCAATAATTGGCTTTAGATAGATGGGGTGATTACAAACCATTCAGGAACTCATGGAAAAATCCACATGGAAAACAACCAAGATAGAGATATTTCGGATCATGGTGGAAGTCGTTCTTCATGCGACGTAGGTAACACTAGTGGACGAAGGGTGACCACCGATGCCATTGAAGGAGGATTAAATTTAGGCAATCCAACTATTGGCAGTGACTAGGCCATTTTTATCTTTAAAACACTTGTCAAAAATGATGTATAAATTTAGTTTGTGAATAGATATTTGACCACTTATAACCACACTTAAAATATGAAATTATTAAAATGGTAAGCAAAGGATCATCCATCGGGATTAGGATGTATAATTGAAATGATTAACTAATCTTAGTAAAACTAACCTAGTACATAAATGAAAATATAAATTGGAATAATAATGGTTTATTGGGAAACAAAATAACAAACATAAGATAGCAAATAAGAAAAGTAAAAGTGATATGGAAAATAGAATACCAAAATATCTATGTAAGAGAGATTGATTAATCAGTTAAGATGAATCTAAGGAATTGATAGAGTTACCAATAGATATTGTGCAATGCAAATTTAGCTTCATTAATGAACTGTTCTCACAATTAAGGACCGATTGTATTCATAAGTGTGATTTGGATATAGGAACAAAACCAAACCACTTCCCACCAAAATGTCTCACCTATGATATTTAGAGAGAGGGGAGAATGGTGAGATCAGTTAATTACAATAAATGGTCTAGGTAATCGAGGTTGATATATCTACTAGCTAACCTATCATATTCACTATGAGCTATAACCATTTATGTTTGTCATTCTATCACAAATAATCCTACCAATATTACAACCAACAAGTGATATTCTTAATAAATTACATAAAGAATAAGATCTAATTATAAAGTAAATAAAACATATATTAATAGCTAAAATAAATACCTAAAATCCATAGGTTTCTCAAATAAATCCTATAAAGTGGGATTTAATTACACATTATTACAATCAAGAAGAGGAGGTAAAAGTTAAGGAAATAACCCAAGATCCTCCTACTCTAAGCTTGATCCCTTCTTTCTCCTTGATTAACATTGATACAAAGAATGGAAGATGAGAATATGTAGTGAGATCGATGTTAAATGAAGAGTGACAACGAGTTAATATGTAGAGAATGAGTAGAGAGGAATGGTTTAGGGATGTAATCTAGATATGTATTGTTGAGGTTTTGGGTGGGAAGATTAGTTCAAGATGAGAAATGGATGAAGTTGAGAATGGGTATAATGGAGTGAATTTTCTAATGTGTTTTCGTTTGGAAAATCTCTCTTGTTATATGGTCCTAAGAAGATGTCTTGCGACCGTTAGATTCACTGATATGGCATGTGTCGTGGCCTGAATGTCACGGTTTGGACCCAGGGACACATGCCCGCGATAAACGGCTATATGGTCTTTGATCTGGTTATTGTGGTTGACAGACATCATCTGGATTTGATTTCTTCAAGTTCTGTCACGATTGGAAAGCCAACAACACAGAGGCAGCGACATCTGGATTTGAATTCCTCAAGTATTACCGTAGTTGGCAAGGTAGGGACACAAAGGCAGTGACATTTAGATATGATTGGTTCACTGACTTCTCTCTTCTCTGTCGCGGTGTTCTGGTAGCGACACTTTGGCCGTGACATCCTCTAGATTTGTCTTCATTTAAACTGGGCACTTTTGTTACGGTGTCCATGTAGTGACGCATTGTCCGCGATATTCCTTAGTTTTGTCTCCTTTTTTCTCCTTTTTGCACTTTTGGCACCTAAAATTCCTCTATCTCTCATAAATGCCCTTATGGTAGTGAATATCTGTAAACACTTGATTCCAACTATTTAATCATAGGAATTTGCACGAGATCAAGCAAAGAGAGTAGAGGAATTTGCCCTTATGGTAGTGTACTTTTTGGATCGATCTGGCGATAACTCCATTGTCCCAACAGTCACTTACCATATGGGGTTACTCTTAACGCGTTTCATTTTGTTCAGAATTCCTTGCAAAAAGTTATTGAGGATGCTACAAGATAAGGGATGACGATATCCTCAACAGTAGGTTTATCTTCCCCATATCAGATGTTAACCCCTGTCGTGGAGCAAAATTCATAGTTACGCTTCATGATTGTCAACATTACGCCTCCCGTGCCTCGAAAAGTGTAAGAGACTGAGTGGATCAATATGGGGCACACAGGTATTTCTGAAGGGATAGAGATTCTAACGATATGATTGACATGATGACATGGATAGGTACAAAGGTCATCGATTATACCGTACCTAGGAATTTATTGATAGAGATGATCGAAGGAGGACCCGATTGAATTCAGAAGAGGATCAAGACCTCTCTCGAATGGGGGGACAACAAATTTACTAGTCGAGATAAGGACACAACCATGCTAAAAAACTATCCTAGTTTACTTCGTGGTTGTGGATACGGAGAACTGGCCATACAACACTCTACTAGAAAGACCATTCCTCAATAAATCTAATTCTGTTACCGAAACCTACGCCTTGATGGTAAAATTTCCCACTGAGTTTGGGGTTAGGGTGATGAAAGGTTACCAAGAGTGAGCCAGGTGAGCAAACCTATCGTATTACAAAGACCAAATAGATATGGAATTATAAGACGTGAACGTGATTATGGAAGAATGCTTTTAAATTGATGAAGAGGGAGCCCAAGCAGAGGCGTTGAGCATGTTTGATCTCAATCCAAGAGAAAAGTCTTCTAAATTTATGAAAGATGAAGAGGAACCAACATTGGAAATCAAGCTCAATAGAAACAAACCTGAGCAAACTGTCAAGATAGAAGTATGACTATTCGATCGGGTCCAAGTTGGATTGATTGATCTGTGAAGAGAATATATGGATGTGTTTGTGTGGAAACCTGTAGACATGCCAAGAAGTTATACCAAGGTAATATCTCATTACTTGGCAGTTGACTGCTAGAGTAAGTTGGTCATCCAAAAGAGGTGTAGGTTCAAACCAGAGAGGAGTGAACCAATTAAAGAGGAAATTAAGAAGCTTTTAGCAACATGATTAATCAGGGAAGTGAAGTACCCAAATTGGGTAGCCAACGTGGTGTTGGTGAGGAAGAAAAATGGCCAGTGGATAATATGTGTCGATTTCATTTATTTAAACAAGGTTTGCCTGAAGGATAGTTTTCCTCTCTTAAGAATTGACTAGTTGATCGATGCTACAGCAGGACACGAGCTGCTTAGCTTCGTGGATGCATACTCGGGCTCTAAGTAAATAGGGATGTTTGAGCCAGAAGAAGAAAAGACAGCATTTACAACTAACCAATGGCTATACAACTATAAAATAATTTTGTTCAGCTTGAAGAAGGTTGGATGATATGCTCAACAAAAGTGTCACAACTGAAGGCCAAAAGTTAGATCTAAGGAATACCTTTTGTAGGGAAAAATCGATTCAAAATGCGGCAGAAACGTAAAATTAGGGTTTGAAATATTTTAAAAATTTTCCCTTTAAAAGAAAGAACCTTAGCTCTAGATTAATTGACATATATTAAAAGTATCGTACCTTTATCTTGTTACGATTGAACTAGCGACGAATTGAATCCGTAAGATCTTCCAATCCAATCACGATAGTGAATCACCTGGGAGTGTGGGCTCCCTTTCTTTAAATTGTATACCTGAGGATGGAAACAAATAAAATCTCTTTCTTTTGTTAGACATAATAATCCTTCAAGAGAAAACCCAAGAACGTCCTGTCACTTGTAAATTATCAATCGATTTGATTGAAACTCACGTGAACCCGATTCGATATTATACTCAAAACCTTTTAATGTAAAGGATACTAGTGCACTATCGAAAACAAAAACGTTCCCTCTTTTCTATATTCTTGGCCAAATTCTTCACACAATGAGTAAGACGAAGTTTTTTTTATATATATAACTATAAAAAACAAATAAAAAAACAACTTCTCAAACCAAAAATTAGGTCTTTGTCGAAATTCTATGTAGGAGTATAGAATTTAAAAACTCAATCATCTTAAAAAAAAGATTTCTTTTACACACCAAGACTCCTAATCCAACTCAATAATGTATTTATTTAATAACCACTTAAATTGTGACTAAATAAAAAACTTCCTAATGTGACCAATTGTCAATTAGATTTCTAATAGAAATCAAATACTTCATAATTTGACTAGATAAATAAATTCCTTTTATTTATCTACTTATCAAATAAATTCCTAATTTGACGAACAATAGTATGACACTAGGAGACCGTCTCATACTAGGAAAATGATTTTGACTTTTAATTAAATAATTAATTAATTAACAAATTAATTAATTTCCATTTAATTAAATAATAAAACAAAAAAAAACAATATATTAAGCTATTATATATAGCCTTAGCCGCCCAAGTCAATATATATTGGCCAATATTGTTTCTTTCTATTTTATTAAAACCATTGGACCTTAATAAAAAGTCCGTATGTGAACTAGACTCATTCTTACTAAAAGAAATAAGTCCACAAGCTTTAATACAATTCTGGATAGACCCATAAATTGGTCCGGTAGAATGTATCAAGTGATCCATGCAAGTTCGTGTGAATTAGGGATCTTGGTGGGCTATAAAAATTTAAGCTCCAACAGACATAACCTAATCACAATCAAAAAATGATTCACTTCATCTGATCTATTAATTTTAGTTCATTCCACTGAAGAATTAAAATTGAACTCTTAAATAATGATAGAATAATTTAATATTGTTTGTTCATATCCTAGACAATCTTAATGGAGATAGTGTATCCTCGTGAAGAATACTAGTAATCGCCAAGAACTCATAGACCGCTCTCCAAGTTACCATATTTACTCTTATGATCACATTTTAAACTAGGATATTTTGGTTTGTCGAGAAGCCATATTTCAATAGACACTATTGAAAACTTAATGTTAAGCTTTAATATCCAATACCTCAAAACATCCATATGATGATATTCTACTTTCATTTATAAATAGAGCCATGATGTCCATATCTATAAATGAAGTCCTCTATCGATTAACAAATGAATACCACCAAACTATCAAGGATAGACTATGATATATAACCATACTCATTGATAGCTTAAATGACAACACTTGCAACCGTAAGTCCATCATTTATCTCAGGATTGAGATAGACTCTTCGATTGTCTTCAAGTGAAAACTTTTATCCATTGATGTCTATCAGTAAAACCGGTAGCGACCAGCTCGGTGTTAGTCAGATCGAATTAAGGGTCACAAAAACTAGACTACTAAAAAAGCAATGCCCTACTACTAGTAGAAACAAGGTATTCCTTGGGCCGAACAGGTAGCACTAGCATTTGTGGTATCAACGAGAAAGTTGAGACCATATTTATAGGCCCACATGATTGAAATCTACACTAACTGCCCATTGAAACAAATTTTATAAAAGCCAGAGGTGTCCGACATATTGACCAAATGGACAGTTGAACAAAACGAATTTGATATCACTTACACCCCTAGAACTGTTAGAACGTTGTTTCACCGGTCACATAGCGAAACTAGGTTTTAAAATTTTATATACAAATCATATCTATATCTAGGACCAGTGAACTTTGGATCATAATTATTTTCGGAACTAATACATACTATATGTAAACACAGGAAATTGAAATCGATATAAAGAGAAGAAAAAAATACCAACGTTTGGAGGCTCATTCACTTTAGCAAAAGACCATTCATGTAGCCCAGCATGTTCGACCATGCCGTAGGGAGCAAGCCGTGTTATTGGTAGGAGTAATTGAGGAAGAAGGCGACACTTGGATTACACTAATCAGAAACTATGAGGTTAGAAATAGTCTCCCCAACAATCAAATGAAAGCCAAATGGATTAGATACAGGGCCATCCGTTATAGCATCATAGTGGGAGAACTATATAGAAGAGGTCATTCAAGGGTGCTTCAAAAGTGTGTGGGACAGACCTATGCATAAAATATTTTGAAAAGCATACATGGTGGAGTTTGTGGAAATCACATTGGAGGAATGGCAGAAAGGTGTGAAACCTGCAAGAGGATTGCTAACAACATCATACAACTTCTAGAGTTGCTAAGAATTTTAACTTCCCCATGGTCATTTTTAGCATAGGGGTTCAATCTAATTAACCCAATGCTAACTGGAGCTAGATAAGGAGTAAAGTATGCCATTGTGGTTGTCGGCTACTTTCTAAAGTGGGTTGAAACAGATTCGTTGGTGCACATAATAGAAGCCAACACAACCAACTTTGTGAGGAAGAAAATATTCTATCCACTCGAGATCCCAGATACAGTCATCACCAATAATGAAACCCAATTCGATAGTAAAAATGTCAAGGATATATGCACCGAGTGCAAGATTAAGAATTATTGTGCCACACATGCTTAACCACAAACCAATGGGCAGATCGAGGTAGTAATCAAGATAATCAAACACATCCTGAAGACCAAACATGATGGCAAAATATGTAATTGAGCAGAAGCACTGTATGAGGTTTTGTGGGCCTACTGAACCACAGAAAGAACATCGACAGGCGAAACTCACTCTCTTACATTTGGAACTGAGGTAATCATACCTATGGAAGCAGCATTTACCTCTCTAAGAGTCCAATTGCATCAGCCTGAGTAGAATGTGGAAATGCTAGAACGTAATCTAGATGACATAGAAAAAAATAGGGATCTACCGTGCATGTAAAATGCAGCCTATCAATAGAGAGCTACCATGTATTACAATTCATATGTTCGATCTGAAGAGTTCAACTTGGGTATTTAATGTTGAAAATGGTAAACCCAAGTACAAAGAATAGAGCAACTGATTTTTTGGCGGATAAATGGGAAGGCCCCTACAAGGTAGTCAACATAGCTGGACATGAAGCTTATCGTCTCACCCGACTGAAGAGTGGAGAGTTACCTTGTCCGTACAACACTCAATACTTGAAAACCTGCTACCCTTAGGAGTTCACCTGTTACTTGTTTAAATAGTTTTAGTTTTTTATTTAGCATTCAGATAAGATTCTTCTCTTAGTCTTGCTGATTCGATTTGATTTTATCTTTCTAGATTTTATAAACATAATTCAACAATTTCATCAATAAAAATCCCCGAAGAGGGTGAATTTCATTAAAATCCAAAAAACGTGTTCAAAACAAAACCATAGAAAATGTCCTTGTTCGTAAAGATAAGCTCATAGAGCTAATGCTGGCCAAACTAAGAAAAAGTGCCTAAGGGGCTGATAAGCAAATTTTTATCAACTGACCATGTCAACCACATTGATTAGATGCGTACAAAGTATTGTCAGTAATACGATCAACCCGAAGATGCCAACAACCTTGGGAAAACACTCAGAAACGCCATCAGGTAATAAAATTTGGTGAGAAGCGTGAAGCTGTAATTTTTATTGCTTAAGCATCCAAACCACTCAGTGAATTCTATGCAATAGGTAAAACAACAATGAATGAGAAGGCTAAGTCCACGAAGAACAGTAGAAGGCAAATGAATTATAATGGTCCAATTATTAAGATAAGTCAAATAATGAGTTTAGTGAGATACTCAGATGATCGAGTTTAATAAGGTACTTGGTCAAACATTGAGTTTAAGGAAATACTCAGATGATCGAGTTTCATAAGATACTTGGTCAAACATTGAGTTTAATGAAATACCCAGATGATCGAGTTTCATAAGATACTTGGTCAAATATTAAGTTTAATAAGATACTCAAATGATCGAGTTTAATAGGATACTCGGTCAGATAACGAATTTAATAAAATACTTAGAATTAAAATGATAAAATTAATAAGACATTTGACTTAGTGATGTACTCGGTTTAAGTCGATCAAGTTAAACATGATGATCAGTTAAACCAAACAAGTTCAAAAGATACTCAAAATTAAGCAGTCGGGTTTAATAAGACACTTGATCAAATTTTAGAGTTAAGTAAGATGGCCAGTTTAGTTAAATTGAATTAGTAAGATACTTGATTTTAATTTATAAAAATTAAAAGGTAGCTAATGAATTACAGAACTAGATAAAAGCAAGAACAAATACATGAGCAACTAAAGTCTAAGGAGTAGAAGTATGATCTTTTGAGGAAGCAGAGGACTTGTCGCTGACCAACAAAATAGATGGGCCACTAAGATTGTCTCACTCATAGCCAATCACCAAGTTTTGAAACTCTAGCCATATGTTGTCATCAGGCTCCTCAACAATGTATGGAGTATAATCTCAACCAGATAATGGACCGACGTCAGGTTTTTCGCTAGAGGTCCCTTCCTTCTCACAAGCATAAAAAGTTGGGAGAGAAGTCTCAAATGGAAGCACCATATAGACTGGATGAGCCTCATTACCATTCGACTTTTAATAACCATAACACATCATCATTAGATTCTTGATCGCTTCTAACGAAGTCTCTTTGTGCTGGTTTCCCCTCTTATCCCAACTGCATAGAGCTTCCCTAGTTGAGGACTTTTTTACTCCAAAAAATAGACGAGTAGTAAATTAACCTCACTAGAGCTCCCTTAGCATAACGACATCAAAGGCACAAGATCACTTATATCGAGCAATATCTTGCAACTTGAACTCCATCTTGAACTACTTGGAAAGAACCTCCAAGGTTATCTATTGGTGATTTTAATCATCGACCAGTTGATTATAACGTTCTTCAGCTTCTTCAAACTTACACTCGGCTTCCGGCATAGCTTCTTGAGCGACGGCTAGTGTATCCTTAGCTAGTTGGGCTTCGTTTTTGAGTTCTATTACCTTCTGACCAGCCATAGTAACATGTTTCTCAGCTATATCAAGTTTGATTTTAACTTAATCCAATTCCTTTTCAGCTTATCTCGTTATGTTCTCAGCTTGGGAGAGCCTCTGTTCAGAATAAGAAATCGTTTTCCTTAGAGAAGCCTGGTCGAGTTTTAATATGTTTAGATCTTTTCAAATAGTCTCGAGCATTTTGCAATTTTCGTAGGCGGCTTTAAGCTCTCTATCTTTCTCAACAAGCCAAACCTTTAACTTAGTGATCTCCCTATTACGGCTCCTAATGGTCATAAAAGCTCATGCCATCTCCTCCATGACTTACATTATGAAAACATAACTAAGAAGGTTAAAGGAAAACAATAAGGTATAGAGATAAAGAAGAGTTCAGATAATTACATAAACATTTTTATTGAAATGCATCTGATCTTATCAAAGAAAAGGAATCCGTTGAGTCTGTTCTAGTTTCATCCAGTCTTCCCAGCATCCATAGAAGGTAAAATATCAGAGGGCTTGGGGAATTTTTCATGGGAACCAGAAAGACCCTTAGAAGCGATCATGTGAAGTCGCTACCTTAAGCTTTTTAACCACCTTTTTTTTTTATTTGTTATATTGTTGCGGCTTTGGTGGACTAGGCACCTTGGTGACAATTAAGAGCTCGATTGTTGGAGCGCTTATAGTTTTCCTTCCTTTATTTAGTTTGTATTCGAGCTTGAAGGGAAAACCTATTAGCAGCAACCCCTTCTCTTATGGCTATAGTTTACTGATTGAAGAGGATGGTCCTTCCTTCAGTATGAGTCCCAACTTGGTCAGGACAAATTTCTTCCCTATCATAATCAGTGTCAGCCATAATTATATAACGAGGGATGTGAAATTTGTATTTAGGCTTAAAAAGGTTGTCTACCTTACTCTTTGATCGATTTTCTCTAGTGATCAGTTTGTTCGGCAAATCATTAAGGGGACCAAAGTCAACCACCTTAACTGAGGGAATAGATTGAGCATTTTCAAGAGAAACCGGCTTTGTTTCAAGTCCGGCTCATATCCAAGTTCTTCAAAAGGTTCTTCGGGAACCTCAAAAAGAGGAACTATAGAGGATGAGTCCCCCTTTGTTTTTTTTGATGATTTTTTTTTTGCATGGCTTCCATAGTTGCCCATCTTTTGAATCTCCTAGAGGGTGTCCTAGCTTTTGCTACTGGTGCTTAAGAGATAGCAGTACCTATTGGCTCCTAGGGATCGTTGGGATCGGGTACGAAAGTGTGCTCCATGAGTTCATCCCAAAGCAATTCCTTGGTTCTCAAGGTTAGGAACCTCATGCTAACTAGCATCATTTGTGCCTTTGGATTTGCAAGCATATGCATCACATAACATATCTTGATTAAATACTATTAATGAAGAAAGAAAATAGGCTCAGCTCAGCTCAACTCAATAAGCTATGTCATTTGCATAAGGACGCTTTTTGGCCTTAGATTTTTTTTTAAAGAAACCAACAATGATTAGTTTGCCTTCGTCATATAAGAAGGGTTGACCCTGTGTTAGGTTTTAGTTTGTGTTGGTATTAATTCCATATCAAAATGATGTTTACTTATAATGATTTAGTTGTTTAGATTCATGATGATTCAAGCTTCAAAGAAAAATGAATAACAAGTCAAAGCAAATTCAAAGTCTTCAAAGAGAAAGGATTGAATATGGTTCTACAAAAGTATACTAAGACCTTATCTTTCTCTTACAAGGCTTAGGCACACATACACAATTCATACATTTGTGTTTCTGCATCGTTGTGCACTATTATAGACACACACATACAATTCATTCATATGTGTCTCTGCATCGTTGTGCACCATGTATAACACATTCACACACTTGAAGATGAATGATCATGCATTGATATGGAAATAACATGTTTTGGAAAATGCATGACCGGAAACTATCTCTATATAGTTTGCATTCTAGTGTGGATTGTGTTTGTGTGTGTATATGTATGTATAACATGGATATTGAACTTGATTTTAGTCTTAAATCATTCTTGATTGAGTTCCGGTCATTTCGGTTACTCTTACTATTGATTTCAAGTTCTAAGTCAAAAGATACTACACTTTCAACTCATGTTGCATACATTATCTTCGTATTCGCATATCGAGTCGAAATAATATTTTCTGGGTTGATTATCTTATATGTCCATGTCCGAGTGAGAGTTACGGTTCATAATCCTAAAACAGATTTAAGTTCCGAGTTTGGAGACCGGAGAATGGTCAAAGAACGTGAGGGAAATGCAAGGGGATTTCACCATGGCCGAAGGCCATGGAGTGGTGCAAACCCGAGATGGCGCGTTGCCATCTCGGCTGCAACACCTTGCTGCCCCAAGATGCCTATGTGCCATCTCGGGGAAGCAATAACAAAGAGGGGCAACTTCATCCATTTGCTTCTTTCGTTCCCTCTTCTTTATATTCTCATTCCCTCTCACGTTTCATTCTAAGAAGAAATTCAAACTAGTGTGCAGAAATTTTCACTCTACATTTTCTCACCTTCGAAACACCATAACTTCTTCATTTGAACTCCGGTTTGAGTGATTCAAAGTTGAGAGTGTTTGTCTATTCATCCTCAATCATTTCTCTAAAGGTTTGAGTGAGTTTTGTTGTTGTGTTAGGATTCTAAACACATAAAAATGGGACTGCACCTAAATCAACTAAGGTGTTGATTTTCTCTTAAAGTTTTCTTTTAAAATTTGGTCAATATTTATTCTTCAACTTATATATTTAAATTGTGAATTTTTTTATTTGAGTTTTGAACTCTTTTAACGCTAGATTGAGTTTCAATTGAAATCATACAAGTTGAGTTAGGTTTTGATTTTACCTATGTTTTCACATGTTTGGGATTGTATTGTGCTAGCTTTGATTCTAGGACTATTTGATGATCTTTGATTGATTGATTTTGTGAAAAAATAGTTCCTCACATGTATTAGGCTCTCTTGGCTGAATTCTCACATTAATACATGTGCTTATGTTTTTTTTTTTTAGCTATTCATATGTTTTGTTGAATCTATGATTAGTAATATGCTCTAGAACTTTAGCTTAAATCTAAATGACTTTGTCATATGATTTTAGCATGTTTTTGGTTTGTGTGATTTAAACTTGATCTTGTGATTAATTGAACATATATTGTGAATCAAGTTTAGATCTATGCATGTATCTAGGTTGCGATTAATGTTGAACATATCTTACATGATCCATATTGATTATACATGCATGATTGACTAGACTGCATTTGATTTGTGTTTTCATGCTCATGTCTAGTCTTTTCCATAGGATGTGTTGATCATAGCATTCTATGTTGCGTGCTTGTTTGTGTTTTACATTCGTGATCACCTAGATGCCTTATGAGAAGGAAGTCGTGACAATAGGTGTGAGACCTATGTTGTTGAGCAAGAAGTCTTGGCAAGAGGTGTGAGACCTTGGATTGTCAAGCAAGAAAGTCTTGGCTAGAGTCGGGAGGACTAGGATAGTCGAGCAAGAAGTTTTACCTAGGGTCGTAAGGATCCGAATAGGTGAGCGAGGAAGTCTTGACTAGAGTCGGGAGGACTCGGATAGTTGACCAAGAAGTCTTGCCTTGGGTCGTGAGGATCCGGTAAGGTGAGCGAGGAAGTCTTGACGAGAGGTGTGAGGCCTCAGATTGTTGAGCATGAGGGCTACATCTTTATGAGTAGGATATGAGGATAGTTTCTAGGTGAATGGGTCACTTGAGAGATTGTACTTGTCTTATCTACTATTGGATTTTGTTTACCGGTGGTTGCTAGCCTGTGGATGTTTCCTCTTCGGAGGTTTACCACGTTATATCTTGTGTCAACTTCTCTCTATCCCTATCTCTCTAGTATTTGTATTTGTTATTTGAATACTATGGATAGAACTCTTTATGTAAGTTGACTTCCTTTCTATAATATAGATTGTGTATGTGTTGCAATTACTTGTTTGTATCACACTTTACTTGTTTTATATATTGATTAAGTATTTTTAATTAATATATTTATTGTGATACAAGCAATCTAGGGGGACAAACTTTTGTTTGTTTCTAAGGGAGTCGAAAAATGTGTCTAACCAATTCACCCCCCCCCCCCCCCCCCTCTAGGTTAGCCTTGAGCATTTAACCGTGTTTATATTTTCACCCTAGTTATCCAACTTCTGAATGGCACCCTTGGTAAGATTAGAGGTCTCAAGCTCAGATAAAATTGAGGAAGTCTTGATCCATGCTTCTGGGTTGATAAAGTGTGTAGGAACTAAGTTCCTAATCAGATTACAGGTAGCATCTCTGACCACAACATGACCTTAATAGCCTCAGATAGTGAACTAGGAATTCTTCCATCCGTAATTCGAAGTAGCAAACCCCCAAATAAAGTCCTTCTGGTCCTTGTTCATTGAAAGTTAATGGTCACTTTGGCAACCCACCTTTAGTGATCCAGTGATTAGGAGAAGCTAAGGAAAGATAGTATGTGCCTCCGTAATGTGATTGGTCCACAGGTGTAAAAGTGACGAATATCTATAAGGGATGGTGGAACACTGACACCCATATCTCTCCATAATTTCCACATGCCAACTAGAATTCTATAAGAATTTGGAGTGCAATCCCAGCATTGGCTAAGAACTTTGCAATATAAGGCTACAGTGGTAAGATAAACCCTGAGGTAAGCATGGCCCTGTATATGGCAACCACATCCGGAGGTGTGTTTCAAATAGCCCTATTGTGGTCAATAAAGAGTACCACAAATTTAGGGACATCAACTCTTCCCTTGTAAATGCTTATGAATTTACTTTGCACTAATGTTAGTTAATCCAAATATTTAGACCAAATTTCAATCCAAATGATGTGGCAAGTGATTTTTTTCATTAATCACATCATCCCATATTTTGTATGGTGATGACAACTCACTTACCATATCATTTGTGTTAAAATTTATGCTAACTTTTTGGGTTGTCGAGCACTACTCATTTACTTTTAATCATGAATTTTACGCAGTTATTCTTCACTCTTATTCCAGTAAAGATTGAGGCTTGTATGCAAATTTTAAACCACACTTATTAGCAATGTCATTTATATATATATATATATATATATATATATATATATATATATATATATATATATATGTATATATATATATAATTGGACTGACCTAAAGGGAAAAAGCATAACAAGTGGTTATACGCTGAAAACCCCTAGACAGCATTCATATAAATATATATATGTGTGTGTGTGTGTGTGTGTATACATGATAAAAGAAAAATAAAGAGTAACAATCAAATAAGCACAAAAACCATGGGGGAAAACAGCCCCAAACAAATAGTGGCATGCATGCTATACCAAAAAGAAATAAAAAGCATCATAAAAAACAAAAATACTCCCGATCCATTCAATCATTGCCAATTAACAAGGAACAAAACAGTAGGGTGAAGAATGTTAGATATGGCTCGAATTTTCAATGGCTACCACATGTGATTCAACCAATGCGCAGACTTTCTGGAGACGTGAAAATCATTTGGAAGTATGAGATCGTGTTTGAGGGAGGCTTGAAGGCCAAAAATAATTGAAGAAACGAATTCCAAATGGAATTGCAACATGGACTGTGGTGCGGACAAGGCGTATGGACCGTGGCATAAGGAGCGACACATTCCAGTGACATCACATGGTGTAGACCGCGGCGGAGGCAAAAGGTACCAACTACGGTATTCTGAGCAGTGAACTCCAGAGACGTTCCATGGTATATGGCATTAGGTAATAGCAGATTTTACCCAGATCAAAAATGTTGCACAAAAATAAGAAAGAGTTTCTTCTGGAAGTTCTTGTACTTATCGGAAAAAGAAAAAAAAGTTTGTCTTCTTGAAGATTAGGAAAGTCTTGTACTTGAAGGAAAATGATTTCTCTTTAATAAAAAGATTTGTCATAAATAGGAAATATCATTAATGTGGAACAAGTAATTCTTGTATGTATCGGAGTAGGATTTCTTTTTATATTAAACTCTATGTAATTCATATAAATAGACCATAATAGCTAGGCTATTGTGTTTGGACAAAAATTAGTAAATCAGAGAGATCTCAAGAGAGCATTAGGTGTAATTGGGTTTGGGGTATTAGAAAAGAGAGAATCTTGAGTGTGTGGATGTAACAATTTTCTACATATTGAAATTTTCTTTTATCATCTTGATGGTTGTAGTTCTTTCTCCCTGATTTAGGGTTTCCACGTAAAAATTATTGTGTTGAGGTTTGGATTTATTTTCTATTCCTTCGTATTCTTCTTTTGCTATTGTTTATTTGTGTTCTATCCGATAACGCTTCCGTGTAGTGATATTTGTTTGCTAACAATTGGTATTAGAGGCAGGTTGCTTGGTAGTGGTCTTAACAAATTGTTATGTCAATGATGATAAGATTCGAGGTCGAGAAGTTCGATGGAAAAATTAACTTTGGCTTGTGGCAAGTTCAACTCAAAGATTTACGAATCCAATACAGTTTACACAAAGTGTTGAAGAGAAAGTCAACACCTGCGAACCCTGAAGGCTCTGGATATTCTAGCAAATAAATGACTAGTACTAGTTTTGGAAACATGTGATGAGCGATGATGTTTGAGAGAACTTAGGCAAAACGGGCTGCAAGTGCGATACGATAGTGCATGACCAAGAATTTTCTTGCAAATATTCACGGAACATATTCAGTGAATTTGGGAGTGGCTTGATGAATTGTATCAAGCAAGGGCTGTCTACAACCGATTCTACCTGAATGAGTAGTTTCACATGCTACAGATGACTGGAGGTACGAAGGTTTCCGATCATCTAAGAGTGCTCAATGGGATAGTTTCCGAAATAGAGTCAATTGGTGTGAAGATTGATGAAGAAGACACAGGATTAAGACTCATTTGGTCTCTTCCACCATCCTATGCACCCATGAGGTTGACCTTGATGCATGGGAATTCGACCATATGTTTTGGAGATGTGGCGAACAAACTAATCTCTATGGAACGAAGGCTAAAGAGTGAAGGTAAATCTTTAGATAAATTTGTTCTTTTGGTTGACATTATAAAGGGAGTCTTCAAGAAAAAAGTCACTTGTTGGGGATGTGGATAGTCTGGACACGTTAGGAAGGATTGTCAAAGTAAGAAGACAAGTGCGACTATAGGCTCCAAAGTGGGGGATCCGACAATCGCCTCCCTTGAGTATGACGACTACATTGATGCCCTCTAAAGGGGCATAAACATCCTCATGGCATGACCGCCAGTTGCCGTGAAAGAGGATTTGTTACTGATAGCGGGTCCACAATTATGCACAGGCATCAGTCATGAGGTGATGTAAGGTATATGGTGGACAATGATGTCGATGAATGAACGAACGACCTAGGATCCTAACGTGATGAGTTGTACCATAATTTTTTGCAAGGTAAATTTTGACATGTGTCGATGAAATCTTTTGATAGGTCTTCCTAAGTGGTTATCCCTTGTGGTAGGTATTTTGATTCTCAGTGATTTGAGCCATAGCTATGGATGAAGTTTAGAAAATTCTCGCCTTAAGGAAGGATTGTTAGATATGGCTCAAAATTTCAGTGGTTACCAAATGGGATTCAACATATGTGGAGACTTCTCAGAGACATGGAAATCGTTTGGAAGTAGAAGATCATTTTTGAGGAAGGCTTGAAGACTAAAGCAGAATTGAAGAAATGAATTCTAAAATGAACTGTGACGTGGACCGTGATGCAGACAAGGTGTAGAGACCGCGACATAGGGAGTGGCACATTCCAGTGACATCACGGGGTGTAGACCGCAGCAGAGGCAAAAAGCACCAACTGCTGTATTCTGAGCAGCGAACTCTAGAGACATTCCATGGTGTAGGGCACGGGTGGCCAACTGCAACCCAGATCACGTTAATAGCAGATTTTACCCAAATTATGAATGTTGCGTAAAAATAGGAAAGGTTTTCTTCTGAAAGTTCTTGTGCTTATCGAAACAAGGAATACAAGAGTTTGTCTTCAAGAAGAATAGAAAAGTCACGTACTTTAAGGAAAAGGATTTCTCTTTAACATGAAGACTTTTCATAAATATAAAATATTATTTATGTGGAACAAGTGATTCTTTTATGTATAAGAGTAGGATTTCCTTATATCTTAAACTCTTTGTAATTCATATAAATAGATCATAATAGCCAAGCTATGGATCTCAAGAAATCATTGAGTGTAATTGGGTTTGGGGTATTAAAAAATAGAGAATCATGAGTGTGTGGATGTAACAATTTTCTACATATTGGAACATTCTTTTGTCTCCTTGACGGTCGTGGGTTTCCATAGAAAAATATTTGTGTTGTGGTTTGGATTTATTTTCTCTTCATTCGTATTCTTCTTTTGCTATTGTTTGTTTGTGTTCTATCCGGCAACGCTTTCGTGTAGTAACGTTTGTTCGCTAACAGATAGCCGCCAAGAATCTGCTTTCAGTTGCAAAGAATGTTTAGAAAGAGCATCGGCAACTTGATTCCCCTCCCTGAAAATATGGGATACCAGAAAATCCATCCACAAAAAAAAAAAAAGAAGAGAGCATTGTTTCAATGGAAAAATAATCAGAAATTATTTCCATACGATATAGTATTGATTTTAATGATCAAAACGCTCTGTTGGTTGGGTGTTGAAGCATTTATCAATGTATTTATATATATCGAAATTTTCTGGTATATCAAAATTGTTCGGTGAAGAGTATTTTCTATAAATAGTTTAAGTATCTTTGGTGAAATTTAATCGAAATTATTGAAATTTGATGTTATATTTTGTATGGATAATAAAAAGAATGAAATACAATAGTAAAAATAATGAACATTTTTGGAAATAAAAAATATTTTTTTTCCGACTTATTTAAAGATTAACCATTTTAAAAAAAGTGATATATAAGAAAAAAAATTGTTCTCGAATACAATTTTTTTTTTTTGTTGATTTTTTTGAAAACATATATTTTAATTTTCTTATGATCTCAATGAAACATATAAAATTTTATAAAATTTAAAAGTTGTTCAGATGATTAAAGTAAGGGAGTGCAAATGGAAGAACTTCCACCAAGAGCGGAAGTGTTTGAATTTTAGTATGGGGTTTTTTAGATTTTTTTTTTGTTATGTTATTATAAAAGTGACCCTCGTTGTTTCTCTTTTACTAAAATAACTTTAAATTACAATTTTATTTACTAAATTATCCTAATTAAAACAAAATGTTACAGACACAAAATAAAACATATCATACAAACAAATTAAAATTGTTGAAACTCAATTTCAATATTTGAAATACAATTTAACGGGATATGTTAAATTTATATTATTGATTGCTAAAATTAAAATAATAATAAAGTAAATAAATATTCTTGATTGACAAGTGGATAATTTTATTTTATTGAATCTTAGTAGGAAATTGAATTTTAGTAGCATTTAGTTCACGTGTAAATATGTGTCTTTAATTACTTGACAATTCAATCCAATTGTTATTATATGTTACAATGTTAAACAATTATATATATATCCAACCAAGAACACAATAAATTAATTAAATTTTTATATATAATCAAGGTTTGCGTAATTTTTTTTTAGCTCACCCGACTAAAACATCATGGCTTCGCCCCTAACTCCCACACATATATAAAAGAAGTCAATATATACAAGTCCTACAGAATTCCACCAGAGCAGTTTGGCTCACCGATGATTGAATCACATACTACAAAAAATATGGCATTTGACTATTAATCCTTTAAAAAACACTAATATGTAGTGGATGGAAAGACAAACTTTTAAAATTTTATATTCAATTAAAAAGTTGACACCTATTGGGGCAAAACCGTGATTTTAGATATGGAGGAACCGAATGAAAATAATTATTTTGCTTCATTGGTTATTTTATGGTTAACCTTAAGTTTCATTCACCCATATCCGATAATGATCATCCATGTTGCGCATAAGATTCTACATTTAAAAATGGGTAGTAAGGGCACAGATTAATAATTACAAATTTACTTAAAATAGAAAATATTTATTATACAAGTATATTTATTGCTTGACTAAAACAATTACTGTAATTTATATATATATATATATATATATATATAGAATAATTTTAGTTGTTAACCTATTTTTATATCTATATATGTTGACGGTGATTTTTGGATCATGTAGGATTGATCACGCGTCTAATAAGTTTTTGTAGAATGTTGAAGATAATATGAGAAAGAAAAAGAAGGAAATCATGCACACATAAGTTTACGTGGCAAAACTCCGATGACCGGAGAAACATCCACGGGTGGCTGTAACCACAATCAAGTCAAATCCACAATTAAATAAAGGATTACATCACTCGATCTCTCTTGCCTCTCTTTTACAGTGATTAATTTATGTTCCTCTTTTTCTATATCTTTTACCCTTCCTATACAGTGATATTATGAGTCTATTTATATGTTGATAGAACCCTAATCCTTGTTACATAGAAGGAAAAGTGATAGGGTTTGATTGAAACTGGTTGCTTGTTGAAGTCGTATTTGTGTTCTTTCCTGTTTCTGAGATCTTGTGGATCGAATCTGAATCTACGTGGGATTCTAGTTGCACAGTCTTTTTAGGACTTATTTCCTAATTGGTGTGCAATCTTCTAGAAGAGTAGAGTTATTGCTTAATTTAGAATCGTTTCTTGTTTGATGTTTATCCTTTCGGAAGCTTTTAAGCTTTTTCCTCCTCTGATACGGGGGAATGGAATAAGGATGTTTCCGTATTGGAGTGTGATTCTAGGTCCCTTCTCTAGGCTTATTTACTCATGTGAATCACATATTTCTTGACAACTTCTTTACTTGGGCTTCTCTTTGTTGTCTCGAGTAAAGCTGAATAAGCCGAATATTCGTATTCGGCTTTATCCGGGTTCTCGTGTCTTGGCGAAATCATCGTTGGTGTTCTTCAGTTGTTAGATTGGACGCTTATCTGGCAATCATTTTGGGTGGCTGCCATATCAGTTAGTGAAGTGTACTTTCAACAAAATATACATATAACAATATATATAATAATAAAAGGGATAAATGGGTTTTGTTATATATAGTACATAATATAAAAATTACATACACTAAATATTAAGAGAGTTAATTGGTTGGAGGTATGGCCACTATGGGCCCCTCCTCTCCTCTTTAGTGGTGTAAAAATGGACTGGCCTGGCCTGGCCCATTAGGCACGGCCTAGCCAGTCCATTTATGGAAACAGGCATGGCTGGGCCCAGCACGCGACGGTGTCACGGGCCGGCCCGGCCCGGCATGATCCTGGATCCGCAGGCCCGCACTGCACGTCGGCCTGCCTCAGGCGGGCCGTGCTTGCGTGCTGTGCCAGGCCTGGCCGCAGGCCTAGTCCGACGAGCTAGTCGGGTCTGGTCCAATTTTTTTTCCCAAATTACTTTTGTTTGGATTTATGGTTTAGGGTTTAGGATTTGAAATGAATAAAGAGAACGAATATTTTTTTATTTATTTAACTTTTTTCACTTGTGGAATTTAGTATTGCATATTTACATGATTGTCTCATTAAAAACCTTACCAAGAAAAACTCAGTGGGATAAAAACTTGGTAAGGGAAAAAGAGTGTAACCGTTTTACAACTTACAAGTAAATAATAAATACATATGTAAAAGTATAACCTAGTTCTGGCCCTGGCCACTACCTGAAGGGTCATCTATATATAGATTGTCGAAATTTAGAATAAGCTCTTTATCTACAGTTAGATTTTGCAACCTTTTTTTAGCATGCTCCCAATCCCGAAGGCATGTTAGTACCTCCACCATCTCCGGAGACAAACAGTTTCTTCTTGGTTCAATTATGCGTCACTGGTGCTGAAAGCTTGTTCTGAAGATACCGTTGACACTGGAATAACCAGTACGTCATGTGCTAAGTGTGACAGAACTGAATACCTGTACGTATAGGTCTTCCACCATAACAAGAAATCAAACTCTTCCTTGTCTTCAACAGCATTGAACTGTGCTTCAAGGTTTCTAATAAGTTCGGTACAAGAAGATGGGCTAGATCTTTGCCCTGAAGAAGTACTTGTTGATTTGTCCTTTTTTCACCGTTTCAGAAGGCTCAAACTTGTTTTCTTCGGCTTTGTCTCCGGTTGTGTTGGTTGGGGGGTGTCAATGTTGCCAAACCTGCTCTTATAAATATGAAAAATCTCGAACAACTTGGTTTCAGTAATTTGTTATGAATAATCTATTGATAAATTAATACCAATAAACTCAAGTAAAACTTCTAAACCAGATAATTTAACCCTATGATCTACTATAGCACTTAAGGCATAAAGTAGAGGAATGTTAGCCAAATATTTTTTCAACTTTGTCTCCATGGCAACAACTGCAGCGCCTAGATGTTCATCTTCTCTATAACTGTTTAACAGTTCAGACATTTCCACTATCTGATGGATTGCCTGGGCAGATGTGGGGTAATATACCCCGGAAAGAGTTACAGTGGTATTGTAAAAAATCTTTAAAAATTAAACAAAAATCTTTGCCACATACCAATCGTTTGTGGTAAGTATTTTTGGACTATGTTGACTTGTTTCGGCCAATTTCATGTTATAAAAACATGTAATTGTTGTATCATATTCCAAACAATTTTACAACATTAAATAAGTAAAGTTCCACCTTACCGGCATATCAGTTTGGAATCGTCAGGGTTTGAGACCGTTTAATTTACAATGTCTCTTGAATTCACTGAATCTAGGATTATAACTGTAAATCCAAGAAATGACATCTCTGATGCGATCTATTTGGTCGCTTACCTGCTTTAAACCAGCCTGTACAACTAAATTTATAATATGGCCTGCACACCGTTGATGGAAGAAATAACTTTCATCTTGTGGGATATTTCTTGCAACAAACAATGCAATAGAACTAGTATTTGTAGATGCATTATCTAATGTGATCGAAAGGATGCGATGGGTGATTTCACAAGTTTCTAAAACTTCCATTGTGACATTAAAAAAAAATTCTGTGATGTGTGCAAAATCCATAGGACGAAAACAAAAAATTCTTTTTGTTATCCTTCAGTTAGAATCTAAATAGTGTCTCGTGACACATAAATAGTCCTGTTTGGAACATGCATTCCAAATATCTGAAGTTAATGCAACAGAGACACTTAAATGTTGTATTTCAGCAACTAAGTCATCCATTTGGTTTTCAAACAATCGTATCACATCATTTCTAGTGGTGGTTCTAGAAACAGGTTCAAATTGGGGGTTATATGCAGATGTGATTAATTCTTTATAAAATGGACTCTCACCAATACTGATCGGTTGATCAGTTTGTGCAATGTATCGTGCCACGCATTCTCTAGCGTGCATGGCGTCGAACTGTCACGTCGTAACGGACCCGTCTGGGTGCAGTTGAAGTTGTGTCTGGGTTGTAGTGTCTACCTGTTCATGTGCAGGCATACATTTTTGCATATGCAGGCTCAAATGTCCGGTTCCTCTCATACTTGTAGCATAATCCTTATGACAAAACTTACATTTAGCTCTGGGGCCAGACATCCCGTTTGGGAGTGTCATTTGGACTATGTTGAAACATTGCCAAACATTTGTTGTAAATTTCTGGGACATGATGTTGGTGTAACGCCGAAACCAGAAGGTCCCGCTTGAGTATGGGTCTGCTCTGAAATATCAAATTCATCGTTGAGCATATTCAAACCGTCCGAAAAATAAGGCTGCTGGTTAGGATCCATTATCTGAAGTAAAAATATGAGCACTATAGTAGTTAATAGTCAAATTAAAAATCAATATTTACTAATAATAATCTTAATTTACTAACAATAATTACTATAAATAATACGACACTTACAATAATTATTTTACTTAAAAAAAACAAAAAAATCATAATCTACTAACAAAAAATATTAAATTTACTGCTACAAATAAAATTGAAAAATTTACTAACATAATATACTAACATAAAATTGATGAATTTAACCACTACTCTTAAATTCATAATATACTGAAAATAAATATTATAATAAACTACTACACAAATAATTCATAATCTACTAACAAAAAATTTTAAATTCACTACTAAACTTAAAATTCATAATATACTCACCAAAAATATTAAAATAAACAACTACACTAAAAAGTCATAATTTATGAAAAAAAAACAATATCAAACGTAACTACTACATTTAACATTCATCATTTACTTATTACAAAAATTAAATTCAGTAATACAAATTAACTTTCTAAATTTACTAATAACAAATATTAAAATTACTACTAAACGTAAAAATCTTAATATATTAAACAAATAATATTAACATTAAAACCCAAAAATTGATAAACTAACTAACTAAATATTAATATTTTCATTAAGTAACTAAAATCTAAACACAAACATATAAATTTACTATGAGAATATGTTTGAGCAAAAGTAATAACAAAACTATACCTTTAAAATTTGGTGTGTTGGTGGAAAATGTAGAGAATTTTGTAGAGAGAGTAATAACCAAATTGAATGAAAAAGTTTAGAGAATTGGAGAATATATTAGAGATTGAGAGATTGAAAGAATGATAGAGAGAGTGAATGGAAAATGAAATGGATGGAAGTATTTATAGAAAAATTTGATTTGCGGGTCAAAATTATTTCAAGGGGGGTTTTGTAAATTGTTTTGGCTCCAACGGCTGGAATTTGAATTCCAGTCGTTGGAGGTTTTTTTTTTTTTTTTTTTAAATCTGGTTGGCCGAACGGGCCGGCCGGTCCATGGACCTGGCACGCCGGTTTGGCCTGCCGGGCCTCCTACGAGCTGCCCGGCACACGGCCTGTCACGGGCAGGGCCGCAGCCTGGCTCGCTTCCTTCACGGGCCGTGCCAAGCACGGCCCGTTGTTTTCTTGGACCTGCCGGACCGGCCGGACCGGCCTGTCACATGTCGGCCCATTATTACAGCACTACTCCTCTGTCTCTACCTGCCAAAATATTTTCACTAGACAAATAGGTAAATTGAGTTACAATATTTAATGGGCATATGGTTCTTGGCCGGTTGTTATAATTTATATATATATATAACATAGACATGACCATGGTTCGGTTCGAACCGTGAAACGGAACAATAACCGTATGAAATGAACTGTAACTGTAACCGTAATCGGGACTGTGGGGTGAAGGTTCAGTTCCGGTTCGTCTCTATAAAAAAATTGATCAGGAACCGACGGTTCGGTTCTGGTTCTGGAACCGCTGGTTCCAGGTCATTTTTTTTTCTAAAATAAAATTGATTTAAAAAAAAAAAAACAACCGTTGGACCTTACTCCTGTTTTTGTTAATTTTTTTCTTTTCCCTTTAATTTCCTATAAATACCCCTCCCCCCCCCCCCCCCCCCCCACCCCACCCCACCCCAAAATTCATTTCTTTTCACATCATTTCTCTCTCAACTCTCTCTCAATTCTCCTAATTCTCTTCAATTATCTCTCAATTAATCAATTGTTTATTTGTTTATATTTATTCTATTACAATTATTTTAAAAAAAATCATTTAAAAATCCTTGTCAACAATCTTTTCAAATATATTTCCTTTTCAACAATCTTTTCAAATATATTTCCTATAAAATTTTCAAATTTATTTCCATCCATTTATTAATTTTTTTTATTTGAAGAGTTGTTTACAAATTAATTTTTTTAATGGCAAGTGGAAGTGGAAGTGGAAGTGGAAGTGGAAGTGGAGCAGGAGACATTTCACCAAGGCATTCCATTTCCAGGACTGGTAAGGGTTGTATGCTGAGCCAGATCCGGTCCAGCCGGATAATATCGATTTTGACGACACCGCTTACCATGAGTTCCTATAACGACAAGCCTATCTTGAATCCCTAAACTATCCAGCCAATCCAAATCCCCATTTAATAATTTCTGAACCCAATGCTAGCCAGCCTAGCCCTAGCCCTGCCAATATGACAAGTCAATAAGAAAATATACCCGATTTCGCTGCAAATCCAGATTTTGAAAAGGCGTTAGAGAAGGATAAGAAGCAAGTCAAATATGATATATTCGTTCTCCACATAAAGAAAGTTACAAAACCTAATGGAACGTGTTGGGCGGTGTGCAATTATTGCCCTAAAGAATATAAGTGAACTAAATCTGGAGGATACGACACATATAGGAAGCATATTATGAGTCGTCATCCAGCAGAACATGCCAAGGGGAGTACACAATCTCAAATTTCCAGGTTTTCTACCCCTAACACTCAATTATTTAAATATAGTGATCAAGCTAATAGAGAAGAATTAGCTAGGATGGTAACCGTAGAACATTTACCTTTTAGTTTTGGTGAAAAAGTTGATTTTAATAAATTGTCATAAAGCATTAAATTTTGTTGCATGACGTGTCCCTAGAACCACTTTCACACGTACGATGTATGATATTTATAAAAAAGAAAAATGGATTTTGAAAAAATATTTTACGAACTATAAAAGTCATTTTTCCATATGTGCTGACATATGGACTGACCAATGGCGAACGCATTCATACTTGGGTGTAACTTGTCATTATATGGACAAAGTATGGATAATACAAAAAATAATTCTTGCATTTAGAGTTTTGGATGATGCACATACTATTTATAATATTTATAAAATATGAAAATCATTTTTGAAGAGTATAAAATTGAAAGCAAAAATTTTTCAATTGGTTTTGATAATGCTTCTAATAATACGGCAGTTATTCCTGCTTTAATTGAATTATGCAAGCCTTATTTTAATAGTAAATTTTTTCATCAAAGATATGATTACCATGTTTCAAAAAGCATAAGTTCGTTCTGTGCACTCCTAAACCACATACTCATACTAATGAATCTACTCAAGAGCAAAGAGATGGGTATCAGCTGTGGAATTTTTCAGATGAGATGGCTAAATGTTACATTATGGCCACCATCTCCGACGTGTTGCAACAGTAACACGAAGGAATGGAGACTGTTGTCGATATAATGATGTCTCTGGAAGAGATGTTTGTTATGAAGTCTAGGACGAATAAGAGAGAGGCAATGACAACTTTCATGAATCTTAGGATGAAACCTAGACAGGCTGTGAAAGATCACATGATGAAATTCATAGCACATCTCAACATTACTGAACTGAATCGTGCTGAGATAGATGGTGAGATGAAAATTGACCTGATCGTTAACTCACTATCAAATTCCTTTGATCAATTCAAGTTGGACTACACCTTGAACAGTAAGGAATACACCTTGTAAGACCTGATGAAAGATGTTCAAAGTGCCAAGAAAATCCTTGTGAAGAGCAATGGTCAAGAGATTTATGCGGTAGGTAAAGTTGCTGCTGTTAAGACCCGTAAGAAGGTCAAGAAACAACAGAAGAAAAAGCAACTAGGACCTACCAAGAAAGAGACAAAGAAAGTAACCAAGATCAAAGGGAAGTGTTTCCTTTGTGGTGAAAAGAGAAATTGGAAAAGAAATTGCCCAAAGTCTCAGGACAAGAAGGAAGAAGGGGTTCAAGAAAAGGAGAAGACTTAATACGAATGAATTCAACTTGCATTTAGGAAATGGAGCATTGGTGTCTACTAGTTCTGTATGAGATATTAGAATTAGTTTAGATTCTTATAGGCATTTAGATTTAATAGACGTTTATTATGTACCACAATTCAAAAGGAATTTAATTAAAGTTTCTTGTTTAAATAAATCGGATATTCTGTTACTTTTAATAAAACTTCTATTATTAGTAGGAATAACGAATTTGTTGCAAAGATACATTGGAAAATCGATAATTCTATTCACATTGCAATATCTCTCACTTGTTAGACACAGAATTAACATAACCTAATCATAAAAGAGTAAAATTATCAAAAGATGAAACCTACCTATGGCAGTTACGCCTAGGTCATTTAAACCTTGATAGGATCAAAATATTGGTTAGTGATAAGACCTTTAAGTGACTTAATGGTTGATGATCTATCAACTTGTTAATCGTGTATAGAAGGTAAGATGACCAAAAGGTCTTTCATGACAAAAGGCACAAGGGCCACTGAATGTTTATGATTGATACACATTGATGTGTGTGGTCCTATGAGCATTCAAGTCAGAGGTGGATATGAGTACTTCATCACTTTCATGGATGATTACTCGAGATTTGGCTATGTGTATCTCATGAGACATAAGTCGGATGTTGTTGACATGTTCAAAGCCTATAAAGCTGAAGTTCAAAATCAGCTTGAGAAACACATAAAAATCTTGAGCTCTGATCGTGGTGGAAAATATCTATATGGTGAGTTTTAGCAATATCTTATAGATAACGGGGTAATTTCACAGTTTTCTGCGCTAGGTACACCTCAAAAAAATGGGGTGGCAGAAAGAAGAAATAGAACTCTTTTGGACATGGTTAGGTATATGTTGAGTTATTCAATGATCTCTAATTCTTTTTGGGGATATGCTTTACAAACCGCTATGTACATTCTAAACAATGTACCATCTAAGTCGGTTCCTAAAACACCGCATGAGTTGTGGGTTGGGCGAAAGCCTAGTTTACAACACTTAAGGATATTTGGATGTCATACGCATGTGTTAAAAGGAAAGACATAAAAGATGGAGTCCCATTCAGAAACATGAGAAGTTGAGTATGTGGCCGTATAAGAAGCTGCTAAAGAGACTGTCTGGCTCCTCCAATTCTTGATTGACTTGGAAGTGGTTCATGATGTGAATAAACAGATCACTATCTCTTGTGACAATAGTGGATCAGTCGGTAATTCGTGAGAAACAAAAAGTCATAAAAAAGGGAAACACATTAAAAGAAAGTATCACCTTCTAAAGGAAATTGTTCATATGAGAGACGTGACGATAACCAAGATCACGTCAACAGAAAATCTAGTGGATCCCTTCACAAAGGCTCTTACACAAAAGAGTTTTGGTGGGCAACTAGAGATAAAGGGAATAAGAGATATTACACATTTGGTATAGAGCAAGTGAGAGATTGTTGGGATTATGCTTGATAGCAAGAGTGTAATAGTGTATTTTACAAACTTTTCATATTAATAAAAGTGATTTCTAGTTTAACAAAAGTTATAGCATTTATAGTTTAATTATTAAAATTGTCAAAAGTAAATAATCATAAGATCAAATGACTATGAGAAAATAAGAATTATTCATACATCTGGATATGTATGAGGTAGACACAATTTTTTAGTTAGTCTTGAATAATATTCACAACTTAAGATAAAGGTTGGGTGCATCTATCCTGTTAAAGTTGTAGATTCTTTTGCTAGCATTTGAGGGGGATCAAATGTGTTATGATGAATTTAAAATCATCAAAGTGTGGTATCTTTGGGAAAAGAATCTAGTGAACTGAGGGCAATGAATAGGATCATAGTGAATTACTTTATCCAGAGCCGTCAATGGATAAATTTGTTCACTTGAAGACAATCGGAGAGTCTATCTCAATCCTAAGATAAATAATGGACTTATGGTTGCAAGTGTTATCATTTGAGCTATCAATGAGTACGATTATATAGCATAGTCTATCCTCGATAGTTTAGTGGTATTCATTTGTTAATCGATAGAGGACTTCATTTATTGATATGAACATTATGGCTCCATTTATTAAATGAGAGTAGAATATCTTCTTATGGATGTTTTGAGGTATTGGATATTAAATCTTAACGTTAAGTTTTCAATAGTGTCTACTGAAATATGACTTATGGACAAGTTAAAATATTCAAGTTCAAAATGTAGTTATATGAGTAAATATGGTAACTTGGAGAGCTATTGGCGATCTGAGAGCTCTTGGTGATAACTGATATTCTTAACGAGGATACACTATCTCCATTAAGATTGTGTAGGGTATGAATGAACAATATTAACTTATTATATCTTTATTTAAGAGTTAAATTTTAGTTCTTTGGTAAAATGAACTAAATTTAATAGATCGGACCTAAGTGAATCATTTCTTGATTGTGATTAGGTTATGTCTATTGGAGTTTAAATTTAGATAGCCCGCTAAGATCTCCAATCCATACGAACTTGCATGGATCACTTGATATATTCTACCGGAACAATTTATTGGTCCATCTAGAATCGTATTAAGGCATGTGGACTTGTATAGTAAGAACGAGACTATTTCACATGTGGATTTTTTATTTAAGTCCAATGGATTTAAAAAAAGGGCTCAAAAATTTATTTGCACTATTTGGGGGGGAGGTGTGCAAATATCACCAATTTACTAATGTAGGTTTAACAGGCACCATTTAACGTTTTCAAACGAAAATACCCCGAACGAGAAAAGCAATAGACAAACCGACAGAGAAAAGCAATAGTCAAACCGACATGATACTAATCAGCGGCAAAGTGACCGGAACGAGTGTACGCGAGAACATCTGCGATTGACAAAGGTAAGATTAGTTTTTTTTTCTCGTTTTTGTTGTTGATAACTTGCATTGCATGTTAGAATTGAGTTTTGTTGATTAAAATTGTAGAAACCAGTTAAAATAGATATCAGAGAATGGTTATGGTTTAGGTTAGGGTTTGTAATTTGGTTGAATATCTGTTGAGAAAGATGAAATTCTAGGTTATCGGGACTTTTTACAAGATAATCGAGCTTATTTATAGTTGAGTTGAGCTTTTATTTTCGTGAAAATTAGGTTTTGGTAAGTCAATCTTTTTTTGTAAGGTTTCAAGCTTTTTTCAATAGGATCGAGCTTTTTCATCATGAGATCGAGCTTTTTCATCATGAGATCGAGCTTTTTTAAAATAATATTGAGCTTTTTTTACATAGGATCGAGCTTTTTTGTTATGGGATCAAACATTTTTTCATAGGATCGAGCTTTTATCTAAAAGGGTCGAGCTTTTTTGTAGATGAGTCGAACTTTATTTTCGTGAAAATTAAGTTTTGGTAAGTCGAGCTTTTTTATAAGGGTTCGAGCTTTTTTTGAATGGGATCGAGTCTTTTTGAATGGAATCGAGCTTTTTCCACAAACTCGAGCTTTTTTTACACTGAATCTATCATTTTCATCATGGGATCGAGCTTTTTTTTAAATAAGATCGAGCTTTTTTTTAAATAGGATCGAGTTTTTTTGTTATGGGATCGAACATTTTTTCATAGGATCGAGCTTTTTTTTAAGGGGTCGAGCTTTTTTGTCCTTGGATCGAGCTTATTTTTTATAGGATCGAGCTTTTTCGTTATGGGATCTAGCATTTATGTCATAGGATCAAGCTATTTTTTAAAGGGTCGAGCTTATTTTTCCTGGGATCGAGCATATTTTTTTAGGACCAAGATGTTTTTACATTGGATCGAGACTTGTAATTTTGGTTTCGAGATTTTTTCTGTTTAATGATGTTGTATTTCTGTTACATTGTAAATGAGAAATAGGCTGAGGGATTTGCCTAAAACTCCACCAGGAGACTGGTACGAGGGTAAATTGACTCGACACGACCGTTTTGATGCCTTTGCCCATATAGACGATGCGCTGAACTGGGTCCTTGCAGAATTTGCAGATAAAGATCGGCGTCGGCTCATGGCGTCATGTTTCGGGCATTTCCTGATAATGCATCGGGAGATGAAGTTTCGGGTGGTGTTATCCATCGGTTGCTTTTGAGGGAGCTGCATCATAATGCCCCATCAGATGAGATGCAGTTCATGTTAGGGAACCAGTTGGTGAGGTTTTCGAAGGTGGAATTTTGCCTGATCACCGGATTACGGTTTGGAGTTGTACCGGACACGACCATGTATGCAGCAGTGGAGAATGGCATACATCAACGGTACTCTCCTAGAGCCGATGAAGTCTCGTTGGAGGTGATAAGGGGTGTTGTCACCGTCTCAGAGTTTGGAGAGGTGTACGTTGTTGTTAAGCTCTGCCTCAAATAAATGTTGAACTGGATACTGATGGGGTGGATGAGAGATTTAAGATTCCAGTTTGGCAATTTTGGTTGGTTGAGGATCTCGATACGTTCGACACATTCCCGTGGGGTGCCCACGTGTACAGGCATTCTATTTACTCATTCAAGCATGCGCTTGAAGGGGCGACGAGAAGGGTTCGAGCTACGCCAGTAGGAAAAGGGCACTGACACACATACGGTGGAGACCTACAACATATACGGTCTATCTCATGCCCTATTGGTAAGAACTTCGAATTACAAGTTGTACTTTATTGGTGTTGTCCTCAACGTTATGGATACTTATCGTACTTATCTTTGATACAGATATTTGCTTTCAAGGTGATCCCTGATTTGAGCCAAGAGTTCGGAGCCCGGAGGGTTACGGATCTGTCTCCTCTTATTTTGAAGTGGGAGTTTACCAAACAACCGAGAGGGAAGAAGTTGGCCAAGATTTCCAAAGACAGGGTATGTATTTAATTTGTTAATGTTTATATTAGTTAGTATGTGTACAATTTATATTGTTCTAACTAATATTTCAGATGTTTGCGAGGAAGGAACCGGTGCCCACACCAATTGAGAGACATGCACCGTACTATGCGAGGTTAAAAGAGGGGGGAGCCTGTATGTAGATGAGAACGGGATTCATATTCCGCCTTCGGTCCCTGATCAGACTACCTTTGGCTAGAACAGTGGGACAGAGGGTAAGGGTTTAACAGACAGAATCAATGACAGTGTGGGATCTGAGCTCGATACTGGGGATTTAAGGCCCAGTGACAGTGAGAGATATCAGACAAACCCTCAACGAGAAAGGTATAGGCATAGGCGGGTTCGGTTTACCACCCCCGGACATGGTACATCTACAGGGGATTCCAGTGAGGGTGTTGGACGCGATGGAGAGGTGAGTTGAAAAAAAAGTTTAGTTTTTTTATTAACATGTGATGTTGATAGTTTTGTACTAACAATGTAGACATGATTTCAGGCCCCATGGGCAGATCTGTTGAACGATCTGCGTGAAGTCTTCCGGAAGAGTGAGGAGGATCAAGAGTGTCAACACTTGGAGTTGGTTGATATGATCCGGAAGAGTGACGAGGATCGTCAGCAACAACACCGAGTGTTATTGGATATGATTCGAGGGCTTCAGGGGTCGACCATGTGTACATACAGAGATGTCCATCAACCTTCTGATCCAGACTTTAGTCCTAGAGACAAGACTGGTGGGTATACGTGGGGACAGATAGGGTAGGTGGACGTAGCGAGGACCCATCTATCGGGGGTAGGTCCGAAGAGTCAACCTCAGTCGCGTATCAGCGATAGTAGGTCTACTACATGTACAGCAGTCCGGTCGGACCTTCCAGCTGTCCTATCTGGGTCTACCCAGCCCTAGCGGTCCCTTCCACCACCCAGCACATCAATTCAGCCGCAACGGTTCCCTCCTCCACCCAGGCTCAACGATCCCCTCCCTCACGTAGCATGTCGACCCAGAATGAGCGGTCCCCTCCCCTATAAAGCATGTCGACCCATGGTCTACGGTCCTCTCCACCACCCAGCATATCGATTCAGCCGTAGCAGTCCCCTCCCCTACCTAGCATGTCAACCCAGGCTCAGCGGCCCCTCCCCCACCCAACACATTGACCGAGCTCCATAGGTCATCGGAGGCTGGAGTACCACACATGAAGCGTATAGTTAAGCTCATATGGCAGTTGATGAGCTCTTACACAAGTTCATATCGCCCGAAGAGGTTGAGGACACGGCCCCAGTCTATGGAACACATATTTGACCCCTACGGACTTGTGGATGCCGACCAGCTTGCGGCATACAAAGCATTCAAGAAGAACATCAACGGGGAACTGTAAGTCCAACTTCATCTAATAACAATGGCAATGTTCATATTAAAGTTTGTTTAAATAATGTTGTATTGTTAACAATTCATTAGTTTTATTGTCAGTCAGCATATGGACGCATACCTCCATATTCTTCGGAAACGTCAGCGAGGATTCCCCATTGTGTACAACCAGAGGATCAACGTATTGGATACACAATTCTTTGTAAGTAGTTATAAATTATTGGACTCGCATCGCGTTTTATGGTTTTTTATTATTGATACGATTTTGTCAATGATTGTATGTACAAGCACTTATGTTGTTACAGTGGGAGAGAATGATGCCTTGTGATTCACACGGGGCTGTGACCATAGCAAGGTGGAATGTGTTACAGTCCCGATGGTTGGAAGAGAACCTTCAGACTGTCCGTGGAGCAACCACGAGTGGAAACTGCCCATGGCACGAGGTTGACTTGGTAAGTGTTAAGACGGTGGAAATGATTTAAATATTAACTGTTCGTATATCCTGACCTAACACCTTCTGCATACTATTACAGGTCCTGATACCGTGCAACGTTTGGGGCCAACATTGGCTGGTGGTGACCGTCGACCTTATTCTCGGGAAGTTTGACATATTTGACCACTAGAGACAGGAAGTTCCTCATTATATCAGGAAGTAACAAGTCTGGCCATTACGGTGGTTTTTGTCGTCCATGTTGAATGACATGGGGTTTCACACTGTACGATGAGGTGGTCGTCGGCTATTCCCCAGGGAAGATAAGACTTTCTCGGTCAACGTGGTCTCCACTTCTACAGTCCCCCAACAAAAAAAATCATAAGACATTCTATTTCGTTTACGTGCTTAGATATTATTTAAAAACGATTTGTAATGCGTTTTATTGTGTCCAATTACAGAGATAACTGTGGTCCCCATACTTTGAGACTTATCGAGTGCTTACTAGCTGGTCGAAGCCCTTTTGATTGGTCAGAGGACGACATGGGAATCATTCGGGAGAAAATGGTTATGGAGATTTTTTGTAACTCTAGGGCCGCATAGTGATTGGTTGTATATTTAATGTTGTATATTCTTAATATTTTCTACCATTTTTTATGTACAAAGACATTGTAATTCATTAATATTATTTTTATTTCTTTTAATGTTTTTGTTTCCAATGTCTGTCATCACATGTACGAAACACATACCAAACCTTGACAATGTGATACGATAAGTTAACAAACACATACAAAAAAAGTTAACGAACATTATTGCAATTCCAAATTATTACAATCTGATACGATTCTAAATGTTTACAATATGATCAAAACTTTATCATTCATTCCCTATTAGAGTCCATGTTAGGGCACGTCTGTTTGTTGTGTCCAATTGAATGACAGGTGCTACACTAGAAAAATTAAAATAACTAAAAAATAATTTAAATAAATTAAATAATTAAATTTAATTGATAGTCAAAGTAGAAATTATGTGTTAGCAACTATTTCTACTCGTTTTTCAAATTTGGTTAAATCTATTTATAAACATCAACATTTAGATATGTTTGACTGAATATTATGGATTTAAATATTTATTTTTTTAATTAAAAAAAATATTTTGTTTTGAAATTTTAGAGTTATTGTTAAATATATATTATGCAATTTTAGGAGTAATCTAATTATTATTTAATCCAATCATAAATTTACAAAGTAACGATAGTATTAAATAAATTTCATTAAATTTCTTAGAACACTGTATTAGTATATTTCAAATGAAACAAACTAATAAAAGAATATTATAAAATTTAATTAATGCTAGCATTTGCGTTTCATTTTTGTCTTATAATTTAATTTGACTTTTTAAAAGTAAAATAAAATTTATTGAGAATATACATTTTAGGAGACGTCTCACTATGTAATCGTAATTAGTTGATATCGATGTTCTGTTAAAAAAAATCTAGCATACCCTAATTTTCAATCCTGGTTACGTCCCTGTTCTAACGGCCTGGTGGCCATCGGAGATAGTCCACATTTCCGATGACACAATAAAAACCATAAAAAATGAAAAAAAAAATACAGTCAATATTGTTCACGTTTCAGTATAAAATATGTTGTCATAAATGCTAAATTATAATTCGATTTAATTTTAAGGGCTATTACTCTGTCGAAAATGTAGTACTAACTACTACGATATTTGTTATGACATTGTCATGGAAAAATTAATTAATTTATTATTATAATATTAATTAATAAATTATAATGGAATATAAGTGATACTTTATACACTACAATATATATATATATACATATATATATATATATATATATGACTTGTAGTCAATATTTTTAATGTAACACTATGTTTAATTATTATTTTTATCACTATTTTTTCGTGAAATCACTTTGTCAAATATTTGTTAAATATTTTGATTTAATTTTAAAATAACATGTCATAGATAATATAAAAAAACAAAAAAATTAGGTAATAGGGATCAAACTTTAGAGACAAAATAATGGTACTATATGAATTCTATTTTATTGGTACATCTTACTAAATTAACAAAATATAAAATATAGTAAAATTATTAGCAATTACAAGATCATTTAGTTATTTTTAATTATGTTTAGTGACATTACAATGTCTTTTGTTTTTGAAAAAAAACTCTAATATTTTTTTTAATATATATTTGTTTATCATATGAAATGATTACAAATTTTACTAAGTTTAAATTATTAATTAATAAAAATTATTAATTTTTTTAGTAGAATGATGATTATAAAAATAAAACCAATAAGTATATAATATACGTTTCCTATTTGAAGATAGAGTATTAGTAAAATTTAATTTGATTTGAAAATGTTGTTATAAAATTTATTTTTAAAAAATATTAATAGTTATATTTAAATAGTACATAAAAAATATATTTAATTAGATAATATTTATACATATCGTTAGCTTATATATAAAAATAGTATAGAAAATATATCAGAAATAAAGTTAATGATAAGAGAAATCTTTATTATTTTCATTTAGCTTTCCGAAAGGATTTTTTTTATAGTGGCTTATTAAAAGCATTATGAATATATAATATGTAATATATATATATATATATATATATATATATATATTTACATTATTTATCTATCTTCCTATTTACAGTATTTTTTTTATCGAAGTTTTTCTTTATTGATAGGATTCGAGATTTCAAACCGCTAACGTATGAGTCATTTAAACAAATCTAAACTCATTCATCTATCAGCTCAACTACGTCCCTAAAGCCCGATAACTTTTAACATTCTTATGACATACATACGATTGCATGACCTAATTATAAAATGATCGCATGCACTTTTTTCCTCCACCGCCCCATAATGGGTGAAAAATCGATCTTACAAGTTACTTAAAATAGGTATATATTCAACAATCTCCACCGCCCCATACAATTATGTATAAGTTTGTACGAATATAATATCAACTGTTTTATATTTTCTATATGGAGCCATAATAATTATCAACGTATTTTCGTTTGGATAAGCATAACAATGGGGCTGTCATCACTTTTCTTGCAAGTTGTAAGTGCATGTTAAAGTCACCATACAAGGTACTCATAAGTCAATCCCAAAAGAATGTGCTTAATTTCACCGGCAAAACTGACGTAACTTGTAACTTGTAACTTGTTAAATATAATTTTTATTTTTCTAAAGTTGTTAAATATAAAGTAAAAATATAGATATAGATAGGTGTGTGACTGCAAATTCAAATTTGAAGAATATATATATACACAGAAGTTTTCAAGTGGGTGTGCAATAATATAAATTTACTTAGATGTGGATCATTAGATTTATATACTTTGACTCAAAGTGTATGTACCGGTAACAATTTTTATTTTTTGAAATTTTGATTTGTAACCATTTTCACGGCGATGGTAACCATTTTCACGGCTCCAGTAACCATTTTACGGCTCTGATAACCACTTTTTAATTTTTGAAAATTTGACTTGTAACCAGTTTCACGACATTGGTAACCACTTTCATAGCTTTGTTAACCATTTTATATTTTTTAATATTTTGACTTGTAACCATTTTCACGGCTGCAGTAACCATTTTACGGTTTTGGTAACCACTTTTTAATTTATCAAACTTTGACATGTAACCAATTTTACGGTGATGGTTACCATTTTAACGGATCCAGTAACCTTTTTACGGCTCTGGTAACCACTTTTTTATTTTTGAAATTTAGACCTGTAACCACTTTCACGACTCCAATAACCATATTACGGTTCTAGTAACCACTTTTTAATTTCCAAAAATTTAATTTATAACCATTTTCACGGCATTGATAACCACTTTCACGGCTCTAGTAACAATTTATACGGTTTTGGTAACTATTTTCTATTTTTTAATATTTTGACTTTTAACTATTTTCACAGCAAGAGTTATTTGAGAAATATATTAGGCATACGGAAACAATTTCTTATCTATAAGTAAGTTTGAAGTTTTTTTTAGAATGATATCAAGCTGGCTTTGTTTTGAAGCAATCTGTTAATTTTTTGTTTTCGTATTGATTATTGTGTCATGGGTTTTTAAAAATCTATAACTACTTATACTATCGTGGTAAGTATATTGTTTTTTTTTCTGACATTAATGAATTTCCTCCCTAGCATTGAAATTCTTTTTAAGTTTGAAAAGGCCATAATACTACTACTACTACTAATAATAAACTATCGTAATCTCGATACATAAGAGAAATTATATTTGCTTATATTCATATTAGAGAATTACTATCTAATCCAATTAAATTTTACCATGTTGTAAATAAGTCGTATCCATTGTGTTCAACTATTAATCAAGTGTGAAGGTAATTTTGAAGCGATTGGATACTCTAATTACTCTATCGCCAAGAAAGCATTCTTGATTACATCCACTCTTATACATTGTTTGGATTATTAATTTCAAAAGTGTTTTTACTTCAAATACGGTCTAAATATTAATCAAACTAGAATTAAAATCCCTTACTTCCTTTTTTTTTGCAATATTTATCAATCAATCGGCATGTAATCAGTTATATTCATTGTAAGCAAGTGCAATTTAATGATTTCTAATAGAAAAATAAAACGATTTCTTGGAGATTGATAAATACATACAAAAGTTTTCATTATACTTTCTTAAGATCATTTACATTTCATTCATAGCATTGAATTCATATATCACAAGCCTAGATAAAAACACAACTTTTTGTCCTAAAGTTGCTTCAAAGCTGGCCATTGTCAATACCCAGAACTGGATGCTTGCAATGCTATGTAATCAGGCATTGCTACCACCCACCAATTACCGAAACTTTCGAAATACAATAGCAAATCTAATATACTTAAACCTGGCAGACAGAAGCATTGAGTCTCCATGAACACGAATGTATTTAAAACATTTCTTAAGACCATAATTCAATCCTAAAATCAAAGCTCTATACTCAGCAACATTAATTGTTGCAATTCTCACTCCTTCATGAGGTCGCCAGACCTATCAAAGCTCAGGACTATAGAATCTATATTTAACGGTAGACAAAGCAGCCTAGAAGCTTAACATATAATTAGAGAACTTATATAACACACTGCCATTTCCAGCACGCAAAACTGCTTCCGCACCAGTTTTTTTCTAGATTTCCTTTTGAGGCACCGTCGAACTCAAGAATACAGGAGTACTGCAGGACATAAACGTAGATTACAAAAAATTTGTTTGTAAAGGGAGAAACATAATAAATGAAAAGGAAAAGTAAGATATAGTTAAGAAAGTATAAACTATTACCGCAAATTGGGTTGGCAAGTACCAATACAGATGTGATCATTTTCTTATGGCAACGCGTGTGTTGTTGTCTGCGATCAAACTAATTATCTGGGCATGTTAAGAACATAACTCACTGTGTTATGTTGAGAAAATTATTACATAATACAACATATATGTTTAGAGTAAGGAATGAAATTGTCACTTTACGGATCAAACAATAGTTAAGTTCGAACCTCAGTGTCAACCCACACTTTTGGCTTAAGGGTACGAAAACTACTCCAGTTGACAATAATTCTAGTCGTGGACATAATCGTTTCACTGGAAAAAAAAAAGAATCATTTCAGTCATAGTTATCTCATCAATTTCAATAACATGACTTCAAAATAAAATAATTTAAATTTATTTACTCATTATACTAAGTCCATCCTCCCTCTTGCACCTTAATCTCAGCTTCTTCACAAATTTAAATTCCAAGAGTTTTGGTACACAAGTTTAATTTACAGTTATTACGAACGAAAATGGGCTTGTTGAAGATAATATACACATTACGGGCATTGTCCGTAGTCCATAAAGTTATTCATTATGGGCAAAGTCTGTAATGGAAAATCATTATATGAGTGAAGGGATTAGAAATATTAACTACATGCGTTAAAGGTTTAGTATAAAAATAATTATTTACTACGGACATAGTCAGTTGTTAAAGATAATTAGAGGGAAATAAATTTAAAATTTTCATTTCCCTCTAAAAGTAAAAAGAAATTTGATTTTTTTTTTTATTGTTTCTATAACAGGCATATAAAGGCCCGTAGTAAAATGTAGATGGAGGGTAAAAAAATTCAACAATTTTTATTTCCCATCAATAACGAAAATTCTTTTATTTCTACTTTTACATTCCCTAAACACTATCACTTAAACTCCTTCACAAAACTTAAGTGACCATACCTTTTGTCTCTCTTATTCTATCACTTTCTCTACATTTTATCCAAAATTTGTTTCAGATCCATATTTATAGGGTTTAACTTTTTAGTTGCGTTGTAATTAGTTCTACCATCTTTTTTGTTTTGTTTATATTCATCTTCTCCCTTATGTCTTGAATTTTATTTTATATATTTTTTTAAAAAGAATGTTATGGTTTTGAAGATTAAAAATATTTGGTTTTTATAATTAGAAGTTTAAGAGGTTTGCTTAATTAAAAATAAATTTATTTTTTTATGTTACTTTTACTTATAAGGTAAGTTTAATTGTTTTATGATTCTCTTATTTTAATTTTATTAATAATTCTTAATTTGTATATTTATCGTTTTTGTTTTAATTATGTAACTTTTTTTCATTTTTGGTTTTATTTGAATTTTTATGGTTGTAATCATGATTTTTTTTTTCCTTTTTTTAGTTACCAAACAAGATTTGTACCCAAAAAAAAAACAAAATTCATAATATGGAATTAAAAAAAAAATTGGGTGAAGAAAATATGGATTTAAGAATTATTTAAATTTCAATTAAAAAATTCATAAAAGATTTTTGCAATTTTGGAAGGACAAAATTTGATAACCCTAATTCTATAAATAATATATATATATATATATATATATACATACGTAAGAGCTTTTAACTGGGCAATAGCTATTGTTAATAACACATTGACTGCGTGCAGTGGTCGTAGTAATTACTAAATTTACTACCGTTTTTGCCCGTAGTAAATAACATCTTCTAACACAGACAATGTCCGTTATCGAAGCACACTTTTTTCTATCTCGCCTTTAGAGATTGCAACGGGCAATGCCCGTAGTAATTACACATCTACTACGGGCATTGCTCGTAGTAGATGAATGATTTTCTTGTAGTGTATACTATGAACATCACATTCAACGACTCAATTTGGAGTTGGAAGTTCTGCATTGTAATTATCTGAGTGTAAACTGCTATATATATTTGCCAACGTAAATTACAATCGTACACACAAAATGAACATACAACACCTACAACTGCAATGTTGTACCAATATTTTTAGAGCCTGTATCTAACATTCTCTATATGCGTATCTACGAAAATTATCTATGAAAATTAACAAATGTGTCATTCTATTCACTCTGCAGTTTGCACAATGCCAACTAGTAGGAGATTTTGTTTTCAACCGTTGGTGCTTCTTCCATTGTTTTATGACCCAAATGCAGTAGAATTTACACCGTCGAATGACCCAGCAATTCCTAGAAGTTCTATAACATCAATCCAAAGAGTGAAGATAGGTTTCACAATCATCTAGAAGTAGGGTCGCTCAACAAAGCATACTCGCAAACGACCAAGGAAAGGCCACCGACGAAGGAGCTTTACTCTAATCAAAACCTCAAAGATAAGAACAAGGGCATAGCTTCAGCTCAAAATGATACTAATTACATTGTTGCCGTTCACTTCCAATGATGATATCAATACCTGTAACTGTACATGTACACATAACATAAGTAAATGATATTACATTCCTGTAGTGATCCTAGATATCATAAAAATTCCACATTCTGAAACTTTGAAGCAAGAAAAAATTATAACATGTTTTAGATAAAGCTTAAGAGAAAATAACTAGAGGTCTATAACTCCATAAACCCATACAATAAAGCACTAAAATTTCATTATACAATAAAGAGTAAGAGTAATTGACATTGTTAATGCTTCTGAGTGTACAAGATTCAATTTGTAAAATGTATCAAATATGACAAGCGACTATGTTCCTTCAGCAAAAAATATTCCTCGATCAAATGTTACTCGCGTTCATCATGTTGTAGAAAATTCAGGTGATACAATAGAGAATTTTTCTAAACTTTTTTTTAATAAAAAATGGTTTTTCCAGAAATAATGATTATAACAATTTCCTTTTAAAAATAAATGATTATAACAATTTTCAAGCATGTCACTATAAATTTGAGGAGAAAATCAGAAGTCACGTGTTGAGGGTTAGCGAATATATATCATGATACACAAGATGTTGCATCCTTCTCTAAGCATCTTAATATAATTGAAATTTTATTCCCAGTTAATGGCAAATCTGCATTTCTTTTATTTGTTCTTTAGCACAACCCCATACCCGACCAACCACATACACCTTTGGGATAAAAACCCTACCATTCAAATTCCGCAACAAAATATTAGTCATTCACATGTATTTGAACATATCGTTCATATAAAGAAAACCATATTCTACACATAGCTTGAACCTTACTTCAAATGATAATATATACATATATGTACATTATACCTTTCCTTCGACGTGCATGCCAGTCAAATGGAACTTTGCTCATGTTGGTAAATTACTCCCAAGTGGTAAAAGAGTCTGGTAATTAATTGAATTAATTGACCAGATAAGATACCACATGATAAGTTTGTTTTTGAAATAAAGAGATAATTCAAATTAAATTCAAACTTATCAATTAAACGATAGATAGAGATAAAAAGATATTAAATTTAAATAGTGATTTAAATTTAAAGTGTATCTCATCTGATAGAGTTCTGGACTCTATAAATAGCAAAGAGTACTATTCATTTAATTTATTACTCTATAAATAGCAAAGAGTACTATTCATTTAATTTATTCAATTCAGAACGTACTTTTACAGAGTAAGAAAAAAAGACAGAATATTTTTATTAGTTTCTATTTTTACTGGTCTTCTCCGAGTTACAACAAATAGCACGGTGAATCGAGTCTATTTTTCTTGTAATCATACACCGATAGTATGTAACAATCCTGGTATCCATTTCGTTACGATGATCTTTGATATCCAACATTGGTATCAGAATAATTTTATGGAATTGCTCGTATGTTTAATTTTATTTATATTATTTATTTTATGTATATTTAATATACATATTCTCTCTGTAATTATTATTGGGTTCACATATGTTGATTAAAATTTCGAAAACCTGTTTGGCCATTATTTTTAATCTGGACTGTTTTGACGAAGCGCCAACTTAATTTCTTTGACAAACGTTGGATAATGTTTGGTCGAAGAAAATGGGTGATTTTTAGTCTGAGTCGATCATTACTTGTCATCGCGTATTGTATTAATATTGTTGAGAATTTTTTGTGTGTAAGTTATAAGAAAACTTCTCGGTTTATAAGTTTTTTTTGTGAAACGTGCACAATTTATTGTACAGATTTTTTTTTTCGTTTTGGGAAATCATACCCTTCTGTACGATCAATTAAATTGATTTTGTCAGAGATTGTATTGACAAACCATGAGTGCAACGCGTTTTTTTTATATTTATATATACAAATATTATTTATTTAGAAAACGTGTCTATAACTTTTCTGAGAAGTTTCATACACATCTTTATTTGACTTGCTCATTTTTTTTAACATCAAATGTGTGTAATTTTTTTTTATAGGAGAACGTGTAATTTTTTTTATAAGAAAGGGAACTGTGCGCAATAATACGGATGCAGCAACAATTTCGAAAAATTGATATTTACGGACTTCTGTAGTGAGATGCACTCAAGGCAAGCGTTTTACTATTAACTATAAAAAAAAGTTGACACACTGTACGTATGAAGATGACAAAATTAGATTATAATATATATATATATATATATATATATATATATATATATTAATTTTTCTCTATAAAATTATTCTGAAACGATTTTTTTTTATATAGATGGAAAATGATCAGATTTATTTCGATGAGGAAAATCAAGAGAAAGTTGATTTTTTAAGGAAGTTAAGAGAATTTAAAATGATTTCTGAAATTTCTCTTCATAAAAATATTATGATTTTTATGAAAACAGTGGACAAGTTATGGCAATTTCGAAATCTTACTTCCTATGATTATTGGATCCTAATTGCGAAGATATTGCTAAGAGCTCTCCCACCATAGCTGCAATACATAGAACCTGTTCTTCTTGATAACATTAATAAAAGCAATATTGTTTTGCTTAATGAAGTTTTTGATGAGATAGAAATAGCAGAGAAACGCCGTGTTATGATGAACATGAGGCGTACTGCAGCTTTGAGCATGTTTCTGAACCTTCGTAGCGCAAAACACATGGGTCATTGCGCACGCGAAAAGGGTCCATGGTTTGGAAAAGTGGCGGCTGCAAAAGTTAAGAAGTCAGAGAAATTATGTATTCGGAGTGACAGTAATTTCTACAATATGTATGATAGAACTAAGTTCAAAGTTTTATATTTCAAGAATAGTTATTAGATTTACATTATAAATTTTTTATTGTTTATTTATGTTTATTTAATTTTTCCTTTGAACTTATTGAATCATGCTCGATTGTTATTGATTATAATAATATTTATTTAGTGGGAGTTCTATGAATTGTTAGAACTGTTATAATTGCACAAAATACACTAATACTATATGCTAGTTTTTATATTGGAATTAGATGATGATTAAAAGTCTCGACTGATTTTCGAATCTATTCCTATATATTACTCTATTATATTTCTTAATGTAAATGTTTGATGCAAAAAAATAAGTGTGAATTTGAAATATGCTAGCACTAAAGAAAATTTATCCTTTTGTCTAAATTACAAAATATGTCTTCTGCTACTAAAAATATTGTGGCCAAATTAAACAATAGAGAGAAACTGAACGGTGAAAATTATGATATTTGACACCGCAAGGTTCAGTACATCCTTACTGAGCAAGAGGCTCTTGAAACAATAACCAACACCATAGTTGAACCTGCAGCAGGAACTACTGCTCAACACAGAATAGACATGAAGGCTTACCAAGCCTGGAAGAGGAAAAACATCATAACTCGTATAACGTTGTTGAGCAGTATACTGATGACCTTATGTGTGAGTTTGAGGAGTATGAAAATGCTCAAGCAATATGGATTGCTTTGAAGGACAAGTTTGGTGGTACATCAACCACTAAGCCTAGGAGGCTCACAATCAAGTTCGACACATATAGAAAACGCCAAAATCATAAGATGAGGCAGCACCTAAGAGAGATGTCAAACATGATGCACGAATTGAAAAACGTCGAGCATGTCCTGACTGACAAGCAACAGGTTCAAGCTGTTATCCGATCTCTCCCTGATAGTTAGGAACACATAAAGATAAATATGACACATAATGATAGCATCCAAACTTTTGATGATATCTCGTGCCATCTGGAACTAAAAGCTGAGCGCCTAGAGGCTGCCAAGGCTTCTGGACAGCTTTATATGGTGACACCAGACTCGCGTAAGGCTTCAGGCCCAAAGCGCAATGGAGGAAAGAAACCTTTCCAAAAGGGAAAAGGTCTCGATGTCAACAATAAGAAAGCTGGGGTTAGAAAACAGAAGAGAGGCAAACGTGCTGGAGTTAAGAAGGATAAGGCTAAGGTAACTTGTTACAACTGTGGCAAACTGGGTCACTTCGCTCGTGAATGCACTGAGCCGAAAAAGGTAAAACCCAATTCCATAAATAAATATGTTTATGTTTCTAGCACTGTTTTACTGACTGAATCTCGTCCTTTGTGGACTGTAGAGCAACATACCATGTAGCTAGAGGCCGGGGAGCATTTGTGGAATATCATCGGATCCCACAGGGAACGAAGTGGATATACGTGGGAAACAACTCAAGAGTGGAAGTCAAGGGTATATGCACGTGCAAACTAGAGTTTCGCAATGGCAAAACCCTCTATCTCCATGATGTGTTGTATGCACTAGAGATCCGACGAAACTTAGTCTCTGTTATTAATCTTCTTAGCCTAGATTATGGTTTAAATTTTCATGGGAATAATATGAATATTTATTTGAATTCTATTCAAATTGGTACTGGTTATTTATTAAATGGTTTTATGGTTTTGGTACTGGTTTTAACAGTATTAATAATGATAGTAGTTTTTCCTTGATATCTGCTTATGATAATATTAATGTTTATACTTGGCATGCTAGACTAGGCCATATTAGGCAAGATAGAATGAGCAGATTGGCCAAAGAAGGTCTATTGTGCTCACTCACTAGAATAAAGATGTCTATTTGTGAGACTTGTATGGTAAGAAAAACTACAAGAAAACCATTTGGTAAAGGAACTCGAGCTGAAATTCCATCGCAATTGGTTCATTCAGACATCTGTGGTCCAATGAATGTAAGAGCGAGGCAAGAATCTTCCTATTTCATTACATTCATAGATGATTACACACGTTTCGGTCATGTCTATTTGATTTCTCATAAATCCGAAACATTGGATTGCTTCAAAATATTTATGAATTTAGTTGAAAACCAATTAGACAAGAAAATAAAAGTTTTGAAAACTGACCAAGGACGTTAATATCTTTCCAATCAATTCAGGGAATTGTGTAATGAGAAAGGTATAGAAAGACAATTGACTATTCCTTACACTCTGTAACAAAATGGTGTAGCGGAAAGAGGGAATAGAACATTATTGGAAATGGTTAGGTCTATGATGGCGCAAGCATATCTACTAGTATCATACTGGGGAGATGCTTTATTGATTGCAGCCTATATACTTAACCGTGTACCTTCAAAATCAGTCACCTACACCCCATATGAGTTATGGGCAGGTAGAAAATCTGTTTTAACAAACCTGAGACCTTGGGGGTGTGCAGGTTATGCTCATGATTTATCCAGTCAATATGGAAAGCTAGGTGCGAGAGGAAAAATGTGTATCTTTATTAGATACTCTTAGCACTCCAAAAGATATACACTGATATGTGAGAATTCTGATGGAAGTGTGACTGAATTGGAATCAAGAGATGTCAATTTCTTGGAAAATGAATTTCCAAACAGAGGTGGGGTTGATAAAGATTTTAGATTCCTTGAATTGGATGATCTTAATGAAGATGTAAATCTAAACACTCCAATTGAGGTAGATACAAATTCACCTGGGACTATTGTCCCTAGTGGGAGTAACACAGCTGTTGAACCAACTTCTATAGATTTACAAACTCGGAAGAGTAACCGAAGAGCTATCCCACGTCGTCGTTTTGAGATTGAGAGGGAAACATTTATGGCTGCTTCACATGGCAGTGATGAACCTAAAAATGCAAATGAAGCTCTCACCTCACCGACTAAGAAATTTTGGAAGAAAGCCATGGAAGAAAAGATGGAGTCAATGAAAAATAACCATGTATGGGACTTGGTTGATTTGCCGTCTGATCATCAAGCCATTGGAAACAAATGGGTTATTCGTATCAAACGAAAGACGGATGGTATGATTGAGAGGTACAAGGTGCGTCTAGTCGTAAAAGGATATACTCAACAAGAGGGTATAGACTTTGAAGAAACCTTTTCTCCTGTAGTAAGGTTTTCTTCGATACGCCTTATTCTAGTAGTTGTCGCACATATGGACCTAGAATTACATCAAATGGATGTAAAGACAGCATTTCTCAATGGAGAATTGGAGGAAGAAATTTAAATTGTACAAACTAAAAATTTCATTTCAAAAGGTCAAGAGCGCAAAGTTTGTAAGCTCAAACGATCGATATATGGTTTAAAACAATCCTCCAGACAGTGGTATCTTCTGTTCCATCAGACAGTAATGTCGTATGGATTTACAAGGACTGAAGAAGACCGTTGTGCCTATATGAAATGGTCTGAAGGTAATTTTATGATATTGTCATTATATGTGGACGACATACCGTTAGCTGGAAATGATAAGAGTTTTGTCATGGTCATTAAAGAATGGTTATCTTCAAATTTTGAGATGAAAGATATGGGTGAAGCTGCCTATATTTTAGGAGTAAAGATTACAAGAGATTGTTCAAAGAAACTTCTAGCTCTATCACAAGAACCTTACATTAGAAAGATTCTATAACGATTCAGTATAGATATCTGTAAGCCTATGGATACTCCTATCTAAAAATGACAAAATCTCAGTCTCGAAATGTGCCTAAAGACTCCGGAAGAATGAGATAAAATGAGCAGAGTTCCTTACTCCAATGCCATTGGGATTCTCATGTACACAATGATGTGTACAAGGCCTGATATATGTTTTGTAGTTGGGTTTGTGAGTAGATTTCAATCCAACCCTGGGCAGAAACATTGGCATGCAGTCAAGAGGATTTTAGCATACCTCAAGGGAACTGTAGACTATTCTCTATGCTACCAAGGAGGAGATTTACGCTTAGTCGGATATACAGATGCTGATTGGGGAGGTGATCTAGATGAGCGAAAATCAATATCAGGGTATGCATTTTTGTTCAATAGAGGTGCTATCTCATGGTGTAGCAAGAAACAGACATGTATTGCATTGTCTACAATGGAAGCTGAATTCGTGGCTTGTTTAGCAGTAGTACAAGAGGGTGTTTGGTTCAAAAGATTCATTGAGGATCTAGAGATTGTTACCGGTGCTTCAAGACTAGTAACCATTTACTGTGATAATCAAGCAGCCATTGTTTACACAAAGGATTCGAAATATCACAGTAAATCCAAACATATAGAGACAAAATATAATTTTGTTAGAGATGTCATAGGAGAAAAGGAAGTGATTATTCAATACATATCTACACATGAAATGGTAGCCGATCCATTTACCAAAGCAGTGACTAGAGATGTTTACTTGTCACATGCTAAGTCCTTAGGGATACGTAGATTGTAATCATGATGATTTGTTTGAATTTCACTATTTTATATGAATAAATCCTTTTTCTTTGCTAGCATATATTTCACACAAATGTTGTTTACATATGTCATCAGGTTGAGACCGGTATTCTTACACGTGTGGTCGCCTCAGATACTCAGATAGTATGCTGAGACGAGACACATATATAGAACAGAATAAATTAGAGGATTTATTCTCATGAAGCTTATATATATGATTATGTCGTCTTGACTAAGTCAAGATGAGGTTCTTGCATTTTTTTTTGAATTGATCATGACAAAGCCCCACTATCATGAAACCTGATTAAGCCAGATGTGAGTATATAATTGATGTCTATGTAAGAATTGACGAGCTTTATGAGCTTAGGTTAGGTGCTGAAGATAGCGACTAGACTCAGATCTGTACAGCGAATAGTTCAGACATATACATTCTTTGTGAGAATGAAATTCACCGTAACACGTGATTCATACCATGTGTGCTTTATGATCAAAAGGAAAATGAGAGAATGAATCCCTGCTTCCTCATTGTGTAAGTTCCTTGAGGTTTGATTAAACCTCAAATGGTGTCCTTATAACAATTGACTTTGATTCAAGGTGACAGAACAATGTTAGCTTCTTTAGCATGTTTTTCTATGGCTATGATACTATTCGGTCTGTGAAACACGATTAAGATATCAGTTGTCTTTGAAACTGAGATACAAGTGTTCGATGGGAAGACATAATGTTTCTTCATTAATTTTTGGTATTCTTGTCAACCAATTGTATTGTCTATGATAGAATACAATTATGAATACGTAAAGATTTCAAATGGTCAAGCATGACTTTGTATACTGAGGGGTTAAGTATGCTTGGACTAATTAAATGAAAATTAAATATGGGACACATATGAACAATGATTTTGATATATGAAATATCTAAATTGTATGTTCCAATACTTTTGTAGAATATTGTTCATCGATCAAACTGTGCGTTTGCTTGTATGAATGATCTGTGAGAAGACCCAAAAGTTAGAGAAACATGACTCTGTAAAGTTTACGTTATTCCACTTGTGCGAGTGGGAGATGTTGGTAAATTACGCCCAAGTGGTAAAAGAGTCTGGTAATTAATTGAATTAATTGACCAGATAAGATATCGCAGGATAAGTTTGTTTTTAAATTAAAGAGATAATTCAAATTAAATTCAAAATTATCAATTAAATGATAGATAGAGATAAAAAGATATTAAATTTTAATAGTGATTTAAATTTAAATTGTATCTCATCTGATAGAGTTCTGGACTCTATAAATAGCAAAGAGTGCTATTCATTTAATTTATTCAATTCAGAACGTACTTTTACAGAGTAAGAAAAAAAAACACAGAGTGTTTTTATTAGTTTCTATTTTTGTTGGTCTTCTCCGAGTTACAACAAATAGCACAGTGAGTCGAGTGTATTTTTCTTGTAATCATACACCGATCGTATGTAACAATCCCGGTATCCATTCCGCTGTGATGATCTTTGATATCCAACAGCTCACATTCCAAATCCCAGTATTTTCCTTCATTTCTTAGCATGTATTGCACTCATGTCATCTGCTGTTAGAAAATTCATTCCAAAGTCCAACACCTGCCATTATTTTATCATAAAATCTTTTTGAGGATTGCAATAAAACAAACTGTTTCCAAATTCAATACAGCTAGGATGTTTTTTTCCGATACAACTAGGACATGATCAAACATGTCAGAGTTGTTAAGAAGAAACCATAAAGCAACCCCCTCACCCGTCCTCCCTCCTTGCCATTTAAATATATATACACAAAATATTTTTTTATAAAAAATTACGATGTAATCCTACTGATTTTAGTTTTTGTGATTTGTTTTCCCCAACCCAACCCTAAGCCTTTTCCTTGGAAAAAAGATTAATATAAACAAAAACAACAATTACAAGCATAGGTAAACTAGAAATCGAAAGCAAACACAACTATACCAAAACACAAAACATATGTTTATATGGAGTAGTTGTTCGATGTCACATACAGTGTGGTTGTCATTTCTGTGAACATTGGAGGGTTTCTACCCATATATAGATGCTGAATCATGGCTTGCTTATGCACAATACATATATTAGAAACAGTACAGAAAAGTGGATAAAAACATAATTACTAGAGAAAGCTACAAAGTTCTAGCATGCACACAAGCTAGAACCACATGTATGAAATGAGTTACTATTAAACACAGTATTGATATATAAATTACTTTGCTAATCTTAAGTTATGACAATGTCTTAAGCTAATGTTATATATAATAGTGCATTTCCAATAACGTTTTCGTAAAACTTATATATATATAAGGAATTTTAAGATATACAAAAAAAATTAAAAAAAATTATACAAGCATGGACAAAATATGCTTTAGAAAAGTTGCTCCCTCAATACGGTCACCATAAATGTTTCCATCAAAACAGAGAATCCTTTTATAGTGATTTTATACATATATGATATTCCAGAGAACTGTGAGGAAAAGTAGTAATCCAATTAAAAAGCATAACCAAAAGCAATGATGAAGTCAACTGTACAATAAATAAAATCATACTGTGGTCCACGGTTTATACTTCTCCAGGAACCATGCTATAATTGGTAGTAGAATCTTCTGTGAAACAATATGTTCCATACATATCGGGCATATCTTTTCAACAACATTATTCAACCACCTAACTGTTTCAAAATCTGAAAGAACCTGAGAATAAAGAAAAGTTATTAAGACATCGGGTTGGAGAATCATATTAAGAACACAAAAGCCAAATTAGTTCTCATATATATGTTGGCACTAAGAAAATATATCAACAAAAAGTGCAAAGCACATACAGTAAAACTAGAATAAATGTATAGAACAAAACTTCATAGATCAATTTCCCTTTTAATAAGTAAAGAGGGAACCAACTCTCCACCGAATCTAACTAATCTATTTGAGGTTCCTTGTTAAAGGTCAGTTTCTACTTTTTTTTTTCTGGAATCAACAAAGCATAAACCAAAAAATCAAACTTCTTTTTCAATTTATTGACAATAAAAGAGCACATGAAATCAATTATAGCCCCCAATTATTTCTCATTAAATAATAATAATAATAATAATAAACATACACTTCTCTGATTAGATTGCTTTCTCTCTTCAAACAGTAATTTCCTCCGCAATCTCATAACATATCACTCTTGAACCTATCACAACAAGAATCGATTATCATTCAGATCATTATTAAAAAATATTGAAAAATATATATGAAATTAGAAGAAATTAAAAAACATACCAAGTAAAGATAGATTAGAGAAACAAAATAAACGACTGGGTGAGACAGATTGAAAGCTGAAAAAAACCAAAGCGATAACAACAAAATGCACAAATGATGTATTATCGATATCTCTATTATACTAGTCATCTTTTGCCAAATCAGGTATCCAAATCTGACTAAATTTGGGATTTAAAGTGTTTACAGAGAATAGGGTTGTTACAAGTTTTGCAAAGCATTTATATATGAAGAGAGACAGAGAGAGAAGTTTTTGAATATTTTTTTTTTGAAAGCAAGATTTATTGAAGGTAAAACAGCCAAAAAAGAAAGACAGTCAACCAAAGACAGGGCCAGAACAGGGCACAAAAAGAAACAGAACAACAAGAAAAAAGAAAGAAAAAAAAGCTAAGCTAAGTTTCAAACAGCATACTCCCCATCTGAAAACAACCCCTTCTTAGCCAACCCATCAGCGACCATATTCGAGTCTCTAGAAGCATAACTAACAAGTAAGTTACCATAAATACGCAACATCAACCGAAGTTATTGAATATTGATTGATGAACAAGTGGTTTCAATGTAGTTTAACTGGGCAAAATTAAAAAATTGGACTAAAACGATGTCGTAAAAGGCAAGTAATCGATGAACTATAATAGTAGAAACTAAAATTGGGAAAAAAATTAATGGGCAACAAAATTTACCAAAACAATTTTACAACTTTAAACATATATATATATATATATAAATTTCTAGTTTCGAAATATTTTGAGAAAAATCGATTTCAAACTTACAAGTGATGGTGGTGGGCCGGTGGCATTGGCGACAGAACTGAATCTCAGGACTAAGAAGAATAGAAGTGATGATGGTGACCTAAGAACTAGAACTCAGAACTGGGAAGAATGGAAGTGATGATGGTAGCATTGGCGACGGCGGAGGTGGCAATCTGCAAACAGAGGTAGAGATTATCCGGTGGTGGTGGTCGGAGCAGACATGGAAGCCAAAGAGAGACAAATTGAGAAGAAAATCGTGAGAACTACAACTGAAAAATAAGAAGAATGGAAGTCAACAGAGGAAGGAGATAGATATTGTCTTAGACAATTTGGAACCGGTTAAAGTTGTTATTTAGTTTTTAAACTCTTTCTTTCTTTTTTAATTAATGCATAACCATTGGATCAAATTGCTGAATGATCCAACGGACCAAAAACATTACTATTCATGGTTGTATCATACAACCAATTTCTTCGTGACTGTACAGTAGCTACACCCTTCTAGATCATATATTACAAGTTACAACAAATAAACAAAAGTAAAAACAATGATTATTCTCTCTCTCTCCAAAGCAAATATGATCTAGATGCCTCCATCATCATCAAAAAGTATCCTCCATCATCATCTTCAACAGGTTTCAATCTATCAAACCTTTAGTAGTTTTGATATGTGTTTTGGTAAATTTGAGTTGGATTTTTTTTTCTAAGAGTTGAGATTTGGTGGGTCATTAATATCTTGAACTTTAAATGAGTGTGAATTAGATTAGAGATGGGTGTGAAATTTGGGTTTTTGTAATGGAGATTCTCTACTTCTTCAACTAAATTACAGTGGAGGCTCATCCTCTGTAATTACTCATTTACGTCTCCTCCATTATCCTAGAGGTTGATCCCTCTTTCATCAACTATAGTGGAACCGTGGAAGTCACCCATTTATTATTATTTATTATTTATTATTTTGTTTTATAATATTAATTTTTAATTTTGATTTGTTGAGAATTTATTAATTTTGATTTTTGTTTATTTTAGAAAAAAAAGTTTTTGTTTTCTTATTAAGTTAAGGGTGTTTTAGTCATTTCAGAAGTCAAAGTAAGTTAAATCAAAAAAAAATTTAGCCACCATTAAATATAGGTGTGCTCATTTCAGAAGTCCATTGTAATTTACCTTATATAGATGGATTTTAAGGGGCGAATTAGTAAAAAGGTTTAAAATTTATAAATATTTTTAGAATTTTTTAAATAAAAAATTATATTTTTTTAAAGATGAAGGCCCCAAATCCCATATATAAGATTTTACTTCACTACTTTGGAGCTAGCACCAACTTAATAATTTAAGTTTTAATAGCACTAAAAATGTGTTTTTGATAAAACAAATACCCTTAAAACACAATCATAAAAATAAATCTCGTGTATTTTTTTTATCCAAAACTTATTTTTAACTTTTCGAGACTTATTAAGTAATGCAAAATAATTAAGAAAAACAAATTGGGCAATATGTGTCAGGTGCTTTGCCCAAGATTTATTATCTAAGTCCCGGGTAGGGAACCCAAAACTTATTGCCAAGGCCCAATTTTTTTTTTTTAATGTTATTGACGTTGATTTCTGGATGTATGAAAAAAGCCAACAAGGATTGGATTTCAATTGTAATTTCAAAGAGAAAGAGAAGGAGAAAATAATTAGAGGTGAGTTTTTTACGTGGTAAAACTCCGATGACCGGAGAAACGTCCACGGGTGGTTGAATGATCAACCAAGCCAAAATCTACTATGAAATAATATAATTATAATTCTCGATCTATTTTTTTTTTCTCTCTGTATTTTTCTACGATTGATCTATATCTTTTTTGGTAAGATTATGGGTTTATTTATATGTTTATAGAACCTTAATCTGCTTTGTGCAAGTAATAAAACTTTGTATTTAATTATGATTATTTACTTACTTGAAACTGATTGTATTCTTTCCTGTTTCAGAATCTTGTATTGAGATCGAATGGGACTCTAGTAATGTAGTCAAATTAGAACTTATTTCCTGATAAGAGCATAGTCTTTTTTGAAGAAATAAAGTTGTTGCCTGATTGGGACCCTTTCCCGCTTAATATCCTGTTCTTATTGGGATTTCTTTTTGATATGGATATCTTCGTGTATTTTAATGACTTGATCCGTGTGAGCTATGCACTGGGCTTTTTATTCAGTTTTCTTTATGTTTGTCCCGAGTAAGGACAATACCTGCTGGTCCTGAGTAACGTCATTTGATCCTGAGTAGAAATGTTATTTAACCAGCCCCGAGTGTCATTAACTGATCCCGAGTAGTATATGACGTCGATTGACCCTGAGCAGGTTTTGTTCAACATCTGCTTACTCGGGTTTTCTCTTCTTCGGTGATATCTTGTAGGATATTTTTTGAATACCTGCTCAGATGTCCACCTGGCAATTTATCCTCTTTGTTGATGACGTGTACGTACGATAAAATTTACATATGACAATACCCCCTTAAAATATTTTTATTGAGCAGGGTTTTGTTTTGGGCAAAAGTATTTTAATTAGTTTTTCAATATCTTTTCAGTGCCCGAGTAAATGTCTTGTCATAATGGCGTGTCTTAATGGTGACCCTGTAAATTTGATTTGCCTCCTCATGTGAGATCTTTAATGACAGCGAAGTTTTGGAGTTCTGACGGTGAAAGCCAGTTCTCTTTTTGACACGTGTTCCTTGCCTCTTCGTTTTTTGATATCATTTATGAGAAACGACCTACGCGTTTCCCCTTGCGCCATCTACATCATCATCAAACCTCATCATCATTTTTTCCCGCCTTGAGATCCTAGGGTTTTGTGCCATCATCTCTTTAAATTCTTCACTGAGAGACAACGTTGGTTTATTCTCAAAAAATTTCAAAAGAAAATATTTATCAAACCCAGATTTCTCTACGCAGAAGGTCGCGATTCTCCGTTGAAGATCTTGCATCAATTTTTATTCAAGGTTAGTTTTAATGGAGCCAACATCTCATCTTCATCTCTGTGCTATAGCTCTTGAAGCATTAGACCGTGGGGACTTTCAATTAGTTTCCTACATTCAAAGATTGTTGGGGAAATCCCCCCTGATGAGCCTCCATTTTTAGAAGTTAATGTTTCTAGGCTTCACCCTGACGTCATTTTTAGTCCTATATCCAGTTTTTATTCTTCATCTAGTTCTGAATCTGATTTTTATGATCACAGGGCACCTCTACGAAGGATGGAAAAACATCAAAGCAGAAGTGAAGTCCACAAGCACAACTCGGGCGATGTTCGGATTAGGGAGCAGACTGTTGACGAGAACGATGTCGAAGAAGCGTTTAGAATATCTTGCCTTTCTTTCTCTGCTACTGACCCGAGAGGGTTTGACACCGAGCCGAATGTAATCGGGGCAGATGAGATAGAAAAGTATCATTCTCGATTCGATCTGCCCAATTTGGTCACTCTGATTCCAGCGGGTGATAGAGTTGCGTGGAATCCTCCCCTAGGCATGGTGGCAATTTATGGATCCATGCTTTGCTGCGGCGTCACTCTCCCTCTTTAGCCATTCATTGCCTGGTTTCTGACTGAAGCAGGGATCGCTCTGGCCCAACTGGCCTCGAACAGCTACAAAATCTTGATGTGCATGTGGCACATGTACAACCGGATAAACTTGTCGCCACCCTCCCCGAGTGAAATCAAACATTTCTTTACGCTAAGGCTGTCTGGCAAGACAGGTACCCATTTTCTTATGTCTAATCCGCCAGGCTGTTGGGTCCTCGAAAGGGCAAAAGTGAATCAAGGAGTTGATATCTCTGATGACCCCAAAAGAGGGGTTTTATATGGGGATTCCCTATATAAAACAAATTTTGGAAGAACAGTTGGTTTTTCACCGGAGGGAGTCTCAGGCTTGAAGTCACCGTTACATCTGGGGATACTCGGACGGTGTTGAAAGTCCCCCGTTTCTTCTGTTCCCCCGAGATATGGAACAAGAAGAAAATTGACCTCAATGATACTGAGATAACCTGACTTGCTCGGGTAGCATTTCGTACTTTGGAAAAGAGGAGCAAGTATTATCTTTTTATTGAGGCGAAGATGATTGAGTTTGGCTTTTTCAAACAGATTTCGGGCCACCGCAAGTGATGTAAGTGATTTGTGACCCTCTTTCTATTATTATTTGCTTTTATATTCTGACGTGATTCTCTCTATTTTTTTTAAGTATACGACACAGATATCGTCTACGACCTTCAAGCTCGCCAAGTGAAGCCTATTCTTCAGGCGAGTCGAATAGAAGCTTCTCATCAGAGCAATGACGGCATTGCCCCGCCTGAGTCTGATGAGGAACCTGATGTGTTCGAAGAGAAAGTCCCAGAATATGTCCCCGAGGAGGTCGTTCAGCCGACCACAGGGAAGACTAGTGGTCTGAGTGGCCCAACGGATCATACCCAACTGTCTGATGACGGGAAGAGGCAAAGCGAGGGTCCTGGTAAGGTGCCTGTCGAATGGTCATACGCCAGTGATAGAGGTAATACCTTCGTGGGATAAGCACCTGCAGATCCTGAATTTTTTGAAGTCTTCCGGGGTGGTACTCAAGAAGATCCCACAGCTGATCTCAGCTTCTACTGTTCTCAAGCTGAGAAACGAAAAGCGATGGATTCTCCTACTCACCCTCAAAAGATCCCTCGGGTGGTCTCATTCATCGACTCCAGTGATGAAGATATTGGGGTTGAAATTCCCCCGAGTGTTGAAGTTGCATCATCGACGAGTGTGGAGACTTCTGAACCGAACAGAGGCCCCTTTCCCCTCGAGGTTGAAGATCTAGGGGTTGAACCCTCAGGGGTTCCTTCATATCCTTCTCCCCAGGATATGCTACGGGAGATGTCATCCGGTCGGGCTTTCATTGGGAACAATCACTGAAGCTACTTTCAGGATGGCTCTTTGACAGACCGACTTCAGAATTTTTTCATTGGTGCATCTTATGTAAGTTATCATTTTCTTCAATTGTCTTATTTACCAGATTTTTAGATTTTTAATTAAACTTTTTGTAGATGGTGGCCGAGTTCGCTGAGCTGGTTCGGACGCAGTAACATCAAGCTGATAGAATAAGGCATCTCGAAGCTCAGCTAAAGGAAAGTGAGGATCACCGTGCTCGGGTCTAAGCGGATTATCAAAAGGACGTGGGCTCTGCCCAAGTGTTCGCTGACCACTATTTAACGAAGTAGGTGGAAGCCGAGGAAAGGGCTTTTTTGGCAGAAGAGAAAGCTGAGTCGCTACGAAATTTATTATCTTCTGCCCAAGAATCAATGCTTAGGACCGAGCAAGGAGAGGAGCAGTCTAAGTCGGCATATAAATAGAAAATTGAAGACCTGGAGCGTCAAGCGTTGACAATCGAATCCTTATCCCTAGAGGCCAGGCTGGAACTTGAAGTCTAAAGGGTGGATTATTTCAAAAGATCCCCTGCCTACGTTGCCCTTCTCATTCAGGAGTTTCAACGAGGGCTAGTTTCAACTGGCGAGTTCTTCAAAGTCAAGAATCGGGCAACTGAGAAAGCCCTAACCAACTGGGAGTCGTCGTTCAAAAATCATGTGGATCGGTCCTTGGAATCTCTTCGGACTCAAATGAAGGAGTAGAGAGCTTACTGCCGTAGCCGAGGCCAAGAGCCCCATCCTATGCATTTGGAGGTTCCATCCGAGCACTCCCTCTCGACTTTTTATAGTAGTCAAGAGTCGGTCGTGGAGGGGGTGGTCCACGATGTCGGACTGATCCCAGGAGAGGATTACAGCCAGTGGATGGATTACTCAGTTGACACAATCGCTTGGCCTTCTAACAAAAGTTTGCTGCGCGAGTACGAGATGGTGCCCGACCTGAGTATTGGCAAGAGTTTGAAATCCTCACAACCTTAATTTTTATAGAATTTTATAAGTTTTTTATAGAGATTTTTTGTAACTGTAAAGAATACTTTACAATTCTTTTGTAAAATGTAACAATTCTTGTATTTAATAAAATCCCGAGCTTTTCTGAACCTAGTGGTCTTAATCTGATTTATTGCTTCAAGGAATTTCTTCAACTTGACTCTATTGTTGCCGAGTATCTTATTAAACCAACTATTTCTGTTCGGGTAACTTAACCGAGTATCTTATGAAACCAATTTTGTTCCCTGAATAATTTTTAACACCAAGTATCTTATTAAACTGGTTGTTGCAATCTTCATGCCAAATATCTTATTAAACTGGCTAACTCTGATGTTCGGGTAACTTCACCGAGTATCTTATTAAACTGGTTGTCACCCGAATAATTTTAATGCCAAGTAACTTATTAAACTGGCTAACTCTGATGTTCGGGTAACTTCACCGAGTATCTTATTAAACCGGTTGTCACCGAATAATTTTATTGCCAAGTATTTTATTAAACTGGCTCTTGCAATCTTTATGGCAAGTATCTTATTAAACTGGCTAATATTATTAACCGAGTCATCTTAAAACAGACAAGTAGGTTTATACTTGTGTTTCCTACACGGTTGCTACCCGAACATTACATCAAGGCTCACCATGATCATATGTTTGAGTCCTTACACATTACCGAGGATATCTCCCCAGTTTTTATGCACAAGGGTTTACCGAATCGTTAAGTTTTTTGAATCGCTTAACACAGCTACGCATTTCACCAGATTTTTTTTCGATAGCGTCCTAAGCTGGTGCATCGGGTTTGCCTTTTTGCTAAGGTCAATTGACCTTGCTCGGCTGCCATGCTCCTTCGAGCTTCTCCGCCCATTCAGGAATCAATGGTCCCGAGTATTCTATTTGCATGTTCTTATTATCATGCTTGTCTTCCATATGTTCTTATTATCATATGTTCTTGCAAAAATCCTGAGTTTGGTGCTTTATCTTTCAGAAATCCCGAGTTTGGTTTTTATTCATAACTGTAAAATCAATAAAGTTTTAAATTCCACAACTAATATTTAACCTAACTAAAATTGTCTTGACTAGAAAAAAGAACAAAAAATAATTTAAGGATAGAAAATCTTCAGATATTGGGCATTGCATGGTCAGGGTAAAACCCCTACATTGGGTCGTACAATCCAATATACTCCATGGTCAGCTATTCCCTCAAATTTGTATGGGACTTCCCATTTGTCAGCCAGGGAATCTGTAAATTTATTTTTTGTGTTCAATGATATCTTTTTGAGTACTAGGTCTCCTAGCTGGAATTTCCTAACCCGAACATGAGAGTTGTAGTGGCGAGCTACTCTTTGCTGATATGCCATATTTCATATTCGGGACTTCTACCTTTTCTCTTCTAGCTCATCTAAACTTTGCAATAGCATATCAACATTCTATTCTTCATCATATAACCTGACCCAGGGTGACACATATGTCGTTTCTATGGGGATAATAGCTTCTGTTCCAAACACTAAAGTGAATGGAGTTTCTCCGGTTGACGTTCTTGCTGTTGTCTGATATGCCCATAATACTTCGGGAAGCTTTTCAACCCAGCTTCCTTTCTTAGCATCTATCTTTACTTTGATTGTGAGCTTGATGATTTTGTTCACTGCTTCGACCTGCCCATTTGTTTGAGGGTGACAGGTGTGGCATAGTAATTGGAAATCTGGTACTCTTTACACAACTGTCTGAATTTCAAGTTATCGAACTGGGTGCCGTTGTTAGTGATTATAGTGTTTGGGACTCCAAACCTATAAATTATGTTCTTTTTCACGAAATTTGTGGTGTTCGCTTCTGTGATATGCACCAATGCTTCAGCTTCTGCCCACTTCGTGAAATAGTCAACGGCTACTATGACATACTTTGCTCCACCCCTGTCCCAGCTAGCATTGGGCCGATTAAATCCAAACCCCACATGGAAAATGGCTATGAGGATGTAAGGTTTCTGAGCTGTTCAGGGGGTTGTCGGATATCATTAGCAATCATTTGGCAAGTATTGCAACTCTCCGAACATTGCTGTGCATTTGAGAATAGAGTAGGCCAATAATATCATTGCCTTAGTACCTTGTGTGCTAAACTTTTACCCCCAGTGTGGTTTCTGCAAACTCTTCCATGGATTTCCTATAATATCCGATATGCATCCTCCTCCGACACACATCTTTGAAGTGTTCGGGAATAGCCCCTTCTGTATAGTTCTCTTTCAACCAATGTGTACCTTGTTAATCTATACCTGATACGTTTTGCTTGTAAGGGATCTTCCGGGAGCACACCTTCTTCTAGGAACCTTTTAAGTTGAGTCATCCAACTGTCTGGCATTTTTGGATTTCTGAAATTTCTAAGTTTCTCGGTTCAGCTGTGCTCGGTTTGAGGAGATATGCAACCGAAATAGTCTTTGTCCTGATTGTGGTTGTTGTTGACGCTAGTTTGGACAATGCGTCTGCCTTTTCATTTTCCTCGCTGGGGATCTGGACAATCTTATATTCTTTGAATTTATGAAGAACCTGTTTTGCAATGTCACGGTGGGCTATCATGCCTTCATCCTTGGCTTGGTACTCGTCCAGGACTTGGTTGACAACTACCTCTGAATCGCTGAATATCTCGACTTCATCTGCCCCGAGAGCTATACAGACTCTAAGTCCAGCTAGTAGTGCCTCGTACTCGACTTGATTGTTGGTTGCTTTAAAGTCAAACCTCATGGGACATTCGACATCACCCTCTTCTAGGGTGCATACTATGATCCCTGCCCTGCTGCCATGAGTGTTTGAAGAGCCATCAACATACAATTTCCATGGGAAATTTTTTCCCAACATCCTTTTTGCTTTCGGGTTTGGCTCTGTGAACTCTACTATAAAATCTGCCACTGCTTGCCCTTTGAGGGATGTCCTGGGGACGTAGTGAGTATCAAATTCACTTAGCTCGATAGCCCATTTGGCCAGTCTCCCCGAAATCTCTGGCTTATGTAGAATTTGTTTTAATGGGCATTCGGTGAAAACCTGGATTGTATAAGCCAGAAAATATGGCCTTAGCTTCCTTGCTGCTGAAACCAATGCTAGTGCCATTTTCTCTGCCTGTGAATACCTGGTCTCGGCTGGTAGAAGTGCCTTGCTGGTGTAGTACACTAGCTTATGTACTTCATCTTCTGTTCTATCTAGGACTGAGCTGGATGCTAGTTCTATAATTGATAAGTACAAATGGAGTATCTCTCCCATCTGTGGTTTTGAAAGGTTAGGAGCCTGCCTTAGATATTCATTGATTTTTAAAAAAGCCTGCTCACACTCTTAGTTCCATTCGAGTCCTTTTCCTTTTTTAATTACTTTGAAAAAGGGTGCGCATCTGTCCGTGGCCTTTGAGATGAATCTGCCCAAGGAAGCTAAGCATTCTGTTAGGCGCTGTACTTCTTTTTATGTCCTTGGTGAAGTCATTTTCTACAGGGCCTGGATCTTCTCAGGGTTGACTTCGATTCCTCTTTGGTGAACTTGAAAACCAAGGAATCTTCCTGAGGGAATTCCTAATAAACACTTGTTCGTAAGTAGCTTCATTTTGTATCTCCTCAAGATGTCAAATGTCTCTCGCAGGTCTAAAGTATGCTTGTCTTCCATGATGCTCTTGGTCAGCATGTTATCAATGTATACTTCCATGTTCCTTCCTATTTACCGTGCAAAGAATCTGTTAACCAGTCTTTGATAGGTTGCCCCTGCATTTTTTAATCCGAAGGGCATCATTGTGTAACAGTACAAACCCTGATCAGTTGTGAATGCTATCTTTTCTTCGTCAGCTTTGTTCATCCGGATTTGGTTATATCCCGAGTAGACGTCCATGAAACTGAGCAATTCATGGCCTCATGTAGCGTCCACCAACTGATCTATCCTCAGAAGTGGAAAACTGTTTTTTAGGCATGCCCTGTTCAGATTTATGAAACCTAAGCACATTCTCCATTGTCATTCTTCTTTTGGACGAGGACTACATTAGTTACCCATTAGGAGTAGTTGACCTCTCTAATCGATCCTACAGCGAGTAGTTTCTCTACTTCCTATTTGATTGCCTGACTTCTCTCGAGATTGAGTAATCTTCACTTTTGTATCACCGGTTTTATATTCGGGTCTACTGTGAGATTGTGAGATATTATTCGGGCATCTATCCCGACGATGTCTTCATGACTCCAAGCGAACACATCCTTGTATTCTTTAAGTAGATCAATGGGGCTTTGTTTGACTTTTTCTTCCAGGTTTGCCCTGATCTTGATCTCTTTATCTGGTTCATCTTCTTTCAAGATGATTTCTTCGACCGGTTCAGTTTTGGGTTCATTCGGCTCTTCCCTTGGATCGAATTTGAATGACAGTGGCTCTTTGTTCTGACTTGGCAGCGTTAGAGTGGAAACCTGTTCATTCTTGTCTTTGTATACTGACAGGTTAGCTTTTCGGGCCATCTCTTAGGATCCTATGACTACACCGACCCCTGTTCGGTCAGGAACTTGATCATTAAGGCATAGATGGTTGTTACGACCTTAGTTTTATTTAAAAAAGGTCGACCCAACAACGCGTTATACGGCCAATTGTCCAAGTCTACTATCATGAAGTCGAGCAATATAGTTCTTTGACAAGGAGCCACTCCGATCTTTACGGGGAGCTTAACCGTCCCGAGTGACCTGACCTCAATTCCCCTAAATCCTCTGAGTGGAGTATGGAAAGGCTGTAGGTCCTTTCGGTCTAACCTGAGTTGATCGTAAATTGCTACATTGAGAATGTCTGCTAAACTTCCATTATCTATCAGGATTCTCTTGACTTCCCGGTGACCAATCCGGGCACTTATGACCAAGGCATCATTTGGCCAAACATCGACCCCATGTGAATCTGCTTCTGTGAATGTTATTTGTTCTCATCATTCCTTTACCCTTTTCGGGTTCGGCTTGATTGAGTTTACTGCAAAGTTATTTCTTGCTTCTACTACTTCCCTGATTTCCTGTGTTCGCTCTCGGTTACTTCTCCAGTAGATGGTCCTCCAAAGATTGTATGTATTGCTTGATTGGCCTCTGGACTGGCTCTTTGATTTCGACCAGAGCTGAGATCGGCCCTGATCTTTTTTTTTTGTTTCTGATTTCTCATCCCTTTTAAAGATTACATCCCGTAGATGTCCTTCCCGAATGAGGGTTTCTATGTAATCTATAAGCTGGTAACACTTGAAAGTCTCATGACCGGTTTCCTTATGGAATCTACAGTATTTAGTGGTATCCCATCAGGCAAACTGAGACTGTTGTCGAGGCTCTTGTACCATATTCATTGTTTCCAGAAAATGGCAAGGGTTTCCTTATGCTTTTTCTGAAGAGGGGTGTAGTTGGTGTATCTGCCTCGGTATTTATCTGTGGTCTGTTCGGCCTCGTCCTTGCTCTTTTCTTTACTGTTTTCTTTCTGTTTCCTCTTTTGGCTCTGCACCTTGGACTCAGCGTCCTTTTCGGGTTTTCCTTCATGCATGTAGCATCCTTCTGTGGCTAACTCTTCTTTCTCGGCTAGTGCATATCCTTCTGCCATGTCCATCATATCTACATATCTGGTCAGATGGGCTCTTCTTAATTCAAAAGACAACCGTCCATTCTGTATGTTGTTGATGAATGCAGCAATTATTGCTTCATCATTTGCATTGCCGATTTCTGATACTGCTTGGCCGAACCTTCCCAGGTATTTTTTCAGTGACTCATCTTTCCCTTGTTTTATTTGAGAAAGGTGATCCACTGATTTTTTCCTGTGAACATTGCTCAGAAATTGCCTTGAGAAACTCCCGCTCAGTTCACGAAAACTTCCAATGCTTGCTGGGGCAATCTCTCGAACCATCTTGAGGCCATGTCTCCTAGAGTTTGTGGAAAGTTGAGGCATAGTAAGGGATCACTATGGGCATACTAGGCCATAGCACATTTATAGCATCTGACATGTTCTTTTGGGTCTGTATCCTTCTTGAACTACTCTACGTGTGGCATCCTGAATCTTTCTGGGAATGAAGTCTGCAGGATGTCCCTAGTGAAGGGGCTGTCAGAATCCTCGTTTGATAAATCGTTGTACCCATAACGTCTGACTGCCGTGTCCATTTGACACCTATTATTCTCGACTTCTCGATTTAGGCTCTGGATTATGACATCTCTATCTCCCACAGGACTTCCCTAATGGTTGAACCGCTGGGTAATTGTTATTCCTCTTTCTGGCTCTTCACTTTTATTCCGGGTTTCAGGTATGATTCCGTGATGACGCTTGCGATAGTGCCGATTGCTATCTTCTGATGACGATCGATCCCTGTGCCAGTCATGTTTGTGGTGTCTAGCACGGGCTGTCTGATCCTGGTTCTGTTTCTGGCGTGGTCGTTCCTCTTCAAGTGTTTCACGTCCAGCCTGATTGATTGGATTAGAGTTTCTTCTGGCTTCCGATGCATTTAGTTCTGGCCCTACCACAACCGAACGAAGCCTCACAGGCTGGAGGTTAGGAGTTTGTGCCTCCGCAGCCAGTAGATCAACTTCTTTCTTTGCTGCGCCTGCCACCAATTGTTGCAACACTTCTCAGAAATGTTGTGTCTGGTTTCTACTTGTTAGAGGAACTTGATGGATCCCCGCCAAGAATATAGGTTGGTTCTCCATGGTTGCAACGAGATCTCGCGAGCTGCTGCCAACATGGAAGTTATCTGGAGATTTTTGGACATCCCTGGAACTGCTTCTGCTTCTGCTTCCTGTCATTGTTTTTAATTAAACCGGAGGTTCACCTCTCCCTCTAGCGCCAATTGTTGACGTTGATTTCTGAAAGTATGAAAAAAGCCAACAAGGATTGAATTTTAGTTGTAATTTCAATGAGAAAGAAAAGGAGAAAATAATTAGACGTGAGTTTTTTACATGGTAAAACTCCGATGACCGGAGAAACGTCAACGGGTGGTTGAATGATCAACCAAGCCAAAATCCACTATGAAATAATATAATTACAATTCTCGATCTCTCTTTCTTCTCTCTGTATTTTTCTACGATTGCTTTATATCTTTTTTTGGCGAGATTACGGGTCTATTTATATGTTTATAGAACCATAATCTACTTTGTACAAGTAATAGAACCTTGTATTTAATTATAATTATTTACTTGCTTGAAGCTGATTGTCTTCTTTCCAGTTTCAGAGTCTTGTATTGAGATCGAATGGGACTCTAGTAATATAGTGCAATTAGGACATATTTCTTTATAAGAGCGTAGTCTTTTTGAAGAAATAAAGTTGTTACCTGATTGGGACCCTTTCCCGCTTAATATCCTGTTCTTATTAGGATTCCTTTTTGATATGGATATCTTCGTGTATTTTAATGACTTGATCCGTGTGAGCTTTGCGCTGGGCTTTTTGTTCAGTTTTCTTTATGTTTGTCCCGAGTAAGGACAATACCCGTTGGTCCCGAGTAACGTCATATGATTATAAGTAGAAATGTCATTTAACCAGCCCCGAGTGTCATTAACTGTTCCCGAGTAGTATATGACGTCAATTGACCCTGAGCAGGTTTTGTTCAACATCTGATTACTCGGGTTTTCTCTTCTTCCGTGATATCTTGTAGGATATTTTCTGAATACCTATTCGAATGTCTACCTGTCAATTTATCCTCTTTGTTGATGATGTGTACGTACGATAAAATTCATATATGACAAATGTCTTCTTTATCAACCTCCAATGGAGGTCGTTTTGACATCCATTCTGTTGCCAAACACTGGAACCACTCTGATACCATTTGTTGATATTTAAACCAATAAACACGAAAACACATGCCTAATATTTATCCCATAACAAATAACTCCTACTAACAGAAAAATAAGATGAGAGAAAATAAACCAATCACACATGAGCACAAGATATATGTGGAAATCCTAAATCAGAGAAAAAACCACGTACTGTAAAGACGACAGTGGAAAGATCCAATATGTTGTAAATTTGTACAACCACACACTTCTGGATTCTCTCTCATAACCCAAAACACAAACAACCAAGTCTTACCGAACCCCTAAACTCATAACCAAGTTTACCTAGCTCTCAGCTCACAACACTCATCGGATCCTTCATCGAGTGCACTCCCTTAAATATTCATTAGGTATCCCCTAAATATCATCCATAGATCTCCATTTTGATCCTTATATATTCCTCATATCCCTCCCCAAATATTCTCATGAGGTCTCCCACCGGATCTCCCCACTCTCTGATGCTAAGGTGTTTCTTTTGACTCTACACAAATAACATAGTTATAACATTCTATTTATACTTGTTACATGGAGTTTGCATCCTGCAAGGAAATCTTCTCATACACGCACAAGTCTTCTTGATCCACTTAAATCCCTACTTCTTTACGCTTAAGACTTTCCTATTTAGCATAAAGAGAAACTCTTTTTTCTTTAAGCATAAGAACTTCTAGAAGAAAAACTTTCCTATTATGTTCACCTTTTCTGATATATGAAAAATATGCTGTCACTGAGTTCTGGGTCGTGGTTGGCCACCGCCCCTACACCGTGAAATGTCATTGGAAATGATTGCTCAGAATATTGAGGTCTGCGTCTTTGCCTCCACCTTGGTCAACACCACACTGATCTTACTGGAATAAACCACGGTCGGCATTGTTGTCTATGCACATGCTTGTGCTGTGGTCCACGCCACGGTTCTTCTTGGAATCCAATTTTTTAGTTCTTCTTCAAACTTTAAGCCTCCTTCAAACACCATCTTCAACTTCAAAACGTTTCACATGTCTCAGGCAGTTTCACATTAGTTGAATCTTGTTTAGTTTACAGTGGGTCACTTGGGAATAGAGCCAAAATCTAACACATTCGACCTCCAATAGAGGTCGAGTTCCTTTCGACCACTAATGGAGGTCGATTCGACCTCCATTGGCGGTCGTTTTTCATCCTCTTAAAACTCCATTGATGGTCACTTCCACCAATGAAGGTTTTTGAAGAAAAATATTCAAAGAAAAAAGTAAATAAAAAAAAGAATAAAAGTAAAAATGATAGTGTTTTTGTACACAACTGTATTTTTATATTTTGACGTCATTTAAATTCTTAATATAAGGTTCGGTGTTAGTTTCAAAAGTATAAAGGTAAAGCAGAGACGCGAAGAATGCCATTTATTCTTATTCTCTCTGTACAGTTATAGTAAAACATACTTTGATATAGTTAAATAGCTAGCTATTAACCTCGAAGATACATTTTGCAATAAGTCTTCTCCTATACAAGATTATGTTAGTCGTGTGTCACTATACACCGTTAATTTAAAAAGTCTAAATAACTTGAAAGTAATGCTATACAATCTAAATAATTAACCCAAATTTCATTCCAAATGATGTGGTAAGTGAATTGTCATCACTATACATAACATGAGATGTTGTGGTTAGTGAAAAAACCACTTACCATATCATTTTGGTTGAAATTTGAGCTAAACTTTTGGATTGTCTAGCATTGGTGTAACTTATAATAAAATTTGTGTACTGTACCTTATATATTGTATCTTATTTATTTGGTTACCGATATTGATACCCATTGTTTTATGTATATCTTGTTGAATGAACACGTCACCAACATGTAAGACAATCCCTTTAAAAAGATTGCCTAAATGGCATCTGAGGTGGCAATTAGAAGACACCATCTAAGACATCACTAAGGAATAAGAACCCGAGTAAGTCTGAACACAGGTACTCGGCACATTATGATTTACTCGGGACAACACAAGAAACCCGAGTAGAACAATTCAGCATACGATTCGTATACGTGAGTAAGCCCGGGAATCATACTCCAATACGCATAATGACCATATCAAAAAGTTTCTAGAAGGATAAAACACTAAACAGGAAATAAATCCCAAATCAGGTAACAACTACTATTCTAGAAGACTACACACCAATAAGGAAATAAGTCATAAACGGACTATGCCACTGGAATCCCATTAAGATTCAAACTCGATCTTCACAAGGTCTCCGAAATATGAAAGGAGATAAAGACAATTTCAACAAGCAACCAATCTTAATTAAAATACAATTCCTTTTTTTTTTTTTGTGCAACAAGGATTATGGTTCTATGGATATATAAATAGACTCATAATCTTATTGTAAAAGGGAGAATGACATAGAAAAACAACTAAAAGAGAAATCATTACAAAAGAGAGGCAAGAGAGATCGAGTAGTGTAATTCTTTATTTAAATAGTGGATTTGACTTGGTTGTGTATTCAACCACCCAAGAATGTTTCTCTGATCATCGGAGTTTTACCACGTAAACTCGTGTCATAATAACTTCGATTGCATTCTCTTTCTCTTTCTCTTTTGACAGTTCATAACCAAACCCAACGTTGTTGACTTTTTCATCCATCGAGAAATTGACGTCAACACCCATAAAACTTATTAGTACACACATATTTTATTAAAAAATTTAATTACAAAGGTATCCCATTAGAAATTTACCAATAAGAACAAATTACTTAAATTAAAAATAAAACAAATACTATATACACTCGTTAATTGCACCAATACCTTTAACTATATTTTTTATTATAAAAAACTTACCTTAAAAAAAAAACTTATAATAAACCTTGATTTTTATTATAAACCTTAATTAAACTCTAATTTTATTTCAAGTATCAAATTTTCTCATTATCACATGATTATCATATTGTTTTTTTTTCTTTCTTTTATATATAATTATGAACTCTATCAAGAAACAATTTTTTTTAAAAAGATAGTTATAGATATAACAATTTTTTTTAAAGATAGTAGTAGATATCAATAAGTTTTTTTTTTTTGTAAGATAGCTGTAAGAGAATTCAGATTGAGAATCTATAGACCCCAAATACAATTCGTTTCACATACTTCTTTTCATAAGACTTCTACATTCGAGATATTTTCAAAAGTAAATTGAACAATCATTAAAAAATGATTTGATTCAAAAAATAATATGATTTTTTTTATAAATCGGATGTGATAATAATTTAAGAGTATTTATAAATATTATGTATTAAAATTATTATATTTATTTCAATGATGATACTATTGACATTATGATGAGTTTTTATAGTAATATTTATTTTTTAAATTTTAGATATAGATATATTTATAAAAATGATTGAACTAATAAGTTTTATAGATTTCAATATTCGCATCCTATTTGTTTACGTTAACGCGTGATCTTATCCTCTTAATATGTGTTTTGAATGCTTGTTAAGACGTGATCTTAACTTGTATTTTAATGGCTTGTTTACAACTGATGTCAGCAAGTTTCTTTCAAAATTAAATAATTTTGTCTTTCAAATTGCTAATCCAAGCCAGATACAGAGTCTTTCGAGAGGGATATTTTTTGTTTTTTTGTTTTTAATATGGGCCCCTATAAAAAATATTGGACGGCCAGGAATCATTCAATGTAACCATCGCATTTAAAAAAAAAAAACATCAGATGTATAAGTACTGGTCGGTGGTTATGCCGTGAAAGTTAGGTATTTTGCAGATTGTGGCTTTAATGTTAATTAAAGAAAGATTACAATTTTCACTGTTGATAGAGCAGAATTGGAGGTGTAATAACTGACATTAAAGCCAGCTAGCTGTGAATATGTGATTTAAAATTTTGCCACATAACATTTGTTATTTAATATTAATTAATTAAACACAAAAGAGAATACACAAGGTTCAAAAATCTCCTTCTCTGCTGCATATGTTTAGAGGTTGTTACGGTCTAGCTTCTGTGAATGGGTTTGGGGTCAGTGAACAGGTAATGGAGCAGGATCTTACTTCCTTTTGTTACCTATGTTACTGAAAGTTGGAATTACTAGGGTAATTCGAGGTACCCTTGGCCTCCTAAACAAACAAAGTTTGTATGACAATCTTTATTCCCAACACTTGTCGGCTAAATAGCCTTACAATCATTATAGAGATTGAAACTAACAAAAATACGATCAATTCCAAACAACTAACTAAAGAGATAAAATAACAAAGAAAAACATTTATACAGGGATAATATTCCTCTTATTGACTCTTACTACTTTCTCTGGAGTTAGACTCCTAACACTAATCTAGAAGCTCGTATCAGCCACGATTTTTGCTTGCTCTTATCACTTCATCCTTCTCGGAAAAGTCCTTGTCCTCAAGGACGGATTTAGAAAAACGATTGTTAATTTGTAAAAAAGTTTCCCCCGTGGCATCTGCTGGAGAATGACTTTGCCAATGTATGAGTAATTCATGCTGACTTTGACACATGTCCGTTTAGCACTGCTTGAGGATGACCTTACCAATGTATGAGTAATTCATGTTGACCTTGACACACACGTCTATCCAGCATTGCTTGAGGTTGAACATGTTCTTCTGCAATGGATTCACCAAGTACTTCTCCAGGGATTGGTGTTGACTTGCCATGCCATTTCTTGAGTAGAGATACATGAAAAACATTATGAATGTGCACAGACTAGGGAAGCTCCAACCTGTAGGCCACTTGTCCGATTTTGGCACAATTTTGAATGGACCATAAAAATGAGGTGCCAACTTGGGACTGTTCCGTTTTGCTACTTAATGTTGGTGGTATTGTTGAAGGTGAAGATAAACCCATTATCCTACCTGAAATTGTTGCTCTTTGTGCCACCGATCATACATCTGCTTCATACTGTTTTGGGCTTGATGGAGATGAGCACATACCTGTTTGATCAAGATATTACGGTCTCTTAAAGCTTGGTCTACTGCCTCCACTTTGGTCATTCTAGGGACATATGAAATAAGAGTTGAAGGTGCTTGGCCATACACCACTTCAAAAGGTGTGGTATTAGTTGCAGAATGTATACTGGTATTATAGCGGAATTCCACCGATGGAAGCCACTTGGTCTATTGCTTCAGATAATTCCTGATGAAACATCGTAAATACATTTTAACAGTGCGATTAACCACATCGATTTGTCCATCCGTTTGAGGATGGTAGGAAGAGCTGAAATTGAATCTTACGCCTTGTAGTTGGAAGAGTTCTTGCCAAAATGTGCTTGTAAAGCTGGGTCCTTGTCGCACACAACAAATGTAGGAATGCCATGTAAACGAAAAATGTTAGTAAAGAAGATTTGTGCCATCTGAGGCACTATGTAGGGATGTCTGATGGCAGTGAAGTGCCCATATTTGAAGAACCTATCAGCAACCACAAAAATTGTTTGTAAAGTCCTTATTTATTGGTTGGCTTATTTCGTGAACAAAACATATTTTTGGGGTTTTATGTAAGGGTAGCTTAGGCTTTCAAGACCTCAAGAGGAGAAGCACCAAAGGTAAAATTCTTGTGCTTACTTGCTTTGAAGAGATAGTTGCACACACTCACAAATTCATGCATAACTTTTATTCATATATATTGTGTGTTTATACTTGTGTGCATTTTGGTTTAAATGACTCTTGTTGATTCATTTGCATATTGTTATTAAAAGTTTTATGTCATGTTAGGCATTAGTATAGGATCTCATATATATATATATTACTCTTTGTATTCAGGTCGTAAAGGGAGTTCAGAACATCATATATCTTTCTTAGAACACATTTCAAAAGGAAAACTCTTCCAAGAACTCATCTTTAAACACTCAAAGCATTCCCATGTGCATAAAAACTCCATCTCGCATCATCTAAAGTCATTTAGAGTGCATCTATGGATAGTTTTGCTTCATCACATCTTGTTTGGTAAGTTCTTTACTATCTTCTTCAAGTTAAGTGTTTTTCTTGCTAAGCCATCTCTTTAATTAATTGTATGCTCTTAGAACATATTCTAGATACAAATTAGAGATTGTTGTGATAACATGATTGAGTGTTGTATTGAGATAGCTTCATAGGATTGTTTGATATATGTTTAGCTAAGCTTTTTGAACATGTCGTTTAGCTCTTGATATCTAGGATTGCATTAATTGTCATCTCATTATCCTATATAAGCATATAAGGTTTCCTAGCCTTGTTTGTTCTTTGAATATCATCATATATTCACATAGGACATTTTATCTCTTCATTGAGAAGTAAGACTTGTGTTGCTTCCGGGAGTAGGTAGCTTACATCGCAAGCAAGATGAACCAGGTTCACTTATACCGGGATTAGGTAGTGGTGGTGGATTTTAAACCGGGATTAGGTTGTAATTCCTTTACCGTTAGTGGATTTGAGGTTCGAGTGTGGCACACATATCAGCCTGTGGTTTTTTCCATTTGGAGGGTTTCCACGTAAATCTCAAGTGTCTTTACTATTTCCGCACTTTTTACACTTGTGTTATTATTGTAACTAACTAGGGGCATTTTTGTCAACTTGACCTTTAACAAAAATTGGGCAAAATTGGTTAAAATCTATTCTCCCCACTCTAGATTAATATTATACACATCATAATATTTGTTTCAATTGGTATCAGAGCAGGTTTCTAGACATACATTCATGATCCTTGCTCATTTTGGTATGTGTTGCATTTTGTGTGTGTGTGTGTATTGATCATTCATACACTTGCATTCATATCATCCATTCATTAAACAGAATGAGTGGAATTGGTGGCAACGATGGAGCATCTAGCACTAGATCTCCACTTCTCACCGGATTGAATTATGCCTATTGGAAAGGCAAGATGAAGTCATATATTTGCCAAATTCATGCCAGGGCATGGATGGCATTTGAAGATGGCTACACTCCACCCATGATGACTCCTACAGATTGAGGATATGATGTACTCAAGCCAAATACACAGTGGAATGCACAAGAGTTTGAGGCATCAAAGTGGAATATGAAGGCAATGCATGCCATCCTATGTGCAATGGATGAGAACCAGTACAAGTTGGTTCAAAATACTAGGATAGCTAAAGAGGCATGGGATATCCTAGAAGTTGCACATGAGGGAACCGATGTGGTTAAGGAATTGAAGCTTCAAGTTCTCCAAACGTAATTTGAATTGCTCAAGATGGATGAGAATGAGTGCTTCAAAGACTTTGAAGTGAGGTTGATGGACATTGTGAACCAATGTCATTAACTTGGTGATTCCTATTTGGATAGGAAGATCAAGCAGAAGATTATGAGATCTCTACTCGATAGATTTGGGTCTAAGGTGATGGCTTTAGAAGAGAATATTGGTTACAAGGATATGAAGCCACGTGAAGTGATTGAGAGACTTCTAGCATATGAATCTAGGAAATGTCCTAACCCCACAACATCAAAAAAACAAAAGGATATTGCTTTGAAAGCATACAAAGTTGAGAATGAGGAAAGTGATGACTCAGATGAAGAAATGTCCTTGCTAATGAGGAAGTTCAAGAAATTTTACAAGTCCGAGAGGAAAGGTTTTAGATAAAAGGGTCAAGACTTCAAGAAAAAGGCTCCCTTCAAAAGGTTTGAGCCTAGGCAAGAAAAGCCCGAGAAGAAAGGAGTCCAATGCTATGAATGTGGTGGGATAGGTCACTTTGCCCCGGAATGTGCAAACCACAAGGTCAAGAAAAGGGGAAAAGTGATGGCTGCCACATGGAGTGAAAGTGATAACTCCAATGAAGGAGACGAGTCTTCGGATGATGAAGAACTCATGGCTAGCTTCATAGCCTTTACGTCCTCTCACAGGAGCAAATATGCTAGTGAAGAAGAAAATGAGAGTCAAGAGGAAAACTACTTAAGTGATGATGGATCTCAAGGACTATATGACTAGGTTTGAGAATTCAAGGTTAAAGAACAAGAATGAAATTAAGAGATTAAAGGAAGAAAACCTAGACCTCTCAACTTAAGTTGACCAACTAAATGAAGAGTTAGTGAGATCTAAGAGGAGTAAAGATGGGTTGGAGAAAGAGCTTGAAGATGCTAGAGAGTTGTTGGCCAAGATGAACTCTAGCACCAAAAAACTTGACCACATGCTAGATGTTGGAAAGAGACCAAGTGACAAGAAGGGGCTTGGGTTTGAAGATGACAAGATGTCCTCCATTTCAAGCAAGACCAATTTTGTAAGAAGAAGAACTTTAATGGGTCCTCTTCTCATCAATCGCCTAAGAAGAAACTTGACCTATGAGAGTGTTCAAGTAGTGCTCAAGTGAAGGTGGCACCAAGAAGCCTACCTCAAATCCATCCTACAAGGGTTCCTCACGTTAACTTCCCTCAACCGAAAGCACATAAAGGGAAAATACCTATCATGCAAGCTCAACCAAGGAAGCAATCAAGTCTTGCTCAACAACAAAGAAGGAAAGCTCCTCAACAACAATCAAGATAACGACAAAGACTTGGGAAGGCTCCAATGCATCATCAAGGATATGGTATATTCCTAACTTTATTCCTACATGTCATTTTTGTGGTATTGATGGTCCCATTAGACCAAATTGCTTTATATATATTCAATTGTGTAGAATTGAAAGCATGATAGAGAAGAAAAAGGCTAAAGCCATGATGCATGTCACTAGGAAAAATGGAACACCTTTGCATGATCCTAGGACACTTAGAGCCTATGTACCATTGACCATTAGAAAGGAAAATATCGTACCTAGGTGGATTAGAAAGGATGAACACTTTTTCCATGTTGCACAAATTGCCTTGAAAGCTCATTCTTGTGATTTTTGGTATTTGGATAGCGGGTGCTCTAGGCACATGACTGGAAATAAGAGTTTCTTTGAGACTCTTGTGATGGAGGATGGAGGATGGAGGAAATGTCACCTTTGGTGATGGATTCAAAAAGAAGGTTAAAGGAAAGGGAACTATTTCGATTCCTGGATAACCCTCATTGTCCAATGTTTTGTATGTTGATGGTCTAAAAGTTAATTTGATAAGCATTTCACATTTTAGTGATGAAGGACTTTCAGTATTGTTTAGGAAAAATGATTGTTCTATCCTATTGCCAAATGGACAAACCTTGTTAAAAGGTACGAGATCTAGCGATAATTGTCATTGTCTTGAAGCTAGAGGTGTCTCTTGCAATGTGTCCAAGGATGAACAAACTGAGTTGTGGCACGAAAGACTTGGTCACATGAACTATAGAGGTTTACGAATCTTAGATAAGTTCAATGTTGTGCGAGGCATTCCAAAGCTTGGGAAAAAGGTAAATGGTGTGTGTGGACCTTGCAAACAAGGGAAGCAAACCAAAAGTATGCACAAGAAGGGCAAGTATTTATCCACCAAGGAACCTCTAGAGATTCTCCATATGGATCTTATGGGTCCCATGCAAACCGAGAGTTTAGATGGAAAGAGATACTTTTTTGTGTGTGTAGATGACTTTTCTAGGTACACTTGGACTTATTTTCTTAGAGAAAAATCTGAAACCTTTGACAATTTTAAAGTGCTTTGTTCCAAAATTCAAAATGAAATGAACTCTAAGATTAAAAGCGTTAAAAGGATTAGGAGTGACCATGGGAAGGAGTTTGAGAATGCCTATTTTGAAAACTACTGCAATAGTCTAGGCATTTCTCATGAGTTTTCGGCTCCTAGGACACCTCAACAAAATGGAGTCGTTGAGAGGAAAAATAGGGATCTTTAAGAAATGACCCGTGTGATGTTGCTTTACAATAATGTCCCTAGGAATCTTTGGGCAGAAGCCGTCAATACGACGTGTTACATAGGAAATAAAGTCTTTCTAAAGCCCCACACTAGGCAAACCTCCTATGAGTTATGGAAAGGTAGAAAGCCAAATGTTAGCTATTTCCACACCTTTGGAAGTAAATGCTACATTTTGAATGATCGTGATCAACTTGGCAAATTTGATACTAAGAGTGATGAGGGTATCTTCATTGGCTATGCCTTGAATAGTAGAGCCTATAGAGTTTTCAATCTAAAAACTAGGACCGTAATGGAATCATCTAATGTTGTCATTGATGAAACTAGACTCAAATCTAATGACCATGATGAGGAGGTAGATCTAGTTGATGACTCTTTTTTGGAGAAGGTTGTTGATATTTTTAATGTTGAAAAGACTAATCTTGATGACGAAATAACACAACCTATTGATAGGATTCCTCACTTGGACTCAAAAGAACCTGCTCCATGGGTTAGGAAACTCCATGACAAGGATGACATCATTGGAGAGGTTAGTGAGGATGTTAGGACTAGGCGTCAAATGGCTTATCTAATTAGCTACACTTGCTACACATCTCAAATAGAACCCAAGAAGGTTGATGAAGCCTTAAAGGATGAATTTTGGGTTCTTGCTTTGGAAGAAGAGCTTAACCAATTTGAAAGGAATGAGGTTTGGACTCTAGTTCCTAGGTCCAAGAACATCAATGTGATAGGCATCGAGTGGGTATATAGGAACAAATCCGATGAGGATGGCAACATTGTGCGAAACAAGGCTAGGCTTGTAGCACAAGGGTACTCTCAAATTGAGGGTATTGACTTTGAGAAGATATTTGCTCCCGTTGCTAGGATTGAGTCCATTAGGCTTCTTTTATCCATATCTTGTTTGCACAAGTTCAAATTATATTAAATGGAAGTTAAGAGTGCCTTCCTCAATGGTTTCTTGGAAGAAGAAGTGTTTGTTAAGCAACCCAAAGGGTTTGTGGATCCTTACTACCCTAATCATGTCTATCATCTCAAGAAAGCTTTATATGGGTTGAAACAAGCACCAAGGGCTTGGTATGAGCGCTTCACTCAATTTCTTTTAGACAATGGCTACACTAGGGGTAGTGTTGACAAGACTTTATTTATGAAGAAAGACAAAGATGAGCTTTTCATAGCTCAAATCTATGTTGATGATATAGTTTTGGCTCCACTAATAACACCAAAGTCCAACAATTTGTTGATGTCATGTCTCATGAGTTTGAAATGAGCCTTGTTGGTGAGCTAAGTTACTTTCTAGGTTTACAAATTAAGCAATTGGATGATGGGATTTTCATATCTCAAGCTAAGTATGCTAAAAACCTAGTGAAGAAATTTGGCCTTGAAAGTGCCAAACATTGTGATAAACCCATGAGCACCACTTTGAAGGTAAGCAAGGATGCTAGTGGTAAAAGTGTGGACAAAAATTTGTATCGTGGCATGATTGGTAGCTTGCTCTATTTGACCGCAAGTAGGCCTGATATCTTTTTTAGTATGGGTGTGTGTGCTAGGTACGAATCAGATCCTAAGGAGTCCCATCTCTCTTCAGTTAAGAGAATCATTCGTTATGTAAATGGGACATCTAACTATGGAATTTGGTACTATTTTGACACTAATGCTAGTCTTTTAGGCTTTAGTGATGCAGATTGGGCAGAAAATTGTGATGATAGGAAAAATACATTGGGCGATTGCTTTTTCCTTGGGAACAACCTTGTCTCTTGATGCACACAACGCCTTTGGATGAAGCAAACGCTAGTCGACTATGGATTCAATCAAGGTACTCTTAAAATTGTGATAACATGAGTGCAATTAATATTTCCAATAATACGGTTCAACATACTAGAACTAAGCATATTGACATCCGTCATCATTTCATTAGAGAAGTAGTTAAGAGCAAATGTATAGTACTTGAGCATGTAGGTACTAATGATCAACTAGCGGATCTATTTGCTAAACCCTTAGATGCTACTCGAATCAAAACTCTTAGTATATCTATTGGGATTTGTTTAATGGAGTGATGAGTTGTGGTCTTTGACCCCATAAGGGGAACTAAAGCAAAGAGAGCTATTGTATACTTATTGCATCCAAATTTTTTGAAAATGTTTATGCTCCTTTATTGATTGCTTGAGTAGCTTGGTTGCACTTATACTATAGTATATTATATTTTCTTCAATAAGTGTGAACTTTTCTTTGATTACAATCCATGTCATATTTATGTTCAAACATGCATTTTTAGATTAGGAGATCTACATAGGAAGTACATATTGAATGACCTATAATTATCTCCATGACATGATGATTCTTTAATGACATGCTAATGAAAAATGATAAAGCATGAATTGATGATTGCAATTGTTGAATGCAAAATATTGTGTGAAAGAGCTAGTGAGACTAAAATGTTTCATCAATGTCTCGCTTTATTAGTTGAACATCACTACTATCATACGGGTATCCTACCCAGAAAAATCAAATAGGGTACAAAGTTGCTCATGCCATGTTTAGCTTATAAAGTTGGATATAGTGCCATTAAAACTTGATATCTATAAAAAAAACTCTATATCCTTGCTTCTCTCATGACAAATGGTGCAATTGATTTGAATTATATTGGAAACCTTTGTCATTTGCTTTACCAAATACCATTGTTTTTGGGCTTGAATGCAACATGTCTTGTATGCAGAGTAACTTTGATTCACACATTTTCTTCAAATAAATGTCCTTGTTTCTCTCCTATTAATTGAGTTGCATAAATGTGGCTTCTATAATTATGCAAATATCTTGTCTGCTCCTTTCTTTCTTCGCCTTGAGTGACCCGGTTGGAGACTTTTCCTATGCCTATATCAAGACAAAAAGGGGGAGTTGCATGTGGTAGCATGTGTTGGCTTTAAGGGGAGTAGTACTTGTTTTTGGGAGATTACATTTAGGGGGAGTAACCCTTTGAGGGGGAGCATTGCATGATGTGGTGCATTACTCATATTCTTATATGCAAATGCTTTTATTTTCTATCCATTTGATCATCTCACAAGCACTTGGTTTGGAAAGTGTACTTGTTGCTTGTTTTGTGTGTAGGGTTGATGATTCTACAAGAGATTAAAGATTTGAAGTTTTTTTTATATGTATATCTCTTTGTAAAGTAGAATATCTTCCCGGTGTTTTATTTTGTTTTGTGAGGATCAATGTGAGTAGTGGTTTTGTCACGAAATAGCCAAATGGGGAGATTGTAAAGTCCTCATTTATTGATTGACTTATTTCGTGAACAAATCACATTTTTGGGGTGTTATGTAAGGGTAGCTTAGGCTTTCAATACCTCAAGAGGAGAAACACCAAAGGTAAAATTCTTGTGCTTACTTGGTTTGAAGAGATAGTTGAACACATTCACAAATTCATGCATAACTTTTATTCATATATGTTGTGTGTTTATACTTGTGTGCATTTTGGTTTAAATGACTCTTGTTGATTCATTTGCATCTTGTTATTAAAATTTTTATGTCATGTTAGGCATTAGAATAGGATGCATTTTCATCACTCTAGGACTTGTTGATTTTGTGTGTTTGAGTGTTGACAAAATGGGCATTGCGTTGGTTGTATGCTACTCGACTAGCGCAGCCTTACTAGCGCAACATTCTAATGGATCACCGCTTGTCATGCGCCACTGAGCTGCGCCACTACACCTGCGCAATGTTGAAAACGTGGGCAGTGCGCTGGTGGTGCGCTACTCGACTAGCGCAGCCTCACCGGGGCAACATTCCAGTGAATTGTCGCATGTCATGCGCAACTGAGCTGCGCCACTCGACCAGCGCCTATTGAAAATATTAGGTTGTGCGCTACTTGACCAGCGCACATAGCGGAAGCTGGAACATTTTTTCCTAAATGACCTCACTTTGGTTGGATCTCATATATATATTACTCTTTGTATTCAGGTTGTAAAGTGAGTTCAGAACATCATATATTTTCCTTAAAACACATTTCAAAAGGAAAACTCTTCTAAGAACTCATCTTTAAACACTCAAAGCATTCCTATGTGCATAAAAACTTTATCTCGCATCATCTAAAGTCATTTAGAGTGCATCTATGAATAGTTTTGCTTCATCACATCTTGTTTGGTAAGTTCTTCACTATCTTTTTACAAGTTAAGTGTTTTGCTTGCTAAGCCATCTCTTTAATTATTTGTATGCTCTTAGAGCATATTCTAGATACAAATTAGAGATTGTTGTGATGACATGATTAAGTGTTGTATTGTGATAGCTTCATAGGATTGTTTGATCTATGTTTAGCTAAGCTTTTTGAACATGTCATTTAGCTCTTGATATCTAGAATTGCATTAATTGTCATCTCATTATCCTAAATAAGCATATAAGGTTTCCTAGCCTTGTTTGTTCTTTGAATATCATCATATATTCACATAGGACATTTTATCTCTTCATTGAGAAGTAAGACTTATGTTGCTTCCGGGAGTAGGTAGCTTAAATCGCAAGCAAGATGGACTAGGTTCACTTATACCGGGATTAGGTAGTGGTGGTGGATTTTAAATCGGGATTAGGTTGTAATTCCTTTGTCATTATTGGATTCGAGGTTCGAGTGTGGCGCACATATCAAACCGTGGTTTTTCCCATTTGGAGGGTTTCCACGTAAATCTCAAGTGTCTTTACTATTTCCGCAATTTTTACACTTGTGATATTATTGTAACTAGCTAGGGGCATTTTTGTCAACTTGACCTTTAACAAAAATTGGATAAAATTGTTTAAAAATCTATTCACCCCCCTCTAGATTAATATTATACACACCATAATATTTGTTTCATTGTTGTTAAGACATTTGAATTTGGTCACAATAATCCTCTAAGAAGAAAAAAAAGGAACGGTAGGTCAATTATGAATTATCAATCAATTTTATTGAAACTCGTGTGAACCTAGATTTAATGTTGTACATAAAACCTTTTAATGTAAAGGCTACTAGTGCACTATCAAATACAAAACGTTCTTTCTTCCTTTTCCTGTTTGCTGAATTTTCACACATCAATCTTTAGTGTTGGAATAATTTCTCTGGAGTAAGATCCGAATTCTCTACATTCAAAATTCTCTCTTGGCCAAAATTTATCTCCCTTAGATTAGGGTTTGGCCGAAATTTCTCTCCAAGAAAAGGAAGTAGCCAATTTTTTTCTCTCTCTCTTAAATAAGGCTTGGCCGAGTTCTACATCCCATATATGTAGTGGCCAAATTCCTTGCCCTAATTTATTTAGGGTTGGCCGAATTACTCTTACATTTAGTTTATGAGACCTAATCATCTCCTAAGAAGCATTTACTTGGTGGGCAAGAATCCTTTCCTTAGGTGGATTTACTTGGTGACCAAGAATTCTTCTCAAAAAATAATTATTTTCTATACCATGACTTCTAATCCAACTGAAATAGTATATTTATACAATAACCAATTATTGAATATAATTAAATTGTGACTATAATAAAACATCCTAATTTGACTAATTGTCAACTAGAGTTTTAATTGAAATCAAATACTTGCTAATTTGACAAGATAAATATATTCCTTTTATTTATCTATTTATCAGATATAGTATTTGATACTTATTATATTACCGACAATAATATAACAATAGGAGACCTACTCTTACTAGGAAAAAGATTTTGACACTAAATTAAATAATTAATTAATTAAAAAATTAATTAATTTCCATTTAATTAAATAATAAAATAGAAAACAATATAATAAGCTATTATATATAGCCTTAGCCGCCCAAGCCAATATACATTGGCAAAATATTGTTTTTCCTATGTTATTAAATCCAGTGGACTTAAATAAAAAGTCTACATGTGTACTAGACCCATTCTTACTAAAAAAAAACAAGTCCGCATGCCTTAATACATTTCTAGAAGGACCCATAAATATGTCCGGTAAAATATATCAAATGATCCATGCAAGATCGTATGGATTGGGGATCTTGATGGACTATCTAAATTTAAGCTCTAATGGACAGAACCTAATCACAATCAACAAATGATTCACTTAGGTCTGATCTATTAATTTTTGTTTATATGTTTGTATAACATGGATATTGAACTTGGTTTAAGTCTTAGATTATTCATGATTGAGTTCCGGTCATTTCGGTTACTCATACTATCATGAAATTATTTATAGAAATCTTTTGTTCTTATGCTTGATTGACTATTTCTAGATTTAATTTCTTTTTTCTAATAACTAGGTCTACATCAATTGGTATATTCATTTCATTGATTTGGTTCTTTGTTGATAACATGCTTAGGTTGCCTAGATACTTTTGTGATTGTTCTTTGAAAGCATAATGTAGCTATCTAGTTGTATGTCCATAGAATTTGTTGATCATCATTTTTGTATGTTGAGTGCTTGTTTGCGTTTTGCATTCACGATCACTTAGAAGCCTTGTAAAGAGGTAGGAAGTCTCATATCTTAGACTGATTCTTTGATTTGAGCAATTGGAAGTCTTAGCTAGAGCCGAGAGGATTTGGATAGCTAAGCAAGTGGAAGTCTTGACAAGAGGTGTGAGACCTCAGATTGTTGAGCTAGGAAATCTCAACTAGAGTCAGGAGGACTCGAATAGTTGAGCAAGAAATCTTGCCTAGGTTTGGGAGGATCCAGAAAGGTGAGCAAGGAATCTTCTTAGAGACAGTAGGTCTTGGATAGGAAGTCGGCTTAGTAGATCACTAGGTTCAAGGGTAGAGTAAGAGCGATAGCTTGGAGAGCATGTGTAACTCGTATTTGAAATAATGGATTTGCTTTTACCGGTGGTTGTGGTATCAACCCGTTGATGTTTCCTCTTAGGAGGTTTTACGACATAAATATCTTGTGTTGATTTTTAGCATATTTAATTTCTTCACTTAGTTGATTTGTGTTGCTTGAACATTTGCTTTGTCATATATCATTTTGGATATTATAGTAAGTGTTGTATAAGATTGCTTGTGTTTTTAAAGAAGATTAAAATTTGAGCATAAACCTATTCACCCCCCTCTAATTACACTATAATTGGTTAAGGAAATTTACACTCTTCCCAGCACAGGTCCAAGTTGTCACTCCTCGCATCTCTGGTTGCCATGGTACGGGTTAAAGGGGCCTCCGTTTCTCAAGCCGTTGATGCTGTAACGTCAGCTCCTGCTCTAGGTACCCCTACTCTTGCATCTGCACCTATCGCCCCCGCTTCGTGCCTGGCGGATACTTTTGTCTCTCATTCTATATTCCCAGCCCCCTGGGCTCTAGAGGACCCCAAGGTTGCTATTGAAGGGGTTTTCCCCGTGTGCCTGCCAAATCAATCTGGCTCTGCCTTTCAAGATGAGGTTATTGGGCAATTTGTTGCTTCTTCCCTGGGGGGCTGCCTTTCTTTGATGGCTTCAATGCCTATAGACATTCTGATCACCAAGGGTTCTGCCCTCTTGGCTAAGGTAGTCATCGTTTTTTACTCTTTCATACAATAGCTTGGTTTGTCATTTTGCAGACATTCAAATTTCAAGTAGCAATGGGCTATCAAGTGGCTTCTCTTCTTGACCGGGCAGCCGGGCTGAAGCTGAAGCTGATCGGGCCTTGGAATTATTGGTGTGGGCTCAAGCCTCGGTTCAAGAGATGACATCTAGCTAGAGGGGGATGGAAGCAGAATTGGCTGAGCTTCGATGCGACCATGAGAGGTTGAAGCAGTCTTTCGATCAAGAAACCCTTTGGTCTCAGCGTCGAGCCAGTCATCGGGATAACTGGAAAGAAGAAGTGAAGGCACTGGAAATCGAAAACCAAGGTCTGTAAGCCCAAGTTGCTAGGCTTCAGTCTAATATGGACTCATCCTTCAGTGAGGGATACTTCTATGCCTCTCAGAAGGTTGGTGAAATCCCTCAATTATTGCCAACTGGAATAAAAAGGCCAAGGTCGCAGAGATGTCTCATTCTTTAGATGATGAATTGGGTCCCTCTAATATGGCTGAAGTCGGGAGGCAACCTACTGTGTCAGATCTTCTTCCTCCTCCTCTCGTCTTCCCAACGTCATGTCCCGGAGAATTCTTAAGGGGGGTTCAACCCACAGAGTCTGAAGGAGGCCTTACAGAAGCCTAAGACCCTTCTGAAGTGTCTTCAAGGGACGAGCCAGCAGTGGTAGAGAGCATGCCAAAGTCAATGGCCAACCTTCCCGACATAACCATTCCACCAGAGGTCATGGTAGTGGTTAACGAGGTCTTGGAGGAGGATCTAGCTGAACCACAGGCAATCAGGAATCCTCCGGTGGAAGGACTAACAAAGATGTTCTTCAAAAATGAGTAGCCACAAGAAGGAGGAGTAAGGGGCGAGGTTCAACAGGAAGGGGGAGAAGGTAATCCAGAAAAAGCAGGAGCCTGATACGCTTTATTCATATATTGCCTTGACCGTCTGGAAAAAGGGGTGGGCATCCCAACTTTACTCATGTTTGATCACCATAATCATTATCTTCTATTTTTTTCATAGTCCGGAACCGGTGGTTGGGCTCTCGGTTTGAATACTGTAGCCTTACTAGGGGATAAGCTCCTATTCCATTAATGAAAACTGATTTTAGATCTCGTTCATGCTCTTTTCAATGAATTTTGATTTGATTGGCATCTACTTGCTTCATTTCTGACCTCGATCTAGGTGTATCCTCTAAAACAACTTGACTTAACTCAACTTGGGAAAAGCAATCGGATAGAGAAACTGCTTAAGTGTGAAAGTAGACAGCTAGCTCGAGCTTTCAACTCTTAACAGAAACATGTAGCTTGGTGACTTTAGTAAATAGTCCTCTTGTGTGATTGTAGGCTAGTTCGCACCTGTTACAGCAAGCAAGCACATATACACGGAGAAATAGCACCCAGTAATAACGGGAACATTGGAGTTTAAAAATAGCTTTCCATTCTCGAGTCCCTCTAGGGGGTTATAGCCCGATCAAGAAATCAATGAGGGCTATCTAGCCATCTCCTAGTATTGAGATCGGGATGGCAATCGTGCTCTTAAACTCGAGTCCTTCTTGGGGGCGGTAGCCCGACCAAGGCATCCAGAGGCTACCTAGCTACTTCCTAGACTTGTGATCGGACGGTAACTATACTCTAATACTCAGATCCTTCTTGGGGCTTGTAGCCCGAACAAGGCATCAGGAGGGCTATCTAGCTATATCCTAGTCTCGAGATCTGGATGGCAATTATGCTCTCACACTCAGATCCTTCTTGGGGGTGGTAGCCAGACCAAGGCATCATGAGGGCTATCTAGCTATTTCCTAGTCTCAAGATCGGGATGATAATTATGCTCTTACACTCGTACCCTTCTTAGCGAGGGGTAGTTCTCGGCCGAGGCATCAGGGATAGCGAGGGGGCTTCCCCGACTAATCCCTGGTCTTGGGATGATAATTTCAAATTTTCCCATGTAGACCCAAATCACTATAGAACATAGTTGAAGATGGAGAAAACAAGCTTTATTGACAAACAAAAATAATGGAGTACATTATCGCGGGGGTTAAAACAAGATGGAGGCAGCCTTCTCACGAGTCCCCTGTTTAGGGGTAGAATTTTCTCAGGTGATCTGCATTCCAAGGATGATCGATGAGTCATCCATTCATGTCCTCAAGCTTGTACGCCCCGTTGCAGACCACCGCCTTTACTAAGTAAGGTCCTACCCAACTACTCAGGACCCAGTCTGACCTCTTCCTAGTATTCAATGTCACTTTCATGAGAATTAGGTCCCCTTCCTTAATGTTTCGGGCTTTAACCCTCCTGTTAAAGTATCTAGCAATCTTACTCTGGTAAATTGCTACTTTCTCAGCCACCCGATCTATTTTTTCTTCTAAGAGATCCAAGATAGCTCAGAGCTTATCCTCATTGCTTCCCTGTTCAAAATGTTGAACTCTAAAGGAGGTCAGTTTGTGTTCAATGGGAAGAACTGCTTCAACCCCGAAAGCTAAAGATTAAGGCATTTCTCAGATAGTCGTTCTTCTCGTAGTGAGGTAAGCGCAGAGGACCTGGGGAAGCTCCTTGACCCTTCTGCCCTTTTTCTGTTGTAGCTTCTTTTTCAATAGCTTCTTAATAGTCTTATTGGTGGATTCCACTAGCCTGTTAGTCTGAGAGTGGGCTACTGAAGTAAATTTAAGGTCGATTATCAAGTCCTTGTAAAATTCCTTGAACCGACCGTTATCAAACTGCTTGTCGAGGTTAGCTACAATGACAAGAGGGGTCCCGAACCTTTAAATAACATTAATTTTTATGAATCTTGTTGTATTTTCTTCCAATATCTAGGAGAGCAGTCCGACTTCGATGCTTCTTGTGAAATAGTCAATCGCCACGATAGCATGCTTGGCTTGACCATAAGCAGTAGGAAATGGTCTGATCAAGTCGACTCCCCACATAACAAAGTGTATGGTGAGCTAAGGAATGATAACCATTCCGGTGGGAGGTGACTCAAGTTTGCGGTGTGGCATGCTTTGCAGGATCTTACTAAGTTCTTCGCATCTTGATGGATGGTTGGCCAATAATACCCCAAGCTGAATACTTGATATGCCAAAGCTTCCTCACCAATGTTGTTCCCGCATTCCCTGGAGTGAACCTCTCTTAATGCCCATTTGCCATTATCAGGATGTTAACTTCGAAGCAGAGGAAGGGATCTGCCCCTCCTGTATAGGTACCTATCTACAAAGCAATACCGGACTGAGAGCCTCTTGATTCTCCTAGCTTGGTCGAGCTCCCCAGTGAGTCTTCCTTCTTGAAGGTAATCAACTATTGGGTCGATCCAGCATGACTGCCGATCCAGGGCATAAGTCTCCTTACCTGCTACTATGCTGGGCATGGGGATCACTTGGAGAGGGATTCCTTGTGGTAAGGTCTGGCCACCATTCGCAGCCATCTTGGCTAGGACATCAGCTCGATGATTCTGTTGTCGAGGTACCTGCTCAATCTTAAATCCTTTAAATTTACTCTTAAGCTATTGAACTAGTTTCAGGTAGGCAATCATGTTATCCCCTTTTGCCTGATAATTCCTAGAGACTTGGTTGACTATGAGCAACGAATCGCTCCTGACCTATAGGTAATCGACCCCTAGCTATGTGGCCGCCCTTATCCTGGCTAAAAGGGCTTCATACTCTGCTTCAATGTTAGTGGCTTTAAATTTAAATCTAAAATAGTGGCAGCACTTAGTTCCATCTAATTTCGCTCCTCCTCCGGCTTGCCCGAATGCTCCATCTGTGTAGAGGATCCATAACTTAAAGGTTTTCGGCCGGCTGTCAGATTCTTGAATCATCTCAGGGGGTTATGTTTGTCGTTGCGGAGGTCACTTGGCCTGGGGCTACTGAGAGCACTGCTACAAAGTCCACCAAAGCCTGGGCTTTAATTGCGGTCTTAGGCTTATACCTTAAATCAAACTGGGTGAACTCCAAGGCCCATAAAACCAACCTTCTGGATACATCTAGCCTTTACAAGAATTGATGGATGGGTTTATCTGTCACTACTGTTGTTGAGTGAGCTTGAAAGTAGAGACGGAGCTTCCTTACCGAGGTCACCAAGGCATACGCGAGCTTCTCCAGAAGGGTATAATTCTTTTCTGGTTTGGTAAGAGCATGACTCATATAGTAGATAGGTCGTTGGACCCTATCTCCACATTCTTTGATCAAGGCCCCACTTACTGCAGTCTCTGAAAGAGCCAAGTAGATTTACAGCTCTTATCTAGGACTTGGCTTGACCAGTAGAGGAGGGCTTGACATATATTTCTTCAAGGCTTGAAAAGCTTGTTCACTCTCCTGGTCCCATTTCATGTTTCCTCCCTGCTTGATGGCTTTGAAGAATTAGAGACATATATTAATAGACCGAGAAATGAACCTGTTGACAGATGCTACCTGCTCAGTTAAGACTTGAACCTGTTTAAGTGACGTGGGGGACTCTAGATCCTGGATAGCATTAATCTTTTTCGGGTTAGCCTCTATGCCTTTCTCATGAACCATAAAGTCTTGAAACTTCCCCACAGTTTTCCCAAAGGCTCATTTGGAGGGGTTCAATCTCATCTGGTTCTCGCTTAAGATCACGAAAGTTCTATGAAGGTCGTCCAGATGGCTTTCAATGGTTGAGGACTTGGTAATCATATCGTCGATGTACACCTCTATTGATCTTCCAATTTCGGGCTTGAACATTTGATTAACCAACCGTTGATATGTAGCTCCCGCGTTCTTAAGCCCTAACGACATCACCTTGTAGCAATACAACCCCCGTTTGGTGATGAAACTGGTTTTTTCCTGGTCGGCGGGGTGCATCATAATCTGGTTATATCCTGAAAACAAGTCCATAAAGCTTAGGAGCTTGTTTCTAAAAGTGGAGTCAACCAACTGATCAATTTTTGATAGAGGGAAACTATCTTTTTGACATGCCCGGTTGAGGTCGGTATAATCGACGCACATACGCCACTTCTCATTCACTTTTGTGAGCATAACGACGTTGGCGATCCATTCGGGGTAGCGTGCTTCTCTGATGAAACCCGTTTGGGTCAATTTGTTCACTTCTTCCTAAACCACAACATTTATTTCAGCGTTAAAGTGACGTCTTTTTTGTTTGACGGGCTTGAAGGTTGGATCCACTGCCAATCGGTGAGCAGCCAAAGACATCGGGATTCTGGGCATCTCGTCATGACTCCAAGAGAATATGTCATTGAATTCTCTGAGGAGCCCGATCAAGCCCTCATTTACTCCAAGTTCAAGGGTGGCTCCGATTTTGACGACCTTCAAGGGATTACCCACCCTGATGGGAATCTTCTCTAGTTTATCCAGTGGATGACCGTTGGCCCATTCTCTTCTCTGATCCTCCACGTTTGGTACCACGGGGTTATCCTCTGGGTGATTTATGGGTCCTATATCTTCCAAAGTCAATACAGGTGTTTCCTTATCTTGGATCGTTGTTACCTATGCAAGTTACTTTGCTAGAGCTGTTGGGTTGGCAGACACCGCATAGCATCTCCTGGCTACTTACTGGTCACCACGTACATCCCCCACCTTGTCTCCTACTGGGAACTTCAGGACGTTGTGGTAAATGGATAGGACCCCCTTTAAGGATGACAGGAAAGGCCTTCCCAGTATCGCAATGTAAACTGATGGGGTATCTACCAACACGAAGTCTGTCATAATATTTTACTGGAGGGGGGATGTTCCTATAATTACTGAGAGGATCTTCAATCCCTCAGGTATGATAGAGACCCCAGTGAATCCGTAAAGCGGGGTGGTGCAACTATTGTAACACCGTTGTTTTAAATTCAATTTTTCCAAAGTATCTTTGAATAGGATGTCGACGTTGCTGCCTGTGCCAACAAGCACGAGATGGACCATGCTGTTGGCAATCTGCACCGTGACCACCGTAGAGTCATGATAAGGCTGCACAGTGTTATAGACATCCGTCTAGTTGAAAATGATATGAGATAACTGGGAAGTGTTGATCGGGCTCTAGTCGACCTTAAAGATACCTCGCCCTTCATCTACACGAGGGATCTTTCTCGCGTGGTTTTTCCTTGAATTATTAGAGGTACCAGCCAGAGTGGGTCCTCCGTTGATGGTATGTATCACCTGGATTTATCGTATCAGATTTTCTTGTTCCCCATTTCTCTTCTCAGCATGCTCACGGATCTCGGCTTGTACTTCTCCTTCCAGTCTGAATGTTATCCCTAACCTACTGTAAGAACTCTACCAAACATTCTCCCCTTATCAAAGACACGATCTGGTTTCACAGGTTATGGCACTCTGAAGTGTTTTGTCCTACATCTTCGTGAAAGTCACAATACTTATAACGGTCCCTCTTATCGACTGGGGCTTTCATGGGTGTGGGATTCTATAGTAACCCCTTGTCAAGAATGGCAAGATAGATTGTTTCACGGGATACATTTAAGGGGGTGTAATGATTATATCCTCTCTCATCTCGAGCTATTGGGGCTACTGTCCTAGAAGGAGGCGAAGCTCGCAGAGGAGTTCGTTTTCCTGGATACCTTTTTGGTCTGGTTTGAGAAATGGGGAAGCGATATGTCGACCTGTTGGGGGGTTTGTTCTTGCATTTTTAAACATGCTATGGTTTGTGAGCTTCCTTCTTCTGTAGCTTTACGGCTCTCATATCGTCGTGCTCCATCTTGACCTTGAGCTGTTCGTCAAATTCAATTTGCTCTAGAGTTCGATCATAGGCTTCTTGGTAGGTATCTAGAGGCCGCTTGGCAAAAGACCATAAAATCTTACCAGCCCACAAGTTCCTCCTGAAATTGGCAAGGGTTTCTTTCTCAGTGAAGACCCCTATCTGGATGAATTTCTTACGGAAATGCTCAAAATAAGCCCGGAGGGTTTCTCCTCTCTCCTGGATCATGTACTGTAGATGGATTGGATACTTCAATCGGAGTTTAGCTCCCTGGAACAGTAAGCACAAATTAGTTGACAGCTTCGTTAAGGAATCCATACTGCCATCGGGTAGCTTTCTGAACCAGGTCTTAGCATAATCCGTCAGCGTAGCTGGGAACATCCGGCAAATGGCGGCCCTAGTCTTGTTCTAGACCTCCATCTATTGAACGAAGCTCTCCAAATGGCTCAAGGGATCCTCTATCCTGAAGAATCTATCAATCGACATTTTTAATTTTGGCGGGAGCTCCGCCTCCCGGATCCTTCTGGTGGAGAGAGCATTAATCTCACTTAGAGGATCTTTCTTGTCTTCCTTGTACTTCTCCTTCTTCATCAGCTGGATCTCTTTCTGAAGCTTTGTCAACTAGTCTCTCAGGCGCTTGTTCTTAGGTTTCCTTGAATTAATCTCAAATTCCTCATCGTCAAACCCTTCTGATGAGCTGGCGACCTCTACCCGATTCCTTCTACGGATGGAATCTGCCTGGTCTTTGCTGACTTTCTTCCTCTCTTGCCTGGGCTTCCCACCTTGAAGTCTTTGGGTGAAGAAAATCTCACTGCTCTCGGGGAAGGACGTCCATCGCGGATTTAACTTGTCTAAGTTGGTAACGTGGCGACACTTCAGGAACGGGGGGAAGGGGCCCTAACCTAACCCAGATCGAGGGCAAAGGATCAGTTCTATTACGAGTTGGCTCCGGAGGGGTAGGTCCCAGGCGATCAAAGGTAGGTTGCCGATTCCTGGGCCTGCTTGGTTCTCATTAATTGCAGAAGTTTGCTTACTAGATAGTAATACCCTTAGGCCGCCACTTGTTGGTCAAGAGCGGCCTGGCTTACCATAGGGAAATCCGAAGCCCGCACAATAGCTGGCTAGTCTGGGACTTGGCTATGGAGCCCAGATTTTCTTCCTTTCATTAGGACCTTTCGTGTCGACGCAGCTGATGGTTGTCCCGATGTACCGGGATGTCCTTGGGAGGAGTGAAGCCTAATGATTATTGTAAAATAAAAAACTTGTGAATATAAAAATGATGGTGTGGTTATTTCGTACAAACGGTGCCAAAAGATTTAACGAAAAATTTACTCAAGATGAGAAATTCCAATTGAAATTTGACCACGCAGGTGGTGGCCGGGGTCAGTGCCTTAGATATCTGACCTCTTCAGATTGAAATGAATATTTAAGGACTAATGTGATAGCAAATGAGAGTTTTATTATTGATCACTCGTGGTATACTGAAATCTCTCAAATTTACTCATAATCTCTCTAGGACATAAGAGGGTGGCAACCTCGTGTCAGTCAAATAGTAGAAACATTGGCGATTGTGTTCTGATTATAGAATTTAGGCTCTCTTCTCTCTCCTTTTGTTTTTTCGATCCCTCTTTTGTTCATCCTCTGCTCTATTTATATACGGTCCAAGTAGGTTTAAACTCGTAAATTTCCCTCCATGATCCTATGAATTTGTTCCCTCCTTATCGGGTTGGATCCTCTATTTAAAAGTCGTTGACTTCAAATAAATAATGGACTCAAGAATATCGCTCAAGAATATCGTTGACGAAGATAAATTTGTTTCCTTTTTGGAGTCAAACTCTTGTCTTAGACGTATGCAGGATTTAATGTTTGTTATAATGTGGATATGATCTTGTGTGTATTCATAGAATGATTGTTCTGGTGGTTTAGATTCCTTTTCAAAGAAGAATTCTACCATTAAGTAGTTTTACTTGGTGACCAAGAATCCTTTTCCAAAAAGAATTCTTTCCTACACCAAGACTCATAATCATACTCAATAGTGTATTTGTAGCCATATTAAAGACTTCCTAATATGATTAGATAAATAATTCCTTTAATTTATCTACTTATCAAATATAGTCTTTAACATTAACTATACTATCAACAATAGTATAGTTTTAGGTAGGGGTGGGCACTTTCCACCCGGCCCGGCCAACCCGATCCGACCCGACCCTAAAATTCCGGGTCGAGTCGGGTTCACTCTATAAAATAAGTCATTTCGGGTCATAAATTGATAACCCGAAATGTTTTTGAGTTGGGTCGGTTTGTGTAGTTAACCCGAAACCGGACCCGATTTTGTTATGTATAAAATAAAAATCCATCACAGATTACCATTTTTGTTGTTGCACACAATACCATTTCAGATTTTCTACATTTCTTTTCAACCCTTACTCTCACAGTCCCACACTCCCACATAATCAGTCTTGAGTCTTCTTCTCTACTTCGATCACTACAAGTCACGACTGCAGCCCTCGCTTCTTTTCTTCGAAATCGTTCCACTTCGGTGTCGATCTTTGCTCTCCACGGCTGTGCTTCTCTTCCAAGGCGTTGTCATCCAGCTACCATCTCTCTTCATCAGCTTGGTTTTTCCAAAACCACAACTGAAATCTTCTTCTTCCCTGTGTATCTCGCTCAAGTCTCAAGTCTCAACTGGTGAGTGGTGAGATTTTTAATTATTATTAATAATTTATTACTACCTATTTTTGTTATTTAGATGCTCATCATGCTCTGCGACGTGTACTTTTGTTTGTTTGTTAAATTTTTTTGTCTTGATTATTGATTTGCTCTGTGTTTTTTATAATTTCTCTGTGTTCTTTATAATTTGCTCTGAGTTTTTTATAATTTTTCTGAATTAATATATAGAATTTCTAATTGAACTAATATAGAATTTTTTTTGTCTTGATTATTGATTTGCTCTGCGACGTATATTGAACTAAAACAATTTCTAATTATTAATATATAAAATTATATTGGAGTGTTGTGGATTGGTGTTGTCTGACTCGTTTGATTGGGGGGAGGGTGATGTTTTTGTCTAGCTTTGGCTATCTGTTTTTCTTCCTCTGTTTTGTTTTTCTGGGCTGTGTGTCTGGGTGACTAGGTGTTTTTGGTGGTCGTTTTGCTGGTTATTGGAAAATGGTGATGCTTTGGATGTTTTTGGTGGTCGTTTTGCTGGTTTTTGGTGGCCGTTTTGCTGTTTTGTTTCTGATGTCAGGTGGTGATGCTTTGGATGTTTCAATGGTGCTTGTTTTATCCTACCTTGTTTTTTGTTTGGGTGCTAGTTCGCCCTTTGTGTTGTCTTTTTGGTAGATTTGGTGTTCTGGGTGTTGTGGGTCTGTGCCCTGTGGCTGGTGCTTTGTTGTTGGTGGCTTGGTGCTCTCTTTGTTGTGTTTTTGTTTCTTTTCCTGGCTGCCTATCTGTTGTTGACTGGTTGTTGTTTTGGTCTTGTTTCATTTCTTTTCTTTTAATAAATATTGTCATTTCAAAAGAAAAAGAAAAAGAAGGACCTGATTATGACAATAATAACAAGTAAACAAGCACTTTAGTATACAAGTACTTTTCAATGCTTTGCTTAATCACAGTATCACACAACATGTTTGTTTAGGTATGTATATATGCAAATTACTGGACTGTGTGGAAGTCACCAGCACCAAAGAAACAAAACAAATAAAAATTATAAAGCTTGCCTCTTCTGTGTTTGATTTCTGCAACTCTCAGGTTTCCTTCAATTCTTTTTTTTTACCCTTTTCAAGCGCATTCTTTTTTTTTTTCATCATTTGTTTGTGAGTATTTCTACTGTAAATTGGAATATTTTGATGTATAATTTCTGAGTTTCTTTGGGTTTGCTGCAGTGCAAACAAGTTATGTCATTGTGATTAAACATGGTTTCTCATTTTCCTGCTAAAGGTTTTTTTTTTCTTCTTTAAGGAAAAAATAGCCTTTTAGCTGACATTTGGTGGAATATTTTTCTCTAGTTTATCATTATTTCACACAGATTTAGAAAATACAAATTTCTCAACTCTGTTGGTGGTTTCTTCTTTACCTAAATTAGCTTGTTTAACTGTATGATTTATTATTTAAAAAATAAACTATTTATTCTCTCAGACTAATTAGGCATCAAAGAAAATAAGAAATGTGACTTTGTCTTTGTAATTGTTTTTTTTTGTCTTGATATATCCTAGCTTGTTTTTGAGTTCACTATATGGCACTTAATCACTTATTGTGTGTTTTATTTATTTATTTGTAGATGGATGATGAAACATTGCTTTCAAACATTGGTGTGAAAAGAGGAAGACTGAAAAAGGGTCCATCAAACGTGTGGTTATTATTCACCAAGTATGGCGACGGCTCTAGATGTAAGTGTAATTATTGTGGTAAAGATTATGCTTGCTCTAGTAAATCTTGTGGCACTACTTCTTTATGGAATCATATAGAGAGTCAATGTACAAAGTGTAAATGTGCAATGGCATCGGAGGACAAAAAACAAAAAGTCTTAACCATGGGGACATCAAATAATAATTTAGATTGTGGTAATGAAATAAAAATCGTCAAATCAAATCTTGTTGCCGTTGGTTTTGATAAGGAAGCATGTAGAAAGGCTTGTAATAGAATGATTATTGTGGATGAATTGCCTTTTTCTTTTGTTGAGAAAGATGGGTTTAGAGATTTTTGTAGAGTTGCTTGTCCAAGGTTTACTCTTCCCTCTAGAAGAACACTGGTTAGGGATATTTATCAACTTTATGTGGATGAAAAACTTAAACTCAAAAAGCATTTCATTGAAAAATCACCAAGAGTTTGCTTAACCATCGACACGTGGACTTCCATTCAAAATATCAATTATATGGTCATCACTTCCCATTTTATTGATTGTGAATGGAAGTTGCATAAAAGAATATTGAGTTTTGGTATGAATCCAGACCATAAGGGGGAGACCATTGAAAAAATCATCGAGTCATGTTTACTTGAGTAGGGGATTGAGAAAGTGTTTACAATAACGGTTGACAAGGCCTCTGCCAATAAAGTGGCTATAAATTATGTTAAAAGAAAGATGAAAAATTGGAATGAATCTAAGCTTGTGTTAGGTGGGAATTTTTTGCATGTGAGATGTTGTGCTCATATAATTAAATTAATTGTATCTGAGGGACTAAAAGATATGAATGATTCTATTGTTCGTATTCGCAATGCGGTACAATATGTAAGATCTTCACCCTCAAGACTTCAAAAATTTAGGAATGGTATTGAGCATGAAAGAATTGAGAGTCAAAGCATTGTGGTTTTAGATGTGCCAACCAGATGGAATTCTACATACTTGATGTTATCTACTGCTTTAAAATTTCAAAAAGCATTTGATAGGTTATTGGAGGACGATGGATGTTATGGTTTATATTTTTCTGAACTTGATAGTGGGAAGAAAAGAGTAGGACCACCGAAGGATGATGATTGGGGTAATGCTAAAGTGTTTGTCCAATTTTTGCATGTTTTTTATGACATCACATTGAAATTTAGTGCTTCCTTATCTGTTACTTCCAATATGTTTTTTCATGAGTTGTGTTCAATTGCAACTGAGTTGAGTACATTGGCTAATAGTGGAGATTTTTTGTTGTGTGAAATGGCGGTTGCGATGAATTCTAAGTTTGACAAGTATTGGGGAAAAATTGAGGATGTCAATAAATTGTTGATAATTGCACTTGTTCTTGATCCGAGATACAAGTTGGATTATGTTAAATTTTGTTTTGGTGATTTGTTTGATGAAAATAAGGTAAATGAGATGACTTATGATATTAAGGAGCTTTTGATTAAACTTTACCAGTTTTACAATGGAGTTGATAACATTTCAAGCAGTGATCAAGTTTCTAGGTCAATTCCTTTGGAAAATGAGGGTGATATGGGAAAGGTTAATGAAAATGTGGATTTTCGCTTGGAAAGACTCAAGAAGTTTAAAAAAATGAAAGAGAAGAAAGATTTTGTTGATTTAAAAAATGAGGTGGAGAGGTATTTGATCGAGTCCGATGAAAATAAAGATGATGATAGATTTGACCTCTTGAATTGGTGGAAAGTTAATTGTTCGAAGTACAAGATTCTATCTCGAATTGCAAAGGATATCTTTGCCATTCCGGTGTCTACAGTGGCTTCTGAGTCCGCGTTTAGTACTGGAGGTCGTGTTCTTGATCCATTCAGGAGTTCCTTGTCTCCAAAGATGGTAGAGATATTGATTTGCTTGCAAAATTGGTTGCGGTCTTCTAATATATGTTTTGATATTGCACCATCCACGGATGAGATGGAATTTTATGAAGCACTTGAAAAAGGTAAACTATTAATTTGTTTTTATATAATTATGTTTAATGTATAATGTTTGTTCTTTAATAATACTAGTTTTTCAATTTATGTAGAGATTGGAATGCTACTTCCTCGGATGATATGGTTGTAGGTTGACATTCTATTTATAAGGTAATTATTTTCTTCACTTCATTTCTTTATAGACTTTTTTTTACCATACATGGAGGATGTAAATAAAAGAAAGAAAAGTGTTTTGATACTTTTGAAGTAATTTTTTGCCTTTTTTATCAATAGGAATTAATGAGAAAATACTTGGATGAGGCTCACGGAAAAATGCTTGGATCAAGCTCAAGAAGAAATTTGAAATTATGCGTCATTTGTCCATGTTTTTTTTGTTTGTGTTATTTAAATTAAAAATTTGAACTTATTTTAAGTTTAATTTTATGTTAAAGCATAAGAGATATTTGAATTATATTTGAAGATGTAATATTATTAGTATTGACTTCTTGTGTGTTTCAAAGCTATTAGTGAGTTAGTGGTGTTGCACTGCTGCTATCTTGTGGCCTCATCTTTTGTTGTTGATGCCTACTTGCCCTTTAGTGGCTTTTAATACTATGTGTCATTAAAAATAAAAAATTGATGGACTCTTTAATTTTTTTTTAAATATTTGACGTTAGTTGTTGTAATTGATAGATATAATAAATAATATTTCTATTGACGTGTGATATAATTCGTACGGAATTGATTTTTGTTTACATATGTCTTAACCCGATCAACCCAACCCAACCCAACCCGAAAAATATTGGGTTGAGTTGGGTTGGGTTGAAAATAATGTTGGGTTGGGTTGGGTTGAATTTTTCGAACCCGAAATATGATCGAGTTGAAAAATTTCAACCCAACCCAACCCGAACTTGAACCCGAAAATGCCCACCCCTAGTTTTAGGAAATCATCTCCTACTAGGAAAAAGATTTCGACTTTTAATTAAATAATTAATTAATCAACAAATTAATTAATTTCTATTTAATTAAATAATAAAATAAAAATAATATATTTAAGCTATTCTTAATAGCCTTGCCGCCCATACCATATATATGGGCCATATATTATTTTTCTTATTTTATTAAATCCAATTGACCTTAATAAAAAGTCCACATGTGAACTAGACATATTCTTATTAAAAGAAACAAGTTCTCATACCTTAATACAATTCTAGATGGACCCTAAATTGGTCCGGTAGAATATATCAAGTGATCCATGCAAGTTCGTGTGGATTGGGGATCTTGGCGGGCTATCTAAATTTAAGCTCTAGTAGACACAACCCAATCACAATCAACAAATGATTCACTTAGGTCCGATCTATTTAATTTTAGTTCATTCCACCAAAGAACTAAAATTGAACTCTTAAATAAAGATAGAATAAGTTGATGTTACTCACTCATACCCTAGACAACCGTATTGGAGAAAGTGTATCCTCGTGAAGAATGCCAGTAATCGCCAAGAGCTCATAGACCGCCTTTAGCTCTCCAAGTTACCATATTTACTCATATGACCATATTTTGAACTGAGATATTTTGACTTGTCCAGAAGCCATGTTTCAATAGACACTATTGAAAACTTAACGTTAAGATTTAATATCCAATACCTCAAAACATCCATATGATGGTATTCTACTCCATTCAATAAATGTAGCCACGATGTCCATATCTATAAATGAAGTCCTCTATCGATTAACAAATGAATACCATCAAACTATTGAGGATAGACTATGCTATATCATTTATCTCAGGATTGAGATAGACTATCCGATTGTCTTCAAATGAAAACTTTTATCCATTGACGGTTCTAGATAAAATATTTCATTTTGATCCTATTCAATGCTCCCAGTGCACTAGATTATTTTGCCCAAAGACACCACACTTTGATGATTTTAGACTCATCATAACACATTTGATCCCACTCAAATGCTAGCAAAATAATCTACAACTTTGACAAGATAAAGGCACCCAACCTTTTATCTTAAGTTGTGAATATTATTCAAGACTAACTAAAGAATTGTGTCTACCTCATACATATCTAGATGTATGAAAAATTCTTCTTTTCTCATAGTCTTTTGACCTTATGATTATATACTTTTGACAATTATAATAATTAAACTATAAATGCTGTAAGATTTGTTAAGCAAGAAATCACTTTATTCATATGAAAAGATTGTTAATTACAATATTACACTCTTGCTATCAAGCATAATCCTAACAATCTCCCACTTGCTATATAGCAAATGTGTTATATCTCTCATCCCCATGTTCTCTAGATGCCCATCAAAATATTTTTGTGGAAAAGCCTTTGTAAAGGGATCCGCTAGATTTTCTACTAACGCGATCTTGGTAATCGTCACGTCACCCCTATGCACAATTTCCCACAGAAGGTGATACTTTATTTTAATGTGTTTCCTTCTCTTAAGACTTCTTAGTTCTCTCGAATTAGCCACTGCTCCACTATTGTCATAATAGATAGTGTTCTGCTTATTCACATCAGGAACCACTTCCAAGTCAATCAGAAATTGGCGGAGCCAAACAACCTTTTTAGTAGCCTCGTATGCAGCAACATACTCGGCTTCCATGGTGGAATCGGCAAGATTGCTTGATACTCCTCCATATGATTGCCTCTCCTCTAATAGTAAACACAGATCCTGATGTTGATCTCCTGGAGTCAGAATCAGACTGAAAATCAGAATCTGTATACCTAACGGGAATTAAATTCCCTCAAGAGTATACAAGCATATAATCTCTTGTTCTCCTAAGATACTTAAAAATATGCTTGACTGCCATCCAGTGATCAGGACAAGGCTTCGATTGAAACCTGCTAACTATGCCCACATCAAAACAAATATCTGGTCTAGTGTAGAGCATTGCATACATGAGACTTCCAACTGCAGATGCATATGGAACCCTACTCATGAATTGCTATTCATGCTCATTCTTAGGAACTTGTTCCTTAGAAAGTTTGATTCCACTTCTGAAAGGTAACATACCTTTCTTGGAATCTTGCAAGGAAAACCTAGACAAGATTTTATCTATGTATGAAGCTTGGGATAATACAATCATTCTATTCTTTCTATCCCTTATGACTTGATGCCAAGAATATAACTTGCTTCTTCTAAGTCCTTGATATCAAATTATTTTGCTAGCCATTCTTTTATTGATGTCAATACACCTACATCGTTTCCGATGAGTAGTATATCATCAACGTAAAGAATTAGTGAAACCAACTTGTCGCCTTTAATCCTTATGTATACACAATGTTCAACAAGGTTTAGAATAAATTCAAAACTTTTCACGGCTTGATCGAACCTTAAGTTCCAGGATCTGGATGCTTGCTTCAATCCATATATGGATCTTTGCAACTTTCATACCCTTTCCTTTTGGCCATTTTCAATGAATCCTTTTGGTTGCATCATGTAGATGCTTTCGTCAAGACTTCCACTAAGGAAAGCTATCTTGACATCCATTTTCCAAAGGGGGAGATTGTAATGTCCTCATTTATTGATTGGCTTATTTTGTGAACAAACCATATATTAGGGTTTTATGTAAGGGTAGCTTAGGCTCTCAAGACCTTAAGAGAAGAAGCACCAAATGTAAAATTCTTATGCTTACTTGCTTTGAAGAGATAGTTGCACACACTCACCAATTCCTGCATAACTCTTATTTATATATGTTGTGTGTTTATACTTGTGTGCATTCAGGATTGAATAACTCTTCTTGAATTATTTGCAACTTGTGATTAAAATACCATGTAATGTTTGGCATTAGTATAGGATGCATCTTCATCACTCTAGTACTTGTTGAAAATGTGTGTTTGAGTGTAGAGAAAGTAGGTTGTGTGCTGGTGGTGCACTACTTTACTAGCCCAGCCTCACTAGTGCAACATTCCAGTGGACCGTCGGTTGTCTTGCGCCACTGAGATGCACCACTTCACCTGTGCAATGTTGAAAAAGTGGGCAGTGCGCTGGTGGTACGCAACTCATCTAGCACAGCCTCACTAGCGCAATATTCCAGTGGATCGTCGCTTGTCATACGCCACTCCACCAACGCCTATTGAAAATTCAGGCTGTGCGCTGGTGGTGCACTACTCGACAAGTACTTCTTACCAGCGCACATAGCGGGAGCTAGAACGTTTTTTCAAAATGACCTCACTTTGGTTAAAACTTATATATATATATATATATATATATATATAACTCTTTGTATTCAGATCGTGTAAGAGTTCAGAACATCATATCTTTTCCTTAGAACATATTTCAAAAAGAAAAATCTTGCAAGAAGTGATCTTTAAACACTCAAAGCATTCCCTTGTGTATAAAAACTTCATCTTGCCTCATCTAAGGTCAATTAGAGTGCATCAATGGATAGTTTTTCATCATCACATCTTGTTTGGCAAGTTTCTCACTATCTTCTTACAAGTTAAGTGTTTTTCTTGCTAAGACATCTCTTTAATCATTTGTATGCTCTTAGAATATATTCTAGATACAAAATAGAGATTGTTGTGATGACATGATTGAGTTTTGTATTGTGATAGCTTCATACGATTTTTTGATCTATGTTTAGATAAGCTTTTTGAACATGTCATTTAGCTCTTGATATCTAGGATTGCATTAATTGTTATCTCATCATCCTAGATAAGCATATAAGGTTTCCTAGCCTTGTTTGTTCCTTGAATATCATCATATATTCACATAGGCCATTTTATATCTTCATTGAGAAGTAAGACTTGTTTTGCTTCCAGGATTAGGTAGCTTAAATCACAAGCAAGATGGACTAGGTTCACTTATACCGGGATTAGGTAGTGGTGGTAGATTATAAACCGGGATTAGGTTGTAATTCCTTTGCCATTAATGGATTCGAGGTTCTAGTGTGGCGCACTTAACAGCCCATGGTTTTTCCCATTTGGAGGGTTTCCACGTATATCTCACGTGTCTTTACAATTTCCGCACTTATTACACTTGTGATATTATTGTAACTAGTTAGGGATATTTTCGTCAACTTGACCATTAACGAAAATTTGGTAAAATTGTTTAAAAATCTATTCACCCCCCCCCCCCCCCCCCCTCTAGATTGTTATTAAACACACCATAATATTTTTTCTGAATGCCCTTCTTGGAGTCACTTTCTTGAGACTTTTCAATCTTCTTGAAGGGAGTTTTCTTTTTCACCTCCATTCCCTTTGACCCAAAACCTTTCATCTCAAACTTCATGAATTTCTTGAATCTTTTAACCATGAAGGCCAATTCTTCATCCGAGTCCTCCTCCTCTTCTTCTTCAACCTTAGTGGTCTTCAAAGCAATGCTCTTTTGCTTCTTTGAAGGTGTGGGTGAGGTGTTTTATCTTGACTCATAAGCTAGAAGTCTTCCAATGACTTCACTTGGCTTCATATTCATGTACTCACTATTCTCTTCAAGTGCCATCACCTTTGATTCGAACCTTGACGGAAGTGACCTCATAATTTTTTGCTTGACTCTCCTATCCGAATAGGGGTGACCAAGTTGATGGCTTTAGTTGACAATATCCATCAACTTCACTTGGAAGTCATTGAAGCATTCATGCTCCTCCATCCTAATCATCTCAATTTGCATTTGGAGGACTTGGAGCTTTGAGTCATTGACTACCTCGGTTCCCTCATGTGCCGTTTGAAGTATGTCCTAAGCCTCTTTTTCAATCCTAGTGTTTTGGATCAACTTGTATTGATTATCATCTATGGGGCAAAGGACGGCATGCATAGCCTTGTTGTTCCACTTGGATGTTTCAAACTCTTGAGTACTCCAACTAAACTTGGGCTTAAGAGCTTTAACACCATCATTAGTGGTCATTGTTGGAGTAGTGTACCCATCTTCAATAGCCATCCAAGCACGGTCATCTATTTGGCAAAGATAGGCTTCCATCTTGACCTTCCAAGAAGCATAATTCACCCCATTAAGCAAAAGGGGTCTTGTACTTGAGGCTCCCTCATGACTATTACCGTTTCCACTCATAGTGTTTGAGGGTGATGAATGTAATGCAAATGTAATGTCACACACAAACAAAATCAAACTGCACCAAGCAAGACACACTCAGAGCACGGATCACCTAAGTATATCTTTGCACCAGCTCTGGTACAAATTGAAAATTTCCTAGAAAGTATGTGTCTATAACCTAGAGGGGGGGGGGGGGGGGGGTGAATATGTTTTAATTCGATAGATTATCAATTCTGTGAATTAATCAATATTTTCAATTCTACCTCCATTCAACTAAGTGTTCAAATAAAAGACAACAAATTAAAACAATAACAACACGTAATATATACGTGGAAACCCTCCAAATGGGAAAAACCACAGGTTGTTCAATGTGCCACACTCGATCCTCAAAATCCACTTTTGAGAGAAAGTTTACAACCTAGGTTGACTGGGCCTTAATAGTGATTTTGGATCACCAACCTTGTGCACTAATCATATATACACAAACTTAATCAACAATGAAGAGACAATGGCAACCTAAGTGAATATGCAAGAATATTCAATATGCAAAAATGTTAGGTCAAGACATTCATGCTTATCTAGGATTAATAATGACAATTAAAGCAAATCCTAGATATCAATGTTCTAAATGCAAAGGCAAGAAGAATTAGCTAGAAGGGTAAAACTGTCCTAAATTCTAGCTATCACAAATTAATGCATCTCAACCAACAATCAATACACAAGCATGTCATAAAAGCAATTAAACATTCAAGCAAGCATTCAATATGTAATAGAGACTAAAACCCTAGGTATACATGTCTTAGTAATGAAACCTTAAAAATTATAGCATGTAGAGAATACCTAGTGATGAACAAACCAGAGACCCATGCTTGAAAGATGCTTGATGATTATGTGTTTGAAGTTTGATTGAGTAAAAATGGCTTCTTGGAGCTTCTCTCACTAAAAAACCTTATCTCTCTTTCAAAAATAGGTTAGGAAACTCTAAAAACACGAGTTGGGAAGAAGATGGTATATTTATATGAAGCATAAAGTGAAACTACATCGTTTTGACAAAAACAGTCCAAAAGACGCATTGTGCACTGGTGTAGGCGCTGGTCGAGTAGCGCACGACCAGTGACAAACCACTGGACAAGTTGCGCTGATGAGGTACACTTGACGACCAACGCACCACCAGCGATAAGCACACTGGAAAGTTGCGTTGGTGTTGACGCGCATGATGACCAGCGCACCACCAGCGATAAACCACTGGAATGTTACGCTGGTGTTGGCACTAGTAGGGGCGCTGCTCGAGTGGCACACTGCTCACTACCTTTACTCACACACAAACAAATTATGCAAGAGAAAAGAGGTGAGGGGAATGCATCGTAATGCCTAACATGACATGACATGACATTTTAATCACAAGATGTAATCAATTTAAACGTACAAAAGAGAAAAAAAATTAGGCACACAACAAGACAATTAAGCACAAATGCAAAGTGATCAAAACATGCATGAGAGTAAGTGTGTGCACTAAATCTCTTCAGTGAAGGTTAAGCAAGTTATTTTACCTTTGAAGCTTGAGCTAGGACTTGAGCAATGATGGCCTAAACTGCCTTTACACATTAAACCCCAATTGTGGTTGTCAATGAAATGAGCAAAACAATAACCGAGGAACTTAATATCTTACTGATGTCATCCTCTGAAGAGGTGAAGATCGGAAAAAGGATATCCACACAAGGGATCAGGATAGAGGTTATAGAAGCCCAAAGAAAGACTTGGATAATGGGGAAATCAACACCTTTTTTGGTGGCCCTAATACTGGAAGTAGTATCCAAGAAAGGATGTACGAAATTAGGGAAACCATGGACAACCAAATAAGTATGGAGGTGAATCATCTAGGTCCCGATCAGAAGAAAGTAAAGTAAGGATGGGGACCAATAATTTTCACTGAAGCAGACACACATGAGTCGGAGGTCAGACCAAACGACGCGATTGTTGTGTTAGTTCGCATCAGGCATAGGCAAGTGAGAAGAATACTGATCGACAACGGTAACTCATCAGACATTTTGAGCATAGAGCTGTTTGAACAACTCGGGCTACAGAAGAGTTATCTATAACCACTAAAGGTTCCAATAAGGGGTTTTAGAGGAATCGAGGTCAAGGCATTGGGAACCGTTTAACTACCATTAGAAGCTAGAAGCTTTCCTTATACGATGACAATATTGTTGGAGTTCATGGTTGTAAATATCAAAAATTGACCAGATAACGATATGTTAGGCCCGCCCTTCCTGAACAAAATAAAAGTCGTAACTGCAACCTACACGCTTAAGGTAAAATTTCCAACTTAAGATGGGGTAGAGATCATGAAAAGTTCATAAGAGTGGGCCAGCAAAGTGAATCTTGTCGTATACAGGGAAAAGGCAGAGTCGGGGGTAATGCAAGTGGATGCTGTCAAAACAAATGAAGAGCTAAAAGTAGACCCAATAGAGGCAAAGGCCTAAACCCGATCGGGTTCGATTTAGACCTAAAAGAGGCAGCGCCAGAAAGTGACAAACGCCTAGAGGTTCCGACCATAGAAGTTGCCAAGAGCAATGATGATCCTAAGAAAACTGTTAGGCATAGGTTCTAACTAACAAAGCACGATCAAAGTAAGATGGTCGAACTTCTAAAAGAATACAAAGATGTATTCACTTTGGAAAACGCAGACATGTCAGGGATCGATCCAAGGACAATTTCACATTAATTAGTAGTGAATCTCGATCAGAAACCAGTTACCCAGAAGAGAAGGCGCTTCAACCCTGAAAGAAGAATGGCGATCAAGGAAGAGGTGGACAAGCTGTTGGCCGCACGATCCATTCGGGAGGTGAAATATCCCGACTGGGTTGCCAACGTAGTCCTGGTGAAAAAATGGCCAATGGAGGAGATGTGTGGATTTCACCAACCTTAACAAAGCATGTCCGAAGGACAACTTCCCTTTTCTTTGGATCGACCAACTGGTAGATGTAACGACCGGTCATAAACTATTAAGTTTCATGGACGCCTTTTCAAGTTACAACCAGATCAAAATGTTTGAACTAGATTGAAAAAACCTCATTCATAACTGACCAGGGATTATATTGCTATAAGGTCATGTTGTTTGAGTTAAAGAATGTTGAGGCAACTTACCAAAGGCTGATAAATAAAATGTTTGCTCGATATACTAACCAAAAGTGTAACATCCGGAGATCATCCGACCGACCTAAGGGAGACGTTTGAAGTGCTATAAAAATATGGGAATTCTGCGTATTCTTGGTACCATCAGACAAGTTCCTAGGGTTTCAGGTTCACCAAAGAGGGATTGAAGTAAACCCGAAGAAAGTAAGAGCCTTGGAAGGCATGAGGTATCCCAAGACATTAAAGTAAATCCAAAGATTGAAGGGTTGCCTGGCATCACTGAGTCAGTTCATAAGTAAATCAACGGACAAATGCCTACCCTTTTTCAAAGTAATTAAGCAGGGCAAGAGGGGAGAATGGAATGATAAGTGCGAGCAAGGGTTTAGAAAAATCAAAGAATACTTGAGAAAAGCTCTGATATTATCTAAACCACTTGAAGGGGAAGTGCTCTACCTCTACCTGTCCGTAACAAACGTAGCGACAGGGTTTGTAATGGTCATATTGGAAGAGGGAACATAGGAACCTGTATACTACACCAACAAAGCTTTGTTACATGAAGAAACAAGATACTCTCCAGGTGAACAAATGGCTTTGGCCCTGGTAACAGCAAGGAGAAAGCTGAGACCATATTTTCAAGCAAACAAAATTAAAGTATATACCGACTGTCCATCGAAAAAGATTTTATCAAAACCCGAGGTGTCAGGAAGGTTAACTAAATAGGCAGTGGAACTAATTGAGTTTGATATAGTCTACTCGCCAAGAATGGTGATCAAGGCGCAAGTTGTAGCAGATCTGGTAACGGAATTCGTTAAGCAAAACAACAAAATGGTCAGGATGTTAAGAGAAAAGGATCTGTTTGCTTGGAAACTACATGTAGATGGATCGTCAAACACTCACGACAGCGGGGCATGCATAGTTATATCCATGCCAGAAGGTGACTAGGTGGAATGTGCCTTACGATTTGACATCAAAGCCACTAACAATATAGCAGAATATGAGGAACTTCTGGCAGACATTAGAGTGTGCAGGCACTGGAAGCACATGAGTTGGAAATATTCAGTCTCTCACAAGTGGTGGTCAATCAAGTTTTGAATGAAAATGTGGTCATATGACTAAATATGGTAACTTTGAGAGCTATAGGCGGTCTATGAACTCTTGGCGATTACTGATATTCTTCACGAGGATACACTTTCTCCAAAAAGGTTGTTTAGGGTATGAATGAGTAACATCAACTTATTCTATCTTTATTTAAGAGTTCAATTTTAGTTCTTTAGTGGAATGAACTAAAATTAATAGATCGGACTTAAGTGAACCATTTGTTGATTGTGATTGGGTTGTGTCTATTGGAGCTTCAATTTAGGTTGCCCACCAAGATCCCCAATCCATATGAAATTGCATGGATCACTTGATATATTCTACCGGGCCAATTTAGGGGTCCATCTAAAATTGTATTGAAGCATGTGGACTTGTTTCTTTTTGTAAGAATGGGTCTAGTTCTCATGTTGACTTTTTATTAAGGTCCAATGGAGTTAATAAAATAAGAAAAATAATATATATAGCTATATGTTGTTATATCCGGCAAGGCTAATGTATAAAAGCCTATATATATATATATATATTATTTAATTAAATGGGAATTAATTAATTTTTTGATTAATTATTTAAAAGTAAAAAAAAAATTCGTAGTAGGTGAAGGTCTCCTAAAATTATACTATTGTTGGTAGTATAATTAAAATTAAGGACTATATTTGATAAGTAGATAAATAAAAGGAATTATATATCTAATCAAACTAGGAAGTCTTTAATATGGTTACAAATACTCTAATGAGTTGGATTAGGAGTCTTGGTGTAAAGTAGAATTCTTCTTTGAAAAGGATTCTTAACTACCAAGTAAATCCACCTAAGGAAAGGATTCTTGCCAACCAAGTAAATCTTTCTAAGGAGAGGATTTGTGATCCTATATATATCTCCTTGATGAATTCGGCCAGCCCTATGATTCTTAGAGTAAAAATTTCGGCCAACCTAAGTATTTTCTAAGAAATAATTTTGCTTAGCAAGAGAGAATTTTGAGAGAGAAAAATTTAGTATTCTACCTTAGACAAAATTCAATAAACTCTAAGATATAGGGTTGAATCCGGCTAAGAAGAGAAAAAGGGGAACGTTTTTGTTTTTGATAGTACACTAGTATCATTTACATCAAAAGGGTTTTGTGTACAAAATCAATTTGGGTTCATGCGAGTTTCAATCGAGTAGATTGATTAGATTGATAATTCGCAAGTGACCGGACGTTCTTGGATTTTCTCTTGGAGGATAATTGTAACTAACAAAGAAAAAGATTTTGTTTGTTTCCATCCTCAGGTATACAATTTAAAGAAAGGGAGCCCACACTCATAGGTGATTCATGTTCGTGATTGAATTGGAAGATCTTACGGATTCAATTTGGTGCTTGTTCAATCGTCATGAGAAAAAGGTACGACACTTTTACATACATCAATCAATCTAGGGTTAAGGTTCTTGTTATTATAAAGGGAAAATATTTTATTTATACCGAAACCCTTATTTTCTAAATTCGATTTTCACGATTCCGTTGCACGGGGTTTTTTTCCTACACATACCAAGTGGTCGTGATAGCAAGACATGGAGCATATAGCCTTTCTCGACCCGAGGAGATCGAGCTACCCAGGCCATGCAATGCACAGTATTTAAGGATCTTCTACCTATGAGGAGATTCTTACTTATGTTTTCTTTTATTTCCATAACTTAAGATTTGAAATGTCATTAGCTAATTGTTTTTTATTTTTTGAGAAATCAATAAAACCCCCAGGGGAAGCTATTATAAAGAATCTAGCACAGTGTTCAAAACCAAGTGTTTGCTCATAAGAGCGTTCACAGGATACCATAAGATATCAGTCAAAGTTGATAAGGGATCCTGAGTAGCCCAGTGAGGGGGCCAAAAGCATATGTCACCGTGACAATGCACACTCACCGAAACTAACTACGTACGTATGAAGCACTATTAGGGAACCTTCAGGCATACAAACCTGATGGGATGCTTCAAAAGTTGGATAAGATGCAAATCCTACCTATAAGACAAGGCAAATACAGCCATAGATGCTTATAAAGTTAGTAGGACAAGTTACGCCTTATCGCAACGAATCTTGACCAAAAAACTGTTGGGAGACGTCCTAACAAACCAGTTGGCAGTAAAAGACAAGAGTCTTTAAATAAAAACCACACAATTGGTTTATAAGTGAACACTGCCTAACATAAAGATAGAGAAGAAGACAATCGGGAAAAACAACCTGAATGACAAAATACAAGGGGTTTACCCGAGGTGGACCCAAGATCATTACAGTGTATGTTCCAATCTTCCAATGCCATTTAACCACCAAAAGTGAGGCAACAAGGCAATAATTACATGGTGCCACGGCCTTAGATGAGTGATTTATCTAGCCCACATGATCGGGATACAAATGGTTTTGCTTAGCCTAACTCATAACAATCAACCTGGCATGGGTCACCAAGCATAGCTCAGGTTGCAGTAAAAATATAAGTAAATGCAAGCATAAGAAACCATAAACAGAAAACCAAACGTGTCCCAAAAATAAGTAATAAGGGGAAGATATGCATTAACTGTCATAGCATGTAAAAAGTTACAAGATTAAATACATATGAAATAGCTACAAAATCAGAGATGCATCAATTGTTCCCAACAACTGAGGAGCCCCCAAGATGGGAAGGAGAGACATCATCGTCTTGATCTTCACCAAAGTCTCTAAAGTCTAGCCAAGAGATATCGTCATCAGGATCAACAGACACAAAGGGAGAGTAATCTACATTGGTTGAAGGACTACGTTCACAAGCATTTTTCTCAAGGCCATCTCAGTTGCTTTATGTGCCTTCAGCTTCTCTTCATACTGGCTAACCTTGAAGGCACTGGCAGCAGAAGATTTTAAAGCCTTATCCTTCTCGATGAGAGCCAACTTCAGTTGAGAAATCTCAACAGCCTATTTGGAGAGAGCCCGAGTTAACGCCTCCACTGTCTGTAAAGGATCAACAACAGGCAAATTAGATAAATAGAAGGATAAGAAGAGAAATAACAAAAATGGTGGAAAGACTTACAAAAATGCCATTGTTAAGTATCATGTGGACTCGGTCAAAATCCACAGCATCTTTGGCATTCTTCCAGTACCATTCGCTAATGTATCTAACTCCCGATGATATTGAGCGAAGCATGGAAAGAGGGTCAGTCTGAGAACTGCTGGATGAAGCGAGATGAGAATGCTCAGCGGTAGAAACAGCGAGAGAAGACTGACCCCGAAAGGATAAGGGGATGGAACTGATAGTTGTGGTTGGAGTCTTCGAAATCCAAACATCTTCCTCGAGAAGATTAATAGATGTAGTAACCCGAGGACCTTCATTCTCATAAATCTGACTTTCGATGGTGCCCCAAGAGGAAGAGACCCAACATGTATAGTGGAAGGAGCACCAATAGGCTCACTAACCCTCATACCCCCCCTCCAACTGTATAGTTGCTCCTTTCCCTGGTTCCACAGCAGATTGAAGAACCTGTTCCTCTGTCAAATCCATGAAATGTTTATTGGCTACTATCTCTTCCTCATTGTGACCACTATCATCACCTTTGGAGTTAGAAAAAATGATCTAATGCCTAACAGCAAACTGTATAGGAGCCATCCCAAGACATTAGGAGGGTGGTACAGCCTGAACCTGGGAAGACTCATTGGAAGGAAGTGCTTGGTCCACGATATCGATTTGTTCGGGATTGATGGAAGACAAGTTTGATGTACCCCGATCGCTCGTTCTCCTAGACCACAGTTCTTGTGAGATAAGGTCAGAGACCGTCTGCTAATCCTCTTTCTCCTCTTATAAAAAAGATGGGATCAATCACAGGAACAGGCAGTGCTGAGTCCACCATAGATGAGAGACTTGTCTTCTTACGAAGGGTATCGGAAGCAGATGACCCTTCAACAGTCTTAGCTACTTTATGTCTTGGGGCACCACATTTGCCTTGTTAAATTTCCTCTTTTGTGAATCGTCTCTTCCTTGGTGCTCATGTTCAGACCTATCTCGACCATGCTTTTCAAGGACTGATGCCTCAAAGCTGGACCGCACCCGACCGACTCTTTCCTTAAAGTGGCTCTAGGAGGATGGCGATCACTCATCCCAACCTGTTCAGTGGGAATATCTGAGGATTGATGGTCAGATTCATATGTATGTTCTACCAGATCATGTTCGGGTGGAGCAATTCCCTGAGCAACCTGATCTACTGTAACCTTCATGCCGACCCGATCGACATGCTTGGCTTTCTCGGCCTGATCACCCTCAACAATGTCAATATCATATACAGAAAAGAAAAAGTGCCACCCGGTAATCAGCAATCAGTGTAGAGGAAAGGTACGCATGTCAAGTTATATTAAAAACAAAGCAATGGTGACTTACATCATCTACGACGGGTAGAGATCATGGAAAAACAACCTTGCCTTGGTCAAATCTGCCTCAATATAAAGGACACGGTGATCCCTCTCTTCCCAAGAAGTCTCAGCCACCTTGACCACCATATTAGCCTGACTCTTTGTCAGTGAAGGAGAAGTCTTGTTCCAATGCTCAAGATTACAAAAAGGCCTTAGAACTCTATTCCGTATCAGCCTTTGTACGGGGTCAGCAACGACTACTTCACCCCAATCACCCCCAATGAAGAATCAATTGTTCTTCTAGTATTTATTTGAGATGGGGAACCCTAGATAAAGCCCTTGTGATCTTTTTCCAAAGGGGGTAATGGTTTCCCCTTATACCCATCAGGAATCCACAAGCTCTGAGATATGGATTGAAGGTAAAAAGTTCCCCTACTGTCAGATTGGTTCAACGTATAAAAATTTGAGATCTCTTGTGGGGTCGGGGGCTGTTTCGCCTTAAGTTTTTTCCATAGGTTCCCCAAACTGATCAACACCCGATAGGAATTAGGGGTTAGATGGACGGGGGTGATGCCAACATCTGTCAGAAACCGATTGATTAAAGGTTGAAACGGTAGAGTAACCCTTGAGGACAACATAGCCCTGTATATAGGGGCCTTACCGGGGGAGGATTCCTCACAACCTGATCATCGCTTCAGTACAATTTTAGCACGCTGGTAAGATCAAATAAGTCCTTGAACTTTTCTAGCTCGATCTTAGTCAAAACATTTATCTTCGAGTAGAAAAAACAGAGATGGTCGACGCTAAACTTCAGCATCCAAGCTTGTCGTTACCATGACATGTCTTTCATCTTGAGAAGTTTTGAAGTTATCTTTAAGTTGATCGATGGGCTTGTAGATTCCTTGGAATAGGCCCTGGTGGTCCGCCTGGAGCTGCTTTGGTCCAACATATCTACATAAACATCAACAAATTCAGATTTAGAACGATCAGAGGGGAAGGGAGCAAACTCTGGGTGAACAATAGAATAATCCACGTTTAATGTAGTAGGTTGGTAAGAAGTAGGAAAATGGCACAAGAGAATGGACTCAAGCCTAACAATATTCTCATTATCACCAGCCTCAATGGCACGAAGAAGAAGCTTAAAATATTGATGATGAAGAATAGAATCCATACCTTGAAAAATGCTTGAAATGATGGAAGATCTGAGAAGAGCAAGGGGCTCGAAGGAAAAGAAAGCTAGAGAATGTTTTTCGCTAAAGAAAGATGTCAAATCATAAAAAGAGAAGTGAAATGCCTCAAGACAATATATACAAGCAAGTGACATCACCAGGTAAACATGCGTCATCAATCGAAAGTGGGGGAAGGTGAGCGAGAACCGAAAGCCACTTGCCATTTGAGTTTAAAAAAAGATGCGTAATGATTTCATCAGCTGAAATATGCATGGTTGATAACTGTAGCGCATTAAAAGGCATTAATTGACTACAAGACAAAAAATGACAGAGTGAATTAAACACACGCAGCCGAACGCATCCTACTTACAACAGTTGTTTATCCAATCTCGTATGTTTAAGGGGGTATTGTTATTGGTAAAATCTAAAGATTGATGAATCACTATAACTACCCAAAGATGCGAGAGTTGGAGACGCCACGTCACCAAGAGTCAACAATCTTGAACCTACTTAAGCTGACAAAAAATGGTTTCATAACACCCGGTCAGGGCTATCGAGATGTTCGAGTCAAAGCCTCCGGTCGGGACTGAATCATTGGTCAGGGAAAATAAGGTTCGGTCGGGCTTTGGTAGGCAATCGACGGATCGAAAAATGGATACTAATAAATACATGCAGAATGAGTCATACCCCAATAAGATGTCTCGAAGCCTACTTTGATAAGGAAGTGAGTTCACCTATCGGTGCTAAAGTCCAAATTAGTCAGGAGACCTAATGCGTGAAGAACGCGAAACAGGAAAGAAGATTAAAATGACTCCAACACTTCAATTTCATTTACTTGTATAGCACGAATTAAGGTTCTAAGCATTTATAAATAGACCCTAATAATTGTAGGGAAAATCACACGCAACGGAAGTGTGAAAAAAATCAAAATCTATAAAATTAGGGATTGCGTATAAAAAAAATTCCCTTTGACTAACAAGAACCTTAACCCTAGATTAATTGATGTATATAAAAAGTGTCGTACCTTTTTCTCGTGACGATTGAACAAGCGCCGAATTGATTCCACAAGATCTTCCAATCCAATCATGAACGTGAATCACCTAGGAGTGTGGGCTCCTTTTTTTTTAATCGTAAACATGAGGATGGAAACAAACAAAATCTTCTTCTTTGTTAGTTACAATAATCCTCCAAGAAGAAAACAAAGAACGTTAGGTCACTTGTGAATTATCAATTAATTTGATTGAAACTCGCGTGAACCTTGATTCGATGTTGTACACAAAACCTTTTGATGTAAAGGCTACTAGTGTACAATCAAAAACTAAACGTTCTTTCTTCCTTTTTCTTGTTTCCCGAATCACACACTATTTCTTAGAGTTGATCAAATTTTGTCTAGAGTAAAATCTGTTTTTTTCTCCCTCAAAATTCCTATGATGACCGAATTCTTTTCTTCGAAAAATAGGGCGGGCCGAAAATCTCTATGAAATTATTGTAGGCTGGCCGAAATTAACAAACATATATATATATATAGGATCATAAATCCTCTCTTATGAAGGATTTACTTGGTTGGCAAGAATCATTTCCTTAGGTGGATTTATTTGGTAGTTAAGATTCCATATCTAAAAGGAATTCTATCCTATTATATTTATTTATGGGCTGTCCGAAATTTCTATAGAATATATATTAGGATCACAAATCCTTTCCTAAGAAGGATTTACTTGTTTGTTAAGAATCCTTTCCTTAGGTGGATTTACTTGGTGGTTAAGAATTCTTTTCCAAAAAGAATTCTTTCCTACATCAAGACTCCTAATCCAACTCAATAGTGTATTTGTAACTATATTAAAGACTTCCTAATTTGATTAGATGAATAACTCCTTTTATTTATCTACTTATCAAATATAGTCTTTAATATTAATTATACTACTAACAATAGTATAATTTTAAGAGACCATCTCTTACTAGGAAAAAGATTTTGCCTCTTAATTAAATAATTAATTAATCAACAAATTAATTAATTTCCATTTAATTAAATAAGAAATAATAATATAATTAAGGTACTCTAAATAGCCTTGCCACCCAAGCCATATATATGGGCAAATATATTATTTTCTTATTTTATTAAATATATTTAATTAAATAATAAAAAAAAAGTAAAATAATTAAGTTATTCTAAATAGCATTGCCGTCTAAACTATATATATGGGCCAGTATATTATTTTCTTATTTTATTAAATCAATTTTACCTTTAAAAAAAGTCCACATGTGAACTAGACCCATTCTTACAAAAAGAAACAAGTCCACATGCTTTAATACAATTCTAAATGGACCCTAAAATCGGTCCAGTAGAATATATCAAGTGATCCATGCAAGTTCGTGAGGATTGGGAATCTTGAGGGGCTATCTAAATTTAAGCTACAGTAGACACAACCTAATCACAATCAACAAATGATTCAATTAGATCCGATCTATTAATTTTAGTTAATTCCACTAAAGAACTAAAATTGAACTCTGAAATAATGTTAGAATAAGTTGATGTTACTCAATCATACCCTAGACAACCTTATTGGAGAAAGTGTATCCTCATGAAGAATATCAGTAATCGCCTAGAGCTCATAGACCGCATATAGCTCTCCAAGTTACCATATTTACTCATATGACCACATTTTGAACTTGAATATTTTGACTTGTCCAGAATCCATGTTTCAATGGACACTACTGAAAACTTAACGTTAAGATTTAATATCTAATACCTCAAAACATCCATATGATGATATTCTACTATCATTTAATAAATGGAGCCACTATGTCCGTATCTATAAAGGAAGTCCTCTACCGATTAACAAATGAATACCACAAAACTATCGAGGATAGACTTTGCTATATAATCGTACTCATTGATAGCTCAAATGATAACACTTCCAACCATAAGTCCATCATTTATCTCAGGATTAAGATAGACTCTCCGATTGTCTTTAAATGAAAACTTTTATCCATTGACGGTTCTTGATAAAGTATTTCATAAAAGTTTTCATTGTGATCCAATTCAATGCACCCAGTGCACTAGATTCTTTTGCCAAAAGAAACCATACTTTGATGACTTTAGACTCATCATAACACATTTGATCTCACTCAAATGCTATCAAAAAAATCTACAACATTGATAAGGTAAAGGCGCGCAACCTTTTACCTTAAGTTGTAAATATTATTCAAGACTAACTAAAGAATTGTGTCTACCTCATACATATCTATATGTATGGACAATTCTTCTTTTCTCATAGTCTTTTGACCTTATGATTATTTACTTTTCAAAATTATAATAATTAAACTTTAAAAGCTATAAGATTTTTTAAACTAGAAATCACTTTATTAATATGAAAAGATTGTCAAATACATTATTACACTCTTGCTATCGAGTCTAATCCCAACAATCTCCCACTTGCTCTATAGCAAATGTGTCTTATCTCTCATCCCCATGTTCTCTAGATGCCCATCAAAACTCTTTTATGGAAGAGCATTTGTAAAGGGATCCGCTAGATTATCTACTGATGCGATCTTGGTAATCGTCACGTCACCCCTATGCACAATTTCCTTCAGAAGGTGATACTTTATTTTAATTTGTTTCCCTCTCTTAAGACTTCTTGGTTCTCTTGAATTAGCCACTGCTCCACTATTGTCATAATAGATAGTGATCTGCTTAATCGCATTAGGAACCACTTCCAAGTCATTCAAGAATTGGCAGAGCCAGACAGCCTCTTTAGAAGCCTCGCATGCGGTAACATACTCGGCTTCCATGGTGGAATCGACAATACAAGATTGCTTGATACTCCTCCATATGACTGCCCCTCCTCCAATAGTAAACAAAAATCCTGATATTGATCTACTGGAGTCAGAATCTGACTGAAAATCAGAATCTGTATACCCAACGGGAATTAAATCCTCTCTAGAGTATACAAGCATATAATCTCTCATTCTCCTAAGATACTTGAAAATATGCTTGACAGCCGTCTAGTGATCTGGACCTGACTTCGATTGAAACTTGATAACTATGCCCACAGCAAAATAAATATCTGGTCTAGTACAGAACATTGCATACATGAGACTTCAACCTACCGATGCAATACTCGTGAATTGCTCTTCATGATCATTCTTAGGAACTTATTCTCTAGAAAGTTTGATTCCATGTCTGAAAGGTAACATATCTTTCTTAGAATCTTGTATGGAAAACCTAGACATGATTTTATCCATGTATAAAGCTTGGGATAATACAATCGTTCCATTATTTCTATCCCTTATGACTTGGTACCAAGAATATAACTTGCTTCTTCGAAGTCCTTCATATCAAATTGTTTTGCTAACTATTCTTTTATTGATGTCAATACACCTACATCATTTCCGATGAGTAGTATATCATCAACATGAAGATCTAGGAAAACCAACTTATCGTCTTTAATCCTTTTGTATACACAAGATTCATCAAGGTTTTGAATAAATCCAAAACTTTTCACGGCTTGATTAAACCTTATGTTCCAGGATCTGGATGCTTGCTTCAATCCATATATGGATCTTTGTAACTTGCATACCCTTTGCTCTTGGCCTTTTTCAATGAATCCTTTTGGTTGCTTCTTATAGATGCTTTCACCAAGACTTCCATTAAGGAAAGCTGTCTTGACATCCATTTTCCAAATCTTTAGGTCTAGAGATGTTGTAATGGATAAGAGTATCCTAATGGATTTAAGCATGGCCACAGGAGAGAAGGTTTCTTCATAATCGATACCTTCCTTTTATGTATAACCTTTAGCTACCAATCTAGCTTTAAAGGTTTCCACCTTTCCATCCATTCCTCTTTTCCTCTTGTATACCCACTTGCACCCGATGGGTTTTATCCCTTTAGGCAAGTCTACAAGAGACCAGACTTTGTTTTTGTACAAAAATTCAATTTATGTTTGCATTGCCTTTTGCCAATGGCAACAATCAACATCTTCCATTGCTTCCTTGTACGTATATGGATCATCATCGTCCAAAAGATTCTCTACAGATTCTCCAAGACCAATGTATATCTCGGGTTGTCTAATAACCCTCCCACTACGACGAGGTATGGTAGATTGTTGATCTTGTGTTGGTACGGAACTTACAATTTGGCTTGGTTGCAAAACCTCTTGTGTTTGTATCTTCTAAAAGTTCATTTAGGACAATTCTACTTGTAAGCACAAAATTAGTCATATAGTCCTCTTCCAAAAATTTAGCATTTGTCGAAATAAATACATTAAAATCTGAAGGACTATAAAAATAATACCGTTTTGTTCCTTTTGGATACCCTATAAATATGCATGTTTCTGAATGAGACTCCATCATTTGTCTTTCCTTTTAACAAATGCGCAGGATATCCAAATATCCTTAAGTTTTATAAACTAGGCTTTCGCCTGGTCCATAACTCATGCGGTATTTTAGGAACCGACTTAGATGGTACATCGTTTAAAATGTACATTGTGGTTTGTAAAGCATATCCCCAAAAGGAATTAAGAAGCGTTGAATAACTCAACATAGACCTAACCATGTCCAAAAGAGTTCTATTTCTTCTTTCTGCCACCCTATTTTGTTGAGGTGTGTCTGGTGTAGAAAATTGAGAAATTATCCCATTATCAATAAGATATTGCTGAAACTCACCAGATAGATATTCTCCACCACGATCAGACCTAAAGATTTTTATGTGTTTCTCAAGCTGACTTTCAACTTCAGCTTTAAATGCTTTGAACATGTCAAAAGTATCTGACTTATGTCTTATGAGATACACATAGCCAAATCTTGAGTGATCATCCGTGAAAGTGATGAAGTACTCATATCCACCACTAGCTTGAATGCTTATAGGTCCACACACATCAGTGTGTATCAATCCTAAACATTCGATGGCTCTTGTGCCTTTGGTCGTAAACGACCTTTTGGTCATTTTACCTTCCAAACAAGATTCACAAATTGGTAGATCATCAACCTTTAAGTCACTTAGAGGTCCGCCATTTACAAATCTTTTAATCTTATTAAGGTTAATATGACTAGGCGCAAATGCCATGGGTAGGTTTCATCTTTTGATAGTTTTACTCTTTTATGATCAGGTTTCGTTGATTCTGTGTCTAGCAAGTGAGAGATATTTCCATGCAAATAGAATAAACTATTTTTCAATGTACCTTTGCAAATAATTTTGTCATTCTTACTAACAATAATGGTTTTATTAAAAGTAACCAAATAACCAAATTTATTTAAACAAGAAACTAAAATTAAATTCCTCCTGAATTGAGGTAAATAATAAACGTCTATTAAATCTAAATGCCTATAAGAATCTAAACTAATTCTAATATTTCCCACTGAACTAGCAGACACCAACGCTTCATTGCCTAAACGCAAGTTGAATTCGTTCTCATTAAGCCTTCTCCTTTCCTTAAACCCTGTAAGGAAAAACAAACATGATTAGTGGCTCCGGAGTCTATGATCCAAGGATTCATAGAGTCTGCCAAAAAACTAGTTTCAAGATAATTAATATTACCTTCTTCCTTCCTGTCTTGAGACTTTGGGCAATTTCTTTTCCTATATCCCTTTTCACCACAAAGGAAACACTTCCCTTTGATCTTGGTTACTTTCTTTGTCTCCTTCTTAGTAGGTCTTAGTTGTTTGTTCAACTGTTGTTTCTTGACCTTCTTACGAGTCTTAACAAAAGCAACTTTACCTACGGTATGAAACTCTTGACCCTTGCCTTTCATAAGGATTTTTTCCAAGCTTTGAACATCTTGCATCAGGCCTTGTAAAGTGTATTCCTTATTATTCAAGGTGTAGTCCAACTTGAATTGAGCAAAGGAATCCGACAGTGAGTTGACAATCATGTCGATTTTGGTCTCACCATCTATCTCAGCACCATTCAGTTCATCAATGTTAAGATGTGTTATGACTTTCATCATGTGATCTTTCACAGCCAGTCCCGATTTCATCCTAAGATTCATAAAAGCAGTCACTGCCTCTCTCTTAGTCATCCTAGACCTCATAGCAAACATCTTCTCTAGAGACATCGTTATATCGACATCAGTCTCCATTCCTTCATGTTGCTGTTGCAACACGTCGGAGATGGTGGTCATAATGTAACATTTAGACATCTTATCATAAGACTCCCACTGTTGATACTCATCTCTTTGCTCCTGAGTATATTTGTTAGTAGGAGTAAGTAATTTAAGAGTGCACAGAACGAACTTATGCTTTTCAGATTGCAACAAAAGCCTAATTTTCCTTTTTCATGTGACATAATTGTCACCAGATAAAGTATTGTCTTTTAGGATGTTGATTAGGGATGAGGTCATGATTTCTGAACAATAACAAAAATTATATAAGTAAATAATCATGATAAAGCACTTTTGAATATTTATCTTGAATTAAATGAAATAATTCAATCGTAAAAATTCAACGGTGATCCAACATCTATAAATATCAAGCCTCCTTTGGGAGTTCGCAACATCTACTAGTTGGAGTAGGTCCCACCTAATATTTAACATAACAACCAACATTTTCAATTTTAGCCTTGTGATTTTATTAACAAGAACTCTTGGGAGGATATTAGTAAACTCACATTGAGTGTGTTACCAAGTTATCGACCTTCAATATAATCCCTCACTAATATCCCTCTTTTGGGAGTAGATATCTTTTGTTCTAATTGTCTAGTCTATCCTTGTAAGGTATTATCTTGCTAAATTCCATTTGTGAATAACTCTTGGGAGGTTATTACACGAAACATAAAGCTCAACTAAACTTGGAGGTCGTAGGTGTTCCAAAACAACTTCTCCCATCAATTGTTTAAGGCATGTGATCGAATTCCAAAGAATGATTTACCAAGTTATCTAGATGCCAATTTAGATACCTAAATCTTTCTATGCATGTTCATACCAAAAGAGATATATGAGTGGCACTCCTTTTCTATATGACATGTTATCAAACAATGACAAACATTGCAATATTTACAAAAATATAAATAGCTACAATTTTGGTCCATCATAGAAAAGCAAGTAAATTACATATGTCTTGGAATACAAAAACTCCTTTCTTTGCGAACAAGTCTTCATGTGACCTTCGTTGTTCGGACTCCCTCCACTACCTCCCATGGGTGTGCGCACCCTTAGCCCTTACCCATGGGCATGCGCATGCCACAAACCCATAAAGGGCTGCCATGCACAGCCCATGGCTTTCATAGGGCTTCCGTACACAGCCCATGCCACAACAAACGTGGTTACGTGCTCTTTGCACGCTGTTGTTACGGCTCGCACGGTCCCAAACTTGTTCCGGTTGCTCTCAATTCTTCAAACCTTCGAGTCTTCGAAACTTGAGTGTATTACAGAAGAATTATAAATAAAAATACTGCAGTTTTTTTACTACAACAACAAAATAAAAATAAAAAACTTAGCAACTACCAAGAAGGAAATTATAGCAATGATAGACCACCCTTCTTGTTACAATCCCTAAACAAAATACATTGAAATTCTAGGACCAAAATTGAGCAATAACAATCCACATATAAAACATATATATATCCATACATTCCAATGTAAATATATATGCGAATACCTAGAGTGACATCTCTTTCTAAAACATACATATACACAATAAAAAGAAAAAGATTCACGAACACTTACATCAATTAATAAAGGGTACAACCTGCTTCTGATACCAATTGTAGGGAAAATCACACGCAACGGAAGCGTGAAAAAAATCAAAATTTATAAAATTAGAGTTTGCGTATAAATAAAAATTTCCCTTTGACTAACAAGAACATTAACCCTAGATTAATGGATGTATATAAAAGTGTCGTACCGTTTTCTCGTGACGATTGAACAAGCGCTGAATTGATTCCGCAAGATCTTCAAATCCAATCATGAACGTGAATCACCTAGGATTGTGGGATCCCTTTCTTTTAATCATAAACTTGAGGATGGAAACAAACAAAATCTTCTTCTTTGTTAGTTACAATAATCCTCCAAGAAGAAAACAAAGAACGTTAGGTCACTTGTGAATTACCAATCAATTTGATTGAAACTCACGTGAACCTTGATTCGATGTTGTACACAAAACCTTTTGATGTAAAGGCTACTAGTGTACTAACAAAAACTAAACATTCTTTCTTCCTATTTCTTCTTTCCTGAATCACACACTATTTCCTAGAGTTGATCGAATTTTATCTAGAGTAAAATCAATTTTTTTTCACTCAAGATTCCTATGATGGCCGAATTCTTTTCTTCAAAAAATAGGGATGGGCGAAAATCTCTATGAAATTACCTTCAGATAGCCGAAATTAACAATCATATACATATATAAATATATATATATATATATATGATCATAAATCCTCTCCTAAAAAGGATTTACTTGGTTGGCAAGAATCCTTTCCTTAGGTTGATTTATTTGGTAGTTAAGAATCCTTATCTAAAAAGAAATCTATCCTATTATATTTATTTGTGGGCTGGCCCAAATTTCTATTAAATATATATTAGGATCACAAATCCTTTCCTAAGAAGGATTTACTTGTTTGTTAAGAATCCTTTCCTTAGGTGGACTTACTTGGTGGTTAAGAATCCCTTTCCAAAAAGAATTCTTTCCTACACCAAGACTCCTAATCCAACTCAATAGTGTATTTGTAACTACATTAAAGACTTCCTAATTTGATTAGATGAGTAACTCCTTTTATTTATCTACTTCTCAAATAGTCTTTAATATTAATTATACTACTAACAATAATATAGTTATAGAAGACCATCTCCTACTAGGAAAAAGATTTTGACTTTTAATTAAGTAATTAATTAATCAACAAATTAATTAATTTCCATTCAACTAAATAATAAAATTAAATAATATAATTAAGCTATTCTAATTAGCCTTGCCGCCCAAACCATATATATGGACCAATATATTATTTTCTTATTTTATTAAATCCATTTAACGTTTATAAAATGTCTCCATGTGAACTAGACCCATTCTTACAAAAAGAAACAAGTCCACATGCCTCAATACAATTGTAGATGGACCCCTAAATTGGTCCAGTAGAATATATCAAGTGATCCATGCAAGTTTGTGTGGATTGAGGATCTTGGCAGGCTATCTTAATTTAAGCTCCAATATACACAACCTGATCACAATCAACAAATGATTCACTTAGTTCCGATCTATTTAATTTTAGTTCATTCCACTAAAGAAATAAAATTGAACTCTTAAATAAAGATAGAATAAGTTGATGTTACTCATTCATACCCTAGACAACATTATTGGAAAAAGTGTATCCTCGTGAAGAATATCAATAATCGCCAAGAGCTCATAGACCACCTATAGCTCTCTTAGTTACCATATTTACTCATATGATCACATTTTGAACTTGGATATTTTGACTTGTTCAGAAGCCATGTTTCAATAGACAATATTGAAAACTTAACGTTAAGATTTAATATCCAATACCTCAAAACATCCATATGATGATATTCTACTCTCATTTAATAATTGGAGCCACGATGTCCATATATATAAATGAAGTCCTCTATCGATTAACAAATGAATACCATAAAACTATTGAGGATAGACTATGCTATATAATCATACTCATTGATAGCTCAAATGATAAAACTTACAACCATAAGTCCATCATTTATCTCAGGATTGTCTTTAAATGAAAACTTTTATCCATTGACGGTTCTGAAGAAAGTATTTCATTTTGATCCAATTCAATGCACCCAGTGCACTAGATTCTTTTGCCCAAAGACACCATACTGTGATGATTTTAGACTCGTCATAACACATTTGATCCCACTCAAATGCTAGAAAAAGAATCTACAACTTTGACAAGATAAAGGCACGCAACCTTTTATCTTAAGTTGTGAATATTATTCAAGACTAACTAAAGAATTGTGTCTACCTCATACATATCTAGATGTATGGACAATTCTTCTTTTCTCATAGTCTTTTAACCTTATGATTATACTTTTCACAATTATAGTAATTAAACTTTAAATGCTATAAGATTTGTTAAACTAGAAATCACTTTATTAATTTGAAAAGATTGTCAAATACATTATTACACTCTTGCTATCGAGCATAATCCCAACAGATATTCTACTCATATTTAATAAATGGGACCATGATGTCCATATCTAAAAAGTAAGTCCTATATCGATTAACAACCGTATACCACCAAACAATCGAGAATAGACTATTTTATATAATCGTACTTATTGATAGCAGAAATGATAACACTTGTAATCATAAGTCCATCGTTTATCTAAAGATTGAGATATACTTTCTGATTGTCCTCAAGTCAAAACTTTTATCGATTGACGGTTGTGGATAAAGTATCTCACTGTGATCTTATTCAATGTATCTAGTGCACTAGATAATTTTACCCAAAGACACTACACTTTGATTATTTTAGATTCATCATAACACATTTGGTCCCACTCAAATGGTAGCAAAAGAATTTGCAACTTTAACAAGATAAAGTCGCCCAACCTTTATCATAAGCTGTGAATATTGTTCAAGACTAACTAAAGAATTGTGTGTAACTCATACATATCCCGATATATGAACAATTCTCTTTTCCCATAGTCTTTTGACCTTATGATTTTTTTTTGACAATTATAATAATTAAACTATGAATGCTATAAGATTTGTTAAACTAGAAATCACTTTATTAATAAGAAAAGATTGTCAAATATATTATTTCACTCTTACTATTGAGTATAATCCTAATAATCTCCCACTTGCTCTATAGCTTATGTTTCATATCTCTTACCCCAATATTCTCTAGGTGCCCATCAAAACTCTTTTGTTGTAGAGCCTTTGTGAATGAGTCTGCTATATTTTCTACTGACGCGATATTTGTAATCATCAAATCTCCCCTATGCACAATTTTCCTTTGAAGATGATACTTTCTTTCAATGTGTTTCCCTCTCTTACGCCTCTCTTGGTTCTCTTGAATTAGCCACCACTCCACCTTTATCATGGTAGATAATGATCTGCTTATTTGCATTAGGAACCATTTCCAAGTCATTCAAGATTTGGCAAAGCCAGACAACCTCTTTAGCTGCTTCGTATGGGGCAACATACTCAGCTTCTTTAGTGGAATCAACAATACAAGATTGCTTGATACTCCTCAATATGACTACGCCTTCTCTAAGAGTAAACACAAATCCTGATGTTGATCTTCAAGAGTCAGAATTTGACTGGAAATAAGAATCTGTATATCCAATGGGAATTAAATCCCCTCATGCGTATACAAGCATATAATATCATGTTCTCTTGAGATACTTTAAAATATGCTTGACTGTCGTCCAATGATCAGGACCAAGTTTTGAATGAAACCTGCAAACTATGCCAACAACAAAACAAATATATGGTCTAATATAGACCATTACATACATGAGACTTCCAACTGCCAAGGCATAAGGAGCCCTACTAATGAATTGCTCTTCATGCTCATTCTTAGGAACTTGTTCCTTAGAAAGTTTGATTCCATGTCTGAAATGTAATATACCTTTCTTGAAATTTTGGATGAAAATCCTAGACAAGATTTTATCTATGTATGAAGCTTGGGATAATGCAATCGTTCAATTCTTTCTATCACTTATTACTTGGATGCCAAGAATATAACTTGCTTCTCCTAAGCCCTTCATATCAAATTGTTTTACTAACCATTCTTTTACTGATGTCAATCAACCTACATCATTTTCAATGAGTAGTATATCATCAACGTAAAGAACTAGGAAAACCAACTTGTCGCCTTTGATCCTTTTGTATACATAGGGTTCATCAAGGTTTTGAATAAATCAAAAAAATTTCATAGCTTTATCGAACCTGATGTTCTTGGATCCGGATGCTTGCTTCAATCCATATATAGATCTTTGCAACTTACATACCTTTTCCTCTTGGCCTTTATCAATGAATCCTTTTGGTTGATTAATATGGATGCTTTTATAAAGACTTTCGTTAAGAAAAGTTGTCTGAAAGTACATTTTCCAAATCTCTTGGTCTAGAGTTGTCGCGATGGATAAGAGTATCCTAATGGATTTAAGCATGGTCACAGGAGAGAAGGTTTCCTCATAATCGATACTTTCCTTCTAAGTGTAACCTTTAGCTACCAATCTAGCTTTAAAGGTTTCCACCTTTCCATCCATCCTTTCTTCCGCTTATATACTCACTTGCACCCAATGGGTTTTATCCCTTTAGGCAAGTCTATAAGAGACCAGACTTTGATTTTGAACACGGATTCAATTTTAGATTGCATTGCCTTTTGCCAATGGCGATAATCAACATCCTCTATAGCTTCTTTGTACGTGTAGGGATCATCATTGTTTGAGAGATTCTCCACTAATTCTCCTAGGCCAATGTATCTCTCGATTTGTCTACTAACCCTTCTACTACGATGAGGAATGGTAGGTTGTTGATCTTGTATTGGTACGGAACTTACAATTGGGCTAGGATGTGAAATCTCTTATGGAACTGTATCTCGTGAAAGCTAATTAACGACAATTCTATTTTTAGGCATAAAACTTTTCATATAGCCATTTTCCTGAAATTTAGCATTTTTCAAAACAAATACTTTAAGACTTGAAAGACTATAGAAAAAAATATCCTTTTGTTCCTGTTGGATACCACAGATATGCATGTTTCTGAACGAAACTCTATCTTTTTGGTCTTTCCTTTTAACACGTACGACGGGCATCCAAATATCCTTACGTGTTGTAAACTAGGCTTTCGCCCAGTCCACAACTCATGCGGTGTTTTAGGAACCGACTTATATGATACATCATTTAGAATGTACATAGCAGCTTGTAAAGCATATCCCCAAAGGCCCCGTTTGGTGCACGGGATTGGATTAGACTATTTCATGGGATTGGATTGGATTGGATTGGATTGAGATGGGACTGGACTAGATTGGATTGGATTGGACTAGACTAGACTAAATTAATACTATGCAGTGTTTGAAGAAACGTGGGACTGGACTAAATTAAGATTATGTTTTGTTTGATGAAACATTGGATTGGACTAAATTTGATAATATTTTGAAATTGAATAATAAATTATTGAAATATGTATTTAAAGAAAATAAATGTTTTAATTTATATATTATTAAAGTAATAATACTCAAAAAATATTTTTTAAATATAGATTTGTTAATAGCAAAATTTGGCTAGGGACCAAAGAATAATTTTCCACTTCCCAGCCTTTCCACAAGGGTCCAAATTTGGGCTTGTATGATGGAGGTATCAAGGACCCCGAGGTCAAGCTACCACACGATCCTACAGGAGCAAGGCGAGGCCACCCATACCTTCCGGGCATCTCGCACGTGTCCAGGCTTACCAAATAAAGCCCAACGAGACCACGTTAAGCTCCTTATACCAGGATAAAGCTCGAAGCTAGGTCGACGTCAAAGGACCTGGGTCCTCCGACATCAAAAGGCACTCCTACCTCATCGAGGTATAATCTTGACCTGTCCTAGCATAAAAGGAAGAAGCCCTTAAAGCCCCATCCTCACCAAAAGCTCCAAGATCCACTGTAGATCTTGGCATGGTTAAATCAAGTAGCAAGAGCAGTACTCGAGCGTACCTCTCCACACTTCCAGAAGCGAGTCAAGTTCGCCTGTTTATGGAAAACACCTTACCAGGGCCTGCTAGCCAAGCCCGCTACCCCGCTAGGAAGCCTGCACAATTAGGTCAAGCTCTATGATAAAGCTCGGTGTAGCTAAACCAAGCTCCCAACTACAAGGTTGGAACCCTACGGGATATTTTGCCCCTAAAATGGTTAGCACAAGCTCCATGGAAAGACCAACATCTAGCTACGTGACAATCGAGAGGTCCCCGGGGAACCCCGCCAGTGTACTTGATCCTAGGGTACCCCGCTCTCAAGGAATATCAAATGTCATCTCAGGTAACCTCCATGAAGTACCTCTCCAAAGTGACATGCAGAACTAGAGCTCTCTTCACGGCAACGTAGGAAGAAAGGATTGGCTTCCATGACATTTAAAGTACCATTAATGAGGTCAACCGCATTAATGGAGGCAGTCAACCCAGTTAATGACATGATCAACACCATTAATAAGATAATATTCAACTCTTTAATGGCAACCATTAGTGAAAGAATCATAAAGGGAAACAAATGCCTCTACCTCCATGATATCCTCCATATCCGATTCTTAGGGGTCAACTACAACAGAAAATCCCGCCTATCAAGGAAGGAAGAGTCTGAAGAGGAAACAATCACATCCCCTCCGAGATATTAGCCACGATCCGATCAACTACATAAAAGGAAGAATCGTACTCAATAAGGGGAGGAAGATTGAAGAATCCTAGACTTGCATGCCAAAGTGGTCACCATTTATAAATATGCCTGTAAAAGGCATAGAAGATAGATCCGATGAATGAGAGAAGACAGACATGCTTCGTTTAAAGATCTCTCGACATCATCAATGTATGTATTACCTTTACCTCGAATATACCGATATCGGTCTACATTCGACCACCATTGTAAGCTCTCCGGAGCAACTACGTTATATTACTTCACCATTCTTGTAAGCTCCCCGGAGCATTCTCTGATATATACATAAGGAAGGGTATTCTTCCTTCCTCCGGATACTGCCTTGGGGTTTTTCAACATGTGATCATTCGTGATGCTTTTTCCCCCTTGGTCAGTCCATCTCCCTCTACAAAAGACTTGTGTATTTCCTATTATCTACTGTGTTACGCATGTGTGTATGCTAGCTAGGAACCGGCCTCATTGGTCCTAGCTCTCTAATCTTTCTTACATGAGATCGGGAAACAACAACGAAGATCTAAGGAAATGAAGCTAGATTCCTACCCCGCTGGACCTAACGATTTTATCCTCTCATCTATACGCCAAATTCGCACATCAAAATGAGGAGTATCCACCCATACAATCTTTAAGGAAGTCGATGAGCTCTCCCGCATCATCTCTATGGTAGAAATCGAGCTCTCCGGTATTGGAGCTAGATAAGCCCCCCTTCTTACATGCTATCTAGGTCGGGGAATTATAGAAAGGAATCGGGCTTCAGAACCGGGCTCCGGGTACCATGACGGGCTCTGACCCCGATCGAGGACCAGGACCAGGACCAAGATCAACCCCTTCATACCAGTAAAGAAACCTCGAGCTCCCTCATTTCCTACCTTCCACGAAGCCCGACAGAAAGGATGACTCGTCTCCTACCTACTACGAAGCCCGGCAGGTGGGATGACTCCTTTCCTACCTACCACAAAGCTCAATGGAAAGAATGACTCGTCTCCTACCTACTACGAAGCCCGGCAGGTGGGATGACTCATCGCCTACCTATCGCGAAGCTCGATGAGTGGGATGACTCCTCTCCTACCTACCACTCCATACTCCATATTCATACAAGATCAGGTCAGGTATCAACGGTACCGACCCCGGCCACCACTTTCACGGTAGTGGTCTCGAGGGCGTTAATAGGGATTTCTCATCCTAAACAAATTTCCCGTTAACAAGATTTATATTATTTTTAAATAAAATTTAAATATGTTTCGATTTTGTAATTTGTTTATTAAATAAAATATTACAAATATATACACACACACGCACACACATGTGGGACTATAGTAGGTCCAATAAATTTGATTCTTTAATCCTATTGAGAGAAATTAGGATTGATATAATCTCGGTCCTTAATAATCGAATGGAAATTGAATAACAAAATAGTATTTGTCATATGTTTGGTACAATTTTTGATTGGATTAATATATATATATATATGTGTGTGTGTGTGTGTGTGTGTGTGTGTGTGTGTGTGTGTGTGTGTGTGTGTGTGTGTGTGTGTGTGTATGTGTGTATGTGTGTGTGTGTCATATTTTTACTTTTTTATTAAAAGTAAAGTTATAGTATATAATTTATTAAAAATATTTTTTATAAAGTGAACAAACATAAATGAATCTAAGAATTAATTAAATTACAACTTATATATGAAATTATTATAAATAAATAAAAAAGATAATGAAAAGAAAAGATAGAATTTTTTTTAAAAGAGATGGTTTTAGTCCCAGGACTAATAAACCAACCAATATAGGTGGGTTTATTTAGTCTCATGTTGATGAGACTATTGGGTACTATTGGAAGATAAAATCCAAGTCCCATGCAGTTGCCAAACACTGGTTTAGGACTAACATAGTCCAATCCAATCCCAGTCCCTGGCAACAAACAGGGCCAAAAGGAATTATGAAGCATTGAATAACTTAAAATAGACCTAACCAAGTCCAAAAGAGTTCAATTTCTCCTTTCTGCCACCCTATTTTGTTGAGATGTACCTGACGCAAAAAACTGAGAAATTATCACATTAACAATAAGATATTGTTGAAACACACAAGATAAATATTCTCCACCACGATCAAACCTCAAGATTTTTATATGTTCCTCAAGCTAATTTTCTACTTCAACTTTAAATGTTTTGAACATGTCAAAAGCATCCAACTTATGCCTTTAGAGATACACTTAGCCAAATCTCGAGTAATCATCTATGAAAGTGATGAAGTATTCTTATCCACCTCTAGCTTTAATGCTTATAGAACCACACATATTAGTGTGCATTAATCCTAAACATTAAGTGGCTTATGTGCCTTTGGTCAAGAACGACCTTTTGGTCGACTTACCTTCCAAACAAGATTCACAAGTTGGTAGATAATCAACCTTTAAGCCACTTAAAGGCTCATCACTAACCAATCTTTTAATCCTATCAAGGTTAATTTTACATAGGCGTGAATGCCATAGGTAGGTTTCTTCTTTTGATAATTTTACTCTTTATGATTAGGTTGCGTTGATTCAATGTCTAACAAGTGAGAGATATTGCAATGCAAATAGAATAAACCGTTTCCAATTTACCTTTGCAAACAAATTTGTTATTCCTACTAATAATAAAACCATTATTAAAAGTAACCGAATATCCAAATTTATTTAAAAAAGAAACTGAAATTAAATTCCACTTGAATTGAGGTGCTTAATAAAAGTCTATTAAATTTAAATGCCTATAAGAATCTAAATTAATTCTATTATCTCCCATTGTGCTGGCAAACAACAACGCTCCATTTCCTAAACACAAGTTGAGTTCGTTCTCATTAAGCCTTTTATTTTCCTTGAACCCCTTCTCACCGCAAAGGAAACAATTCCCTTTGATCTTGGTTACTTTATTGGTCTCCTTCTTGGTAGGCCCAAGTTATTTTTTCTTTTGTTCTTTCTTAACCTTTTTACAGATCTTAAAAGTAGTAACTTTACCAACCGAATGAATCCCTTGACCCTTGCCTTTCACAAGGATTTTCTCGGCACTTTGAACATCTTGTATCAGACCCTGCAAGGTACACCTCAATTGTTCAGTGAGCTGACAATCATGTCAATTTTCATCTTACCATTTATCTCAACACCATTGAGTTCGGCAATGTTGAAATGTGCTATGATTTTCATCATGTGATCTTTCATAGCCTGTCTAAGTTTCTTCCTAACATTCATGAAAGCAGTCACTGCCTCTCTCTTCGTCGTCCTAGACTTCTTAGCAAACATCTCCTCAAGAGACATCATTATATCAGCATAAGTCTTCATTCCTTCATGTTGTTGTTGCAACACGTCGGAGATGGTAGACATATTGTAACATTTGGCCATCTCATATGAAGTCTTCCACTGTTGATACTCGTCTCTTTGCTCCTAAGTAGATTCATTAGTAGGAGTTAGTGCTTCATAAGTACTCAGAACAAACCTATGCTTCTCAGCTTGTAGCAACAACACAATTTTCCTTTTCCATATGACATAATTAACACCAGTTAAAGTATTATCTATTAGGATGTTGATTAGGGATGGGGTCATAATTTCTAATTAATAACAATTATTATATAAGTAAACAATCAATATAAAGCACTTTCGAATATTTATCTTGAATTAAATAAAATAATTCAATCAAAAAATTCAACGGTGATCAAATACCCAAAAATTATGCCTCTTTTAGGAGTTCACACCATCTACTAGTTAGACTATGTCTCACCTAATTGTTAACATAACAACCAGCGTATCCAATTTTGGCCTTACGATTTTATTAACAAGGACTCTTAGAGGGATATCAATAAAGATCATATTGAGTGTGTTACCAAGTTATCGACCTTCAATATATTCCCTCACGAAAATCCCTCATTTGAGAGTAGATATCGTTTGAGTCAATTGTCTAGTCTATCCCTATAAGGAAGTATATTGCTAAATTCCATTCATGGATACTCATTGGGGGGTTATCACATGAAACTTAAATCTCAACTAAATTTGGAGGCCATAAACACCTTCTCCCACTCAATTATTTAAGGCGTGTGATCGAATTTCATAAATTGATTTACCAAGTTATCTAAATGCTAATTAGATACCTAAACCTTTCAATACATGTTCATACCAAAAGAGATATTTAAATGGCACTCCTATTCTATATGACATGTTATCAAACAATGACAAACATTGCAATTGTTAAAATCCATTTTCGGTAAGGGGTCAAAGTGAAATTTACACTTGATTTGTATTGGGTAGGATATGCCTCCTGATACCAAGTGGAAATAACTTGCTACAATCTACCTCGAAGTATCGGGGTCTCACACAACCGAGGTACGTCAACATCATTGTTGAAGCAAGATAAAGCTCTTACGTCTCTATAGACTACCCAACCGGTGCCTCAGTATCCTGACACTATTCTGCAGTTCAGTCATGGTGCATTTCCTACCCCACTAGCAGGAAAGAAGATGCCCATAACGTTCCTAGATGATCATAAAGCTCCGACGCGATAGAGCAATTGCAATATCGTTAGAATGGTACCTTGATGTACCTCATCATCAGAATGATCAAGCGCTATGTCTCTAGGACGGTACCATGAGGTATCTTACCCCTGATAAATGAAATCATAATCATTCTCCAGACTATAACATGCTCTATGAACACCCAACCGTAATGAAGCAATCTAGAAACAAAACAAAAACAATTGTCTCTAAGATATCCTCCACAAACCGATTCTCTAGGGTCAACTACGTTAAACAAAAAATTATGTCTAATATGAAAGGAGATCAATCTAGTGATCTTTGGATTGTACATCAAGGAAAACCTCTAATGACATAATGTATAAATACAAGGCCAATAACACAAAGAAAAGGATCGAAAAATCGACCCCTAGAACCTTAAGAGCTATCACTTAGTTTTACATTCAAAATTAAGCCAAGCCGACATCGTCGTTGATAGTTGTATCCACTTATCAACATATATGAGTTCACCACCTCCAGTTAGTTAAAGAGAAAAGAAATATTGAGAGTTATTTTCATGTTACTAAACTTACTTCATTGTTGAATAAAATAACACCACTCGGTTCACTATCATTCTTTCCATACATTTCATCCATTTATACACGTGAAATCGGTGCCAAAGGTACCTACCGCGACCATGATCTACCTAGGTAGCAGTCTTGAGAGTGCTAATTGAGATTCCTCACCCAAAGCAAATTTTCAATTAACAGCAATGTTTACGAAAATGTAAATAGCCATAATTTTGGTCTGTCCTAGAAAAATAAGTAAATTACATTTGTTTGAAACACATAACCATAATCATTACTTGCCGAACAAGCCATCAATCGGTAACCATCCAAAGGTCTCATGATTGGGCATTTGCATGCCCAAAGACATGTCCGGCTATCCTGGGTTACTTAGTTGCTACTTTTTCTGCTTCGAATTCTTCAATTCATCGATTCTTTGAAACTTGAATATATTACAACAATTTTTTTTTTATTACTACAATAAAATAAAATAAAAATAGTTAGCAACTACCAAGAAGGAAATTATGGTGATGATAGGTCACCCTTCTTGTTACAAATCCAAAACAAAAATACATTGAAATTCTATGACAAAAATTGAGCAATAACAAATCACATTATAAAAACATATATATATATATTCATACATTCCAATGTAAATATATATAAGAATACATGGACTGTCATCTCATTCTAAAACATGCTTATATACAATAAAAAGAAACAGATTCACGTATACATACATCAATTAATCAAGGGTATAACCATGCTCTGATACTAATTGTACGAAAAAACGTGTGGCAGAAGCAAAAAAGATGATTGGTATATTTAAAAAAAAATCCTTTAAAAGAATTAACCTTAACCCTTGACTGATTAATATATAATAAAATTGTCATACCTTTTTCTCGTGATGATTGAAGTTGCGCCGAATAGAATCCGTAAGATCTTCCAATCCAATCACTAACATGAATCACCTATGAGTGTGTGCTCCCTTTCCTTGAGTTGTATACTTAAGGATGGAAAAAAAAAACAAAATCTTTTTCTTTTGTTAGTCACAATAATCCTCCTAGAGAAAAACCAAGAACGTTTGGTCACTTGTGAATTATCATTCTATTTTATCGAAACTCACGTGAACCCGATTCGATTTTTATACACAAAACCCTTTTGACGTAAAGGATACTAGTGCACTATGGAAAACAAAAAAAGTTCTCTCTTTTCTCTATGCTTGGCAGAATTATTTACACAATGGGCTGGATGAAGTTTTTTTTTATCTATATAAGCAAAAAACAAAAAAAAAAACAACTTCTCTCAAGTCTTAATCAAGTCTTGGCCAAAATCTCTATATTAGATTTCTTGGGCCTGAACGAATTCCACTAGGTCACATATCTATATATATATATATATATATATATATATATATATATATATACATATATGTGGCCAAATCCTCTTTATAGGAGGGTTTACTTGGTGGCTAAGAATCATCTGTCTATAAGGATTTACTTTTACCAAGACTCTTATCAACATTTGGAATTCTTTTCCACACGTAGAATACTATTCCAACTCATTAGTGTATTTATTAAATAACTAAATATTCTATATAAATTAAATTGTGAATTTATAAAAAACTTCCTAATTTGACCAATTGTCAATTAGAGTTTTGATATCAAATACTTCATAATTTGACTAGATAAATAAATTTCTTTTTATTTATCTACTTATCAAATAATGTATTTGATATTTATCATACTGCCAACAATAGTATGACATTAGAAGACCTTCTCTTGCTAGGAAAAAGATTTAAATATTTAATTAAATAGTTAATGAATTAATTAATTAATTTTTATTTAATTAAACAATAAAATAAAAACAATATATTAGGCTTCTATATAAGCCCTTGCTGCCTAAGACAAATATATGGGCTATATATTGTTTTTCTTATTTATTAAATTTATAGGACTTTATTAAAAGTCCACATGTGAACTAGACTCATTCTTATTAAAAAAGAATCAAGTCCAAATGTCTTAAATTAATAAATTAATATAATTACACAGTTCATTCAACTAAAATGTGCAAATTATATTCTTAATGTATTAATGGAATGCTTATCGTGCCCTATTAGAGCCGTTTCAGGATTCCCACATCCTTAGCCACCCATTCTAGGTATTTTCAAAAGTTTCCACGTGTCTCGATCACACATGACCACACCTTTCTAAAACCTTTGGATTGCAAAATCCAAAAACAATCCTAGATGGACCCAGAAATTGGTCTGGTTGAATATATCAAGTGATCTATGCAAGTTCGTGTGAATTGGGGATCTTGGCGGGCAATATAAATTTAAGCTTCAATAGACATAACCTAATCACAATCAACAAATGTTTCACTTAGGTCCGATCAATTAATTTTAGTTCATTCCACTAAAGAACTAAAATTGAACTCTTAAATAAATATAGAATAAGTTAATATTCCTCATTCGTACCCTAGGCAATCTTAATGGAGAAAGTGGAGCTACGATCTCCAGACCTCAAAATATCAATACGATGGTATTCTACTAACATTTAATAAATGGAGCCACAATTTTCATATCTATAAATGAAGTCCTTTATCGATTAACAAATGTATACCATGTTAGGTTTTAGATTGTATTGGCATTAATTCGATATCAGAATGACGTTTACTTGTAATGATTTAGTTGTTTAGATTCATGATGATTCAAGCTTCAAAGAAGAAGGAACAACTAGTCAAAGCAAGTTCAAAGTCTTCAAAGAGAAAGGATACAATATAGTTCGACAAAGGTATACTAAGACCTTATCTTTCTCTTACAAGGCTTAGGCACACACACACAATTCATACATTTGTGTCCCTGCATCGTTGTGCACCATTATAGGCACACACATACAATTCATTCATATGTGTCCCTGCATCATTGTGCACCGTGTATAACACATTCACACACTTGAAGATGAATGCCCATGCATTGGTTTGAAAATAACATGTTTTGGAAAATGCATGATTGGAGACTATCTCTATGTAGTTTGCCTTCTAGTGTGAATTGTGTTTGTATGTATATATATTTGTATAACATGGATATTGAAATTGAATTTAGTCTTAAATCATTCTTGATTGATTTTCTGTCATTTCGGTTACTCATACTATTGATTTCAAGTTCTAAGTCGAAAGATACTACACTTTCAACTCATGTTGCATACATTGTCTTCATCTTCGTATATCGAGTCGAATTATTATTTTCTGTGTTGAGTATCTTATATGTCCATGTCTGAGAGAGAGTAACGGTTCATAATCAGAAAATGGATTCGAATTCCGAGTTTGGAGGCCGGAGAATGGTTGAAGAACACGAAGGAAGGTCAAGGGAAAAAAGAAGACAGCATAGCTCTTCTCCATGCGCAGCCCAAGGCTTCCATAGGGCTGCCGTGCGCAGCCCATGCCACAACAAACGTGGCCGCATGCTCTTCGAACGCACGTTTGTTGCTACGGCTCACACAGTCCCAAACTTGTTCCGGTTGCTACCAATTCTTCAAACCTTCGAGTCTTCGATACTTGAGTGTATAACAGAAGAATCATAAATAAAAAATACTGCAGTTTTTTTTATTACTGAAAATACAAACACGGTTAAATGCTCAAGGAAAACCTAGAGGGGGGGTGGGGGGGTGATTAGGTTAGACACCTTTTTCAACTCCCTTAGAAATAAAAGTTTGTCCCTCTAGATTTATTGTATCACAATATATATATCAATTAAAAACACTTAATCAATATATAAAACAAGTAAAGTGTGATACAAATAAGTAATTGTAACACATACACAATCTATATCATAGAAAGGAAATCAACTTACATAAAGAGTTATATCCATAGTATTCAAATAACAAGTACAAATATAAGAGAGATAGGGATATAGAAAAGTTGACACAAGATATAATGTGGTAAACCTCCGAAGAGGAAACATCCAAGGGTTAGCAACCACCGGCAAACAAAATTCACTAGTAGATAAGACAAGTACAATCTCTCAAGTGACCCCTTCACCTAGAAACAACCCTCCTATTATACTCATGAAGATGTCAGGCCTCACACCTCTTGTCAAGACTTCCTCGCTCACCTTACCGGATCGTCACGACCCAAGGCAAGACTTCTTGTTCAACTATCCGAGTCCTCCCGACTCTAGTCAAGACTTCCCGCTCACCCTTCCGAATCCTCACGACCCTAAGCAAGACTTCTTGCTCGACTATCCGAGTCCTCCCGACTCTAGTCAAGACTTCCTCGCTTACCCTTCCGAATCCTCACGACCCTAGGTAAGACTTCTTGCTCGACTATCCGAGTCCTCCCGACTCTAGCCAAGACTTCCTTGCTTGACAATCAAAGGTCTCACACCTCTTTCCAAGACTTTCTTGCTAAACAACATAGGTCACACACCTATTGTCAAGACTTCCTTCTCACAAGGCATCTAGGTGGCAAAATGCAAACAAGCACGCAACATAGAATGTTATGATCAACACATCCTATGGAAAATACTAGACATGAGCATGAATGCACAAAACAAATGTAGTCTAGTCAATCATGCAAGTTTAATCCATCTAGATCATGTAAGATATGTTCAACATTAATTACAACCTAGATACATGCATAGATCTAAAACTTGAATCACAAGATATGTTCAATTAACAAATAATCAAGTTTCAATCATATAAACCAAAAACATGCTAAAATCATGTGACAAAGTCATTTAGATTAAAGCTAAAGTTTTAGAGCATATTCCTATTCATAGATTCAACAAAACACATGAATAGCTCAAAAGAACATAAGCACATGTATCATTGTGAGAATTCGGCCAAGAGAGCCTAATACATGTGAGGAACTATTTTTCATAAAATCAATCAATCAAAGATCATCAAATATTCCTAGAATCAAAGCTAGCACAATACAATCCCAAACATGTGAAACATAGGCAAAATCAAAACCTAACTCAACATGTGAAATTTCAATTGAAATTCAACCTAGCTTTAAAAGAGTTTAAAACTCAAATCAAAACAATAACAATACACATATATTCAAAACAATAACAATACACATATATATGTCGAAGAAGAAAACCCAAGGCAATTGACCAAGTTTTAAAAGAAAACTTTGAGAGAAAATCAATACCTTAGTTGATTTTGGTACAATCCCGTTTTTGTGTGTTTAGACTCTAAAAACAGCAATAAAACTCACTCAAACCTTCAGAGAAAAGACGGAGGATGAATAGACAAACACTCTCAACTTTGAATCACTTGAATCGAAGTTCAAATGGAGAAGTTATAGTGTTTGGAAGGTGAGAAAATGTAGACAGAAAAATTATGCATACAAGTTTAAATTTCTTCTTAGAATGAAATGTGAAAGGGAAGAGGAATATAAAGGAGAGGGAAAGAATAAAGCTAAAACGACCGAATTGCCCTCCTTTGATATTGGTTCCCCAAGATGGCGCATGGGCATCTCGGGGCAGCAAGGAGTTGCAGTCGAGATGGCCACGTTCCATCTCGGGCTTGCACCTCTTGTTGGCCTTTGGCCTAGGTGCAACTCCCTTGCACTCCTCACGCGTTCTTCGACTGTTCTCCGGCCTCCGAACTTAGAATTCGAATCCGTTTACGGATTACGAGCCGTAACTCTCTCATGGACATGGACATATAAGATACTCAACCAAGAAAATAATAATTCGACTCGATATACGAAGACGAAGACAATGTATACAACATGAGTTGAAAGTGTAGTATCTTTTGGCTTAGAACTTGAAATCAATAGTATGAGTAACCGAAATGACCGGAACTCAATCAAGAATGATTTAAGAATAAATTCAAGTTCAATATCCATGTTATACAAATATATACACATACAAACACAATTCACACTAGAATGCAAACTACATAGGGATAGTCTTCAATCATGCATTTTCCAAAACATGTTATTTCCATACCAATGCATGAGCATTTATCTTCAAGTGTGTGAATGTGTTATACATGGTGCACAACGATGCAGGGACACATATGAATGAATTGTATATGTATGCCTATAATGGTGCACAACGATGCAGGAACACAAATGTATGAATTGTGTGTGTGTGCCTAAGCCTTGAAAGAGAAAGATAAGGTCTTAGTATACCTTTGTAGAACCATATTGCATCCTTTCTCTTTGAAGACTTAGAACTTGCTTTGACTTGTTGTTCATTCTTCTTTGAAACCCGAATCATCATGAATATAAACAACTAAATCATTACAAGTAAACACCATTTTGATATGGAATTAATGCCAACACAATCTAAAACCTAACAATCTCCCCATTTGGCAAATTCCATGTCAAAACACCTATACATTTACTACAAATATAAAAATGAAGATAGGTCACAAAATCACTCTCTCACATTACAATGAGTAAGATTCCTATAACTAATCTTTATCAACTCTTGAACTTCATCTTGATATTCTCTTGAAGCAACCTACAAATCATCTCAAAGCACAATGCATATACAAGAGAAAAACAACAAATGGCAACATATAATATAGATAAGAATATACAATTAAGTCCACAAATATATGTATCTCCCCCTCAATACATGCCAAAACACAAGAATTCTTAACCAAATCTTAAAACTAATTATTACATACCATTGAAAGTTCAAAAGTTCACAAAAACAACATAAAAAGAAACTAAATAACTAGCATCTCTTTCTCCCCCTTTTTGACATGAAATGATGTCAAAAGTTAAGAAATATATCTCAAGACTCAAATACTAGTCACAAAGATATAAAAACAAAGACATATGACTTAAGAATGAATCATCATGCAAGACAAAGATAGTGAGTAATATATTACAAGTATCATTAAGTCAAAAATATTCCAACATGTAACAAAATGAAGCATGTGAACATATCATAAAAGAGAACAATGTCTAGCATACAATGCTCCCCCTTGATAAATACTATAACTAAAATCAATGATAGCATAAAGTTCACAAAGATGTTCACACAATCACACATTCAAGCAATTTGAAGAAATATCAACAAAATAAGCTTTATATGCTAAGAGAGATACACAAAGATTTTTTCAAGTTCTCTCATAATTCTTCAACAATTGCAAAAATATCATCATACTCATAAACAAAGTGTGTGTGAGAGAGATATGCTTCAAATATATATCAAGAAGTAGTTTGATAATCAACATGCAAACAATTTCCAACAACTATTCATCTTAAGTTTTTTCCATAAAAAGTCGAACCGATTATCATGTAGAATTTTTTCTTTTAAGAGAATAGATTTCAATATATTAGCATGTGTGTGCACGTGGCTCGTCATCCCATTTATGTTTTTCAACCCGAGCTCATTTGATATTTAACTATACTCATTTTTAAGCCTTTCTCCTTTTCTTTTTAGGTTTTTAATCAAAGATTTTTTTTTTTATGATTCCATTTCAACACTTCTTTGATTTTTTTTTTAAACATAAACAAAATTCACTTCATGATGGCTTTCACTCATCACAATGGTGTAGCTCTTTCCAACATTGGGTAGCTTTCACAACCAATATGTGTAGCCCTTTCCATGAAGGTGCTCGTTAAGTTCTATGTATTTGCCAAAGCAAAATGGATACTAACCATAGGTCATTTTAAATGTACTTAAGCACAAAAACTTCAAGGTGTATCCAAAGTTTACATATTAGTAAACTCAACCTACTAGCAAAACATATAAGAGAAGCAAGGTGCAATTTTAGAAAACCAAGATTTTATGGCTCATAAGCACATGATCTAAGAGCAATAAGTAGAGACTTATTCAAGATCATTACCTCTCTAATGAGAAGCTTTCTAAGAATATGAACCTCATATTTTTCAAAAGTTATGTCACTCAATATACTATACACAAACAATCATCAAAGTTAAGATCAATGTAAACAATATCACTATTAGATCCTTAAATAGCAAATGTCAATGAGAACCATATGTATGCTATACAAAATTCTCTAATATGACATGCTATGAGATGTATATCAAAAATTGAGTCAAAACATGAATATCTAAGAGAACATGCATTAGAGTATAGAGATACCTTTTTGCACATTATATTCACCAAATATAACACTTCCGCCCTTTTTATGAGCACTCTTGCCTTGAATGTCCTCATGACACCATGTTGACGATGTTTCATAACAAGAGTATAAAAGCATAATATCTCAACTCAATAACCACATATATCAAAAGAACTTCTCTAAAGTTAATCAACAAATTTTGACCATCATAACAAACATGATGTGAGATAACCAAGTTCATATCAATACATGGAGTATTCAAAGCTAGCAAATGAATATTCTCAACACAATTGATATATTGCCTCAAAGCTATCTCACATATGCTTCTTATATTAGTGATAAGAGCACTCACCCTTGAACCACTTGTTCTTGGGTGTACCTACACAAACATTTCCAATATCATTCTTGACAACAATGTTAAATCTAGAGTAAAGTACTTCAATGACTTGATTAACAAGAATATCATTAATACACTCTTCCTTAACATTTTCAACACAAGCTTTGTCAAGTTGAACAAGATTAGTATTCTTTCTACTCCACAACTGCTTCTCATGCTTAACAATATTATCATGTTTCTCAACTTTCAAGACCTTAGCATGTTCAAGTTGAAGTTTAATCTCTTTATCTCTAGATTCATTTCCTAATTTGCATTTTTCTATATATTTATAACACTTGGGCTTAATTTGACCTATTGTGTTGCAATAATGGCAAATTGGAATAAAAGATGAGATTGTACCTTTTGGAGTTAAACTAGCTTCACTAGGAGTTTGCAAAGATACCTCGTTCGCCAACTTCTTCTTGGCTTTTGATCTTCTCTTCTTGTGTGATTTCTTATCAATCACGACTTTATCAAAGTGAGTAGGAAGTGGTGCTTCCAACAGCTCCTCTTCAACTACCAAGTCGTCTTCACCACTATAAGAGTTAACAAGATTCCTAACACTAGACACACTTACCGAATCATTTACTAAGCCATTGATGGCCTCCTTAGCCGTGTCTATCTCTTCCATCAATTCTTGTTCTCTCTTCTTCAAAGAAGATATCACATTATCCTTCTCAAGGTTTATCTTTTCAAGTTCTCTAAACTTCTTCATAATATCACCTTTCTCTCCAAGAAGTCTACGAGTGATAACCACAAACTCATCTAGTTGTTTCTTGATAAAATCATCCTTCTCAACTACCTCTCATTGAGCATTATCTCTAGCTTCTTCAAGCTTGTCTATCTTTTCCAACAACTCAAGATTAGTAGGAATGGAACTAGAGCTTCCGTGATGATTTGCATCAAAGTTCTTGTTCAAGGATATTGTACCATTAACATCCACTGGAGAATGAGAAGCCGTTAGAGCTATAAAGTTGCTCACCAACTCTTCATCTCTTGAAGACTCAATACTAGAGCTCTCATTGTCACTAGAGTTATCATCACTCCAAGTAGCCGCCAACACTTTGCCTTTCTTGTCTTTCTTAGATGGCTTCTTGGTGCACTCACTAGCAAAGTGACTGAAACCATGACAATTATAGCATTGAACATCTTTCTTGTTCATGGCTTGACTATTCTTCCCATTCCTTGGAGATGATGTTCTCTTAACTCCATTTTCCTTAGAAGACTTGCCTTTAAACTTGGCATTCTTCTTTAGAAACTTCTTGAACTTTCTAACCAAAAGATCCATCTCTTCATTTTCATCATCACTCTCCTCCTCTATAGCATTGAGAGTGATTCCCTTACTCTTAATCTTTGGCTTCAAGCACATCTAATAAGTTTGGTGAGACCCAAGTAACTCATCAATGTTCATGATATCCACATCCTTGCTTTCCTCAATGGCCGTCACCTTTGATTTGAATCTTTTAGGAAGAGACCTAAGGATTTTCCAATTTTAAACGCTCTTTGAGATAGGTACTCCAAGCGCTTGACATTGGTTAGCAATGTTAAAAAGTCGGAATTGGAAGTCTTCAAACTTTTCTTCTAACCTTCAAATTATGACGCAAACATTTGAAGCCTCGATTTTTTCACCGCTAAGGTTCCTTCATTAGTAACTTGGAGAGTATCCCAAGCTTCCTTTACGGATTCAAGATTTTGAATGTAGGAGAATTGATGCCCATCAACTCCTCCAAAGATGGCATTCATAGCACGATGGTTCCATTTATCAACCTCAAACTCATTCGTTGTCCACTCACTCATTGGCTTGAGTATCATGGTTCTATCCTCTTGAACCTTGGTAGGAGAACTATAACCTTCTTCCACTACCATTCAAGCCTTTTCATCAATAGAGTGGATGTAGGCTTACATCCTCAATTTCCAATACCCATAGTTAGTGCACGAAGTAATGGTGGCCTAGCATTTGAGGCTCCTTCCACCATTACATCATCTTGTAAACCCATGACTTCAAACGCCTTGCAAACGAAGTAATGGTGGCCTAGCATTTGAGGCTCCAATCCTGCTTTGATACCAATTGAAAATAAATTCAAGGTTAAATGCTCAAGGCTAACCTAAAGGAGGGTGAATAGGTTAGACATCTTTTTCGACTCCCTTAGAAAAAAACAAAAGTTTGTCCCTTTAGATTGCTTGTATCACAATACATATATTTAAATTAAAGACAATTAATCAATATATAAAACAAGTAAAGTGTGATACAAACAAGTAATTGTAACACATACACAATCTATATCATAGAAAGAAAGTCAACTTACATAAAGAGTTCTATCCATAGTATTCAAATAACAAGTACAAATATAAGAGAGATAGGGATAGAGAAAAGTTGACACAAGATATAACGTGGTAAACCTTCAAAGAGGAAACATCCACGGGTTAGCAACCACCGACAAACAAAATCCACTAGTAGATAAGACAAGTACAATCTCTCAAGTGACCCCTTCACCTAGAAACTACCCTCCTATCATACTCATGAAGATGTCACCCTCTTGCTCAACAATCTGAGGCCTCACACCTCTTGTCAAGACTTTTTTACTCACCTTACCGGATCCTCACGACCCAAGGCAAGACTTCTTGCTCAACTATTCGAGTCCTTCTGACTCTAGTCAAGACTTCCTCGCTTACCCATCCAGATCCTCACGACCCTAGGCAAGACTTATTGCTCGACTATCTGAGTCCTCCCGACTCTAGCCAATACTTCCTTGCTTGACAATCAAAGGTCTCACACCTCTTGCCAAGACTTTCTTGCTTAACAACATAGGTCTCACACCTATTGCCAAGACTTCATTCTCATAAGGCATCTAGGTGATCATGAATGCAAAACTTAAACAAGAACACAACATAGAATGTTATGATCAACACATCTTATGGAAAATACTAGACATGAGCATGAATGCACAAAACAAACGTAGTCTAGTCAATCATGCATGTTTAATCCATCTAGATCAGGTAAGATATGTTCAACATTTATTAGAACCTAGATACATGCATTGATCTAAAACTTGAATCACAAGATATGTTCAATTAATACATAATCAAGTTTCAATCATATAAACCAAAAACATGCTAAAATCATGTGACAAAGTCATTTAGATTAAAGCTAAAGTTTTAGAGCATATTCCTATTCATAGATTCAACAAAACACATGAATAGCTCAAAAGAACATAAGCACATGTATCATTGTGAGAATTCGGCCAAGAGAGCCTAATACATGTGAGGAACTATTTTTCACAAAATCAATCAATCAAAGATCATTAAATAGTCCTAGAATCAAAGCTAGCACAATACAATCCCAAACATGTGAAACATAGGCAAAATCAAAACCTAACTCAACATGTGAGATTTCATTTGAAACTCGACCTAGCTTTAAAAGAGTTCAAAACTCAAATCAAAACAATCACAATACACATATATATGTTGAAGAAGAAAACCCAAGGAAATTGACCAAGTTTTAAAAGAAAACTTTGAGAGAAAATCAATACCTTAGTTGATTTTGGTGCAGTCCCGTTTTTGTGTGTTTAGACTCACTCAAACCTTCAGAGAAAAGATGGAGAATGAATAGACAAACACTCTCAACATTGAATCACTCAAATCGAGGTTCAAATGGAGAAGTTATAGTGTTTAGAAGGTGATAAAATGTAGAGAGAAAAATTCTGAACACAAGTTTAAATTTCTTCTTAGAAAGAAATGTGAGAGGGAAGAGGAATATAAAGGAGAGGGAAAGAATAAAGTTAAAATGACCGAATTGCCCTACTTTGATATTTCTTCCCCGAGATGGAGCATGGGCATCTCAGGGCAGCAAGGAGTTGCAGCCGAGATGGCCACGCGCCATCTCGGGCTTGCACCTCCTGTTGGCCTTTGGCTAAGGTACAACTACCTTGCACTCCTCACGCCTCCGAACTCGGAATTTGAATCCGTTTATGGATTACAAATCGTAACTTTCTCCTGGACATGGACATATAAGATACTTAACCCAGAAATCAATAATTCTACTCGATATACGAAGACGAAGACAATGTATGCAATATGAGTTGAAAGTGTAGTATCTTTTGACTTAGAACTTGAAATCAATAGTATGAGTAACCAAAATGACCGGAACTCAATAAAGAATGATTTAAGACTAAATTCAAGTTCAATATCCATGTTATACAAACATATACACATACAAACACAATTCACACTAGAATGCAAACTACATAGAGATAGTCTCCAATCATGCATTTTCCAAAACATGTTATTTCCATACCAATGCATGAGCATTCATCTTCAAATGTGTGAATGTGTTATGCATGGTGCACAACGATGCGGGGACACATATGAATGAATTGTATGTGTGTGCCTATAATGGTGCACAACGATGCAGGAACACAAATGTATGAATTGTGTGTGTGTACCTAAAGCCTTGTAAGAGAAAGATAAGGTCTTAGTATACCTTTGTAGAACCATATTGCATCATTTCTCTTTGAAGACTTAGAACTTGCTTTGACTTGTTGTTCATTCTTCTTTGAAGCCTGAATCATCATGAATCTAAACAACTAAATCATTATAAGTTAACATCATTTTGATTTGGAATTAATGTCAACACAATCTAAAACCTAACAATTACAACGACAAAATAAAAAAAAACACTTAGCAACTACCAAGAAGGAAATTATTGCGTTGATAGACCACCCTTTTTGTTACAATCCCTAAACAAAATACATTGAAATTCTAGGACCAAAATTGAGCAATAACAAACTAAATATAAAACATATATATATCCATACATTCTAATGTAAATATATATATATATATATATATATATATATATATATGCGAATACCTAGAGTGTCAACTCTTTCTAATATATATATATATATATATATGCGAATACCTAGAGTGTCATCTCTTTCTAAAACTTGCATATATACAATAAAAATAAAAAGATTCACGTACACATACATCAACTAATCAAGGGTACAATCAGCATCTGATACAATTTTTTAGGAAAATACGCGCAGCAGAAGTTTGAAAAAATAAAAATTAGGGTTTCGGTATAAATAAAAATTTTCCCTTTATAATAACAAGAACCTTAACCCTAGATTAATTGATGTATATTAAAAGTGTCGTACCTTTTTCTCGTGACGATTGAACTAGCACCGAATGTAATTCGTTAAGATCTTCCAATCCAATCACGAACGTGAATCACCTAGGAGTGTGGGCTCCCTTTCTTTAAATTGTATTCCTGAGGATGGAAACAAACAAAATCTTTTTCTTTGTTAGTTACAATTATCCTCCAAGAAGAAAACAAAGAACGTTAGGTCACTTATGAATTATCAATCAATTTGATTGAAACTCGCGTGAACCTTGATTCGATGTTGTACACAAAATCTTTTAATGTAAAGGCTACTAGTGTACTATCAAAAACTAAACGTTCTTTCTTCCATTTCTTATTTGCCAAATCTCACACTATTTCTTAGAGTTGATCAAATTTTATCTAGAGCAAAAATAGATTTTTCTCCCTCAAAATTCTACGGTAGCCGAATTCTATTCACAAAGAAAACCCTTGCTTGACCAAAATCTTCTCTTCTTTTAAATATAGGGCTGCCCGGAAATTTCTTCTTGAAAATTTCTTTTTTTTATTACCAAAATTATGAAAGCCAAATATATATATATATATCATGGCCGAATTCCTAGCCCTAAATCAATTAGGGTTGGCTGAATTCATCATATATTTCAATTAGGAGACTTAGTCTTTTCCTAAAAAAGATTTACTTGATAGTTAAGAATCATTTCCTTAGGTGGATTTACTTGGTTGTTAAGAATCCTTTTAAAAAAGGAATTCTATCCTACACCAAGACTGTTAATCCAACTCAATAGTGTATTTGTAACCATATTAAAGATTACCTAGTTTGATTAGAAAAATAATAACTTTTATTTATATACTAATGAAATATATTCTTTAATATTAATTATACTACCAACAGTAGTAGTATAATTTTAGAAGACCATCTTCTACTAGAAAAAGATTTTGACTTTTAATTAAATAATTAATTAATCACCAAATTAATTAATTTCCATTTAATTAAATAATAAAATAAAAATAAATAATTAAGCTAAACTATATAGCTTTGCCGCCCCACACCATATATGGGACATTATATTATTTTTTTTATTTTATTACATCCATTTGACCTTAATAAAATGTGCACTTGTGAACTAGACTCATTCTTATAAAAATAAACAAGTCCACATGCCTCAATACAATTCTAGATGGACCCCTAAATTGGTCCTGTAGAATATAACAAGTGATCGATGCAAGTTCGTGTGGATTGGGGATCTTGGCAGGCTATCTACATTTAAGCTCCAACAGACACAACCCAATTACAATCAACAAATGATTCACTTAGATCCGGTCTATTTAATTTTAGTTCATTCCACTAAAGAACTAAAATTGAACTCTTAATTAAAGATAGAATAAGTTGATGTTACACATTCATATCATAGACAACCTTATTGGAGAAAGTGTATCTTCGTTAAGAAGATCATTAATCGCCAAGAGCTCATAGACCGTCTATAGCTCTCCAAGTTACCATATTTACACATATGACCACATTTTGAACTTGGATATTTTGACTTATCCAGAAGCCATGTTTCAATAGACACTGTTGAAAACTTAATGTTAAGATTTAATATTCAATACCTCAAAACAGTCATATGATGATATTCTACTCTCATTTAATAAATGGAGCCACGATGTCCGTAGCTATAAATAAAGTCCTCTATCGATTAACAAATGAATACCACCAAACTATCGAGGATAGACTATGCTATATAATCTTACTTATTGATAGCTCAAATGATAACACTTGCAACCATAAGTCCATCATTTATCTCAGGATTGAGATAGACTCTCTGATTGTCTTCAAGTGAAAACTTTTATCCATTGACGGTTCAATATAAAGTATTTCATTGTGATCCAATTCAATGTACCCTGTGCACTAGATTCTTTTGCACAAAGACACCACACTTTGATTATTTTAAACTCATCATAACACATTTGATCCCACTCAAATGCTAGCAAAAGAATCTACAACTTTGACATGATAAAGGCGCCCAACCTTTTATCTTAAGTTGTGAATATTATTCAAGACTAACTAAAGAATTGTGTCTACCTCATACATATCTAGATGTATGAACAATTCTTCTTTTCTCATAGTCTTTTGACCTTATGATTATTTTGTTTTGACATTATTATTTACTTTTGACAATTATAATAATTAAACTATAAATGTTATCAGATTTGTTAAACTAGAAATCACTTTATTAATATGAAAATATTGTCAAATACATTATTACACTCTTGCTATCGAGCATAATCACAACAAGTTCAAGTCTTGACCGGGCAGATAGCAGCGCTCAACAGGTTTATTTCTTGGTCCACCGATAAATGTTTCTCTTTCAACAAAGCTATCAAGCAGTGAAGAAACATGAAATGGGACCATAAGAGCGAGCAAGCCTTTCCAACTTTGAAGAAGTATCTTTCAAGCCCTTCGTTACTGGTCAAGACAAGTCCGAGAGAGGAGCTGCAAATATACTTGGCCGTTTCAAAAATTGCAGTGAGTGAGGCCTTGGTCAAGGAATGTGGAGATAAGGTCTAGCGACCTATCTACAATGTAAGTCATGCCTTAACCAAGTCGGAAAAGAATTATACCCTTCTAGAGAAGCTCACATATACCCTAGTGACCTTGGAAAGGAAGCTCCATCCCTACTTTTAAGCTCATTCAATAGCAGCAATGACGGACCAACCTCTCCGTTAATTCCTACAAAGAGGCCGGACGTGTACGGAAGACTTGTTTTATGGGCTTTGGAACTCACCCAGTTTGATTTAAGGTATAAACCTAGGACCGCAATTAAAGCCCAGGCTTTGGCGGGCTTTGTGGCAGAGCTCTCAGTGCCCTCAGGCCAAGCGACCTCCGCAGTGATGAATATAGCTCCTGAGAAGATTCCAGAGACCGACAGCTAGTCAGTAGGCTGCATGGATTCTCTACATTGATGGAGCATCCGGGCAAGCCGGAGAAGGATGGAGCATAGTCCTGATAGACCCGAAGGGGACTGAGTGTTTCCACTGTATCATATTCGACTTTAAGGCCACTAACAATGAAGCAGAGTATGAAGCCCTCCTAGTTGGGATAAAGGGGGCCGCCGAGCATGGCGTGATTACCTTCACGTCAAGAGTGACTCATTACTTATAGTCAATCATGTTTCTGGGGGCTATCAGGCCAAAGGGGATAACATAATTGCCTACTTGAAGCCAGTTCAGCTACTTAAGAATAAATTCGAGCAGTTACCTTGACAATAGAATCGTCGAGTTGATGTCCTAGCTAAGATAGTTGTGAATGGTGGCCAGGCCTTACCACAGGGAGTCCCTCTCCAAGTGATCTCCCTTCCAAGCACAGTGGCGGGCAGGGAGTATTATACCCTAGATCAACAGCCATACTGGATGGACCCAATAGTGGTTTATCTTCAAGAATGAAGGACTCCCAAGGAGCCTAACCAATCCAGAAGAATTAAGAGGCTCTCAGTCTGATATTGCTTGATAGATGGATAACTCTACAGGAAAGGCAGTTCTCCCTTACTGCGATGTTTGCATCCTAATGATGCCAAATGAGCATTAAAAGAGGTTCATTCTGGGGAATGCGAGAACCACGTTGGTGGTGAAGCTCTGGCATATCAGGTACTCCGTATGGGGTATTCCTGGCCAACTATCCATCAAGATACAAAGAACTTTGTTCAATCTTGTAAACCATGCCAGAAGACCTCCAACATAAGCCACCTCCCACCGAAGCGTCTGTCATCTCTCAACTCGCCTTACCCATTTGCTATGTGGGGAGTCAACCTTATCGATCCACTTCTAACTGCTCCTGGACAAGCCAAACATGTTATTGTGGCAATCGACTATTTCACAAGAAGAGTCGAAGCCGAACCACTCTCCTAGATATTGGAAGAGAATACGAAAAGGTTCATCAAAACAATGTTGTTTACAGGTTTGGAACCTCTCTTATCATTATAGCTGACCTCAAAAAGCAGTTTGATAACGGTCAATTCATGGACTTTTGCAAAGGCTTGGGAATCGACCTTAGATTCGCCTCAGTAGCCCATCCTCAGACTAATGGGCTGGTGGAATCCACCAATAAAACAATCAAGAAGCTGTTGAAAAATAAGTTACAGTAGAGAAAGGGTAGATGGGCCGAGGAGCTTCCCGAGGTCCTCTGGGCTTACCATACTACAAGGAGAATAGCCACTGGAGAAACATCCTATTTTTTAACCTTCGGGGTTAAAGCAGTTCTTCCCATTGAGCACAAACTAAGTTCCTTCAGAGTTCCACATTTTAAGCTTGGAAGCAATAAGGATAAGCTCCGAGCTAGCCTAGATCTCTTGGAAGAGAAGCAAGATCGGGTAGCTAAGAAAGTAGCGATTTACCAGAGCAAGATCGCTAGGTACTTTAACAAGAGAGTTAAAGCTCAAAACTTTAAGGAAAAGGACCTAGTTCTTCGGAAAGTAACCTTGAATATTAGTAAGAGGTCAGACGGGGTCCTAGGGCCCAACTGGGAAGGACCTTATTTGGTAAAGGCAGTGGTCCGCAACGGGGCAAATAAGGTCGAGGACATGGATGGTCAATCCATTGATCACACCTGGAATGCAGATCACTTGAGGAAGTATTACCTTTAGACATGGGACTCGTTAGCAGACTACCTCCATTTAAGTTTCAATAAAATTTTCAACAACAATGTACTCCATTTTTTATCAATAAAGTTTGCTTTCTCCATCTTCGATTGTATTCTACAATAATTTTTCCATATCCAACTAGGGTTTACACGAGTAAGTCTGACATAGTCATCTCACGACCAAGGATTAGCCAAAGAAGCCCCCTCACTATCCTTAATGCCTCGGTCTGGCACCACCCTGTCAAGAAGGGTTTGAGTACAAGAGCATAGTTGTCATCCAGATCACAAGACCAAGAAATAGCTAGATAGCTCTTCTGATGTCTTGGTTAGGCTTCCACTACCAAGAAGGGTCTGAGTGTAAGAGCATAGTTCCATCCAGACAACAAGACTAGGAAATAGCTAGATAGCCCTCCTGCTGCCTTGATCGGGCTATAACCCCCTAAAAGGGCCTGGAATTGGAAAGTCCTCCTACTTAAACTCTAATGTTCCAGTTATTACTAGCTACTAATATTCCATGTGTATATGATTGCTTGTTGTGACAGGTACAAACTAGCCTATAATCACATAAGGGGACTATTCACTAAAGTCATAGAGCTATTAGTTTCTTCTAAGAGTGGAGAGCTCGAGCTAGCTATCTACTTTCACACTTAAACAAAGTTTTATATCTCATTATCTCCGCCAAGATTCAAGTAATTCAAGTTATCTCAGAGGTCGCATCAAGGTCGGGATCAGGAATGAAGCAAGAGGATGTCATCTAAGTTAAAATTCATTGAAGCAAGTTCGAATGAAGTCTAAAGACAATGCTCATTAATGGTAAGAGAGCATATCCCCCTATTGGGCTACAATCGTCAAACATGGAGCCCAACCCCTGGTTCTGAGCTATATAAAAAAAATTATGATGATCAGGCATGAATAAAGTGGAATGCCCCCCCCCCCCCCCCCCCCCCCCCCCCCCCCCCCCCCCCCCCCCCCCCCCCCCCACTTTCCGAGCTATAAAGGCAAGTTGTGAATAAATTGTAACAGACTCCTGCTTCCTCTTGATTTCCTTATGTTGTTCTACCTGCCTGGTAGACATCGCCCTCTGCTCCTCATGTCTCTCCCTCAGTTCCTCTACTGCCTACTGCTCAGCGATGTCCTCCTCTAAAACCTCATTGACCACCGCTATTACCTCAGGAGGAATGGACGGATCAAGAAGGGTAGCGATTGACTCTATCCTGCTCTTCCAGACCTTTGGCTCTCATCTAGAAGATTCTTTAGAGGGCCTTGGTTTCTGGATGGCTTCTTTCAAGCTCCGCAAACTGAACCCGCCTAGAAGACTCTTCAGGACCTGATTCTGAGAAGGTTACAGTAGAATGAGGAAGGTCTGGCATAGTTATTTGCTTCCCGACTATAGTCCCGCTAGAAAGATCGATTCTATCACACTCGGGGTGAGACATCAACGTTGTAAGGAAAAATCGCTCAACAGAAGCGTGAAAAATAAAAATTAGGGTTTCGGTATAAATAAAAAATTTCCCTTTATAATAACAAGAACCTTAACCCTAGATTAATTGATGTATATTAAAAGTGTCGTATCTTTTTCTCATGACAATTGAACTAGCGTCGAATTGAATCCGTAAGATCTTTCAATCCAATCACGAACATGAATCACCTAGGAGTGTGGGCTCCATTTCTTTAATTATATACCTGATGATGGAAACAAATAAAATCTTCTTCTTTATTAGTCACAATAATCCTCTCAGAAGAAAACAAAGAACGTTAGGTCACTTGTGAATTATCAATCAATTTAATTGAAACTTGCGTGAACCTTGATTCGATGTTGTATACAAAACCTTATAATGTAACTACTAGTGTACTATCGAAAACTAAGCGTTCTTTCTTCCTTTTCTTATTTGCTGAATCTCACACTATTTCTTTAGAGTCGATCGAATTTTGTCTAGAGCAAAAACAAATTTTTCTCCCTAAATTCAATGGTAGCCGAATTCTTTCAAAAAATCCTTAGCCTTAGCCGAAATTATGTAAGCCATATATATATATATATATATATATATGACCGAATTCCTAGCCCTAAATCATATAGGGTTGACCAAATTCAACTTATATTGGATTTAGGAGACTTAATTCTTTCCTAAGAAAGATTTACTTGATGTGCAAGAATCCTATCCTTAGGTGGATTTACTTGGTGACCAAGAATTCTTTTTGGTAAGAATCATTTTCCAAAAAGAATTCTTTCCTACACCAAGACTCCTAATCCAACTCAAATAGTGTATTTGTAACCATATTAAAGATTTCCTAATTTGACTAGTTAAATAATTTTTTTATTTATCTACTTATCAAATATATTCTATAATATAATTATACTGCCAACAATAGTATAATATTAGGAGACCATCTCCTACAAGAAAAAGATTTTGACTTTTAATTAAATAATTAACTAATTACAATATTAAATAATTTTCAATTAATTAAATAATAAAATAAAAATAATATAATTAAGCTAAACTATATAGCTTTGTCGTCCAACACCAAATATAGGACATTATATTATTTTTTTATTTTATTAAATCCATTTGATCTTAATAAAAGGTGCACTTGTGAACTAGACTCATTCTTACAAAAATAAACAAGTCCACATGCCTCAATACAATTCTAGATGGACCCCTAAATTGGTCCGGTAGAATATATCAAATGATCCATGCAAGTTCGTGTGGATTAGAGATCTTGGCGGGCTATCTAAATTTAAGCTCCAACAGACACAGCCCAATTACAATCAACAAATGATTCACTTAGGTCCGGTCTATTTAATTTTAGTTCATTCCACTAAAAACTAAAATTGAACTTTTAATTAAAGATAGAATAAGTTGATGTTACTCATTCATACCCTAGACAATCTTTATGGAGAAAGTGTATCCTCGTGAAGAATACCAGTAATCGCCAAGAGCTCATAGACCGCATATAGATCTCCAAGTTACCATATTTACTCATATGACCACATTTCGAACTTGGATATTTTGACTTGTTCAGAAGCCATGTTTCAATAGACACTGTTGAAAACTTAATGTTAAGATTTAATATTCAATACCTCAAAACAGTCATATGATGATATTCTACTCTCATTTAATAAATGGAGCCACGATGTCCGTAGCTATAAATAAAGTCCTCTATCGATTAACAAATGAATACCACCAAACTATCGAGGATAGACTATGCTATATAATCGTACTCATTGATAGCTCAAATGATAACACTTGCAACCATAAGTCCATCATTTATCTCAGGATTTAGATAGACTCTCTGATTGTCTTCAAGTGAAAAGTTTTATCCATTGATGGTTCTAGATAAAGTATTTCACTGTGACCCAATTCAATGCACCCAGTGCACTAGATTCCTTTGCCCTTAGACGCCACACTTTGATGATTTTAGACTCATCATAACACATTTGATCCCACTCAAATGCTAGCAAAAGAATCTATAACTTTAACAAGATAAAGAATCCCAACCTTTATCTTAAGTTGTGAATATTATTCAAGACTAACTAATGAATTGTGTCTACCTCATACATATCTAGATGTATGAACAATTCTTATTTTCTCATAGTGTTTTGACCTTATGATTATTTACTTTTGACAATTATAATAATTAAACTATAAATGTTATAAGATTTGTTAAACTAGAAATCACTTTATTAATGTGAAAAGATTGATGAATACATTATTATACTCTTGCTATCAAGCATAATCCCAACAAACGCAGCCTTGGCCAATATCTCCTCCTTATCCCAGCCAGCTCTGTTGAAGGGAGAAGGAAGAGTTTCTGTGACCTGGCGGGAAGCATAGAAGTATCTGTCCTTGAAGGAGGCATCCACCACTGCCTGAAGCTTGGCTACTTGGGCTTGCAGACCTTGGTTTTCAATGTCCAGCGCCTTTGCTTCTTCCTTCCAAGAATTTCGTTGACTGGCTCGACGTTGAGACCAGAGGGTTTCTTGATCGAAAGATCGCTTCAACCTCTCGTTGTCACAATGAAGTTCAACTAGCTCCACCTCCATCCCCCTCTGGTTAGAGGCCATCTCTTGTACTAAGTCTTGAGCCTGTGACAACAATTCCATGGCCCACTCAGCTTCAGCTTCATCCTTTGTTGCCCAATCATAGAGAGAAGGCACCCAGTTGCCCATTGCCACTTGGAATTTGAAAGCCTGCAAAAGAGTTCAAATTAGGAAATGACGAACCAAACTATTGCAAGAGAAGATAAAAAGCGATGATTACCTCGGCCAAGAGGGTAGATCTCTTGGTGATCAGAATATCTATAGTCATTGAAGCCATCATAGAAAGACTACCCCCTGGAAAGGAAGCAACTAATTGCCCTATGACCTCATCTTGAGAGGTAGAGTCGGACTGATTTGGCAGGCAAATAGGGGAAACCCTTTCAACACTAGCCTCGGGGTCCTTAGAAGCTCAGGGGGCTGGGAATATAGATGGAGAGGCAGAAACATCTGGCAAGCTTGAAGCCGGGGCGACAGGAGTAGAAGCTGGTGTAGGGACAATTATAGCAGAAGTTGACGTCGCTGCATCAGAGGCTTGAGAAACAAAGGCCCATTTACCTCGTACCTTGGTAGCCCGAGATGTAAGGAGCAATAGCTTGGACCTGTGTTGGGAAGAGAACGAAGGATGAGCAAATGAAACGCCAGCTGGAGCAGTTGGCCCCATTTCTCTAAGGAAGCTAGAAAGATTTCCCGATTCGATTTGGCAGAAGAGGGGAGTGCAAGCTTGTTGGGCTTCACGGGAAACTGGAGCAATAACAAAAACTATTAAAAAAGATGAGAAAGAAGAAGGGCATCAGAAATGAGCTAACTAACAGAACGAAGCATAATGGCTTGGTGTTACTTACGAGGGGTAGCATCAGAGATCCGCATGTATCGATTCACCCTATGAGAATTGAAGGAATCAGCAGTTGGGAACTTCAGGTTCAGATAGTTCCTAGCAAGGATAGTCTTCAGCACAACCTCAGGCTCGGTAGGCAAAGAGTTCTGGTCCCATGAGGGTTTATCGTTGAAAGTGATAGGAATCGCGAACTCTTGCCCGCCAATAAATATGGAGCTTCCCCAATCACCCCCTGCTAGGATCCACTCTTCCTTCCAAGTTGGGTCCTTCTTCGAAGCACCAGGGATGATAAAATTGACTTTATTCTTAGCTTTCACTTAGAACTGACCTCGGGGAACTCTGGACAAACTCCCGATTTGGAAAAGGTAAGCCAACTCCTCTGCTATGGACTCTCGGGTGACCTTGCCTAGCTTTTATTGTTCCTTCCACAGCACGAGAAAGCCAATCAGATGCCTCTAGAAGTTGGGCATCAACTGGAGGAGAGCTAGCTGTAGGGCACTGAGAGCCCGCCGAAGGGTAGGATGGAGAGGAAGCCTGACCCCTTTCTCAAAGGCCACTACATGGATGGGGAGCACGTCTTTGGGAGAATTGAAGACGTCATAATTCCTATAAGGAACCTTGAAAGAGATGCTGTCAGGAATACTGTACTTGGTCCTCAGGCGATCGATCGATTGCGGATCAACACTAGAATCTGGGATGGCCCTAAAGTCATAAAGAGGAGGCCTCACTGGAGGAGGTCCGGCAACCGTAACTCGACCCTTCCCAACAGCGTCGTCCCTCTCTCCATTGTCAGAATCTTCATCGCCTAAGTTCAGATGGTTGTCAGGTTGATTAGAGAAGCCGAAACCAATCGAAACGTTCCTACCCGAGCGACGGCGTTGACACCAGGGAAACATCCTCATCGCTCGAGTTTTCTCACACCCGTTTCCTAGGAACTGAGCTGGGGGCACCAGTTCTCTCTACCATAGCCTCAATACTACCAACGGAGTTCGACATTGACTGGTGTAGGGCTTAAAGAATAAAGAAAACAGTGAAGAGCTTTTCAAAGGTAGCGAAAACTATGGATTTTTTGAAATTTTGAAGTTTGAAAGAAAGCGTGAGATAGGCGAGAAGCGATTCGGTATAAATAGAAGCAAAGAGAGGTAGTTACGTCAATAAAATCTTTGGAGGGATTGCCTCGAATCGCTAGAGCGGCCGTAACGTAATCGGATTGTCTCGGGGAATACACTGATCTTTTCCTGCCACGTCACTGGTATAATTAATGAGGAGATTTCTACCCAGATTTGGTAACGGTAAAAGAGGGAAATTTTCCTAATTAAAACGAGGAATCTGACTCCAACCCCAACTCAATTACCGGTGTTCAAGTCAGAGGGGACTTCAGTTAATAGCGAAATTTGGCTAGGGGACCAAAGAGAAATTTGTCACTCTCCTAACCCGAATCAAAGCCCGAGTTCACCAGTCATTGAACCCCGGGTCCTAAGAGCAAGCCATAAAACTACCTCACAGAAGCAAGGAAGGGTCATCGAGCTTCAGAACTATCAGGAATGAAGCCCGACACTACTAGATCGAGCCACTCATGCCAACACAAAAATTCAGGCTTAGCCCGATACGGGGGGGGGGTGGGGGGAGCTTTAAAGATATCAGGTTCATGCTATAGCTACATTCCAACTCGCTAAGGAAAACTCGAACCCATTTGGACAAGAAAAATGAAGCTCGCATAATCTTCACTACCCCAGCTACCTCCCAGAAGCCCACTGTCCTTACTAGACATAAAGGAAGAATCATGCCTAAATCTACACTACCCCAGCTACCTCCCAGGAGGGTCTACAAGAGCACCTCAAGCCCCCAAGGGTCAGGGAAAATCCATCTAAAGCTTCTAAGAACAGAGCCAGAGCAAGGATCTACCTCGCTCTACGGAGCAATAGGTAGCTGGCAAGGTGACCTCTTTGAAGATTCATGGCACGAGTGCACACAGGATCGTCTCCACGTAATATTCACATGCAGGTCAGAAGTTTGATTCAAATAAGAGATTAAACTTATCTCCGTCAACGATATCATCGAATCCCATAACAATTCAAATTCAAATGACGAATTCCGCTTGATAAGGAGGGAACAGATTCAGGGGATCACGGTAAAGTATTTACGAATTAAAAACCTACTAGGACGCTATAAATATGTGAAGCCAAGCATGGTAAAAGGAGAGACGAAAAACAGGGACAACGACAGATACAAAAATACAACATATAAGATAGAAAGAAGAGGGGAAGGCCTAAATTCTGGATTCAGAACACAGTCACCTTCATCTCCACTATTCGACAGGCACAGAGTTGCCACCCCCCTACACCTTCGAGAGATTGTGAGCATACAAGAGAGCGATTTGTACTTTAAAGCAATTTATCAATAATAAAGCTCTCATTTACTGTTCAGTCTCTCGTCTATCTTTTAACCAGGTCGGGAACCAACGGTACCAACCCCAGCTACCACTTTCGTGATAGTGATCTCGAGAGTGTTAACAGGAATTTCTCATCTCGAGCAAATTTCCCGTCAACAATCATAATCCTTAAATTACTCTGAATTTGTCTACCGAGTGAAATGAACTAATATGTTTTCTAAAAAATTGATAATAATGAATTTGGGCTTTGTATTTTGATTAAAGGTATTATAGTGAACATACTAATTAGTTAAGTTGGTGAAACCTTTTATAACTGTTTAACGGAAGGAAAGATCGAAGATGCAATTTTTACACAAATTACATGATTTTAAAATTTTTGGATCAATAACATTTCAACACGTTTAGATCAAACATATTTTACATTAAAGCTTTCATTACACAGGTATTCTAATTAAACTGGCTAGATCGCGTGCGAACCATCGAGATATATGATGTGATCATGATTATGTTATCGTACTGATATCCTAGAATAAATCATTCCATAAAAAATTGTTTGGAGAAATAGTGGTTGTGGTTAAAGATAACAAAAGGAAAACGGAAATGCTGTTGTATTTTCGTATGTTTCTTTATCCTTCTTCACTTGTCTATTACCCTAAATTTTAAAGGTTAAAACAAATCCAAAACTGATTAGAAAAAGCAGGTTAGCCAAAAATACCCAAAACCGGTAAGAAAAGTTGAGACCCCAAGATCCAATAAGGGGTCGAAAACAGGGAAAACCAAACCAAACCAGTTCTAAATAAGAATTAACCATCATTAATGCAAATAGGAACGTTTAAGACTACTCAAGTACTCAACAAACCAAAGCATGGCCAACACAGTTCTATTATAACTTGATATATGTTTCAGGAGATGAAAATAGAATTTAAACAAATCTTATATTTCCGATATTAAAAGGCAAAATAGATACAATGAAGGACACGAAAAAATAATACAGTAATTTTAATGAACCCTTTCAATTGACACAACTCACCACCGACATTTTCGCATAGACCAAATTGGTTTTCCACACTTACTGTTGATCAAACTGTTCCGTATGTCAAAATCTAGTCTCTTGTCTCGAACATGGTATAGAGGTAATTTCATGAAATCATCCAAGGATAATCAGCTTTTAGTTGTATGGTAAATGATAGATGCACACTTCGAATAAAGATTAGACGAGCTTTGCAACAATCATTATTAAAGCTCCAATCAATATTTTAATTTATTTAAAAAAAAAAAAATTACTGTGGAAAAGTAGGGAAGTCAGAAGGGGGGGAAGGCCGGAAGGATAGAGAAGGGTAGATAAAAGTAAAAGTAACCAAACTCAAGGGAAATCATTCCCTGTTAACTCAGATGCAGGGTTTATCTAGCTTCACTGATTCATAACTGATGCAACACTGTTTCGACTCTCAAACTTTTCTTTCCACGACTTCCACGCATTCCTGACTTTGACCAACTGATCATCTGGAATGCTTGTGTGCTCATCCAACTTTTCAACCCATTCCTTCCAGGGAGATTTTGAAGAGTCCAAGAATTTTGAAACTTCTGGCAGCATTACGGATGCATAAAACTCATCAACGGTCTTAAGGATTTCTTCTGATTCAACTATTGTCAGCATTTCAGGTCTGGTTACTTCACAAGGTCTTTTTCTCAAGGAGAAACTGTTTCCCCTCAAAAATAAAACTTCAGATGGAGCCAAGGGTACAACAATCCTAGAGAACTTTTCCAGCGACAATGTTAGGATATCTCGTGGAAGTAAATTGCGCTTTACTGCCACAGCAGTCCCAACCATTTTTCGGATCTAGGGTGCATATGATGATTGAGGGTATACAATTAGTAAGTGAACATAATGAAAACAGCACGGATTATGAAACCAAATAATTTTCTGGAGCAATGCTCAAATACATTACCTGATGGAGCATGAAAGACTCTCCCCATATAGAAATTTCAACAAAATCATATCCAAGTATTTTCTCCAGTTTCCCACAAGAACACCAAAAAATCTTTCTGAAGTGGGAAGCACCTATTCTGTCTCTCTCATCTGGTTCATGAAGCCATCTTGCAAGAGCTGCTGAATCAGAACTCTGAACCTTCAAACTGTTTCGGTGCTTGTGGCAGCTGTCAACCAGATGTTCATCTATAACACTGGACAACAAAGAATTTTCATTTGCTTCTCCGACATCTATTGTAATTGATCTATCTTCACTGATATTTTCTTCATCATTCCCCTCACATTCAGATGCTGATGCCTCTCCAGATGATCTTGCTCTTTTTGACACAAAACCATGCTTAGGGGATTGTCTTCTGTACTTGGATCGTACTGTATAGTTATGGAACGGATGTTCTCCCTATAAAAAGTATTCACTTATAAATACTGATGACAATCAATCTCTAGCTTATTATAGTAACTGATATCTACACCATAACTATCTCAGACTGTGCCCCACAGAAGAAATTGCAACAAGGTATGTTCATAAGTGAGACAAAACCAACCTTTTGACAGGGATATAAAAGAAGCTACTTGATCAACAAAATCCCCAACCTCATGATCCATGAATAAATTCTCTTTGTCCCATATGTAACAATTTTTGCTCATCATCCAAAAGTGATGGTGGAATCAGAAGAGAAAATTTGAACCCAACACTATGCAAAATGTTTATGTTTAATATATGCACCAAAAACATTGCAACTTAAACAACAAAAATTAGACAATGTGACTCAATTAGGTTGAGGCAAGAATTTATTTCAGTAACCAGAGATGAAAACAATAATTTAGAAGGAAAAAAAAACAGAAGAAAAGGAGTATAATACCACACCTCAAAGACATTTAATATATCATTGAAATCTGACAAATGACTATCGATTTCAGCTGTTGTAAGCTGACTTTTTATTCCAATGATCTCAGCAGGAAGGAGGTAAGAATATTTCCGGAGATTACACTCCCTTCTAGGATCAAAGCTCCTGAAAGAGTATACCAAAACTAAAGATCAGTAGAAAATTTTGAAAGAGCGGCATGGACTAGTGAAATGGAATTTGTTATCATAATTTCTAACTACTAAACCAAAACACTCTCAAATTTCGGTTCAGATGGACAATATGCTTGTATTTCTCATTTGTTTCTACAGAAAATGGGAAGAAGCAGATCTAACTGTAATCTAAACTACTTAAATTTAGTATATTAAGATCTAAGAGCAATCAAAACAACTTGGTCCTTATAGTAATTGAGTAAAACAGTTTGAATCACCAAAGTTCTCCTTAAGTCCTCATTCTGTCACATGTCAGAGCATATTCTGGCATAGAATCATATTTTGAAAACAGGATCTGAAACATTTCTACATAAAATTCTCGAATATGAATGGAAATTCTATCAGGAAAGTCAGAAACTTTTAAAAGTGTTGACGGGAAATTTGTTCGAGATGAGAAATTTCTGTTAACAGCCTCGAGACCACTACCACGAAAGCGGTGGCCGGGGTTGGTACCGTTGGTTCCCGACCTGTTTAAGAGAGAGACGAGTGGCAATAACAGTAAATGGAAGCTCTATTATTGATATATTGCTTTAAGATACAAATAACTCTCTTGTTTGCTCACAATCTCTCGGAAGTGTAGGATGGTGGCAACTCGGTGCCTGTCGAATAGTGGAGATGAAGGTGACCGTGTTCTGAAATCAGAATTTAGGCCCTCCTTCTATGTGTATATCTGTTGTTTATGATTTTGTCTGTGTCGTTCGTGGTCCTCCCTTTTTACCATGCTTGGCTTCACATATATATATCGTCCAAGTAGGTTTTTAGTTCGCGAATACTCTACCGTAATCTCATGAATCCGTTCCCTCCTTATCGAGCGGGATTCGTTATTTAAATTTGAATTGTTTCCGGATTCGATGATATCGTTGACGAAGATAAGTTTGTTCCCTTATTTGAATTTAAACTCTTGACGTGCATGTAAATATTATGTGGAGATGATCCTGTGTGCACTCGTGCCATGGATCTTTATGGAGGTCACCCTGCCAACTGCTTGTTGCCCCGTAGAGCAAGGTAGATCCCTGCTCTGGCTCTGTTCTTAGAAGCTTAAGATGGATTTTCCATGACCATTAGGGGCTTGAGGTGCTCTTGTAGACCCTCCTGGGAGGTAGCTAGGGTAGTGTAGATTTAGGCGTGATTCTTCCTTTATGTCCAACAAGGACAGCGGGCTTCTGGAGAGGTTGGCGGGCTTCTTTCGAAACTCTCTTGAGCTTGGAGACTTCCCCTGGCATCTACAGGGCGGTTATGAGGCTCGACCTCGTAGCCGAGGTTCCCCGATAGATGGCCTGGAGAAGCCCGACTTCCAGTATTCTTGTGGGCATTCGTCCCGGTCGCGCCTGGCTTGTCATAGATGGCCTGGAGAAGCCCGACTTCCAGTATTCTTGTGGGGATTCGTCCCGGTCGCGCCTGGCTTGTCTTCTGGTAGCTTTGATGCCGAACCGGCCTTTCCTGCTCCTGCGGGGTAGCTTTACGGTCTTTCCGAGCTTTATGATTGTCGATTATGGGTGGAAAATTTCTCTTTGATCCCTAGCCAAATTTTACTCTTAACAGAAGTCCCCTCTGACTTGAACACCGGTGGTAGAGTTGGGGTTGGAGTCAGATTCCTTATTTAGTTGAGAAAGTTTTTTGCTATCAAGATAATTAATGAGAGCGAAATCTTCTCATTAATTACCCAACATTTTGAATTTGAAACTGAGTGTTATTCGAAGAAAAACGGCTGTAATACGGCTCCAGGTGGTCTTCCTGAGGATATCGCCAATAAACCTCTATTTAAGCCCGGCCTGACATCACTTTCTTCATACTTCCTCAAATCTTCAAACTTTCAAATTTCTTCATCCCTACTTTCTCTGTCTCTATCTTCCGCTTGCTTTCTCATCTCTCTAACAGGAACGCTTCTATCGGCTCTGGCTTTTCAAACCGACCTGATAATCCTCTGAATTTAGTCGACGAAGACTCTGACGTCGGGGAGAGATTAGATTCGGTCGGGAGGGCTCAAGTCACAGTGGCGGAGCTTCCTCCAATGATAACCCTTCCTTTCGAACCCAGGGTCATCCCCGACTCTACTGTCGACCCTCAGTCGATCGGCCGTCTATGGTATTCCTGATACCGTTTCTCTAACTGTCCCCCATCGGAACTACGATGTTTTTAGCCTGCCCAAAGGAGTGCTTCCTATCCACGTCGCGGCTTTTGAGAGAGGGGTGAGGCTCCCTCTTCACCCCACCCTACGGCGGGCTATCAATGCCTTTCAGCTGGCTCCGCTTCAACTGACGCCTGGCTTCTGGAGGCATCTAATCGGCTTCCTAGTATTGTAGAGGGAGCAATGCGGCTGAGCGGCGTTACCAGGGAGCCTGGGGCTGAGGAGCTCGCCTTCCTTTTCCAGATCGGTAGCCTGGTAAGAGTCCTACAAGACCAATTCTATGCCAAGGCTAAGAATATGCTCAATTTTATCATCCCCGGGGCTTCAAGGAAGGACCCCGCTTGGAAAGAAGAATGGGTATTGGCTGGGGGAGACTGGGGGAGCTCTGTCTTTGTCGGCGGGCATTAGCTCGAGGTTCCCACCGCCTTTAGTGACAAACCCACCTGGGGTCGGGATTCCTTGCCCGATGAGTCTGAAGCAGTGCTGAAGACCATCCTAGCTCGAAACTATTTGAATATGAAGTTTCCGACCGCCGACCCCTTCGATCCCCGCAGGGTAAACAGGTACATGCGGATATCTGGTGCTACCCCTAGTAAGTATCTCGATCTATCTTGTTTTTTCTTTTTCTTTTGATTAGAGGGTTCAATTCTGATGATCTTGATTCTTTTCTCTAACAGTGTTTGTTGTTGCTCCAGCTTCTCGCGAAGCCCGACAAGCTGGGATACCTCCTCCTCCTTCCAGATCGTCCTCGGGAGCTCTCCCGACTGTTCCGAAGAAGAGGGGGTCAACCACTAAGGTAGCTGCCTTGTTCGTTCCTTCCCGCTCTCCTTCACAGGTGAAGTCCAAGATGGCTCTTCAGGCATCTCGGGCTGCGAAGGCTCTAAATGGAGGAGGGTCTGCTTCCCAAGTCGTTAATAAGTCTATTCCTGCCGCACATCTAGTAGTTACTGCTCCAAACGATGCCCCCCGAGTCCCGCTACCCCTATTTGCAGATCCGGTTGTATCCCGGGTAGTCGAGGTGCCCAGGGAGCCCGATGTCGATTTTTCTAAGGTAGCCCCTTCTCGCCCCCACCAGCAATCGAGCTCGACGGGTCAGGATGAGGTCCTGAAGCAATTTGTCGCATCTTGTCCAGGCGGCGGCCTTTCTAGGATGACCGCGATGCCCGTGGACATCTTGATCACCAAAGGGTCCGCCCTTTTAGCCGAGGTAATTGTCGCTTTTACTTCTTCATTGAGCTGCTTGACTTGTCATTTTCTAACATGATTTTCCTTTGCAGGCTTTCAAGTTTCAGGTGGCCATGGGGCATTAGGTAGCCTTCCTCCGTGATCGGGCAGCCAAAGCTGAGGCTGAAGCTGAAGCTGAACGAGCCATGGGGTTGCTTGCGCGGGCTCAGACTCTGGTCCAGGAGATGACCTCCAACCAACAAGGAATGGAGACGCAGCTAGCTGAGCTTCAATGCAATCATGAATGGCTGAAGCGGGCTTTTGATCAGGAGACTCTCCGGTCGAAGCAGCGGGCTAGCCAGCGGAATGAATGGAGGGGAGAGGCGAAAGCCCTAGATGTTGAAAACCAAACCTTGCAGGCTCGAATTACCCAACTCCAGGCCGAAGTGGAAGCCTCTTTTAGCGAGGGGTATATTTATACCTCCTATCAGGTTGCAGAGGCTCTCCCTCCCCCATTCGATCTCTCCAGCATTGCCGGCTGGGATAGAGCAGAGGTCATGTCACTGGTTACGGAGATGTCTCGCCCCGAAACTGATGGAGATGTCTCGCCCCGAAACTGATGGAGCTGGCCCTTTCTGGGGAAGGAGCTGGGAAGCAGTTGGAGGTGCCAGATCTGTCTCCTTCTATTCCAGCCTTTCCTCAAAGGGGGTTCACAACGAGGAGCTAGAAGGAGGCCTTGTTGAAGCCCGAGATCCCCCCGTAGTGCTCTTAGGAATGGAGTCAACAGAAGGTGGGAACGTGCCTAAGTCGGTGACCAGCCTTCTTGATGCAGCTATACCGCCTGAAGTTATGGCGGTGATCGATGAAATCGTGGAGGAAGATCCTGTTGACCCCGAGGCAGCCGGGGCTGATCCCCAGGAGGAAGTGGCGGAAGCGGTAGATGCAGCTGATCAGGATGAGCCGCGACTGGAGAGAGGAGCTGGGGGCGAGGTCCATTCTTTGGAGGAGGAAGTTGAAGGCCCTTAGGAAGACGAAGAAGCTTGAGTACTCTTCCATGTGATCTATTTTGAGTGCCCGGAAAAAGTGGGTGGGCATCCCATCATCAACTGAGTTTGATCTTTTATTACTTTACTTTTGTAGCCCGGAACCAGGGATTGGGCCCCCCTTGCATGTTGTAGCCTTGTTTGGGGATAGGCTCCCTTACTTGGTAATAAAATTTTAATCTCAGATCTAACTCTGGCTTGCATGTACTTGTTTGGTCATCCAGCTTTTATATCGAAACGAGCTATCTTTGGGGGAAAAATAATATAAGAAAAAAAAAATTGTTGGCATTAAGCCCCCATACTAATGAAATTCCTGGCTCAACTTCTTCTGTTGACAGTCCTCTTGTATGATTGTGGGTCTGCTGTAGTAAGTAACCCTGTATCAAGGAGAGCTAGTGAAATAACAGGAGCATTTAAAGTTTAAGTAAATCGAGCCCTCCATCCCCGAGCTCCTTTAGGGGGCTATAGCCCGAATAGAACATTAAGTAGAGACCTGTTTAGCCCCTTTCTTGGGCTCGGGATCAAGAGGGCTTCCGCTCTTTCAAGCTTGATTCCTTCTTGGGGGGAACGGTAGCCCGACCAAGGCATCATGAGAGCTATCTAGCTATTTCCTGGTCTCGAGATCTGGATGGCAACTATGCTCCTACACTCGGATCCTTCTTGGGGGTGGTAGCCTGACCAAGGCATCAGGAGGGCTATCTAGCTATTTCCTGCTCTTGAGATCTGGATGGCAATTATGCTCTTACACTCAGAACCTTATTGGGGGTGGTAGCCTGACCAAGGCATCAGGAGGGCTATTTAGCTATTTTCTGGTCTTAAGATCTGGATGGCAACTATGTTCTTACACTCGGACCCTTCTTGGCGGGGGGTGGTGCCCGACCGAGGCATCAGGAGTAGCGAGGGGGCTTCCCCGGCTTTCCCCTGGTCTTGAGGCTATAATGTCGAAACTTTCCATGTAGACCCAAAATATTGCAGGACATAGTTGAAGGCGTAAACAGGAAAAGGCAAGCTTTATTGATATGGAAGATGGAGTACAATACGGTCAGAAGAAAAATAAAAGAAGCTAGTCGGTGGTCGCCTTGCTCCCGAGTCCCCAGTTCAAGGGTAAAATTTCCTTAGGTGATCCGCGTTCCAAGTATGATCGATGAGTCGGCTATCCATATCCTCGAGCTTGTACGCCCCATTACGGATCACCATCTTAATTAGGTAGGGTTCTTCCGAGTTGGGCCCCATGACCCCGTCTGACCTCTTCCTGGTGTTCAACATCACTTTCCTGGGGACTAGATACCCTTCTTTGAAGCTTCGGAATTTAACCCTACTGTTAAAATACCTGGCAATTCTGCCTTGGTAGATCGCTACCTTCTCAACTATTTGATCCTGCTTTTCTTCCAAGAGGTCCAAGCTAGCTCGGAGCTTGCTTTCATTGCTCCCTGATTCGAATCGTTGGACTCTAGAGGAGGTCAACTTGTGCTCTATAGGTAGGACTGTTTCAACCCCAAAGGCCAGCGAGTAGGGCGTTTCCCCGGTAGTTGTTCTCTTTGTAGTGCGGTAAGCCCAGAGGACCTCGAGAAGCTCCTCTACCCACCTGCCTTTCTTTTGTTGTAGCTTTTTCTTTAATAATTTCTTGATGGTTTTGTTCGTGGATTCCACCAAACCATTGGTCTAAGGGTGGGCTACCGAACAAACCGAAGGTCGATTCCCAAACCTTGGCAGAAATCTCTTAATCGGCCATTGTCGAACTGTTTTCCGAGGTTGGTTATGATGGTAAGAGAGGTTCCGAACCTGCAAACTACAATTGTCTTGATGAACCTTGTTGTGTTCTCTTCCGATATCTGGGACAGTGGTCCAGCTTCAACCCATCTTGTAAAGTAATCAATCGCTACAATAGCGTGCTTGGCCTGTCCCGGAGCTGTAGGAAGCGGTCCAATCAAATCGACTCCCCACATAGCAAAGGGGTATGGCGAGCTAAGGGATGACAAACGTTCCGGAAGAAGGTGACTCAAATTTGCGGCCTTTTGGCATGCCTCGCAGGTTTGCACCAAGTTCTTAGCATCTTGATGGATGGTCGGCCAGTAATACCCCATGCGGAGAACCAGATATGCCAAGGCCTCTACACCAATATGGTTCCCGCATTCCCCGGAATGAACCTCTCTCAAAGCCAACTTGGCATCTTCAGGGTGTAGACATCGGAGTAGGGGAAGGGATTTTCCCCTTCGATATGAATGCCCATCCACCATACAATACCGGACTGAGAGCCTTTTAACCCTCCTAGCTTGGTCGGGCTCCTCGGGGAGTTTCCCGTCCTGAAGATATTCTGCTATTGGATCCATCCAACATGGCTGTCAGTCCAGGGTATAAGCTTCCTTACCAGTCATAATGCTAGGTAGGGGGATTATTTGAAGAGGGACTCCGTGTGGTAGGGTCTGGCCACCATAGGCAGCTATCTTGGCTAGGACGTCAGCCCGATGATTTAGCTGTCGAGGTATCTGCTCGATTCTGAATCCCCTAAATCTGGTCCTGAGTTGTTGAACCAGTTTCAGGTAAGCGATCATGTTATCACCTTTGGCTTGATAATCCCCGGAAACTTGGTTGACCACGAGTGAAGAGTCGATCTTGATATTCAGGTAATCAACCCCGAGCTCTATGGCAGCTTTTATCCCAGCTAGCAGGGCTTCGTATTCCGCTTCATTGTTCATGGCTTTAAATTCGAACCTGAAACAATGGCAGCACTCAGTTACTTCTGGGTCGATGAGGACTATGCCCGCTCCTCCCCCGGACTGCCCGGAAGCGATGTCAGTGTAGAGAGTCCATGACTCGCAGCCCTCCAGCCAGTTGTCAGATTCTGGAATCCTCTCAAGGGTGACATCTGTTACCGCGGGGGTTGCCTGATCTGAAGGTACTGAACGCTCGACTACAAAGTCCGCTAGTGCTTGAGCTTTTATCGTTGTCCTAGGCTTATACTTTAAATCGAACTGGGTAAGCTCTAGGGCCCATAGATCCAGCCTTCCAGAAACATCCGGTCTTTGCAAGAATTGACGGAAGGGTTGGTCCGTCACCACTTCTATTGAATGAGCATGAAAGTAAGGACGGAGTTTCCTTGCCGAGGTCACCAAGGCATAAGCGAGCTTCTCCAGCAGAGTATAGTTCTTTTCAGGCTTGGTTAGAGCGCGACTCACATAGTAGATAGGTCGTTGGATCCTATCCCCGCATTCCTTGACCAAGGCCCCACTTACAGCGGTTTCTGAAATGGCCAAGTATATTCGGAGCTTTTCTCTAGGATTTGGCTTGACCAGCAATGGAGGGCTTGTTAGGTATCTTTTCAAAGCTTGGAAAGCATGTTCGCTCTCCTGATCCCACTTCATGTTTCTTCCCTGCTTGATAGCTTTGAAGAATGGTAGGCACTTATCGGTAGTCCGGGAGATGAATCTGTTGAGCGCTGCTACCTGACCGGTCAAGGGTTGAACCTGTTTAAGAGATGCAGGGGATTCTAGATCCAGAATAGCCGTGATTTTTTCTAGGTTAGCCTCTATGCCTCTATCATGGACCATGGAGCCCAGAAACTTCCCAGCAGTTACACCAAAGGCGCATTTGGAAGGGTTCAACCTCATCTGGTTTTCCCTTAGGATCATGAAGGTCTTTCGAAGGTCGTCCAGGTGGCCTTCCGAGGTCGAAGATTTAGTGATCATATCGTCGATATATACCTCCATCGACCTTTCAATTTCGGGCTTGAACAAACGGTTGACTAACCGCTGGTAAGTAGCTCCAGCGTTTTTGAGCCCGAAAGGCATCACCTTGTAGCAGTATAGGCCTTGCGGGGTGATGAAGCTGGTCTTTTCTTGGTCCGCGGGATGCATCATAATCTGATTGTAGCCGGAAAACGGGTCCATAAAGCTCAGGAGCTTGTTCCCTGTTGGTGGAATTGACCAACTGATCAACTTTTGGCAGAGGAAAACAGTCCTTCGGGCATGCCCGGTTGAGGTCAGTGTAGTCCACGCACATGCGCCACTTCCCATTTGCTTTTGTGACCATAACCACGTTGGCGAGCCATTCGGGATAGCGGGCTTCTCGAATGAAGCCTGCCTGGGTGAGTTTATCCACCACTTCTTGAACCGCCACATTTCTTTCATTGTTGAAGTGGCGCCTTTTCTATTTGACGGGCTTGAAGGTCGGATCCATTGTCAGTCGATGTGCAGCTAATGTCATCGGAATCCCTGACATCTCCGCATGACTCTAGGCGAAAATATCGTTGAACTCCATGAGGAGCCTAATCAAGCCCTCTTTCATTCCTAGCTCAAGGGTAGCTACGATCTTGATGACCTCCGAAGGATCAGTTAGTCGAACAGGAATCTCCTCTAACTTATCGATCGGGTGGCCGCTTGCCCATTCCCTTCTCTGTTCTTCGATGTCAGGCACCACAAGGCCTTCTTTGGGACAATCGATGGAGCCCGCGTCTTCCAGGTTTAGTGCCAGGGTTATCCCGCCTTGGATAGTCGTTACTTGGGCGAGAAGTTTAGCTAGAGTTGCTGGGTTAGCCGACACTGCATATTTCTAGCTGCTTGCTGATCACCCCAAACCTCTCCCACCTTGTCTCCTACCGGGAACTTCAGGACATTGTGGTAAATAGACAGGACCCCCTTCAGGGATGATAGGAATGGCCTCCTTGATATTGTGTTGTAGGCCGACGGGGTATCCACCACCACGAAGTCGGTCATGATGTTTTGTTGGAGAGGTGCGACTCCGATGATCACTGGTAGGATTTTTGATCCTGCGGGTGTGATAGAGTCCCCAGTGAAACCGTATAATGGAGTAGCACCACTGTTGTAGCACCATTGCTTCAAGTTTAGTTTTTCCAAAGTGTCTTTGAATAGAACGTCGATGTTGCTACCTGTGTCGACGAGCACGCGGTGCACCATGAAGTTGGCAATTTGTAATGTAATGACCATTGGGTCATCATGTGGCTGCACGGTGTTAAAGACATCTGTTTCGGTAAAGATGATTTGAGACAGCTGGGAGGGGTCGGTCGGTCGGTCGGTCTCAGGTTGACCTTGAAGATATCCCGCCCCTCGTCCATACGAGGGACCTTCCTCGCATGATTTTTCCTGGAATTGTTAGAGGTGCCGACCAGAGTGGGACCTCAGCTGATAGTGTGTATTACCTGAATTTGTTGCATCAGATTTGCCCGTTCTCCCTTCCTTTTCTCCGCATCTTCCAGGATCTCGGCTTGCACCTCCCTTCCAGTCTGAATGTTCTCCCTGACTTGTTGTACGAACTCTATCAAGCATCCTCCTCCGATCAAAGCCTCAATCTGGTTTCGCAGGTTGTAGCATTCTAAAGTATTATGCTCTACGTCCTCATGAAAGTCGCAATATTTATAACGATTTCTTTTATCGACCAGGGCTTTCATAGGAGCGGGCATCTGTAACAAACCCTTGTCCCGAATGGCGAGGTAGACTGTTTCTCGGGATGCATTCAAGGGTGTGTAACGGTCGTACCCCCTCTCATCGCGGGCTATAGGGGCCAATGTCCTGAGAGGTGGTAAAGCTTGAGGAGCCTGTTTACCTGGATACCATTCTGATCTGGGTTGAGGAAAAGAGAAACCGTATGTTGATTTATTAGGGGGTTTGTTCCGGCTTATCTGATCTTGCTCGGGTCAGGGAGCTTCCTTCTTTTGTCGCTTTTCGGCTCTCATGTCGTCATGCTCCATCTTGACCCTGAGCTGTTCGTCGACCTCGATCTGTTCCAGAGCCTGATCATAGGCTTCCTGGTAGGTTTCCGGAGGTCTCTTGGCAAAAGACCGGAATAGTTTTCTCGCCCACAAGTTTCTTCTGAAGTTGGTGAGGGTTTCTCTCTCGGTGAAGACCCCCATCTGGATGACTTCCTTGTAGAACCGCTCGACATAAACCTGGAGAGTTTCCCCTTTCTCCAGGATCACGTATTGTAGATGAATCGGGTCCTTCAGTCGGGGGTAACCCCCTGGAATTGTGAGCAGAAATCAGTTGATAATTTGGTGAAGGAATCTACGCTCCCGCGGGTAGTTTCCTAAACCAGGTCTTAGCATAATCCGTGAGTGTAATGGGGAACATCCGACACATAGCGGCCCTGGTTGTGTTCTGGACTTCCATCTGTCGAACGAAGCTCTCTAAATGGCTTAGCGGATCTTCAGTCCCGGAGAACCTGTCAGCTGGCATTTTGAACTTAGACGGGAGCTCTGCCTCCCGGATCCTTCTAGTGAAGGTTCATTTCACTTAGAGGATCTTTCTTGTCCTCCTTGTACTTCCCCTTCTTCATCAATTGGACCTCTTTCTGTAGCTCTGCCAACTGGTCCTTTAATCGCTTGCTTTCGGACTTCCTTGAGTCGATCTCGGATTCCTCACCATCAGATTCCTCTGATGAACTGGTGACCTCTACCCGGTTCCTTCTTTGGAAGGGGCTTGCTCGGGGGCATTGCTGACTTTCTTCTTCTCTACCCCGGGCTTCCCTCATTGTAGTCGTTGGGTGGAAGAGCTCTTCCCGTCCCCGGGAAAGGACATCTGCCGCGGATCTGACTTGTCGTTGTTGGTAGCGTGGCAGCGCTTCGGGAACATGAGGCATGGGCCATAGCCTATCCCGGATCGAGGTCGGGAGCCCCGCTCTGTTATGAGTTGATTTCCGAGAGGCAAGCCCCAAGCGATCAAAGGCGGGTTGCCTAGCCCCGGGCATGCTTGATTTCCCCTGATTGCAGAGACCCGTTTGTTGGATAGCGATACCCTCAGCGAGTAGTTGAAGGCGGACATTCTCTACAAAGGCCGTCGCTTATTGGTCAAGCTCGACCTGGCTTCCCAAAGGGGGATCCAGAGCTCGCACAGTAGCTGGCTGGATGGGAATCTGGTTATGGAGCCTGGATTTTTTCCTTATCCTCGGGACCTTTAGTGTCGATGTAGCAGAAGGTTGTCCCGAGGTGCCCTGCTACCCTTGTAAGGAGCGGAGCTTCATGATGACATTGAAATAAAGAACTTTTTGAATGTAAAAAGATGGTGGTGTGAGAGGTTTCCCACAGACGGTGCCAAAAAGTGTTGACTGAAAATTTGCTCGAGATGAGAAATTTATGTCAATGCCCTCGAAACCACTACCACGAAAGCGGTGGCCGGGGTCGGTACCGTTGGTTCCCGATTTGTTTAAAAGAGAGACAGGTGGCAATAACAGTAAATGGGAGCTCTATTATTGATATATTGCTTTAAGATACAAATAACTCTCTTGTTTGCTCACAATCTCTCGGAAGTGTAGGATGGTGGCAACTCGGTGCCTGTCGAATAGTGGAGATGAAGGTGACCGTGTTCTGAAATCAGAATTTAGGCCCTCCTTCTATTTGTATATCTGTTGTTTATGATTTTGTCTCTGTCGTTCGTGGTCCTCCCTTTTTACCATGCTTGGCTTCACATATATATATCGTCCAAGTAGGTTTTTAGTTCGCGAATGCTCTACCGTAATCTCATGAATCCGTTCCCTCCTTATCGAGCGGGATTCGTTATTTAAATTTGAATTGTTTCAGGATTCGATGATATCGTTGACAAAGATAAGTTTGTTCCCTTATTTGAATTTAAACTCTTGACATGCATGTAAATATTATATGGAGATGATCCAGTGTGCACTCGTGTCATGGATCTTCATGGAGGTCACCCTACCAGCTGCTTGTTGCCCCGTAGAGCGAGGTAGATCCCTGCTCTGGCTCTGTACTTAGAAGCTTAAGATGGATTTTCCCTGATCCTTGGGGGCTTGAGGTGCTCTTGTAGACCCTCTTAGGAGGTAGCTGGCGTAGTGTAGATTTAGGCGTGATTCTTCCTTTATGTCTAGCAAGGACAGCGGGCTTCTGGAGAGGTTGGCGGGCTTCTTTCGAAGCTCTCTTGAGCTTAGAGACTTCCCTAGGCATCTACGGGGCGGTTATGGAGCTCGACCTCGTAGCCGAGGTTCCCCGATAAATGGCCTGGAGAAGCCCGGCTTCCAGTATTCTTGTGGGGATTCGTCCCGGTCGTGCCTGGCTTGTCTTCTGGTAGCTTTGACGCCAAACCGGCCTTCCCTGCTCCTACGGGGTGGCTTTACGGTCTTTCCGGGCTTCATGATTGTCTATTATGGATGGAAAATTTCTCTTTAATCTCTGGTCAAATTTCACTATTAACAAAACGCAAATGGCACATGAAACCCTTAAACAATTATGTTTTTTGAGCATTTCTTCTGATAAAAATCATTAAATCAGTAACAGGGTTACCAATATGAGAACAAAATATTATGAAAACTTCTTACATTTTAAAAATTATAAAAAAACCAAAAAACTGAGATCTCACCCTCGTGAAGGTAAAATGCTGAAAACTCGGATACCTTTGGGAAGATGAACATTAATGTGTTCCGCAAGACCAATGCCATAAGGGTCATCCTTCCAAGCGTATTCAGGAATTTCCATTTTAAAGGATATCATGGTTGCCAAGGAGTGAACCTATACGATTCGACCACAATGAAAAAAAGAAAACACTAAAACATCAGTAAATAACAGTTAATCATAACAAAAGCAAATATCGACTCCAATAAAACTCACTCCTTTATCAGTTCTACTACTTCTGGCCCATGCAATTTTGTTCAAATTCCCATAGTTACTATCACGGATTCCACCTGCCTTATAAATAGCAGCTTCCAATTCCCCTTCAATAGCTACATTTCAAAATCGAAATGCTTTTAGCAAGACCCCATCCACGCTACTTAGTTTCTCTGATTGAAGTAAGCGAATACAGTTAATGCCCTAAACACAATTCACTATACCACTACAAAACTTCACATACAATATATCATCAATTAAAAGTCTAAAAATTTATCGCATCATGATTATCTTGTGAACCCATTTAGGAACCGAATCAAATACAAATAATAATCTTCTTATTTGCAGCACACCTTTTTATTTTTATATTTACTTGTTCAATTCTAATCACACAAATTGATACTCAAATAACCAAAACTATGCCTGAAAAAAGCAACCAAACAAAGAAATTGAAGAAACAAACATACTCAAAAACGAATGCTCGTCTCGTTGCATTTGCAGACCTGAAAAAGAGAGCAAAAATGAATAGGGAGATAATGCACATAAATTTGGATGGGTACAAATATTAAATTAACCTGTAATGCGAGGAAATTGATAATCAAAGTATGAAACAAATAGAAAAATAAAAAAATGGGACCTCTGTAGTCGGAACCGACGTAGCCGACACGCATGACGACTTTCTTTTTCCGGAAAGATTCCCATTTCTGGGGGGAGAGATGATGGACGGTTGGATTTGGAGGAGGAGGTGGTGGTGGGGTCAGGATGTGAGAAACGGACGGCAGAGATGATGAGGAGGCGGAGATGTAGCGTTTGAGAGTGATGGACGATCTGACGGTGGAGAGGCTTCTGATTGGGCGCAGTGGAGAGAGCGTGAACCGGAGGCAGTGGAGAGCCATTGGTGAAAAGCTACACAAGGAAGTGGGTGACTGAAGAGACGAATTAAATTTGTTTTTTAAACAAATTTCCCTCCCTCCACGACAGATATCATCCATATCGGAGACTCACCCCATTTTAAGTGAACTATTTTTTCACTGAACACTTATAAAATGATTATATCACTAATTAACTAAATATCAACGGAATTTATCCACGTAAATCTTATTTAATTGGAAAAATTACACTAATATCCCCTAACTTTACGTGTAATTGGATCTATTTACGGAAGATCATTCAATTACATATATGTCCTCTAGAATTTAATGACTTAACAATTGACCAGACAGGCAGTTAACATGAGAGGGGTGAATACATTAATTTACACAAGACATTAAATGTTCTGAAACTAAGGGTTTGTATCGGTTCAAGATTTTATTAGAGAAGTAAAAGTCCATTAGTATTGGTTTAATACTTTTTAACAAGTTAGATAAGTCTGATGGTATTCAATCAAGACTTTAAAGATTATTTTAAAAAGTCCATATTGTCTTGTGGTATTGGATCTAGACTTTTAATATTTTAAAAAAATCCATATTACCTTGTGGCATTTAATCTAACCTTTCAAGAGGCAACAAATTGTCTGGTGGTATTGGATTGAAATCAAAAAAATTAGGATTTCATGACAAAATAAATTTTCCAAACTTTTTAGTGATATTTGTAAATAAATTGAACCTAAAATTATCTTGTCATCTCCCTTAATACTTTCTAGACTTTTCTCTCTCACTCAAATCTTTTTTAACTTCCTCAACCTCCATAACCCCATCAAATTTTCATCACAAATTTTCAGTTTCCTCAACTTCCATACCTCATCAGATCTTGCATACCTCATCAGATCTTGCATACCCCATCGGATCTTCAGCTTGAACGAGTTGTGGTCCACGGATGGGTGATTGGTGACCGAAGATTGGAGATAGGAGGGTAGAGTAGTGCAACAATTTTACTTCATTTTTTTTAACTTTAATTTTATAGAACGGATGTTGAATAATGATTTATAATCGTGACATCTTTATTATTGTTCATGCTCCTTTAAAGAGATCCAACTTATAAGGGATCGTATGAATAAACTCATAGTATTGTCTCAAGCATTGTATATCAATAAGATTCTTGTGCAATTTTTGATGCAAAACTCCAAGAATGGTAATTTACCTTTCAAGAATGGTAATTTACCTTTCAAGCATGGAGTTCACTTGTCTAAGGAACAATATCTTCAAACACCTTAAGAAGTTGAGGATATGAGACGTGTTCCCTATGCGTCTGCGATAGACAGTCTTATGTATGCTATGTTATGCACAAGACCTGACATCTGCTTCATAGTGGCAGTAGCTAGTAGGTACCAATCAAACCCAGGATTTGATTATTGGATTGTTGTTAAGACTATTCTCAAGTATCTTTGGAGAACAAGAAACTATATGCTAGTATATTCTAGACATGATTTGATCCCATTAGGATATACGGATTCTGATTTTCAGCCAGATAGGGATTCTAGAAAATCCACGTCCGGATCCGTATTCACCCTTGGTGGTAGAGCCATTGTTTGGAAGAGTGTTAAACAATCTTGTATTGTTGACTCCACCATGAAAGCCGAATATGTAGCCGTTTGTGAAGCTGCTAAAGAGGTTGTTTGGCTCTGCAAGTTCTTAAGTGATCTAAAAGTTATTCCAGATATGGATAAGCTCATCACACTTTAGTGTGATAACAGTGGTGTTGTGGTTAATTTCAAAAAACCAAGAAGCCACACGAGAGAAAAGCATATAAAGAGAAATATCATCTCATCAGAGAGATAGTGCAGATGAGAAATGTGATCGTGACCAAGATGTTGGGATTATACTCGATAGCAAGAGCACAATAATGTATTTAACGATCTTTTCTTATTAATAAAAGTGATTTATATTTTAACAAATATAACATTTAGAGTTTAATTACTATATTTGTCAAAAGTAAATAATCATAAGGTCAAAAGACTATGAGAAAAGAAGAATTGTTCGTACATCTGGATATGTATGAGGTAGACACAATTCTTTAGTTAGTCTTGAATAATATTCACAACATAAGATAAAGTTGGGCATATTTATCTTGTTAAAGTTGTAGATTATTTTGCTAGCAATTGAATGGGATTAAATGTGTTATGATGAGTCTAAAATCATCAAAGTGTGGTGTCCTTGGGCAAAAGAATATAGTGCACTGGGTGTATTGAAAATTATCACAGTGAAATACTTTATCCAAAACCGTCAATGGATAAAGTTTCACTCGAAGACAATCGGAGAGTCTATCTCATTCCTGAGATAAATTATGGACTTATGGTTGCAAGTGTTATCATTTGAGCTATCAATTAGTACAATTATATAGCATAGTCTATCCTTAATAGTTTGGTGGTATTCATTTGTTAATCGATTGAGGACTTCATTTATAGATATGGACATCATGGCTCCATTTATTAAATGAGAGTAGAATATCATTATATGGATGTTTTAAGGTATTGGATATTAATTCTTAACGTTAAGTTTTCAACAGTGTCTATTGAAATATGGCTTCTGGACAAGTCAAAATATCCAAATTCAAAATGTGGTCATGTGAGTAAATATGGTAACTTGGAGAGCTATAGGCGGTCTATAAGCTCTTGGCGATTACTGATATGTAGAGAAAAATGGGTTCAAAATGCAACGGAAGCGTGAGAAAATTAGAAATTTAGGGTTTGCGTATAAATAAAAAAAATCCCCTTTTATGCAACGAGAACCTTAACCCTAAATTAATTTACGTATATAAAAAGTGTCACACATTTTTCTCGTGGTGATTGAACAAGCGCCGAATTGTTTCCGCGAGATCTTCCAATCCAATCACGAACGTGAATCACATAACCGTGTGGGCTCCCTTTCTTTAAATTGTATACCTGATGATGGAAACAAAAAAAATCTATTTCGTTGTTAGTTACAAATATCCTCAAAGAGAAAAATCAAGAACGTCCGGCCACTTGTGAATTATCAATCAATTTGATTGAAACTTGCGTGAACCTTGATTCGATGTTGTACACAAAACTCTTTTGATGTAAAGGAGACTAGTGTACTATCAAAAACAAAAACGTTCTCTTTTTCTCTTTTCTCCTTGGCCGAATTCCACACCATTTTTCTATGAGTTGATTGAATTTTGTCTAGAGCAAAAAGTAATTTTTCTCCCTCAAAATTCTCTCTTACTATGCCAAATTCTCTCTTGAAAATTACCTAGCATAGCCGAAATTTTCATTATAGATTTCTTAGGGCTGGCTGAAAATCACACACACATATATATATGATCATAAATCATTTCCTAAGAAGGATTTACTTGGTTGGCAAGAATCCTTTCCTTCGGTGGATTTATTTGTTAGTTAAGAATCCTTATCTAAAAGGAAATCTAACTTCTCCTATATCCATATGGGCTGGCCGAATTTCTCATTGATTTAGATTAGGAGAGTTTATTCTTTTCCTAAGAATGATTACTTGGTAGTTAAGAATCTTTTCCTTATGTAGATTTACTTGGTGGTTAAGAATCCTTTTCAAAAAGGAATTCTATCCTAACACCAAGACTCATAATCCAACTCAGTAGTGTATTTGTAACCATATTAAAGACTTCCTAATTTGATTAGATAAATAATTCCTTTTATTTATCTACTTATCAAATATAGTCTTTAACATTAACTATACTACCAACAATAGTATAGTTTTGAGAGATCATCTCGTACTAGGAAAAAGATTTTGACTTTTAATTAAATAACTAATTAATCAACAAATTAATTAATTTATATTTAATTAAATAATAAAATAAAAATAATATATTTAAGCTATTTTCAATAGCCTTTGCCGCCCATACCAAATATAAGGATCATATATTATTTTTCTTATTTTATTAAATCCATTAGACCTTAATAAAAAACCCCACATGTGAACTACACCTATTCTTACAAAAAGAAACAAGTTCTCATGCCTTATTGCAATTCTAGATGGACCCCTATTGGTCCGGTAGAATATATCAAGTGATCCATGCAAGTTCGTGTGGATTGGGGATCTTGGCGGGCTATCTAAATTTATGCTCCAATAGACACAACCCAATAACAATTAATAAATGATTCACTTAGGTCTGATCTATTTAATTTTAGTTCATTCCACTAAAGAACTAAAATTGAACTCTTAAATAAAGATAGAATAAGTTGATGTTACTCATTCATACCCTAGACAACCTTATTGGAGAAAGTGTATCCTCGTGAAGAATACTAGTAATCGCCAAGAGCTCATAGACCGCCTATAGCTCTCCAAGTTACCATATTTACTCATATGACCACATTTTGAACTTGGATATTTTGACTTGTCCAGAAGTCATGTTTCAATAGACACTATTGAAAATTTTACGTTAAGATTTAATATCCAATACCTCAAAACATCCATACGATGGTATTCTACTTTCATTCAATAAATGGAGCCACGATGTCCATATCTATAAATGAGGTCCTCTATCGATTAACAAATGAATACCACCAAACTATCGATGATAGACTATGCTATATAATCGTACTCATTGATAGCTCAAATGATAACACTTGCAACCATAAGTCCATCATTTATCTCAAGATTGAGATAGACTCTCCGATTGTCTTCAAATGAAAACTTGTATCCATTGACGGTTCTAGATAAAGTATTTCATTTTGATCCTATTCAATCCACCCAGTGCACTAGATTCTTTTGCCCAAAGACACCACACTTTGATGATTTTATACTCATCATAACACATTTGATCCCACTCAAATGCTAGCAAATGAATCTACAACTTTGACAAGATAAATGCGCCCAACCTTCTATCTTAAGTTGTGAATATTATTTAAGTCTAACTAAAGAATTTTATCTACCTCATACATATCTAGATGTATGAACAATTCTTCATTTCTCAAAGTCTTTTGACCTTATGATTATTTACCTTTGGCAATAAATGCTATAAGATTTGTTAAACTAGAAATCACTTCATTCATATGAAAAGATTGTTAATTACAATATTACACTCTTGTTATCGAGCATAATCCTAACATGATATTCGTCACGTTGATACACTATCTCTATTAAGATTGTCTAGGGTATGAATGAGCAATATTATCTTATTCTATCTTTACTTAAGAGTTCACTTTTAGTTCTTTAGTGGAATAAACTAAAATTAATAGATCGGATCTAAGTGAATCATTTGTTGATTGCGATTGAGTTGTGTCTATTGGAGCTTAAATTTAGATAGCCCGCCAAGATCCCCAATCCACTCGAACTTCCATGGATCACTTGATATATTTTGCCGGACCAATTTATATGTCCATCTAGAATTGTATTAATGCATGTTGACTTGTTTCTTTTTATAAGAATGAGTCTAGTTCACACATGGACTTTTTTATTAAGGTCCAATCTTGGGCGGCAAGGCTAGATATATTAGCTTAGTATATTGTTTTTTATTTTATTATTTAATTAAATGGAAATAAATTAATTTGTTAATTAATTAATTATTTAACTAAAGGTCAAAATCTTTTTCCTAATAGGAGAAGGTCTCCTAAATATTATACTATTGTTGGTAGTATAATTATTATTAAAGATTATACTTGATTAGTAGATAAATAAAATGAATTATTTATCTAATCAAATGAGGAAATCTTTAATATGGTTACAAATACACTAATGAGTTGGAATAGGAGTCTTGATATAGAAAACAATTCTTTTTTTAAAAGGATTCTTTGTCACCAAGTAAATCCACCTAAGGAAATGATTCTTGCCCACCAAGTAAATCTTTCTTAGGAAAGGATTTGTGATCCTATTTATAAAACCTCTAAAATTCGTCCAAGCATAAGAAATTTAGAGAGAGAAAATTTCGTCCAAGCATAATTTACAAGGAGTAAATTTTAGCCAAAGAGGAATTTTGAGTAACAAGAATTCGGTTCTTGCTCTAGATAAATTCGTCAAACTCTAAAGATTGGTGTGAGAAATTCGGCAAGGAAGAAAAGAAAGAAAGAACGTTTTGTATTCGATAGTGCACTAGTAGCCTTTACACTAAAAGGTTTTGTGTACAACATCGAATATAGGTTCACACTAGTTTCAATCAAATTGATTGATAATTCACAAATGACCTAATGTTCTCTGTTTTTCTTCTTAGAGGATTATTATGACTAACAAAGAAAGAGATTTTGATTGTTTCCATCATCAGGTATTATGACTAACAAAGAAAAGGAGCCCACACTCCTAGGTGATTCACGTTCGTGATTGGATTGGAAGATCTTGTGGATTCAATTCGACGTTAATTCAATCATCACGAGAAATGGTACGATACTTTTAATATACAACAATTAATCTAGGGTTAAGGTTTTTTCTATTAAAGGGAAAAAATTTAAATATACCAAACCTTAATTTTACGCTTCCACCGCATTTTTTAACTGATTTTTCCCTACAATTGGTATCAGAGCCTGGTTGTACCCTTGATTAATTGATGTATGTGTACATGATTTTTTTATATATATATATGTGTGTTTTAGAAAGAGATGGCACTCTAGGTATTCACATATATATTTACATTAGAATATATGGATATATATATATATATATATATATATATATATATATATATGTTTTTTATGTGGTTTGTCATTGCTCAATTTTGGTCCTAGAATTTCAATGTATTTTTTGTTAGGATTATGCTCGATAGCAAGAGTATAAAAATGTATTTGATAAACTTTTCATATTAATAAAGTGATCTCTAATTTAACAAATCTTATAGCATTTATAATTTAATTATTATAATTGTCAAAAGTAAATAATCATAAGGTCAAAAGACTATGAGAAAAAAAGAATTGTTCATACATCTAGATATGTATGAGGTAGACACAATTCTTTAGTTAGTCTTGAATAATATTCACAACTTAAGATAAAAGGTTGGGCTCCTTTATCTTTTCAAAGTTGAAGATTCTTTTGCTAGCATTTGAGTGGGATCAAATGTGTTATGATGAGTCTAAAATCATCAAAGTGTGGTGTCTTTAGGCAAAAGAATCTAGTGCACTGGGTGCATTGAATATGATCAAAATGAAATACTTTAATCTAGAACCGTCAATGGATAAAAGTTTTCATCTGAAGACAATCGGAGAGTCTATCTCAATCCCTAGATAAATGATGGACTTATGGTTGCAAGTGTTATCATTTGAGCTATCAATGAGTACGATTACATAGCATAGTCTATCCTCGATAGTTTGGTGGTATTCATTTCTTAATAGATAGAGGACTTCATTTTTAGATATGGACATCGTGACCCCATTTATATAATGAGAGTAGAATACCATTATATGGATTTTTTGAGGTATTGGATATTAAATCTTAACGTTAAGTTTTCAATAGTGTCTATTGAAACACGGCTTCTGGATAAGTCAAAATATCCAAGTTCAAAATGTGGTCATATGAGTAAATATTGTAACTTGGAGAGCTATAAGCGGTTTATGAGCTCTTTGCGATTACTGGTATCCTTCACGAGGATACATTTCTCCAATAAGGTTGTTTAGGGTATGAATGAGTAACATCAACTTATATTATCTTTATTTAAGAGTTCAATTTTAGTTCTTTAGTGGAATAAACTAAAATTAAATAGATCGGACCTTTGTGAATCATTTATTGATTGTGATTGGGTTGTGTCTATTGGAGCTTAAATTTAGATAGCCCGTCAAGATCCCCAATCAACACGAACTTGCATAGATCACTTGATATATTCTACCAGACCAATTTAGAGGTCCATCTAGAATTGTATTAAAGCATGTGAAATTGTTTCTTTTTATAAGAATAAGTCTAGTTCACATGTGGACTTTTTATTATGGTCCAATGGATTTAATAAAATAAGAAAAATAATATATGGCCCATATATATAGTATGGGTGGCAAAGCAATTTAGAATAGCTTAATTATATTATATTATTTTATTATTTAATTAATGGAAATTACTTATTTTGTTTGATTAATTAATTATTTAATTAAACTTCAAAATCTTTTTCTATTAGGAGATGGTCTCCTAATATTATACTATTGTTGGTAGTATAATTAGTATTAAAGACTATATTTGATAAGTAGATAAATAAAAGAAGTTATTTATCTAATCAAATTAGGAAGTCTTTAATATTTTTACAAACACACTATTGAGTTGGATTAGGAGTCTTGGTGTAGAATAGAATTCCTTTTTGAAAAGGATTCTTAACCACCAAGTAATTCTACCTAAGGAAAGGATTCTTAACAACTAAGTAAATCCTTCTTAAAAAAAGAATTAAGTTTCCTAATACATATCCTATGAATTTTGGCCAGCTATGTATATATAAGAGGAGGATAGAATTCTTTGTAGATAAAGATTCTTAACTACCAAATAAATCCACCTAAGGAAAGGATACTTGCCAACCAAGTAAATCCTTCTTAGGAGAGGATTAATCATCCTATATATATGTGTTTGAAATTCGGCCATCCTATAATTAATCAAGCAAGAATTAATTTCGGCCAATCTTGGAACTTTCTAAAGAGAGATTTCAGACAAAGCAAGAGAATTTTGAGAGAGAAAAAATTTAGTTTTTACTATGGACAAAATTCGACCAACTCATAGACATAGTGGGAATTCGGCCAAGAAGAGACAAAGGGGAACATTTTTGTTTTCGATAGTACACTAATATCCTTTACATCAAAAGGGTTTTGTGTACAACATAAAATCAAGGTTCACGCGAGTTTCAATCAAATTGATTGACAATTCACAAGTGGTCGGACGTTCTTGATTTTTCTCTTGGAGGATATTTGTAACTAACAAAGAAATAGATTTTGTTTGTCTCCATCCTCAGGTATATAATTTAAAGAAAGAGAGCCCACACTCCTAGTTGAATCACTTTCGTGATTGGATTGGAAGATCTTGCGGAATTAATTCGGCGCTTGTACAATCATCACGAGAAAAAGGTACATCACTTTTTATATACATCAATTAATCTAGGGTTAAGGTTCTCATTGCATAAAAGGGAAAAAAAATATTTATACGCAAACCCTAATTTTTGTTTTTATCACACTTCCGTTGCATTTTGAACCATTTTTTCCCTTCATTTTTGTTTTGGGATTATAACAAGAAGGGTGACCTATCATCGCCATAATTTCCTTCTTGGTAGTTGCTAATATTTTTTTATTTTGTTGTTGCAATAAAAAAAATTGCACTTTATTGTATTAAAAATACTGCAGCATTTTATTATATAAAATTCTTCTGTAATACATTTAAGTTTCGAAGACTCAAAGGTTTGAATAATTGGTAGCAACCGGAACAAGTTTGGGATCATGCGAGCCATGGCAACAAATGTGCGCGCGAATAAGCACGCGGCCATGATTGTTTTTGCATGGGCTACTCACGGCAGTCCTATGGAAGCCATGGGTTACGCATGGCAGCCCTTCATGGGGTTATGGGGTGCGCACACCCATGGGAGGCAACCAAGGTGTGCGTAAACGATGGACGCATGAAAACTTGTTTGCCAAGAAGGAGTTTTTGTATTCCAAGACATATGTAATTTACATGCTTTTCTAGGATGGACCAAAATTGTAGCTATTTATATTTTTGTAAATATTGCAATGTTTGTCATTGTTTGATAACATGTCATATAGAATATGAGTGCCACTCATATATCTCTTTTGGTATGAACATGCATTGAATGGTTTAGGTATCTAATTGACATCTAGATAACTTGGTAAATCATTCTATGGAATTTGATCACACACCTTAAACAATTGAGTGGAAGAAGGTGTTTCAGAACACCTATGGCCACCAAGTTTAGTTGAGCTTTATGTTTCATGTAATAACCCTTCAAGGGGTATTCATGAATGAAATTTAGCAAGATACTTCCTTACAAGGATAAACTAGACAATTGGCCCAAACGATATATACTCCTAAAGGAGGGATATTCGCGAGAGAATATATTGAATGTTGATAACTTGGTAACACACTCAATGTGATTTTATTAACATCCTCCCAAGAGTTCTTATTAATAAAATCGCAAGGCTAAAATTGAAAATGCCGGTTGTTATGTTAACAATTAGGTAAGACTTAGTCCAACTAGTAAATGCTGCAAACTCCCAAAGGAGGCATAACATTTATGGGTGTTGAATCACTGTTGAAATTTTATGATTGAATTATTTTATTTACTTCAAAATAAATATTCGAAAGTGATTTTGTAGGGAAAATTGTGCAACGAAAACGTGAAAAAACAAAATTAGGGTTTCGGTATAAATATTTTTTTCCCTTTTTAAATAACAAGAACCTTAACCCTAGATTAATTGATGTATATAAAATGTATCGTACCTTTTTCTTGTGAAGATTGAACTAGCACCGAATTGAATCCGCAAGATCTTCCAATCCAATCATGAACGTGAATCACCTAGGAGTGTGGACTCAAAATCTTTAAATTGTATACCTGAGGATGGAAACAAATAAAATCTTTCTCTTTGTTAGTCATAATAATCCTCCAAGAAGAAAACAAAGAACGTTAGGTCACTTGTGAATTATCAATCAATTTGATTGAAACTCGTGTGAACCTTGATTCGATGTTGTACACAAAACCTTTTAATGTAAAGGTTACTAGTGTACTATGGAAAACTAAACGTTTTTTCTTCATTTTCTTATTTTTCGAATCTCACACTATTTCTTAGAGTTGATCAAATTTTGTCTAGAGTAAAAATAGATTTTTCTCTCAAAATTCTATGGTAACCGAATTCTCCTTTTATATATAACTAGGCCTGGCCGAATTCTTTTCTTGAAAAAACTATATGGCTGGCCGAAATTCCCTTTATATATATATATATATATATATATATAGGGTTGGCCGAAATTCCTTCTTGGAATATATTAGGATTTCAAATCATTTCCTAAGAAGGAATTACTTGGTTGTTAAGAATCTTTTCCTTAGGTGGATTTACTTAGTGGTTAAGAATAGGGATGGGAACGGATCGATTCGATTCGATTTTGAGTAAAACCCAATTGAACCTAAAATATTTCGATTCATCCAAAATTGAACTGATTTAAACCTAATGAGAAATGGGAACCGAATTGAATTGAATCTATTTTAATCGGTTCGATTCAATATGGTTTTGGGCCTAATGGGCCAGCTAGCTTAATTGGTCTTTTGAATTTATTTTTAACATTAATGGGTTGTTGGATACTAATTTTGGACATTTGTATAGTCCAAAGCCAAAAAATCCAAATCAAACCTAACTTAAAATTATATATATAAAAAAATCGGTTAAAAACATATTACATATTAATAAGTTAATAACAAATCCATTTCAAACTCATAAATAATATTAGGGTTTTTGTTAAGTTATATATTCGGTTTATTAGGTTCAATCCGATTTTTAAAAAACCAAACCGGTTTGAACCTAAAAAAAAATTGGTTTTCATTTTTTAAACCGGTTTAAACTTATTTAATGCTACGAATCGATTCGAATACCCATTTTTTGATTCGATTCGGTTCGATTTGCAATTTAATGCCCACCCCTAGTTAAGAATCATTTTCAAAGAAAAATTCTACCCTTAGGTAGATTTACTTGGTGACCAAGAATCCTTTTCCAAAAAGAATCCTTTTCCAAAAAGAATTCTTCTTACACCGTGACTCCTAATCCAATTCAATAATATATTTGTAATCATATTAAAAACTTCCTAATTTGATTAGATAAATAATTCATTTTATTTATCTATTTATCAAATATAATCTTTAATATTAATTATACTACCAACAATAGTATACTATTAGGAGACCATCTCCTATTTGAAAAAAGATTTTGAATTTTAATTAAATAATTAATTAATTACCAAATTTATTAATTTCCATTTAATTAAATAATAAAATAAAAATAATATAATTAAGCTAAACTATATACCTTTGCCGCCCAATACCATATATGGGCCATTATATTTTTTTTATTATTTTATTAAATCCATTGGACCTTAATAAAAAGTCCACATGTGAACTAGACCATTTCTTACAAAAAGAAACAAGCTTACATGCCTCAATACAATTCTAGATGGACCCCTAAATTGGTCTGGTAGAATATATCAAGTGATCCATGTAAGTTTGTGTGGATTGTGGATCTTGGCAGGCTATCTAAATTTAAGCTCCAATAGACACAAACCAATCACAATAAAAAAATGATTCACTTAGGTCCGATCTATTAATTTTAGTTCATTCCACTAAATAACTAAAATTGCAATCTAAAATAAAGATAGAATAATTTAATATTTCTATACCCTATATAACCTTATTGGAAAAAGTGTATCCTCGTGAAGAATATCAATAATTGCCAAGAGCTCATAGACTGCTTATAGCTCTCCAAGTTACCATATTTACTCATATGACCACATTTTGAACTTGGATATTTTGATTTGTCCAGAAGCCATGTTTCAATAAACACAATTGAAAACTTAACGATAAGTTTAAATATCCAATACCTCAATACATCCATATGATGATATTCTACTATTATTTCATCAATGAAGCCACGATGTCCATATTTATAAATGAAGTATTCTATCGATTATCAAATGAATACCACCAAACTACCGAGGATAGACTATGCTATATAATTGTACTCATTGATAGCTAAAATGATAACACTTGTAACCATAAGTCCAATATTTTTTTTGGGATTGTGATAGACTCTCCGATTGTCTTCAATTGAAAACTTTTATCCATTGACGGTTCTAGATAAATTTTTTCATTGTGATCCAATTCAATGCACCCAGTACACTAGATTCTTTTGCCCAAAGACACCACACTTTGATGATTTTAGACTCATCATAACACATTTTATCCCACTCAAATGCTAGCAAAAGAATCTACAACTTTAACAAGATAAATGCGTCCGATCTTTATCTTAAGTTGTGAATATTATTCAAGACTAACTAAAGAATTGTGTCTACCTCATACGTATCTAGATGTATGAACAATTCTTATTTTCTCAAAGTCTTTTGACCTTATGATTATTTACTTTTGACAATTATAATAATTAAACTATAAATGCTATAAGATTTGTTAAACTAGAAATCACTTTATTAATATGAAAAGATTATCAAATACATTATTATACTCTTGCTATTGAGCATAATTCCAACAGATTTATCATGATTGTTTACTTATATAATTATTGTTATAAAAAAGAAATCATGACACCATCCTTAATCAACATCCTACAAGATAATACTTTAACTGATGATAATTATGTCACATGGAAAAGGAAAATTGGGTTGTTATTGCAAGCTGAAAAACATATATTCGTTATGTCCATTCCTTAACCACCAAACTAATGAATATACTCAGGAGCAAAGAGATGAGTATCAGTAGTGGATGTCTTCAGATGAGATGGCTAATTGTACGTTACAGTATGGCCACAATCTCCGACGTGTTGCAATAACAACTTGAATGAATGGAGATTGCTGCCGATGTAATGATGTCTCTGTAAGAGATGTTTGCTATGAAGTTCAGGATGACTAAGAGAGAGGTAGTGATTTCTTTCCTGAATCTTGGGATGAATCCTGGACAGGATATGAAAGATCACTTGATAAAAGTCATAACTCATCTCAACATTGCTGAACTCATTGGTGCTGAGATAAATGGTGAGACGAAAATTGACATGATTGTCAATTCACTGTCAGATTCCTTTGATCTGTTCAAGTTGGACTACACCTTGAACAATAAGGAATGCACCTTGCAAAGCCTGATGCTAGATGATCAAAACATCTAGAAAATCCTTATGAAAGACAAGGGTTAAGAGATTCATACGGTTAGTAAATTTGTTACTATTAAGACCCGTAAGAAGGTCAAGAAACAACAGAAGAAAAAACAACTTGGGCCTAACTAGAAGGGGTTCCGTGAAAGGAAGAGACTGAATGAGAATGAATTCAAGTTGCGTTTAGGCAATGGAGCATCGGTGTCTACAAATGTAGTGGGAGATATTAGAATCAATTTAGATTCCTGTAGGCATTTAGATTTGATAGACGTTTATTATGTACCTTAATTCAAGAAGAATTTAATTCCAGTTTCTTGTTTAAATAAATTTGAATATTCGGTTACTTTTAATTTTATTATTAGTAAGAATAACAAATTTATTTGCAAAGGTACATTGGAAAATGGTTTATTCTATTTGCATAGAAATATTTCTCACTTGTTAGACACGGAATCAACGGAACCTAATCATAAAAGAGTAAAATTATTAAAAGACGAAACCTACCTATGGCATTTGCGCTTAGGTCATATTAACCTTGATAGGATCAGAAGTCTGGTTAGTGATGAATCTTTAAGTGACATAAAGGTTAATGATCTACCAACTTGTGAATCTTGTTTGAAAGGTAAGATGACCAATAGGTCGTTCACGAAAAAAGGTACAAGAGCCACTAAATGTTTAGGATTAATACATACTGATGTGTGTGGTCCTATGAGCATTCAAGCTAAAGGAGGATATGAGTACTTCATCACTTTCACGGATGATTACTCAAGATTTGGCTATGTGTATCTCATGAGACATAAGTCGGATGCTTTTGACATGTTCCAAACATTTAAAGCTGAAGTAGAAATCAGCTTGAGAAATGCATAAAATATTTAGGCCTAATCGTGGTGGAGAATATCTGGCTGGTGAGTTTCAGCAATATCTTTTTGATAATGGGATAATTTCTTAGTTTTCTACACTAGGTACACCTCAACAAAATAGGGTGGTAGAAAGGAGAAATAGAACTCTTTTGGACATGTTTAGGTCTACGTTGCGTTATTCAACACTTCCTAATTCTTTTTAGGGATATGCTTTACAAACTGCTATGTACATTCTAAACGATGTACCATCTAAATCTGTTCCTAAAACACCACACGAGTTGTGGACCGGACGAAAGACTAGTTTACAACATTTAAGGATATTTGGATGTCCTGCGCACATGTTAAAAGAAAAGATAGAAAAGATGGAGTCCCTTTCAGAAACATGCATATTTGTAGGGTATCCAAAAGGAACCAAATGATATTATTTCTATAGTCCTTCAGATCTTAAAGTATTTGTTTCGACAAATGATAAATTTCTGGAAGAGAACTATATGAATAATTTTATGCCTAAAAGTAGAATTGTCCTGAATGAGCTTTCAAGAGATACAATTCCATAAGAGGTTTCAAAACCTAGCCCAATTGTAAGTTCTATACCAACACAAGATCAACAGTCTACCATACCTCGTCGTAGTGGGAGGGTTAGTAGACATTCCTAGAGATATATCGGTCTAAGAGAATTTGTAAAGAACCTCCTGGACGATAATGATCCCTATACGTATAAGCAAGTAATGGAAGATGTTGATTATCGCCATTTTCAAAATGCAATGCAGTCCGAAATTGAATCTATGTTCAAAAACAAACTTTGGTCTCTTGTAGAATTTCCTAAAGGGATAAAACCCATCAAGTGCAAGTGGGTATACAAGAGGAAAAGCGGAATGGATGGAAATGTGGAACCTTTAAAGCTAGATTGGTAGCTAAATGTTACACACAAAAGAAAGACATTGATTATGAAGAAACCTTCTCTCCTGTGTCCATGCTTAAATCGATTATGATACTCTTATCCATTGCAGCATCTCTAGACCTAGAGATTTGGAAAATGGACGTCAATACAACTTTTCCTAATGAAAGTCTTGACGAAAGCATCTATATGATGCAACCAGATTGATTCATTAAAAAAGGCCAAAAGGAAAGGGTATGCAAGTTACAAAGATCCATATATGGATTGAAGCAAGCATCCAGATCCTGGAACATAAGGTTCGATCAAGCCGTAAAAAGTTTTAGATTTATTCAAAACATTGACGAACCCTGTGTATACAAAAGGATTAAAGGTGACAAGTTGGATTTCCTAGTTCTTTACGTAGATGATATACTACTCATTAGAAACGATGCAGGTGTATTCACATCAATAAAAGAATGGTTAGCAAAACAATTTGATATGATGGACTTAGGAGAGAAACAAGTTATATTCTTGGTATCCAAGTCATAAGGGATAGACGGAATAAAACAATTGCATTATCCCAAGCTTCATACATATATAAAATCTTGTCTAGGTTTTGCATGCAAGATTCCAAGAATGATATGTTACCTTTCAGACATGGAATAAAACTTTATAAGGAACAAGTTCCTAAGAATAAATATGAAGAGCAATTCATGAGTAGGGTTCCATATGCCTCGGTAATTGGGAGTCTCATGTATGTAATGCTTTGTACTAGACCATATATTTGTTTTTCTATTGTCATAGCTAGCAGGTTTCAATCGAAACCTGATCTTGATCACTAGATGGCAGTTAAAAATATTTTCAAGTATCTCAGGAGAATGATAGATTACATACTTGTATACTCTGGAGGGGGTTTAATTCCCGCTGGGTATACAGATTTCGATTTCCAATTGGATTATGACTCTAGAAGATCAACATTAGGATCTGTGTTTACACTTGGAGGAGGGCAGTCATATGGAGGAGTATCAAGCAATCTTGTATTGTTGACTCCATCATGGAAGCCAAGTATGTTGCTGCATGCGAGGCTGCTAAAGAGGCTGTCTGGCTCCATCAATTCTTGATTGACTTGGAAGTGGTCCTGATGTGAATAATCATATCACTATCTATTGTGAAAATAGTGGAGCAGTGGCTAATTCGAGAGAACCAAGAAGTCATATGAGAGGGAAACACATTGAAAGAAAGTACCACCTTTTAAAGGAAATTATGCATAAAGGAGAAGTAACGATAACCAAGATCGCGCAACAAAAAATCTAGCGGATCCCTTCACAACGGCTCTCCCACAAAAGAGTTTTGATGGGCACCTGGAGAATATGGGGATAAGAGATATGACACATTTGCTATAGAGCAAGTGGGAGATTTTTGGGATTATACTAGATAGAAATAGTATAATAATGTATTTGACAATCTTTTCATATTAATAAAGTGATTTCTAGTTTAACAAATCTTATAGCATTTACAGTTTACTTAATATAATTGTCAAAAGTAAATAATCATAAGGTCAAAAGACTAAGAAAAGAAGAATTGTTCATACATCTAATTATGTATGAGGTAGACACAATTCTTTAGTTAGTCTTGAATAATATTCACAACATAAGATAAAGGTTGGGCACATTTATCTTGTCAAAGTTTTAGATTCTTTTTCTAGCATTTGAGTGGGATCAAATGTGTTATGATGAGTCTAAAATCATCAAAGTGTGGTGTCTTTGGACCAAAGAATCTAGTGCACTAGGTGCATTGAATAGGATCACAGTGAAATACTTTATCCAAAATCGTCAATGGATAAAAGTTTTCACTTGAAGACAATCGGAGAGTCTATCTCAATTCTGAGATAAATTATGGATTTATGGTTTCAAGTGTTATCATTTGAGCTATCAATGAGTACGATTATATAGCATAGTCTATCCTCGATAGTTTGGTGGTATTCATTTGTTAATACTGAGGACTTCATTTATAGATATGGACATTGTGGCTCATTTATTAAATGAGAGTAGAATATCATCATATGGATGTTTTGAGGTATTGGATATTAAATCTTAACGTTAAGTTTTCAATAGTGTTTATTGAAATATGGCTTCTGGACAAGTCAAAATATCCAAGTTCAAATTGTGGTCATATGAGTAAATATGATAACTTTGAGAGCTATTGGTCTATAAGCTCTTGGTGATTCCTGATATTTTTCATGAGGATACACTATCTCCATTAAGATTGTATAGGGTATGAATGAGCAATATTAACTTATTCTATCTTTATTTAATAGTTCAATTTTAGTTCTTCAGTGGAATGAACTAAAATTAATAGATCGGACCTAAGTGAATCATTTGTTGATTGTGATTGGGGTGTGTCTAATGGAGCTTAAATTTAGATAGCCCCGCCAAGATCCTCAATCCACACGAATTTCCATAAATCACTTGATATATTCTACAGGACCAATTTATGGGTCCATCTAGAATTGTATTAAGGCTTGTGGAGTTGTTTCTTTTTGTTAGTATGGGTCTAGTTCACATGTAGATCTTTTTATTAAGGTCCAATGGATTTAATAAAAAAAGAAAAATAATATATATGCCCATGTGTGGTCTTGGGCGGCAAGGCTAGATATATTTGCTTAATATATTGTTTTTTATTTTATTATTAAATTTAATAGAAATTAATTAATTTGTTAATTTGTTAATTATTTAATTAAATGACAAAATCTTTTTCCTAATAGGAGAATGTCCCCTAAATATTATACTATTGTTGGTAGTATAATTAATATTAAAGACTATATTTGATAAGTAGATAAATAAAAGGAATTATTTATCGAGTCAAATTAGAAAATCTTTAATATGGTCACAAATACCTCATGAGTTGGAATATGAGTCTTGATGTAGAAAAGAATTCTTTTTTGAAAAGGATTCTTTTTTGAAAAGGATTCTTGGTCACCAAGTAAATCCACCTAAGGAAATGATTCTTGCCCACCAAGTAAATCCTTCTTAGAAAACAATTTGTGATCCTATATATACAACCTCTAAATTTTGGCCAGGATATGAATTTGAGCTCCAAAATTCGTCCAAGCATAAGAAATTTAGAGATAGAAAATTTCAGCCAAGCATAATTTACAAGGAGTAAATTTCGGCCAAAGAGGAATTTTGAGTAAAAAGAATTCGGTTCTTGCTCTAGATAAATTCGTCCAACTCTAAAGACTGGTGTGTGAAATTCGGCAGTGAAGAAAAGAAAGAAAGAACATTTTGTATTCGATAGTGCACTAGTAGCCTTTACATTAAAAGGTTTTGTTTACAACATCGAATCTAGGTTTATGCGAGCTTCAATCAAATTGATTGATAATTCACAAATGACCTAACGTTCTTTGTTTTTCTTCTTGGAGGATTATTGTGACTACCACAGAGAGATTTTGTTTGTTTCCATCCTCAGGTATACGTTTTAATGAAAGGGAGCCCACTCCTCGGTGATTCACATTCGTGATTGGATTGGAAGATCTTACAGATTCAATTCGACTCTAGTTCAATCATCATGAGAAAAATGGTACGATACTTTTAATATACATCAATTAATCTAGGGTTAAGTTTCTTTCTATTAAAGGGAAAATTTTAAAATATACCAAACCCTAATTTTACGCTTCCGCTGCGTTTTTGAACCGATTCTTCCCTACATCATACATGTATCGTAGTCTAATATTTTATGTATCTTTTTTTAATATGATTAAAATTGGTATATACATAATTGGCTATGAAAATGAGATTAGTTTTTTGATGTTAGAAAACTTGGTAATTCTCATTAATATTAATCTTATTATTAAAGAGTTTAATAAATTAGATTAATTGGGTAATTTATTACAATTAGGTTTGTAATGACCTCAATTTTATGATTGGCTTATTTCATGACAAACCACACCACATTGGGGATGATTGTGTAATGGGTAGCTTAGGTCCTCATTGGCAAGCTTCTAAGCATCTCCATGACTTCAAGAGAAAAATGTATATTCACTTGACTCTGCCTCTTAAAGAGTTTAGGTGCACACACACACAAACCTCATGCATGCCTTGTTGATCTTACATTCGTGTTGATATTGTTTATGTGTGCATTTCTTCACAATCACACTTGCACTTCATTTATAGATTTAAGTGTGGTATTGTGTTGTGTTCACACTTGCACAATGGTGTGCTTGTTTTAGCGCGTTGAGTGACCATATGAGAAGGTCTCATTCTTCTCTTGGTTTGGTTATATGGAGTAAGGTGTCTAGTTTCAAAAGAGTGTATTTCAACGATTTAATGTTTTTCAAAACTGACCTTTGTATGGTCTTGTAACCATATCTTTTTATAAAATGATTCAAAATTATTTTTGAAATTTTTTGTACAAACTAGACACCCATACCTTTCCAACGGTATATTATTTGTAATATTTTACAACCGTTTGGATTGGTTTTGAAATCTCCAAAGTGACCACAAAAACAGGGCATCTCTGTTGTTGTCCGTTTCTGACCTTTGGTTACTAAAATGACCATAACATTTTCTACAGACATCCAAATCATGTTTTGTAAATTGAAGTAGAAATTAGAGTTTCATACCTTTCCAACAGTATATTATACGAAAGGTTTGGATGTCGTTTGGTCATGTTTTGGGTCGCTTGAAGCTCGAGTTGTTGTGCTGTCTGGTGTGTACCGTGGCCTAGACCGATGTTGGTGCCATGCCTAGCCAGCAAACTAGGCAGTGGTAATGTCCAGCCATGCTATGCTGTATAGACCGTGGTCTGGACACTTGCCTAGGCCACGACACGCACAACGGTCGTGCGGGACTTTGTCTCCCAGGTCCAAAACGATGCCGTTTTGTGTAAGGCTTCTCTATATATGTTCTCTTCTTTTTCCTTGCCTTCTTAGAGCTCAAAGAATATATTTTTAGAGTGAGAGAATCTCCATTAGAGAGACAAAGCTTCAAGCTTTGTTATTTGAATCTCCAAACCCCAAGCTCATCTTCATCTTGCATTCAAGCATCATTCCAAGCATGAGTTTTCATTGATTGGTAAGTAGAACCACCATTGTTGTTCATTTATTGTTCTAGCTTACCAAGACATGTCATTTATGGCTTAAATTAGCATTTCTTCATATTAATTGCATATTTGTTTAAATTATGACATGTTTGGGGTTTGTATTATGATAGCTTGCATTATTAGGTCATTTATGCCTAAATAGCTAATCCATGAATGTTCATGTATACATAATTGATGATTAGGTTGACTTTGTACATCTAGTCTAGTTTATGAACATTTTTGTGTATGCCTCATTGATTGCATTTCTTGATTGCAAAATTTCCCTTGATTATTTGTTATGACAACTTGTGTTGGTTGGACTTTTATTGACAATTAGGTTGTTAGATTTTATCTACACATCTAATGGAGTCCTTGGTATGGACATGTAGGCATTTTTTGATAACTAGGATGTTTAATTGCATTATCTACATCTAGTTAAGCATTTTGTGTTTTGTCTTACACATAATTACATTTGAGCATAGTGTCATATATACACTTAGACCATATACTCGTCATTGAGTCAAGTCTTGTGGCTTCGGTGTGAAGTTGCACAAGCAAGGGAAGTCTTGCAACCAAGAGTGGGTTGACAAGCAATTGGTCAGGTGCCACTGTGAAAGGCCCAATGGGGTAGAGTATGAGGCATTCATGCCAAGAGTAGTGTATCAGGGGATATCATTAGGGACTGAACCAAGAGTGATGAGTGGCGGTGTACATAGCCTGAGGTTGTCGAGAGTGAGAGTCCGAGAATCGCTTGAGGGTGTAACCTTTTATTCATATAGTGGATTTCTGTGACCGAGTGTGGCACATTTAACAACCCGTGGTTTTTCCCATTTGGAGGGTTTCCACGTATACATCTTGTGTTATTTATATTTTCGCACCTTACACTTGATGTTGTATGTTTTTTTTATTGGGTGAATTTTGAATATTGACTAATCAATAAAATTTGGTAATTGACTTGATTAAAACCTATTCACCCCTTCTCTAGGTTTAGACACACACGTTTTTAGAGAACTTTCAATTGGTATCAAAGCTGGTGCCTAGATATACTTAGGTGATCTGTGTGTGTTGTGCTTTGTGCATTTTTGTTTAGTGCTCTCATTTTGTGTTGTTGCATTGCATGTGTATTCATACAACCCAAAACACCATGAGTGATTTTGAGAGACTAGAGGGTACTTTGATCTCTGAACCACTAATGCTCACCAAGGATAACTACTCCTATTGGAAAGTGAGGATGGAAGTTTTTTTGTGTGACCTTGATGAGCATGTGTGGATGTGTGTGGAAGAAGGGTATTCACCTCCCATGGAGACACAAGAGAATGGGGCTTTTATGCCTAAGCCCAAGTCCAAATGGACAGTTGACGAACTCGAGGCTACCAAATGGAACTCAAAGGGCCTCCGTGCCTTATATTGTGCAGTGGGTGAGAGTCATGCAAAACTCATCCAAACAACTCAAGTTTTTCGAGAAGCTTGGGGGATTCTTAAAGTCATCCATAAAGGTACTGTGAAAGAAGAACACCAAAAATTAGGTATCAAGCTTAAATGTTTTGATTGTGGTGGCTATGGGCACATCTCCATGGTTTGTGGAAACTCAAAGAGCAAGAGTCGAAGAGGCAAACCAAAGGCCTACTTTTGTAGTGCAAGTGAAGAATGCACTTCGGGTTCGGAGGGATGTGAAAGGAATCACATAATCTTGCACGCTTTACATAATGACAACTCTAAAGCGGCCACAAGACACCCATCACTCAAGTTCGACATTGAAGAAGCTAGCTTAGATGATTATTACCATGAGAGCACAAGTGGTAGAAGAGTTGTGAAAGGTTTGATTATGAAGACTTTATCGAAAGTCTGCAAAGGTCCTTCAAAAAGAAAAATGAAGAAATCAAGGAGTTGAAGATGGAAAATCTTCAACTAAGGACCAAGTTAGATGACTCCTTGAAGATGGACATAGTTGATGTGTCCAAGTATGAGAAGAAGATTGATGATTGCCATCAAAGGATGAAGGTAATGAAGGATGAACTTGCCAACAAAGACAATTCCTTGAAGATCATCAAGGAGAATGAGATGAGGTGCCTTGGAGAACTGAAGAAAGCCAAGGTCATGCAACCTCAAGCTCAAGGCAAGAAAATAACTTTACCTCCAACACATCCTAGGAGGAAGATTGATATTGGAGAGACTTCCAAGAATGGCTAAGTGAAGGGGCCAATAAAGAATAAAGCTAAACCTCAACAATCAAGAGCTCCACCTCCAAGCTTTCCTCAACCAAGTAGGCAAGCCAAGCAACCTCAACCAAGGAAGCAATCTTCTCTAACTCAACATCAAAGGAGAATAGAATCAATACCACACCAAAGGAAAGCTCAAAGACATGGGAAAGCACCTTTGTCCTCACAAAGGAATGGTATGACCCCTCATTTTATTCCTTCATGTCATTTTTGTGGTATTGATGGTCATATTAGACCAAATTGCTTCAAGTACATTAACATGTGTAGAATTAAGAGCATGATTGAAATAAAAAGGGGTAGAGCCAATATGCATGTGCCTAGGAAAGCTAGTGTTAATGATCCTAGAAGTAATATGATGATCTTGACCACTAGGAATGACAATGTGTCACCTAAGTGGATTAGAAAAGATGAACCCACATGCCATTGTGCTAAGGTTTCACCCATAGGCTCAACTAGGTCAAATGGACTTGGTAAGTCTATAGGGATTCATACCTCCCATTGACTTGGTTGGATTTGAGCTCAAGCAAAGAGAGCGAACTTGCATGATTTGTTATAAGCAAAAAGTTAATTTGTTTTATGCTCTTTTGATAATTGCTTGAGATTCTTGGTTGCACATATATGCTTATATGTTTTTTTAATAAGTGTGCACCATTGCTTTGTCTGCAATCCATGTCATATTTATGTTCAAACATGTATTTTTGGAGTAGGAGAATTTGTTGGGAAAGTACATTTGAATGACCTATAATTTAGCTCCATGACATGTGAACTTGCTTTTTAATGACATGTTTTAAAATGAAATGCATGAATTGAGTTTGATTGCTTTAATGCAAATATGTGTGAGTGCAAATGAGAGGACTAGCAGATAAGGATCTTGTATCCATGCAATTAATAAGGATTTTATATCCAAATTAGTATTCTCTCTTTTCTTAATGGTGAAACAAGACTACTATCATACGGATAATTATCCGGAAAAATAAAAAAGGGTGCAATAGTCACTCATGTCTTGGTTTGCCTTTAATGATTGATATAGTTGCTTTATTTTTAAATTTTTGGAAACTATATATTGTTTACATATGAAAAAAGGGTACAAATTGGTTTGAATTCTTTTGAAAACCCTTTTGATGTTTGCTTTGCCAAATACCATTTGTTTTGGATTTGAATGCAACATGTCCTGCTTGCAAAGCATCCTTGTCACACATTTTTCTTAAATCAAACTCCTTGAATCTCTCTCAATTATTTAAGTGGCATAAAGTTTGTGTATATGATTATGCAATATTCTTATGCGAATAGCTCTTTTTGCTAAAGCAACCCGATAGAGGGAGCTCCTTTGCCTATCTCATGACAAAAAGGGGGAGAAGTCTTGAGAAATATAGGGGGAGCATTGGTTATACTTTGGGGAAAGAGTTTGAGAGAGAGTAACCCATTTAGGGGGAGCATTGCACATGTATTTGTTTATATGGCTTTATTGAGTGTAATTGCTTTTTATGTTTGTTCACCTCACATGCACTTAAAGCGCTTTCTTGCTATTGTGTGTAGTTATGATGATCTACGAAGAGATTGAAGACCTTGAAGACTTAGATTCTTAGGTATCTCTTTTTGTAACGTAGAATGGACTCTCATGAATAATAGATAGATTATTTTTTGTTTTGTGAGGATTTATTTGTGAGTGGTTGTTTTGTCATGAAATAGCCAACCGGGGAGATTGTAAGGACCTCAATTTTATGGTTGGCTTATTTCATGACAAACCACACAACATTGGGGATGATTGTGTAATGGGTAGCTTAGATCCTCATTGGCAAGCTTCCAAGCATCTCCATGACTTCAAGAGCAAAAGGTATATTCACTTGACTCTGCCTCTTGAAGAGTTTAGGTGCAAACACACACACCTCATGCATGCCTTGTTGATCTTGCATTCGTGTTGATATTGTTTATATGTGTGTATCTCTTCACAATCACACTTGCACTTCATTTATAGATTTAAGTGTGGTATTGTGTTGCGTTCGCGCTTGCATAATGGTGTGCTTGTTTTAGTGTGTTGAGTGACCATATGAGAAGGTCTCATTCTTCTCTTGGTTTGGTTATATGGAGTAAGGTGTCTAGATTCGAAAGAGTGTATTTCAATGATTTAATGTTTTTCAAAACTGACCTTTGTATGGTCTTGTGACCATATCTTTTTATACAATGATTCAAAATGAGTTTTGAAAATTTCTGTATAAACTAGACACCCATACCTTTCCAACGGTATATTATTCGTAATATTTTATGACCGTTTGGATTAGTTTTGAAATCTCCAAAGTGACCACAAAAATAGGGCATCGCTGTTGTTGTCAGTTTCTGACCTTTGGTTACTAAAATGACCATAAGTTTTTCTACAAATATCCAAATCATGTTTTGTAAATTCAAGTAGTAATTAGACTTCCATACCTTTCCAACGGTATAATATACGAAAGGTTTGGATGTTTTTTGGTCATGTTTTGGGTCGCTCGAAGCTCGAGCTGTTGTGCTGTCTGGTGTGTACAGCGGCCTAGACCGCTATTGGTGCCATGCCTAGCCAGCAACCTAGGTAGTGGTAATGTCCAGCCATGCCATGCTGCACAGACCGCGGTCTAGACACTTGCCTAGGCCGTGGCACACACAACAGTCGTGCAGGACTTTGTCTCTCAAGTCCAAAACGATGTCGTTTTGTGTAGGGCTTCTTTATATATGTTCTCTTCTTCTTTCTTGCCTTCTTAGAGCTCAAAGAATACATTTTTAGAGTGAGAGAACCTCCATTAGAGAGAGAAAGCTTCAAGCTTTGTTATTTGACTCTCCAAACCCCAAGCTCATCTTCATCTTGCATTCAAGCATCATTCCAAGCATGAGTTTTCATTGATTGGTAAGTTGAACCACCACTGTTGTTCATTTATTGTTCTAGCTTACCAAGACATGTCATTTATTGCTTAAATTAGCATTTCTTCATATTAATTGCATATTTGTTTAAATTATGACATGTTTGGGGTTTGTATTATGATAGCTTGCATTATTAGGTCATTTATGCCTAAATAGCTAATCCATGAATGTTCATGTATACATAATTGATGATTAGGTTAACTTTTTACATCTAGTCTAGTTTATGAACATTTATGTGTATACCTCATTGATTGCATTTCTTGATTGCAAAATTGCCCTTGATTATTTGTTGTGACAACTTGTGTTGGTTGGACTTTTATTGACAATTAGGTTGTTAGATTTTATCTACACATCTAATTGAGTCCTTTGTATGGGCATGTAGGCATTGTTTGATAACTAGGATGTTTAATTGCATTATCTACATCTAGTTAAGGATTTTGTGTTTGGTCTTACACATAATTGCATTAGAGCATAGTGTCATATATACACTTAGACCATATACTCTTCGTTGAGTCAAGTCTTATGGCTTCGGTGTGAAGTTGCACAAGCAAGGGAAGTCTTGTAACCAAGAGTGGGTTGACCAACAATTGGTCGGGTGCCACTGTAAAAGGCCAATGGGGTAGAGTAGGAGGCGTTCACGCCAAGAGTAGTGTATCAGGGGATATCACTAGGGACTGAACCAAGAGTGGTGAGTGGCGGTGTCCATAGCCTGAGGTTGTCGATAGTGAGAGTCCGTGAATCACTTGAGGGTGTAACCTTTTATTCATATAGTGGATTTCTGTGACTGAGTGTGGCGCACTTAACAGCCCATGGTTTTTCCCATTTGGAGGGTTTCCACGTATACATCTTGTGTTATTTATATTTCCGCACCTTACACTTGATGTTGTATGTTTGTTTTATTGGGTGAATTTTGAATATTGACTAATCAAGAAAAATTGGTAATTGATTTGATTAAAACCTATTCACCCCCTCTTTAGGTTTAGACACACATTTTTAGAGAACTTCCAAGGTTTAATATGATTAATAGCCTAATTATAAATGAATCAAATAAAGTGTTAGAGTTTTAATAGTTAAAACTTAGTAAACACTATCGTAATAATCTGAGCTTTGGAAATAGTTTACAAAAGCTTAGATTATTCACTAATAGATTAGTTTTCAATTGTTAAAAGTCATTAATAATTTATTAGTTAATTAGAATTTGATTATAATATTGAATAAGTTAATGTGCTAGATAACTTGATTAAAGTTAGCCATTTGATCCTGTAAAGTCTAGGTGTATTAACAGATAATGGAAAACCCTAATTTTAAAATAGTGAGTGGGGGAGGGATATATGACATATTTATCCCGCAGTCTCCATCATTAGTTCAACACCGTGAGATCTGAGTGGGGCCTCGTGAAGGATTTGCTTTTGTCCTCCCTAAGGAGGCTTTCCACAAAGATCTATACCAAGGTTAACTTCCTAACAGATAGAATTTTTGAGGTTATTTTGGGATTGACTTACCCTAAGACGGCAATTCTCGAGTTAAGCTCGTGAGATCTGAAATGGTGGGTTACATTCACGAAGGTTTTGATGTAGCTTTGCTAATTAAAAACCTGACTGAATAAACGATGAATGAATGATATGGAATAAGAGATATTTTAGAATATCATTTGATTGAGAATGTCTCTATCCAACATGCAAAGACTTGACCCTAAGGTGGCACTTCTCTATGGTATGTTGGATTGCCGTGGTATAGTAACTGGTTTTATGGTAGTTATAGTTTGTTAAACATGTTCATGCATCATGTTTGAATTTATGCCAAAACACTCGCGCTTGTTTTTAATTAATGACTGAATGAATGTTTTATTTATTTGAGCAATTATGTCTTCTGCGATACTACAAATACTCGCAAATGATAAATTAACCAGTGATAACTACACTAATTGGAAACTAAATATTAATGCAATATTGGTCACTAAAGACCTCAAGTTTGTGCTTACGGAGGAATGTCATTCGGTGCCTGCTGCCAATGCCTTACAAAGAGTTTGAGAGGCATATCAGCGATGGGTCTCATCTTATGAAAAGGCCCGAACATATCCGTTGGCTTCTATTGCTATGATTATGCTCGATAACAAGAGTATAATAATGTATTTGACAATCTTTTCATATTAATAAAGTGATTTCTAGTATAACAAATCTTATAGCATTTATAGTTTAATTATTATAATTGTCAAAAGTAAATAATTATAAAGTCAAAAGACTATGAGAAAAGAAGAATTGTTCATACATCTAGCTACGTATGAGGTAGACACAATTCTTTAGTTAGTCTTGAATAATATTCACAACATAAGATAAAAGGTTGGGCTCCTTTATCTTGTCAAAGTTGTAGATTCTTTTGCTAGCATTTGAGGGGGATCAAATGTGTTATGATAAGTCTAAAATCATCAAAGTGTGGTGTCTTTGGGCAAAAGAATCTAGTGCACTGGGTGTATTGTATAGGATCACAATGAAATACTTTATCTAGAACTGTCAATGGATAAAAGTTTTTATTTGAAGACAATCGGAGAGTCTATCTCAATCATGAGATAAGTGATGGACTTATGGTTGCAAGTGTTATCATTTGAGCTATCAATGAGTACGATTATATAGCATAGTCTATCCTCGATAGTTTGGTGGTATTCATTTGTTAATCGATAGAGGACTTCATTTATAGATATGGATATCGTGGCTACATTTATTGAATGAGAGTAGAATATGATCATATGGATGTTTTGAGGTATTGGATATTAAATATTAACATTAAGTTTTCAATAGTGTCTATTGAAACATGGCTTCTGGACAAGTCAAAATATCCAAGTTCAAAATGTGTTCATATGAGTAAATATGGTAACTTGGAGAACTATAGGCGGTCTATGAGCTCTTGGTGATTACTGGTATTCTTCACGAGGATACACTTTCTCCAATAAGGTTGTCTAGGGTATGAATGAGTAACGTCAACTTATTCTATCTTTATTTAAGAGTCCAATATTAGTTCTTTAGTGGAATGAACTAAAATTAAATAGATCGGACCTAAGTGAATCATTTGTTGATTGTGATTGGGTTGTGTCAATTGAAGCTTAAATTTAGATAGCTAGCCAAGATCTCCAATCCACACGAACTTGCATGGATCACTTAATATATTCTACCGGGCCAATTTAGGGGTCCATTTAGAATTGTATTAAGGCATGTGAACTTGTTTCTTTTTGTAAGACTATGTCTAATTCACATGTGGACTTTTTATTAAGGTTCAACGGATTTAATAAAATAAGAAAAATAATATATGGCCTATATATATGTGTTGGGAGGCAAGACTATTTAGAGTAGCTTAATTATATATTTTTATTTTATTATTTAATTAAATGGAATTTAATTAATTTGTTGATTAATTAATTATTTAATTAAAAGTCAAAATCTTTTTCTATTAGGAGATGGTCTCCTAATATTATACTACTGTTGATAGTATAATTAATATTAAAGACTATATTTGATATGTAGATAAATAAAAGGAATTATTTATATAATCAAATTAGGAAGTCTTTAATATGGTTACAAATACACTATTGAGTTGGATTAGGAGTCTTGGTGTAGGATAGTGTTGTCGGTGATTTTTGGATCGTTGAAAAGTCAACCGCCAAACATTAACATGTAGACAGATCAAAGCTTTGACCAGGCAAGGGTTGAATAATGAAAGCCTAATTCTTTGTATGGATGCGATACAATTTGTTTGTATTTGAAAATAATAATGCAGAAGATGTAGGGAAAAACGGGTTCAAAACGTAACGGAAGCGTGATAAAAACGAAAATTAGGGTTTGCGTATAAGTTAAAAAATTTCCCTTTTATGCAACGAGAACTTTAACCCTAGATTAATTGACGTATATAAAAGTGTCGTACCTTTTTCTCGTGACGATTGAACAAGCGTCGAATTGATTCCGTAAGATCTTCTAATCTAATCACGAACGTGAATCACCTAGGAGTGTGGGCTCCCTTTCTTTAAATTGTATACCTGAGGATGGAAACAAACAAAATCTATTTCGTTGTTACTTACAAATATCCTCCAAGAGAAAAATCAAGAACGTCCGGCCACTTGTGAATTATCAATCAATTTGATTGAAACTCGCGTGAACCTTGTATCGATGTTGTACACAAAACCCTTTTGATGTAAAGGATACTAGTGTACTATCGAAAACAAAAACGTTCTCTTTTTCTCTTTTTCTCTTTTCTCCTTGGCCGAATTCCACACCCTTTTTCTATGAGTTGATTAAATTTTATCTAGAGCAAAAACTAAGTTTTCTCCCTCAAAGTTCTCTCTTGCTATGCCAAATTCTCTCTTGAAAGTTACCGAGCATGGCCGAAATTTTCATCATAGAATTCTTAGGGCTGGCCGAAAATCACACACACACACACACACACACACACACACACACACACACACACACACACACATATATATATATATGATCATAAATTCTTTCCTAAGAAGAATTTACTTGGTGTGCAAGAATCCTTTCCTTAGGTGGATTTATTTGGTAGTTAAGAATCCTTATCTAAAAGGAAATCTAACTTCTCTTATATCCATATGGGCTGGCCAAATTTATCATTGATATAAATTATGAGAGTTTATTCTTTTCCTAAGAAGGATTACTTGGTAGTTAAGAATCCTTTCCTTAGGTAGATTTACTTGGTGGTTAAGAATCCTTTTAAAAAAGGAATTCTATCCTAACACCAAGACTCCTAATCAAACTCAAAAGTGTATTTGTAGCCATATTAAAGACTTCCTAATTTGATTAGATAAATAATTACTTTTATTTATCTACTTATCAAATATAGTCTTTAACATTAACTATACTACCAACAATAGTATAGTTTTAGAAGACCATCTCCTATCAGGAAAAAGATTTTGACTTTTAATTAAAATATTAATTAATCAACAAATTAATTAATTTCAATTTAATTAAATAATAAAATAAAAAATAATACATATAAGCTATTCTTATTAGCCTTGCTGCCTATACCATATATATGGGCCATATATTATTTTTCTTATTTTATTAAATACATTGGACCTTAATAAAAAGTCCATATGTGAACTAGACCTTTTCTTACAAAAAGAAACAAGTTCTCATGCCTTAATACAATTCTAGATGGACCTCTAAATTGGTCCGGTAGAATATATCAAGTGATCCATGCATGTTCGTGTGGATTGAGGATCTTGGCAGGCTATCTAAATTTAAGCTCCAATAGACACAACCCAATCACAATCAACAAATGATTCACTTAGGTTCAATCTATTTAATTTTAGTTCATTCCACTAAAGAACTAAAATTGAACTCTTAAATAAAGATAGAATAAGTTGATGTTACTCACTCATACCCTAGACAACCTTATTGGAGAAAGTGTATCCTCGTGAAGAATACCAGTAATCGTCAAGAGCTCATAGACCGCCTTTATCTCTCCAAGTTACTATATTTACTCATATGACCACATTTTGAACTCGGATATTTTGACTTGTCCAGAAGCCATGTTTTCAATAGACACTATTGAAAACTTAACGTTAAGATTTAATATCCAATACCCCAAAACATCTATATGATGATATTCTACTCTTATTCAATAAATGGAGCCACGATGTCCATATCTATAAATGAAGTCCTCTATCAATTAACAAATGAATACCACCAAACTATCGAGGATAGACTATGCTATATAATCGTACTCATTGATAGCTCAAATGATAACACTTGCAACCATAAGTCCATCATTTATCTCAGGATTAAGATTGACTCTTCGATTGTCTTAAATGAAAACTTTTATCCATTGACGGTTCGAGATAAAGTTTTTCATTTTGATCCTATTCAATGCACCCAATGTACTAGTCTCTTTTGCCAAAAGACACCACACTTTGATGATTTTAGACTCATCATAACACATTTGATCCCATTTAAATGCTAGCAAATGAATCTACAGCTTTGGCAAGATAAAGGCGCTCAACCTTCTATCTTAAGTTGTGAATATTATTCAAGACTAACTAAAGAATTATGTCTACCTCATACATATCTAGATGTATGAACAATTCTTCTTTTCTCATAGTCTTTTGACCTTATGATTATTTACTTTTGACAATTATAATAATTAAACTATAAATGCTATAAGATTTGTTAAACTAGAAATCACTTTATTCATATGAAAAAGATTGTTAATTATTATATTACACTCTTGCTATCGAGCATAATCCTAACATAAGATTGGGAAATAACGAATAAATCAAACACAACACATGTTTTACGTGGTAAAACCCCAAAACAGGGAACCATCCACGGTGCCGGTGACGGTGAGAAGAGATCCACTATGAATAGACTAATTACAACACTCAATACTTGTTTTTCTCTCGCATGATTTCTCATGTTCCTAATGATCATCCTTCTCATCTAAGCGTAAATTGTTGATGATGACCTCTTATTTTGTTATAACGAATACATGGCTGTGTTTATATGGTTCGATCTAGGGTTGCCCTAGTTATTGTCGTACGAGTGGTGGATTCATTAATTAGAATTTTTGTAGGATTCTAGTAATATAGTATGTTTAGAACTTATTTCCCATTTGGTGTTTATCTTTCTGGAAGCTATGAGTTTCTTTCTGATTAGAATTCTATGATACTGAAGAGGAAATAGAAATATTCCTTTATTGGATTATGATTCTTAGATTTAGTATCTAAGTGAATTTTTGCTTGATACGACGTGTTTCGATAAGGTCATATTTCCTTTTTTGGCCAAGTAGATATTGCTGAGTAGAGATCTTCGCTCATTAAGACTTCTTTTACTGGACAGCTTTACTTGGCACTTACGTTTCTAACTTCCATATTAATTTTCTTGATGACATGTCATTAACCAATGTCCCTCTCGTTGACTGGTTGACTTTTGATAATGTGGAATCACTACATTTCCGCATTACCCGCAACCTTCAATGACGTGTCATGCTGATGAAAAACATATATAACTATACCCCCTCAAATCCACGAGATGATTTCTGGACAACTCGTCAATGTGGATTTGAAAAGTTCTCTGATTTTTTTTTACTCTTGCAAACTGATAATCTTCAAGACAGGTTATGTTGCTGAGATACATTTTTAAACCTCAGTGTCTTCGGGATATAGATCAAGTCACTAAGATGCCTTTTGATACTTTACTATGAGATGAACTTGCACTTGGTCTGGCCGGGTCTAATCACCAAATGATCTGTCATTTTTTAAGTGATTGACTTCTGATTTCTTTTTGTGTGGCTCTCTTGCGGGAAGTTCTGAAAGAAATGTTGAGATGGGGGACTTAGATATTTTGTTTTAACTCTTCCTTTCTTATAATTTTTGCCTTGTCTCCAGTAATGCCCAAGTGTGCACTTCTATGCTATGTAGATTTAGTACACGGTATACATTTCTTCTTTAAGGCCTTCCAACTAGTATTCCAGCAATCAAAAAAACACTTTTTTTGTATAAACATAATTGAAAATTCTTACTTGCATTTGGTTCAAATCGCATTCGATGAACTGTTGTCTCCACGAGCTTTGATTTTTAAGATCATTTTTTTTGAACTAGCCGTGCACTGAGATAAGCTTGGCATTTTTTTTGAAGAGGTAAAGAGCCAACAAGTCGAATGGAATAGCAACGGCATGTTAAGTTATTCCCCGAGCTGAATAGGTATAGTGAGTTGAACTACCAGAACAAGCTGAATAGATTGGCACTTAAGATTTGATGCTCGGGTGCTTTTAAGTCTCTTTATTCTGAGGAGGTCCCAACTTTTTAATACTTCACTAGTCATTTAAGTGTCATTTTTTTTGTTCGCCACGTTTCAACCAACTTTTTTGATACTTCACTAGTTATACTCACTTTAGTATCTGAAGGTCAGATGTTCTGCGACTTGCGATGTCTTTTGCATTGTGATTTGTCGAAATGAGAGAACAATTCCTCGGATCGATTATGGGTACCTTCAAGCTTTATGAGAATTGCTCTTTCATTATCATACCTCTAAATTTTTTCATGACTGTGCCTCCTACTGCAGGTATTGTTGACAATCCACCCTCTAGCGCTTCCAATGGTCATTTGTTATGGTGTTTCAGATGTAGAATCACAACGAAATTCCTTCTGTAGTCTATTTAAGAGGGTTCCTCAAAGTTGAGTTTTGTGCCCCTCCTTCTAGCGCCAATTGTTGACTGTGATTTTTGGATCGTTGAAAAGTCAACCGCCAAACATTAACATGTAGGCAGATCAAAGCTTTGACCAGTCAAGGATTGAATAATCAAAGCCTCATTCTCTGTATGGATGCAATACGATTTGTTTGTATTTAAGAATAATAATGCAGAAGAGTGGGAAATAAAGAATAAATCAAACACAACACATGTTTTACGTGGTAAAACCCCAAGACAGGGAAACATCCACGGTGCCGATGACAACGAGAAGGGATCCACTATGAATAGAATAATTACAACACTCAATACTCGATTTTCTCTCACATGATTTCTCATGTTCCTAATGATCATCCTTCTCATCTAAGTGTAAATTGTTGATTATGACCTCTTATTTTGTTATAATGAATACGTGGCTGTATTTATATGGTTCGATCTAGGGTTGCCCTAGTTATTGTCGTACGAGTGGTGGATTCATTAATTAGAATCTTTGTAGGATTCTAGTAATATAGTCCATTGAGGACTTATTTCCCGTTTGGTGTTTATCTTTCTGGAAGCTATGAGTTTCTTTTTGATTAGAATTCTATGATACTGAAGAGGAAATAGAAATATTCTCTTATTGGATTATGATTCTTAGATTTAGTATCTGAGTGAATATTTGCTTGATACGACGTGTCTCGATAAGGTCATATTTCCAGTTTTGGATGAGTAGATATCGCTAAGTAGAGATCTTTGCTCATTAAGACTCTTTTTACTGGATGGCTTCACTTGGCACCTACGCTTCTAACTTCCATATTAATTTTCTTGATGACATGTCATTAACCAATGTCCCCCTCGTTGACTGGTTGACTTTTGATGATGTGGAATCACTACATTTCCGCATTACTTGTAACCTCCAATGACATGTCATGCTGACGAAAAACACATATAACAGATAGAATTCCTTTTAGAAAAGAATTCTTAATCACCAAGTAAATCCACCTATTGAAATGATTCTTGCTCACCAAGTAAATCCATTTTGGGAGAGGATTTGGTCTCCTATATATATATATACTTGTAAATTTTAATTGTGCATAAATTTTTGATTTGAGAAGTTGTTTTTTATTGTTATAAAAAAAAAACTTTGTCCAACTCATAGTGTGAAGAATTCGGCCAAGCATAGAAAAAAGAGGGAACGTTTTTGTTTTCGATAGTACACAAGTATCCTTTGCATCAAAAGAGTTTTGTGTACAACATCGAATCAAGGTTCACGCGAGTTTCAATTAAATTGATTGATAATTCACACAGGTGACCGGACGTTCTTGGTTTTTTCTCTTGGAGGATTATTGTGACTAACAAAAAAGAAGATTTTGTTTGTTTCCATCCTCAGGTATACAATTTAAAGAAAGGGAGCCCACACTCCTAGGTGGTTCACGTTCGTGACTGGATTGGAAGATCTTGAGGATTCAATTCAATGCTAGTTCAATCGTCACGAAAAAAAAGGTACGATACTTTTTATATACATCAATTAATCTAGGGTTAAGGTTCTTGTTATTAAAAGGGAAATTTTTTATTTATACGCAAAGCCTAATTTTCTTATTTCTCACTTCCGCTGCGTTTGAACCGTTTTTTCCTTTCATCTATAACATACGTGCTTTTCACAAAGCACAAAGCAATGACTTCAGCATTTCAAAATCATGGAGTCATTGCAAGCTAGGTTCGGGTAGCCCCCCGAGCAAAAATGACATAAAGCTATTCGTTCTTCTATGCTCGCTTGCATGAAGGAAGGTACATCAGTTTGGGAACATGTCCTAAGCATGATGTCCTACTTCAACACGACAGATGTCAATGGCGAGGACATTGACAAACCCAATCAAGTGAGCATCATACTGATGACTCTTCCGAAGAGTTTCGATCAATTTAAGATCAACTACGGGATGAAAAAGTTAAGGTTCAATCTCATACAGTTGCTCAATGAGCTCGCTACCTTTGAGTCCTTGATTAAGGACAACAAAGGCAAGACCGGTGAGGCAAAGGTTGCCGAACCATCTTCCTTCAATAATAAGAAGAGGAAGAGGTCTGTTGGAAAGATGAAGGGTACCAAACCCAAAAAAGCCCAAGGTAAGAAGAAGTCCAAGAAAGGTAAATAATATTTACTTTTTCTTGAGTCATGTTTAGTGGAAGATGATTCTTTACCCTTGATAGTTGATTCAGAGGCCATTAATCATGTTTATTCTTCTTTACAGTGAACTGATTCTTGGACATTGCTTGATAGGGAGTCTTCTCTATACATGTGGGGTCAGGGGATGCCGTGTCGACACTTGGAGTGGGCTTAATCAGATTACTTTTTTATAATAATTATGTATTGTTGGACAATGTATTTTATATTCCTGGATTTACATGAAATTTAATTTTCGTTCCTAAGAACAATCATATTCTGTTTCATTTAATAATAAGACTGTTATTATTAGAAAGAATGGTTTGAATATTTGTTCAGGAATTAATGAAAAAAAATTGTATGTGTTAAGACCGTTAATACATACTACACTGCTCAACACTGAAATGTTTAAGGTTGAAAAACCAAAAATTAAACGACATAAGATTTTTCCAGATAACGACAAGTTACTCTAGCATATAAGGCTTATCAACTTTGACCAGATAGACAGACTAGTAAAAAACGGATTTTTAAGTGAGTTAAGGGGTTGACACCTTACCTGTCTGTGAATCTTTTTTAAAAGGTAAGATGACTAAGAGACCTTTTACTGGAAAAATGGCTTAGAGATATAGAGTCACTGGAGTTCATACATACAGAAATATGTGGACCGATGAATGTTAGAGCTAGGGGCGGCTATGAGTATTACGTCACCTTTATATATGACTACTCAAGATACTGATATATCTACTTGATGTAACAAAAGTTGTAAACATTTGAAAAGTTCAAAGAATTCCGAGCTGAAGTTGAGAATCAATTAGACAGAACTATCATGTCACTGCGATCGGATCGTTGAGGTGAACCTTGACCAAGAGTTTGAAGATTTCATAATCGAGCATGGTATAGTTTCCCAACTCACTACTCTCGGTACACCTCAACAGAATGGTATCGCAGAGAGGAGAAGTAGATTCCCAATGGAAATGATAAGATCTATGATTAGTTTCTTATTATTACAAAATTCCTTCTAGGGATTTGTGTTACAAACAGCGGCATACATTTTGAATTTAGTGTCATCCTAATCTATTCCTAGGACTCCCCTAGAGTTATGGAATAGTTGTAAAGCTAGTTTGCAAAATTTTCACGTATAAGGGTGTCCAGCACACGTGTTGAAGAACAGAAGTGGAAAACTAGACTCCAAGTATATTATCTTCTTTTTTGTAGAATACTCCAAGGAGACCAATAGTGGACACTTATTTAGTCCCGAAGGTAACAAAGTATTTGTATTGACAAATGCAACGTTTCTTGAGGATAGTTATATTAGTGACCATAAACCTCGTTCTAAGATTGTATTAATTGAGTTAGAGCCTAGGGAGACTAGTGCGTCATCAACTAGAGTTGTTGATCCACAAACATATGAGAGTTAGATGGTTTCTGATTAGGATACATTACCACTTAGACGTATTGTAAGGGTTGTAAGACAACCTGAACATTATTTAGGTATAGGTGAGGGATAAGGTGTTGTCATCACTGAGAGTGTGGATGATCCATTGATATTTAAGAATGCAATGAAATATCATGGTAAAGAGGAATGGCTGAAAGCAATGAATCACAAGATGAAGTCTATGCACTCCAACTCAGTATGGGATCATATAGACTTACTGAATGCGGTAAAACCCATAGGGTGTTAGTGGATCTACAAGAGAAAGAGAGGAGTAGACGGAAAGGTAGAGACCTTTAAAGACAGGCTAGTGGCTAAGGGTTATACCAGAAAGAGGGGGTCGATTATGAAGCATCCTTCTCGCCAGTAGCCATGTTTAAGTCTATTCAGATTATCTTATCCATTGCTGCCTATTTCGATTATGAAATTTGGCAAATGGACGTCAAGACTGCATTCTTAAATGGCAATCTTAATGAGAGAATCTATATGATACAACCAAAGGGATTCATGTTCCTAGATCAAGAACAAAAGGTTTGCAAGCTACAAAGGTCCATTTATGGACTTAAGCAAGCATCTAGATCTCGAAACATCATGTTTGATGATGTGATCAAAACCTATGGCTTTGAGCAGAACGTTGATGAGCCTTATGTCTACAAGCGCATCATTGATAAAAATGTAGTTTTCTTGGTCCTATATGTAGACAACATCATAGTCATTGGGAATGATGTGAGAGTGTTATCAGTTTTAAAGGGCTAGCCAGCTAGCCAATTCCAAATAAAAGATTTGGGAGAGGTGAGTTATGTTTTAGGGATCCAACTTACAAGGGATCGTAAGAACAAACTCATAGCACTATCTCATGCATCGTATATCGACAAGATTCATGTGCATGTATTTATTTGGGAATTAATAGAATAATGAGATTATTTGATTAATGAATAATGATGATTAAATAAATTAAATAATAAGATTATTTTATTATGTTATTAATCACTTAATGGAGGATGTTTGTTGATATTTGTTTTTTGAATAAAATAAAAAAAATATGATTATTTTATTTTGTTAAATTAAATATTTAATTTTTGAATTAAAATAGTTTGAATTCAAGTCAAATCAAATAAACAAAATATTAATCAATATCTGTAAAAATGTTTGATGTCTTAAAAAATTAGATTGATTGGTTTAGTTGGTTGATTTTAATTAAATATTGATTTTGAATTTAAAATAGTTTAAATTCAAGTACCATGATATCTCTTAATACAATAAAGATTTTATTCTGAATTTTAAAAAGATATCATTAGTTATTTTAAAATGGTATATATGATATATGCTTCTTAAAATAAACAAAAGAGAAAAACACATACCATGAAAGAGACATATGTATAAAATCAATACATACCATAAAAGAGAAAAACACATGCTTTTTGTGTGCAAGTGTGTGCGTGTGATAAGAGCAATAAAGGAGAAAAAGTTTTTGGTGTAGTGTACACTATTGAAACAAAAAGAAAAATATAAGATTTTTAATTTTTTTATAAATAGAATTGTTTGAAGTTTTTTCTCTTGAGAAGAATTTTTTTTTTCTACCTCCTCTACATCCTCACCTACCACATCCTTGACACTCTATAAGGAACAAGTGATATACAAGACCTAAAGAGAGAATAATCCTACTTAGCTACTACCCTTCTATTGCAAGCCCCATATTGTCACTCTTACTTAGCTACTACTCTCCTACATCCATCTCCATATCATTGATTTTACTTGGCTATTATTTTCCCATAGCTAGTACCATATTGTCCATCCTACCCTACACATCTCCCCCATATGTCTTCTACTAAGCCGAACCTCCGAAAATGTACGTGCTTAAGGACAATATATAATGTGACCACATTCACACAATTAATAAACGAGCATTCGACATTTGATCTGACCTACTGAATCCACACTCTACGAACACCCTTCAGCATCGGTCCTACCACCCCCGGTGTCAGTCCCTAAACCAGTTTGAATTGGGCCATGTACCTTACCAGGTTCAGACCAACCGTGGTGCACCAGTACTCCGCGGTCAACTGGTTCTTTAAAAGTCCCCTCCATATTTTAAGGGTAATAGTTTGGCACCATCTATGGGAATCCCACTTGACCAAAGTGGTTTCCTTCTAAAAGAAAAAAATCAAAATGAGGTTGAGGTAATTTTAAAACTAGCTTGACCCATCGAGACCACGTTCCTATGTGGCAGACCATGAAGCTGAATTCAAGAGAGCGCCTTAGCGTAAATCAGCCCACCTCAAACAAAAAGTCCATCGGTAAACCGGTTTGTCCCGGTGGAGAGTTTCCATTAGCCCAAGCTAATGCAACAGAACGCATTTCACCAGCACATCACCATCTTCATAGAAGGACTGCGATAGGAGTTGCTCGACCCCTTGCACCTGAAAACCTATGATTGGCAATAGATAGAGTTGAGAGGTTAGAAACTAGTAGCCGAACTGAAGCATAGAAGACTCATGAACAAAGCCGGCACAGGGATAGGACCAAGTGAGACAAGGAAGCCATGTGCGGCCTCTACAATTTGTCCCAGGCTGTGGCCTGTATGAAAAAATAGATTCAAAATGCTGCAGAAGAGTAAAATTAGGGTTCGGTATATTTTAAAAATTTTCCAATTAAAAGAAAGAACCTTAACCCTAGATTAATTGACGTATATTAAAAGTATTGTACCTTTTTCTCGTGACGATTAAACTAGCACCGAATTGAATCCGCAAGATCTTCAAATCCAATCACGAACGTGAATAACCTAGGAGTGTGGGCTCCCTTTCTTTAAATTGTATACATGAGAATGGAAACAAACAAAATCTCTTTCTTTTGTTAGTAACAATAATCCTCCACTAGAAAACCCAAGAACATTCGGTCACTTATGAATTATCAATCTATTTGATTGAAATTCGTGTGAACCTATTTCGATTTTTGTACATAAAACCCTTTTGGTGTAAAGGATACTAGTGCGCTATCGAAAACAAAAACGTTCCCCTTTTCTCTTTTCCTTGGCTGAATTCAATACACAATATCTATAAGTTGATTGAATTTTGCATAGAGCAAAAACTAATTTTTTTTCTCTCAAAATTCTCTCACTTGGCTGAATTCTCTCTAATAAAAACCCTATCCTTGACCAAAATTTTCACTTAGAATTCACCTTGGCAGAATTTTATACGGAGATATATATAGGTTCTCAAATCCATTTTTAATGAGGATTTACTTGGTGGGCAAGAATCCTATCTCTAGGTGGATTTATTTGGTGTTAACGGGAAATTTACTTAAGATGAGAAATTCCAATCAATACCCTCAAGACCACTACCACGGAGGTGGTGGTCGGGGTCAGTGCCTTAGATATCTGACCTCTTAAGATAGAAATGAATATTTGAGGACTAATGTGATGGCAAACGAGAATTTTATTATTGATCACTCGTGGTATACAAAAATCTCTTAAATTCACTCACAATCTCTCTAGGATATAGGAGGGTGGCAACCTCGTACCGGTCGAATAGAAGATACAATGGTGGCCGTGTTCTGATTATAGAATTTAGGCTCTCTTCTCTCTCCTTTTGTTTTTTTTTATCCGTCTTTTGTTCATCCTCGGTCCTATTTATATCCAGTCCAAGTAGGTTTAAACTCGTAAATATCCCGTCGTGATTCTATTAATAAGTTCCCTCTTTATCGGGTGTGATCCTCTATTTAAAAGTCATTGACTTTGAATAAATAACGGACTCAAGAATATCTCTCAAGAATATCGTTGATGAAGATAAGTTTGTTTCCTTTTTGGAATCAAACTCTTGTCTTTCATGTATGCAGAGTTTAATGTTCGTTATAATGTGGATATGATCTTGTGTGTATTCATGACATGATTCTTTATGGAGGTCGACGAGTTAGGAGTTTGTTGCTTCGTAGGGTGCATGTAGACCCATGCTTTAGTTCTAATCTTAGAAGATTGGGGCGGCCTTGTGGGCACTTACTGGGGGTAGTGTGGATTAAGTGAGATTCTTCTTTCATGTTCAGGTAGGTTACAAATGTCCCTTAGCGAATTGGAACATTAGCTATAGCATGAATCTGATCCACTTAAAGCCTCTCTCTTCATATATGACGGGGACAATGGGCTTCTAAAGAGGTTGGTGGGCTTCTAGCTTAGGCTACGAATAAAATCTGACCCCGGGAAGCCCTGATCTTCGTATTTGAAGGAACTCACTCTTGTTTGTGTCTGGCTTCACTTCGAGTGCCTCCTGAGCTTGACCACCTTTCCTTGCTTTCGCGGGGTGGTCTTGGAGGCAGGCCCCTGAAACCGAGGTTCCAAGATAGGTGATCTCGAGAAGCCTGGAAATCCACACATCGAGCTTTTCTCAAATTCCAGCGCTTGCATGAGGGTTCGACTTGATCGTACAGAGCTTCATTCTTGGTAGCTCTGAATCCTGATGACCCTTCCCCACTTTTGCGGGGTAGCATTATGATTTGCCTGGGGTCCCCATAAATGGCAAACTCGGGCTTTGATTCGAGCTAGGAGGGTGGAAAATTTCTCTTTGGTCCCCTAGCCAAATTTTACTATTAACAGAAGTCCCCTCTGACTTGAACACCAGAGGTAGAGTTGGGGTTAGAGTCGGATTCCTTATTTTTTTAATTAGGAAATTTTCCGTTAGCGAATCCAGCTGGAAATCTTCACATTAAATGCGTGAGTGATGTGGCGTGGGCTGACTGGTACGTTCCCCGAAATAATTTGGCTACGTTATGGCCGCTCCGCAATTTGAGGTGATCTTACCAAAGATTTTGTTAACATCAATGGCTCTTCCACCTTAATTTAATCCCGGCTTCCTCATTCCTTTGGTCACACTTTAGTTTTAAATTTTCAAAACTCCCTCTCTTTAGCAAACTTCTTCAATTTTACCTTTTTTATTAGCCTCTAAACCTTATTATACCATTTCGAAGATCATTCATGACTCTGTCGAGTCCCTTGTCGACGGTACAGAGGTTTTTAGTCTTGCCCAAGGAAAGTGGGCTCGTCGAGACCTAGATGGAGACGATTCACCTCCGACCCCACAATGTCTTCAATCGAACAGGAACTTGGTAATCGAGACTGGGTTTTCTAATCGACCAAATAACCCTCTGAGCTTGGTTGATGAGGATTCTGGTGAGGAAAATAGGGATGACGTTGCTGGAAAGGACCAAGTCACGGTCGTTGGTTTTGCTCTGGAGAGTCATCTTCTCTATGACTTCAAGGTCACTCCTGACTCCAACGTTAACCCACAGTCGATCAGTCGCATGAGGTCCAAATATGGCATTCCTGACAGCGTCTCCCTCACAGTCCCTCGCCAAAACTATGACATCTTTAATCATATTACCACATTTTGAACTCGGATATTTTGACTTGTCTAGAAGCCATGTTTCAATAGACACTATTGAAAACTTAACGTTAAGATTTAATATCCAATACCTCAAAACATCCATATGATTGTATTCTACCCTCATTCAATAAATTGAGCCACGATGTCCATATCTATAAATGAAGTCCTCTATCGATTAACAAATGAATACCACCAAACTATCGAGGATAGACTATGCTATATAATCGTACTCAATGATAGCTCAAATGATAACACTTGTAACCAAAAGTCCATCATTTATCTCAGGATTGAGATAGGCTCTCCGATTGTCTTCAAATGAAAAGTTTTATCCATTGACGGTTCTAGATAAAGTATTTCATTTAGATCCTATTCAATGCATCCAGTGCAGTAGATTATTTTGCCCAAAGACACCACATTTTGATGATTTTAGACTCATCATAACACATTTGATCCCACTCAAATGCTAGCAAAAGAATCTACAACTTTGACAAGATAAAATCGCCCAACCTTTTATCTTAAGTTGTGAATATGATTCAAGACTAACTGAAGAATTGTGTCTACCTCACACATATTTAGATGTATGAACAATTATTCTTTTCTCATAGTCTTTTGACATTATGTTTATTTACTTTTGACAATTATAATAATTAAACTATAAATGCTATAAGATTTGTTAAACTAGAAATCACTTTATTCATATGAAAAAGATTGTTAATTAACATATTACACTCTTGCTATCGATCATAATCCTAACAATCTCCCACTTGCTCTATAACAAATGTGTTATATTTCTCATCCCCATGTTCTCTAGATGCCCATCAAAACTCTTTTGTTGAAGAGCGTTTGTAAAGGGATCCACTAGATTTTCTACTGACGCAATCATGGTAATCATCACGTCACCCCTATGCATAATTTCCCTCAAAAGGTGATACTTTCTTTCAATTTGTTTCCCTCTCTTATGACTTCTTGGTTCTCTCGAATTAGCCACTGCTCCAGTATTGTCACAATAGATAGTGATTTGTTTATTCTCATTAGGAACCACTTCCAAGACAATTAGGAACTGACGGAGCCAGATAGCCTCTTTAGCAGCCTCGCATACGACAACATACTCATCTTCCATGGTGGAATCTGCAATACAAGATTGCTTGATACTCCTCTATATGACTGCCCCTCCTCCAATAATAAACACATATCCTGATGTTGATCTCTTGGAGTTAGAATCTGACTGAAAATTAGAATCTGTATACCCAACTGGAATTAAATCCCCTCCAGAGTATACAAGCATATAATCTCTCGTTCTCCTACGATACTTGAAAATATGCTTGACTGCCGTCCAGTAATCAGGACCAGGCTTTGATTGAAACATGCTAACTATGCCCACAGCAAAACAAATATCTGCTCTAGTGCAAAGCATTGCATACATGAGACTTTCAACGGCGATGCATATGGAACCCTACTCATGAATTGCTCATCATGCTCATTCTCAGGAACTTGTTCCTTAGAAAGTTTGATTCCATGTATGAAATGTAACATACCTTTCTTGGAATCTTGCGTGGAAAACCTATACAAGATTTTATCTATGTATGAAGCTTGGGATAATGCAATCGTTCTATTCTTTCTATCCCTTATGACTTGGATGCCAAGAATATAACTTGCTTATCCTAAGTCCTTCATATCAAATTGTTTTGCTAACCATTCTTTTTTTGATGTCAATACACTGATATCGTTTCCGATGAGTAGTTTATGATCAACGTAAAGAACTAGGAAAACCAACTTGTCGCCTTTAATCCTTTTGTATACACAAGGTTCATCAAGGTTTTGAATAAATCCAAAACTTTTCACGGCTTGATCAAACCTTATGTTCCAGGATCTGGATGCTTGCTTCAATCCATATACTGATCTTTGCAACTTGCATACCCTTTTCTCTTGGCCCTTTTCAATGAATCATTCTGGTTGCATCATGTAGATGCTTTCGTCAAAACTTTCATTAAGGAAAGCTGTCTTGATGTCCAATTTCCAATTCTCTAGGTTTAGAGATGCCGCAATGGATAAGAGTATCCTAATGGATTTAAGCATGGCCACAGGAGAGAAGGTTTCTTCATAATCGATACATTCCTTCTGTGTATAACCTTTAGCTACCAATCTAGCTTTAAAGGTTTCCACCTTACCAACCAGTCCTCTTTTCCTCTTGTATACCCACTTGCACCCGATGGGTTTTATCTTTTTAGGCAAGTCTACAAGAGATCAAACTTTGTTTTTGAACATTTATTCAATTTTGGATTGCATTGCGTTTTGCCAATGGTGACAATCAACATCTTCTATTGATTCCCTTGTACGTATAGGGATCAGTGTCGTCCGAAAGATTCTCTACAGGTTCTCCTAGTCCAATGTATCTTTCGGGTAGTCTAACAACCCTCCCACTACGACGAGGTATGGCAGATTGTTGATCTTGTATCGGTACAGAACTTACAATTGGGCTTGGTTGTGAAACCTCTTGTGGAATTATATCTCCTAAAAGTTCATTTAGGACAATTCTACTTTTAGGCACAAAATTATTCATATAGTCATTTTCCAGAAATTTAGCATTTGTCGAAACAAATACTTTAAGATCTGAAGGACTATAAAAATAATATCATTTTGTTTCTTTTAGATACCCTACAAATATGCATGTTTCTGAACCGGACTCCATCTTTTCTGTCTTTCCTTTTAACACGTGAGCAGGACATCCAAATATCGTTAATTGTTGTAAACTAGGTTTTCACCCGATCCACAACTCATGCGGTGTTTAGGAACCGACTTAGATTGTACATCATTTAGAATGTACATTGCAGTTTGTAAAGTATATCCCTAAAAAGAATTAGGGAGCGTTGAATAACTCAACATAGACCTAACCATATCCAAAAGAGTTCTATTTCTCCTTTCTGCTACCCTATTTTGTTGATTTGTGATTGGTGCAGAAAACTGAGAAATTATACAATTATCAATAAGATATTGCTAAAACTCACCAGATAGATATTCTCCACCATGATCAGACCTCAAGATTTTTATGCGTTTCTCAAGCTGATTTTCCACTTCAGCTTTAAATGCTTTGAACATATCAAAAACATCCGATTTATGTCTCATGAGATACACATAGCCAAATCTTGAAGTGATGAAGTACTCATATCCACCTCTAGCTTGAATGATCATAGGTCCACACACATCAGTGTGTATCAATCCTAAACATTCGATGACTCTTGCGCCTTTGGTTGTAAATGACCTTTTGGTCATTTTACCTTCCAAACAAGATTCACAAGTTGGTAGATCATCAACCTTTAAGTCACTTAGAGGTTCGTCACTTACCAATCTTTTAATCCTATTAAGGTTAATATGACCTAAGCGCAAATGCCATAGATAGGTTTCTTCTTTTGATAATTTTACTCTTTTATGATTAGGTTCTGTTGATTCTGTGTCTAATAAATGAGAGATATTTCCATGCAAATAGAATAAACCGTTTTCCAATGTACTTTTACAAACAAATTTGTTATTCTTACTAATAACAAAGCTTTTATTAAAAGTAACCGAATATCCAAATTTATTTAGACAAGAGACCGAAATTAAATTTCTCATGAATTGTGGTACATAATAAACGTTTATTATAACTAAATGCCTATAAGAATCAAAATTGATTCTAATATCTCCCACTACACTAGTAGACACCAACGCTCCATTGCCTAAATACAAGTTGAATTCATTCTTATTAAGTGTATTCCTTTGACCCTTTTCACCACAAAAGAAACACTTTCCTTTGATCTTGGTTACTTTCTTGGTCTCCTTCTAAGAAGGCTCAAGTTGCTTTTTCTTCCATTGTCTCTTGACCTTCTTACAGGTCTTTAATAGTAGCAACTTACCAAGCATATGAATCTCTTTACTCTTGCCTTTCACAAGGATTTTTTCCACGCTTTGAACATCTTGCATCAGGCCTTGAAAGGTGTATTCCTTATTATTCAAGGTGTAGTCCAACTTGAATTCATCAAAGGAATCCGATAGTGAGTTGACAATCAAGTCAATTTTGGTCTCACCATCTATCTTAGCACCATTCAGTTCAGCAATGTTGAGATATGCTATGACTTTTATAATACACCATGTCCAGGTTTCATCCTAAGATTCATAAAAGCAATCACTGCCTCTCTCTCTTAGTCATCTTAGACCTCATAGCAAACATCTCCTCAAGAGACATCATTATATCGGTAGCAGTCTCCATTCCTTCATGTTGCTGTTGCAACATGTCGGAGATGATGGACATAATTTAACGTATATTTAGCCATCTCATCTGAAGACTTCCACTACTAATACTCATCTCTTTGCTTACGGAGTTAGATTCATTAGTTTGATGGTTAAGGAATATACAGAATGAACTTATACTTTTCAGCTTGCGACAACAACCCAATCTTCCTTATTATTCAAGGTGTAGTCCAACTTGAATTCATCAAAGGAATCCGATAGTGAGTTGACAATCAAGTCAATTTTGGTCTCACCATCTATCTTAGCACCATTCAGTTCAGCAATGTTGAGATATGCTATGACTTTTATCATACACCATGTCCAGGTTTCATCCTAAGATTCATAAAAGCAATAATTGCCTCTCTCTCTTAGTCATCCTAGACCTCATAACAAACATCTCCTCTTGAGACATCATTATATCGATAGCAGTCTCTATTCCTTCATGTTGCTGTTGCAACAAGTCGGAGATTATGGCCATAATGTAACGTACATTTAGACATCTCATCTGAAGGCTTCCACTACTAATACTCATCTCTTTACTTCCCGAGTTAGATTCATTAGTTTGGTAGTTATGGAATATACAGAATGAACTTATACTTTTCAGCTTGCAACAACAACCCAATATTCCTTTTCCATGTGACATAATTATCATCAATTAAAGTATTATCTTTTAGGAATTTGATTAAGGATGGGGTCATGATTTCTTTATAATAACAAAAATTATATAAGAAAACAATCATGATATAGCACTTTTGAATATTTATCTTGAATTAAATGAAATAATTCAATCGTAAAAATTCAACGGTGATCCAACACCCATAAATGTCACGCCTCATTTGGGAGTACTCACCATTTACTAGTTGGACTAGGTCCCACCTAACTGTTAACATAACAACCAACATTTTCCATTTTATCCTTACAATTTTATTAACAAGAACTCTTGGGAGGATATTAATAAAATTACGTTAAGTGTGTAACCAAGTTATCGACCTTCAATATAATCCCTCGCGAGTATCCCTCATTTAGGAGTAGACATCGTTTGGGCTAATTGTCTAGTCTATCCTTGTAAGGAAGTATCTTGATAAATTCCATTCATGAATACCTCTTGGGAGGTTATTCATGAAACATAAAGCTCAACTAAACTTGGAGGCCGTAGGTGTTCCAAAACACATTCTTCCACTCAATTGTTTAAGGCGTGTGATCGAATTTCAAAGAATGATTTACCAAGTTATCTAGATGCCAATTTAGATACTTAAACCATTCAATCCATGTTCATACCAAAAGAGATATAGGAGTGACACTCCTATTCTATATGACATGTTATCAAACAATGACAAACATTGCAATATTTTAAAAAATATAAATAGCAACAATTTTGGTCAATACTAGAAAAACAAGTAAATTACATATATCTTGGAATACATGAACTCCTTTCTAGGCGAACAAGTCTTCAAGCGACCTTCATCGTTCAGACTCCCTCGGCTACCTTCCATGGGCGTGCACACCCTTCGCCCACACCCATGGGCGTGCGCATGCCACAAACCCATAAGGGGCTACCATGCATAGCCCATGGCTACCAATGGGCTGCCGTGCGCAGCCCATGCCACAACAAATGTGGTTGCGCGCTCTTCGCACGCACGTTCGTTGCTACGGCTCGCAAGGTCCCAAACTTGTTCCGGCTGCTTCCAATTCTTCAAACCTTCGAGTCTTCGATACTTGAATGTATTATAGAAGAATTATAAATAAATAAAAATACTGCAGTTTTTTTTATTACAATAGTGCATTTTTTTTTATTACAACAACAAAATAAAAATAAAAAACTTAGCAACTACCAAGAAGGAAATTATGGCGATGATAGACCACCCTTCTTGTTACAATCCCAAAACAAAATATATTGAAATTCTAGGACCAAAATTGAGCAATAACAAACCACATATAAAACATATATATATCCATACATTCCAATGTAAATATATATGCGAATACCTAGAGTGCCATCTCTTTCTAAAACATGCATATATACAATAAAAAGAAAAAAAAATCAAATACTTACATCAATTAGTCAGGGGTACAACCATGCTCTGATACCAATTGTAGGGAAAAACGGTTCAAAACGCAACGGAAGCGTGAGAAAATTAGAAATTTAGGGTTTGCGTATATAAAAACATTTTCCCTTTTAATAACGAGAACCTTAACCCTAGATTAATTGATGTATATAAAAAGTATCGTACCTTTTTTTTGTGATGATTGAACTAGCGTCGAATTGAATCCACAAGATCTTCCAATCCAATCATGAACGTGAATCACCTAGGAATGTGGGCTCCCTATCTTTAAATTGTATACCTGAGGATGGAAACAAACAAAATCTTCTTCTTTGTTAGTTACAATAATCCTTCAAGAGAAAAACCAAGAACGTCCGGTCAATTTTGAATTATCAATCAATTTGATTAAAACTCACGTGAACCTTGATTCAATGTTGTACACAAAACCCTTTTGATGTAAAGGATATTAGTTTACTATTGAAAACAAAAACGTTCTCTTTTTCTCTCTTCTTGGCCGAATTCACACTATCTCTATGAGTTGGTCGAATTTTATCCAGAGTAAAAAACAAAAATTTCTACCTCAAAATACTCTCTTGCTAGGCCAAATCCTCTTCTTGAAAATTGCTTAGCATGGCCAAAATTTCTCTCATAAAAAACCTTAGAGCTGGCCGAAATTTCCAAACCTATATATAGGGTCATAAGTCCTCTCCTAATAAGGATTTACTTGGTTTGCAAGAATCCTTTCCTTAGGTGGATTTATTTGGTAGTTAAGAATCTTTTTTTAAAAGGAATTCTACCCTCCTCATATATATACATAGCTGGCCGATATTTCACTTAATATAATTAGGAGACTTAGTTCTTTTCTTAAGAAGAATTTACTTGGTTGTTAAGAATCCTTTCCTTAGGTAGAATTACTTGGTGGTTAAGAATCCTTTTCAAAAAGGAATTCAATCCTACACCAAGACTCCTAATCCAACTCAATAGTGTGTTTGTAACCATATTAAAGACTTCCCAATTTGATTAGATAAATAATTCCTTTTATTTATCTACTTGTCAAATATAGTCTTTAACATTAACTATACTACCAACAATAGTATAATTTTAAGAGACCATCTCCTACTAGGAAAACGATTTTGACTTTTAATTAAATAATTAATTAATCAACAAATTAATTAATTTCCATTTAATTAAATAATTAAATAAATAAATAAAAATGATATATTTAAGCTATTCTTAATAGCCTTGCCGCCTATACCATATATATGGGCCATATTTTATTTTTTATTATTAAATCCATTGGACCTTAATAAGAAGTCCACATGTGAACTAGACCTATTCTTACAAAAAGAAACAAGTTCTCATGCCTTAATACAATTCTAGATGGGCCCCTAAATTGGTCCGGTAGAATATATCAAGTGATCCAAGCATGTTCGTGTGGATTGGGGATCTTGGCGGGTTATCTAAATTTAAGCTCAAGTAGACACAACCCAATCACAATCAACAAATGATTCACTTAGGTCCAATCTATTTAATTTAAGTTCATTCCACTAAATAACTAAAATTGAACTCTTAAATAAAGATAGAATAAGTTGATGTTACTCATTCGTACCCTAGACAACCTTATTGGAGAAAGTTTAACAAATCTTATAGCATTCATAGTTTTATTATTATAATTGTCAAAAGTAAATAATCATACGGTCAAAAGACTATGAGAAAAGAGGAATTGTTCATACATCTAGATATTCTTCACGGGGATACACTTTCTCCAATAAGGTTGCCTAAGGTACGAATGAGTAACATCAACTTATTCTATCTTTATTTAAGAGTTTAATTTTAGTTCTTCAATGGAATGAACTAAAATTAAATAGATCAGACCTAAGTGAATCATTTGTTGATTGTGATTGGGTTATGTCTATTGGAGCTTAAATTTAGAAAGCCCGCCAAGATCCCCAATCTACACGAACTTGCATGGATCACTTAATATATTCTACCAGACCAATAGGGGTCCATCTAGAATTGTAATAAGGCATGTGAACTTGTTTCTTTTTGTAAGAATAGGTCTAGTTCACATGTGGACTTTTTATTAAGGTTCACTGGATTTAATAAAATGAGAAAAATAATATATGGCCTTTATACAAGGTATGGGTGGCAAAGGCTATTAATAATAACTTTAATATATTATTTTTATTTTATTAATTAATTAAATGGGAATTAATTAATTTGTTGATTAATTAATTATTTAATTAAAAGTCAAAATCTTATCCTAATATGAGATGGTCTCCTAAAACTATACTATTGTTGGTAGTATAGTTAATGTTAAAGACTATATTTGATAAGTAGATAAATAAAATGAGTTATTTATCTAATCAAATTAGGAAGTCTGTAATATGGTTACAAATACACTATTGAGTTGGATTAGGAGTTTTGGTGTAGGAATGAATTCTTTTTGGAAAAGGATTCTTGGTCACCAAGTAAAACTACTTAGTGGTAGAATTCTTATTTGAAAAGGATTTATAACCACTAAGTTAATCTACCTAAGGATAGGATTCTTGTCCATTAAGTAATCTTTCTTAGGAAAGATTGAACTCTCCTAATCCATATCAAAGACCAAAAATTCGGACAACAACATATGGTTATAGGAGTAGTTAGATTTCTTTTTAGATACGGACTCTTAACTACTAAATAAATCCACATAAGGAAAGGATTCTTGCCAACCAAGTTAATCCTTCTTAGGAAAGGATTTATGAACCTATATATATGTGTGAAGAATTTCGGTCATGACTAAGGAGCAATAGAGAGGAATTTCGGCCAAGCTCTATTTTTCTTAGTGAAAAATTCGGCCATCATAGAATTTTGAGGGAGAAAAATCTGATTTTACTCTAGACAAAATTCAATCATCTCTAAGCAATAGTGTGTGAATTCGGCCAAGTAGAGAAAAAAAGGGAACGTTTTTGTATTCGATAGTATACTAATATCCTTTACATCAAAAGAGTTTTGTGTACAACATCGAATCATGGTTCATGCGAGTTACAATCAAATTGATTGATAATTCACAAGTGACCGCGTTCTTGGATTTTTCTCTTGGAGGATATTTGTAACTAACAAAGAAAAGATATTTGTTTTGTCTCCATCCTCAGGAATACAATTTAAAGAAAGGGAGCCGACACTCCTAAGTGATTCACGTTCGTGATTGGATTGGAAGATCTTACGGAATCAATTCGACGCTTGTTCAATCGTCACGCGAAAAAGGTACGATACTTTTATATACATCAATTAATCTAGGGTTAAGGTTCTTGTTGAATAAAAGGATATTTTTTTTATTTATACGCAAACCCTAATTTTGTTTTTTCTCACGCTTCCTTTGCGTTTCTAAACCGTTTTCCCTTCAATTGGTATCAAAGCCTGGTTGTACCCTTGATTAATTGTGTATATGTTCGCGAATCTTTTTCTTTTTATTGTATATATGCATGTTTGAGAAAGAGATGACACTCTAGGTATTTGCATATATATATATATATATATATATATATATATATATTTACATTGGAATGTATGGATATATATATGTTTTATATGTGGATTGTTATTGCTCAATTTTGGTCATAGAATTTCAATGTAATTTTGTTTTGGGATTGTAACAAGAAGGGTGGTCTATTATCGCCATAATTTCCTTCTTGGTAGTGGCTAAGTTTTTTTTTATTTTTTTGTTGTAATAATAATAATAAAAAACTGCAGTATTTTGTTATGTAAATTCTTCTGTAATACATTCAAGTTTCGAAGACTCGAAGGTTTAAAGAATTAGGAGTAACCGGAACAAGTTTGGGACAGTGCGAGCCGTAACAATGAACGTGCGTGCGAAGAGCGCATTGCCAAGTTTGTTGTGGCATGGGCTGCTCACGGCAGCCCTTGTTGTAGCCATGGGCTTGTGACATGCTCACACCTATGGGTAAGGGCAAGGGGGTGCGCACGCCCATGGGAGGTAGCCGAGGGAGTCCTAACGACGAAGGTCGCGTGAAGACTTGTTTGCCAAGAAATGAGTTCTTGTATTCTAAGACATAAGTAATTTACTTTTTTTTTTCTAGGATGGACCAAAATTGTAGCTATTTATATTTTTGTAACTATTGCAATGTTTGTCATTGTTTGCTAACATGTCATATAGAATAGGAGTGCCACTTATATATCTCATTTGGTATGAACATGCATTGAATGGTTTAAGTATCTAAATTGGCATCTAGATAACTTGGTAAATCATTCTTTGGAATTCGATCACACGTTTTAAACAATTGAGTGGGAGAAGGTGTTTTGGAACACCTACGGCCACTAAGTTTAGTTGAGCTTCATGTTTCATGAATAACCTCCCAAGAGGTATTCATGAATGGAATTTAGCAAGATACTTCCTTACAAGGATAGACTAGACAATTAACCCAAACGATATCTACTCCCAAAGGAGGGATATTCGTGAGGGATTATATTGAGGGTCGATAACTTGGTAACACACTCAATGTGAGTTTATTAATATCCTCCCAAGAGTTCTTGTTAGTAAAATCACAAGGCTAAAAATAAATCGTTGGTTGTTAAGTTAATAATTAGGTGAGATCTAGTCCAACTAGTAAATGGTGCGTACTCCCAAAGGAGGCGTGACATTTATGGGTGTTGGATCACCGTTGAATTTTTACGATTGAATTATTTTATTTAATTCAAGATAAATATTCAAAAGTGCTTAATCATGATTATTTACTTATATATAATTTTTGTTATTGTTCAGAAATCATGACCCCATCCATAATCAACATCCTTAAGGACATTACTTTAACTTGTGAAAATTATGTCAAATGGAAAAGGAAAATTGGGCTACTATTGCAATCCAAAAAGCATAAGTTCGTTCTGTGCACTCCTAAACCACCTACTCCTACTAATGAATCTATTCAGGAGCAAAGAGATGAGTATCAGCAGTGGGAGTCTTCTGATGAGATGGATAAATGTTACATTATGGCAACCATCTTCGACGTGTTGCAACAGCAACATGAAGGAATCGAGACTGCTGCTGATATAATGATGTCTCTAGAGGAGATGTTTGCTATGAGGTCTAGGAAGACTAAGAGAGAGGCAGTGACTGCTTTTATGAATCTAAGGATGAAACCCAGATAGGTTGTGAAAGATCACATGATGAAAGTCATAGCACATCTTAACATTGCTGAACTGAATAATGCTAAGATAGACGGTGATACCAAAATTGACATAATTGTCAACTCACTGTCGGATTCCTTTGATCAATTCAAGTTGGACTACACCTTGAATAATAAGGAATACACCTTGCAAGGCCTGATGCAAGATGTTCAAAGAGCAGAAAAGATCCTTGTGAAAGGCAAGGGTCAAGAGATTCATACCGTAGGTAAAGTTGCTACTGTTAAGACCCGTAAAAAGGTCAAGAAACAACAGAAGAAAAAACAACTAGAACCTACAAAGAAGGAGACAAAGAAAGTAACCAAGATCTAAGGAAAGTGTTTCCTTTATGGTGAAAAGAGACATTGGAAAAGAAATTGCCCAAAGTCTCAAGGAAAGGTAGAAGGTAATATTAATTATCTTGAAATATGTTTTTTGGCAGATTCTATGGATTCTTGGATCATAGACTCCGGAGCCACTAATCATGTTTTTTTTTTCCTTAAAGGGGTTCAAGGAAAGGAGAAGGCTTAGTGAGAACAAATTTAACTTGCGTTTAGGCAATGTAGCGTTGGTGTCTGCTAGTTCAGTGGGAGATATTAGAATTAGTTTATATTCTTATAGGCATTTAGATTTAATAGACGTTTACTATGTACCTCAATTCAAGGGGAATTTAATTTCAGTTTCTTGTTTAAATAAATTTGGTTATTCGGTTACTTTTAATAAAACTTTTATTATTAGTAAGAATGACAAATTTTTTTGCAGAGGTACATTGGAAAACGGATTATCTATTTGCATGAAAATATCTCTCACTTGTTAGACACGAAATCAACTGAACCTAATCATAAAAGAGTAAAATTATCAAAAGATGAAACCTACCCGTGGCATTTGCGCCTAGGTCATATTAACCTTAATAGGATTAAAAGATTGGTATGTGATGGACCTCTAAGTGACTTAAAGATTGATGATATACCAACTTGTGAATCTTGTTTGGAAGGTAAAATGACCAAAAGGTCGTTTACGACCAAATACGCAAGAGCCATTGAATGTTTAGGATTGATACAGACTGATGTGTATGGTCCTATGAGCATTCAATCTAAAGGTGGGTATGAGTACTTCATCACTTTCACGGATGATCACTCAAGATTTGGCTATGTGTATCTCATGAGACGTAAGTCAGATGCTTTTGATATGTTTAAAGCATTTAAAGCTGAAGTAGAAAATCAGCTTGAGAAACACATAAAAATCTTGAGGTCCGATCGTGGTGGAGAATATCTATCTAGTGAGTTTCAGCAATATCTTTTTGATAATGGAATAATTTCTCAGTTTTCTGCACCAGGCATACCTCAACAAAATGGGGTGGCAGAAAGGAGAAATAGAACTCTTTTGGATATGGTTAGGTCTATGTTGACTTATTTAACGCTCCCTAGTTCTTTTTGGGGATATGTTTTACAAACTGCCATGTATATTCTAAACGATGTTCCATCTAAGTCGGTTCCTAAAACACCACTTGAGTTGTGGACTGGACGAAAGCCTAGTTTACAACACTTAAGGATATTTGGATGTCCTGCGCACGTGTTAAAAGGAAAGACAGATAAGATGGAGTCCCGTTCAGAAACATGCATATTTGTAGGGTATCCAAAAGGAACAAAAGGATATTATTTTTATAGTCCTTCAGATATTAAAGTATTTGTTTTGACAAATGCAAAATTTCTATAAGAGGACTATATGAATAATTTTATGCCTAAAAGTATAATTGTCCTAAATGAGCTTTTAGGAGATACAATTCCACAAGAGGTTTCATAACCAAGCCCAATTGTAAGTCCTGTACCAACATAAGATCAACAATCTACCATACCTCGTCGTAGTGGGAGGGTTGTTAGACAACCCGAGAGATACATCGGTCTAGGAGAATCTGTAGAGAATCTTTTGGACGACGATGATCCCTATACGTACAAGGAAGCAATGGAAGATGTTGATTGTCGCCATTGGCAAAAGGCAATGCAATCCGAAATTGAATCTATGTTCAAAAATAAAGTCTGGTCTCTTGTAGACTTGCATAAAGGGATAAAACCCATTGGCTTCAAGTGGGTATACAAGAAGAAAAGAGGAATGGATGGAAAGGTGGAAACCTTTAAGGCTAGATTGGTAGCTAAAGGTTACACACAGAAGGAAGGTATCGATTATGAAGAAACCTTCTCTTCTGTGGCCATGCTTAAATTGTGGCATCTCTAGACCTAAAGATTTGGCAAATGGACGTCAAGATAGATTTTCTTAATGGAAGTCTTGACGAAAGCATCTACATGATGCAACCAGAAGAATTCATTGAAAAGGGCCAAGAGAAAAGGGTATGCAAGTTGTAAAGATCCATATATGGATTGAAGCAAGCATCCAGATCCTGTAACATAAGGTTCGATCAAGCTGTTAAAGGTTTTGGATTTATTCAAAACCTTGATGAAGCTTATGTATACAAAAGGATTAAAGGCGACAAGTTGGTTTTCCTAGTTCTTTACGTTGATGATATATTACTCATCGGAAACGATGTAGGTGCAAATAAAAAAATGGTTAGCAAAACAATTTGATATGAAGGACTTAGGAGAAGCAAGTTATATTCTTGGTATCCAAGTTATAAGGGATAGAAAGAATAGAACGATTGCATTATCCCAAGCTTCATACATAGATAAAATCTTGTTTAGGTTTTCCATGCAAGATTCCAAGAAAGGTATGTTACCTTTCAGGCATGGAATCAAACTTTCTAAGGAACAAGTTCCTAAGAATGAGCATGAAGAGCAATTCATGAGTAGGGTTCCATATGCATCGGCAGTTGAAAGTCTCATGTATGCAATGCTCTGCACTAGACCAGATATTTGTTTTGCTGTAAGCATAGTTAGCAGTTTTCAATCGAAACCTGGTCCGGATCACTGGACGGCAATCACGAATATTTTCAAGTATCTTAGGAGAACGAGATATTATATGCTTGTATACTCTTGAGGGGATTTAATTCCCGTTGGGTATACAGATTCTGATTTTCAGTCAGATTCTGACTCCAGGAGATCGACATCAGGATCTGTGTTTACCATTGGAGGAGGGGAAGTCATATGGAGGAGTATCAAGAAATCTTGTATTGCTGATTCCACCATGAAAGCCGAGTATGTTGCCACATGCGAGGCTGCTAAAGAGGCTGTCTGGCTCTGCCAATAATTGATTGACTTGGAAGTGGTTCCTAAAGCGAATAAGCAGATCACTATCTATTGTGACAATAGTGGAGCAGTGGCTAATTCGAGAGAACCAAGAAGTCATAAGAGAGGGAAACACATTGAAAGAAAGTATCACCTTCTAAAGGAAATTGTGCATAGGGGTGACATGACGATTACCAGGATTATGCTCGATAGCAAGAGTGTAATATTATAATTAAAAATATTTTCATAAGAATAAAGTGATTTCTAGTTTAACAAATCTTATAGCAATTATAGTTTAATTATTATAATTGTCAAAAGTAAATAATCATAAGGTCAAAATACTATGAGAAAAGAAGAATTGTGCATACATCTAGATATGTATAAGGTAGACACAATTCTTTAGTTAGTCTTGAATAATATTCACAACTTAAGATAGAAGGTTGGACGCCTTTATCTTGTGAAAGTTGTAGATTCTTTTGCTAGCATTTTAGTGGGATCAAATGTGTTATGATGAGTCTAAAATCATCAAAGTGTGGTATCTTTAGGCAAAAGAATCTAGTGCACTGGGTGCATTGAATAAGATCAAAATGAAATACTTTATCTAGAACCGTCAATGGATAAAAGTTTTCATTTGAAGACAATCGGAGAATCGATCTTAATCTTGAGAAAAATGATGTACTTATGGTTGCAAGTGTTATCATTTGAGCTATCAATGAGTACAATTATATAGCATAGTCTATCCTCGATAGTTTGGTGGTATTCATTTGTTAATCGATAGAGGACTTCATTTATAGATATGGACATCGTGGCTCCATTTATTGAATGAGAGTAGAATACCATCATATGGATGTTTTGAGGTATTGGATATTAAATCTTAACGTTAAGTTTTCAATAGTGTCTATTGAAAAATGGCTTCTAGACAAGTCAAAATATCCAAGTTCAAAATGTGGTCATGTGAGTAAATATGGTAACTTGGAGAGCTATAGGCGGGCTATGAGCTCTTGGCGATTACTGGTATTCTTCATGAGGATACACTTTCTCTAATAAGGTTGTCTAGGGTACGAATGAGTAACATCAACTTATTCTATATTTATTTAAGAGTTCAATTTTAGTTCTTTAGTGGAATGAACTAAAATTAAATAGATCGGACCTAAGTGAATCATTTGTTGATTGTGATTGGGTTATGCCTATTGGAGCTTAAATTTAGATAGCCCGCCAAGATCCTCAATCCACACGAACTTGAATGGATCACTTAATATATTCTACCGGACCAATAGGGTTCCATCTAGAATTGTAATAAGGCATGTGAACTTGTTTCTTTTTGTAAGAATAGGTCTAGTTCACATGTGGACTTTTTATTAAGGTCCAATGGATTAAATAAAATGAGAAAAATAATATATGGCCTTTATACATGGTATGGGCGGCAAAGGCTATTAATAATAGCTTTAATATATTATTTTTATTTTCTTATTTAATTAAATGAGAATTAATTAATTTGTTGATTAATTAATTATTTAATTAAAAGTCAAAATCATTTCCTAATAGGAGATGGTCTCCTAAAACTATCTTATTGTTGGTAGTATAGTTAATGTTAAAGACTATATTTGATAAGTAGATAAATAAAAAGAGTTATTTATCTAATCAAATTAGAAAGTCTTTAATATGGTTACAAATACACTATTGAGTTTGATTAGGAGTCTTGGTGTAGGAATGAATTCTTTTTGGAAAAGGAGTCTTGGTCACCAAGTAAAACTACTTAGTTGTAGAATGCTTATTTAAAAAGGATTCATAACCACTAAGTTAATCTACCTAAGGATAGGATTCTTGTCCGTCAAGTAATCTTTCTTAGAAAAGATTGAACTCTCCTAATCCATATCAAAGACCGAAAATTCGGCCAACAACTTATGGTTATAGGAGTAGTTAGATTTCCTTTTAGATAAGGACGCTTAACTACCAAATAAATCCACCTAAGGAAAGGATTCTTGCCAACCAAGTTAATCCTTCTTAGGAAAGGATTTATGAACCTATATATATGTATGAAGAATTTTGGTCATGACTAAGGGGCATTAGAGAGGAATTTCAGCCAAGCTCTATTTTTCTTAGTGAATAATTCGGCCATCATAGATTTTTGAGGGATAAAAATATGATTTTACTCTAGACAAAATTCAATCATCTCTAAGCAATAATGTGTGAATTCGGCCAAGTAGAGAAAAAAAGGGAACGTTTTTGTATTCGATAGTATACTAATATCTTTCACATCAAAAGGGTTTTGTGTACAACATCGAATCAAGGTTCACGCGAGTTACAATCAAATTGATTGATAATTCACAAGTGACCGGACGTTCTTGGATTTTTCTCTTGGAGGATATTTGTAACTAACAAAGAAAAGATATTTGCTTTGTCTCCATCCTCAGGAATACAATTTAAAGAAAGGGAGCCCACACTCCTAGGTGATTCAAGTTCGTGATTGGATTGGAAGATCTTGCGGAATCAATTCGACGCTTGTTCAATCGTCATGCGAAAAAGGTACGATACTTTTATATACATCAATTAATCTAAGGTTAAGGTTCTTGTTGCATAAAAGGAATTTTTTTTATTTAAACCCAAACCCTAATTTCGTTTATTCTCACGCTTCCGTTGCGTTTCTAAACCGTTTTTTCTTTTCAGTTAATTATCAATTTCTCTTGATTAGTCAATAAACAAACATACAACAACAAGTGTAAAGGTGCGGAAATATAAATAACACTTGATTTTTATGTGGAAACAATCTGAACGGGAAAAACCATGGGCTATTGTGCTAGCCACACACGATGGCATAAATCCACTATAGGAGTAAAAAGTTACACCCTCAAGTGATACTCGGACTCTCACTCTTGTAAACCTCAGGCTATGGCCACTTCCACTCACCACTCTTGGTTCAGTCCCTAGTGATATCCCCTGATCAACTACTTTTGGCATGAACACCTCCTACTCTACCCCTCAGGCTTTTACTGTGGCACCCGACCAATTGCTTAGCAACTTACCCTTGGTTACAAGACTTGAATTGCTTGTGCACTACATACCAGTAGCCAAAGGACTAAATTCCCAATGAAGAGATAAACAACCTATGTCAATATGTAAATATATTCTAAATGCAAATAATGCTAGGCAAAACACTAATTGCTTATCTAGGAAATTAAATATGTCACTAAGTACAATTCCTAGATATCAGTGTCCAAATGAATGCTCATAAAGACTTAACCAGATACAGTTATGCAACATTATATCCTAGTTATCAAACAAAGCCTTTTCAACATATGTTGTCGTTAAGCATGGCATGGTCATTAATGCAATCATCAAAATGCAATTAATATGACCGAATTAGCTAGAGGCAAATATGACTATATGCTAGCTAATATAATACAACTATCCAAACATTAACAACAATCTCTACTTGTAATAGAAATCCTAATCTAGAAGCATACAAGTCATAAAAGAGATATCTTGTTAATATAGAACACAAGAATGATGAAAATGGTATTCTACTTACCAAGTTACATGTGTTGATGAAGACCCATTGAAAGAAACATCCTAGATGAAACTAGATGATGTTTGTTTCGTGAAAGAATGATAGGTATTTGGGTTTTGAAGATTTAATAAAGCTTGAACAAGCTTTCTCTCATAAGACTCTCCCTTTCTCCCTCTAGGGTTTCTTTAGGTTCCAGAGAGGTTATCAAGAAGATGAGAAAGAGGGGTTCTTATAGGGGGATTTCATGAGCTGTGTGAAAAGAAGAAAATGCCCATAAAAATTGCACTGTGCACGGGTAAGGACCCATGCACTCACCAGTGCACCTACCCATGCAATCTTGAAGACCCGTGAATGGCCGCACAAGTGTCCGCGTATTTTCTTAGGGTCGAGACTTAAAACTTACCCACTAAGCTAGTGCGCCGGTAATGAGGGTACTGTTTGGGTGCCCTACCAGCGCACTGACCCGCGTAGTAGAGACTACAAAGGTCTCTCTTCGTGCTACAAAGAGCACACCATCGTGCAAGCTCAGACGTATCCAACTAAGCAACTAAATATAAAATTAATACACACCAAACACACTTAAAACTTAGAATGAAATGCATGATAACACATGCAACAACTCTAATACATGTAGGTGTGTGTGTGTGTTCAATAACAAATGCATGTCAATGTAAAACCATATAAATAAATGTAAGTGTGTGTAACCAAATCTCTTCAAAAAGAGTTAAGCACAAGTGAACTACCTCTTGAAGCTCACCGGGATCTTAGACTTTTGCCACTGAAAGCCTAAGTTACCCATTACACAATGAATCTCAAATGTGATTTGTCAAGAAATAAGGCAATCATAAAAGTGAGGTTCTTACAATCTCCCCTTTTGAATATTTTATGACAAAATCATCACTCACAAAGAAATCCTCATGTTACAATAAAAAATCTAGCTATTGTTCATAAGAGTCCATTCTACGTTACAAAAAAGAGATATACCTAATATTCTAAGTCTTTAAGGTCTTCAATCTCTTCGTAGATCATCATACCTGCACAAAATAGCAAGAATGCACTTTTCAAGAGCAAGTGCATGTGAGGTGAACAAAAAACAAAAAAGCAATTGCACTCAATAAAGTAATACAACAAATGCATGTGCAATGCTCCCCCTAAATGGGGTACTCTCCCTCAATGTAGCTACCTCCCTAAATTCACCATGGCTTATCAATAAATAAGCTCCCCTTATATCCATACTACTCCCCTTTTTTTTCATGATATAGGCAAACAGGTTTCCCCACAACGGGTTGCCACGGTAAAGAAAGCTACAAGCAATCATCACATCGCATAATCATATAAACCAAATTCAAGGTTGCTTAGCATACAATACAAAACACTATTGATCTCATGCATGAAAATCAATCAAAGCAACACTCAATAGGACTTCCAAATGAAGTGAAACCAATTAAAGCCCTGTTGTTATGATAAGAAGATATATATCCAAGCATTTGTGTGCAAGTGTACTAAACATATCAAAAGTATATTATCTTATTTACATTGCAAGATACATCATCAATCAACCATTTTGATGTCTAAAATAAGCAATGTATCAACACACATAATCAACAAATTTTCAACTTTTCTATTTTTCTCCAGTTTCCTATAAAGCATGTATTTCTGTTTATCATGCAAAGGTAACTCTCTTGATGGATTTCACTCGGTTTCAAATGAGTAGCCTTTTCCAATATTGGGCGGCTTCACATCATATTGCCAGTATCCCTTTTCAAGAGAGAGCTTAGGAATGTGTGTCATAGGAATCATGAACATGGAAAATAATTTGAGGTCAATCAAATGTACTATCAAGTATAACATTCCTCAAAAAGATAAGCATGTTCAAGCAAAAAAAAAATCATGCATTATCATCAACAACAACCGTGCAAGATGTTACTAAAAACATTATATAATCATTAATGAATGCTATTCACCAAGCACACTGAAGCAATCATAAAAATTGCATAAAACAAGTCAACTTCTTACAAATGAAAATTCATGCAAGTTTGCTCTCTTTGCTTAAGCTCCCCATATGGGGACCAAACCGAACCGTATCAAGGCAAGAGGCAAGTCCCACTAGTCATACCAAGTCCGTTTGACCTAGTAGAATCTAAGGGAGACATTTTAGCACAAGGGATAGGATGCATATTTTCCTTGTCCAACCTAGGTTCCACTGCATCATTTTTAGTGGTCAAGATTTTATACTTACTAGGATTCCTAGGAATATTTAGTTTTGCTCTACGGTTCATTTTCTATTCTCTCAAGCCTTTACTCCTACATGGCTTGATGTAATAAACACAATTTGGATTAATAAGACTAATCATACCACAATAATGACAAGTAAGTATAAAAGAAGAATTCATACCATCGCATTTAGCTCTTATGGACACATGGCCAAGTTGATGATGTTGTCTTTGAAACATCGGTTGGCTTTTCTAGGAAGTATTAGCCAGATGTTGGTGCCTTTATGGTTGAGCATGAGTAACTTGCCTCAAAGGATGATTAAGCTTTGATTGAGGCATCCTCAAGGGTTGAGGTTGAGATTGTTTCCTTGGAAGCATCTGTAAGGTTGAGCTCTTAGAGGTGTCACCCACAACAAGAATCTTCTTAGGGTGTTGAGACCTAGGTGGAAAAATAGGAGCAATCTCCTTCACGATTGTAAGCTTGTCCAAGGATTGTGTTGTCTAATCATTTACAAAACCAAGCCCTCACTTGTCTTTTTGCTTCTTGCCAAAGCTTAACATGTGGTCAAGCATCTTCAATCTCGAAGTCATCTTGGCAAGTGCACTCCTTGCTTCATCAAGGTCATTCTTTAACTTTACTTCATTATCCTTTGCACATCTCACTTCTTCATCCAAGTGAGTCACTTTATCTCTTAGTTAAATATTTTCCTTTTCCAATATAAGGATATCATTATCTTTCTCATTCAAAGACTTTTGATGAGAATCAACACCCTCTTGATAATCAACCACAATATCACAAGAGTTCCCAGAACGTGGGTCATCACTAGCAAGGCTTCTCCCATTTGTCCATGCTCCACTTCGGTTTCCAAAATCCAAGTCAACTATCCTGAACTCCTCAAGCGATACACATTTGATGGTGGCTTGTGTTTCTTCATGGTAGGAAAATGAAAATGAAAAGTAGTTGAACTCACTATCCATCGAGCTTGTAGAACACTCAACAACTACTTCAACCTCGCTATCACACCGAGTTACGATCAACTCAACTCCTCCAGTCTTGTACTTTAAGTTAGCACACTTGGAGGCTATGTGGCCAATTCCACCACATTTAAGGCAAGGGTCACATTTTCTTGGCATATTCTTTTTCTTTTACACCTTTAAGGTTATGCCCTTTTTTAGAGATTTTGTGAATCTCCTAAATCTCTCAACCATGAGAGGTATCTCCTCATCAGAGTCATATTCCTCCCTCTCAACATTGGAGGTCATCAAAGCAATACCTGATCTAAGTGTTTCACTCTCACACATGGTGTTTAGTGTAGTGAATGAATGCAAATGAAAAGAAACAAACAAGTATAAACAAAAGCAAGACACATAGACAAGAGCTTGGATTACCTAAGTATGCCTAGGAACCCGCTCTGATACCAATTGAAAATTCCCTTTAAAATGTGTGTTTCTATAAACCTAGAGGGGGGAGGAGTGAATAGGTTTTAATCAAGTTAATTACCAATTTTTCTTGATTAGTCAATATTCAATATTTACCTAATAAACAAACATGCAACATCAAGTGTAAAGACGCAGAAATACAAATAACACTTGATTTTTACGTGGAAACCCTCTAAACGGGAAAAACCATAAGCTATTGAGCTAGCCACACACAATCGCAGAAATCCACTATATGAGGAAAACGTTACACCCTCAAGTGATACTCAGACTCTCAATCTTGAAAACCTCAGGCTATGGCCACTACCACTCATCACTCTTGGTTCAGTCTCTATTGATCTCTTCTAATCCACTACTCTTAGAGTGAGCACCTCATACTTTACCCTTTGGGCCTTTTACAATGGCACCTGACCAATTACTTGCCAACCTACCCTTGGTTGCAAGATTTGAATTGCTTGTGCACTACACACCAATAGCCGTAAGACTTAATTCTCAACGAAAAGATATCAACAACCTATATGAATATGTAAAAATATTCTAAATGTAAATAATGATTTGCAAATCACTAAATGCTTATCTAGGAATTTAAGTATGCCACTAATTACAATTCCTAGATATCAATGTCTAAATGAATGCTCATAAAGACTTAACTTGATATAGTTATGCAACATTATATCCTAGTTATCTAACAAATCCATTTCAACATATGTTGTCATCAAGAATGGCTTGGTCATTAATGCAATCATCAAAATTCAATTAATATGACTAATTAGCTAGAGGTAAATATGACCTATATGCTAGTTATCACAATACAACAACCCAAAAATCAACAACAATCTCTACTTGTAATAGAAATCCTAGTCTAGAAGCATACAAGTCATAAAAGAGATATCTTGCTAAGATAGAACACAAGAATGATGAAAATGGTGTTCTCCTTACCAAGTTACATGTGTTGATGAAGACCCATACAAAGAAACATCCTAGATGAAGCTAGATGATGTTTGTTTCATGAAAGAATGATGGGTATTTGGGTTTTGAAGTGTAAATAAAGCTTGAACAAGCTTTCTCTGACAAGACTCTCTCTTTCTCTCTCTAGGGTTTCTTTAGGTTCAGGAGAGGTTATCAAGAAGAGGAGAAGAGTGGTTCTTATAGAGGGATTTCATGAGCTGCGTGAAAAGTTAAAAATGCCCTAAAAAATTGCACAATGCGTGGGTAGGGGCCCATGCACTACATGATCAGTCTTAAAGACCCCATGCATGGTTGCGAAAGTGTCCGTGCGTTGACCTGATGCTGAGACTTGAAACTCACCGACCAAGGCATTGCACAGGTACTGCGCGGGTGCACTACCCGCACACTGACCCGCGTAGTAGAGACTACAAAGGTCTCTCTACAAAGAGCACACCATCGTGCAAGCATAGACGTATTCGACCAAGTAACGGAATACAAATTAAATACACACCAAACACATTTAAAACTAAGAATGAAATGCATGATAACACATGTAACAACTCAAATACATGTAGGTGTGTGTGTGTGTGTGTTCAATAACAATTGCATGTCAATGTAAATGCAAATAAATGAAATGTGAGTGTGTGTTACTAAATCTCTTCAAAAAGAAATAAGCACAAGTGAACTACCTATTGAAGCTCACAGGGATCTTGGACTCTTGCCATTGAAAGCCTAAGCTACCCATTACACAATGAATCCCAAATGTGATTTGTCAAGAAATAAGCCAATCATAAATTTGAGGTTCTTGCAATCTCATCTTTTGACAATTTCATGACAAAATCACCACTCACAAAAGCAATCCTCACAATACAATAAAAAATCTAGCAATTGTTCATGAGAGTCCATTCTACATTACAAAAAAGAGATATACCTAATATTCTAAGCTTCAAGGTCTTCAATCTCTTCGTAGATCATCATACCTGCACAAAATAACAAGAATGCACTTTCAAAGAGAAAGTGCATGCGAGGTGAACAAAAAACAAAAAAGCAATTGCACTCAATAAAGCAATATAACAAATGCATGTGCAATGCTCCCCCTAAATGGGTTACTCTCCCTCAATGTAGCTACCTCCCCAAAATCACCATGGCTTATCAATAAATAAGCTCCCTCTATATCCATACTACTCCCCCTATTTTTCACGATATAGGCCGGCAAAGAAAGCTACAAGCAATCATCACATCGCATAATCATATAAACCAAGTTTATGCTACAAATATGATTGAGAGAGATTCAAGGGATTTTGAAAACAGAAATGTGTGTGTGTGAACAGGTTGCTTAGCTTGTAATACAAAACACTATTGATCTCGCATGAAAATCAATCAAAGCAACACTCAACAAGATTTCCAAATGAAGTCAAACCAATTAAGGTCTTGTTGTTATGATAAAAAGATATCTATCTAAGCATTTATGTGCAAGTGTACTAAACACATCAAAAGTATATCATCTTATTTACATTGCGAGATACATCATTAATCAACCATTTTGATGTCTAAAATAAGCAATGTATCAACACACATCATCAATAAATTTTCAATTTTTCTGTTTTTCTCCAGTTTCCTGTAAAGCATGTATTTCTGTTTATCATGCAAAGGTAACTCTCTTGATGGCTTTCACTCGGTTTCAAATGATTAGCCTTTTCCAACATTAGGCGGCTTCATGTCAAATTGCCAGTAGCCCTTTTCAAGAGAGCTTAAGAATGCATATCATTGGAATCATGAACATGGAGAATAATTTAAGGTCAATCAAATGTACTAACAAGTAGAAAATTCCTCTAAGAGATAAGCATGTTCAAGCAAAAAATAGAAATCATGCATTTTCAGTCAACTTCTTGCAAATGAAAATTCATGCAAGTTTGCTCTCTTTGCTTAAGCTCCCCATATGGGGTCACAAACCGAACCGTATCAAGGTAAGAGGCAAGTCTCACTAGACATACCAAGTCCATTTGACCTAGTAGAATCTAAGGGAGACATTTTAGCTCAAGAGATATGATTCATATTTTCCTTATCCAACCTAGGTTCCATGACATCATTTTTAATGGTCATGATTTTATCCTTACTAGGATTCCTAGGATTATTTAATTTAGCCCTACAGTTCATTTTCTTCTCTCATACTTTTACTTCTACATGGCTTGATGTAGTTAACACAATTTGGTCGAATATCACCAATCATACCATAATAATGACAAGTAGGTATAAAAGAAGAATTTATATCATTGCATTATTCTTTTCCAATCTAAGGATATCATTATCTTTCTCCTTCAAAGACTTTTGAAGAGAATCAACCAACTCTTGTTAATCAACCATATTATCACAATAGTTTTCAAAGTGTGGGTCATCATTAATGATGCTTCTCCCACTTGTGCATGCTTGACTTCGGTTTCCAAACTCCACATCACCTATCTTGAACTCTTCAAGTGATATACATTTGGTGGTGGCTTGTGTTCCTTCACGGTAGGAAACCGGAAATGCGAAGTAGTTGAACTCACTATCAACCGAGCTTGTAGAGCACTCATCAACAACTTCAACTTCTCTATTACACCGATTAGCGATCAACTCAAATCCTTCAGTCTTGTACTTTAAGTTAGCACACTTGGAGGTAATGTGGTGAATTCCACTACATTCAAGGCAAGGGTCACATTTCCTTGGCCTTTTCTTTTCCTCCTTCACCTCGGAGGTCATGCTCTTCTTCAGAGATTTTGTGAATCTCTTAAATCTCTTAACCAAGAGAGTCATCTCCTCATGGGAGTCATATTCCTCCCTTTCAGCTTTGGAAGTCATCAAAGCAATACACGCTCTAAGTGTTTCACTCTCACTCATGGCGTTTGGCGAAGTGAATGAATACAATTGAAATGGAACAAACAAGTGCAAACCAATGCAAGACACAAAGACAAGAGCTTGGATCACCTAAGTATGTTTAAGAACCCGCTCTAATACCAATTAAAAATTCCCTTTAAAATATGTGTGTCTATGAACCTAGAAGAGGGGAGGGGTAAATAGGTTTTAATCAAGTTAATTATCAATTTTTCTTGATTAGTCAATATTCAATATTCACCCAAGAAAAAACATGCAACTTCAAGTCTAAAGATGCGAAAATATAAATAACACTTGATTTTTATGTGGAAACCGTTAGGAAAAAAAAGGTTCAAAATGCAATGGAAGTTTGAGAAAATTAGAAATTAGGGTTTGCGTATATAAAAAAAAAAATTCCCTTTTAATAACAAGAACCTTAACCCTAGATTAATTGATGTATATAAAAAGTATTGTACATTTTTTTTGTGACGATTGAACTAGCGTCGAATTGAATCCGCAAGATCTTCCAACCCAATCACGAACGTGAATCACCAAGGAGTGTGGGCTCCCTTTCTTTAAATTGTATACCTAAGGATGGAAACAAACAAAATCTTTTTCTTTGTTAGTCACAATAATCCTCCAAGAGAAAAACCAAGAACGTCCAGTCACTTTTGAATTATCAATCATGAACCTTGATTCGATGTTGTACACAAAACCATTTTGATGCAAAGGATACTAGTGTACAATCGAAAACAAAAACGTTCCCTCTTTTCTCTATGCATGGCCGAATTCTTCGCACAATGAGTTGGACGAAGTTTTTTTTTACAACAATAAAAAAAAAACAACTTCTCACACCAAAAACTCATACTTGGTTGAAATTTACAAGTATATATATAGGAGACCAAATCCTCTCTTAAGAAGGATTTACTTGGTGGTTAAGAATCCTATCCTTAGGTGGATTTACTTGGTGGTTAAGAATCCTTTTCCAAAAGGAATTCTTTCCAACACCAAGACTCCTAATCCAACTCAATAGTGTATTTGTAACCATATTAAAGACTTCCTAATTAGATTAGATAAGTAATTCCTTTTATTTATCTACTTATCAAATATAGTCTTTAATATTAATTATACTACCAACAATAGTATAATATTAGGAGACCATCTCCTAATAGAAAAAGATTTTGACTTTTAATTAAATAATTAATTAATCACCAAATTAATTCATTTCCATTTAATAAAATAATAAAATAATATAATATGATTAAGCTATTCTAAATAGCCTTGCCGCCCAACACATATATATGGACCAATATATTATTTTCTTATTTTATTAAATCCATTTGACCTTTATAAAAAGTCCACATTTGAACTAGACCCATTCTTACCAAAAGAAACAAGTCCACATACCTCGAATTGGTTCGGTAGAATATATCAATCGATCCATACAAGTTCGTATGGATAGGGGATCTTGGCGGGCTATCTAAATTTAAGCTCCAATAGATACAACCCAATCACAATCAACAAATGATTCACTTAGGTCCGATCTATTTAATTTTAGTTCATTCCACTAAAGAACTAAAATTGAACTCTTAAATAAAGATAGAATAAGTTGATGTTACTCATTCGTACCCTAGACAACCTTATTGGAGAAAGTGTATCCTCGTGAAGAATACCAGTAATTGCCAAGAGCTCATAAACCATCTATAGCTCTCCAAGTTACCATATTTACTCATATGACCACATTTTAAACTTGGATATTTTGACTTGTCCAGAAGCCATGTTTCAATAGACACTATTGAAAACTTAACGTTAAGATTTAATATCTAATACCTTAAAACATCCATATGATGATATTCTACTCTCATTTAATAAATGGAGCCACGATGTCCATATTTATAAAGGAAGTCCTCTATCGATTAACAAATGAATACCACCAAACGATCGAGGATAAACTATGTTATATAATCGTACTCACTGATAGCTCAAATGATAACATTTGCAACCATAAGTCCATCATTTATCTCAGGATTAAGATAGACTCTCCAATTATCTTCAAATGAAAAACTTTTATCTATTGACGGTTCTAGATAAAGTATTTCATTGTGATCCTATTCAATGCACCTAGTGCACTAGATTCTTTTGCCCAAAGACACTACACTTTAATGATTTTAGTCTCATCATAACACATTTGATCCCACTCAAATGCTAGCAAAAGAATCTATAACTTTGACAAGATAAAGGGGTCCAACCTTCTATCTTAAGTTGTGAATATTATTCACGACTAACTAAAGAATTGTGTCTACCTCATACATATCTAGATGTATGAACAATTCTTCTTTTCTTATAGTCTTTTGACCTTATCATTATTTACTTTTGACAATTATAATAATTAAACCATAAATACTATTAGATTTGTTAAACTAGAAATCACTTTATCCATATGAAAAAGATTGTTAATTACAATATTACACTCTTGCTATCGAGCATAATCCTAACAATCTCCAACTTGCTCTATAGCAAATGTGTCATACCTCTCATCCCCATGTTCTCTAGATGCCCATCAAAACTCTTTTGTGGAAGAGCCTTTGTAAAGGGATCCGTTAGATTTTCTGCTGACGTGATCTTGGTAATCGTCACGTCACCCCTATGCATAATTTCCCTCAGAAGGTGATACTTTTTTTCAATGTGTTTCCCTCTCTTATGACTTCTTGGTTCTCTCGAATTAACCACTGCTCCACAATCGTAACAATTAATAGTGATCTGCTTATTCGCATCAGGAACCATTTTTAAGTCAATCAGGAATTGGCGGAGCCAAACAGCCTCTTTAGCAGCCTCGCATGGCGCAACATACTCGGCTTCCATGGTAGAATCCGTAATACAACATTGCTTGATACTCCTCCATATGAATGCCCCTCATCCAATAGTAAACACAGATCCTGATGTAGATCTCCTAGAGTAAGAATCTGACTGAAAATCATAATCTGTATACCCAACGGGAAATAAATCCCCTCATGAGTATACAAGCATATAATCCCTCGTTCTCCTAAGATACTTGAAAATATGCTTGACTGCCGTCCAACGATCAGGACCAGGCTTCGGTTGAAACCTGCTAACTATGCCCACATTAAAAGAAATATCTGGTCTAGTACAGAGCATTGCATACCTGAGACTTCCTACTGCCGAAGCAGATGGAATCCTATTCATGAATTCCTCATCATGCTCATTCTTAGGAACTTGTTCCTTAGAAAGTTTGATTCCATGTCTAAAAGGTTACATACCTTTCTCGGAATCTTGCATGGAAGACCTTGACAAGATTTTATCTATGTATGAAGCTTGAGATAATGCAATCGTTCTATTCTTTCTATCCCTTATAACTTGGATACAAAGAATATAACTTGCTTCTCCTAAGTCCTTCATATCAAATTGTTTTGCTAACCATTCTTTTATTGATGTTAATACACCTACATCATTTACGATAAGTAGTATATCATCAACGTAAAGAACTAGGAAAACCAACTTGTCACCATTAATCCTTTTGTATACATAAGGTTCATCAAGGTTTTGAATAAATCCAAAACTTTTCACAGTTTGATCGAACCTTATGTTCTAGTATCTGGATGCTTGCTTCAATTCATATATGGATATTTGCAACTTGCATACACTTTCCTCTTGGCCCTTTTCAATGAATCCTTCTGGTTGCATCATGTAGATATTTTCGTCAAGACTTCCACTAAGGAAAGCTGTCTTGACGTCCATTTTCCAAGTCTCAAGGTCTAGAGTTGCCGCAATGGAAAAAAGTATCCTAATGGATTTAAGCATGGCTACAGGAGAGAAGGTTTCTTCATAATCGATACCTTCCTTCTGTGTATATCCTTTAGCTACCAATCTAGATTTAATGGTTTCCATCTTTCCATCCATTTTGTGTATAACCTTTAGCTACCAATCTACCAATCTAGCTTTAAAGGTTTCAATCTTTCCATCTTTGCACCTGATGGGTTTTATCCCTTTAGGCAAGTCTACAAGAGACCAGACTTTGTTTTTATACATATATTCAATTTCGAATTGCATTGCCTTTTGCCAATAGTGATAATCAACATCTTCCATTGCTTCCTTGTACGTATAGGGATCATCGTCGTCCAGAAGATTCTCTACAGATTCACATAGATCGATGTATCTTTCGGGTTGTCTAACAACCCTCCCACTACGACGAGGTATGGTAGATTGTTGATCTTGTATTGGTACAGAACTTACAATTGGGCTAGGTTGCGAAACCTTTTGTGAAATTGTATCTCCTAAAAGCTCATTCAGGATAATTCTACTTTTAGGCACAAAATTATCCATATAGTCATTTTCTATAAATTTAGCATTTGTCGAAACAAATACTTTAACATCTGAAGGACTATAAAAATAATATCCTTTTGTTCCTTTTGAAAACCTTACAAATATGCATGTTTCTGAACGGGACTCCATCTTTTCTATCTTTCCTTTTAACACGTGCACAGGACATCCAAATATCCTTAAGTGTTGTAAACAAGACTTTCCCCCGGTCCATAACTCATACGGTGTTTTAGGAACTGGCTTAGATGGTACATCGTTTAGAATGTACATTGTAGTTTGTAAAGCATATCCCTAAAAAGAATTAGGGAGAGTTGAATAACTCAACATAGACCTAACCATGTCCAAAAGAGTTATATTTCTCTTTTCTGCCATCCCATTTTGTTGAGGTATGCCTGGTGTTGAAAACTGAGAAATTATCCCATTATCAATAAGATATTGCTGAAACTCACCAGATAGATATTCTCCACCACGATCAGACCTCAAGATTTTTATACGTTTCTCAAGCTGATTTTCAACTTCAGCTTTAAATGTTTTGAATATGTCAAAAACATCCGACTTATGTCTCATGATTTACACATAGCCAAATCTTGAGTGATCATCCGTGAAAGTGATGAAGTACTCATATTCACCTCTAGCTTGAATGCTCATAGGTCCACACACATCAGTGTGTATCAAACCTAAACATTCAATGGCTCTTGTGCCTTTGGTCGTAAATGACATTTTGGTCATTTTACCTTCCAAACAAGATTCACAAGTTGGTAGATCATCAACCTTTAAGTCATTTAGTGGTCCGTCACATACCAATCTTTTAATCCTATTAAGGTTAATATGACCTAGGGGCAAATGCCATATGTAGGTTTCATCTTTTGATAATTTTACACTTTTATGATTAGGTTCCGTTGATTCCATGTCTAACAAGTGAGTGATATTTCCATGCAAATAGAATAAACCGTTTTCCAATGTACCTTTACAAACAAATTTGTTAATCTTACTAATAATAAAACTTTTATTAAAAGTAACCGAATATCCAAATTTATTTAGACAAGAGACTGAAATTAAATTCCTCTTGAATTGTGGTACGTAATAAACGTTTATTAAAACTAAATACCTATAAGAATCAAAATTGATTTTAGTATCTCCCACTACACTAGTAGACACCAACGCTCCATTGCCAAAATTCAAGTTGAATCCATTCTTATTCGGTCTATTCCTTTGACCCTTTTCACCACAAAAGAAACACTTTCCTTTGATCTTGGTTACTTTATTGGTCACCTTCTAAGAAGGCTCAAGTTACTTTTTCTTCTGTTGTCTCTTAACCTTCTTACGGGTATTTAACGGTAGCAACTTACCAAGCATATGAATCTCTTTACCCTTGCCTTTCACAGGGATTATCTTGGTGCTTTGAATATCTTGCATCAAGCCTTGCAAGGTGTATTCCTTATTATTCAAGATGTAGTCCAACTTGAATTGATCAAAGGATTCCGATAGTGAGTTGTCAATCATGTCAATTTTGGTCTCACCATCTATCTTAACACCATTCAGTTCAGCAATATTGAGATGTACTATGACTTTTATCATGTGAACTTTCACACCCTGTCCACGTTTCGTCCTAAGATTCATAAAAGCAATCACTGCCTCTCTCTCTTAGTCATCCTAGACCTCATAGCAAACATCTCCTCAAGAGACATCATTATATCGACATCAGTATCTTTTCCTTCATGTTGCTGTTGCATCAAAACAGAGATGATGGCCATAATGTAATGTACATTTAGCCATCTCATCTGAAGACTTCCACTACTAATACACATCTCCTTGCTTCCTGAGTTAGATTCATTAATTTGGTGGTTAATGAATATACAGAATGAACTTATAATTTTCAGCTTGCAACAACAACCCAATATTCCTTTTTCCATGTGACATAATTATCATCAGTTAAAGTATTATCTTTTAGGATATTGATTAGGGATGGGGTCATGATTTCTTTTTAATAAAAAATATTATATAAGTAAACAATCATGATATAACACTTTTGAATATTTATCTTGAATTAAAGAAAATAATTCAATCGTAAAAATTCAACGGTGATCCAACACCCATAAATGTCACGCCTCCTTTGGGAGTACGCACCATTTACTAATTGGACTAGGTCCCACCTAATTGTTAACATAACAACCAGAGTTTTCTATTTAGCCTTGCAATTTTATTAACAAGAACTCTTGGGAGGATATTAATAAAATTACATTGAGTGTGTTACCAAGTTATCGACCTTTAATATAATCCCTAACGAATATCCCTCCTTTGGGAGTAGATATCATTTGGGATAATTATCTAGTCTATCCTTGTAAGGAAGTATCTTGCTAAATTCCATTCATGAATACCTCTTGGGTCATTATTCACAAAATATAAAGCTCAACTAAACTTGGAGGCCATAGATGTTCAAAAACACCTTCTCCCACTCAATTGTTAAAGGTGTGTGATCGAATTCCAAAGAATGATTTACCAAGTTATCTAGATGCCAATTTAGATACTTAAACCATTCAATGCATGTTCATACCAAAAGAGATATATGAGTGGCACTACTATTCTATATAACATGTTACCAAACAATGACAAACAGTGCAATATTTACAAAAATATAAATAGCTACAATTTTGGTCCATCCTAGAAAAACAAGTAAATTACATTTATCTTGAAATACAAGAACTCCTTTTTTGGCAAACAAGTCTTCACGCGACCTTTGTCGTCCGGACTCTCTCAGTTGCCTCCCATGGGCGTGCTCACCCTTGGCCCTTATCCATGGGAGTGGGCATGCCACAAACCCATAAAGGGCTGCCATGCACAGCCCATGGCTACCAGGCTGCCGTGCGCAGCCCATGCCACAACAAACGTGGTTGCGAGCTCTTCGCACGCATGTTCGTTGTTATGGCTCGCATGGTCCCAAACTTGTTCTGGTTGCTCCTAATTATTCAAACATTCGAGTCTTCGATACTCGAATGTATTACAGAAGAATTTAAATAATAAAATACTGCAATTTTTTTTTAAATTACAATATTACAGTTTTTTTTATTACAACAACAAAATAAAATTAAAAAAAATTAGGAACTACCAAGAACGAAATTGTGGTGATGATAGACCACCATTCTTGTTACAATCTCAAAATAAAATACAATAAAATTCTAGGACCAAAATTGAGCAATAACAAACCACATATAAAACACGTATATATATCCATACATTCCAATGTAAATATATGTGCGAATACCTAGAGTGTCATCTCTTTCTAAAACATGCATATATACAATAAAAAGAAAAAGATTCACGTATACATACATCAATTAATCAAGGGTACAACCTGGCTTTGATACCAATTGTAGGGAAAAAACGGTTCAAAACACAACGGAAGCGTGAGAAAAATAGAAACTAGGGTTTATGTATATAAAAAAAAATTCTCTTTTAATAACAAGAACCTTAACCCTAGATTAATTGATGTATATAAAAAGTATCGTAAATTTTTTTTCGTGACGATTGAACTAGCGTCGAATTGAATCCGTAAGATCTTCCAATCCAATCACGAACGTGAATCACCTAGGAGTGTGGTCTCCCTTTCTTTAAATTGTATACCTGAGGATGGAAACAAACAAAATCTTATTCTTTGTTAGTCACAATAATCCTCCAAGAGAAAAACTAAGAACGTCCGGTCACTTTTGAATTATCAATCAATTTGATTGAAACTCCCGTGAACCTTGATTCGATGTTGTACACAAAACCATTTTGATGCAAAGGATACTAGTGTACTATCGAAAAAAAAACGTTCCCTCTTTTCTCTTTGTTTGGCCGAATTCTTCACACAATGAGTTGGACGAAGTTTTTTTTTGTAACAATAAAAAAACAAATAAAAAAAACTTCTCACACCAAAAGCTTATACTTGGTCGAAATTTAAACTATTTATAGGAGACCAAATCCTCTCCTAAGAAGAATCTACTTGGTGGTTAAGAATCCTATCCTTAGGTGGATTTACTTGGTGGTTAAGAATCCTTTTCCAAAAGGAATTCTTTCCTACACCAAGACTCCTAATCCAACTCAATAGTGTATTTGTAACCATATTAAAGACTTCCTAATTTGATTAGCTAAATAATTCCTTTTATTTATCTACTTATCATATATAGTCTTTAATATTAATTATACTACCAACAATAGTATAATATTAGGAGACCATCTCCTAATAGAAAAAGATTTTAACTTTTAATTAAATAATAAATTAATCACCAAATTAATTCATTTCCATTTAATAAAATAATAAAATAAAATAATACAATTAAGCTATTCTAAATAGCCTTGCCGCCAAACACATATATATAGACCAACATATTATTTTCTTATTTTATTAAATCCATTTGACCTTTATAAGAAGTCCACATTTGAACTAGACCCATTCTTACCAAAAGAAACAAGTCCACATACCTCAATACAATTCTAGACGGATCCCTAAATTGGTTCGGTAGAATATATCAATTGATCCATACAAGTTCGTGTGCAAAGGGGATCTTGGCGGGCTATCTAAATTTAAACTCCAATAGACACAACCCAATCACAATCAACAAATGATTCACTTAGGTCCGATCTATTTAATTTTAGTTTATTCCACTAAAGAACTAAAATTGAACTCTTAAATAAAGATAGAATAAGTTGATGTTACTCATTCGTACCCTAGACAACCTTATTGAAGAAAGTGTATCCTCGTGAAGAATACCAGTAATCGCCAAGAGCTTATAGACCGTCTATAGCTCTCCAAGTTACCATATTTACTTATATAACCACATTTTGAAGTTGGATATTTTGACTTGTCTAGAAGCCATGTTTGAATAGACACTACTGAAAACTTAACGTTAAGATTTAATATCCAATGCCTAAAAACATCCATACGATGATATTCTACTCTCATTTAATAAATTGAGCCACGATGTCCATATCTATAAATGAAGTCCTCTATCGATTAACAAATGAATACCACCAAACTATCGAGGATAGACTATGCTATATAATCGTACTCATTGATTGGTCAAATGATAACACTTGCAACTATAAGTCCATCATTTATCTTAGGATTGAGATAGACTCTCCGATTATCTTCAAATATAAAAACTTTTATCTATTGACGGTTCTAGATAAAGTATTTCATTGTGATCCTATACAATACACCCAGTGCACTAGATTATTTTGCCCAAAGACACCACACATTGATGATTTTAGACTCATCATAGCACATTTGATCCCACTCAAATGCTAGCAAAAGAATCTACAACTTTGACAAGATAAAGGCCCCCAACCTATTATCTTAAGTTGTGAATATTATTCAAGAATACCTAAAGAATTGTGTCTACCTCATACATATCTAGATGTATGAACAATTCTTCTTTTCTCATAGTCTTTTGACCTTATGATTAAATACTTTTGACAATTATAATAATTAAACTATAAATGCTATAAAATTTGTTAAACTAGAAATCACTTTATTAATATGAAAAGATTGTCAAATAAAATATTATACTCTTGCTATCGAGCATAATCCTAACATTAACCGTGACCCTTGTTACCTAAATCAATCGGGCTAGCAAGGGGAACTAATGGATCCACAGTATTTTGAGCTCCAATAATACTCAGAATCATTAACTAAACTCTTTAATTAACACAAATCCTGATGTTAATCTTAGGATTGAGATAGACTCTTTGAATGTCTTCAAGTGAAAATTTTTATCCATTGACGGTTCTGGATAAAGTATTTCACTATGATCCTATTCAAGTGAAAACTTTTAGCCAGACAACCTTTTTAGCTGCCTCATATGCGGCAACTTACTTAGCTTCTATAGTAGAATCAACAATATAAGATTGCTTGATACTCCTCTATATGACTGCCTCTCCTCCAAGCGTAAACACAGATCCTGATGTTAATCTTCGAAATATTTATACCCAACGAGAATTAAATCCCCTGCAGTGTATAAAAGCATATAATCTCTTGTTCTTTTAAGATACTTAAATATACGCTTGACTGTTGTCCAGTTATCAGAACCAGGTTTCGATTAAAACCTGCTAACTATGCCAACAACAAAACAAATATCAGGTCTAGTGTAGAGCATTGCATACATGAGACTCCTAAGTCAAGGCATATGGAACCTTACTCATAAATTGCTCTTCATGTTCATTCCTAGGAACTTATTCCTTAGAAAGTTTGATTCCATGTCTAAAAGGTAACATACCTTTATTGGAATCTTTCATGGATAACCTAGACAATATTTTATCTATCTATGAAGCTTGGTATAAGGCAATCGTTCTATTCTTTCTGTCCCTTATGACTTGGATACCAAGAATATAACTTGTTTCTCCTAAGTCCTTCATATCAAATTGTTTTGCTAACCATTTTTTACTGATATCAATACATCTACATCGTTTTCGATAAGTAGTGTATCATCAACGTAAAGAACTAGGAAAACCAACTTGTCGCCTGTAATCCTTTTATACACACAGGTTTTGTCAAGGTTTTGAAAAATCCAAAACTTTTCACATCTTGATCGAACCTTATGTTCTAGGATCTGGATGCTTGCTTCCATCCATATATGGATCTTTACAACTTGCATACTTTTACCTCTTGGCCCTTTTCAATGAATCCTTCTGGTTGCATTATATAGATGCTTTCGTCAAGAATTCCATTAAGGAAAGTTGTCTTGATGTCCATTTACCAAATTTCTAGGTCGAGAGATGCCGCAATGGATAGTAGTATCCTAATGGATTTAAAGATGGCCACACGAGAGAAGGTTTCATTATAATTAATACCTTCCTTCTATGTGTAACCTTTAGCTACAATTCTAGCTTTAAAGGTTTCCACCTTTCCATCCATTCTTCTCTTCCTCCTTTATACCCACTTGCACCCAATCGCTTTTATCCCTTTAGGCAAGTCCACAAGAGATCAGACTTTGTTTTTGAATATATATTCAATTTTGGATGACATTGCCCTTTGCCAATGGCGATAATCAACATCTTCCATGGCTTCCTTGTATGTGTAGGGATCATCGTCATCCGAGAGATTCTCTACTGATATTCCTAGACCGATGTATCTCTCGAGTTGTTTACTAACCCTCCCACTACGATGAGGAATGGTGGAGTGTTGATCTTGTGTTGGTACGGAACTTACATTTGTGCTAGGTTGTGAAACCTCTTGTGGAATTGTATCTCCTGAAAGCTCATTCATGACAATTCTACTTTTTGGCACAAAATTATTCATATAATCATCTTCCAGAAATTTTGCATTTGTCGAAACAAATACTTTAAGAACTGAAGGACTATAAAATTAATATCCTTTGGTTCATTTTGGATACCCTACAAATATGCATGTTTCTGAACGGGACCCCATCTTTTTTGTCTTTCCTATTTACACTTGCATAAGACATCCAAATATCCTTAAATGTTGTAAGCTAGGCTTTTGCCTAGTCCATAACTCATGCAATGTTTTAGGAACTGACTTAGATAGTACATCATTTAGAATGTACTGGCAGACACCAACGCTTTGCTGCCTAAATACAAGTTGAATTCATTCTTATTCAGTCTTTTTCTTTCCACGGAACCTATTCTAGTTAGGCCAAAGTTGCTTTTTATTTTGTTGTTTCTTAACCTTCTTACGGGTCTTAACAGTAGCAACTTTACTAATCGTATGAATCTTTTAACCCTTACCTTTCACCAGGATTTTCTTAGTGCTTTTATCATCTTCCATTAGGCCCTGCAATGTGCATTCCATAATGTTCAAGGTGTAGTCCAACTTGAACTGATCAAAGGAATCCGACAGTATGTTGACGATCATATCAATTTTCGTCTCACCATCTATCTCAGCATCATTAAGTTTAGCAATGTTGAGATGTGCTATGACTTTCATCATGTGATCTTTCATAGCCTGTCCAGGTTTCATCCAAAGATTCATAAAAGCAGTCACTGCCTCTCTCTTAGTCGTCCTAAACCTCATAGCAAATATCTCCTCTAGAGACATCATTATATCGGCAGCAGTCTTCATTCCTTCATGTTGCTGTTGCAACACATCAGAGATGGTGGCCATAATGTAACGTACATTTAGCCATCTCATCTGAAGACTCCCACTACTGATAATCACCTCTTTGCTCCTCAGTAGATTCATTAGTTTGGTGGTTAAGGTGTTGATAGAACGAATTTATGTTTTTCAGCATGCAACAACAACCTAATTTTCCTTTTCCATGTGACAGAATTATCATCAGTTAAAGTATTATCTTTTAGGATATTGATTAGGGATGGGGTCATGATTTCTTAATTATAACAAACATTATATAAGTAAACAATTATGATAAAGCGCTTTCAAATATTTATCTTGAGTTATATAAAATAATTCAATCGTAATATTCAACGGTGATCCAACACCAATAAATGTCACGCCTCCTTTAGGAGTTCACACCATTTACTAGTTGGACTTGGTCCCACCTAATTGTTAACATAACAACCAACATTTTCAATTTTAGCCTTGCGATTTTATTAACAAGAACTCTTGGGAGGATATTAATAAAATCACATTGAGTGTGTTATCACGTTATCGACCTTCAATATAATCCCTCACTAATATCGCTCCTCTGGAAGTAGATATCGTTTAGGTTAATTATCTAGTCTATCCTTGTAAGGAAGTGTTTTGCTAAATTCCATTCATGAATACCCCTTGGGGGGTTATTACACGAAACATAAAGATCAACTAAACTTGGAGGCCGTACGCGTTCCAAAACACATTCTCCCACTCAATTGTTTAAGGCGTGTGATCGAATTCCATAGAACTATTTACCAAGTTATCTAGATGCCAATTAGATATCTATACCATTCAATACATGTTCAAACCAAAAGAGATATATGAGTGGCACTCCTATTTTATATGACATGTTATCAAACAATGACAAACATTGCAATATTTACAAATATGTAAATAGCTACAATTTTGGTCCATCCTAGAAAAGCAAATAAATTACATATGTCTTGGAATGTCAAAAAAATCCTTTATTGGCGAACAAGTCTTCACGCGACCATCGTCTGTTTTGACACCCATGGCTGCCTACCATGGGCGTGCGCACCTCTTTGCTCCATAAAGGGCTACCATGTGCAGCCCATGGGATCCATAGGGCTTCCTTGCGCAGCCCTTGAAATACATGGGGCTGCCGTGCGCAGCCCATGCTACAACAATCGTGGATTGTGCTCATTCGCACGCACGATTGTTTCTATAGAGTGCACGATATCAAAATTGTTCCGGTTGCTCAAAATTCTTCAAATCTTTGAATATTCGATATGTGAATATATTACAACAATATTTTAAGTAATAAAATAAAAAAATCTTAGCAACTACCAAGAAGGAAATTATGGCGATGATAGGCCACATTCTTGTTACAATCCCAAAACAAAAATACATTGAACTTCTAGGACCACAATTGAGCAATAACAAACAACATAAAAAACATATATATTTCCATACATTCCAATGCAAATATATATATGCGAATACCGAGAGTGTCATCTTGTTCTAAAACATGCATATTAACAATAAAAAGAAGTAGATTCATGTATATATACATCAATTAATCAAGGGTATAACAAGGCTTTGATACAAATTGTAGGGAAAAATCGATTCAAAATGCGACGGAAGTGTAAATTAGGGTTTGGTATATTTTAAAAAATTTCCCTTTAAAAGAAAGAACCTTAACCCTAGATTAATTGACGTATATTAAAAGTATCGTACCTTTTTCTCGTGACGATTGAACTAGCACCAAATTGAATCCACAAGATCTTCCATTCCAATCACGAACGTGAATCACCTAGGAGTGTGGGCACCCTTTTTTTAAATTGTATACCTGAGGATGGAAACAAACAAAATCTCTTTCTTTTGTTAGTCACAATAATCCTCCAAGAGAAAACCTAAGAATGGTCGGTCACTTGTGAATTATCAATCTATTTGATTGAAACTCACGTGAACCCGATTCAATTTTTATACACAAAACCCTTTTGATGTAAATGATACTAGTGCACTATCAAAAACAAAAACGTTCCCCTTTTCTCTTCTCCTTCGCCGAATTCAACACACAATATCTATGAGTTGGCCAAATTTTGTGTAGAGCAAAAACTAATTTTTTCTCTCTAAAAATTCTCATTTGGCCGAATTCTCTCTCATAAAAACCCTAGCCTTGGCCGAAATTTACACATAGAATTCTCCTTGGCTGAATTTTATATGGAGATTTATATAGGTTCTCAAATCCTTTCCTAAAGAGGATTTACTCGGTGGGCAAGAATCCTATCTCTAGGTGGATTTACTTGATGACAAAGAATCCTTTTCATAGAAAGATTTCTTTTACACACCAAGAATCCTAATCCAACTCAAATAGTGTATTTATTCAATAACCAATTATTGAATATAATTAAATTGTGACTAAATCAAAAACTTCCTAATTTGACCAATTGTCAATTAGAGTCCTAATAGAAATCAAATACTATCTAATTTGACTACTTAAATAAATTCCTTTTATTTATGTACTTATCAAATATAGTATTTGATACTTTTCATATTACCAACAATAATATAACTCTAGGAGACCGTCTCCTTCTCGAAAAAAGTTTTTGACTTTGAATTAAATAATTAATTAATAAATAAATTAATTAATTTCTATTTAATTAAATAATAAAATTAAAAAAGCAATATATAAGGCATTAAGCTATATAAATATGGGCCAAATATTGTTTTTTCTATTTTATTAAATCCATTGGACTTAAAAAAAAGTCTACATGTGAACTAGACCCATTCTTACTAAAAGAAACAAGTTCACATGTCTTAGTACAATTCTAGATGGACCCATAAATTGGTTCGGTAGAATATATCAAGTGATCCATGCAAGTTCGTGTGGATTGGGGATCTTGGCGGGCTATTTAAATTTAAGCTCCAATAGACATAACCTAATCACAATCAACAAATGATTCACTTAGGTTCGATCTATTAATTTTAGTTCATTCCACTAAAGAACAAAAAATTGAACTCTTAAATAAAGATAGAATAAGTTAATATTACTCATTCATACCCTAGACAATATTAATGGAGAAAGTGTATCCTTGTGAAGAATATCAGTAATCGTCAAGAACTCGTATACCGCCTATAGCTCTCCAAGTTACCATATTTACTCATATGACCACATTTTGAACTTGGATATTTTGACTTGTCAAAACCATATTTCAATAGACACTATTGAAAACTTAACGTTAAGATTTAATCTCCAATACCTCAAAACATCCATATGATGATATTATACTCTTATTTAATAAATGGAGCCACCATGTCCATATCTATAAATGAAGTCCTCTATCGATTAAGAAATGAATACCACAAAACTATGGAGGATAGGCTATGCTATATAATCATACTCATTGATAGCTTCAATGATAACACTTGCAATCTTAAGTCCATCATTTATTTCAGGATTGAGATAGACTCTCCGATTGTCTTCAAGTGAAAACTTTTATCAATTGATGGTTTTGGATAAAGTATTTTACTGTGATCCTATTCAATGCACTCAGTGCACTATATTCTTTTGTCCAAAGGCACCACACTTTGATGATTTTATACTCATCATAACACATTTGATCCCACTCAAATGCTAGCAAAAGAATCTACAACTTTGACAAGATAAATGCGCCTAACCTTTGTCTTAAGTTATGAATTTTATTCAAGACTAACTAAAGAATTATGTATACCTCATACATATCCAGATGCACAAACAATTCTTCTTTTCTCATAGTCTTTTGACCTTTTGATTATCCCACTTCACATTGCTAGACGTTCTTCTCCATAGTTTCCTTTTTCATCTTAACTATTTTCTACATCCATTTTACTTGGAAAAGTAGAGCTTCCTTCTTCGTGCATGGTATAGTTAACATTGGGTAGGGCTTAGGTGGGACGTCATCTGGTCTTTAGTGTGTTGTGGTTTTTAGGGAATATTGTCTATCGATCCTTTTTCCTTGCTTCCTCATGCATGTTGTCCTTTCAATAACTGGTGAACCCTTTTTTTAAAGGTTGCCTTACCATCTTCTTCAAGAATGCAACTTTGGTTTTGGGCTAACGTCTGCCCTAAGAGTGGACCAACGCTTGTCGGGGGTCTAGGTTATTCTAGAAGGTTTTTAGTGCGCTTGTGGGTTTGGTTATTGCCTTAGGGGCAATAAGGTACCTGGAGGATGGGTTTAAACTGTTCCCTTTGATATGCTGTTTGCGATCCCCAAAGTGCTAGACCGGGTTGAGGTACTGACCTAGTACTTCTGAGGGGTCGTGCAACCACCAAGACTGGATCCTTATCAGGTCTTGGCGGTGTGACGATGTTCAGAGGACTGGTCGGATTCCTCCTGGGATGATTTTCTATTGGAGTCCACTCTAACCAACACCACTAAGAAGTTAGAAATTTCTCAAGAGTGATCAACAAATGACTTAACCTTTATTAGACTCCATCGCATCTTAATATCCCAGGTCTACCAACAATAAAGTCTACTTTCTATCCAATGCACCCATGCCTCTAGAAAGTCTCCCATTCTTGATTATCCGGACAACATGTCCTAGTCAAGACTTCTTGCTTAGCTATCCGGACCATATGTTCTAGCCAAGACTTCATGCCTTTTATAAGGACTTCCTAAATATGATCAATGAATGCATAAATGCAAACAAGCACTCAACATAGAATATGATGATCAAACATATCCTATGGGAACTAGACATATGTATTAAAAATCATAAACAAATGTTATCTAGTTACTAAGCAAGAATGATAATTCTAGAACTTGTGAAAACACTAAAAACAAATTCATTATCTAGAATCATTCATGTACTTAGTACTTGAATCAAAGCATATACATTTAGCACACATTCAATGTTTTAGTAACAAACACATAAACATGCCAGATTCATATGAAAAAAAAATTAAGTTTTTCAGGCAAAGACCTAGAGCATATTTCATTCAAATTATTCAATTAAAAAAATAGCTCCAAGAACTCAAACACATGTGTTATTTCAAAATATATTCAATTAAATAAACCTAACATACGTAGAGACTATTTTTTTCAAAAATCAAACAATCAAAGTTTACAAAAATAGTTCTAGGTATAAAGCTAGCACAATACAATCCCAAACATGTGAAAACATAGACAAAAACCAATCCTAACTCAACATGTAAGATTTCAATTAAATTCAATTTAGCTTCAAAAGAGTCTAAAACTCTAATTAAACCTTATACAATATGCATACATATATTAAAGAAGAAAGCCCAAGGTGAGTGAACACATTTAAGAATAAAACACAAGATAAAATTTCAATACCTTTAGAAATGATGTGCAGTCCTGTTTTTGTGTGTAGAACTGAAGGATGAACGCTCTCTAAATAGTATCACTCAAATCGGAGTTCAAACGAACAAGATATACTATTTGGAAGGTGAGAAAAAATGAGACAAAATTTTATGTACAACGAATTTAAACTCTCTTCTTAGAATGAAAATGGGAGAGGGAAGAGATATTTAAATGAGAGGTAAATGGTGTGTACAAAAAGACAAAATTTCCCATGCCAATTCCAACCCCAGGATGGTGTGTGGGCATCTCTGTTAGGATTATACTCGATAGCAAGAGTATAATAATGTATTTGAGGAAACTACTACAAACTTTCCAATTGAAGAGAGAAATGCTCCCCCTTCTCTCTAGAATTCTTTGCTGCCTCTTTCTAATCCCAGCCCATTTTCATGGTGGATTCTTCTCTATCCATGGCTTCCTCACCTAAACACTCATCTCTTCCATGCTTAGGTTCCATCAACCCTTCTTCTCCTTCCATGAATCCCTCTCCTAAACATCCATCTCTTCATTGCCTTGGTTCCAAAAGCCTTTATACCCCCAACTCTTTGGTCCTCCCACTCGGTTTTACCATGGAAAATCCACCATTCTCGGATGCACCTTCTTCTTCCATTTCTAGTGTACTGTCTCCCTCTCTTTTCTTATAAAACCGACCCTTTCCCTCTCCACATAGTTTCTTCAGCTGGAGTTTCTTCCATTTTAAAAGCTAATGACTCTATTGAGTACAACAATTAGTCTTCCAAAAGAGGGCATTGTTCTAGCATACTCAAGCTCATTTTAAATAATGCTATCAATCATGCAAGAACTGTCCATAGTACTCTCAATAGAGCTGTTGTTGCTGAAGGTAAAGGGGTCCTATCTAGCAGCCCACAAACCTCGACTATTGCAGCCAATTTAGGCAACAATGGAGGTTTTGAAGATTCATGTTGTGCTGCACATCTCAAGAACGAGTTGGGGAAGAAGAAAGGGACCATGGATCAATGTAATAGGTCTGAAAAGCCTGCCCTTGATATCCATAGACCTGCCCAACTACACCAGGTTCCTTCATCTCCTGCAGCCATTATAAGCAACAATGGAGTTCTTGAAGGTTCAAATCTTATGAACCCTCTCCAGAACGTGATGGGAAAGAAGAAAGGGTCCATGGACTAAGATAATAGGGCTGGGAAACCTACTCATGGTACTGAAGAGCCTAATCAACCTTTGTCTACATTTGGTAATGCTGAAAAGCCTGCCTCTAAAGTGGAAGCTTGTCCCTCCAAAAATGTAGAAGGTTCAAAAACGGTGGCTCCCTCCAAGAATGTGATAGGGCAGAAGAAAGGGATCAAGGATCAAGGTGACAACTCTGAAAAGCCTACTGAAAATCTGAAACATGCTGTGCTGCAGCAACATGTGCCTCTTTCCTCTTTAGGTAATGCCCAAAAGCTAGCCTCAAAAGGAAGAGCCTATTCCTCCACAAATGTTGAATGCCAGCATGTCAAGCTTGGTGGTGTTGACTCATTCAGGCATCCTGATGTTCAGCAATGTAAAGACATCCCTACAACTTCTCCTTTGGTTATTAATGTTTCAAAAAAGGCTGAAAGTCAACCTAAATGTCCCGCTCCTATAATTCCTGAAATAGCTCCTAATTCCTATTGTAATGTGCTTAAATGTGACAGCTATGGTTCTAATATGGATGGTCTCATTAGAAGGCCTATGAACCTAAAATATTACCAACCATTTCAGAGGGAAAATAGAACGTGTGTCTCCCCTCTCTTGGAAGTTGCTGATGATGGCTCTAAGGAATGGAAGAATTGCTTGGTAGGTCATTTTATTGAGAAGAAGCTCCCTTTCACTCTAGTAAAAAATATTTCCATACGTATTTGGGGCAGCCGTGGTCTGCTAGAAGTTCTAGCTAATGAGAAGGGGTTCTATTTTTTCAAATTTTCGGATGATGAAGCTTGTTCTAATGTTTTGGAGGCAGGCCCTTGGTTGTTTACTGGAAGGATATTGATTCTCAAGAAATGGCATCTTAGGCTCATTTTAACAAAAGATACTTATTCTAAAATCCTAGTGTGGGTTAAGCTCTTCAATATTCCTCATGAATATTGGACTAAAGAGGGCTTGAGCTACATTGCTAGTGCGGTTGGCAAGCCTCTCTATGCTGATAGTCTAACAGAATCTATGAAGAGAATCTTGTTTGCTAGAGTTTGTATTGAAATAGATGTCACTTGTGACTTGGTTGATTCTTTTGACCTTTTTATGGGAGATGATACGTATCCAAATGAAGGTGAAAAAGTTGAAATTTTGGTTGAATACCAATGGAAACCTAAAATCTGCACTGAATGCAAGTCTTTTGGCCATTTTGATGTGACTTGTCTTAGGCTCAAGACTATGCAATCCCCTTCTTATATGGATCTTCCTTCCAAACCGAAGCAAGAGTGGAAGATGGTTAATAGAGGAGATGCTACCTCTGTTTCTACACCTCTAGAGGCCTTTGAGCCTTTGCCTCTTTTCGAAGCCACAATGAAAGGTGATGAAGCCACTTCTAGGTGTATTTCTGAAATTGAGCCTCCTATCCATGATGCCAATGTGTCTTATCCTTCTAAGGAAAATGTCATTGCTACCTCAAACCATTTTTCAGCTCTTGTTGATGATGATGATAATTTGTGTAGTGAAGATGACTCTCCTGCCATAGCCTCTCCAGATCACTCCCTTTGGCTTACAAAGATCAAGAATATTGATGGGGTCCCTATTATTGGGCTCTCCAGCCCCTCTAAAACTTCTAGTAAGAAGAAGAAGAAGAAACGGCTGTCAAAGGCTGATAAGAAAGGCATGGAAAGTAGCTCTCAGGCTAAGGTGAAGTCTTCTCTATCTCTCAATGATTAATTTTGCTTGCTGGAATATTAGGGGCCTTAATGCTGCCCCTAAGCAATTAGAAGTTAAGAAGATGTTGTTGGATCAGCAGCTAAGTCTTGTTTGTTTAGTTGAAACAAGAGTAAGAAAGACCAATACACCTCTTGTTGTCAATTCAATTTTTAAAAATTGGGATATTTTAGACAATTACAGCAGTCATGATATTGGTAGAATTTGGGTTGGATGGTATCCTAGGATTCTCAAGATCAGCAAAATTAGTGAAACGGATCAGATCATTCATTGTCTAGCTTGTATTTTGGATAGTAATGATCAATTTAATATTTCCTTTGTTTATGGTTCTAATGATGAAAGGGCTAGAAGAGCTCTTTGGGATAACATGTGTGTTTTTCAGCATGGTGGTACTCCTTGGATTATTGTTAGGGACTTCAATGTATCTAGGAGGGTGCAAGAATCGGTTGGAGGTTCTTCCAAAATTTCAGTAGCTATGGAGAAGTTTGATAATTGTCTTCAGTCTGTGGAGTTAGATGACCTTCGTTTCTCAGGTTTCCTCCATACTTGGTGTAATAAAAGAAGCAATGGCTGCATCTCTAAAAAGTTGGATAGAGTTCTAGTTAACAAGGAACGGATGGCCAAATTTGAGCACTCTGAAGCCTTTTTTCTTCCTCCTAGCATCTCGGATCACATCCCCTCTTTGGTTAAACTTGGGTTGCAAGGTAATAAAAAGATTTTCCCTTTTAAATTTTTCAATTTTTTAACGAAAAGGGAAGACTTTCTTCCTTTGGTTGAGAGTTGTTGGCAGGAGAATTTTCATGGAAACATGCAATTTCAGCTTTGCTCTAAGCTCCGGAATTTGAAGAAGGCTTAAAAATCCCTTAACAAGAATACAGTGGGGGATGTGACTGTTAAATCAATTGAAGCCAAGGCTGCTCTTGTTGAATGTCAGATAAATCTTGATCTTCAGCCTCTTGATGCAAGCTTAAGAATTCAAGAGAAGGAGCTTATGAGTTCTTATACACTAGCTCTTCAGACGGAGGAGGATTTCTTGAGACAAAAATCTAGAGTTCAATGGCTCAAGGCTTGTGACCGTAATTCCTCTTATTTTTTCAAAGCCATCAAGAAGAGACGCAATAGGAGTAAGATCCTCTTAATTTCTGGTGAAGATGGTTCCTCAATTGAAGGAGAAACCCGTGTCAAATCAGAAGCTATTCGTCACTTTCAAAATATTCTTGGTTGCTCAATGCCTTCTAGACATGGTAAACGATGTGTATATAAAAGGATAAAAGGCGACAAGTTGATTTTCCTAGTTTTTTACGTTGATGATATACTACTCATCGTAAACGATGTAGGTGTATTGACATCAATAAAAGAATGGTTAGAAAAACAATTTGATATGAAGGACTTAGGAAAAGCAAGTTATATTCTTGGTATCCATGTCTTAATGGATAGAAAGAATAGAACGATTGCATTATCCCAAGCTTCATACATAGATATTGCATTGTCTATGTTTTCCATGCAAGATTCCAAGAAATGTATGTTACCTTTCAGACATGGAATCAAACTTTCTAAGGAACAAGTTCCTAAGAGTGAGCATGAAGAGCAATTCATGCGTAAGGTTCCATATGCATCGGCAGTTGGAAGTCTCATGTATGCAATGCTCTGCATTAGACCATATATTTGTTTTACTGTAGGCATAGTTAACTGGTTTCAATCTAAGCTTGGTCCTGATCACTGGACGATAGTCAAGCATATTTTCAAGTATCTTAGGAGAACGAGAGATAATATGCTTGTATACTCTATAGGGGATTTAATTCCCGTTGGGTATATAGATTTTGATTTTTAGTCAGATTTTGACTCCAGAAAATCAGCATCAGGATCTGTGTTTACTATTGGAGGAGGGACAGTCATATGAAGGAGTATCAAGCAATCTTGTATTGCCGATTCCACCATGGAAGCCGAGTCTATAGCCGCATGCTAGGATGCTAAAGAGGCTGTCTGGCTCCACCAATTCCTGATTGACTTGGAAGTGGTTCCTAATGCGAATAAGCAGATCACTATTTATTGTGACAATAGTGGAGCAGTGGCTAATTCAAGAGAACCAAGAAGTCATAAGAGAGGGAAACACAATGAAAGAAAGTATCACCTTTTGAGGGAAATTGTGCATAGGGGTGAATTGACGATTACCAAGATTGCGTCAGCAGAAAATCTAACTGATCACTTTACAAAGGCTCTTCCACAAAAGAGTTTTGATGGGCATCTAGAGAACATGCTGATGAGAGATATGACACATTTTCTATAGAGCAAGTGGGAGATTGTTAGGATTATGCTTGATAGCAAGAGTGTAATATTGTAATTAACAATTTTTTTCATATGAATAAAGTGGTTTCTAGTATAACAAATCTTATAGCATTTATAGTTTAATTATTATAATTGTCAAAAGTAAATAATCATAAGGCAAAAGACTATGAGAAAAGAAGAATTGTTCAAACATCTAGATATGTATGAGGTAGACACAATTCTTTAGTTAGTCTTGAATAATATTCACAACTAAAGATAGAAGGCTGGGTGCCTTTATCTTGTCAAAGTTGTAGATTCTTTTGCTAGCATTTGAGTGGGATCAAATGTGTTATGATGAGTCTAAAATCATCAAAGTGTGGTATCTTTGGGCAAAAAAATCTAGTGCACTGGGTGCATTAAATAGGATCAAAATGAAATACTTTTCTAGAACCGTCAATGGATAAAAGTTTTCATTTGAAGACAATCGGAGATCCTATATCAATCCTGAGATAAATGATGAACTTACGGTTGCAAGTGTTATAATTGAGCTATCAATGATTACGACTACATATCGTAGTCTATCCTCTACAGTTTTGTGGTATTCATTTGTTAATCGATAGAGGACTTCATTTATAGATATGGACTTCGTGGCTCCATTTATTGAATGAGAGTAGAATACCATCATATGGATGTTTTGAGGTATTGGATATTAAATCTTAACGTTAAGTTTTCAATAGTGTCTATTGCAACATGGCTTCTGCACATGTCAAAATATCCAAGTTCAAAATGTGGTCATATGAGTAAATATGGTAACTTGGAGAGCTATATGCGGTCTATGAGCTCTTGGCGATTACTAGTATTCTTCACGAGGATACACTTTTCTCCAATAAGGTTGTTTAGGGTATGAGTGCGTGACATCAACTTATTCTATCTTTATTTAAGAGTTCAATTTTAGTTCTTTAGTGAAATGAACTAAAATTAAATAGATCAGACCTAAGTGAATCATTTGTTGATTGTGATTGGGTTTGTCTATTAGAGCTTAAATTTAGATAGCCCGCCAAGATCCCCAATCCCTATGAACTTGCATGGATCACTTGATATATTCTACCGGACCAATTTAGGGGTCCATCGAGAATTCTATTAAGGCATGAGAACTTGTTTCTTTTTTTAAGAATAGGTCTAGTTCACATGTGGACTTTTTATTAAGATCCACTGGATTTAATAAAATAGGAAAAATAATATATGGCCCTTATATTTGGTATAGGCGGCAATGGCTATTGTGAACAGCTTAAATATATTAATTTTATTTTTTTATTTAATTAAATAGAAATTAATTAATTTGTTGATTAATTAATTATTTTATTAAAAAGTCAAAATCTTTTTCCTAGTAGGAGATGGTCTCCTAAAACTATACTATTGTTGGTAGTATAGTTAATGTTAAAGACTATATTTGTTAAGTGGTAGAATTCTTCTTTCAAAAGGATTCTTAACCACCAAGTTAATCTACCTAAGAATGTGATTCTTGTCCATCAAGTAATCCTTCTTAGGAAAGAATAAACTCTCCTAATCTATATCAAAGAGATGAATTTCGGTCAACACATATGGTCATAGGAGAAGTTAGATTTCCTTTTAGATAAGGATTCTTAACTACCGAAGAAATCCACCTAAGGAAAGGATTCATGCCAACCAAGTAAATCCTTCTTAGGAAAGGATTTATGATCCTATATATATGAGTACGAGAAATTCGGCCAACCCTAAGGCAATTTGAGGTGAATTTCGGCCAGCCCTATTTTTCTTAGTGAAGAATTCGGCCATCATAGGAATTTTGAGGGAGTAAAATCTGATTTTAATCTAGACAAAATTCGATCATCTCTAAACAATAGTGTGTGAATCGGCCAAGTAGAGAATAAAAGAGTAACGTTTTTTTTATAGTATATTAATATCCTTTACATCAAATGGGTTTTGTGTACAACATCGAATCAAGGTTCACGCGAGTTTAAATCAAATTGATTGATAATTCACAAGTGACAGGATATTTTTGGATTTTTTTCTTGGAGGATATTTGTAACTAACAAAGAAAAGATTTTTCCTTGTCTCCATCCTCAGGTATACAATAAAAAGGTAAGGGAGCCCACACTCCAAGGTGATTCACGTTCGTGATTGAATTAGAAGATCTTGCGGAATTAATTCGAAGCTTGTTCAATCGTCACGAGAAAAAGGTACGATACTTTTATATACGTCAGTTAATCTAGGGTTAAGGTTCTCGTTGCATAAAGGGATTTATTTTATTTATACACAAACCCTAATTTCATTTTTATCACTCTTCCATTGCGTTTTGAACCCGTTTTTTTCCTACAGAAGGAAGGTATCAATTATGATTAAACCTTCTCTCATGTGGCCATGCGTAAATCCATTAGGATACTCTTATCCATTGCGGCATCTCTAGACCTAGAGATTTGGCAAATGGACGTTAAGACAGCTTTTTTTAATGGAAGCTGAGTATGTAGCCGCATGCGAGGCTGCTAAAAAGGTTGTCTGGCTCTGCCAATTTCTGATTGACTTGGAAGTGGTTCCTAATGCGAATAAGCAAATCACTATCTATTGTGACAATAGTGGAGCAATGGCTAATTCGAGAGAACCAAGAAGTCATAAGAGAGGGAAAAACAATAAAAGAAAGTATCACCTTCTAAGGGAAATTATGCATATGGGTGATGTGACGATTACCAAGATCACGTCAGTAGAAAATCTAGCGGATCCCTTTACAAAGGTTGTTCCATAAAAGAGTTTTGATGGGCATCTAGAGAACATGGGGATGAGAGATATGACACATTTTCCATAGAGCAAGTGGGAGATTGTTAGGATTATGCTCGATAGCAAGAGTGTAATATTGTAACTAACAATCTTTTCATATGAATAAAGTGATTTCTAGTCTAACAAATCTTTTAGAATTTATAGTTTAATTATTATAATTGTCAAAAGTAAATAATCACAAGGTCAAAAGACTATGAGAAAAGAAGAATTGTTCATACATCTCTATATGTATGATATAGACACAATTCTTTAGTTAGTCTTGAATAATATTCACAACTTAAGATAAAAGGTTGGACGCCTTTATCTTGTCAAAGTTGTAGATTCTTTTGCTAGCATTTGAGTGGGATCAAATGTGTTATGATGAGTCTAAAATCATCATTGTGTGGTGTCTTTGGGCAAAAGAATCTAGTGCACTGGGTGCATTGAATAAGATCAAAATGAAATACTTAATCTAGAATCGTCAATGGATAAAAGTTTTCATTTGAAGACAATCGGAGAGTCTATCTCAATCCTGAGATAAATGATGGACTAATTGTTGCAAGTGTTATCTTTTGAGCTATCAATGAGTACGATTATATAGCATAGTCTATCCTCGATAGAGGACTTCATTTATAGATATGGACATTGTGGCTCCATTTATTGAATGAGAGTAGAATACCATCATATGGATGTTTTGAAGTATTGGATATGAAATCTTAACGTTAAGTTTTCAATAGTGTCTATTGAAACATGGCTTCTGCACATTTCAAAATCTCCAAGTTCAAAATGTGGTCATATGAGTAAATATGGTGACTTGGAGACCTATAGGCGGTCTATGAGTTCTTGGTGATTACTAATATTCTTCACGAGGATACACTTTCTCCAATAAGGTTATCTAGGGTATGAGTGAGTAACATCAACTTATTCTATCTTTATTTAAGAGTTCAATTTTAGTTCTTTAGTGGAATGAACTAAAATTAAATAGATCGGACCTAAGTTAATCATTTGTTGATTGTGATTGGGTTGTGTCTATTGAAGCTTAAATGTAGATAGCCCGCCAAGATCCCTAATCCACACGAACTTGCATGGATCACTTGATATATTCTACCGGACCAATTTAGGGTCCATCTAGAATTGCATTAAGGCATGAGAACTTGTTTCTTTTTGTAAGAATAGGTCTAGTTCACATGTGGACTTTTTATTAAGGTCCAATGGATTTAATAAAATAAGGAAAATAATATATGGCCCATATATATGGTATGGGCGGCAAGGCTATTAAGAATAGCTTAAATATATTATTTTTATTTTATTGTTTAATTAAATGGAAATTAATTAATTTTTTGATTAATTAATTATTTAATTAAAAATCAAAATCTTTTTCCTAGTAGGAGATGGTCTCCTAAAACTATATTATTGTTGGCAGTATAGTTAATGTTAAAGACTATATTTGATAAGTAAATAAATAAAAGGAATTATTTATCTAATCAAATTAAGAAGTCTTTAATATGGTTACAAATACACTATTGAGTTGGATTAGAAGTCTTGGTGTAGGAAAGAATTCTTTTGAAAAAGGATTCTTGGTCACCAAGTAAAAATACTTAATGGTAGAATTCTTCTTTGAAAATGATTCTTAACCACCTAGTAAATCTACCTAAGGATAGAATTCTTGTCGATCAAGTAAATTCTTCTTAGGAAAGAATAAACTCTCCTAATCTATATCAAAGAGAAATTCGGCCAGCCCATGTGTATAGGAGAGGATAGATTTCCTTTTAGGAAAGGATTATTAACTACCATATAATTCCACCTAAGGAAATGATTCTTGCCAACCAAGTAAATCCTTCTTAGGAGAGGATTTATGATCCTATATATATGTGTATAAGAAATTCGGCCAGACCTAAGGCAATTGAGAGGAGAATTTCGGCCAGCCCTATTTTTTTAAGAGAGGAATTCAGCCATCATAGGAATTTTGAGTTAGAAAAATCTGATTTTACTCTAGACAAAATTTGATCATCTCTAAATAGTAGTGTGTGAATTCGGCCAAGAAGAGAAAAAGGGGAACGTTTTTTGTTTACCTTAGTACACTAGTATAATTTACATCTTAAGGGTTTTTGTGTACAACAATGAATCAAGGTTCACGCGAGTTTCAATCAAGTTGATTGATAATTCACAAGTGACCAGACGTTCTTGGATTTTTTCTCTTGGAGGATATTTGTAACTAACAAAGAAAAGATTTTGTTTTATCTCCATCCTCAGGTATACAATTTAAAGAAAGAGAGCCCACACTCCTAGGTGATTCACGTTCGTGATTGGATTGGAAGATCTCATGGAATCAATTCGGAACTTGTTCAATTGTCATGAGAAAAAGGTACGATACTTTTATATACATCAATTAATCTAGGGTTAAGGTTCTCGTTGCATAAATGGGAAAAAAAATATTTATACGCAAACCCTGATTTTCGTTTTCTCACGCTTCCGTTGCATTTTGAACCTTTTTTTTTTTCCCTAAAGGGAGCAGGGTGGCAGTTTGTCCTCGTTAATCGGGGCATAATACGTCAATTGAGGCTTGTTTTTAACAACTCTTTGAGCATTCCATTTGGCATTTCTAATGAGAGGGAAGGTGCCAGCAAGGTGACGGTCTTTAGCGTAGATCTTACGGGGGACTTGGTAGACCAGGGGAACCATCCAATCCTTGTCTCAACTGGAGGTGTCACCTTTGCCCAGCTAAGACGTGAATATAATATCCCTGATGACATTACTCTCTCTCTCTCTTTCTGTTAGGGGTTATGGCCTACACTTCTCTATTGAGATACCTTCCCATTCACTTTGTTACTTTCAAATGCGGGGACCGTCTTTCGCTCCATCCCACTTTTAAGTGGGCTCTTTATGCTTTCTTGCCTTGATGCAACTAGTACCGAGGTTATAATGAAACATAATTGGGTTTCTGGTGCTCTGACAGGAGGCTACCAGAAATTAGCCTAAAGTGAGAGAGCTAGTCTATTATAAGCTTCAGTCTGTCTTTCAGCTTTCCCCGATGGTGTAAGGTCCCATATGCCTATTCTTCCCACGCTACATCAAGGCAGTGGACTTTGTCATCCTTGAGACTAATAGGAAGAAAGATGGGTGGAAAAAAAGGTGGATCATGATTGACCGCGTATGTGGGTGGTACTGAGTGGCCGATTCCGATGGTTTTTGGCCCCCAATCTGATAGGGTGAAGGATGAGGATTTCAAGGTGACCATGGACCTCTCTATAAAGGTCAAAAAGGTTGGGTACTCCTATTTAACACTAAAGGGACATCTTTAGGAGTGGATGCAAGATGAAAACTCTCTACCTGCAATCAGCACGGTCCAAGGTAAGTCCCCTCCACTTTTGTTTTCCTTTTTCATTTCGCTAACCTTCTGTGTATAGGTTCCTTTGGTTCTTTGTTTTGGGGCTCGGATGGAATATTGATATGAATTTTCTTCTACAAGTATTAGCTCTGTCAAGGTCCTTCCTAATATTTTTGTAGCTAATCATGTAAGAGAAGGACCGGAGACGTATCCTCCTGGATTCCTTCCAAACTGGTATAAGCTAACTTTTGGTTGGTTCCCCCACTTGTCCCTAGGCTTTCCACCCCTCCCCGGCCGTAAAGTCCCTTCAAGTTGATGGAGTTAGAGGTTCGGTAGGGAAGGAATCGGGGTTTCCTAACTCTTGAGAGCTAAGTTGCCTCTGTCTATCCTTTCTTCTGGCTCCTACACTAATACTCCTCCTCATGTTCCTGCCTCTTCAATCAAGCTCATCGTAGACAAAAGAAAAAATGATGTTGGTGGCTGAATAGCAATCCCCAGCTCATTCAAAGGGGAATGAACCCACCCTTAATCAGGGAGAGGTGTTTGAGGATTTAAAGGATGCTAGCTCTTATACAGGTCTTCTTTTGCTCATGATTCTGTCGTTTAAAGAAGTGGCTGCCAATGGTTCGATGATGGCAGTTGAGGTATGAGATTTTCTCTCTCTTTTATTTCACCCAATATGTTTTCCCATTTCCTTTTTTTTCTTCTTTAATTGTGTAGGTGTTTAGGTACTTCCAAGGGTTTAGTCCTTAAGTTGTCGCATTCTAGGAGGAGCTTCGGCTGAAGGAGGGGAAACACAAGAATGAATGCTATAAACACGGGTAGAGGGTAGGGGTGAATAGGTTGGTACACCTTTATCATTCCCTTGAAACAAGCTTACGTTTAACCCTCTAGATAGCTTGTATCACAATTTTATTAATCAAACAAGAGCAAAATCAATACAATAAAGATATGATTGGTCAAACAAAATTAATGTAGATAACAACTTGAATGTGATACAAATAGGCTATCAGTCATAAGCCCTTAACATATGCAAAGTTTGATACAAAATGAATATCAACTACAAGTACATCAAAACAAAATATATGTCAACACTTAAATGAATATTAAGAGATAGGGATAGAGAAAACCAACACATAATTTGTACGTGGTAAAACCTTTGAAAAGGAAACATCCACGGGTTGATTCCACAACCACTGACAAATACCTTCAACTAGTAAGATAAAAAGATACAATCTCTTAAGTGACCACTTCACCTAGAAATCTATCCTTCATCCCTACACAATGAAAGAGATGTCAGCTTGAACAAATCGAAGAATCACTCTAAGAAATGAGAATTCCATGCTTAGCTATCCCTATCACCCCAATCCTAGCCAAGACTTCCAATGTAAAAATCAAATAATCACTCTAAGAAATGTGACTTCCAATGCACAACTTGAAAAATCACTCTCCAAATGTGACTTCCGATGCTCAATCCAAAGAACCACTCTAAGGAATCAGACTTCCAACCTTTTCGCAAGGCCATCTATATGATCATGAACGCAAAATGTAAACAAGCATGCAATATAGAATATGATGATTGACACATCCTCTGGGAACTAGACTTATGCATGAAAGTTCATATATCAAATGTGTCTAGTTACTATGCATGAATAACAAGTCTAGAAAATGTGAATCACCAAAAGCACATTTAACTTCTAGATCTATTAATGCAACTAAACCTTGAGTCAATCATATACATTAAAGCACAAAATCAAGATTTAGTATCAAACAAAAATCATGCTAGAATCATAACATGTGATCAATAAAGGTTCTAGCAAGAAATATAGAGTCTGTCTACACTAAGCTTTCAATAGAAACATATCAAGCTCTAAAAATACAATAAAATTGATGAGAACAAGGCAGCTGCATCAAATGATCCATTGCATGTTCCGGTTGGGCCAATAACAAGGGCAAGAGCTAAGAGATTCAAAGAAGCACTAAATGGCCTAATTCAAGACACTTGGGCTGATTTTGAATTGTTGAAGTCCAAGATAAGCCCACATGAAGACCAAGGCATAATTAATGTCATCAAGGCAATTGATTGGGCCGAATAAGGAAGACTTGGGTGTGTGGCACAAGCTAGGAGAAGAGTCAACTTTGGCTGATTTATTCCCTTTTAATTTCTAAAGAATAATAGTTGATTTGTTTCCCAAATTAAGGGGCTGATTTGTTTCCAGATTTAGCTTTCCAATTAGGGAGCAAGTCAATAGTTTCTCAAATTAGTTTTCTTCTGATTATAAGGCCTTAATGGCCGAATTATCTTGTTTCCTTTTAGGATGGCTTATAGCCTTTCTTTTCGTTTAGGGTTTTAGTATATAAAGGAACGAATTGGATGTAATTGGACGGACTTGAATTGAATAAAAATTGTGAGAGTTCATCTCTTTTTGTTTCTGAAAACTTGACTTATCACTCACATCTTCTTCTTGTTCTTGAGTGTGGCGTCTTCAACTTCTTGATACCGTTGGTTCTTACCTTTTTATAGGTAACAGGTCGCGGTCCGATAACGTTCTTGTTTATAAACTTGGTTAGAAAACGATCCTTCGTTACCATATATTGGTTCCGGGTCTCACTTCTCTTGGTGAGGTTCATATCAGTTGGTATCAGAGCTTAGGCTTCTAAATCAGGTTTAATTTATCCTTGTTCTTTCTCTTCTCTGTATTCATTTGTTTCAAAAAAAATAAAAAAATGTTTAATCAAATCCGGTACAAAAAAAAAAAAAAAAATACCAAAAGCTTGTTTGTGTCCACTTGATCAAGGTCGGTAAAAAAAAAAACAATTTTTTTTTTGGGTCGTGTAGTTGAACCTATATCAACTATTTCTATTCATTATCTTGATTTCGTGCATCGATATTCAAAAAAAATAAAATTAATAGCTAAAGAATTTCGTCTTCATTATTCTTGTCCTTTTGCTCAGTTACTTCTATTTTTCTTGCACTTCTTGTGAGTGTCCGTGTAAGTAATAAAAAAAAGGAAGAACTGAAAGAGTTAACAAAGAGTGGAAAAAGGCAAGAGTGTGTGAGCTCATCAAAGGGTAAAAGCCAAAGAATTGAGTGAAAACACGAGTGTAAGTGCCACCATCTTTGAGAGTAAACACGTGAGGGAGTGTTTGTGAGGCTTACTAATTTCTTTTGCTTTGCAGGTTTCAAATATGTCATGTGATAAAAGTAGAGACTTATCTGATGTTGCACCAGAAATGATAGATCTTAATTTTTTGTATAAAGCCATACAAAAAAACATGGAGCAGATGGAGATTAAGATTGGTGAGGTGCATGATAGGATAGATAAGGTGGAGTCTAGTTCACAAAGGGTGCAACCAATTAGGGTTCCTAATGTGGAACGAAGAGAAAGAAACCCACCTAGAGACGATTATGAAGATGATTATGGGAATGACCTAGAGGAGGGTGATCGCATGTCCAATGTGGGTACAGGTAGATTGAGGCGTGAAATGGGAGGTAGAGGAGTTAGGTATGGGAATAGAGAAGATAGGTATGGGTATAGAGGAGATAGGTATGGAGAGAGGGCTGAAAATAATTTGGGTAGTATAAAGGTGAAAATCCCAACGTTCCAAGGTAAAACTGATCCCGAAGCTTATTTTGAGTGGGAGAAAAGAATAGAATTGGTATTTTACTGCCATGACTATTATGAATTAAAGAAGGTAAAGTTGGCTGCCATAGAATTTACTGATTATGCTATCGTTTGGTGGGATCAATTGATTGTGAGTAGAAGACGGAATGGAGAAAGGCCTATTGAGACTTGGGAGGAGATGAAAGCTGTCATGAGGAAGCGTTTCATTCCGAGTCACTATTATAGGGGTTTGTTTCAAAAATTACAAACCCTTACTCAAGGGTCTAAGTGTGTTGAAGATTACTACAAGGAGATGGAGATAGCCATGATTCGAGCTGATGTAGAGGAAGACCGAGAGGCTACTATGGCTAGGTTTTTAAGTGGACTAAACCGAGACATAGCAAATGTGGTAGAGTTGCAACATTATGTTGAATTGAGTGACATGGTACACATGGCAATTAAGGTGGAACAACAGTTGAAGAGAAAGAGTTCCACTCGGGTTGGACAAAATTCGGGTTCTTCATCATCATGGAAACCGAATTGGAGCAAGAGGGATAACCAACCTAGTTTCAAGGGTAAGGCCGAACCTTCCAGAGATCATAAAGTCGGAGGCACATTAAAACAAGGTACATCAGATTCTCAACCTTCTAGAAATCGTGACATTAAGTGCTTTAAGTGTCTGGGAGCAGGTCATATTGCATCTCAATGCCCAAACAAGAGAGTAATGGTTTTGAAGGACTATGGTAAAATCGAATCTGAAGGTGAATCTGATGATGAGTCCATGCCACCTTTGGAGGATGCAAGTGATATTGAATATCCGGTGGACGGAGAGCTTTTGGTGGCGAGAAGAGCTCTTAGTGCTCAAGCCAAGGAAGATGATGAGGTACAACATGACAACATTTTTCATACCCGCTGCCATGTTAATGATAAGGTATGTAGCATGATCATTGATGGGGGGAGTTGTACTAATGTGGCTAGCACTAATTTTATGGAGAAATTGAATTTAGCCACTTTGAGGCATCCAAAACTATATAAGCTACAGTGGTTAAATGATAGTGGGGAAATCAAGGTGACTAAACAAGTGTTGGTGACATTTTCAATTGGAAAGTACAAAGATGAAGTCCTTTGTGATGTGGTACCAATGAATGCGGGCCATATCCTTTTGGGGAGACCATGGCAGTTCGATAGGCATGTGACCCATGATGGGTATACCAATAGATACTCCTTTGTACTCAATAAAAAATCAATCACTCTTGTACCTTTAACCCCAAAACAAGTGTATGAATATCAAGTAAGGTTAAGAAAAGAGAGAGATATAAAAAAAGAGAGTGAGAGTGAGAGTTTAAAAGAAAGAGAGAGAAAAGAAAAAGATTATGAAATAGCAAAAACAGAAAAAAAAGATGAAAATGAAAAAGTGGTTGTTGAGAAAAAGAGAGAGAGAAAACAAATAAGGTTTTATGCAAGGGAGAGTGAGGTCAAAAAGGCTCTATTTTCAAATCAGCCAATGATTGTACTTTTGTACAAAGAGGCTTGCTTTAGTACTAATGAACTTAACCCTTCTTTGCCTAGTGTTGTTGTTTCTCTATTGCAGGACTATGATGAAGTGTTTCCCGAAGAGATGCCTATTAGTTTACCACCAATAAGGGGGATTGAGCACCAAATTGACTTTGTACCCGGAGCACCCATCCCAAATAGACCAGCATATAGAAGTAATCCTGAGGAGACAAAGGAACTTCAAAGGCAGGTTAGTGAGCTCATGGAAAAGGGGTATGTACGTGAGAGCATGAGTCCTTGTGCGGTTCCCGTATTGCTTGTGCCAAAGAAGGATGGAACATGGAGGATGTGCATTGATTGTCGTGCCATCAACAATATCACTGTAAAGTATCGACATCCTATTCCTAGATTAGATGATATGCTTGATGAATTACATGGTTCTATTATTTTTACTAAAATTGATCTTAAAAGTGGATATCATCAAATTAGGATGAAGGAAGGTGATGAGTGGAAAACTGATTTCAAAACAAAATATGGATTATATGAGTGGTTAGTTATGCCTTTTGGATTAACTAATGCACCAAGTACTTTCATGAGATTAATGAACCATATTTTGCGTGCTTTTATTGGAAAGTTTGTGGTTGTTTATTTTGATGACATTTTGATTTATAGCAAAAACTTGGATAAGCATGTTGAACATTTAAAACTTGTTTTAAGAGTTTTAAGAACATAAAAGTTGTTTGCTAATCTCAAAAAGTGCACCTTTTGCACTGATAAACTTTTATTTCTGGGCTTTGTTCTTAGCACGATGAAGAAAAGGTTAAGGCAATTAAGGAGTGGCCGAAACCTACCAATGTAGGACAAGTGAGAAGTTTTCATGGGTTGGCTAGTTTTTATAGGAGGTTTGTGAAAGATTTTAGTAGTGTAGTTGAACCTTTAACCGAAGTTATCAAAAAGAATGTGGGTTTTAAGTGGGGTAATGAACAAGAAAAGGCATTTAACTTGATTAAGGAAAAATTAACTAATGCATCTTTGCTTGCTTTGCCTGACTTTGCTAAAACTTTTGAGATTGAGTGTGATGCTTCAGGAATAGGTATTGGAGCTGTTCTAATGCATGAAGGTCGTCCCATTGCATATTTTAGTGAGAAGATAAGTGGAGCAGCCTTGAATTATCCTACCTATGACAAGGAGATGTACGCTTTGATTAGAGCATTGGAAACTTGGAAACACTACCTTTGGCCAAAAGAATTTGTGATTCACACGGATCATGAGTCCTTGAAGCATATAAAGGGGCAACACAAGCTAAATAAGCGGCATGCCAAGTGGGTGGAATTCATTGAAACGTTTCCATATGTGATCAGGTACAAAAAGGGTAAGGAAAACGTGGTCGCTGATGCTCTGTCAAGAAGGTACGTTCTACTTTCTACTTTGGATGCTAAATTGTTTGGTTTTGAATACATTAAACAGTTGTATGTGGAAGATTCTGATTTTGGTAATGTGTTCAATGCATGTGAAAAGGCTGCATTTGGTAAATTTTATAGGCATGATGGATTTTTGTTTAGAGAAACTAAATTATGTGTGCCTAAGAGTTCTTTGCGTGAATTTCTTGTTAGAGAAGCTCATGGGGGAGGTTTGATGAGGCATTTTGGTGTAGCTAAGACACTAGATACTTTGCATGAACATTTTTTTTGGCCTCATATGAAACGTGATGTAGAAAGAATCTGTGAGAAATGCATTACTTGTAGACAAGCCAAGTCTAGGATTAAGCCTCATGGATTGTATACTCCTTTGCCTATACCTAGTGGACCTTGGATTGATATTTCTATGGATTTTGTGTTGGGTTTGCCTAGGTCAAAAAGGTGTAGGGACGCTATATATGTGGTTGTTGATAGGTTTTCTAAAATGGCACATTTCATTCCTTGTCATAAAACCGATGATGCATCACATATTGCTGATTTGTTTTTCAAAGAAATTGTAAGATTGCATGGCATGCCTAAGACCATTGTTTCGGTTAGAGATGCTAAGTTCTTAAGCTACTTTTGGAAGACTTTGTGGGGTAAGTTAGGCACTAAACTTTTATTTTCTACTACTTGTCATCCACAAACTGATGGTCAAACTGAAGTAGTTAATAGGACTTTATCTACCTTGTTGCGTGCTATAACACAAAAGAACTTGAAAACATGGGATGATTGTCTGCCGCATGTAGAGTTTGCTTATAATAGGAGCGTGCATTATGCAACTCATTTTTTGCCTTTTGAAATTGTGTATGGTTTTAACCCATTGACTCCTTTGGATTTAATTCCTTTACCTGTGAATGAGCATGTTAACTTGGATGGAAAGAAAAAGGCAGATTTTGTTAAACAAATCCTTGAAAAGACTCGGGAAAACGTAGAGAGACGAACTAAGCAATATGCCAATCAAGCAAATAAAGGGCGTAAGAAGGTTGTGTTTGAGCCCGGTGATTGGGTGTGGTTGCATATAAGGAAGGAACGATTTCCAGCCCAGCGGAGTTCTAAAATACTTCCAAGGGGAGATGGCCCATTTCAAGTGATTGAAAGAATTAATGACAACGCATACAAGTTGGATCTTCCAGGTGAGTACAATGTTAGTGCAAGCTTCAATGTTTCTGATTTGTCTCCTTTTGATGTTGGCGACGGTTAGAGGACAAATCCTTTTCAAGAGGGAGGGAATGATGAGAACAAGGCAGCTGCATCAAATGATCCATTGCATGTTCCGGTTGGGCCAATAACAAGGGCAAGAGCTAAGAGATTCAAAGAAGCACTAAATGGCCTAATTCAAGACACTTGGGCTGATTTTGAATTGTTGAAGTCCAAGATAAGCCCACATGAAGACCAAGGCATAATTAATGTCATCAAGGCAATTGATTAGGCCAAATAAGGAAGACTTGGGTTTGTGGCACAAGCTAGGAGAAGAGTCAACTTTGGCTGATTTATTCCCTTTTAATTTCCAAAGAATAATAGTTGATTTGTTTCCCAAATTAAGGGGCTGATTTGTTTCCAGATTTAGCTTTCCAATTAGGGAGCAAGTTAATAGTTTCTCAAATTAGTTTTCTTCTGATTATAAGGCCTTAATGGCCGAATTATCTTGTTTCCTTTTAGGATGGCTTATAGCCTTTCTTTTCGTTTAGGGTTTTAGTATATAAAGGAACTAATTGGATGTAATTTGACGGACTTGAATTGAATAAAAATTGTGAGAGTTCATCTCTTTTTGGTTCTGAAAACTTGACTTATCACTCACATCTTCTTCTTGTTCTTAAGTGTGGAGTCTTCAACTTCTTGATACCGTTGGTTCTTACCTCTTTATAGGTAACGGGTCGCGGTGCAATAACGTTCTTGTTTATAAACTTGGTTAGAAAATGATCCTTCGTTACCATATATTGGTTCCGGGTCTCACTGCTCTTGGTGAGGTTCATATCAAAAATTGTAATAATCATGGAAATAGTAAAATAAAGAGACCTAGCATCCCTGGCAATGGTGCCATTTTTGACGTGTATGCATTTTTTTGTTAGAAATCATATATCAAAGCTAAATTTATAAAGAACCACAACCACTACCTAATCCCGGAATAAGTGAACGTAGTCCATCTTGCTTGCGAATAAAGCTACCTACTCCTGGAAGCAACTTAAGTCTTACTTCTCAATGAAGAGATAAAATGTCCTATGTGAATATATGATGATATTCAAATAACAAACAAGGCTAGGAAACCATATATGCTTATCTAGGATAATGAGATGACAATTAATGCAATCCTAGATATCATGAGCTAAATGACATGTTCAAAAAGCTTAGCTAAACATAGATCAAACAATCCTATGAAGCTATCACAATACAACACTCAATCATGTCATCACAACAATCTCTAATTTGTACTTAGAATATGTTCTAAGAGCATACAAATAATTAAAAAGATGAATTAGCAAGCAAAACACTTAACTTGTAAGAAGATAGTGAAGAACTTACCAAACAAAATGTGATGAAGAAAAACTATCCATAGATGCACTCTAAATGGCTTTAGATGATGCAAGATGAAGTTTTTATGCATATGGGAATGCTTTGAGTGTTTAAAGATGAGTTCTTGGAAGATTTTTTCCTTTGAAATGTGTTCTAAGGAAAAGACATGATGTTCTGAACTCTATTTTGACATGAACACAAAGAGTTATATATATATATATATATATATATATATGTGTGTGTGTGTGTGTGTGTGTGTGTGTGTGTGTGTGTTTCAACCAAAGTGAGGTCGTTTTGGAAAAAAATGTTCCAGCTTCCTCTATGTGCGCTGGTAGAGTAACGCACCACTAGCGCACAGCCTAATTTTTCAATAGGCGCTGAACAAGTGGCGCAGATCAGTGGCTCATCACATGCGACAATCCTTTGGAATGTTGCGCTGGTGAGGCTGTGCTAGTCGAGTAGCGCACCACCAGCACACTACCCACTTTTTCAACATTGCTTGGGTGCAGTGGTGCAGTTCAGTGGCTCATGACAAGCGGCGATCCACTGGAATGTTACGCTGGTGAAGGTGCTCTAGTCGAGTAGCGCACCACCAGCGCACTGCCCACTTTTTCAACACTTAAACACACAAAATCAACAAGTCCTAGAGTGATAAAGATGCATCCTATACTAATGCCTAACTTGACATGAAACTTTAATTACAAGATGCAAATATATCAATCAAGAGTCATTTAAACAAAAATGCACACAAGTATAAACACATAACATATATGAATAAGAGTTATGCATGAATTTGTGAGTGTGTGCAACTATCTTTTCAAAGCAAGTAAGCATAAGAATTTTACCTTTGGTGCTTCTCCTCTTGAGGTCTTGAGAGCCTAAGCTACCAATACATAACACCCCAAAAATGTGATTTGTTCATGAAATAAGCCAATCAACAAATTAGGACTTTGCAATCTCCCCATTTGGCTGTTTCGTGACAAAATCACCACTAACATTGATCCTCACAAAATAAAATAAAGCACCGGGAAGATATTCTACATTACAAAGAGATATACTTGAAAAAGAAACTTCAAATCTTCAATCTCTTATAGAATCATCAACCCTACACATAAAACAAACAACAAGTACACTTTCCAAACCAAGTGCATGAGAGACGATCAAGTGGATAGAAAACAAAAACATTTGCATATAAGAATATGATTAATGCACCACATCATGCAATGCTCCCCCTCAAAGGGTTACTCCCCCTAAATGTAATCTCCCCAAAAACAAGTACTACTTCCCTTAAAGCCAACACATGCTACCATATGCTACTCCCCTAACACCACAATGCTAGGTCAATGCTACTCCCTTTTTTTTGTCATGATATAGGCAAAGGAGAAGTCCCCAACCAGGTCACACAAGGCAAAGAAAGAAAGGAGCATACAAGATTGTTGCATAATTATATAAACCACATTTATACAACTCAATTAATAAGAGAGAAACAAGGAGATTTATTTGAAGAAAATGTGTGAATCAAAAATGCTTTGCATATAAGACATGTTGCATTCAAGTCCAAAAACAATGGTATTTGGCAAAGCAAATGACAATGGTTTCCAATATAATTCAAACCAATTTCACCATTTGTAATGAGAGAAGCAAGGATATAGAGTTTTTATAGATATTAAATTTTAATTGCACTATATCCAACTTTATAAGCGAAACATGGCATGAGTAACTTTGCATGCTATTTGATTTTTCCGGGTAGGAAACCCGTATGATAATAGCCATGTTCAACTAATAAAGAAAGAGAGACATTGATGAACCATTTTAGTCTCACTAGCTTTTTCACACAACATTTTGCATTCAACAATTGCAATCATCAATTCATGCTTTATCATTTTTCATTAGCATGTCATTAAAGAATCATCATGTCATGGAGATAATTATAGGTCATTCAATATGTACTTCCTATGTAGATCTCCTAGTCCAAAAATGCATGTTTGAACATAAATATGACATGGATTGAAATCAAAGTAAAGTTCGCACTTATTGAAGAAAATACAATATACTATAGTATAAGTGCAACCAAGCTACTCAAGCAATAAATAAAGGAGCATAAACATTATCAAAAAAAATTTGGATGCAACAAGTATACAATAGCTCTCTTTGCTTGAGTTCCCCTTATGGGGTCAAAGACCACAACTCATCACTCCATTAAACAAATCCCAATAGATCTACTAAGAGTTTTGAATCGAGTAACATCTAAGGGTTTAGTTAATAGATCCGTTAGTTGATCATTAGTACCTACATGCTCAAGTACTATGCATTTGCTCTCAAATAATTCTCTAATGAAATGATGACGGATGTCAATATGCTTAGTTCTAGAATGCTAAACCAGATTCTTTGAAATATTAATTGCACTCATGTTATCACAAAAAAGAGTAAGAGTACCTTGATTGAATCCATAGTCGACTAGCATTTGCTTCATCCAAAGGAGTTGTGTGCATCCACTCCCAGCAGCTATGTATTCGGCCTCAACCGTGGACAAAGAAATCGAATTTTTCTTCTTGCAAAATCAAGAGACAAGGTTGTTCCCAAGGAAAAAGCAACCGCCCGATGTACTTTTCCTATCATCATAATTTCCTGCCCAATCTGCGTCACTAAAGCCTACAGGACTAGCATTAGTGTCAAAAAAGTACCAAATTCAATAGTTAGATGTCCCATTCACATATCGAATGATTCTCTTAACGGAAAAGAGATGGGACTCCTTAGGATCCGATTGGTACCTAGCACATACACCCACACTAAAAGAGATATCGGGCCTACTTGCGGTCAAATAAAGCAAGCTACCAATCATGCCACGATACAAAGTTTGGTCCACACTTTTACCACTAGAATCCTTGCTTAGCTTCAAAGTGGTGCTCATGGGTGTATCACAATGTTTGGCACTTTCAAGGCCAAATTTCTTCACTAGATTTTTGGCATACTTAGCTTTGGATATGAAAATCCCATCATCCATTTGCTTAATTTGTCAACCTAGAAAGTAACTTAGCTCACCAACAAGACTGATTTCAAACTCATGAGACATGACATCAACAAATTGTTGGACTTTGATGTTATTAGTGGAGCCAAAAACTATATCATCAACATATATTTGAGCTATAAAGAGCTCATCTTTATCTTTCTTAATGAATAGAGTTTTGTCAACACTACCCCTAGTGTAGCAATTGTCTATAAGAAATTGAGTGAGATGCTCATACCAAGCTCTTGGTGCTTGTTTCAACCCATATAAAGCTTTATTGAGATGATAGACATGATTAGGGTGGTGAGGATCCACACACCCTTTGGGTTGCTCAACAAACACTTCCTCTTACAAGAAACCATTGAGGAAGGCACTCTTAACATCTATTTGATATAATTTGAACTTGTGTAAATAAGAAATGGATAAAAGAAGCCTAATGGACTCAATCCTAGCAACAAGAGCAAATGTCTCCTCAAAGTCAATACCCTCAATTTGAGAGTTTCTTGTGCTACAAGCCTAGCCTTGTTTCGTACAACGTTGCCATCCTCATCGGATTTATTCCTATATACCCACTTGGTGCCTATCACATTGGTGTTCTTGGGCCTAGGAACTAGAGTCCAAACCTCATTCCTTTCAATTTGGTTAAGCTCTTCTTGCATAGCAAAAACCCAAAATTCATTCTTTAAGGCTTCATCAACCTTCTTGGGTTCTATTTGAGAGATGTATCAAGTGTAGCTAATTAGATTAGCCATTTGACGCATAGTCCTAACGCCCTCACAAACCTCTCCAATGATGTCATCCTTGTCATGGAGTTTCCTAACCCATGGAGCAGATTATTTTGAGTCTAAGTGAGAAATCCTATCAATAGGTTGTGTTATGTCATCATCAAGATTAGTCTTTTCAACATTAGAAATATCAACAACCTTCTCCAAAGGGGAGGCATCAACTAGATCTACCTTCTCCTTATGGTCATTAGATTTGAGCCTAGTATTATCAATGACAACATTAGATGATTCCATTACGGTCCTAGTTGTTAGATTGAAAACTCTATAGGCTCTATTATTCAAGCCATAGCCAATGAAGATACCCTCATCACTCTTAGCATAAAATTTGTCAAGTTGATCACGGTCATTCAAAATGTAGCATTTTCTTCCAAAGGTGTGGAAATAGCTAACATTTGGCTTTCTACCTTTCCATAACTCATAGAAGGTTTGCCTAGTGTGGGGCATTATAAAGACTCTATTTCCTATGTAGCACGCCGTATTGACGGCTTCGGCCCAAAGATTCCTAGGCATATTGATGCTAAGCAACATCACACGGGCCATTTCTTGAATAACCCTATTTTTCCTCTCAACAACTCCATTTTGTTGAGGTGTCCTAGGAGCCGAAAACTCATGAGAGATGCCTAGACTATTGCAATAGTTTTCAAAATGAGCATTCTCAAATTCCTTCCCATGGTCACTCCTAATCCTTTTAATGCTTTTAATCTTGGAGTTCATTTCATTTTGAATTTTGGAAAAAGCATTTTAAACTTGTCAAAGGTTTTAGATTTTTCTCTAAGAAAATAAGTCCAAGTGTACCTAGATAAGTCATCTACACACACAAAAATGTATCTATTTCCACCTAAACTCTCGGTTTGTATGGGACCCATAAGATCCATGTGGAGAAGCTCTAGAGGTTCCTTGGCGGATAAATACTTGCTCTTTTTGTGTATACATTTGGTTTGCTTCCCTCGTTGGCAAGGTCCACAAACACCATTTACCTTTTTCCCAAGCTTGGGAAGGCCTCACACAACATTGAACTTATCTAAGATTCGTAAATCCCTATAGTTCATGTGACCAAGTCTTTCGAGCCACAACTCAATTTGTTAATCCTTGGACACATTGCAAGAGACACCTCTAGCCTCAAGACAATAACAATTATCACTAGATCTCATACCTTTTAACAAGGTTTGTTCATTTGGCATAGGATAGAACAATCATTTTTCCTAAACAAGACGGAAAGTCCTTAATCACTAAGATGTGAAATGCTTAGCAAATTAGCTTTTAAACCATCAACATACAAAGCATTGGACAAGGAAGGTAATCCGGGAATGGAAATGGTTCCCTTTCCTTTAACCTTTTTTTAGATCCATCACCAAATGTGACATTTCCTCCCTCCTCTATAACAAGAGTCTCAAAGAAACTCTTATTTCCAGTCATGTGCCTAAAGCACCCACTATCCAAATACCAAAAATCAGAAGAATGAGCTTTCAAGGCAATTTGTACAACATGGAAAAAGTGTTCATCCTTTCTAATCCACCTAGGTGCAATATTTTTCTTCCTAGTGATCAATGGTACATGGGCTCTAAGTGTCCTAGGATCATGCAAAGGTGTTCCAATTTTCCTAGTGACATGCATTATGGCTTTAGTCTTTTTCTTCTCTATCATGCTTTCAATTCCACATAATTTAATATATCTAAAGCAATTTGGTCTAATGTGACCATCAATACCACAAAAATGACATGTAGGAATGAAGTTAGGAATCATACCATAACCTTGAAGATGCATTGGAGCCTTCCCATGTCTTTGTGGTTGTCTTAATTGTAGTTGAGGAGCTTTCCTTCTTTATTATTAAGCAAGATTTGATTGCTTCCTTGGTTGAGCTTGCATGATAGGTATCTTCCCTTTATGAGCTTTCGGTTGAGGGAAGTTAACTTGAGGAGCCCTTGTAGGATGGGCTTGAGGTAGGCTTCTTGGTGCCACCTTCACTTGAGCACTACTTGAACACTCTCCTAGGTCAAGTTTCTTCCTAAGCGATTAATGAGAAGATGACCCATTGAAGTTCATGCTTCTTACAAAAATGGTCTTGCTTAAAGAGAAACATCTTGTCATCTTCAAACTCAAGCCCCTTCTTGTCACTTGGCCTCTTTCCAACATCTAGCATATGGTCAAGTTTTTTGGTGCTAGAGTTCATCTTGGCCAACAACTCTCTCATTTCTTCAAGCTCTTTCTTCAACCCTTCTTCACTTCTCTTAGATCTCACAAACTCTTCATTTAGTTTGTCAACTTGAGTTGAAAGGTCTAGGTTTTATTCTTTTAATCTTTTAATTTCATTCTTGTTTTTTGACCTTGAACTCTCAAACTTAGTCATATAGTTCTTGACATCCATCCTATCCACATTTCCATTTGTGGATTATGATGAAGATCCATCATCACTTGAGTAGTTTTCCTTTTGACTCTCATTTTCTTCTTCACTAACATCTTTGCTCCTAAGAGAGGATGTAAAGGCTATGACCATGAGTTCTTCATCATCCGAAGATTCATCTCCTTCATTGGAGTTATCACTTTCACTCCTTGTGGCAGTCATCACTTTTCCTTTTTTCTTGACCTTGTGATTTGCACATTCAGGGGCAAATTGATCTATCCCACCAAATTCATAGCATTGGACTCCTTTCTTCTCGATCTTTTCTTGCCTAGGCTCAATCTTTTTGAAGGGAGCCTTTTTCTTGAAGTCTTGACCCTTGGATCCAAAACATTTCCTCTCGGACTTGTAGAATTTCTTGAACTTCCTCATTAGCAAGGCCATTTCTTCATCCGAGTCATCATTTTCCTCCTTCTCAACTTTGGAGGCTTTCAAAGCAATATCCTTTTGCTTTTTCGATGGTGTGGGGTTAGGACATTTCCTAGATGCATAAGCTAAAACCCTCCCAATCACTTCACTTGGCTTCATATCCTTATAACCACTATTCTCTTCTAAAGCCGTCACCTTAGACTTAAATCTATCAGGCAGAGATCTCATAATCTTCTGCTTGATCTTCCTATCCAAATAAGGATCACCAAGTTGATGACTTTGGTTCACAATGTCCATCAACCTCACTTTAAAGTCATTGAAGCACTCGTTCTCATCCATCTTGAGCAATTCAAATTGTGTTTGGAGAACTTGAAGCTTCGATTCCTTAACCACATCGGTTCCCTCATGTGCAACTTCTAGGATATCCCATGCCTCATTAGCTATCATATTTTTTTGAACCAACATGTACTAGTTCTTATCCATTGCACATAGGATGGCATGCATTGCATTCATATTCCACTTCGATGCCTCAAACTCTTGTGCGTTTCACTGTGCCTTTGGCTTGAGTACATCATCTCCTCAATCAGTGGGAGTCATCATGGGTGGAGTGTAGCCATCTTCAACCGCCATCCATGCCCTGTCATGAATTTGACAAATATACGACTCCATATTGTCATTCAAGAGGCATAATTCAATCCGGTGAGAAGTGGAGGTCTAGTGCTAGAATCTCCCTCGTTGCCACCGTTTCCACTCACTGTGTTTAATAAATGAATGATATGAATGCAAGTGTATGAATGATCAATACACACACAAAATGCAACACACACCAAAATGAGCAAAGATCACCTATGTATGTCTAGGAACCTGCTCTGATACCAATTGAAATAAATATTATGGTGTGTATAATATAAATATAAAGGCGGTGAATAGATTATAAACAATTTTACCAAATTTTCGTTAAAGGTCAAGTTGACGAAAATGCCCCTAGATAGTTACAAAAATATCACAAGTGTAAAAAGTGCGGAAATAATAAAGACACATGAGATTTACGTGGAAACCCTCCAAATGGGAAAAATCACGGGCTGATATGTGCACCACACTTTAACCTCGAATCCACTAATGGTAAAGGATTTATAATCTAATCCCGGTTTTAATCCACCACCACTACCTAATCCCGGTCTAAGTGAACCTAGTCCATCTTGCTTGCAATTTAAGCTACCTACTCCCGGAAGCAACACAAGTCTTACTTCTCAATGAAGAGATAAAATATCCTATGTGAATATATGATGATATTCAAAGAAGAAACAAGGCTAGGAAACCTTATATGCTTATCTAGGATAATGAGATGACAATTAATGCAATCCTAGATATCATGAGCTAAATGACATGTTCAAAAAGCTTAGCTAAACATAGATCAAACAATCCTATGAAGCTATCACAATACAACACTCAATCATGTCATCACAACAATCTCTAATTTGTACCTAGAATATGTTCTAAGAGCATACAAGTAATTAAAGAGATGGCTTAGCAAGCAAAACACTTAACTTGTAAGAAGATAGTGAAGAACTTACCAAACAAGATGTGATGAAGCAAAACTATCCATAGATGCACTCTAAATGGCTTTAGATGATGCAAGATGAAGTTTTTATGCACATGGGAATGCTTTGAGTGTTTAAAGATGAGTTCTTGAAAGAGTTTTTCCTTTAAAATGTGTTCTAAGGAAAAGATATGATGTTCTGAACTCTATTTCGACCTGAACACAAAGAGTTATATATATATATATGTGTGTGTGTGTGTGTGTCTGTGTGTGTGTTTCAACAAAAGTTAGGTCATTTTGGAAAAAAAAACGTTCCAGCTTCCTCTATATGCGTTGGTGATGTGCGCTGGCCGAGTAGCGCACAACCTAATTTTTCAATAGACGCTGGACGAGTGGTGCAGCTCAGTGGAACATCACATGCGACAATCCACTGGAATGTTGCGCTGGTGAGGCTGCGCTGGTCGAGTAGCGCACTGCCCACTTTTTCAACATTGCACGGGTGCAGTGGCGCAGCTCAGTGGCGCATGACAAACGGCGATCCACTGGAATGTTGCGCTAGTGAGGCTGCGCTAGTTGAGTAGCGCTCAATCAGCGCACTGCCAACTTTTTCAACACTCGTACACACAAAATCATCAAGTCCTAGAGTGATGAAGATGCATCCTATACTAATGCCTAACATAACATGAAACTTTAATTACAAGATGCAAATATATTAATCAAGAGTCAGTTAAACCAAAATGCACACAAGTATAAACACACAACATATATGAATAAGAGTTATGCACGAATTTGTGAGTGTGTGCAACTATCTCTTCAAAGCAACTAAGCACAAGAATTTTACCTTTGGTGCTTCTCCTCTTGAGGTCTTGAGAGCCTAAGTGATATGAACCTCACCAAGAGCAGTGAGACCCGGAACCAATATATGGTAACGAAGGATCGTTTTCTAACCAAGTTTATAAACAAGAACGTTATCGGACCGTGACCCGTTACCTATAAAGAGGTAAGAACCAACGGTATCAAGAAGTTGAAGACGCCACACTCAAGAACAAGAAGAAGATGTGAGTGATAAGTCAAGTTTTCAGAACCAAAAAGAGATGAACTCTCACAATTTTTATTCAATTCAAGTCTGTCCAATTACATCCAATTCGTTCCTTTATATACTAAAACCCTAAACGAAAAGAAAGGCTATAATCCATCCTAAAAGGAAACAAGATAATTCTGCCATTAAGGCCTTATAATCAGAAGAAAACTAATTTGAGAGCTTATTGACTTGCTCCCTAATTAGAAAGCTAAATCTGGAAACAAATCAGCCCCTTAATTTGGGAAACAAATCAACTATTATTCTTTGGAAATTAAAAGGGAATAAATAAGCCAAAGTTGACTCTTCTCCTAGCTTGTGCCACACACCCAAGCCTTCCTTATTCGCCCAATCAATTGCCTTGATGACATTAATTATGCCTTGGTCTTCATGTGGGCTTATCTTGGACTTCAACAATTCAAAATCAGCCCAAGTGTCTTGAATTAGGCCATTTAGTGCTTCTTTGAATCTCTTAGCTCTTGCCCTTGTTATTGGCCCAACCGGAACATGCAATGGATCATTTGATGCAGCTGCCTTGTTCTCATCATTCCCTCCCTCTTGAAAAGGATTTGTCCTCAAATCAACGCCAACATCAAAAGGAGACAAATCAGAAACATTGAAGCTTGCACTAACATTGTACTCACCACGAAGATCCAACTTGTATGCGTTGTCATTGATTCTTTCAATCACTTGAAATGGGCCATCTCTCCTTGGAAGTAGTTTAGAACTTCGCTGGGCTGGGAATTGTTCCTTCCTCATATGCAACCACACCCAATCACCGGGCTCAAACACAACCTTCTTACGCCCTTTATTTGCTTGATTGGCATATTGCTTAGTTCGTCTCTCTACGTTTTCCCGAGTCTTTTCATGGATTTGTTTAACAAAATCTGCCTTTTTCTTTCCATCCAAGTTAACATGCTCATTCACAGGTAAAGGAATTAAATCCAAAGGAGTCAATGGGTTAAAACCATACAGAATTTCAAAAGGCGAAAAACGAGTTGCAGAATGCACGCTCCTATTATAAGCAAACTCTACATGCGGCATACAATCCTCCCATGTTTTCAAGTTCTTTTGTATTATAGCACGCAACAAGGTAGATAAAGTCCTATTAACTACTTCAGTTTGACCATCAGTTTGTGGATGACAAGTAGTAGAAAATAAAAGTTTAGTGCCTAACTTACCCCACAAAGTCTTCCAAAAGTAGCTTAAGAACTTAGCATCTCTATCCGAAACAATGGTCTTAGGCATACCATGCAATCTTACAATTTCTTTGAAAAACAAATCAGCAATATGTGATGCATCATCGGTTTTATGACAAGGAATGAAATGTGCCATTTTAGAAAACCTATCAACAACCACATATATAGCGTCCCTACACCTTTTTGACCTAGGCAAACCCAACACAAAATCCATAGAAATATCAATCCAAGGTCCACTAGGTATAGGCAAAGGAGTATACAATCCATGAGGCTTAATCCTAGACTTGGCTTGTCTACAAGTAATGCATTTCTCACAGATTCTTTCTACATCACGTTTCATATGAGGCCAAAAAAAATGTTCATGCAAAGTATCTAGTGTCTTAGCTACACCAAAATGCCCCATCAAACCTCCCTCATGAGCTTCTCTAACAAGCAATTCACGCAAAGAACTCTTAGGCACACATAATTTAGTTTCTCTAAACAAAAATCCATCATGCCTATAAAATTTACCAAATGCAGCCTTTTCACATGCATTGAACACATTACCAAAATCAGAATCTTCCACATACAACTGTTTAATGTATTCAAAACCAAACAATTTAGCATCCAAAGTAGAAAGTAGAACGTACCTTCTTGACAGAGCATCAGCGACCACGTTTTCCTTACCCTTTTTGTACCTGATCACATATGGAAACGTTTCAATGAACTCCATGCACTTGGCATGCCGCTTATTTAGCTTATGTTGCCCCTTTATATGCTTCAAGGACTCATGATCCGTGTGAATCATAAATTCTTTTGGCCAAAGGTAGTGTTGCCAAGTTTCCAATGCTCTAATCAAAGCGTACATCTCCTTGTCATAGGTAGGATAATTCAAGGCTGCTCCACTTATCTTCTCACTAAAATATGCAATTGGACGACCTTCTTGCATTAGAACAGCTTCAATACCTATTCCTGAAGCATCACACTCAATCTCAAAAGTTTTAGCAAAGTCAGGCAAAGCAAGCAAAGGTGCATTAGTTAATTTTTCCTTAATCAAGTTAAATGCCTTTTCTTGTTCATTACCCCACTTAAAACCCACATTCTTTTTGATAACTTCGGTTAAAGGTGCAGCTACACTACTAAAATCTTTCACAAACCTCCTATAAAATCTAGCCAACCCATGAAAACTTCTCACTTGTCCCACATTGGTAGGTTTCGGCCACTCCTTAATTGCCTTAACCTTTTCTTCATCAACCCCAATTCCCTTAGCACTAACAACAAAGCCCAGAAATACAAGTTTATCGGTGCAAAAGGTGCACTTTTTGAGATTAGCAAACAACTTTTCTGTTCTTAAAACTCCTAAAACAAGTTTTAAATGTTCAACATGCTTATCCAAGTTTTTGCTATAAATCAGAATGTCATCAAAATAAACAACCACAAACTTTCCAATAAAAGTACGCAAAATATGGTTCATTAATCTCATGAAAGTACTTGGTGCATTAGTTAATCCAAAAGGCATAACTAACCACTCATATAATCCATATTTTGTTTTGAAAGCAGTTTTCCACTCATCACCTTCCTTCATCCTAATTTGATGATATCCACTTTTAAGATCAATTTTAGTAAAAACAATAGAACCATGTAATTCATCAAGCATATCATCTAATCTAGGAATAGGATGTCGATACTTTACAGTGATATTGTTGATGGCACGACAATCAATGCACATCCTCCATGTTTCATCCTTCTTTGGCACAAGCAATACGGGAACCGCACAAGGACTCATGCTCTCACGTACATACCCCTTTTCCATGAGCTCACTAACCTGCCTTTGAAGTTCCTTTTGTCTCCTCAGGATTACTTCTATATGCTGGTCTATTTGGGATGGGGTGCTCCGGGTACAAAGTCAATTTGGTGCTCAATCCCCCTTATTGGTGGTAAACAAATGGACATCTCTTCGGGAAACACTTCATCATAGTCCTGCAATAGAGAAACAACAACACTAGGCAAAGAAGGGTTAAGTTCATTAGTACTAAAGCAAGCCTCTTTGTACAAAAGTACAATCATTGACTGATTTGAAAATAGAGCCTTTTTGACCTCACTCTCCCTTGCATAAAAGCTTACTTGTTTTCTCTCTCTCTTTTTCTCAACAACCACTTTTTCTTTTTCATCTTTTTTTTCTTTTTTTGCTATTTCAGAATCTTTTTCTTTTCTCTCTCTTTCTTTTGAACTCTCACTCTCACTCTTTTTTTTTTACATCTCTCTCTTTTCTTAACCTTACTTGATCTTCATACACTTGTTTTGGGGTTAAAGGTACAAGAGTGATTGATTTTTTATTGAGTACAAAGGAGTATCTATTGGTATACCCATCATGGGTCACATGCCTATCGAACTGCCATGGTCTCCCCAAAAGGATATGGCCCGCATTCATTGGTACCACATCACAAAGGACTTCATCTTTGTACTTTCCAATTGAAAACGTCACCAACACTTGTTTAGTCACCTTGATTTCCCCACTATCATTTAACCACTGTAGCTTATATAGTTTTGGATGCCTCAAAGTGGCTAAATTCAATTTCTCCACAAAATTAGTGCTAGCCACATTAGTACAACTCCCCCCATCAATGATCATGCTACATACCTTATCATTAACATGGCAGCGGGTATGAAAAATGTTGTCACGTTATACCTCATCATCTTCATTGGCTTGAGCACTAAGAGCTCTTCTCGCCACCAAAAGCTCTCCGTCCACCGGATATTCAATATCACTTGCATCCTCCAAAGGTGCCATGGACTCATCATCAGATTCACCTTCAGATTCGATCTCACCATCATCCTTCAAAACCATTACTCTCTTGTTTGGGCATTGAGATGCAATATGACCTGCTCCCAGACACTTAAAGCACTTAATGTCACGATTTCTAGAAGGTTGAGAATCTGATGTACCTTGTTTTAATGTGCCTCCGACTTTGTGATCTCTGGAAGGTTCGGCCTTGGCCTTGAAACTAGGTTGGTCATCCCTCTTGCTCCAATTCGGTTTCCATGATGATGAAGAACCCGAATTTTGCCCAACTCGTGTGGAACTCTTTCTCTTCAACTGTTGTTCCACCTTAATTGCCATGTGTACCATGTCACTCAATTCAACATAATGTTGCAACTCCGCCACATTTGCTATGTCTCGGTTTAGTCCACTTAAAAACCTAGCCATAGTAGCCTCTCGGTCTTCCTCTACATCAGCTCGAATCATGGCTATCTCCATCTTCTTGTAGTAATCTTCAACACACTTAGACCCATGAGTAAGGGTTTGTAATTTTTGAAACAAACCCCTATAATAGTGACTCGGAATGAAACGCTTCCTCATGACAGCTTTCATCTCCACCCAAGTCTCAATAGGTCTTTCTCCATTTCATCTTCTACTCACAATCAATTGATCCCACCAAACGATAGCATAATCAGGAAATTCTATGGCAGCCAACTTTACCTTCTTTAATTCAGAATTGTCATGGCAGTCAAATACCAATTCTATTCTTTTCTCCCACTCCAAATAAGCTTCGGGATCAGTTTTACCTTGGAACGTTGGGATTTTCACCTTTATACTACCCAAATTATTATCAGCCCTCTCTCCATACCTATCTCCTCTATACCCATACCTATCTTCTCTATTCCCATACCTAACTTATCTACCTCCCATTTCACGCCTCAATCTACCTGTACCCACATTGGACATGCGATCACCCTCCTCTAGGTCATTCCCATAATCATCTTCATAATCGTCTCTAGGTGGGTTTCTTTCTCTTCGTTCCACATTAGGAACCCTAATTGGTTGCACCCTTTGTGAACTAGACTCCACCTTATCTATCCTATCATGCACCTCACCAATCTTAATCTCCATCCGCTTCATGTTTTGTTGTATGGCTTTATACAAAAAATTAAGATCTATCGTTTCTGGTGCATCATCAGATAAGTCTCTACTTTTATCACGTGACATATTTGAAACCTGCAAAGCAAAAGAAATTAGTAAGCCTCACAAACACTCCCTCACGTGTTTACTCTCAAAGATGGTGGCACTCACACTCGTGTTTTCACTCAATTCTTTGGCTTTTACCCTTTGATGAGCTCACACACTCTTGCCTTTTTCCACTCTTTGTTAACTCTTTCAGTTCTTCCTTTTTTTTATTTTATTTTTACTTATACGGACACTCACAAGAAGTGCAAGAAAATAGAAGTAACTGAGCAAAAGGACGAGAATAATAAAGACGAAATTCTTTAGCTATTAATTTCTTTTTTAATATCAATGCACGAAATCAAGATAATGAATAGAAATAGTTGATATAGGTTCAACTACACGACACAAAAAAAAATTTATTTATTTTTTTTTTTTTTTACCGACCTTGATCAAGTGGACACAAACAAGCTTTTGGTACTTTTTTTTTTTTGTACCGGATTTGATCAAACTTTTTTTTTTTTATTGAAACAAATGAATACAGAGAAGAGAAAGAACAATGATAGATTAAACCTGATTTAGAAGCCTAATCTCTGATACCAACTGATATGAACCTCACCAAGAGCAGTGAGACCCAGGAACCAATATATGGTAACGAAGGATCGTTTTCTAACCAAGTTTATAAACAAGAACGTTATCGGACCGTGACCCGTTACCTATAAAGAGGTAAGAACCAACGGTATCAAGAAGTTGAAGACGCCACACTCAAGAACAAGAAGAAGATGTGAGTGATAAGTCAAGTTTTCAGAACCAAAAAGAGATGAACTCTCACAATTTTTATTCAATTCAAGTCTGTCCAATTACATCCAATTCGTTCCTTTATATACTAAAACCCTAAACAAAAAGAAAGGCTATAATCCATCCTAAAAGGAAACAAGATAATTCGGCCATTAAGGCCTTATAATCAGAAGAAAACTAATTTGAGAAACTATTGACTTGATCCCTAATTGGAAAGCTAAATCTGGAAACAAATCAGCCCCTTAATTTGGGAAACAAATCAACTATTATTCTTTGGAAATTAAAAGGGAATAAATCAGCCAAAGTTGACTCTTATCCTAGCTTGTGCCACACACCCAAGCCTTCCTTATTCGCCCAATCAATTGCCTTGATGACATTAATTATGCCTTGGTCTTCACGTGGGCTTATCTTGGACTTCAACAATTCAAAATCAGCCCAAGTGTCTTGAATTAGGCCATTTAGTGCTTCTTTGAAGTTCTTAGCTCTTGCCCTTGTTATTGGCCCAACCGGAACATGCAATGGATCATTTGATGCAGCTGCCTTGTTCTCATCACTAAGCTACCATTACATGACACCTCAAAAATGTGATTTGTTCACGAAATAAGCCAATCAATAAATGAGGACTTTACACACCCAAAATTGCATGGATCACTTGATATCCTCTGGACCAATTTATATGTTCAATTAAAATTGTATTATGGCATGTGGACTTGTTTCTTTTAGTAAGAATGGTTCTAGTTCACATGTGGACTTTTTATTTAAGTCCAATGGATTTAATAAAATAAGAAAAATAATTTATATGCCCATGTGTGGTCTTGGGCAGCAAGGCTAAATATATTAGCTTAATATATTGTATTTATTTTGTTATTTAATTAAATGGAAATTAATTAATTGATTAATTTTTTAATTAAATGTCAAAACCTTTTTTCTAGTTGGAGTAGGTCTTCTATTGTCATATTATTGTTGGTAATATGATAAGTGTCAAATACTATATTTGATAAGTAGATAAATAATATGAATTTATTTATATTGTCAAATTAGGAAGCATTTGATTGCTATTAAAACTCTAATTGACAATTGGTCAAATTAAGAAGTTTTAATTTAGTCACAATTTAATTATATTCAATAATTGGTTATTGAATAAATACACTATTTGAGTTGGATTAGGTGTCTTGATGTAGAATAGAATTCATTTTGGAAAAAGATTCTTGGTCAGCAAGTAAATCCACCTAAGGATAGGATTCTTGCCCACCAAGTAAATCCTTCTTAAGACAGGATTAGGTCTCCTAAACTAAATACTTTAGGAGTCTTGGTGTGTATAAGAAATCCTTTTGTTAAGATGATTGAATCCAAATTTTGATAGGAGTCTTGGTGAAGTAGAAATCCTCTTTCTAGGACAATTTTAGATGACCTATATATACTTCTATATATAAATTCGACCAAGCCCTAATTTTTGGTGTGAGAAGTTTTTTTTTATTTGTTTTTTTTGGTTATAAAATAAAAAATTTGTGCAACTCACTGTGTGAAGAATTCGGCCAAGCATAGAGAAAAGAGGGAACGTTTTTGTTTTCGATAATACACTAGTATCCTATGCATCAAAAGGGTTTTGTGTACAACATCGAATCAAGGTTCACGTGAGTTTCAATCAAACTGATTGATAAGTCACAAGTGACCGGACGTTCTTGGTTTTTTCCTTGGAGGATTATTTTGACTAACAAAGAAGAAGATTTTGTTTGCTTCCATCCCCAAGTATACAATTTAAAGATAAGAAGCTCACACTCCTAGGTGATTGACGTTCGTGATTGGATTGGAAGATCTTACATATTCAATTCGACGCTAGTGTTGGGATTATGCTTGATAGCAAGAGTGTAATAATGTATTTGACAATCTTTTCATATTAATAAATTGATCTCTAGCTTAACAAATCCTATAGCATTTATAGTTTAATTATTGTAATTGTCAAAAGTAAATAATCATAAGGTCAAAAGACTATGAGAAAAGAAGAATTGTTCATACATCTAGATATGTATAAGGTAGACACAATTCTTTAGTTAGTCTTGAATAATATTCACAACTTAAGATAAAATGTTGGGCGCCTTTATCTTGTCAAAGTTGTAGATCCTTTTGCTAGCATTTGAGTGAGATCAAATGTGTTATGATGAGTCTAAAATCATCAAAGTGTGGTGTCTTTGGGCAGAAGCATCTAGTTCATTGACCCATATATATGGTTTGGGCGGCAAGGCTATTTAGAATAGCTTAATTATATTATATTATTTTATTATTTAATTAAATGGAAATTAAATAATTTGGTGATTAATTAATTATTTAATTAAAAGTCAAAATCTTTTTCCTAGTAGGAGATGGTCTCCTAAAATTATACTATTGTTGGTAGTATAATTAATATCAAAGACTATATTTGCTAAGTTTATAACTAAAAGGAATTATTTATCTAATCAAATAAAGAAGTCTTTAATATGGTTACAAATACACTATTGAGTTGGATTAGGAGTCTTGGTGTAGGAAAGAATTCTTTTTTGAAAAGTATTCTTAACCACCAAGTAAATTCACCTAAGAAAACGATTCTTAACTACCAAGTAAATCCTTTTTAGGAAAAGATTAAAGTCTCCTAATTGTATTCTGTAGAAATTTTGGCCAGCCCATATATATATATAATGGGATAGAATTCCTTTAAGATAAGGATTCTTAACTACCAAATAAACCTACCTAGGGAAAGGATTCTTTCCAACCAAGTAAATCCATCTTAGGAGACGATTTATGATCCTATATATATATGTATGTTAATTTCGGCCAGCCTAATATTTCATAAAGAGAGATTTCGGCCATCCCTATTTTTCTAAGAGAAGAATTCGACCATCATAGGAATTTTAAAGGAGAAAAATCTGATTTTACTCTAGACAAAATTTGATCAACTCTAAGAAATAGTGTGTGATTCGGGAAAGAAGAAATAGGAAAAAAGAATGTTTAGTTTCGATAGTACACTAGTAGCCTTTATATCAAAAGGTTTTGTGTACAACATCGAATCAAGGTTTACGTAAGTTTCAATCAAATTGATTGACAATTCACAGTGACCTAACGTTCTTTGTTTTCTTCTTGGGGGATTATTGTAACTAACAAAGAAGAAGATTTTGTTTGTTTCCATCCTCAGATATACAATTTAAAGAAAGGGAGCCCACACTCCTATGTGATTCACGTTTGTGATTGGATTGGACGATCTTGCGGAATCAATTCGGCGCTTGTTCAATAGTCACGAAGAAAAAGGTACAACATTTTTTATATACATCAATTAATCTATGGTTAAGGTTCTTGTTAGTCAAAGGAAATTTTTTTGTTAATATGCAAACCCTAATTTTTATTGAAACTTTCTCACGCTTCCGCTGCGTGGATTTTTTCCCTACAACTAGTTCAATCGTTACGAAAAAAAAGGTACGACACTTTTAAAATACATCAATTAATTTACGATTAGGGTTATTTCTTTTAAAGGGATTTTTTTAAAATATATAAAACCCCCGTTGTGCGATTTTCCTTACAATTGGTAGGAGAGTCTGGTTGTACTCTTGATTAATTGATGTATGTGTACGTGAATCTTTTTCTTTTTGTTGTATATATGTATGTTTTAGAAAGAGATGACACTCTAGATATTCACACACACACACACACACACACATATATATATATATATATATATTTACGTTGGAATGTATGGATATATATATATAGGTTTTATATGTGGTTTGTTATTGATCAATTTTGGTGCTGGAATTTCAAAGTATTTTTGTTTTGAGATTGTAACAAGAAGGGTGACATATCATCGCCGTAATTTCCTTCTTAGTAGTTGGAAATTTTTTTATTTATTTTGTTGTTGTAATAAAAAAAACCTGCACTATTTTGTAATAAAAAAACTGCAGTATATGTTTATTTAAAATTCTTCTGTAATACATTCAAGTATCAAAAACTCGAAGGTTTGAAGAATTGGAAGCAACCGGAACAAGTTAGGGACCTTGCGAGCCATAGCAACAAACGTGCGTACGAAGAGTACCCGGCCATGATTGTTGTGGCATGGGCTGCACACGGCAGCCCTACGAAAGCCATGGGCTGGCATGACAGCCGTTTAAGGGGTTGTGGGCTGCGCATGCCCATGGAAGGGAGCCAAGGGTGCACACGCCCATGAGAGGCAGCCGATGGAGTCCAAACGAAAAAGGTCACTGGAAGACTTGTTCGCCAAGAAAGGAGTTTTTTGTATTCCAAGACATGTAATTTACTTGCTTTTCTAGGATGGACCAAAATTGTAGCTATTTATATTTTTTATAAACATTGCAATGTTTGTCATTGTTTGATAACATGTCATATAGAATAAGAGTGTCACTCATATATCTCTTTTGGTATGAACATGCATTGAATGGTTTTGGTATCTAATTGGCATCTAGATAACTTGGTAAATCATTCTTTGGAATTCGATCACACGCCTTAAATAATTTTGTGGGAGAAGGTGTTTTGGAACACCTACAGCCTCCAAGTTTGGATGAGCTTTATGTTTCGTGTAATAACCTCCCAAGAGGTATTCATGAATGGAATTTAGCAATATACTTCCTTACAAGGATATACTAGACAATTAACCCAAACGATATCTACTCCCAATAGAGGGATATTCATGAAGGAATTTATTAGAGGTCGATAACTTGGTAACACACTTAATGCGATTTTATTAGTATCCTCCCAAGAGTCCTTGTTACTAAAATTGCAAGGCTAGAATTGAAAACGCTAGTTTTTATGTTAACAATTAGGTGGGACCTAGTCCAAATAGTAAATGGTACGAACTCCCAAAAGAGGCGTGACATTTATGGGTATTGGATCAAAGTTGAATTTTACGATTGAATTATATTTAATTCAAGATAAATATTCAAAAGTGCTTTGTCATGATTATATACTTATATAGTTTTTGTTATTAAAAAGAAATCATGACCCCATCCCTAATCAACAGCCAAAAGGATAATACTTTAACTGATGATAATTATGTCATGTGGAAAAGGAAAATTGGGCTTTTGTTGTAATCCAAAAAGCATAAGTTCATTCTATGCACTCTTAAATCACCTACTCCTATTAATGAATCCAATGAGGAGCAAAGAGATGAGTATCAATAGTGGAAGTCTTCAGATGAGATGGGTAAATGTACATTACATTATGACCACCATCCCCAATATGTTGCAACAGCAACATGAAAGAATGGAGACTGCTGTCGATATACTTATGTCTCTGGAAGAGATGTTTGTTATGAAGTTTAGGATGACTAAGAGAGAGGAAGTGACTGCTCTCATGAATCTTAGGATGAAACCTGGACAGGCTGTGAATAATCACATGATAAAAGTCAAAGCACATCTAAACAGTGCTGAACTTAATGGTGAGACGAAAAATTGACATGATTGTCAACTCACTGTAGGATTCCTTTGATTAGTTTATGTTGGACTACACCTTGAACAAATAAGGAACACCTTGCAAGACCTGATGTAAGATGTTCAAAGCACCGAAAAAATCTTTATGAAAAGGACAAGGGATTTATACTGTAGGTAAAGTTGCTACTGTTAAGACCCGTAAGAAGGTCAAGAAACAATAGAAGAAAAAGCAATTTGGGTCTACCAAGAAGGAGACCAAGATAATAACCAAGATCAAAGGAAAGTGTTTCCTTTGTGGTGAAAAGAGACAAAGGAATATGATGAATGTGAATGAATTCAACTTGCGTTTAGGCACCTGAGCATTGGTGTCTACTAGTGTAGTGGGAGATATTAGAATCAATTTAGATTCTTGTAGGCATTTAGATTTAATAAACGTTTACTATGTACCACAATTCAAGAGGAATTTAATTTCTGTTTCCTGTTTAAATAAATTTGGTTATTCGGTTATTTTTAATAAAGCTTTTATTATCAGTAAGAATGAAAAAATTATTTGCAAAGGTACTTTAGAAAACGGTTTATTCTATTTGCATAGAAATATCTCTCACTTCTGGAAGAGGACTATATGAATAAGTTTGTGCCTTAAAGTAGAATTGTCCTGAATGAGCTTTCAAGAGATACAATTCCATAAGAGGTTTCACAACCTAGCCCAATGGTTTGATCAAGCCATGAAAAGTTTTGGATTTATTCAAGACCATGATGAACCATGTGTATACAAAAGCATTAAAGGTGACAAGTTGGTTTTCCTAGTTCTTTACGTTGATGATATAATACTCATCGGAAATGATGTAGGTGTATTGAGATCAGTAAAAGAATGGCTAACAAAACATTTTGATATGAAGGAATTAGGAGAAGCAAGTTATAATCTTGGTATCCAAGTCATAAGGGATAGAAAGAATAGAACGATTGCATTATCCCAAGTTTCATACATAGATAAAATCTTGTCTAGGTTTTCCATACAAGATTCCAAGAAAGGTATGTTACCTTTCAGACATGGAATCAAACTTTCAAAGGAATAAGTTTCTACGAATGAGCATGAAGAGCAATTCATGAGTAGGGTTCTATATGCATCGGCAAATGGAAGTCTCATGTATGCAATGCTATGTATTAGACCAGATATTTTTATAGGTATAGTTAGCCGGTTTCAATCGAAACCTGGTCCTGATCACTGGACGGCAGTCAAGTATATTTTCAACTATCTCAAAACAACGAGAGATTATTTTCTTGTATACTCTGAAGGGCTTTTAATTCCCATTGGGTATACATATTATGAATTTCAGTCAAATTCTGACTCCAAGAGATCAACATGAGGATCTGTGTTTACTATTAGAGGATGGGGCAGTCACATAGAGGAGTATCAAGCAATATTGTATTGATGATTCCACCATGGAAGTCGAGTATGTTGCCGCATGCGAGGCTGCTAAAGAGGCTGTCTGGCTCCATCAATTCTTCATTGATTTGGAAGTGGTTCCTGATGCGATTAAGCTGATCACTACCTATTGCGACAATAGTGGAGTAGTGTCTAATTCGATAGAACCAAGAAGTCATAAGAGATGGAAACACGTTGAAAGAAAGTATCACCTTCTGAGGGAAATTGTGCATAAGGGTGACATGACGATTACCAAGATCGCGACATCAAATAATCTAGCGGATCTCTTTACAAAGGCTTTTCTACAAAAGAGTTCTGATGGACATCTAGAGAACGTGTTGATGAGAGATATGACACATTTGCTATAGAGCAAGTGGGAGATTGTTGGGATTATGCTCGATAGCAAGAGTATAATAAGGTATTTGACAATCTTTTCATATTCGTAAAGTGATTTCTACTTTAACAAATCTTATAGCATTTATAGTTTAATTATTATAATTGTCAAAAGTAAAAAAGGTCAAAAGACTATGAGAAAATAGAATTGTTCGTACATCTAGATATGAATGAGGTAGACACAATTCTTTAGTTAGTCTTGAATAATATTCATAACTTAAGATAAAGGTTTTGTGCCTTTATCCTGTCAAAGTTGTAGATTCTTTTGCTAGCGTTTGAGTTGGATCAATTGTGTTATGATAAGTCTAAAATCATCAAAGTGGGGTGTGTTTAGGCAAAAGAATCTAGTTCACTAGGTGCATTGAATAGGATCATAGTGAATTACTTTATCCAAAATTATCAATGGATAAAAGTTTTCACTAGAAGACAATTGGAGAGTCTATCTCAATCCGAAGATAAATGATAGACTTATGGTTATAAGTGTTATCATTTGAGCTATCAATGAGTACGATTATATAGCATAGTATATCATCGATAGTTTGGTGGTATTCATTTGTTAATGGATAAAAGACTTCATTTATAGATATGGACATCGCAGCTTCATTTATTAAATGAGAGTAGAATATCATCATATGAATATTTTGAGGTACTGAATATTAAATCTTAACGTTAAGTTTTCAATATTGTCTAATGAAACAAGGCTTCTGGACAAGTCAAAATATCCAAGTTCAAAATATGGTCATATGAGTAAATAATGTAACTTGGAGAGCTATAAGCGGTCTATGAGCTCTTTGTGATTACTGGTATTCTTCTTGATGACACACTTTCTCTATTATGATTGTCTACGGTATGAATGAGAAATATTAACTTATTCTATCTTTATTTAAGAGTTCAATTTTAGTTCTTTAGTGGAATGAACTAAAATTAATAGATCAGACCTAAGTGAATCATTTCTTGATTGTGATTAGGTTATGTCTGTTGGAGCTTAAATTTATATAGCCTGCCAAGATCCCCAATTCACACGAACTTGCATGGATCACTAGATATATTCAACCGGAACATTTTATAGGTCCATTTAGAATTGTATTAAGGCATGTGGACTTGTTTCTTTTTGTAAGAATGAGTCTAGTTCACATGTGGAACTTTTATTTAAGTCCAATGGGTTTAATAAAATAAGAAAAGTAATATATATGCCCATGTGTGGTCTTGGGCGGAAAGGCTAAATATATTAGCTTAATATATTGTTTTTTATTTTTTTATTTAATTAAATGGAAAATAATTTATTTATTAATTAATTAATTGTTTAATTAAATGTCAAAATCTTTTTTCTAGTACGAGTAGGTCTCCTATTGTCGTATTATTGTTGGTAATATGATAAGTATCAAATACTACATTTGATAAGTAGATAAATAATATGAATTTATTTATTTAGTCAAATTAGGAAGTATTTGATTGCTATTAAAACTCTAATTGACAATTGATCAAATTAGGAAGTTTTAATTTAGTCACAAATAATTATATTCAATAATTGGTTATTGAATAAATACACTATTTGAGTTGAATTAGGATTCTTAGTGCATAAAAGAATTCTTTTTGGAAAAGGATTCTTTGTCACCAAGTAAATCCACCTAAGGATAGGATTCTTGCCCACCAAATTAAGTTTTCTTAGGAGACTATTAGGTCTCCTAAACTATATACATTAGGATTCTTGGTGTGTAAAATAACTCCTCTTTTTAAGAGGATTGAATCCAAATTTTGATAGGAGTCTTGGTGAAGTAGAAATCCTCTTTCTAGGAGGATTTTCGGCCACCTATATATATACTCCTATATATAATTTCGACCAAGGCCTAATTTTTGGTGTGAGAAGTTGTTCTTTATTTGTTTTTTATTGATTTAAAAAAAAACTTTGTCCAACTCATTGTGTAAAGAATTCGGCCAAGCATAGGGAAAAGAGGGAACATTTTTGTTTTCGATAGTACACTAGTATTCTTTGCATCAAAAGGGTTTTGTTTACAACGTCTAATCATGGTTCATGTGAGTTTCAATTAAATTGATTGATAATTCACAAGTGACCGGACGTTTTTGGTTTTCACTTGGAGGATTATTGTGACTAACAAAAAAGAAGATTTTGTTTGTTTCCATCCTCAGGTATACAATTTAAAGAAAGGGAGCCCACACTCCTAGGTGATTCACATTCGTGATTGGATTGGAATATCTTGCGGATTCGATTCGACGCTGGTTCAATCATCAAGGAAAAAAAATAAAGGTACGACACTTTTAAAATGCATCAATTAATATAGGGTTAAGGTTCTTTCTTTTAAAGGGATTTTTTTTAAAATATATCAAACTCTAATTTTTTTACTCTTCCGTTGTGCGATTTTCCCTACAACTTTCACTTTTCTTCTCGGTTTTGTATATGTGTACGAGTTATGCACGAGTAAGGACCCGCACTCTGACCTGATAGGCACTGATCCGTTTCTCGATTTTTCCCAGTTGCATGGTTTATACGTTGGTTGTGTGTGGATCCAAACCAGCGCATGCACATGCACACTGAAGCCTTTCTTTACTGATTTCGACCTGTTTTTGCCCGATCTTTGCACTTTTCATCCTTTCTTAAAAAATGTACCTATTTGTCAGCAAACGTACCAAAAAATCCCCAGGTCACGTCAAAATGCACGAAAACTTGACAAGGAACATGGAATTGAGGACCAAAATATATGACAATATTGGCACGGTCATTAATCATGGAAATAGTCAATTAAAGAGACCTAGCACAAATAGAGACTAATCGTGCCAAAATTGTCATATATTTTGGCCCTCAATTCCATGTTCCTTGTCTCATTTTCATGCATTTTAATGTGTGTTATGGCTCTTTTGGTATGTTTAGAGGCAATTACATAAAATTTGTAAGAAAAGATGAAAAGCGCAAAGATTGGGCGAAAACAGGCCAAATCAAAAAACAAAAGGCTTCAGTGTGCAGATCACAATACGGGTCAAAACCCGCGCACAACCAATGCATAATCCGCATAATTTGAGGAAACCAAGAAGTAGATAAGTGCCAATCAGGCACTGCACGGGGCTCTGTGTGGGTCCAAACTTGCGCACAATCCATGAACTTGACAAAAACAAAGAAGAAAAAAAATGTAGTATCAGAGCACTAATTGGGCCCCTACCAGTGTACTACCTACAAAATTGGCACATCACGGCTGCCACATCAACATTTTCAGATCTAATCTTGGGACCCTGTAAACATATTTTGTTCTTATTTTGAAAGGGGAATAATCCACACTTACATAGAGTTTCTCTCACTCATTTTTTCCCATTTTTACTAACTTAGATTTAGGAATAATTCATCACCCAATCTAACCATCCTTCATCATCATCTACTTAAGGACACTTGGAGGATTGGAATCAAGTTATAAGGAAGGAGGAGTTTCTCTACAGGGGTCATCCCTATCTCTTTCTCCTTTTTATTATATTATTTTGTGAACCTTAGGTTGTATTGAACTTTATTTACTTTATTAAATCTATCAATTATATTTCATTCATTGTTTTAATTGATTTCAAGAATAGTTTGTCTTAGATTGTACTCTTCTTTCTTTGTAACTTATTTGAGAAATTTTTTAAGTAGAGAGTTGGGTATACCTTCTATTCAATTTTGTTAAGCTCATTTGAGTAGAAGGATTGATAGGGATTACCCTCCTCGAGTGAAATCCAGACATTTTAATCTTAATCTCTATCTAATCTCAAATGGGTGACCAATTCTGTACCCTCTAGGTTGGTTGCCTGTGAGAGATTAAACACCAATTCTATACCCTCTAGGTTGTTAAATTTATAAAGAGATTAGTCCCTTATTTTGGTAGATGTTCTGTCATTATCAATCACTTGTGGGTAGCCAATACTATACCCTCTAGATTAGATACCCATAAGGGATATACAACCAAGTCTATTCCATCCAGATTGGTTACAATTGATTAATGTGCATGTAAGATAATTACCATTATGCCCATTATTTTCTTGTTGGATCCACCAACTCCCTAGTCTTAACTATCATCTTTTAACACGCATTCTTATTAACACTAACAGCATGTTTGTTTAACTAGCCTAGCTTTAGTTGCATTATATGTTGGATTATGCTCGATAGCAAGAGTATAATAATGTATTTGCAATCTTTTCATATTAATAAAGTGATTTCTAGTTTAACAAATCTTATAACAAGTATAGTTTAATTATTATAATTGTCAAAAGTAAATAATCATAAGGTCAAAAGACTATGAGAAAAGAAGAATTGTTCATACATTTAGATATGTATGAGGTAGACACAATTGTTTAGTTAGTCTTGAATAATATTCACAACTTAAGATAAAAGGTTGGGTGCCCTTATCTTGTCAAAGTTGTAGATTCTTTTGCTAGTATTTGAGTGGGATCAAATGTTTTATAATGAGTCTAAAATCATCAAAATGTGGTGTCTTTGAGCAAAAGAATCTAGTGCACTGGGTGCATTGAATAGGATCACAATGAAATACTTTATCTAGAACCGTCAATGGATAAAAGTTTTCATTTGAAGACAATCGGAGAGTCTATCTTAATCTTGAGATAAATGACAGACTTATGGTTGCAAGTGTTATCGTTTGAGCTATCAATAAGTACGATTATATAGCATAGTCTATCATCGATAGTTTGGTGGTATTCATTTGTTAATCGATAGAGGACTTCTTTATAGATATGGACATCGTGGCTCCATTTATTAAATGAGAGTAGAATATCATCATATAGATGTTTTGAGGTATTGGATATTAAATCTTAACGTTAAGTTTTCAATAGTGTCTATTGAAACATGGCTTCTAGACAAGTCAAAATATCCAAGTTAAAAATGTGGTCATATGAGTAAATATGGTAACTTGAAGAGCTATAGGTGGTCTATGAGCTCTTAACAATTAACGATATTCTTCACGAGGATACACTTTCTTCAATAAGGTTATCGAGGGTATGAATGAGTAACATCAACTTATTCTATCTTTATTTAAGAGTTCCATTTTAGTTCTTTAATGGAATGAACTAAAATTAATAGATCGGACCTAGGTGAATCATTTATTGATTGTGATTGGTTTGTGTCTATTGGAGCTTAAATTTAGATAGCCAACAAAGATCCCCAATCAATATGAACTTTCATGGATCACTTGTTATATTCTACCGGACCAATGTAGGGGTCCATCTAGAATTGTATAAAGGCATGTAGACTTGTTTCTTTTTGTAAGGATGGGTCTAGTTCACATGTGGAAGTTTTATAAAAGTCCAATGGATTTAATAAAATAAGAAAAATAATATATATGCATATAAATTTTCATGGGCAGCAAGGCTAATGTATAAAAGCCAAAAAAAAATTTATTTAATTAAATAGACATTAATTAAATTGGTAATTAATTAATTATTTAATTAAAAGTCAAAATCCTTTTTCTGTTAAGAGAAGGTCTCCTAATATTATACTATTGTTGGTAGTATAATTAATATTAAAGACTATATTTGATAAGTAGATAAATAAGAGGAATTATTTATCTCGTTAAATTAGGAAATCTTTAATATGGTCACAAATACACTAATGAGTTGGATTAGGAGTCTTGGTGTAGGAAAGAATTCTTTTTCGAAAAGAATTCTTGGTAACTAAGTAAATCCACATAAGGAAAGGATTTTTGCCCATCAAGTAAATTCTTCTTAGGAGAGGATTTGGTCTCCTATATATACTACCTATAAATTTCGACAAAGCCTTAGTTTTTGGTGTGAGAAGTTGTTTTTAATTTTATTTTTTTATTGTTATAAATAAAACTTCTTCCAACTTATTATATGAAGAATTCGGCCAAGCATAGAGAAAAGAGGGAACGTTTTTTTTTCGATAGTACACTAGCATCCTTTGCATCAAAAGAGTTTTGTGTACCACATTGAATCAAGGTTCACGCGAGTTTCAATCAAATTGATTGATAATTCAAAAATGACCAGACGTTTTTGGTTTTTCTCTTGGAGGATTATTGTGACTAACAAAGAAGAAGATTTTGTTTGTTTCCATCCTCAGGTATACAATTTAAAGAAAGGGAGCCCACACTCCTAGGTGATTCACATTCGTGATTGTATTGGAAGATCTTGCGGATTCAATTTGATGCTAGTTCAATTGTCACGAAAAATTAGGTACGATACTTTTTATATGTATCAATTAATCTAGGGTTAAGGTTCTTGTTATTAAATGAGAAAATTGTTATTTATACGCAAACCCTAAATTTTGATTTTTCACGCTTCCGTTGCGCTTTGAACCGGTTTTTCCCTACAATTGGTATCAGAGCTTGGTTGTACCCTTGTTTAATTGATGTATGTATTCGTGAATCCTTTTCTTTTTATTGTATATAGGCATGTTTTAGAAAGTGATGGAACACTAGGTATTCACATATATATTTTACATTGGAGTGTATGGATATATATATTTTTTATATGTGGTTTGTTATTGCTCAATTTTGGTCATATAATTTCAATGTATTTTTTTTTTTGGGATTGTAACAAGAAGGATGGTCTATTATCACCATAATTACCTTCTTGGTAGTTTCTAATTTTTTTTTTGTTGTAATATAAAAAAAACTGCACTTGTTGTAATAAAAAAAACTGCACTTGTTGCATAACAAAAAATAAACTGCAACATTTTTTTTATTTTAAATTCTTCTGTAATACATTTAAGTATCAAAGAATCAAATATTTGAAGAATTGGGAGCAACCGGAACAAGTTTTGGATTGTGCGAGCTGTAGCAACAAACGTGTGTGCGAAGAGCACTCGACCACATTCGTCATGGCATGGACTGCACACGGCAGCCCTATGGAAGCCATGGGCTGCGCATGGCAGACCTTTATGGGGTTGTGGCATGCGCACACCCATGGGTAGGAGCCAAGGGTGCGCATGCCCATGGGAGGCAGCCGAGAGAGTCCAAACGACGAAGGTCACGTGAAGACTTGTTCGCCAAGAAAGGAGATTTTTGTATTCCAAGACATGTAATTTACTCGCTTTTCTAGGATGGAACAAAATTGTAGCTATTTATATTTTTTATAAATATTGCATTGTTTGTCATTGTTTGATAACATGTCATATAGAACAGGAGGGCCACTCATATATCTCTTTTGGTATGAACATGCATAGAATGGTTTAGGTATCTAAATTGGCATCTAGATAACTTGGTAAATCATTATTTGGAATTCGATCACACGCTTTAAATAATTGAGTGGGAGAAGGTGTTTTGGATTACCTACGACCTCCAAGTTTAGTTGAGCTTTATGTTTTGTGTAATAACCTCCCAAGAGGTATTCATGAATGGAATTTAGAGAGATACTTCCTTACAAGGATAGACTATATAATTAGCCCAAACAATATCTACTCCCAAAGGAGGGATTATATTGAAGGTCGATAATGTGATAACACACTCAATGTGAGTTTATTAATATCCTCCCAAGAGTTCTTGTTAATAAAATCACAAGACTAAAATTGAAAACGTTGGTTGTTATGTTAACTATTAGGTGGGACCTAGTCTAACTAGTAAATGTTGCGAACTCCTAAAGGAGGCGTGACATTTATGGGTGTTGGATCACCGTTGAATTTTTACGATTGAATTATTTAATTTAATTCAAGATAAAGATTCGAAAGTGCTTTATCATGATTATTTACTTATATAATTTTTGTTATTATAAAGAAATCATGACCCCATCCCTAATCAACATCGTAAAAGATAATACTTTAACTGATGATAATTATGTCACATGGAAAAGGAAAATTGGGTTGTTAATGCAAGCTGAAAAACATAAATTCGTTATGTCTATTCCTTAACCACAAAACTAATGAATCTACTCAGGAGCAAAGAGATGAGTATTAGTAGTGGAAGTCTTCAGATGAGATGGCTAAATGTACGTTACATTATGGCCACATCTCCGACGTGTTGCAACAGCAACATAAAGGAAAGGAGACTATTGCCACTATAATGATGTCTCTAGAGCAGATGTTTGCTATAAGGTCTAGGACGACTAAGAGAGAGGCAGTGACTGCTTTTATGAATCTTAGGATGAAACCTGAAAAGGGTGTGAAAGATCATATGATGAAAGTCATAGCACATCTCAACATTGCTGAACTAAATTGTGCTGAGATATATGGTGAGACCGAAATTGACATGATTGTCAACTCACTGTCGGATTCCTTTGATCAATTCAAGTTGGACTACACCTTGAATAATAAGTAGTACACCTTGCAAGGTCAGATGCAAGATGTTCAAAGCGCAGAGAAAATCCTTGTGAAAGGTAGGGGTCAATAGATTCATATGCTTGGTAAGTTACTACTGTTAAAGACCCGTAAGAAGGTCAAGAGACAATAGAAGAAAAAGCAACTTTAGCCTTCTTAAAAGGAGACCAAGATAGTAACCAAGATCAAAGGGAAGTGTTTCCTTTGTGGTGAAAAAGGTCAAAGGAATAGACTAAATAAGAATGAATTCAACTTGTATTTAGGCAATAGGACATTGGGGTCTACTAGTGTAGTGGGAGATATTAGAATCAATTTGGATTCTTATAGGCATTTAGATTTAATAAACGTTTATTATGTACCACAATTCAAGAGGAATTTAATTTCGGTCTTTTGCCTAAATAAATTTGGATATTATGTTACTTTTAATAAAAGGTTTTTTTATTATTAAGAATAACAAAATTATTTGCAAAGGTACATTGAAAAATGATTTATTTAATTTGCATAGAAATATGTCTCACTTGTTAGACACGAAATCAATGGAACCCAATCATAAAACAGTAAAATTATCAAAAGATGAAACCAACCTATGAAAATTTACGCCTAGGTCATATTAACCTTAATAGGATTAAAAATTGGTAAGTGACGGACCTCTAAGTGACTTAAAGGTTGATGATCTACCGAATTGTAAAATCTTGTCTGGAAGGTAAAATGACCAAAAGGTCGTTTACGGCCAAAGGCATAAGAGCCATCAAATATTTAGGATTGATACACACTGATGTGTGTGGACCTATGAGCATTAAAGCTAAAGATGGATATGAGTACTTCATCACCTTCACAGATGATCACTCAAGATTTGGTTATAAGTATCTCATGAGATATAGGTCAGATGCTTTTGACATGTTCAAAGCATTTAAAGTTGAAGTGGAAAATCAGTTTGAGAAACGCATAAAAATCTTGAGGTTTGATCGTGGTGGAGAATATCTATCTGGTGAGTTTTAGCAATACCTTATAGTTAATGGGATAATTTCTCAGTTTTCTGCACCAGGCACACATCAACAAAATGGGTGGCAGAAAGGAGAAATATAACTCTTTTGGACATGGTTAGGTCTATGTTGAGTTATTCGATGCTCCCTAATTCTTTTTGGGGATATACTTTACAAACCGTAATGTACATTCTAAATGATGTACCATCTAGGTCGGTTCCTAAAACACCGCATGAGTTATGGACCGGGCGAAAGCCTAGTTTACAACACTTACAGATATTTGGATGTCCTGCGCACGTGTTAAAAGGAAAGACTGAAAAGATGGAGTCCCCGTTCAGAAACATGCATATTTGTAGGGTAGCCAAAAGTAGGAAAAGGATACAAATGTTATAGTCCTTCAGATCTTAAAGTATTTGTTTCGACAAATGCAAAATTTTTGGAAAAGGACTATATGAATAATTTTGTGCCTAAAAATAGAATTGTCCTTAATGAGCTTTCAAGAGATATAATTCCACAAGAGGTTTCACAACCAAGCCCAATTGTAAGTTCCCTACTAACACAAGATCGACAATCTACCATACCTCGTCGTGGTGGGAGGGTTAGTAGATAACCCAAGAGATACATCGGTCTAAGAGAATCTATAGAGAATCTCCAGGATGAAGATGATCCTTATATGTACAAGGAATCAATGGAAGATGTTGATTGTCACCATTGGCAAAAGGCAATGCAATCCAAAATTTAATCTATGTTCAAAAACAAAGTCTTGTCTCTTGTAGACTTGCCTAAAGGGATAAAACCCATTGAGTGCAAGTGGGTATACAAGAAGAAAAGAGGAATGGATGGAAATGTGGAAACATTTAAAGCTAGATTGGTAGCTAAAGGATATACACAGAAAGAAGGTATCGATTATGAAAAACCTTCTCTCCTGTGGCCATGCTTATATCCATTAGGATACTCTTATCCATTGCGGCATCTCTAGACCTAGAGATTTGGAAAATTGACATCAAGACAACTTTTCTTAATGGAAGTCTTGACGAAAGCATCTACATGATGAAACCAGAAGGATTCATTGAAAAAAGCCAAGAGAAAAGGGTACGCATGTTGCAAAGATCCATGTATGGATTGAAGCAAGTATCCAGATCCTGGAACATAAGGTTCGATCAAGCCGTGAAAAGTTTTTGATTTATTCAAAACCTTGATGAACCTTGTGTATACAAAAGAATTAAAGGCTACAAGTTGGTTTTTCTAGTTTATTACGTTGATGATATACTACTCATCGGAAACGATGTAGGTGTATTGACATCAATAAAAGAATGGTTAGCAAAATAATTTGATATGAAGGGCTTAGGAGAAGCAAGTTATATTCTTGATATCCAAGTCATAAGCGATAGAAAGAATAAAATGATTGCATTATCCCTAGCTTCATGCATAGATAAAATCTTGTCTAGGTTTTCCATGCAAGATTCCTAGAAAGGTATGTTACCTTTCAGACATGGAATCAAACTTTCTAAGGAACAAGTTCCTAAGAATGAGCATGAAGAGCAATTCGTTAGTATGGTTCCATATGCATCGGTAGTTGGAAGTCTCATGTATGCAATGTTCTGTACTAGACTAGATATTTTTTGTGTGGGCATAGTTAGCAGGTTTTAATTAAAACCTGGTCCTGATCACTTGACGACAGTCAAGCATATTTTCAAGTATCTCAGGAAAACGAGAGATTATATACCTGTATACTCTAGAGGGGATTTGATTCCCGTTGGGTATATATATTTTGATTTTCAGTCAGATTCTAACTCCAGGAGATTAACATTAGGATCTTTGTTTACTATTGGAGGAGGGACAATCATATGGAGGAGTATCAAGCATTCTTGTATTGTCGATTCCACCATGAAAGCCGAGTATGTTGCAACATACGAGGCTGTCTGGCTCCATAAATTCTTGATTTACTTGGAAGTGATTCCTGATGCGAATAAGCAGATCACTATCTACTGTGACAATAGTAGGGCAGTGGCTAATTCGAGAGAACCAAGAAGTCATAAGAGATGGAAACACATTGAAAGAAAGTATCACATTCTGAGGGAAATTGTGTATTGGGGGGACGTAACGATTACCAAGATCGCGTTAGCAGATAATCTAGTTGATCCCTTTACAAAGGCTCTTCCACAAAAGAGTTTTGATAGGCATCTAGAGAACATGGGGATGAGAGATATGACTCATTTGCTATAGAACAAGTGGGAGATTGTTAGGATTATGCTCGATAGCAAGAGTATAATAATGTATTTGACAATCTTTTCATATTTATAAAATGATTTATAGTTTAACAAATCTTATAACATTTATAGTTTTATTATTATAATTGTCAAAAGTAAATAATCGTAAGGTCAAAAGACTATGAGAAAAGAATAATTGTTCATACATCTAGATATGTATGAGGTAGACATAATTATTTAGTTTGTCTTGAATAATATTCACAACTTAAGATAAAAGGTTGGGCGCCTTTATCTTGTCAAAGTTGTAGATTCATTTTCTAGCATTTGACTGGGATCAAATGTGTTATGATGAGTCCAAAATCACCGAAGTGTGGTGTCTTTGGGCAAAAGAATCTAGTGCACTGGGTGCATTGAATAGGATCACAATGAAATACTTTATCTAGAACCGTTAATGGATAAAAGTTTTCATTTGAAAACAATCAAAGAGTCTATCTTAATCCTGAGATAAATGATGGACTTATGGTTGCAAGTGTTATCATTTGAGCTATCAATGAGTACGATTATATAGCATAGTTTATCATCGATAGTTTGGTGGTATTCATTTGTTAATCGATAGAGGACCTCATTTATAGATATGGACATCGTGGCTCCATTTATTAAATGAGAGTAGAATTTTATCATATGGATGTTTTGAGGCATTGGATATTAAATCTTAACGTTAAGTTTTCAATAGTGCCTATTGAAACATTACTTCTAGACAAGTCAAAATATCCAAGTTAAAAATGTGGTCATATGAGTAAATATGGTAACTTGGAGATCTATAGGCGGTCTATGAGCTCTTGGCGATTACTGATATTCTTCACGAGGATACACTTTCTCCAATAAGGTTGTCTAGGGTATGAATGAGTAACATCAACTTATTCTATCTTTATTTTAGAGTTCAATTTTAGTTATTTAGTGGAATGAACTAAAATTAATTGATCGGACCTAAGTTAATCATTTGTTGATTGTGATTGGGTTGTGTCTATTGGAGCTTCAATTTAGATAACCTGCCAAGATTCCCAATCCACACGAACTTGCATGGATCACTTGATATATTCTACCGAACCAATGTAGGGGTCCATCTAGAATTGTATTAAGGCATGTGGACTTGTTTCTTTTTGTAAGAAAGGGTCTAGTTCACTTGTGGACTTTTTATAAAAGTCCAATGGATTTAAAAAAATAAGAAAAATAATATATATGCCCATATATTGTCATGGGCGATAAGGCTAATATATAAAAGCCTAAATATATTATTTTTTATTTTATTCTTTATTAAATGGAAATTATGTAAATTGGTAATTAATTAATTATTTAGTTAAAAGACAAAATCTTTTTTCTATAAGGAGAAGGTCTTATAATATTATACTATTGTTGGTAGTACAATTAATATTAAAGACTATATTTGATAAGTAGATAAATAAAATGAATTATTTATCTCGTCAAATTAGGAAGTCTTTAATATGGTCACAAATACACTAATGAGTTGGATTAGGAGTCTTGGTATAGGAAATAATTCTTTTTGAAAAAGGATTCTTGGTCACTAAGTAAATCCACCTATGGAAAGGATTCTTGCCCACCAAGTAAAACCTTCTTATGAGAGGATTTGGCCTCCTATTTATACTACCTATAAATTTTGACCAAGCCTTAGTTTTTGGTGTGAGAAGTTGATTTTAATTTTTTTTATTGTTTAAAAAAAAAGAAAAAAAACTTCGTCCAACTCATTGTGTGAAGAATTCGGCTAATCAAAAAGAAAAGAGGGAACGTTTTTGTTTTCCATAGTACACAAGTATCCTTTGCATAAGAACGGTTTTGTGTACAACATTGAATCAAGGTTCACGCGAGTTTCAATCAAATTGATTGATAATTCAAAAGTGACTGGACGTTCTTGGTTTTTCTCTTAGAGGATTATTGTGACTAACAAAGATGAAGATTTTGTTTGTTTCCATCCTCAGGTATACAATTTAAAGAAAGGGAGCCCACACTCTTTGGTGATTCATGTTCATGATTGGATTGGAAGATCTTGCGGATTCAATTCGATGCTAGTTCAATCGTTACGAAAAAAAAGATACGATACTTTTTATATACATCAATTAATCTAGGCTCTTGTTATTAAAAGGAAAATATTTTATTTATACGCAAACCCTAATTTGTGATTTTTCACTCTTCTATTGCGCTTTGAACCAGTTTTTCTCTACATTGTAGTGTTAACTTTTCAAAACCAAACCGTTGATATTTACTTTTCATGATTTATTTAGTTTAATATTAACTAGTTTTAGCCATTTAATTTCCTTTTCCCTATGGGCAATACCCCACTTGCCACTATATTTTTTATCAATTTGAGTGCAAGTTTGGATTATAAATTTTGTTTGACAAGCTATTTTCATATAAAAAATGATAGCCTGTCAAAATTGCGCCGCTGCCGGGGAAAGATGCTAATTAGTTGGCTAATCCTAGTTTTCTAGTTAAGAGTCTTAGTTGTTTTAGTTTTCTTTTATTTTTTTTACTTCTTTCTGTATTTTTTTTTCTTTGTTTCTGATACAATGGACTTTTATGGGCAAGGGGTGGCTGTTTTGTGCAAGATATGCGGTGAGGTTGGGCATGATATAGAGACTTGTCAATTAAGAGATGAATTTCTCAAGTTTTGTAGGAAACAAGCTCGAACATTGAAGCCTCAGATTCTAGAACCCATGAGCACATTTAGAAATTCCTACAACTCAAAGCCAAAATACAAGCCATGTAACAACTCTCACAACCAGAAATAAAGTATTCACCAAGACTCCTTATGGAACTATAATAAGGACAATGCTGTTGAGCAGCCCCGGTCATTTAAAGACAATTGGAATAATAAACTAGAAGAGAAAGTCTATTTGCTTCAAAAGAATTTTGTAAAAACCTCCCAAGAGAAAAAAGAGATGTGCGATGAATGTGAGAAGAAGTTAAGGCTCATGTAAAGAAGTTTGTGTACAATGAGGTCTTGGGAAAGGTGAAGGTAGAAGAGCTTGAAATGCTAAATAAAATGCTCACTCTTGAAGTAAAATTTCTAAAAGAAGATAATGGTACATTCTATAAAGAAATCAGAGAAGTCTCTAACAAGACCAAGGCTTTGGAAGAACAAATTGAGAGACTCGAAGCAGAAAAGAGTGTCGTAGTAAAGGCTTTAGAAGATCTAGCGATTCTATCAATTGAATCTGAAAAGTAAGATATCTCAAAAATTGGAGAAGATTCAATTGGAAGTTAAGCTTCTCAAGGTGTAGATTGGGATTCTTAAGAAGAAATTTCATGAATTCTCCACTATCAACAAGGAGTTTGGAGAACAACTTGAGGGTCTCGAGGAGGAAAAGAAATAAAAAACAAAGGACGTAGTGGAACTTGCCAAGCTTTTAGAAGAGTTTGAAGAGGAAAATGAAAGGAAAACAAGAAGAACGATAGTATAAGTGGAGCATAAAGCAAAGTCTTAAAAGAAATCAGAGAGCAATTGAACAGGAAAGAGGAAGCATTGAAAATCACCAAGCTCAAGGAATGTGACTTCATAGTCCAACTTGATGAAGTGGAAAGGGTGAAGAAGACTCTTGAAATGAAGCACCATCAAAGGCCTCATGGATAAGAACATAGAGGGAGTTTTCTTAATCACATTATTACTTGTTCATTTTTTTCAAAGAAAGGGCATATTAAGGCCCATTGCTTTAAGCTCCAAAAATTAAAGAAAATATGGGTAAAGAAAGAATTAATGAACCAAGTAAGGACAATGGGGTATGACAAGATTGAGAAATTACCTAAATTTGTTTGGGTTGTAAAGATGAAACAATTTCCCAACTTGGTGAAACAACCCTTAGCTTCCCATTGAACATTTTTGATGCATGGTTGAATTGCACAATTTATTTATTTCTGGATTTTATGATGCCCATTTACTTAGATTTAAGTATGTTTGTCAATATAGGGTGGATTCTTGTAGGAAGAAAATAGATTGTAGAATTCTTTTTAAGTTTTAATAAAATAATAAGGCAAGTTGAGTTGGAATTTTTAAGTGTGTGTAGGTCAAAGAGTTGGGAAAATTTCAAGAAGACTGAAATGTGAGAGTGAAGAAACAAGCTAGAGTGGCACAAGGCATCAGTGTAATGGTCCATGCATTGGTATGTACCACATACCAACGCATGGACCAACACAATGCCAGGATGCACGAAGGGTGCGCAAGTAAGGGAACCAGTGCACTAAAGTAGAAGCTCAATAATGGGTTCATGGGTCATACTATGCGGGTGCATACCTGTGTACATATGGAAACACCAGCGCACTGGGCACGACTATAAATACAACATGTCACTTTCAAGTAGGAAACACCACTCTCACTTTTAAAAACTGAAAACAAAACCTTTTTCATTTAACTCTCAAGGTATTGTTCATCCTACCGCCAAGTAAGGGAAAAAAGGTATGTTTTTCTTACCTTATTCCTCATCTATTTCATGCTCAATGAGTTGTAAATCCCTCACTCTCAATATCTTGACATGCATTAGTTTTATGCATGCAACCCATGATTTTGTAATGTTATTTTGCTTGAATCGTTGAGATATATGTGATTGGGTTTATTGATTGTTGCATGTTGCAAGTACGAGAGTAGATTGTAATGTTAAGGTTCAATGAATATACATGAAACTGAATTCTAGGGTTTAAATATATAATTGAATCAATTGAGAAATTAAGGATGAGGAAGTGTGTGGAATGATGCTTATTTGTAATTAGAAATGGGGAGAGAAGGACATCTGCACATTAATTTAAAATTTCTATCATATGTTGTGCATATTGAAAATCATGTTTCACGCAGGTTTTGGACAAGTACACGGGTAGAACGACACGGGTACATCACTTGCGCATGACCTATGCTCTGCCAATCTGGGCAAGTGCGTAGGTTCACACTAGCGTATGACCCACACACAGAGCACTGCAGGGATAATATTACCTCATCTATTTTCCCTGCTATGCATTTATACAAGCTTATGGCAGATTATAAGCTATCCCTAATTATGATGTCTCTTTTACATAAGTCTTCAAGACCGCGAACCAAGAATGCAAGATACAAGAAGCAAAAGACTCAAATTCCCATATGTACTTTGAATGAAGAATTTGGAAATCGGCTGGAGGGATTCCAATAATGTGGGATTATAAAACAAAAGGGGGTATCAATAAATGAACTTGATGACACTAACATTCCACACATTGCGGACAGAATGTGGCGGATAGAATGGGGTGGGAGGTGTATGCTAGTAACCCACCTAGACTCTACAGATGAGTGGTTGAAGAATTTTATGCAGGAAAGAATCCTGGAGACTATCGAGCATGTGCATTGGTCATGGCCTGAGGACAAGACATCAGAATTATTACAGATGATATAAACAAAAATGTTAGGATCAAACTCTTTGAGGACCAAAGGAGGTACATCAAGGAAGGAGTGACTTGGAACGAACTTTCTGAAGAGAAAAATCTAGACCTAGAAACCGATCTTGTGATTGATCATATGTTGTTTTTTGGGGCCCCAGACTTCCATATTAAGCACACCATCCTGAAGATCGAGTTAGGGGTGTGACACCACTTCATCTCTCACTCTCTTCGACCGCGGAAGCATATCATCGCATTCTTGTATGAGATAGCCACCGTGCTACACTGTGTCTCGCACGGCAAGCCGTTCAATGTTGGATTCATATTGAAGTTATGTAGAGTCATTGTGGGGTTGAACAATAACAACAGGCAACCACTCTTATTCTCGTGCCTTATCATTGCATTTTGTATGCTGGTTGGGGTTGATTTTGAAAATGACCCATTCAAGGATTCTATTACAGATATTGAGGTAGGTACTTGGACCACTTTAGAGACAAAGAGGGATTTCACCACTCAAAGAATAAAAAATAGAGAGAAGGAGGACAGAGTAGGGGCCAGCAGGAGAAGGCAGTTTCGGGAGGACCTAAAGTTTATGGAGCAAGAGCAGTAGTATACGGAGCAGGAACATATAGATTTTGATTAGGGAGATCCAGCTCCTAACATTCCTGTGGAAGGCTAAGATCTGATTAACACTGAAAAGTGTATGTTTACTAAGGGATAATATCATCATTTTACACTTCCAATATGATTAATTCCCCAATTTAGACATAATTTCATTCGCTCGCTTAAATAAATGTGTTGTGTAGTAATCAATGAAATTTTCTTTGTATTTCAGTGGTAATTAAATCAATTCAGAGTTATGGAGGAGTCATGTAAATTCCTCATTTATTGATTGACTTATTTCGTGAACAAACCACATTTTTGGGGTTTTATGTAAGGGTAGCTTAGGCTCTCAAGACCTCAAGAGGGGAAGCACCAAAGGTAAAATTCTTGTGCTTACTTACTTTGAAGAGATAGTTGCACACACTCACATATTCATGCATAACTCTTGATCATATATGTTGATTGTTTACTTGTGTGCATTTTAGTTTAAATGACTCTTGTTGACCTATTTGCATCTTGCTATGAAAGTTTTATGTCATGCTAGGCATTAGAATAGGATGCAATCTCATCACTCTTGAACTTAATGATTTTGTGTATTTTAGTGTTAAAAAAATAGGCCTTAAACTGGTGGTGCTCTACTCGACCAGCGCACCTCACCAGTGTAACATTCATAGTGGACCGCCGCTAGTCATGCTCCACTGAGCTTTACTGCTGCACCCTCGCGTAGTTGAAAAATAAGGGCATGCGCTACTCGTCTAGCACAGCCTCAACAACGCAAACATCCCAGAGAATCTGCGCTTGTGTTGCGCCACTCATCCAGCGCTTGTTTTAAAAATAGGTCGTGCACTGGTGGTGCGCTACTCGACCAGCGCACACAGAGGAAGCTGGAACATTTTTTTCAAAACGACCTCACTTTGTTTCGATCTTATATATATATATACATATATATATATATATATATATATATATATATATATATATATATATATAACTCAATGCCTTAAGGTCGTGTATGAATTCAGAATATCACATTTCTTCATTAGAACACATTTCAAAGGAAAAACACTTCAAGAACTCATTTTTAATCACTCATTTTTAATCACTCAAAGCATTCCCAAGAGCATTAAATCTTCATCTTGCATCATCTAAGTTCATCTAGAGTGCATCTATGGATATGGTTGCTTCATCACATCTTGTTTGGTAAGTTCATCATTATCTTCTTACAAGTTAAGTGTTTTGCTTACTAAACCATCTCTTTAATTATTTGTATGCTCTTAGAACATTCTTAGATACAAATTAGAGATTGTTGTGATGCCATGATTGAGTGTTGTATTGTGATAGCTTCATAGGATTACTTGATCTATGTTTAGCTAAGCTTCTTGAACATGTCATTTAGCTTTTGATATCTATGATTGTATTAATTGTCATCTCATTATCCTAGATAAGCATATAGGGTTTTCTAGCCTTGTTTGTTCATTGAATATCATCATATATTTACTTAGAACACTTTATCTCTTCATTGAGAAGTAAGACTTGTGTTGCTTCCGGGAGTAGGTAGCTTAACGCACAAACATGATGAACTAGGTTCACTTATACCGGGATTAGGTAGTGGTAGAGGATTAAACCGGGATTAGGTTGTAATTCCTTTATCATTAGTGGATTCGAGGTTCTATTGTGGCGCACTCATCAGCCCGTGGTTTTTCCCATTTAGAGGGTTTCCACGTATATCTCAAGTGTTTTTACTATTTTCGTATTTATTACACTTGTGGAATCTTTGTAACTAGATAGGGGTATTTTCATCAACTTGACTCTTAACAAAAATTGGGTAAAATTTAATTAAAACCTATTCACCCCCCCTCTAAATTTATATTACACACCATATTATTTGTTTCAATTAGTATCAGAGAAGGTTCCTAGACATACATAGGTGATCCTAGCTCTTTTTGGTGTGTGTTGCATTTTATGTGTGTATTGATCATTCATACATTTGCATTCATATCATTCATTCATTAAACACAATGAGTGGAAATGGTGGCAATGAGGGAGCTTCTAGCACTAGACCTCCACTTCTCACCGAGTTGAACTATGCCTCTTGGAAAGGCAAGCTGGAGTCGTATATTTTCCAAATTCATGAAAGGGCATGGATGGCAGTTGAAGATGGCTACACTCCACCCATGATGACTCCTGCAGGTGGAGGAGATGATGTACTCAAACCAAAGGCACAGTGGAATGCACAAGATTTTGAGGCTTCAAAGTGGAATAGAAAGGCAATGCATGCCATCCTATGTGCAATGGATGATAGCAAATACAAGTTGGTTCAAAATACTAGGATAGCTAATGAGGCATGGGATATCCTAGAAGTTGCACATGAGGGAACCGATGTGGCTAAAGAGTCGAAGCTTCAAGTTCTCCAAACACAATTTGAGTTGCTCAAGATGGATGAGAACTAGTGCTTCAATGACTTTGAAGTGAGGTTGATGAACATTGTGAACCAAAGTCATCAACTTGGTGATCCTTATTTGGATAGGAAGATCAAGCAGAAGATTATGAGATCTCTACCTGATAGATTTAAGTCTAAGGTGACGGCTTTGGAAGAGAATAGTGGTTACAAGGACATGAAGCCGAGTGAAGTGATCGGAAGGCTTCTAGCTTATGAATCTAGGAAATGTCCTATCCCACACCATCAAAAAAGTAAAAAGACATTACTTTGAAAACCTCCAAAGTTGTAAAAGAGGAGAGTGATGACTCGGATGAAGAGATGGCTTTGCTAATGAGGAAATTCAAGAAATTCTACAAGTCCGAGAAGAAAGGTGTTGGATTCAAGGGTTAAGACTTCAAGAAAAAAGCTTCCTTCAAGAAGTTTGAGCCTAGGCAAGAGAAGACTGAGAAGAAAGGAGTTCAATGCTATGAATATGGTGGAATAGGTCACTTTGCTCTGGAATGTGCAAATCACAAGAACAAAAAGATGGGAAAAGTGATGGTTGCCACATGGAGTGAAAGTGATAACTCTAATGAAGGAGATGAGTCTTCGAATGATGAAGAACTCATAGCTAACTTTATAGCATTTACATCCTCTCTTAGGAGCAAAGACGCTAGTGAAGAAGAGAATGAAAGTCAAGAGGAAGACTACTCAAGTGATGATGGATCTTCATCACAATCCACAAATGGAAGTGTGGATAGGATGAATATCAAGGACTACATGACTAAGTTTGAGAGCTCAAGGTTAAAGAACAAGTATGAGATTAAGAGATTGAAAGAAGAAAACCTAGACCTCTCAACTCAAGTTGACCAACTAAATGAAGAGTTAGAGAGATCTAAGATGAGTGAAGAAGGATTGAAGAAAGTGCTTGAACATGCTAGAGAGTTGTTAGCCAAGATAAACTCTAGCACCAAAAAACTTGACCACATGCTAGATGTTGGAAAGAGGCCAAGTGACAAGAAAGGGCTTGGGTTTGAAGATGACAAGATGTCCTCTACTCCAAGTAAGACCATTTTTATGAAAAGCATGAACTTCAATGGGTCATCTTCTCATCAATGACCTAGGAAGAAACTTGACCTAGGAGAGTGTTTAAGTAGTGCTCAAGTGAAGGTGGCACCAAGAAGCCTACCTCAATCTCATCCTACAAGGGCTCCTCAAGTTAACTTCCCTCAACCGAAAGCTCATAAAGGGAAGACACCTATCATGCAATCTCAACCAAGGAAGCAATCAAGTCTTGCTTAACAACAAAGAAGGAAAACTCCTCAACAACAAGCAAGACAACCATAAAGACATGGGAAGGCTCCAATGCATCCTCAAGGATATGGTATAATTCCTAAATTTTTACCTACATGTCATTTTTGTGGCATTGATGGTCACATTAGACCAAATTGCTTTAGGTATATCAAATTGTGTAGGATTGAAAGCATAGTAGAGAAGAAAAAGGCTAGAGCCATGATGCATGTTCCTAGGACATCTAGAGCCATGATGTATGATCCTAGGACATCTATAGCCATGATGCATGTCACTAGGAAAAGTGAAACACCTTTGCATGATCCTAGGACATTTAAAGCCCATGTACCATTGACCACTAGGAAGGAAAATACTGCACCTAGGTGGATTAGAAAGGATGAACACCTTTGCCATGTTGCACAAATTGCTTTGAAAGCTCATTCTTGTGATTTTTGGTATTTGGATAGTGGGTGCTCTAGGCACATGACTGGAAATAAGAGTTTATTTGAGACTCTTGTGATGAATGAGGGAGGAAATGTCACCTTTGGTGATGGATCCAAAAAGAAGGTCAAATGAAAGGGAACAATTTCCATTCCCAGATTACCCTCCTTGTCTAATGCTTTGTATGTTGATGGTCTAAAAGACAATTTGATAAGCATTTCACATCTTAGTGATGATGGACTCTCCGTCTTGTTTAGAAAAAATGATTGTTCTATCATATTGCCTAATGGACAAACCTTGGTAAAAGGTATGAGATCTAGTGACAATTGCTATTGTCTTGAGACTAGAAGTGTGTCTTGTAATGTGTCCAAGGATGAACAAATAGAGTTGTGGCATGAAAGACTTGGTCACATGAACTTTAGGGATTTACGAATCTTAGATAAGTTCAATGTTGTGCGAGGCCTTCCCAAGCTTGGGAAAAAGGTTAATGGTGTTTGTGGACCTTGCCAACAAGGGAATCAAACCAAGAGTATGCACAAAAAGGGCAAATATGTTACCACCAAGGAACCTCTAGAGCTTCTCCACATGGATCTTATGGGTCCTATGCAAACCGAGAGTTTAGGTGGAAAGAGATACATTTTTGTATGTGTAGATGACTTCTCTAGGTACACATGGACTTAATGATGACATAGCATAACTTAGTGATAGGATTCCTCACTTGGACTCAAAAGAACCTGCTCCATGGGTTAGGAAACTTCATGACAAAGATGACATTATTGGTGAGGTAAGTGAGGGTGTTAGGACTAGGCGTCAAATAGCTAATTTAATTAGCTACACTTGTTACACCTCTCAAATAGAACCCAAGAAAATTGATGAAGCTTTAAAAGATGAATTTTTGGTTCTTACCATTCAAGAAGAGCTTAACCAATTTGAAAGGAATAGGGTTTGGACTTTAGTTCCTAGGCCTAAGAACATCAATGTGATAGGCACCAAGTGGGTATATAGGAACAAATCCGTTGAGGATGGCAACATTATGCGAAACAAAGCTAGGCTTGTAGCACAAGGATACTCTCAAATTGAGGTTTTGACTTTGAGGAGACATTTGCTCCCGTTGCTAGGATTGAGTCCATTAGACTTCTTTTATCCATTTCTTGTTTGCACGAGTTTAAATTATACAAAATAGATGTTAAGAGTGCCTTCATTAATGGTTTCTTGCAAGAAGAAGTGTTTGTTGAGCAACCCAAAGGGTTTATGGATCCTCACCACCCTAATCATGTCTATCACCTCAAGAAAGCTTTGTATGGGTTGAAACAAGCACCTAGGGCTTGGTATGAGCGTCTCACTCAATTTCTCATAGATAGTGGCTACACTAGGGGTAGTGTTGACAAGACTCTATTCATCAAGAAAGACAAAGATGAGCTCTTTATAGCTCAAATCTATGTTGATGATAAGTCTTTAATTCCACAAATGATACCAAAGTCCAACAATTTATTGATGTGATGTCTCATGAGTTTGAAATGAGTCTAGTTGGTGAGTTGAGTTACTTTCTAGGTTTACAAATTAAGCAAATGGATGATGGGATTTTCATATCTCAAGCTAAGTATGCCAAGAACCTAGTGAAGAAATTTAGCCTTGAAGGTGCCAAACATTGTGATACACCCATAAGTACCACTTTAAAGCTAAACAAGGATGCTAGTGGTAAAAGTGTGGACCAAACTTTATATCGTGGCATGATTGGTAGCTTGCTCTGTTTGATCGCAAGTAGGCCTGATATCTCTTTTAGTGTGGGTGTGGGTGTGTGTGCTAGGTACCAAGCGGATCCTAAGGAGTCCCATCTCTCTTTTGTAAAGAGAATCATTTGATATATGATTGGGACATCCAACTTTGGGATTTGGTACTCTTTTGACACTAATGCTAGTCTTGTAGGCTTTAGTGATGTAGATTGGGAAAGAAACTATGATGATAGGAAAAGTACATCGGGCGATTGCTTTTTCCTTGGGAACAACCTTGTCTTTTGGTTTTGCAAGAAGCAAAATTCAATTTCCTTGTTCACGGCTGAGGCCAAATACATTGCTGCTGGGAGTGGATGCACACAACTTCTTTGGATGAAGCAAATGCTAGTCGACTATGGATTCAATCAAGGTACTCTTACTCTCTTTTGTGATAACATGAGTGCAATTAATATTTCCAAGAATCCGGTTTAACATTCTAGGACTAAGCATATTGTCATCCATCATCATTTCATTAGGGAACTAGTTGAGAACAAATGCATAGTACTTGAGCATGTAGGTACTGATGATCAACTAGCGGATCTATTTACTAAACCCTTAGATGCTACTCGATTCAAGACTCTTAGTAGATCTATTGGGATTTGTTTAATGGAGTGATGTGGTGTGGTCTTTGACCCCATATGGGGAACTCAAGCAAAGAGAGCTTTTGTATACTTGTTGCATCCATTTTTCTTTAAATGTTTATGCTCCTTTATTGATTGCTTGAGTAGCTTGGTTGCACTTATATATTATATCGTATTTTCTTCAATAAGTGTGAACTTTGCTTTGATTACTATCCATGTCATATTTATGTTCGAACATGTATTTTTGGACTAGGAGATTTACATAGGAAGTACATGTTGAATGACCTATAATTATCTCCATGACATGATGATTCTTAAATTACATGCCAATGAAAAATGATAAAGCATAAATTGTTGATTGCAATTGTTTAATGCAAAATATTGTGTGAAAAGAAGCTAGTGAGACTAAAATGTTGTATCAATGTCTCTCTTTCTTTATTGGGTATCATACGGGTATCCTCCGAAAATATCAAATAGGGTGCAAAGTTACTCATGCTATGTTTAGCTTATAAAGTTGGATATAGTGCCATTCAAAACTTGAAATCCTTAAAACTCTATATCCTTGCTTCTCTCATGACAAATGGTGAATTGGTTTGAATTATATTGGAAACCTTTGTCATATTCTTTGCCAAATACCATTGTTTTTGGACTTGAATGCAACATGTCTTGTATGCAAAACACTTTTGATTCACACATTTTCGTTCAAATAAATCTCCTTGTTTCTCTCCTATTAATATAGTTGCATAAATGTGGCTTATATAATTATGCAACAATATTGTATGCTCTTTTCTCTCTTTGCCTTGAGTGACCCGGTTGGGGACTTCTCCTTTGCCTATATCATGACAAAAAGGGGGAGTAGCATTGAACCTATTGAACCTAGCATTGTGATGTTAGGGGAGTAGCATGTGTAGCATGTGTTGGCTTTGAGGGGGAGCATTGCATGAGTGTACTTGGTTAAGGGGGAGATAACAACCCGTTGAGGGGGAGCATTGTATGAGCCTTTCACGATGTCATACTCATATTATTGAATGCAATTGCTTTTGTTTTATATTCACTTGATCATCTCACATGCATTTGGTTGGAAAGTGTATTTGTGCTTACTTTGTGTGTAGGGTTGATAGTTCTACAAGAGATTGAAGATTTAAAGTTTTTTTTTATGTTTATCTTTTTGTAATGTAGAATATCATCCTGGTGTTTTATTTTGTTTTGTGAGGATCAATGTGAGTGGTGGTTTTGTCACGAAATAGCCAAATGGGGAGATTGTAAACTTCTCATTTATTGATTGGCTTATTTCGTGAACAAACCACATTTTTGGGGTTTTATGTAAGGGTAGCTTAGGCTCTCAAGACCTCAAGAGGGGAAGCATCAAAGGTAAAATTCTTGTGCTTACTTACTTTCAGGAGATAGTTGCACACACTCACATATTCATGCATAACTCTTGATCATATATGTTGATTGTTTACTTGTGTGCATTTTAGTTTAAATGACTCTTATTGACCTATTTGCATCTTGCTATGAAAGTGTTATGTCATGCTAGGCATTAGAATAGGCTGCAATCTCATCACTCTTGAACTTATTGATTTTGTGCATTTGAGTGTTGAAAAAATAGGCCTTGCACTAGTGGTGCGCTACTCGACCAGCACACCTCACCAGCACAACATTCATAGTGGACCGCCGCTAGTCATGTGCCACTGAGCTGTGCTGCTGCACCCGCGCGCAGTTGAAAAATGTGGGTGTGCGCAGGTGGTGCGCTACTCGTCTATCTCAGGCTCACTAACATAAACATCCCGGAGAATCTGCGCTTGTGTTGTGCTACTAGGATGCGCCACTCGTCCAGTGTCTGTTTTAACAATAGGTTATGCGTTACTCGACCATCGCACGTCACCAGCGCACTTTTTTTTTCAAAACAACCTTACTTTGTTTAGATCTTATATATATATAACTCAATACCTTAAGGTCGTGTATGAGTCCAGAATATCACATTTCTTCCTTAGAACACATTTCAAAGGAAAAACACTTCCAAGAACTAATTTTTAATCACTCAAAGCATTCCCAAGATCATTAAATCTTCATCTTGCATCATCTAAGTTCATCTAGAGTGAATCTATGGATATGGTTGCTTCATCACATCTTGTTTGGTAAGTTCTTTACTATCTTCTTACAAGTCAAGTGTTTTGCTTACTAAACCATCTCTTTAATTATTTGTATGCTCTTAGAACATTCTTAGATACAAATTAGAGATTGTTGTGATGCCATGATTGAGTTTTGTATTGTGATAGCTTCATAGTATTGTTTGATCTATGTTTAGCTAAGCTTCTTGAACATGTCATTTAGCTTTTGATATCTAGGATTGTATTAATTGTCATCTCATTATCCTAGATAAGCATATAGGGTTTCCTAGCCTTGTTTGTTCATTGAATATCATCATATATTTTACTTAGGACACTTTATCTCTTCATTGAGAAGTAAGACTTGTGTTTCTTCAGGGTGTAGGTAGCTTAAAGCACAAGCATTATGAACTAGGTTCACTTATACCGGGATTAGGTAGTGGTGGAGGATTAAACCGGGATTAGGTTGTAATTCCTCTATCATTAGTGGTTTCGAGGTTCTAGTGTTGCGCACTCATCACCCCGTGGTTTTTCCCATTTGGAGGGTTTCAACGTATATCTCAAGGGTTTTTACTATTTCCGCATTTATTACACTTATGGTATCTTTGTAACTAGATAGGGGTATTTTCGTCAACTTGACTCTTAACGAAAATTGGGTAAAAGTTAATTAAATTCTATTCACCCCCCCTCTAGATTAATATTACACACCATATTATTTGTTTCAAGTCAGATGGAAAAACAAACATCGTTTTCAAGTTTAGAACGTCAAAAACCTTAGGAAGGCCACGAAAGGTTTTTTGTAATTTTCACTGTTCACTGTTCAGAGTTGACTTTCACTGTTCACTGTTCACAGTTGACTTTCATTGTTCCTGATGACGTGACATATTACTATTAAACCAAACTGCGAGTGCACCGTACATGCTGCTGCAGAGAATCACATTCTAGAAACCGGTGCGCTATTCATAGTTGACTTTCTAGAATATTATTGACCGATGATGTGGCATAATTCTGTTGGCCCGAACTGCGAGTGTACCGTACATGCGGCTGTAGAAAATCACATTCTAGAAGCCGGTGCACTTTTCATAGTTGACTTTAATGGATGCGTTTATTGTTCACTGTTCACTATTCATTATTCACTGATGACGTGACGAAATCTGGACGCTCTATTCGAAATTCATTCGATGGTCAATTTTCTTCCGTATTTTGTATAAATAAGGGACCTCTGCCCCCTAATTTACACATTCTGAATCCAAATCTGGTATTAGATTTGTAAAATTCTCTCTCCTTTGTTCTCAAATTCTTAGTTTAAATAAAATAACTATTTTCTAGTTAAATTATGTCTGGCTAATTTTATATAGCTGGGGCCAAAGGTGATACTGTTGGTATGGAAAATATGAACCAATTATGGTAAGTTTATTATTTTTTTGCTTTCTCCCCTCTGTCTAGTACAGTGAGTACTCTTACCCATATTTATCAAAAAGTTGTTTCTCCCATCTGATCTTTACGGAGTTTTTGACTCACTGTAGACAAACAGATATTGTCTAGCACATTGGGTACTTTTACCTATATCTATCAGAGAGTGGTTTATCCCCTCTGATCTTTGTGGAGTTTTGATTCAATGTAGATAGAAAGATGTTGTCTAGCACAGTGAGTACTTTTACCCATATCTATCAAAGAGTGGTCAGTGGAGTGGAATACCCTCCCATTAATCTGGACTAAATATTAATTATTGGATCATATTTTAATTATCAACAGTGGATCCCTTAGCCCTGGTTTTAATTTTAATTGATTTACAATTTATAACAAGCTTATTATTTAATCTAAATAATTAATTCTACAAGGACAAGTGAACAACCTCCCTATGGTTCGACCCGGTCTTACTGGTTAATTTATTACTATGACACTCGTATACTTGAGAGTAGGAACACTTCTTTAGGACGTGTCAAGATCCTTGATAGGTTTTGATTTCAGAGCTCTAGGATACCAAGAATCAAGTACTATTAAACAAAGACATAATCGAAGAGGTTAGAATAGAGAAAGTAGGATGCTTTGAAGAGGTTGTAGGAAAAAAACACACAGTGGAAGCGAAAAATATCGGTTGGTATATTTCAAAAAACTTTCATCTAAAAGAATGGACCTTAACCCTTAATTAATTAACATAAAATAAAAGTATCATACGTTTTCTCATCAAGATTGAAGTTGCACAGAATTTAATTCGGAAGATCTTCCAATCCAATCACGAATGTGAATCAACTAGAAGTGTGAGCACCATATCTTTGAATTGTATACTTGAGGATGGAAAACAAACAAAATCTTTTTCTTTTCTTGGTCACAATAATCCTCCTAGAGAAAACAAAGAATGTTTGGTCAATTGTGAATTATCAATCTATTTGATTGAAACGCGCGTGAACCCGATTTGATGTTGTACACAAAACCTTTTGATGTAAAGGCTACTAGTGCACTATTGAAAACAAAACACTGATTTATTTTCTCTATGCTTGGTCGAATTCTCACACACTTATCTTTAGAGCTGGACAATTTTTTCTAGAGCAAGAACCAAATTTTCTTCTCTTAAAATTCAAGTGTTAAGGCGAATTCTCTCACAAGACTTTTATCTTGAACGAATTCTCTCTCAAAAATACTAATCATGGCCGAATTCTTCATATTGATATATATATATATATGTGTGGTCAAATCCTCTTACAATAAGGATTTGTGTGGTGGCCAAGAAACCTTAACAAAATAATAATTCTTTTCCACACAAAGACTCATATTCCAACTTATTAGTGTATTTATCCAAAAACTAATAATTGAATTTAAATTAAATTGTGACTTTATCAAAAACTTTCCAATTTGACCAATTGTCAATTAGAGTTTTGATAGATATCAAATACTTTCTAATTTTACTAGATAAATAAATTCCTTTTGTTTGTCTACTTATCAAATCAAGTCTTTGAGACTTATTATACTATCAACAATAGTATAACATTAAGAGACATTCTCTTACTAAGAAAAAGATTTTGACTTTTAATTAAATAATTAAATAATTACTAAATTAATAAATTTCCATTTAATTAAGGAATAAAATTATATATATATATATATATATATATATATATATATATATATATATCGACTATTGTATTAGCCCTTGTCGCCCAAGCCTAATATATAGGTAATATATTTTCTTTTCATTTTATTAAATCCATTGGACTTTAATAAAAAGTCCACATGTGAACTAGATCTATTCTTACTAAAAAAGAAACAACTCCACATGCCTTAAATTAGTACATTAATATAATTTAAATAGCCCATTTAATTAAAATGTGTAAATTATATTCTTAATGTATTAATAGAATGCTAATCGCACCCCATTGGGGTAGCCCAAGGGTTCCCACATCCTTAGCTGCCCATTCAAGGTATTCGGAAGAGTTCCCACGTGTTTTGATCATACATGACCACACCTCTCCAAAACTTTTGGAATCTGAAATCCAAAAACAATTCTAGACCATAAATTAGTCCGGTAAAATATATAAAGTAATCCATGCAAGTTCGTGTTGATTGGGAATCTTAGCAGGCTATCTAAATTTAAGCTCCAATAGACATAACCTAATCACAATCAACAAATGATTCAGTTAGGTCCAATATATTAATTTTAGTTCTTTCTACTAAAGAATAAAAATTGAACTTTTAAATAAAGACAGAATAAGTTAATGTTACTCATTCGTACCCTAGACAATCTTAATAGATATAGTGTGTCCTTATGAACAATACCGGTAATCGCCAAGAGCTCTAAGACCGCCTATAGCTCTCCTAGTTACCATATTTACTCATATGACCACATTTTGAACTTGGATATTTGACTTGTCCAGAAGCCATATTTCAATAGACACAATTGAAAACTTAATGTTGAGACTTAATATCCAATACCTTAAAATATCCATATGATGGTATTCAACTCACATTTAATAAATGAAGCCACAATGTCCATATCTATAAATGAAGTTCCTCTATCGATTAACAAATGAATACCACCAAAACATAGAAGATAGACTATGCTATATAATCGTACTCATTAATGGCTCAAATTATAACACTTGTAACCAAAATTTGACCATTTATCTTAGGATTGAGATAGACTATCCGTTTTTTTTCAAGTGAAAACTTTTATCCATTAATGGTTTTGTAATAAGTATCTCACAGTGAACCTATTCAACGCACCTAGTGCACTAGATTCTTTTGCCCAAAGATACCACACTTTGATGATGTTAGACTCATCATAACACATTTGATCCCATTCAAATGATAGCAAAAGAATCTACAACTTTAACAAGGTAAAGACCTTTTAACCTTTATCTTAAGTTATGAATATTGTTCAAGACTAACCAAAGAATTGTGTCTGCATCATACATATCCAGATTGAAAGTTCCCTAAGAAGTGTGTGTCTAATAACTTAGAGGGGGGGGGGGGGTGAATAGCTTTTAATCAAGTCAGTTGCCAATTTTTCTTGATTAGTCAATATTCAAAATTCAACAAATAAAACAAACATACAACATCAAGTGTAAAGTGCGGAAATATAAATAACACAAGATGTATACGTGGAAACCCTCTAAATGGGAAAAACCACGGGCTGTTAAGTGAGTCACACTCGATCGCAGAAATCCACTATATGAGTAAAAAGTTACACCCTCAAGTGATACCCGGACTCTCACTCTCGACAACCTCAGGCTATGGCCACTAGCACTTACCACTCTTGGTTTAGTCCCTAGTGATATCACTTGATCCACTACTCTTGGCGTGAGCACCTCCTACTATACCCCTTGGGCCTTTTACAGTGGATACTCGACCAATTGCTTGCCAACCCACCCTTGGTTGCAAGGCTTCTCTTGCTCGTGCAACATCACACCGAATCCACAAGACTTTGACTCAATGAAGAGTATATGGTCTAAGTGTATATATGACACTATGCTCAAATGCAATTATATGTAAGACCAAACACAAAATGCTTAACTAGATGTAGATAATGCAATTAAACATCCTAGTTATCAAACAATGCCTACATGCCCATACAAAGGACTCAATTAGATATGTAAATAAAATCTAACAACCTAATTGTCAATAAAAGTCCAACCAACACACGTTGTCACAACAAATAATCAAGGGCAATTTTGCAATCAATAAATGCAATCAATGAGGCATAAACAATAATTGTAAATGCAATGCATAAAGAATTAACTAGATATGGATATGCAATAGTACAATCTAGTTATCAAACCAAGCCACTTCAACATAAGTTGTCAAAAAGCATGGCATGGTCATTAAATGCAATCATCAAAATACAATCAACATGACCTAATTAGCTAGAGGCAAATATGTCCTAAATGCTAGCTTTCAAAAAACAAACCCAATCTTGTTATCAAGACTCATAAATATATACAATAAAGTAGAGTCTAGGTATTTAATAAAAAAATAAATACCTTATCTAGAGTAAGAAGAACAATAAATCATGTTCAACGAAGTTCATACTTAACTAGTCATGAAACAAAGAACACCCATGCTCATATGATGAAGAATGATGCAAGATGGAGATGGGTTTTGGGTTTGGAGAGTCAAAAACAAAGCTTGAAGCTTTCTATCTCTAATAGAGGTTCTCTCACACTAAAAATGTGTTCTTTGAGCTCTTAAGAGGCAATAAAGAGGAAGAGAACATATATATATATAAGCCCTAGACAAAACGACATCGTTTTTGACTTGGGAAACGAAATCTTGTCATGACCGCTGGGCATACCACTGGCCAGGCAAGTGTCTAGGCAGCAGGGCATGGCTGGACATTTCCACTTCCTAGGTCGGTGGCTAGGCATGTGCACCAAAAGCGGTCTAGACCGCAGTACACACCTGACATCACAATAGCTCAAGCTTCGAGAGACCTAAAACAAGATAAAAGGACATCCAAACCTTTCGTATAATATACCGTTGGAAAGGTATGGAAGTGTACTTTCTACTCCAGTAATAAAACATGATTTAGATTTCTATAGAAAATGTTATGGTAATTTTAGTGACCAATGGTCAGAGATGCCCTGTTTTTGTGTTCACTTTGGAGATTTTAAAACCAATCCAAACGGTCTTGGAATATTAAGAATAATATATCATTGGAAAGGTATGGGTGTCTAGATTGTATAGAAATTTTTAAAACTCATTTTGAATTATTGTATAAAAAGATATGGTCATAAGACCATACAAAGGTCCGTTTTGAAAAACATTTAAATCATTGAAATACACTCTTTTGAAACTAGACACCTTACTCCATATAACCAGACAAAGAAAAAGTATGAGACCTTCTCATATGGTCACTCAATGCGCTAAAACAAGCATACCATCGTGCAAGCACGAACACAACACAGTACCACACATAAATCTATAAATGAAGTGCAAGTGTGATTATGAAGAGATACACACATATAAACAATATCAACACAAATGCTAGATCAACAAAGCAGGCATAAGGTGTGTGTGTGCACCTAAACTCTTCAAGTGGCAAAGTCAAGTGAATATACCTTTTGCTCTTGAAGTCATGGAGATGCTTGGAAGCTTACCAATGAGGACCTAAGCTACCTATTACACAATCATCCCCAATGTGGTGTGGTTTGTCATGAAATAAACCAATCATAAAATCAGGGTCCTTACATAGATGTACGAACAATTCTTCATTTCTCATATTCTTTTGATCTTTTAACTATTTACTTTTGACGATTATAAAAATTAAACTATAAATTCTATTGGATTTGTTGAACTAGAAATCACTTTATTAATATGAAAAGATTGTCAAATACATTACTATACTCTTGTTATTGAGCATAATCCCAACAATCTCCCACTTACTCTATAGCAAATGTGTCATATCTCTTATCTCCTTGTTTTCTAGGTGCCTACCAAAACTATTTTATGGTAAAGCCATTGTGAAGGAATCAGCTAGATTTTCTACTAACACGAGCTTGGTAATTGTCATGTCTCCCCTATGTACAATTTCTCTAAAAAGATGATACTTTTTTTCAATGTGTTTCCCCCTTTTATGACTTCTTGGTTCTCTCAAATTAGCCACAGATCCACAATTGTCACAGTAGATAGTGACCTACTTATTCGCATCAGAAAACACTTCCAAGTCAATCAAGAATTGGCAAAGACAGACAACCTCATTTAGCAGCTTTGTACGTGGCAACATACTTATCTTCCATGTGTTAGGATTATGCTCGATAGCAAGAGTGTAATATTGTAATTGACAACCTTTTCATATTAATAAAGTGATTTCTTGTTTAACAAATCTTATAGCATTTATTTTTTAATAATTATAATTGCCAAAAGTAAACAATTATAAGGTCAAAAGACTATGAGAAAAGAAGAATTGTTCATACATCTAGATATGTATGAGGTATACACGATTCTTTAGTTAGTCTTGAATAACATTTACAACTTAAGGTAAGAGGTTGGGCGCCTTTATCTTGTTAAAGTTGTAGATTCTTTCGCTAGCATTTGAGTGGGATCAAATGTGTTATGATGAGTCTAAAATCATCAAAGTTTGGTGTCTTTAGGAAAAATAATCTACTGCACTGGGTGCATTGAATAGGATCAAAATGAAATTTTTATCTAGAACCTTCAATGGATAAAAGTTTTCATTTGAAGACAATCGAAGAGTCTATCTCAATCCTGAGATAAATGATGGACTTATGGTTGCAAGTGTTATCATTTGAGCTATCACTGAGTACGATTTTATAGCATGGTCTATCCTTAGTTTGGTGGTATTCATTTGTTAATTGATAGAGGACTTCATTTGTAGATATGGACATCGTGGCTCCATTTATTGAATGAGAGTAGAATACCATCATATGGATGTTTTAAGGTATTGGATATTAAATCTTAACGTTAAGTTTTCAATAGTGTCTATTGTAACATTGCTTCTGGCCAAGTCAAAATATCCAAGTTCAAAATGTGGTCATGAGTAAATATGGTAACTTGGAGAGCTATAGGCGGTCTATGAGCTCTTGGCAATTACTGTCATTCTTCACGATGATAAACTTTCTCCAATAAGGTTTTTCTAGGGTGTGAATGAGTAACATCAACTTATTCTATTTTTATTTAAGAGTTCAATTTTAGTTCTTTAGTGGAATGAACTAAAATTAAATAGATTGGACCTAAGTGAATCATTTGTTGATTGTGATTGGGTTGTGTCTATTGGAGCTTAAATTTAGATAACCCGCCAAGATCCCCATTCCATACGAACTTGTATGGATTACTTGATATATTCTACCGGACCAATTTAGGGGTCCATTTAGAATTGTATTAAGGCATGTGAACTTGTTCTTTTTGTATGAATAGGTCTAGTTTATATGTGGACTTTTTATTAAGGTCCAATGGATTTATTAAAATAAGAAAAATAATATATGGCCCATATATATGTGTTGGGCGGCAAGGCTATTTAGAATAGATTAATTATATTATTTTTATTTTATTATTTAATTAAATGGAAATTAATTAATTTGTTGATTAATTAATTATTTAATTAAAAGTCAAAATCTTTTTTTATTAGGAGATGGTCTCCTTAATATTATACTATCGTTTGTAGTATAATTAATATTAAAACTATATTTGCTAAGTAGATAAATAAAAGGAATTATTTATCTAATCAAATTAGGAAGTCTTTAATATGGTTACAAATACACTATTGAGTTGGATTAGGAGTCTTGGTGTATGAAAGAATTCCTTTTAGAAAAGGATTTTTAACCACCAAGTAAATCCAATTAAGGATAGGATTCTTAACCACCAAGTAAATCCTTCTTATAAGAGGATTTGATCTCCTATATATATACTTGTAAGTTTCGACCAAGTATGAGTTTTTGGTGTGAGAAGTTGTTTTTCATTTGTTTTTTTATTGTTATAAAAAAAAAAAACTTTGTCCAGCTCATTGTGTGAAGAATTCGGCCAAGCATAGAGAAAAGTGGGAACGTTTTTATTTTCGATTGTACACTTGTAATCTTTGCATCAAAAGGTTTTTGTGTACAATATCGAATTAAGGTTCACACGAGTTTCAATCAAATTGATTAATAATTCAAAAGTGACTGGACGTTCTTGGTTTTTCTCTTTGAGGATTATTGTGACTAACAAAGAAGAAGATTTTGTTTGTTTCCATCCTCAGGTATACAATTTAAAGAAAAGGAGCCCACACTCCTAGTTGATTCACGTTCGTGATTGGATTGAAAGATCTTGCGGATTCAATTAAACGCTAGTTCAATCGTCACGAAAAAAAGGTACGATACTTTTTATATACATCAATGAATCTAGGGTTAAGGTTCTTTTTATTAAAAGAGATTTTTTTTATATGCAAACCGTAATTTCTAATTTTCTCTCACTTCCGTTGCGTTTTGAACCATTTTTTCCCTACAAATTGGTATTAGAGCCTGGTTGTACCCTTGATCAATTGATGTATGTGTAAGTGAATATTTTTCTTTTTATTGTATATATACATGTTTAAGAAAGAGATGACACTCTAAGTATTCGTATATATATTTACATTGGAATGTATGGATATATATATGTTTTATATGTGTTTTGTTATTGCTCAATTTTTGTCCTAGAATTTTAATGTATTTTGTTTTGGGACTGTAACAGGAAGGGTGGTCTATCATCGCTATAATTTCCTTCTTGGTAGTTGCTAAGTTTTTGTTTTATTTTGTCGTTGTAATAAAAAAAACTGTACTATTGTAATTTTAAAAAAAACTGTAGTATTTTATTATTTAAATTCTTCCGTAATACATTTAAGTTTCAAAGACTCAAAGGTTTGAAGAATTAAGAGCAACCGGAACAAGTTTGGGACCGTGCGAGCTGTAACAACGAACGTGAGTGCGAAGAGCGTGCATCCACGTTTGTTGTGGCATGGGCTGTGCACGGCAGCCATTTTGGTAGCCATGGGTTGCGCATGGCAACCCTTTACGGGTTTGTGGCATGCGCAAACCCATGGGCATGGGCGAAGGATGCGCACGCCCATGGGCAAGGGCGAAGGGTGCACATGCCCATAGGAGGTAGCCGAGGGAGTCCGAACGACGAAGGTCGCTTGAAGACTTGTTCGCCAAGAAAGGAGTTCTTGTATTCCAAGATATATGTAATTTACTTGTTTTTCTAGGATGGACCAAAATTGTAGCTATTTATATTTTTGTAAATATTGCAATGTTTGTCATTGTTTGATAACATGTCATATATAATAGGAGTTCCACTCATATATCTCTTTTGGTATGAACATGCATTGAATGGTTTAAATATCTAAATTGGCATCTAGATAACTAGGTAAATCATTCTTCGGAATTTGATCACACGCCTTAAACAATTGAGTGGGAGAAGGTGTTTGAAACACCTACGGCCTCCAAGTTTAGTTAAGCTTTATGTTTCGTGAACAACCTCCCAAGAGGTATTCATGAATTGAATTTAGCAAGATACTTCCTTACAAGGATAGACTAGACAATTAGGTCAAACGGTATCTACTCCCAAAGGAGGGATATTCGTGATGGATTATATTGAAGGTTGATAACTTGGTAACACACTTAATGTGATTTTATTAATATCCTCCCAAGATTTCTTGTTAATTAAATTGCAAGGCTAAAATAGAAAACATTGGTTGTTATGTTAACAATTAGGTGGGACCTAGTCCAACTAGTAAATGGTACGTACTCCCAAAGGAGGCGTGACATTTATGGGTGTTGGATCACCGTTGAATTTTTACGATTGAATTATTTTATTTAATTAAAGATAAATATTCAAAATTGCTATATCATGATTGTTTACTTATATAATTTTTGTTATTAAAAAGAAATCATGACCCTATCCCTAATCAATATCCTAAAAGATAATACTTTAATTGATGATAATTATGTCACATGGAAAAGGAATATTAGGTTGTTGTTGCAAGCTGAAAAGTATAAGTTCATTCTGTATATTCCATAACTACCAAACTAATGAATCTAACTCAGGAAGTAAAGAGATGAGTATTAGTAGTGGAAGCCTTCAGATGAGATGTCTAAATGTATGTTACATTATGGCTATAATCTTGGACTTTTTGCAACAGCAACATGAAGGAATAGAGACTGCTATCGATATAATGATGTCTCAAGAGGAGATGTTTGTTATGAGGTCTAGGATGACTAAGAGAGAGAGGCAATAATTGCTTTTATGAATCTTAGGACGAAACTTGGATAGGGTGTAAAAGATCACATAATAAAAGTAATAGCACATCTCAACATTGCTGAACTGAATGTTGCTAAGATAGATGGTGAGACCAAAATTGACATGATTGTCAACTCACTATCGAATTCCTTTGATCAATTCAAGTTAGACTACACCTTGAATAATAAGGAATACACCTTGCAAGGCTTGATGCAAGATGTTCAAAGCGCAGAAAAAATCCTTGTGAAAGGCAAGGGTCAAGAGATTCATATGCTTGGTAAGTTGCTATTGTTAAAGACCCGCAAGAAGGTCAAGAGACAACATAAGAAATAGCAACTTGAGCCTTCTTAGAAGGAGACCAAGAAAGTAACCAAGATCAAAGGAAAGTGTTTCCTTTGTGGTGAAAATTTGACAAAGGAATAGACTGAATAATAATGAATTCAACTTGTATTTAGGCAATGGGGCATTCATGTCTACTAGTGTAGTGGGAGATATTAGAATCAATTTAGATTCTTATAGGCATTTAGATTTAATTGATGTTAATTATGTACCTCAATTCAAGAGGAATTTAATTTCAGTTTCTTATTTAAATAAATTTGGTTATTCGGTTACTTTTAATAAAGCTTTTATTATTAGTAAGAATGACAAATTTATTTGCAAAGGTACATTTGAAAACGGTTTATTCTATTTACTTGGAAATATCTCTCACTTGTTAGACACAGAACCTAATCATAAAAGAGTACAATTATCAAAAGATGAAACCTACCTATGGCATTTGCGCTTAGGTCTTATTAACATTAATAGGATTAAAAGATTGGTATGTGACGGAGCTCTAAGTGACTTAAAGGTTGATGATCTACCAACTTATGAATCTTGTTTGGAAGGTAAGGTGACCAAAAGGTCGTTTACGACTAAAGGTGCAAGAGCCATTGAATGTTTAGGATTGATATACACTGATGTGTGTGGACCTATGAGCATTCAAGCTAGAGGTGGATATGAGTACTTCATCACTTTCACAGATGATCACTCAAGATTTGGCTACGTGTATCTCATGAGACATAAGTCGGATGCTTTTGATACGTTCAAAGCATTTAAAGATGAAGTAGAAAATCAGCTTGAGAAACGCATAAAAATCTTGAGGTCCGATCGTGGTGTAGAATATCTATCTGGTGATTTTTAGCAATATCTTATTGATAATGGAATAGTTTCTCAGTTTTCTGCACCAGGCACACCTCAACAAAATGGGGTGGCAAAAAGGTGAAATAGAACTCTTTTGGATATGGTTAGGTCTATGTTGAGTTAATCAACGCTTTTTGGGGATATCCTTTACAAACTACAATGTACATTCTAAACGATGTACCATCTAAGTCGGTTCCTAAAACACCGCATGAGTTGTGGACTGGGCGAAAACCTAGTTTACAACACTTAAAGGATATTTGGATCTCATGCGCACAGGTTAAAAGGAAAGACGGAAAAGATGGAGTCCCGTTCAGAAACCTGCATATTTGTAGGGTATCCAAAAGAAACAAAAGTATATTATTTTTATAGTCCTTCAGATCTTAAAGATTTGTTTCGACAAATGCTAAATTTTTGGAAAAGGACTATATGAATAATTTTGTGCCTAAAAGTAGAATTGTCCTGAATGAACTTTTAGGAGATACAATTCCACAAGAGGTTTTGTAACCAAGCCCAATTGTAAGTTCTGTACCAAAACAAGATAAACAATCTACCATACCTCGTCATAGTGGGAGGGTTGGTCTAGGAGAATCTGTAGAGAATCTTTCGGACATTGATGATCCCTATGCATACAAGGAAGCAATGGAAGATGTTGATTGTCGCCACAGGCAAAAGGCAATGTAATCCAAAATTGAATCTATGTTCAAAAACAAAGTCTGGTCTCTTAAAAATTTACCTAAAGGGATAAAACCCATCGGGTGCAAGTGGATATACAAGAGGAAAAGAGGAAAAGAGGAATGGATGGAAAAATGGAAACCTTTAAAGCTAGATTTCTAGCTAAAGGTTATACACATAAGAAAGGTATCGATTATGAAGAAACCTTCTCTTCTGTGGCCATGCTTAATTCCATTAGGATACTCTTATCCATTACGACATCTCTAGACCTAGAGATTTGGCAAATGGACATCAAGACAGCTTTCCTTAATGGAAATCTTGATGAAAGCATCTACATGATACAACTAGAAGGATTCATTGAAAAGGGCTAAGAGGAAAGGGTATGTAAGTTGCAAGGATCCATATATGGATTGAAGCAAGCGTCCATATCCTGAACATAAGGTTCGATCAAGCCATAAAAAGTCTTGGATTTATTCAAAACCTTGATGAACTTTGTGTATACAAAAGGATTAAAGGCAACAAGTTGGTTTTCCTAGTGCTTTAGGTTGATGATATACTACTCATCGGAAACAATGTAGGTGTATTGACATCAATAAAAGAATGGTTAGCAAAACAATCTGATATGAAGGACTTAGGAGAAGCAAGTTATATTCTTGGTATCCAAGTCATAAGGGATAGAAAGAATATAACGATTGCATTATCCCAAGCTTTATACATACATAAAATCTTGTCTAGGTTTTCCATGCAAGATTCCAAGAAAGGTATGTTACCTTTCAGGCATGGAATCAAACTTTCTAAGGAACAAGTTCCTAAGAATGAGCATGAAGAGCAATTCGTGAGTAGGATTCCATATGCTTCGGCAGTAGGAAGTCTCATGTATGCAATGCTCTGTACTAGACCAGCTATTTGTTTTTCTGTGGACATAGTTAGAAGGTTTCAATCGAAGCCTGGTCCTGATCACTGGACGGCAGTCAAGCATATTTTCAAGTACCTTAAGAGAACGAGAGATTATATGCTTGTATACTCTAAAGGGGATTTAATTCCCGTTGGGTATACAGATTCTGATTTTCAGTCAGATTCTGACTCTAGGAGATCAACATCAGGACTGTGTTTACTATTGAAGGAGAGGCAGTCATAAGGTGGAGTATCAAGCAAACTTGTATTATCGATTCCACCATGGAAGCCGAGTATGTAGCAACATGCGAGGCTGCTAAAGAGGCTGTCTGGCTCCGCCAATTCTTGATTAACTTGGAAGTGGTTCTTGATGCGTATAAGCAGATCACTATCTATTGTGACAATAGTGGAGCAGTGGCTAATTCGAGAGAACCAAGAAGTCATAAGAGAGGGAAACACGTTGAAAGAAAGTATCACCTTCTAAGGGAAATTATGCATAAGGGTGACGTGACGATTACCAAGATCGCGTCAGCAGAAAATCTAAAGGATCCCTTTACAAAGGCTCTTCCTTCAAAGAATTTTGATGGGCATTTAGAGAATATGGGGATGAGAGATATAGCACATTTGCTATAGAGAAAGTGGGAGATTGTTAGGATAACGCTCGATTGCAAGAGTGTAATAATGTAATTGACAATCTTTTCATATTAATAAAGTGATTTCTAGTTTAACAAATCTTATAACATTTATATTTTAATAATTATAATTGTCAGAAGTAAATAATCATTAGGCCAAAAGACTATCAGAAAAGAAGAATTGTTCATACATCTAGATATGTATGAGGTAGACACAATTCTTTAGTTAGTTTTGAATAACATTCACAACTTCAGATAAAAGGTTAGATGCCTTTATCTTGTCAAAGTTGTAGATTCTTTTGATATCATTTTAGTGGGATCAAATGTGTTATGATGAGTCTAAAACCATCAAAGTGTGGTGTCTTTGGGAAAAAGAATCTAGTGCACTTGGTGCATTGAATAAGATCAAAATGAAAAACTTTATCTAAAACCGTCAATGGATAAATTTTTTCATTTGAATATAATCGAAGAGTCAATCTCAATCGTAAGATAAATGATGGACTTATGGTTGCAAGTGTTATCATTTGAGCTATCAATGAGTACGATTATATAGCATAGCCTATCCTCGATAGTTTGGTGGTATTCATTTGTTAATAGAGGAATTCATTTATAGATATGGACATCGTGGCTCCATTTAATGAATGAGAGTACAATACCATCATATGGATGTTTTGAGGTATTGGATATTAAATCTTGACGTTAAGTTTTCAATAGTGTCTATTCAAACATGGCTTCTAGACAAGTCAAAATATCCAAGTTCAAAATGTGGTCATATTAGTAAATATGGTAACTTGGAGAGCTATAGACGGTCTATGAGCTCTTGGCAATTACTGGTCTTTACACGAGGATACACTTTCTCCAATAAGGTTGTCTAAGGTATGAAAGAGTAACATCAACTTATTCTATCTTTATTTAAGAGTTCAATTTTAGTTCTTTAGTGGAATGAACTAAAATTAAATATATTGGACCTAAGTGAATCATTTGTTGATTGTGATTGGGTTGTGTCTATTGGAGCTAAAATTAGATAGCCCGCAAAGATCCGCATTCCACACGAACTTGTATGGATCACTTGATATATTATACCGGACCAATTTAGGGGTTCATTTAGAATTTTATGAAGGCATGTGGACTTGTTACTTTTTGTAAGAATTGGTTTAGTTCACATGTGGACTTTTTATTAAGGTTCAATGGATTTAATAAAATAATAAAAATAATATATGGCCCATATATATGTGTTGGGTGGCAAGGATATTTAGAATAGCTTAATTATATTATTTTTATTTTAATATTTAATTAAATGGAAATTAAATAATTTGTTTATTAATTAATTATTTAATTAAAAGTCAAAATCATTTTCTATTAGGAGACGGTCTCCTAAATATTATACTATTGTTTGTAGTATAATTAATATTAAAGACTATATTTGATAATTAGATAAATGAAAGGAATTATTTATCTAATCAAATTAGGAAATCTTTAATATGGTTAAAAACACACTATTGAGTTGGATTATGAGTCTTGGTGTAGGAAAGAATTCCTTTTCGAAAAGGATTCTTAACCACCAAGTAAATCCAACTAAGGATAGGATTCATAACCACCAAGTAAATCCTTCTAAGGAAAGGATTTGGTCTCCTATATATATACTTGTAAATTTTGACCAAGTATGAGTTTTTGGTGTGAGAAGTTGTTTTTTATTTGTTTTTTGTTGTTATAAAAAAAAACTTCGTCCAACTCATTGTGTGAAGAATTCCTTCAAGCTTAGAGAAAAGAGGGAACGTTTTTGTTTTCGATAGTACACTAGTATCATTTGCATCAAAAGGGTTTTGTGTACAACATCAAATCAAGGTTCACGTGAGTTTCAATCAAATTGATTGATAATTCAAAAGTGACCGGACGTTTTTGGTTTTTCTCTTGGAGTATTATTGTGACTAAAAAAGAAGAAGATTTTGTTTGTTTCCATCCTTAGGCATACAATTTAAAGAAAGGGATCCCACACTCCTAGGTGATTCACGTTCGTGATTGGATTAGAAGATCTTACAGATTCAATTCGACGCTAGTTCAAACGTCATGAAAAAAAAATGTACGATACTTTTTTTATACATCAATTAATCCAGGGTTAAGGTTCTTGTTATTAAAAAGATTTTTTTTTTATATACGCAAACCCTAATTTCTAATTTTCTCACGCTTCCGTTGCGTTTTGAACCGTTTTTTCCCTACACCATGGTGGAATCATCAATACATGATTTCTTGATACTCCTTCATATGACTGCGCCTCCTCTAAGACTAAATACAGATTCTGATGTTGATCTCCTGAGGTCAGAATCTAGCTGGAAATCAGAATCTATATGCCCAACAGGAATTAAATCCCCTCTAGAGTATACAAGCATATAATCTCACTCATCTGAGAAACTTGAAAATATGATTGACCGGTGTCCAGTGATTAGTACTAGGTTTCGGTTAAAACCTGCTAACTATGCCAATAACAAAACAAATATCTGATATAGTACAGATCATTTTACACATAAGACTTCCAACTGCTGAGGCATATGAAACCCTACTAATGAATTGCTCTTCATGCTCATTCTAAGGAGCTTGTTCCTTACGAAATTTGATTCCATGTTTGAAAGGTAGTATACCTTTCTTGGAATCTTGCATGGAGAAACTAGACAAGATTTTATTTATTTATGAAGCTTGGGATAAAGCAATCGTTCTATTATTTCTATCCCTTATTACTTAGATACCAAGAATATAACTTGTTTTGCCTAAGTCCCTCATATCTAATTGATTCGCTTACCATTCTTTTACTAATGTTAATACACCTATGTCATTTTTGATAAGTAGTACATCATCACCGTAAAGAACTAGGAAAACAAACATGCCACCTTTGATACTTTTGTATACATAGGGTTTGTCATGGTTTTGAATAAATACAAAACCTTTCAAAGCTTGATCGAACCTTATGTTCCAAGATCTGGATGCTTCATTCAATCCATATATGGTTCTTTACAACTTGCATACCCTTTCCTCTTGGCCTTTTTCTATGAAACCTTTTAGTTACATCATATACAACCTTTCGTCAAGACTTCCGTTAAGGAAAGCTATCTTGACGTCCATTTTCCAAATGTCTAGATCTAGAGATCCTTCAATGGATAAGAGTATCCTAATGGTTTTAAGTGTGACCATATGAGATAAGGTTTCCTCATAATCGATACCTTCCTTTTGTGTGTAACCTTTATCTACCAATCTAGCTTTAAAGGTTTCCATATTTCCATCCATTCCTCTCTTCCTCTTGTATACCAACATGCACCCAATGGGTTTTATCCCCTTAGGCAAGTCTACAAGAGACCGGAATTTGTTTTTGAACATGGATTTTGTATGGAAAAAATCTCAAAATGCAGTGGAAGCATAAAAATAGTTTGGTATATTTTAAAAAAAATTCCTTTAAAGAAAGAACCTTAACCCTAGATTAATTGACATATATTAAAAGTATCATAACTTTTTCTAAGGATAACTGAAGTTGTGCCGAATTGAATCCGTAAGATCTTCCAATCCAATCACGAACATAAATCACCTAGGAGTGTAGGCTTCCTTTCTTTGAATTGTATACCTAAAGATTTTGAAAAAAACAAAATATTTTTATTTTTGTTAGTCACAATAATCCTCCAAGAGAAAACCAAAAATGTTTGGTCACTTGTGAATTATCAATCTATTTGATTGAAACTCGCATGAACCCGATTCGATTTTCGTACACAAAACCCTTTTGATGTAAGGGATACCAGTGCACTTGTCAATTTAGAGTTTTAACAAAAATCAAATACTTTCTAATTTGACTACATAAATAAATTCCTTTTATTTATCTATATCATATTACAAAAAATAATATGATACTAGGAGACCTTCTCCAACTAGGACAAAAAAATTCACTTTTAATTAAACTAGTAATTAATTAATAAATTAATTAATTTCTATTTAATTAAATAATAAAATAAAAAACAATATAATAAGCTACTATATATAGCCTTGCCACCCAAGTCCATACATGGCCCTATATATTGTTTTTCCTATTTTATTAAATCCATTGGTCCTTAATAAAAGGTCCAAATGTGAACTAGACCCGTTCTTACTAAATGAAACAAGTCCACATGCCTTAACACAATTCTAAATGGACTCATAAATTGGTCCGGTGGAATATATTAAGTGATCCATGTAAGTTTGTGTGGGTTGGAGATCTTGGTGAGATTTCAAAATTTAAGCTCCAATAGACATAATCTAATCACAATCGGCAAATGATTCACTTATGTCTGATCTATTAACTTTATTTCATTCCACTAAAGAACTAAAATTGAACTCTTAAGTAAAGATATAATAAGTTAATATTCCTTATTCATACCCGAGACAATCTTAATGGAGATAGTTTATCCTCGTGAAGAATACCAATAATCGTCAAGAGCTCATACACCGCCTACAACTCTCCTAGTTACCATATTTACTCATATGACAACATTTTGATCTTGGATATTTTGACTTGTCTAGAAGCCATATTTCAATAGGCACTACTGAAAACTTAACATTAAGATTTAATTTCTCATTCCCTTAAAACATCCATATGATGATATTCTACTCACACTTAATAAAAGGAGCCATGATGTCTATATCAATAAATGAAGTCCTCTATCAATTAACAAATGAATATAACCAAACTACCGAGGATAGACTATGCTATATAATCGTACTCATTGATAGCTCAAATGATAACATTTGTAACCATAAATCTATCATCTAACTTAGGATTGAGATAGACTCTCTGATTGTCTTCAAGTGAAACCTTTACCCATTGTCAGTTCTGGATACAGTATCTCACTGTGATCCTATTCACTGCACCGAGTGCATTAGATTATTTTGTCCAAAGACACTACACTTTGATGATTTTAGACTCATCATAACACATTTTATCCCACTCAAATGCTAGGAAAAGAATCTATAACTTTAACTAGATAAATGCGCCCAACATTTTTCTTAATTGTTGAATATTGTTGAAGACCAACTAAAGAATTGTGCCTACCTCATACATATCCAGATGCATGAACAATTCTTTTTTTGTCATAGTTTTTTGACCTTATAATTATTTAATTTTGACATTTATAATAATTAAACTATAAATGCTATAAGATTTGTTAAAACTAGAAATCAATTTATTAAAATGAAAATATTGTCAAAAACATTATTACACTCTTGCTACTGAGCATAATTCTAACAGATTCAATTTTAGATTGCATTGCCTTTTGCCAATGATGGCAATCAACATCCTCCATTGCTTCTTTGTATACGTAGGGATCATCATCATCTAGGCAGTTCTCTACTATTCTCCTAGAGCAATGTATCTCACAGGTTGTCCACTAACCCTCCCACTACAATGAGGAATGGTAGGTGGTTGATCTTGTTGTTGGGATTATGCTCGATAGAAAGAGTGTAATAGTGTATTTGACAATCTTTTCATATTAATAATATGATTTCTAGTTTAACAAATCTTGTAGCATTTATAGTTTAATTATTATAATTGTCAAAAGTAAATAATCATAAGGTCAAAAGACTATGAGAAAAGAAGAACTGTTCATACATCTAGATATGTATAAGGTACACACAATTCGTTAGTTAGTCTTGAATAATATTCACAACTTAAGATAAAAGGTTGGGCGTCTTTATCTTGTTAAAGTTGTGGATTCTTTTGCTAGCATTTGAGTGGGATCAAATGTGTTATGACGAGTCTAAAATCATCAAAGTGTGGTGTCTTTGGAAAAAAGAATCTAGTGCACTGGGTGCATTGAATTAGATCACAATGAAATACTTTATCTAGAACCGTCAATGGATAAAAGTTTTCATTTGAGGACAATCGGAGAGTCTATCTCAATCCTGAGATAAATGACGGACTTATGGTTACAAGTTTTATCATTTGAGCTATCAGTGAGTACAATTATATAGCATAGTCTATCCACGATAGTTTGGTGGCATTCATTCATTAATTGATAGAAGACTTCATTTATAGATATGGACATCGTGGCTCTATTTATTAAATGAGAGTAGATTATCATCATATGGATATTTTGAGGTATTGGATATTAGATCTTAACGTTAAGTTTTTAATAGTGTCTATTGAAACATGGCTTCTAGACAAGTCAAAATATCCAAGTTCAAAATACGGTCATATGAGTAAATATGGCAACTTGGAGAGCTATAGGCGGTCTATGAGCTCTTAGCAGTTACTCATATTCTTCATGAGGATACACTTTCTCCAATAAGGTTGTCTAGGGTATGAATGAGTAACATCAAGTTATTCTATCTTTATTTAAGAGTTCAATTTTAGTTCTTTAGCGGAATGAACTAAAATTAAATAGATTGGACCTAAGTGAATCATTTGTTGATTGTGATCGGGTTGTGTCTATTGGAGATTAAATTTAGATAGCCCGCCAAGATCCTCAATCCACACGAACTTGCATGGATCACTTGATATATTCTACCAGACCAATTTAGGGGTTCATCTAGAATTGTATTGAGGCATGTGGACCTGTTTCTTTTTATAAGAATGGGTCTAGTTCACATGTGGACATTTTCTAAAGGTCAAATGGATTTAATAAAATAAGAAAATAATATATTTGGCCCATATATATGGTATGGGCGGCAAGGCTATTTGGAATAGTTTAATTATATTATATTATTTTATTATTTAATTAAATGAAAATTAATTAATTTGTTGATTAATTAATTATTTAATTAATTCAAAATCCTTTTTCTAGTAGGAGATGGCCTCCAAAAATTATACTATTGCTAGTAGTATAATTAATATTAAAGACTATATTTGATAAGTAGTTAAATAAAAGGACATATTTATCTAATCAAATTAGGAATTCTTTAATATGGTTACAAATACACTATTGAGTTGGATCAGGAGTCTTGGTGTGGGATAGAATTCCTTTTTAAAAAGGATTCTTAACCACCAAGTAAATCTACATAAGGAAAGGATTCTTAACTACCAAGTAAATCCTTCTTAGGAAAAGAATTAAGTCTCCTAATTATATTAAGTGAAATTTCGGCCAGCTATGTATATATAAGAGGAGGATAGAATTCCATTTAAAAAAGGATTCTAAACTACCAAATAAATCCACCTATGGAAAGGATTCTTGCCAACCAAGTAAATCCTTCTTAGGAGAGGACTTATGATCCTATATATATATATATATATATATATATATATATATATATATAGGTTTGGAAAATTCGGCCAGCTCTAAGGTTTTCTATGACACGAATTTCGGCCAAGCTAAGCAATTTATAAGAGGAGAATTTGGCCTAGCAAGAGATAATTTTCAGGGAGAAAATTTAGTTTTTGCACTAGACAAAATTCGATCAACTCATAGATATAGGGTGTGGAATTCGGCCAAAGAGAAAAAGAGAACGTTTTTGTTTTTGGTAGTACACTAGTATCCTTTACATCAAAAGGGTTTTGTGAAACCTCTTGTGGAATTGTATCTCCTGAAAGCCCATTCAGAACAATTCTACTTTTAGACACAACACTATTCATATAGTCCTCTTCCAGAAATTTAGTATTCGTCGAAACAAATACTTTAAAATCTGAAGGACTATAGAAATAGTATCCTTTTGTTACTTTTGGATACTCTACAAATATGCATGTTTCTGTAAAGTACTTCATATTTTATGTATTTCCTTTTAACATGAGCGCAAGGCATCCAAATCTCCTTAATTTTTGTAACTAGGCCTTTACACTGTCCACAACTCATACGGTGTTTTAGGAACTGACTTAGATGGTACATCGTTTAGAATGTACATAGCAGTTTGTAAAGCATATCCCCAAATTGTTTTATGAAGCTTTGAATAACTTAACATAGACCTAACCATGTCCAAAAGAGTTAAATTTCTCTTTTCTACCATTCTATTTTGTTGAGGTTTACCTAGCGTAGAAAACTGAGAAATTTTCTCATTACCAATTAGATATTGTTGAAACTCAATAGATATATACTCTACACCACGATCAGACCTCAAGATTTTTATATGTTTCTCAAGCTGATTTTCTACTTCAGCTATAAATGCTTTGAACATGTCAAAAGCATCCAACTTATTTCTCACGAGATACACAAAGCCAAATCTCGAGTAATCATCAAAGTGATGAAGTACTCATATCCACCTCTAGCTTGAATGCCCATAGGACCACACACATCAAAAATTAGTGTGTATTAATCCTAAACATGTGGTTCTTGTGCCTTTGGTCAAGAATGACCTTTTGGTCATCTTACCTTTCAAACAAGATTCACAATTTGGTAGATCATCAACCTTTAAGTCACTTAAAGGTTCATCACTAACAAATCTTTTCATCCTATCAAGATTAATATGACCTAGGTTCAAATGCCATAGGCAGGTTTCATCATTTGATAATTTTACTCTTGTATGATTAGATTTTGTTGATTCTGTGTCTAACAAGTGAGAGATATTGTTATGCAAATAGAATAGCCTATTTTCCAATGTACCTTTGCAAACAAATTTTTTATTCTTACGGTTAATAAAACCTTTATTAAAAGTAACCGAATGTCCATATTTATTTAAACAAGAAACTGAAATTAAATTCCTCTAGAATTGAGGTATATAATAAACGTCTATTAGATCTAAATACCTATAAGAATACAAATTAATTCTAATATCTCTTACTGCTATAGCAGGCACCAATTGTTTGTTGCCTAAACACAAGTATAATACAATCTCATTAAGCCTTTTCTTTTCCTCGAACCCGTGTAAGAAATAACAAACATCATTAGTTGGCTCCAGAGTCTTTGATCCAATAATCTATAGAATCTGCCAGAAAACATGTTTCATGATAATTAATATTTTATTCTTTCTTCTTGTACTAAGAGTTTAGGCAATTTATTTTCCAATGTCCCTTTTCATCATAAAGGAAACACTTCCCTTTGATCTTGGTTACTTTCTTGGTCTCCTTCTCAGTAGGCCCAAGTTGCTTTTTCTTCTGTTGTTTCTTGACCTTCTTAGGTGTCTTAACAATAGTAATTTTACATAGTGTGTGAATCTCTTGACCCTTGCCTTTCTCAAGGACTTTCACAGCGCATTAAACATCATGCATCAGGCCTTGCAATGTGTATTCCATATTCTTCAAGGTGTAGTCCAACCCGAACTGATCAAAGGAATCTGACAGTAAGTTAAATATCATGTCAATTTTTATCTCACTATCTATCTCAGCATAATTGAGCTCAGCAATGTTGTGATGTGCTATGACTTTCATCATGTGATCTTTCATAACTTGTCCAGGATTCATCCTAAGATTCAGGAAAGCAGTCACTGCCTCTCTCTTAGTTTTCCTGGACTTAATAGCGAACATCACTTCTAGAGACATCATTATATCAGCAACAGTCACCATTCCTTCATGTTGTTGTTGCAACACGTCAGAGATGGTGGCCAAAATGTAACATTTGGCCATCTCATCTAAAGTCTTCCACTATTGATACTTGTCTCTTTGCTCCTCAGTAGATTCATCAGTAGATGTTAGTAGTTTAGGGGTACACAGAACAAAATTATGCTTTCAACTTGCAGTAATAACCCAATTTTCATTTTCCATGTGACATAATTTTCACCAGTTAAAGTATTATCTTTTGTGATGTTGATTAGGGATGGGGTCATTATTTTTGAGTAATAACAAAAATTATATAAGTAAACAATCATGATAAAGCACTGTCAAATTTTTTTCTTGAATTAAATAAAATAATTCAATTGTAAAATTAAATTGTGATCCAACACCCTTAAATGTCACGCTTTGTGTCCCTCTCTTCCTGGGGTATGCCCCTTGTATTTGTACATTCCTTCCTTCTTTCTATGATACTATTTATTTTCCCAAAAAAAATGTCACGCTTCCTTTAGGAGTTTAAACCATCTACTAGTTGGATTAGGTCCCACCTAATTGTTAACATAACAACCAACGTTTTCAATTTTAGCCTTGTGATTTTATTAACAAGAACTCTTGGGAGGATATTAATATAATCACATTGAGTGTGTTACCATGTTATCGTCATTCAATATATTCCCTCACGAGTATCCCTCCTTTGAGAGTAGATATTGTTTGAGTCAAAGTCTATCCTTGTAAGGAAGTATCTTGCTAAATTCCAATCACGGAGTTCAGGGTTATTACACAAAACTTAAATATTAACTAAACTTGGAAGCCATGGGCGTTCCAAACACATTCTCCCACTCAATTGTTTAAGTCGTGTGATCAAATTTCTTAGAATAATTTAACAAGTTGTCTATATGCCAATTAGATATCTAGACAACTCAATGCATACTCATACCAAAGAGATATATGATTGACACTCTTATTCTATATGACATGTTATCAAACAATGACAAACATTGCCAAAATTTTCTTCTTGGTAGTTCCTAAGTTTTTTTTTATTTTACTGTTGTATTAAAAAAATATTTTGTTGTAATATATTCAAGTTTCGAAGAATCGAAGAATTGAAGAATTTGAAGCAGAAAAAGTGGCAACGAAGTAACCTAGGGTAGTCCTACAAGACTTCGGGTGCGTAAGTGCCCAGTCACAGGACCATTACACGATGGCCACTAGATGACTTGTTCACCAAGTTAGGTTTAGGGTTTCATATTTCAAACAAATGTAATTTACTTGTTTTTCTATGTCGGACCAAAATTGTGGCTATTTACTTTTTCATAAATTTTGCAATGTATGTCATTATTTGACAACATGTCATATAGAATAGGAGTGCATCTATTTTGGTATGAACAAGCATTGAATGGTTTAGGTATCTAATTGGCATTTGGACAACTTGGCATTTTATGGAATTCGATCACATGCTTTAAACAATTGAGTGGGAGAAGGTGTTTGAAATGCCTATGGCCTCCAAGTTTAGTTGAGCTTTATATTTCATGTAATAACCCCCCAAGAGGTATTCATGACTCAAATTTAGCAATATACTTCCTTACAAGGATAGACTGAACAATTTACTAAAACGATATACTCTCAAAGGGGGGATTTTCGTTAGGGAATATATTGAAGGTCGATAACTTGTTAACACACTCAATGTGATTTTATTGAAATCCTCCAAGGATTTCTTGTCAATAAAATCGTAAGGCTAAAATTGAAAATGTTGGTTGTTATGTTAACAATTAGGTGGGACCTAGTCCAACTAATAGATGTTGCAAACTCCCAAAAGAGGCATGACATTTATGGATGTTAGATCACCATTGAATTTTATGATTGAATTATTTAATTTAATTCAAGTTAAATATTCGAAAGTTCTTTATCATGATTGTTTACTTATTTATTATTTTATTTTACTCAAAAATCATGACCTAATCCCTAATCAGTATCATAAAAGATAATACTTCAACTAGTAGTAATTATGTCATATGGAAATGGAAACTTGGGTTGTTGCTGCAAGCTAAAATGCATAAGTTTGTTTTGTGTACCCCTAAACCACCAACTCCTACTAATGAAACTTCTAAGGAGCAAAGAGATGAGTATCAGTAGTGGAAAACTTTAGATGAGATGGCCAAATTTTACATTATTGCCACTATCTTTGACATGTTACAACAGACATGAAAAAATGGAGACTGTTGCCGATAATGATGTCTCTAGAGGAGATGTTTGATATGACGTCTATGATGACAAAGAGAGAGGCAATGACTGCTTTCATGAATCTTAGGATGAAACCTGGACAGGGTGTGAAAGATCATATGTTGAAATTCATAACACATCTCAAAATTGCTGAACTCAATGGTTTTGAGATAGATGGTGAGACAAAAATTGACATGATAGTTAACACGTTGTTGTATTCCTTTGATCAGTTCAAGTTGGACTACACCTTGTAAAATAAGGAATACACCTTTCAGGGCCTAATGCAAGATGTTCAAAGCTCCTATAAAATCCTTGTGAATGGCAAGGGTCAAGAGATTCATACAGTAGGTTAAGTTGCTACTGTCAAGACTCATAAGAAGGTAAAGCAACAATAAAAGAAAAATCAACTAGGACCTACCAAGAAAGTAACCAAGATCAAAGGGAAGTGTATCCTTTATGGTGAAAAAGGGACATTGGAAAAGAAATTTTCCAAAGTATTTGGACAAGAAGCAAAAAGGTAATATTAATTATCTTTAAACATGTTTTCTGGTAGATTTTATAGATTCTTGGATCATAGACTCTAGAGCCACTAATCATGTTTATTATTCTTTACAGGGGTTAAAGAAAAGGCTAAATTAGAATAAATTCAACTTACGTTTAGGCAACTGAGTGTTGGTGTTTGCCTGTGCATTAGTAGATATTAGAATTAATTTAGATTCTTATAGGCATTTAGATCTAATAGACATTTATTATGTACCTCAATTCAAGTGGAATTTAATTTCAATTTCTTGTTTAAATTAATTTGTATATTCGGTTACTTTTAATTAAGGTTTTATTATTAGTAGGAATAGCAAATTGTTTTGCAAAGGTACGTTGGAAAATAGTTTAATCTAATTGCATAGCAATATCTATCACTTGTTAGACACAGAATCAATGGAATCTTATCATAAAAGAGTAAAAATATTAAAAAATAAAATCTACCTATGGCATTTGTGCCTAGGTCATATAAACCTTGATAGGATCAAAAGATTTTTTAATGATGGACATTTAAGTGACTTGAAGGTTGATGATCTACCAACTTGTGAATCTTGTTTGGAAGGTAAGATGACCAAAATGTCGTTCACAACCAAAGACACAAGAGCCACTGAATGTTTAGAATTAATACACACTGATGTGCGTGGTCTTATAAGCATTCAAGCTAGAGGTAGATATAAGTATTTCATCGCTTTCATGGATGATTATTCAAGATTTGGCTATGTGTATCTAATGAGACATAAATCGTATGCTTTTTACATGTTCAAAACATTTAAAGCTGAAGTAGAAAATCGGCTTGAGAAACACATAAAGATCTTGAGGTCTGATCGTGGTAGAGAATATCTATCTGGTGAGTTTCAACAATATCTTATTTATAATGGGATAATTTCTCAATTTTCTACTCTAGGTACTCATCAACAAAATGGGGTGGCAGAAAGGAGAAATAGAACTCTTTTGGACATGGTTAGGTCTATGTTGAGTTATTCAACGTTTTTTTAATTCTTTTTGGGGATTTGCATTACAATTTGCTATGTACATTCAAAACGATGTACCATCTAAGTCGGTTCCTCAAACACCACATGAGTTGTGAACTAGGCGAAAGCCTAGTTTACAACACTTAAGGATATTTAGATGTACTGCACACGTGTTAAAACGAAAGACAAAAAATATAAAGTCTCGTTTAGAAATATTCATATTTGCATGGTATCAAAAAAATTGAAGGATATTATTTCTATAGTCCTTCAGATCTTAAAGTCTTTGTTTCTACAAATGCTAAATTTCTGGAAAATGAATATATTAATAATTTTATGCCTAAAAGTAGAATTGTCCTAAATGAGCTTTCAAGAGATATAATTCCACAAGAAGTTTCACAAACTAACCTAAATGTAAATTCCGCATTAACACAAGATCAACAACCTACCATTCATTGTTGTTATGGGAGGGTTATTAGACAAATCGAGAGATACATCGGTTTAGAAGAATAAGTAAAGAATCTTGTAGATGACGATGATCCTTACACGTATAAGAAAGCCATGGAGGATGTTTATTGTCGCCAATAGCAAAAGACAATGCAATATGAAATTGAATCTATGTTCAAAAACAAAGTCTGGTCTCTTGTGGACTTGCCTAAATGGGAAAAACCAATTGGGTGCAAATGGCTGTACAAGAGGAAGAGGGGAACGGATGGAAATGTGGAAACCTTTAATGATAGATTGGTAGCTAAAGGTTACACATAGAATGAAGGTATTGATTATGAGGAAACCTTCTCTCCTGTGGCCATGTTTAAATCCATTAAGATACGCTTATCCATTGTTGTATCACTAGACCTACAGATTTGGGAAATGGACATCAAGACAACTTTCTTTTATGGAAGTCTTAACAAAATAGTCTATATGATCCAGCCAGAAAGATTTGTTGAAAAGGCCAAGAGGAAATGGTATGCAAGTTGTAAAGATCCATAAATAAACTGAGGCAAGCATCCAGATCCTGGAACATAAAGTTCAGTCAAGCTGTGAAAGGTTTTGGATTTATTCAAAACTTTAATGAACCTTATGTATATAAAAGGATTTGATTAAAGGCGAAAAGTTAGTTTTTCTAGTTCTTTAGGTTGCTGATATACCACTCATCAGAAACGATGTAGGGGTGTTGACATTTGTAAAAGAATGGTTAGCAAGACAATTTGGTATGAAGGAAATAGGAGAAGAAAGTTATATTCTTAGTATCCAAGTTATAAAGGATAGAAAGAATTGAACGATTGCAGTATCCTAAGCTTTATACATAGAAAAAATCTTGTCTATGTTCTCCATGCAAGATTTCAAGAAAGGTATGTTACCTTCAGACATGGGATCTATGTTAGGTTTTAGTTTTTGTTGGCATTAATTCCATATCAAAATGATGTTTTCTTGTAATGATTTAGTTGTTTAGATTCATGATGATTCAAGCTTCAAGGAAGAAGAAACAACAAGTCAAAGCAAGTTCTAAGTCTTAAAGAGAAATGATGCAATTTGATTCTAAAAAGGTATACTAAGACCTTATCTTTCTCTTACAAGGCTTAGACACACACACACATATCATACATTTGTGTACATGCATCGTTGTGCATCATTATAGGCACACACACACATATCATACATTTGTGTCCCTGCATCGTTGTGCACCATTATAAGCACACACATACAATTCATTCATATGTGTCCCTGCATCATTGTGCATCATGTATAACACATTCACACACTTGAAGATGAATGCTCATGCATTGGTATGGAAACAACATGTTTTGAAAAATGCATGATTGGAGACTCTCTATGTAGTTTGCATTCTAGTGTGAATTGTGTTTGTGTGTATAAATGTTTTGTATAACATGGATATTGAACTTGGATTTAGTCTAAAATCATTCTTGATTGAGTTCCAGTCATTTTGGTTACTCATACTATTGATTTCAAGTTCTAAGTCAAAAGATACTACACTTTCAACTCATGTTTCATACATTGTCTTCGTCTTAGTATATCGAGTCGAATTATTATTTTTTGGGTTGAGTATCTTATATTTCCATGTCCGTGTGAGAGTTATGGTTGGTAATCTGTAAACGGATTTGAAGTACGAGCTTGGAGGCCGGAGAACGGTTCAAGAATGCGAGGGAAGCGCGAGGGGAATGCACCATGGCCAAAAGGCCATGAAGGTGTGCATGCCCGAGATGGCATGTGGCCATCTCGGCCGCACAACCTTGCTGTCCCGAGATGCCCATGTGCCAGCTCGGGGAAGTATTAACAAATGAGGCAAAATGGACTTTCTTGCTTTCTTCTTCCCACTCCATTATAAACTCTTTCCCTATCACATTTCATTCTAAGAAGAAATTCAAACAAGTGTGCAGAAATTCTTTCTAAATTTTCTCACCTTCCAAACACCATAACTTCTTCATTTGAAATCCGATTTGAGTTATTCTAAGTTGAGAGTGTTCCTCTATTCATCCTCCGTCTTATCTCTGAAGGTTTGTATTAGTTTTCCTGCTATTTTTGGTATCTAATCATACAAAAATGGGACTGCACCCAAATCAACTACGGTATTGATTTTCTCTCAAAGTTTTCTTTTAAAACTTGGTCAATTGCCTTGGGTTTTCTTCTTCTACATATATTTGTATATTGTTAGTGTTTTGATTTGTGTTTTGAACACTTTCAAAACTAGATTGAGTTTCAATTGAAATCATACATGTTGAGTTAGGTTTTGATTTTGCCTACGTTATCACATGTTTGAGATTGTATTGTGCTAACTTTGATTCTAGGACTATTTTATGATCTTTGATTGTTTGATTTTGTGAAAAATAGTTCCTCACATGTATTAGGCTCTCTTGGCCTAAATTTTCACATAATACATGTGCTTATGTTCTTTTGAGATATTCATGTGATTTGTTGAATCTATGATTTGGAATATGCTCTAGAACTTTAGCTTAAATCTAATTGACATTGTCATATGATTTTAGCATGTCTTAGGTTTATGTGATTTAAACTAAATCTTGTGATTTGTTGAACATATCTTATGATTAAAGTTTAGATGTATTCATATATCTAGGTTGTGATTGTTATTGAACATATCTTACATGATCTAGATTGTTTGTACATGTATGATTAACTAGACTATATGTGATTTGTGCATACATGCTCATGTCTAGTATTTTCCATAGGATTCGTTGATCATAGCATTCTTTGTTGCTTGCTTTTTTGCGTTTTGCCTTCATGATCACCGAGATTCCTTGTGAGAAGGAAGTCTTGACAATAGGTGTGAGATCTATGGTGTTGAGCAAGAAGTCTTGGCAAGTGGTGTGAAGCCTAGGATTGTCGAGCAAGAAAGTCTTGGCTAGGGTCACGAGGATCTGGATAGTCGAGCAAGAAGTCTTGCTTAGAGTTGGGAGAACTTGGATAGGTGAGCAAGAAAGTCTTGACTAGAGTCGTGAGGACTTAGTTGAGCAAGAAGTCTTGCCTAAGGTCATGAGGATCTGGATAAAGTGAGCAAGGAAGCCTTGACAAGAGGTGTGAAGCCTCATATTGTTGAGCATAGGGTGGCAACTTCTAAAGTAGGATAGAAGGGTAGTTTCTAGGTGAAGAGGTCACTTGAGAGATTGTACTTGTCTTATCTACTAGTGGATTTTGTTTGCCGGTGGCTGCTAGGCCGTGGATGTTTCCTCTTCGGAGGTTTACCACTTTATATCTTGTGTCAACTTTTCTCTATCCGTATCTCTCTAATATTTGTAATGTGGATAGAACTCTCTATGTATGTTGACTTCCTTTCTATAAATTGATTGTGTATGTGTTACAATTACTTATTTGTATCACACTTTACTTGTGTTTATATATTGATTAATTGTCTTTAATTAATATATATATATATTGTGATACAAGCAATCTAGAGGGAAAAACTTTTGTTTGTTTCTAAAGGAGTCGAAAAAGGTTTCTAATCTATTAACCCCCCTCTAGGTTAGCCTTGAGCATTTAATCGTGATTGTATTTTCAATTGGTATCATAGCAAGACACTAGATTGCACTTAGTGTGAGTCTGAGGTGATACTTTCAAGGTTTTTGCAAGGCGTTTGAAGTCATGGGTTTACAAGATGATGTAATGGCGGAAGGAACCTCAAATACTAGGCCACCATTACTTCGTTGCACTAACTATGGGTATTGGAAGTTGAGGATGAAAGCCTACATCCGTTCCATTAATGAAAGGGCTTGGATGGTAGTGGAAGAAGGTTATAGTCCTCATACCAAGGTTTAAGAGGATGAAACCATGATACTCATGCCAATGAGTGAATGGACAACGAATGAGTTTGAGATTGCTAAATAGCACCATCGTGCTATGAATGCCATCTTTGGAGGAGTTGATGGGCTTCAATTCTCCTACATTCAAAATCTGGAATCCACAAAGGAAGCTTGGGATACTATCTAAGTTACTAATGAAGGAACCTTAACGGTGAAGAATCGAGATTTCAAATGTTGACATCACAATTTAAAGGTTTAAGTATGGGTGATGAAGAAAAGTTTGAAGACTTCCAATTCCGTCTTCTTAACATAGCTAACCAATGTCAAGCACTTGGAGTACCTATCTCAAAAGAGCGTTTAAATTGGAAAATCCTTAGGTCTCTTCCTAAGAGATTCAAATCAAAGGTGATGGCCATTGAGGAAAGCAAGGATGTGGATAGTATGAATATCGATAAGTTGCTTGGGTCTCTCCAAACTTATGAGATATGCTTGAAACCAAAGATGAAAAGTAAGGGAATCGCTCTCAATACTATTGAGGAGGAGAGTGATGATGAAAATGAAGAGATGGGACTTTTGGTTAGAAGGATCAAGAAGTTTCTAAAGAAGAATGCCAAGCCTAGACGCATGTGTTCTAAAGAAAAAAGGAGTCAAGAGAGCATCATCTCCAAGGATTGAGAAGAATAGTCAAGCCATGAACAAGAAAGAGGTTCAATGTTATAATTGTCATGGTTTTGGTCACTTTGCTAGTGAGTGCACCAAGAAGCCATCTAAGAAAGACAAGAAAGTAAAAGTGTTGGTGTCTACTTGGAGTGATGATAATTCTAGTGACAATGAGAGCTCTAGTAATGAGTCTTCAAGTAATGAAGAGTTGGTGAGTAACTTTGTAGCTCTAACGGCTTTTCATTCTTCACTAGATGTTAGTAGTACAATATCTTTGAACAAGAACTTTGATGCAAATCATGTTGGAAGCTCTAGTTCCATTCCTACTAATCTTGAGTTGTTGAAAAAGATAGAAAAGCTTGAATAAGATATAGACAATGCTCAAAGAGAAGTAGTTGAGAAGGATGATTTGATCAAGAAGCAACTAGATGAGTTTGTGGTTGTTACTCGTAGACTTCTTAGTGAGAAAGATGATATTATGAAGAAGTTTAGAGAACTTGAAAAGATAAACCTTGAGAAGGATAATGTGATATCTTCTTTGAAAAATAAAGAACAAGAATTGATGGAAGAAACAGACACGGCTAAGGAGGCTATCAAGGATTTAGTAAATGATTCTGTTAGTGTGTCTAGCGTTAGGAATCTTGTTAACTCTCATAGTGGTGAAGACGACTTGGTAGTTGAAGAGGAGCTCTTGGAAGCACCACTTCCTACATATTTTGATGAAGTCGTGTTTGATAAGAAACCACATAAGAAGAGAAGATCAAAAGCCAAGAAGAAGTTGGCAAACAAGGTATCTATGCAAACTCCTAGTGAAGCTAGTTCAACTCCAAAAGGTACAATCTCATCTTTTATTCCAATTTGTCATTATTGCAACACAATAGGTCACATTAAGCCTAGGTGTTATAAATATATTGAAAAATACAAATTAGGAAATGAATCTCGGGATAAGGAGATTAAACTTCAACTTGAACATGCTAAGGCCTTGAAAGTTGAGAAACATGATAATATTGCTAAGCATGAGAAAAGGTTATGGAGTAGAAACAATTCTAATCTTATTCAACTTGACAAAGCTTGTGTTGAAAATGTTAAGGAATAGTGTGTTAATGATATTCTTGTTAATCAAGTCATTGAAGGACTTTACTCTAGATTTAACATTGTTGTCAAGGATGATATTGGAAATGTTTGTGTAGGTACACCCAAGAACAAGTGGTTCAAGGGTGAGTGCTCTTATCACTAAAATAAGAAGCACATGTGAGATAGCTTTGAGGCTATATATCAATTGTGTTGAGAATTCTTACTTACTAGCTTTGAATACTCCATGTATTGATATGAACTTGGTTATCTCACATCATGATTGTTGTGATGGTCAAAATTTGTTGATTAACTTTGAAGAGGTTCTTTTGTTATATGTGTTGATTGAGTTAAGATATTATGCTTTTTATACTCTTGTTGTGAAACATTGTCAACTTGGTGTCATAAGGACATTCAAGGAAAGAGTGCTCATAAAAAGGGCGAAAGTATGATATTTGGTGAATATAATGTGCAAAAAGGTATCTCTATACTCTAATGCATGTTCTCTTAGATATTCATCTTTTTACTCAATTCTTGATATACATCTCATAGCATGTCATATTAGAGAATTTTGTATAGCATACATATGGTTCTCATTGACATTTGCTATTTTAGGATCTAATAGTGATATTGTTCACATTGATTCTCACTTTGATGATTGTTTGTGTATAGTATATTAAGTGGCATTACTTTTGAAAATATGAGCTTCATATTCTTTGAAAACTACTCATTAGAGAAGTAATGATCTTGAATAAGTCTCTACTTATTGCTCTTAGATCATGTGCTTATGAGCCATAAAATTTTGGTTTTCTAAAAATTGCACCTTGCTTCTCTTATATGTTTTGCTAGTAGGTTGAGTTTACTAATATGTAAACATTGGATACACCTTGAAGTTTTTGTGCTTAAGTACATTTAAAATGACCTATGGTTAATATCCATTTTACTTCGGTAATTACATAGAACTCAACGAGCACCTTCATGGAAAGGGCTACACACATTGGTTGTGAAAGCTACCCAATGTTAGAAAGAGCTACACCATTGTGATGAGTGGAAGCCGTCATGAAGTGAATTTTATTGTTTTTTGTTAAAAAAAAAATGGAAAAATCAAAGAAGTGTTTAAAGGAATTCATAAAAAAAGTCTTTGATTCAAAGCCTAAAAAGAAAATGAGGAAGGCTTAAAAAGAAGTTTAGTTGAAAATCAAATGAGCTCGGGTTGAAAAACAGAAATGGGATGACGAGCCATATGCACACACACGGTCATATGTTGAAATCTATTCTCTTAAAAGAAAAAATTCCGGATGATAATCAGTTTGACTTTTTATGGAAAAAGCTTAAGATGAATAGTTGTTGGAAATTGTTTGCATGTTGATTATCAAACTACTTCTTGATATATATTTAAAGCATATCTCTCACACACACACTTTGTTTATGAGTATGATGATATCTTTGCAATTGTTGAAGAATTATCGAAGAAATTGAAAAATATTTGTTTATCTCTCTTGTTGAATGTCAAAGAAATCTTGATCTTCAGCCTCTTGATGCAAGCTTAAGAATTCCAGAGAAGGAGCTTATGAGTTCTTATACACTAGCTCTTCAGACGGGTGAGGATTTCTTGAGACAAAAATCTAGAGTTCAATGGCTCAAGGCTGGTGACCGTAATTCCTCTTATTTTTTCAAAGCCATCGAGGAGAGACGCAATAGTAGTAAGATCCTCTCAATTTCTGGTGAAGATGGTTCCTTAATTGAAGGGGATACCCGTGTCAAATCAGAAGTTATTCGTCACTTTCAAAATATTCTTGGTTGCTCAATGCCTTCTAGACATGGCTCTCGTTCTTTGAGAAATGTTATTGATAAACACATCTCCAATGATCAAGCTGATAACATAAGTAGAGAAGTTACAAATGATGAGATTCGTAAGGCTTGCTTCTCTCTTCACCCTAATAAGGCTTCTGGTCCCGATGGTTTTAATGCTCATTTCTTCAAGAAGACGTGGCATATAGTTGGTGATGATGTTATTAATGTTATTCAAGAGTTCTTTCATTATGGTCTTCTTCTTAAGGAGCTCAATGCGACAATTCTTGCCTTGGTCCCCAAGGTCCCTAATCCCTCTAAGATGACAGACTTTAGACCAATCGCTTGTTGCAACACTCTATACAAGATCATTGCTAAGATCATAGCCAATAGAATCAAGCCTTGTCTTCAGGACATTATTAGCCCCTCCCAATCAGCTTTTGTGGCAGGTAGGAGAATTGGGGATAACATCCTTCTTGTTCAAGAGCTTATGAGGGATTATCACAAGGATGCTGGTATGCCAAAGTTAGCTCTTAAGGTGGATTTAATGAAAGCTTTTGATATGGTGGATTATGGCTTTTTGCTTGACATTCTTGCTGCTTTTCACTTTCCTTTGAAAGTCATTAATTGGATTAAAGCTTTCTTTACTACTCCTAAGTTCTTTATCTCTATTAATGGTGAGCTTTCTGGTTTCTTCTCCGGAAAGAGAAGCCTTCGGCAAGGGGACCCTATGTCTCCGTATCTCTTTGTTATTGCTATGGAGGTCCTCTCTAAGCTTTTGGCCAACCATATTATGGACACTCCTAACTTCAAATATCATTGGAGGTGTGATAAATTAAAGTTATCCCACCTTTCTTTTGTGGATGACCTTATTATGCTTTGCCATGAATCATATCATTCAGCTCTTGTGCTCAAGTCAGCCCTTGATGAGTTCTTTTTGCTTTCGGGACTTTGTGCTAATCATGCTAAGAGCAACATTTTAATTTCGGGTGTGCCTATTGTTGTTAGTCAACAGTTCATCAACCTTTTTGGTTACCAGGTTGGCTCTCTTCCAATTCGTTATTTGGGATTTCCTATCATCTCTTCAAAGTTGAATCTTCGTGATTGCTCTCCCTTTGTGGATAAGGTTTCGAGTAGACTTTCTTCTTGGTTAAATAGGTGCCTTTCCTTTGCTGGTCGTCTTCAACTTATCATCTCGGTTTTAACTAGTATTCAAGTCTTTTGGGCATCTCACCTTTATCTTCCAAAGAGAATCTTGAAGAGCATTGAACAGAAATTTCGAAGTTTTTTATGGAATAGGGTTGAGGTGAACAACAAAGGCTCTAAGATTGCTTGGTCTGATATTTGTGTTCCAAAGAAAGAGGGTGGTCTTGGAATCAAGGACTTCTCTTTATGGAACAAAGCACTTATGATTAGACATATATGAATTCTGGTTTATGGCACTGGTAATCTTTGGACTTCTTGGATCAAAGCCTATCTCCTCAAAGGTACCAATTTGTGGGAGGTGAAGGCTCCTCATATCTGTTCTTGGAATATGAGAAAACTTCTTCTTCTTAGGCCTTTTGCCCGTCCTTTAATTCAGCACATCATTGGTAATGGCTTGAAAACTTCCTTATGGTTTGATAATTGGCATCCGGATGGCCCTATTCGATCGAAATAGAGCTCCCGTGTTATTTATGATTCTGCAATCTCTATCAATGCTAAGGTTAATGCCATTATTCTTGATGATAATTGGAGATGGCCTGCTGCTATGTCCATTGACCTTGTTGAAATTCGGAGTCGTATGCCTTCTTACAACACAAACTCAACATTGGATGATAGAATTCTGTGGCTTCCTTCTTCTAATGGTATTTATTCAGCTGTGTCTGCTATGGAGTCTTTTAAAACCACTCATCCTTTGGTTTCTTGGAATAAAATTGTGTGGTTCCCGCAGAATATACAGAGGATGGGTTTCATCCTTTGGTTGGCTATTAAGGTAGGCTTTCTACCTTGGATCATGTTCAGCGCTACGACCCTCAAGTTGTTACTACGTGGGTCCTTTGTAACTCTCAAGCCGAGACTTATGCTCACCTTTTCTTTGAGTGTTTCTATAGCAAAGCCATATGGACACAACTTTTGAATAAATGTGGTTGTCTTGGGATTCATCTTAGTTGGAATGATCTTATTGATTAGGTGTCCATTCAATGAAAGAGGAGCTCCCCATCCGTCGTGACAAAAAAACTTTATCTTGCGGCTGCCGTCTATTTTATTTGGAGAGAGCGAAATTGTCGTATTTTAAAAGCTCTCGAAAGTCTAGTCGAGAGGTTGCCCAGATCATTACAGATACTATTCGTTGCCAGCTCTCTTCTCTCAAGTTGAAGAATTAACCTCTCATCTCTAGTTATCCCTAGGTGGTGTGGGCTTGTGTTGTGCTCAGTGCTCTTTGTAAAGCCTTTGGTTTAGCTCTTATTAGAGAGTTTGTTGTTTGAACGTTGTTTCTGGGCTTTGTGTCCCTTTCTTCTTGGGGTATGCCCCTTGTATTTGTACATTCCTTCCTTCTTTCTATGATACTATTTATTTACCCCAAAAAAATTGTATATTCTTATCCATATTATATGTTGCCATTTGTTGTTTTTCTCTTGTATAAGCATTGTGCTTTGAGATGATTTGTAGGTTGCTTCAAGAGAAGATCAAGATGAAGTTCAAGAGTTAGTGAAGATTAGTTATAGGAATCTTATTCATTGTAATGTGAGGGAGTGATTTTATGACCTATCTTCATTTTTATATTTGTTTAAATGTATAGGTGTTTTGACATGGAATTTGCCAAAGAGGGAGATTGTTAGGTTTTAGTTTTTTATTGGCATTAATTCCATATCAAAATGATGTTTACTTGTAATGATTTAGTTGTTTAGATTCTTGATGATTCAAACTTCAAGGAAGAAGAAACAACAAGTCAAAGCAAGTTCTAAGTCTTAAAGAGAAAGGATGCAATTTGGTTTTACAAAGGTATACTAAGACCTTATCTTTCTCTTACAAGGCTTAGGCAAACACACACATATCATACATTTGTATCCCTGCATCGTTGTGCACCATTATAGGCACACACACACATATCATATATTTATGTCCCTGTATCATTGTGCACCATTATAGGCACACACATAAAATTCATTCATATGTGTCCCTGCATCATTGTGCACAATATATAACACATTCACACACTTGAAGATGAATGCTCATGCATTGGTATGGAAATAACATGTTTTGGAAAATGCAGAATTGGAGATTATCTCTATATAGTTTGCATTCTAGTGTAAATTGTGTTTGTGTGTGTATATGTTTTGTATAACATGGATATTGAACTTGGATTTAGTCTTAAATAATTCATGATTGAGTTTCGGTCATTTCGGTTACTCATACTATTGATTTCAAGTTCTAAGTCAAAAGATAATGCACTTTCAACTCATGTTTCATACATTGTCTTTGTCTTCATATATCGAGTCAAATTATTATTTTCTGGGTTGAGTATCTTATATGTCCATGTCCGTGTGAGAGTTATGGTTAGTAATCCACAAATAGATTCAAATTCGGAGTTCGGAGACCGGAGAACGGTGGAAGAACGTGAGGGAAGAGCGAGAGGAATGCACCATGGCCAAAAGGCCATGAAAATGTGCATGCCCGAGATGGAACATGGCCATCTCGGCCGCACAACTTTGCTGCCCCGAGATGCCCACACGCCATCTCTGGGAAGCATTAACAAATGAGGGCAAAATGGTCTTTCTTGCTTTCTTCTTTCCCACTCCTTTATAAACTCTTTCCCTCTCACATTTCATTCTAAGAAGAAATTCAAACAAGTGTGTAGAACATTTCGCTCTAAATTTTCTCACCTTCCAAACACCATAACTTCTTTATTTGAACTCCAATTTGAGTGATTCGAAGTTGAGAGTGTTCCTCTATTCATCCCCATATTTTCTCTGAAGGTTTGAGTTAGTTTTGCTGCTATTTTTGGTGTCTAATCATACAGAAACATGACAAGAAGTATTGATCCCCATACCTAATCAACTAAGGTATTGATTTTCTCTCAAAGTTTTCTTTTAAAACTTGGTCAATTGCCTTGGCTTTTCTTCTTCTACATATATTTGTATATTGTGAGTGTTTAGATTTGTGTTATGAACACTTCTAAAGCTGAATTGAGTTTCAATTAAAATCATACATGTTGAGTTATGTTTTGATTTTGCCTATGTTATAACATGTTTGAGATTGTATTGTGCTAGCTTTGATTCTAGGACTATTTTATGATCTTTGATTGTTTGAATTTTTGAAAAATAGTTCCTCACATGTATTAGGCTCTCTTTGACGAAATTCTCACATAATACATGTGCTTATGTTCTTTTGAGCTATTAATGTGATTTGTTGAATCTATGATTAGGAATATGCTCTAGAACTTTAGCTTAAATCTAATTGACATTGTCATATGATTTTAGCATGTTTTAGGTTTATGTGATTTAAACTTGATCTTGTGATTTGTTGAACATATCTTGTGATTTAAGTTTAGATGTATGCATGTATCTAGGTTGTGATTGTTATTGAACATATCTTACATGATCTAGATTGTTTATACATGCATGATTAACTAGAGTATATGTGACTTGTGCATTCATGCTCATGTATAGTATTTTCCATAGGATGTGTTGATCATAGCATTCTATGTTGCGTGCTTGTTTGCGTTTTGCATTCTTGATCATCTAGATGTCTTATGAGAAGGAAGTCTTGACAATAGGTGTGAGACCTAAGGTGTTGAGCAATATGTCTTGGCAAGAGGTTTGGAGCCTCGGATTGTCGAGCAAGAAAGTCTTGGGTTGGGTCGGGAGGATCCGGATAGTCGAGCAAGAAGTCTTGCCTATAGTTTGGAGAACTCGAATAGGTAAGAAAGAAAGTCTTGACTAGAGTCGTGAGGACTTATTTGAGCAAGAAGTCTTGTCTTGGGTCGTGAGGATCCGGATAAGGTGAGCAAGGAAGTCTTTACAAGAAGAGTGAATCTTCGGATTGTTGATCATACGGCGGAAAATTCTAGAGTAGGATAGGAGGGTATTTTCTAGGTGAAGATATCACTTGAGAGATTGTACTTGTCTTATCTACTAGTGGATTTTGTTTACCGGTGGCTGCTAGCCCGTGGATGTTTCCTCTTTGGAGGTTTACCACGTTATATCTTATGTCAACTTTTCTCTATCCCTATCTCTTTAATATTTGCATTGTGGATAGAACTCTCTAAGTATGTCGACTTCTTTTCTATAAAATTGATTGTGTATGTGTTACAATTACTTGTGTGTAACACACTTTACTTGTGTTTAAATATTGATTAATTGTCTTTAATTAATATATATATATATATATATATATATATTGTGATACAAGCAATCTAGAGGGACAAACTTTTGTTTTTTTTTTGGGTAAATTGGGACAAACTTTTGTTTGTTTCTAAGGAAGTCGAAAAAGGTGTCTAACCTATTTACCCCCCCCCCCCCCTCTAGGTTAGCCTTGAGCATTTAACAGTGATTGTTTTTTCAATCTAACTTTCTAGGGAACAAAGTCCTAAGAATGAGCATGAAGAACAATTCTTGAGTAGGGTTCCATATGCTCCGGTAGCTAAAAGTCTCATGTATGCAATGCTCTTCACTAGAATAGATAATTGTTTTGTTGTTGTCATAGTTAGCAGGTTTCAATCGAAACTTGGTCTTGATCACAAGACGGCAGTAATGCTTATGTTCAAGTATTTCAGGAGAACGAGAGATTATATGCTTGTATACTCTGAAGGGGATTTAATTTCCAATAGGCATAGAGATTTTGATTTCCAGTAAGATTCTAACTCTAGAAGATCTACATCAAGATTAGTGTTTACTCCTGTAAGAGGCGCAGTCATATGGAGGAGTATCAAGCCCTTGCATTACTGATTCCACCAAGGTAGCTGAGTATGTTGCCGCATACGAACCTGCAAAAGATGCTATATGGCTTTCCATTTCTTGATTAACTTAGAAGTGGTTCCTGATACGAATAAGCAGATCACTATCTACTGTGATAATAATGGAGCAGTGGCTAATTCAAGAGAACCAAGAAGTTATAAGAGAGAGAAATATATTGAAAAGAATGTAACATCTTCTAAGGGAAATTATACATAAGGGAGACGTGATGGTTACCAAGATCGCGTCAGCAGAAAATCTAGCGAATCCCTTCACAGTGGCTCTACTACAAAAGAGTTTTGATGGGTACCGGGAAACATGTGGATAAGAGATATGACACATTTGCTATAGAGCAACTGGAGATTGTTAGGATTCTGCTCAATAACAAGAGTGTAATAAGGTATTTGACAATCTTTTCATATTTACAAAGTGATTTATAGTTAACAAATCTTATAGCATTTATAGCTTAATTATTATAATTTTCAAAAGTAAATAATCATAAGGTCAAAACATTATGAGAAAAGAAGAATTTTTCATGCATCTGTATATGTATGAGGTAGACACGATTCTTTAGTTAGTCTTGAACAATATTCTCAACCCTATTTTTATTTAAGAGTTCAATTTTAGTTCTTTAGTAGGATAAACTATAGTTATTAGATCGGACCAAAATGAATCATTTGTTGATTGTGATTTGGTTATATCTATTGGAGCTTAAATTTAGATAGCCTTCAACACGAACTTGCACCAGACCAATTTCTGGGTCCATGTGTGATCATGACACGGGTGAACTCTTCAAAATACCTAGAATGAGTGGCCAAGGATGTTGGAGTTCTTGGGTTGCCCTAATGGGGTGCGATAAGCATTCCATTAATACATTATGAATATAATTTGCATATTTTAATTAAACGGGCTATTTAAATTATATTAATGTATTAATTTAAGGTATGTGGACTTGTTCTTTTTTAGTAAGAATGGATCTAATTCACTTATGGATTTTTTATTAATGTCTAATGGATTTAATAAAATGGAAAATTAATATATTGCCCTTATAATAGGCTTGGGCAGCAAGGGCTAATATAATAGCCTAATAGTTTTTTAATTTTGTCATTTAATTAAATGGAAATTATTTATTTATTTATTTTATTAAAAGTCAAAATCTTTTTCTTAGCAGGAAAAGATCTCCCAGTGTTATACTATTGTTGATAGTATAATAAGTATCTAAGACTTTACTTGATAAATAGATAAGTAAAAGAATTTTACTTATCTAGTCAAATTTGAAAGTCTTTGATGTCTATTAAAACTCTAATTGATAATTGGTCAAATTAGGAAGTTTTGGCAAACTCACAATTAATTTTTATTCATAAATTTATTATTTGATAATACACTAATGAGTTGAAATATGGTAGAATTCCAAAAGTTGATAAAAGTTGCGGACTTACGGTGGAAAACAAATCCTCATTGTGGGAGGATTCTTGGCCAACACACAAACCCTCCTTCTAAGAGGATTTTCGATCACCACATAAAAATCCTTCGTGTGTGAGGATTTTGGTCACCTATATATACACCTATCATGCAATTCAGCCAACCCTAGTATTTTAGAGAGAGAATTAAACCTAGCCCTAGAATTTTGAGAGAGAAAATTTCTGTTTTTCTCTAGAGAAAATTCGGCCAACTCATAGAGCAAAGTGTGTAGAATTTGGCCAAGCATAAAGAAAAGAGGGAACGTTTTTGTTTTCAATAGTGCACCAATAACCCTTACATCAAAAAGTTTTATGTACAACATCAAATCAGGTTAACGTGAGTTTCAATCAATAGATTGAGAATTCACAAGTGACCAAACGTTCTTGGTTTTTCTCTAGGAGGATTATTGTTACCAACAAAAGAAAAAGGTTTGTTTGTTTTCCATCCTCAGGTATACAGTTCAAAGAAAGGGAGCCCACACTTCTAGGTGGTTCACGATTGTGATTGGATTGGAAGATCTTGCAGATTCAATTAGGCGCAACTTCAATCGTCACGAGAAAAAGGTATGATACATTTATTATATGTTAATTAATCAAGGGTTAATGTCCTCCTATAGAAAACAAAGAACGTTTGGTCACTTGTGAATTATCAATCTATTTGATTGAAACTCGTGTCTGATTCGATGTTGTACACAAAACCTTTTTTTGTAAAGGCTACTAGTGTACAATTGAAAACAGAAACGTTCCTTTCTTACGCTCCTTTCTTTTCTATAAGCTTGGCCAAATTCTCATACACCTATCTCTAGAGTTGGACGAATTTTTCTATAGCAAGAACCAAGTTTTCTTCTCTTAAAATTCTAGTGTATGTGCGAATTATCTCATAAGACTTTTATCTTGAACGAATTCTCTCTCAAAAATACTAGCCATGGCCGAATTCTTCATAGTGATATATATAGGTTGTCAAATCCTCTTACAATGAGGATTTGTCTATTGGCCAAGAAACCTCACCCAAAGAATAATTCTTTTCCACACCAAGACTTCTATTCCGACTCATTAGTGTATTTATCCAATAACTAATAATTGAATATAAATTAAATTGTGACTTTATCAAAAACTTTCTAATTTGACCAATTGTCAACTAGAGTTTTGATTAAATATCAAATACTTCCTAATTTTACTACATAAATAAATTCCTTTTATTTATCTACTTAACAAATCAAGTCTTTGATTCTTTTTATACTACCAATAATATTATAATACGAGGAGACTGTCTACAACTAGGAAAAAAATTTAACTTTTAATTAAATAATTAATTAATTATTTAAATAATTTCCATTTAATTAAATAGCAAAATAAATAAAAACAGTAAATTAGGCTATCATTTTAGCCCTTGCCGCCCAAGCCTATTATATAAGCAATATATTAGTTTTCCATTTCATTAAATCCACTGGACTTTAATAAAAAGTCCACATATGAACTAGACCCATGCTCACTAAAAAAGAAAAAAGTCTACATGCCTTAAACAAATACATTAACATAATTTAAATAGCTCATTTAATTAAAATATACAAATTATATTCTTAATCTATTAATTGAATGTTAATCACACCCCTGAAATTCCATAGAGAGTGTGTGCCTATAAACCTAGAGGAGATGAATAGGTTTTTATCTGATTGATTACCAATTTTGCAATTTAATCAATATTATAAAATCTACCCCATTATACCGAGTGTTAAAATAAATGACAATAAATATAAATAAATAACAACACGTAATATATACGTGGAAACCCTCAAAATGGGAAAAATCACGGGTTGTTTAGTGCGCCACACTCGATCCTCAAAATCCACTACTGAATGAAAGTTACAACCTACCTAGGTTGTCCTCCCGTCATACCCTCCAATTACTAACCTTTTCACTCTACTCAGAAGGCCTTAATAGTGATTTTGGATCACCAACCTTGTGCACTAACCACTTAGCCACAAGCTTAATCAACAGTGAAGAGATAATGGCAACCTAAGCGAATATGCAACAATATTCTAAGTGTGGAAATGCTAGGTCAAGACATTCATGCTTATCTAGGATAATTAATGACAAGAGAAACAAATCCTAGATATCAATGTTCTAAATGCAAAGGCAAGAAGAATTAGCTAGAGGGGTAAAACCGTCCCAAATTCTAGCTATCACTAATCAATACTCCAAACCAACAACCAATACCACAAGCATCACATAGAAGCTATTAATCATACAAGCATGCATTTAATTTGCAATAAAACCTAAAACCTAGGTATACATATCATAGAAATGAAACTATAAAGTGTAGAGCATGTAGAAATTACCTAGTCAAGAAGAAGATGATGCTTCATGCTTAGATGATCCTAGAATGGAGCTAGTTGACCATGAGATGAAGTTGGCTTGAGTAAAAATGAGTTTTTGGGAGTCTTTCTTTCACTAGAAAAGCTAGGTTACTCAAAGATGGGTTCTTGGACTCCTTCAAAACAAAGAGAAGAGAAGACAACATACATATATATATATATATATGGTGCCTTACACAAAATATAATCGTTTTGGACGAAAGGCAACCAAATCCCGTTAGGACTGCTGGCTGGACTGCGGTACAGGTAAGTGTCCAGACTGTGGTACAGAGAACTATATATCTCTTTTAGACAACACTGCAATGTCGACTGTTGTGCATGCAAGTGCATAGGTCAAGGTCAGGAAAGAATGCGACGTCTGGGAAACTTCGCTTGGGAGACCGCTATGCATGCAAATAGCACAGACCGTGGTAGTAGCAGCAAGCAACCACTTGAGAACACTGCTGTGCAGATTGCGGTGAAGGTAATGCACAAGGAGCGGTCTGAACCGCGGTACAGAGGAAAAATCCTCTTTTAAGGCACACAAGATGCATCAAACACCCAAGCAAGAGTTAAGGCATAAAAGGCACACAAGAAGGTAAATAAGAAAGCGTGCAAGATGATCAAAACATGTATAAAAGTAAGTGTGTGCACTAATACCTCTTAAATTAAAGTTAAGCAAGTGATTTTACCTTTGAGGCTTGAACTTGATTACGAGCAAAGCCAGCCTAAGCTACCCTTGCATTTTAATCTCCAAATATGTGGTTTGTCAACTGAAAAAAGCTAATCAAGAACCGAGGAACTTACAACCTCAATAGGGCTGCCCAATGATTCCCACGTCCCTTGCCGTTCATTCCAGGTATTTTAAAGAGTTCCAGCATGTCTTGATCACATATGACCGCACCTCTCCTAAACTTTTGGATTCCAAAATCCAAAAACAAATCAAGCTGGATCCATAAATTAGTATGGTAGAATATATCAAGTGATTGTATGGAAAATCGCACAACGGAAGCGTGAAATTAGGGTTTGAAATATTTAAAAAAGTTTCCCTTTTAAAAGAAAAAAACTTAACCCTAGATTAATTGACGTATACTAAATATATCATACATTTTTCTCATGATGATTGAACTATCGTCGAATTGAATCCGTAAGATCTTCCAATCCAATCACAAACGTGAATCACCTAGGAGTGTGGACGCTCTTTCTTTAAATTGTATACCTGAGGATGGAAACAAACAAAATCTCTTTCTTTGTTAGTCACAATAATCCTCCAAGAAGAAAAACAAAGAACGTTAGGTCACATGTGAATTATCAATCAATTTGATTGAAACTCACGTGAACCTAGATTCGATGTTGTACAAAAAAAACTTTTAATGTAAAGGCTTCTACTGAACTATCGAATATAAAACATTCTTTCTTCCTTTTCCTCTTTGTCAAATTTTCACACACCAATCTTTAGAGTTGGAAGAATTTATCTAGAGCAAGAACCGAATTCTCTTTTCTCAAAATTCCCCTTTGGCCGAAATTTTCTCTCAGAAAAATACCTTGGCTGAATTATACTCTTATTAATTCTAGCTTGTCCGAATTTCACTCTTCGAAATCCTTAGCTTGGCCGAAATTCTAAAGAAAAATCTATGCTTGGCCAAAATTAATAGGATTATAAATAGGCTTACAAATCATTTCCTAAGAAGGATTTACTTGGTGGGTAAGAATCCTTTCCTTAGGTGGATTTACTTGGTGACAAAGAATCCTTTTCAAAGAAAGATTTCTTTTCCTCACCAAAACTCCTAATCGAACTCAAATAGTATATTTGTGCCATATTAAAGACTTCCTAATTACATCTAGATGTCCGTTTACTCCTCAATTTAAACAAAAATGGAATTGTTAAGTTGGGTGGAGATGGGCGACTAGATAAATAATTCATTTTATTTATCTACTTATCAAACATAGTTTTTAATATTAATTATACTACCAATAATAGTATAATATTAGGAGACCTTCTCCTATTAGGAAAAATATTTTGACTTTTAATTAAATAATAAATTAATTAACAAATTAATTAATTTCCATTTAATTAAATAATAAAATTAAAATAAATATAATTAGGCTAAAATATTTAGCCTTGCCGCCCAAGACCACACATGGGCAATTGGGCATATATATTATTTTTTTTATTTTATTAAATCCATTGGACCTTAATAAAAAATCCACATGTGAACTAGACCCTTTCTTACAAAAAGAAACAAGTCTACATGCCTTAAAACAATTCTAAATTGACCCACAAATTGGTCTGATAAAATATATCAAGTCTAAATTTAAGCTCCAATTGATATAACCCAATCACAATTAACAAATGATTCACTTATGCCCGATCTATTAATTTTTGTTCATTCCACTAAAGAACTAAAATTGAACTCTTAAATAAAGAAAGAATAAGTTAATATTTCTCAATCATACCAAAGAAAATCATTATGGAGATAGTGTATCCTCGTGAAGAATACCAGTAATCGTCAGGAGCTCATAGACCACATATAGCTTTATAAGTTACCATATTTACTCATATGACCACATTTTGAACTTAGATATTTTTACTTGTCTAGAAGCCATGGTTCAATAGACAATAATGAAAACTTAACTAAAGATTTAATATCCAATATCTCAAAACATCCATATGATAATATTCTACTCTCATTTCTTAAAAAGAGCTACGATGTCCATATCTATAAATGAACTCCTCTATCGATTAACTAATGAATACCACCAAACTATTGAGGATAGAATATGCTATATAATCGTACTCATTGATAGCTCAAATGATAACACTTGCAACCATAAGTCCATCATTTATCTCAAGATTGAGATAGACTCTCCGATTATCCTCAAGTGAAACTTTTATTCACTGACGGTTGTGGATAAATAAATTCATTGTGATCCTGTTAATGCACCTAGTGCACTAGATTATATTGTCCAAATACACCACACTTTGATGATTTTAGACTCATCATATCACATTTGATCCCACTCAAATGCTAGCAAAATAATCTACAACTTTAACAAGATAAAGACGCCCAACGTTTATCTTAAGTTATGAATATTGTTCGAGACTAACTATGTCTACCTCATACATATCCTGATGTGAGAACAATTCTTCTTTTCTCATAGTCTTTTGACCTTATGATTATTTATTACTTTTGACAATTATAGTAATTAAACCATAAATGCTATAAGAATTGTTAACCTAGAAATAACTTTATTAATATGAAACGAAAAAACATTATTACACTCTTGCTATTGAGCCTAATCCTGACAATCTCCCACTTGCACTATGGCAAGCGTGTTATATCTCTTATCTCCATGTTCTCTAGATGTCAATAATAACGCTTTTATGGAAGAGCCTTTGTTTTGTGATCCGCTAGATTTTTTACTTTCGCGATCTTGGTAATCGTAACGTCACCCCTATGCACAATTTCCCTCTGAAGATGATACTTTCTTTCAATGTGTTTCCCTCTCTTATGATTTCTCAGTTATCTCGAATTAGCCAATGCTCTACTATTGTCACAGTAGATTATGATCTGCTTATTCGAATCAGGAACCACTTCCAAGTTAATCAAGAATTAGTGAAGCCAGACAGTCTCGCATGCGGTAACATACTTAGCTTCCGTGGTGGAGTCAGCAATACAAGATTGCTTGATACTCCTCCTTATGATTGCCTCTCCTCCAAGTGTAAACACAGATGCTGATGTTGATATTCTGGAGTAAGAATCTGATTGGAAATTGGAATCTGTATACCCAACAAGAATTAAATCCCCTTCAGAGTCTACAAGCATATAATCTCTCTTTCTCCTAAGATACTTGAAAATATGCTTGACTGCCATCCAGTGATTAGGACCAGGTTTCGATTGAAACCTGCTAACTATGCCAACAGTAAAAAAAAATATATGGTCCAGTGCAGAGCATTGCATACATGAGACTTCCAACTGTCGATGCATATGGAACACTACTTATGAATCGCTCTTCAAGCTCATTCTTAGGAACTTGTTCTTTAGATAGTTTGATTACATGTCTGAAATGTAAAATTCCTTTCTTGGAATCTTGTATGGAAAACCTAGACAAGATTAAATCTATGTTTGAAGCTTGGGATAATGCAATCATTCTATTCTTTCTATTATTTACCACTTGGATACAAAAAATATATCTGGCTTCTTCTAAGTCCTTCATATCAAAATTTTTGCTAACCATTCTTTTACTAATGTCAATATGCCTACATCATTTCCAATGAGTAGTATATCATCAACGTAAAGAACTAGGAAAACCAACTTATCACCTTTAATCCTTTTGTATACACATGGTTCATCAAGGTTTTGAATAAATCAAAAACTTTTCCTGGCTTGATCGAACCTTATGTTCCAAGATCTAGATGCTTGCATCAATCCATATATGGATCTTTGCAACTTGCATACCCTTTCCGCTTGGCCTTTTTCATTGAATCCTTTTGGTTGGATCATATAGATGCTTTCGTCAAGACTTCCATTATGGAAAGCTGTCTTGACGTTCATTTACCAAATCTCTAGGTCTAGAGATGCCACAATGGATAAGAGTATCCTAATGGATTTAAGCATGGCCATAGGAGAGAAGGTTTCTTCATAATCGATACCTTTTTTGTATGTGTAACCTTTAGCTATCAATCTAGCTTTAAAGGTTTCCATCTTTCCATCCATTCCTCTTTTCCTTTTGTATACCCACTTGCACCCGATGGGTTTTATCCCTTTAGGTAAGTTTATAAGAGACCAGACTTTGTTTTTGAACATAGATTCAATTTCGGATTGCATTGCCTTTTGCCAATGGCGACAATCAACATCTTCCATTGCTTCCTTGTACATATAGGGATCGTCATCATCTGGGAGATTCTCTACAGATTCTCTTAAATCGATGTATCTTTTGGGTTATCTACTAACCCTCCCACTGCAACGAGGTATGGTAGTTTGTTGATCTTGTGTTGGTGTGAAATTTACAATTGGGCTAGGTTGTGAAACCTTTTATGAAATTGTATCTCCTAAAAGCTCATTCAAGACAATTCTACTTGTAGGCACAAAATTATTCGTATAGTCCTCTTTCAGAAATTTAGCATTTGTTGAGACAAATACTTTAAGATCTGAAGGACTATAGAAATAATATCCATTTGGTCCTTTTGGGTACCCTTCAAATATGCATGTTTCTGAACGGGACTCCATCTTTTCTGTCTTTCCTTTTAACACGTGTGCAGGACATCCAAATATCCTTAAGTGTTGAAAACTAAGCTTTCTCCCGGTCTATAACTCATGCGGTGTTTTAGAAACCGGCTTAGATGGTACATCGTTTAGAATGTACACGGCAGTTTGTAAAGAATATCCTAAAAAGAATTAGGAAGCGTTGAATAACTCAACACAGACCTAACCATGTCCAAAAGAGTTATATTTCTCCTTTCTACCACCCACTTTGTTGAGGTGTACCTGGTGTAGAAAATTGAGAAATTATCCCTTTATCAATATGATATTGCTGAAACTCACCAAATAAATATTCTCCACAATGATCAGACCTCAAGATTTTTATGCGTTTCTCAAACTGATTTTCTACTTCAACTTTAAATGCTTTGAAAATGTCAAAAACATCTGACTTATGTCTCATGAGATACATATAGCCAAATCTTGAGTAATCGTCCGTGAAAGTGATGAAGAACTCGTATCCACCTCTAGCTTGAATGCTCATAGGACCATGCACATCAGTGTGTATCAATCCTAAACATTTGATGGCCCTTGTGCATTTGGTTGTGAACGATCTTTTGGTTATTTTACATTCCAAACAGGATTAACAAGTTGGTATATCATCAACCTTTAAGTCACTTAGAGGTCCGTCACTAACCAATCTTTTAATCCTATCAAGGTTAATATGACCTAGGCGCAAATGCCATAGGTAGGTTTCAGATTTTAATAATTTTACTCTTTTATGGTTAGGTTCCATTAATTCCATGTCTAATAAGTGAGAGATATTTCTAAGCATGTAGATTAAACCGTTTTCCAATGTATCTTTGCAAACAAATTTGTTATTCTTACTAATAATAAAATCTTTATTAAAAGTAACTGAATATCCAAATTTATTTAGACAAGAAACTGAAATTAAATTCCTCATGAATTGAGGTACATAATAAACGTTTATTAAGTCTAAATGCCAACTAGAATCTAGATTGACTGTAATATCTCCCACTGTACTAGTAGACACCAACGCTCCGTTTCCTAAAAGCATGTTGAATTCAATCTTATTCAATCTCTTCCTTTCTCAGAACCCCTTCTAGTTAAGCCAAATTTGCTTTTGCTTTTTCTTCTATTGTTTCTTGATCTTCTTACGGGTCTTAACAGTAGCAACTTTACTAATCGTATGAATCTCTTAACCCTTGCCTTTCACAAGGATTTTCTTGGTGCTTTGAACATATTGCATCAGGCCTTGCAAGGTTTATTTCTTTTTATTCAAGGTGTAGTCCAACTTGAATTGATCAAAGGAGTCTGATAGTGAGTTGACAACTATGTCAATTTTCATCTCACAATCTATCTCAGCACTATTCAGTTCAACAATGTTGAGATGTGCTACGACTTTCATCAAGTGATCTTTCACGGCCTGTCCAGGTTTCATCCTAAGATTCAAGAAAGTAGTCACTACCTCTCTCTTAGTCGTACTGGACCTCTTAGCAAACATCTTCTCTAGAGACATCATTATGTTGGTAGCAGTCTTCATTCCTTCATTTTGTTGTTGCAACACGTCGGAAATGGTGGCCATAATGTAACATTTAGCCATCTCATCTAAAGACTCCCACTGCTGATACTCAACACTTTGCTCCTAAGTAGATTCGTTAGCAGGAGTAGGTGGTTTAGGAGTGCACAAAATGAGCTTATGTTTTTCAGCTTGCAACGACAACCAAACATTCCTTTTCCATGTGACATAATTATCATCAGTTAAAGTATTATCTTTTAGGATGTTGATTAGGGATGGGGTTATGATTTATTTTTAATAACAAAAATTATATAAGTAAACAATCATAATAAAACACTTTCAAATATTTATCTTGAATTATATAAAATAATTCAATCGTAAAATTCAACGGTGATCCAACACCCATAAATGTCACTCATTCTTTGGGAGTTTGCACCATTTACTAGTTGGACTAGGTCCCACCTATTTGTTAACATAACAACCAACGTTTTCAATTTTAGTCTTGCAATTTTATTAATAAGAACTCTTGGGAGGATAATAATAAAATCACATTGAGTATTTTACCAAGTTATCGACCTTCAATATAATCCCTCACGAATATCCCTCCTTTTGGAGTAGATATCGTTTGGGTTAATTGTCAAAGCTCATTCAGGATAATTCAACTTTTAGGCACAAAATTATTCGTATAGTCCTCTTCCAGAATTTAGCATTTGTCAAAACAAATGCTTTAAGATCTGAAGGACTATAGCATTTTCTAGTCAAGTATAGTGAATGTTTATCTAAAACCGATCATATACATCACCTATTGGTTCACAGCATTCAACCATAGATCAATTAAAAAGTGATCAAGAAAGTAAAGGCTTGAAGCACTCAAAACAACCATAAAACAACTCAAGCACAAGAAAAATGTCGGTGGTCTTTACTTTTCGGTCAAGGATTCGGTTTAGTCAACTCCTTAGGATGGCTAAACATGGGAAACAAGTTTACCTAACAACTACATGCAACAATGTGATTGTTATATCATTAAGAACATTCAATTTAGATTAAAGGTTCATCCTCTTGATTTGGACACTTTCCCACAATCAATTCATCACCCAATCTTGTCAAGGATGGATAATCGTTTCTTAATACAAAGGCCCGTTAAGCACAAGGATATGAACCTGTTAGGATTATGCTTGATAGTAAGAGCATAATATTGTATTTGGCATTCTTTTCATATTAATAAAGTGATTTCTAGTTTAACAAATCTTACAGTAGCATTTATAGTTTAACTATTATAATTGTCAAATGTAAATAATCATAAGGTCAAAAGACTATGAGAAAAGAAGAATTGTTCATACATCTAGATATATATGAGGAAGACACAATTCTTTAGTTAGCCTTGAATAATCTTCACAACTTAAGATAAAATGTTGGGCGCCTTTATCTTGTCAAAGTTGTAGATTCTCTTGCTAGCATTTGAGTGGGATCAAATGTGTTATGATGATTCTAAAATCATCAAAGTGTGGTGTCTTTGGGCCAAAGAATCTATTGCACTGGGTGCATTGAATAGGATCACAATGAAATACTTTATATAGAACCGTTAATAGATAAAAGTTTTTCATTTGAAGACAATCGGAGTGTCTATCTCAATCCTGAGATAAATGACGGACTTATGGTTGCAAGTGTTATCATTTGAGCTATCAATAAGTACGATTATATAGCATAGTCTATCCTCGATAGTTTGGTGGTATTCGTTTGCTAATCGATAGAGGACTTCATTTATAGATATGGACATTGTGGCTTTATTTATATAATGAGAGTAGAATACCATCTTATGGATGTTTTGAGGTATTGGATATTAAATCTTAACGTTAAGTTTTCAATAGTGTCTATTGGAACATGGCTTCTTGACAAGTCAAAATATCAAAGTTCAAAATGTAGTCATATGAGTAAATATGGTAACTTGGATAGCTATAGGCGGTCTATGAGCTCTTGACGATTACTGGTATTCTTTACGAGGATACACTTTCTCCAATAAGGTTGTCTAGGGTATGAGTGAGTAACATCATCTTATTCTATCTTTATTTAAGAGTTCAATTTTAGTTCTTTAGTGGAATGAACAAAAATTAAATAGATCTAACCTAAGTGAATCATTTGTTGATTGTGATTGGGTTGTGTCTATTGGAGCTTAAATGTAGATAGCCCGCCAAGATCCCCAATCCACACGAACTTGGATGGATCACTTGATGTATTCTACCGGACCAATTTAAGGGTCCATCTAGAATTGTATTAAGGCATGTGAAATTGTTTCTTTTAGAAAGAATAGGTCCTGTTCACATGTGGACTTTTTATTAAGGTCCAATGGATTTAATAAAATAAGAAAAATAATATATGGCCCATATACATGTGTTGGGCGGCAAGGCTATTAAGAATAGCTTAAATTATATTATTTTTATTTTATTATTTAATTAATTTGAAATTAATTAATTTATTGATTAATTAATTATTTAATTAATAGTTAAAATCTTTTTCTATTTGGAGATGGTCTCCTAATATTATACTATTGTCGGTAGTATAATTAATATTAAAGACTGTATTTGATAAGTAGATAAATAAAATGAATTATTTATCTAATCAAATTAGGAAGGTTTTAATATGGTTACAAATACACTATTTAGTTGGATTAGGAGTCTTGGTATAGGAAAGAATTCCTTTTGGAAAAGGATTCTTAACCACCAAGTAAATCCACCTAAGGATAGGATTCTAAACCACCAAGTAAATCCTTTCTTAGGAGAGGATTTGGTCTCCTATATATATATACTTGTAAATTTCGACCAAGAATGAATTTTTGGTGTGAGAAGTGGTTTTTTATTTGTTTTTTTATTGTTATATATAAAAAAAAACTTCGTCCAACTCATTGTGTGAAGAATTCGACCAAGCATAGAGAAAAGAGGGAACGTTTTTGTTTTCGATAGTACACTAGTATCTTTTGCATCAAAAGGGTTTTGTGTATAATATCGAATCAAGGTTCACACGAGTTTCAATCAAATTGATTAATAATTTAAAAGTGACCGGACGTTCATGGTTTTTCTCTTAGAGGATTATTGTGACTAACAAAGAAGAAAATTTTGTTTGTTTCCATCCTTAGATATTCAATTTAAAGAAAGGGAGCCCATACTCCTAGGTGATTCACGTTCGTGATTGGATTGGAAGATCTTACGGATTTAATTCGACACTAGTTCAATAGTCACGAAAAAAAAAGGCACGATACTTTTTATATATATCAATTAATCTAGGGTTAAGGTTCTTGTTATTAAAAGGGAATTTTTTTATTTAAACGCAAACCCTAATTTTCGTTTTCTCACGCTTCCGTTGCATTTTGAACTGTTTTTTTTCCTACAATTGGTATCAGAGCTAGGTTGTACCCTTTATTAATTGATGTATGTGTTCGTGAATCTTTTTATTTTTTTATTGTATATATGCATGTTTTAGAAAGAGATGGAACTCTATGTATTCACATATATAATTACATTGGAATGTATGGGTATATATATATATATATATATGTTTTATATGTGGATTTTTATTGCTCAATTTTGGTACTAGAATTTCAATGTATTTTTGTTTTGGGATTGTAACAAGAAGGGTGGTTTATTATCACCATAATTACCTTCTTGGTAGTTGCTAAGTTTTTTTTGTTTTTTTTGTTGTAATTAAAAAATAACTGCACTTGTTGTGGTAAAAAGAAAATAAAACTGCACTTGTAATAAAAAAAACTGTAGTATTTTTTTATTTAAATTCTTCTGTAATACATTCAAGTATCGAAGACTCAAAGGTTTGAAGAATTAGGAGCAACCGGAACAAGTTTGGGACTGTGCGAGTCGTAGCAACGAACGTGCGTAAGAAGAGCACGCAGCCACGTTTGTTGTGGCATGGGCTGCCCACAGCATCCCTATGGTAGCCATGGGCTGCGCATGGCAGCCCTTTATGGGTTGTGGCATGTGCACGCCCATGGGTATGGGCCAAGGGTACGCACGCCCATGGGAGGTAGCCGAGAGATTTCGGACGACGAAGGTCGCATGAAGACTTGTTCGCCAAGAAAGTAGTTTTTGTATTCCAAGACATATGTAATTTACTTGTTTTTCTTGGATGGACCAAAATTGTAGCTACTTATATTTTCTTAAATATTGCAATGTTTTTCATTGTTTCATAACATGTCATATAGAATAGGAGTGCCACTCATATATATCTCTTTTGGTATGAACATGTATTGAATGGTTTAATTATCTAAATTGGCATCTAGATAACTTGGTAAATCATTCTTTGGAATTCGATCACATGCCTTAAACAATTGAGTGGGAGAAGGTGTTTTGGAACACCTACGGACTCCAAGTTTTGTTGAACTTTATGTTACATGAATAAGCTCCAAAGAGGTATTCATGAATGGAATTTAGCAAGATACTTCCTTACAAGGATAGACTAGACAATTAGCCCAAACGATATCTACTCCTGGAGGAGGGATATTTGTAAGGGATAATATTGAATGTCGGTAACTTGGTAACACACTCAATGTAATATTATTAATATCCTTCCAAGAGTTCTTGTTAATAAAATTGCAAGGCTAAAATAGAAAACATTGGTTGTTATGTTAACAATTAGGTGGGACCTAGTCCAACTAGTAAATGGTGCGTACTCCCAAAAGAGGCATGACATTTATGGGTGTTGGATCACCGTTGAATTTTTACGATTGAATTATTTTATTTAATTAAAGATGAATATTCAAAAGTGCTATATCATGATTGTTTACTTATATAATTTTTGTTATTAAAAAGAAATCATGACCCCATCCTTAATCAATATCCTAAAAGATAATACTTTAACTGATGATAATTATGTCACATGGAAAAGGAATATTGGGTTGTTGTTGCACGCTGAAAAGTGAAAGTTCATTATGTATATTCCTTAACATACTCAGGAGCAAAGAGATAATTATCAGCAGTGGGAGTCTTTAGAAGAGATGGATAAATGTATGTTACCATATCCGACGTGTTGCAACTGTAACATGAAGGAATGGAGACTGCTGCCGATATAATGATGTCTCTATAGAAGATGTGTGCTATGAGGTCTAGGACGACTAAGAGAAAGAGGCAGTGACTGCTTTTATGAATCTTAGGATGAAACCTGCATAGGGTGTGAAAGATCACATGATGAAAGTCATAGCACATCTCAACATTAATGAAATGAATGGTGCTAAGATATATGGTGAGACTGAAATTGACATGATTGTCAACTCACTGTCGGATCCCTTTGATCAATTAAAGTTGGACTACACTTTGAATTATAAGGAATACAATTTGCAAGGCCTGATGCAAGATGTTAAAAGCGTGGAAAAAAATCCTTGTGAAAGGCAAGGGTCAAGAGATTTATATGCTTGGTAAGTTGCTACTGTTAAAGACCCATAAGAAGGTCAAGAGACAATAGAAGAAAAATCAACTTGAGCCTTCTTAGAAGGAGACCAAGAAAGTAACCAAGATCAAAGGAAAGTGTTTCTTTTGTGGTGAAAACGGTCAAAGGAATAGACTGAATAAGAATGAATTCAACTTGCATTTAGGCAATGAAGCGTTGGTGTCTACTAGTGTAGTGGGAGATATTAGAATCAATTTTTTATTCTTATAGGTATCTAGTTTTATTAAACGTTTATTATGTACCACAATTCAAGAGGAATTTAATTTCGGTCTCTTGTCTAAATAATTTTGGATATTCGGTTACTTTTTAAAAAAGTTTTATTATTAGTAAGAATAACAAATTTGTTTGTAAAGGTACATTGGAAAACGGTTTATTATATTTGCATGGAAATATCTCTCACTTGTTAGACACGGAATAAACGGAACCTAATCATAAAAGAGTAAAATTATCAAAAGATGAAACCTACCTGTGGCATTTGCGCCTAGGTCATATTAACCTTAATAGGATTAAAAGATTGGTAAGTGACGGACCTCTAAGTTACTTAAGGTTGATGATCTATCAACTTGTGAATCTTGTTTGGAAGGTAAAATGACCAAAAGGTCGTTTACGAACAAAGGCACAATAGCCATCGAATGTTTAGGATTGATACACACTGATGTGTGTGGACTTATGAGCATTCAAGCTAGAGGTAGATATGAGTACTTCATCACTTTCCCGTATGATCACTCAAGATTTGGCTATGTTTATCTCATGAGACATAAGTTGGGTGCTTTTGATATGTTCAAAACATTTAAAGATTAAGTGGAAAATCAGCTTGAGAAATGCATAAAAATCTTGAGGTCTGATCGTGGTGGAGAATATCTATCTGGTGAGTTTCAGCAATATCTTATTGATAATGGAATAATTTCTCAGTTTTCTGCACCAAGCACACCTCAACAAAATGGGGTGGTAGAAAGGAGAAATAGAACTCTTTTGGACATGGTTAGGTCTATATTGATTTATTCAACGCTCCCTAATTCTTTTTTGGGATATGATTTACAAACTGCAATGTACATTCTAATTATGTACCATCTAAGTCAGTTCCTAAAACACCGCATGAGTTGTGGACCAGGCAAAAGCCTAGTTTACAACACTTAAGGATATTTAGAAGTCTTGCGCACGTGTTAAAAGGAAAGACAAAAAAGATGGATTCGCATTCAGAAAAAAGCATATTTGTAGGGTATCCAAAAGGAACAAAAGAATTTTATTTTTATTGTCCTTCAAATCTTAAAGTATTTGTTTCGACAAATGCTAAATTTCTGGAAAAAGGACTATATGAATAATTTTGTGACTAAAAGTAGAATTTTCCTAAATGAGCTTTTAGGAGATACAATTCCACAAGAGGTTTCGTAACCAAGCCCAATTGTAAGTTCCGTACATACACAAGATCAACAATTTACCATACCTCATCATAGTGGGAGGGTTGTTAGACAACCCGAGAGATACATTGGTCTAGGAGAATCTATAGAGAATCTTACGTATAAGGAAGCAATGGAAGATGTTGATTGTCACCATTGGCAAAAGGCAATGTAATCCAAAATTGAATCTATGTTCAAAAACAAAGTCTGGTCTCTTGTAGACTTGCCTAAAGGGATAAAACCCATCGGTTGCAAGTGGGCATACGAGAGGAAAAGAGGAATGAATGGAAAGGTGGAAACCTTTAAAGTTAGATTGGTTGCTAAAGGTTATACACAAAAGGAAGGTATCGATTATGAAGAAACATTTTCTCCTGTGGCCATGCTTAAATCCATTAGGATACTCTTATACATTATGGCATCTCTAGACCTAGAGATTTTGCAAATAGACATCAAGACAACTTTCTTTAATGGAAGTCTTGACGAAACCATCAACATGATGAAACTAGAAGGATTCATTGAAAATGGCCAAGAGGAAAGGGTATGCAAGTTGCAAAGATCCATATATGGATTGAAGCAAGCATCCAGATCCTGGAACATAAGGTTCAATCAAGCTGTAAAAAGTTTTGGATTTATTCAAAACCTTGATGAACCTTGTGTATACAAAAGGATTAAAGGCCATAAGTTAGTTTTCCTAGTTTCTTACGTTGATGATATACTACTCATGGGAAACGATGTAGGTGTATTGACATCAATAAAAGAATGGTTAGCAAAACAATTTGATATGAAGGACATAGGATAAAAAAGTTATATTCTTGGTATCTAAGTCATAAGGGATAGAAAGAATATAACGATTGCATTATCTCTAGGATTTCCATGCAAGATTCCAAGAAAGGTATGTTACCTTTCAGACATGGAATCAAACTTTCTAAGGAACAAGTTCCTAAGAATGAGCATGAAGAGCAATTCATGAGTAGGATTCCATTTTCTTTGGCAGTAGGAAGTCTCATGTATGGAATGCTCTGTACTAGACCAGATAATTGTTTTGTTATGGGTATAGTTAGCAGGTTTCAATCGAAGCCTGGTCCTGATCACTGGACGACAGTCAAGCATATTTTCAAGTTTCTTAGGAGAACGAGAGATTATATGCTTGTATACTCTTGAGGGAATTTAATTCATGTTGGGTATACAGATTATGATTTTCAGTCAGATTCTGACTCCAGGAGATCAACATCAGGATCTGTGTTTACTATTGGAGGAGGATCAGTAATATGGAGGAGTATCAAGCAATCTTGTATTGCCGATTCCACCAAGAAGGCCGAGTATGTAGCCGCATGCGAGGTTGCTAAAGAGGTTGTATGGCTCCGCCAATTCTTGATTGACTTGGAAGTGGTTCCTGATGCGAATAAGAATATCACTATCTATTATTACAATAGTGGAGCAGTGGCTAGTTCAAGAGAACCAAGAAGTCATAAGAGAGTGAAACACAATGAAAGAAAGTATCACCTTCTAAGGGAAAATGTGCATAGGGGTGACATGACGATTATCAAGATTGCGTCAGCAGAAAATCTAACGGATCCCTTTACAAAGGCTCTTCCACAAAAGAGTTTTGATGGGCATCTAGAGAACATTGGGATGAGAGATATGACACATTTACTATAGAGCAAGTGGGAGATTGTTAGGATTATGCTCGATAACAAGAGTATAATAATGTATATGACAATCATTTCATATTAATAAAGTGATTTCTAGTTTAACAAATCCTATAACATTCAGAGTTTAATTATTATAATTGGCAAAAGTAAATAATCATAAGGTCAAAAGACTATGAGAAAAGAAGAATTGTTCATACATCTAGATATGTATGAGGTAGACACAATTCTTTAGTTAGTTTTGAATAATATTCAGAACTTAAGATAAAAGGTTGGGCGCCTTTATCTTGTCAAAGTTGTAGATTATTTTGCTAGCATTTGAATGAGATCAAATGTGTTATGATGAGTCTAAAATCAATAAAGTGTTGTGTCTTTGGGCAAAAGAATCTAGTGCACTTCGTGTATTGAATAGGATCACAATAAAATACTTTATCTAGAACCGTCAATAGAAAAACGTTTTTTATTTGAAGACAATCGGAGAGTCTATCTCAATCCTGAGAAAAATGATGGACTTATGGTTGCAAGTGTTATCATTTGAGCTATGAATGAGTACGATTATATAGCATAGTCTATCCTCGATAGTTTGGTGGTATTCATTTGTTAATCGATAGAGGACTTCATTTAAAGATATGGACATCGTGGCTCCATTTATATAAAGATAGTAGAATACCATCATATGGATGCTTTGAGGTGTTAGATATTAAATCTTAACGTTAAGTTTTCAATAGTGTCTATTGAAACATGGCTTCTGGACAAGTCAAAATATCCAAGTTCAAAATGTGGTCATATGAGTAAATATGGTAACTTGGAGAGCTATAGGCGGTCTATGAGCTCTTGGCGATTACTGGTATTCTTCACGAGGATACACTTTCTCCAATAAGGTTGTCTAGGGTATGAGTGAGAAACATCAACTTATTCTATCTTTATTTAAGAGTTCAATTTTAGTTCTTTTGTGGGATGAACTAAAATTAAATAGATCGGACCTAAGTGAATCATTTGTTGATTGTGATTGGGTTGTGTATATTAGAGCTTAAATTTAGATAGCTCGCCTAGATCCCCAATCCACACCAACTTGCATGGATCACTTGATATATTCTACTAGACCAATTTAGGGGTCCATCTAGAATTGTATTACGGCATGTGAACTTGTTTCTTTTTGAAAGAATAGGTCTAGTTCACATATGGACTTCTTATTAAGGTCAAATGGATTTAATAAAATAAGAAAAAAAATATATGGCCCATATACATGTGTTGACTGCAAGGCTATTAAGAATAGCTTAAATTATATTATTTTTATTTTATTATTTAAATAAATGGAAACTAATTAATTTGTTGATTAATTAATTATTTAATTAAAAGTAAAAAAAAAATTCTATTAGGAGATGGTCTCCTAATATTATACTATTGTTGGTAGTATAATTATTATTAAATACTATATTTGATAAGTAGATAAATAAAAGGAATTATTTATCTAATCAAATTAGAAAGTTTTTAATATGGTTACAAATACACTATTGACTTGGATTAGGAGTATTGGTGTATGAAAGAATTCCTTTTGGAAAAGGATTCTTGGTAACTAAGTAAATCCATATAAGGATAGGATTCTTAACCACCAAATAAATCCTTCTTAGGAGAGGATTTGGTCTCCTCTATATATATATACTTGTAAATTTCGACCAAGCATGAATTTTTGTTGTGAGGAGTTGTTTTTTATTTGTTTTTCATTGTTATATATAAAAAAAAAACTTCGTCCAACTCATTGAGTGAAGAATTCGGCCAAGCATAGAGAAAAGAGGGAACGTTTTTGTTTTCGATAGTACACTAGTATCCTTTGCATCAAAAGGGTTTTATGTTCAACATCGAATCAAGGTTCACGTGAGTTTCAATCGAATTGATTGATAATTCAAAAGTGACTGGACGTTCTTGTTTTTCTTTTGGAGGATTATTGTGACTAACAAAGAAGAAGATTTTGTTTGTTTCCATCCTCAGGTATACAATTTAAAGAAAGGGATCACACACTCCAAGGTGATTCACGTTCGTGATTGGATTGGAAGATCTTACGGATTCAATTCGACGCTAGTTCAATCGTCATGAAAAAAAATGGAACGATACTTTTTACATACATCAATTAATCTCGGGTTAAGGTTCTTGTTATTAAAAGGAAAAAATTTTATTTATACGCAAACCCTAATTTTCGTTTTCTCACGCTTCCGTTGTGTTTTGAACTATTTTTTTCTCTACATAACCAAGACCAATTTTGCAACTAAAAGCCTGAACTGAAACCTTTTCTACCCTTTGGGGATAAAATCCCTAACACTCAAATTACTCAATACATAGACACATATTGATTTCTAACAATTAATACACATGCATATCATGTTAAGAGCATAAAACACATACATCAAAGAGAAAAACAAAACCCATATGATTTTAAGTACAAAAATACATATATAGCACATGTGAAAGGTTTACAATATTCTCAAATCGGGGTCACACATCAAAGACAACAAGAAATATAAAGAAATGAGCAAATAAGAGCAAACCCATGAAGACAAGTCCTCCAAAGATGCTCCTAGCCTTCCTAGGTCTAATTTGGCTCCTAATTCCTTGCAATCTACTTTGATATGGATGGATAGAGTGTAAAATGGTGTGGTGGAGATGTATGGTGAGCTCCTATGGAGAAAAAACCTCTATGGGAGCAAGATCTCTCCTTATTTATGGAGAAGATGAAGAAAATAGAAGAAAATGGAAGAGAGAAGAGAAGTGGCATGAAAGAGGAAAAATAGGGGAAGAGTGGTCTTGTTAGAGGAGAGAAAATGGGGTATTTAAAGGCTTGGAAGTTATGGTAAGATATTGGGGTGAAATGACAAGAATACCCCTAAAAATGGCCAAAACTCATATTTCTACCCTTAAATGCGGTATGTCACTCGGTATGAATCAGCAGGCATATTGTACATAACTTTTTGGAGCTTTCTGTCCATAAGTGTTGTACGAAATGTGGTATGCCACTTGGTCTCACACGGTTGCGTACCATGCAGATCTGCACACCGTTACTAAAACGGCCATAACTTCCTAAAAAAACCTCATAATTACGATCTGTAAAGTGCGTTGGAATGTTGACTTTTGGGGCTTTTCGAAAAGTGTCTAAGGAAAATATAGTTAGATCGAAAGAGGGAGATATGATCTTCCAAAGTTGTGGTGTCTGCATAAGCTATTCCAAATTCTATCCTTTAACCTCCAAAACTCTTCACTTAAACTCAAATACCTTTTGTAGGAACATGTCCCTACACATGGCTCAAAAACACATTAAATACCAAAATATACTTGAAAACAAGAACAAAAGCTAGGTAATAGGGACCTCAAATAGATGTATAAATCATTCTGATGAGTGTCTCCACTGGAAAGGGGTGTTGGCCCCTCTCTTCCTCCTTCGACTCCCTTTCGTTCCTCGACCATTTCTCTGTCCTCGAAACTCTGATTTTGAATCCGTTTAAGAATAACAAACTAGGACTATGTCTTGCACAAGGACTTTAAGATTTTTTTCATAAAAAATAGGGAATTCGATTTGAAAATTAGAGGTGAAAACTATGTACACTAAAGACAAGAAAAGTTTTTTATCTTCATAGTTGAACTCAAATATTAATGAATGAGTAACTGAAATGACACGAACTCAATAAGGGATAATGGAAGCACAAATTCAATTTCAATGTCATTCAAATACAATAAAATGAACACAAGAACACACTAGTATGCAATTTCTTAGATATAGTCCTAGATCCAAAAGTTGACAGCCTTTAATCTATTGCATATGCGTACATGAGTAAGTGTGTGTCTGTGTTATGCCAAGTTTTGCACAACAATGCATGGACACATATGAATGCTATGTATGTGTATGCATGGGCCTTGCAAGAGAAAATAAATCTAGGCCCTTACCCAGTCCACAACTCATGCGGTGTTCTAGGAACAGTGTTAGGAAGTGTTGAATAACTTAAGATAGACCTAACCATGTCCAAAAGAGTTAAATTTCTCTTTTCTGCCACCTCATTTTGTTACGGAAAACCTAGCATAGAAAACTGAGAAATTATCACATTACCAATAAGATACTGTTGAAACTCAACAGATAAATACTCCACACCATGATCAAACCTCAATAGATATATATTCAACTTCAGCTTTAAATGCTTTAAACATGTCAAAAGCATCCAACTTATGTCTCACGAGATACACATAGCCAAATCTTGAGTAATCATCAAAGTGATAAAGTACTCGTACCCGCCTCGAGCATGAATGCTCATAGGACCATACACAACACACATCAGTGAGTATTAATCCTAAACATTCAGTGGTTCTTGTGCCTTTGGTCATGAATGACCTTTTGGTCATCTTACCTTTCAAACAAGATTCACAATTTGGTAGATCATCAACCTTTAAGTCACTTAAAGGTCCATCACTAACAAATATTTTCATCCTACCAAGGTTAATATAACCTATGTTCAAATGCCATAGGTAGGTTTCATCAATTGATAACTTTACTCTTGTATGATTAGATTCTGTTGATTCCTTATCTAACAAGTGAGAGATATTGCTATGCAAATAGAATAATCCGTTTTCCAATGTGTCTTTGCAAACAAATTTGTTATTCTTATGGATAATAACCTTTATTAAAAGTAACCGAATGTCCAAAATTATTTTAACAAGAAACTGAAATTAAATTCCTCTAGAATTGAGGTACGTAATAAACGTCTATTAGATCTAAATGCCTATAAGAATATAAATTAATTCTAAAATCTCTTACTGCCCTAGCAGGTGCCAACGCTTTGTTGCCTAAACACAAGTAGAATACATTCTCATTAAGCCTTTTCTTTTCCTCGAACCCATGTAAGAAATAACAAACATCATTAGAGGTTCCAGAGTCTATGATCCAATAATCTATAGAATCTGCTGAAAACAAGTTTCATGATAATTAATAATTTCTTCTTCCTTTCTATCCTGAGAGTTTAGGCAATTTTTTTTCCAATGTCCCTTTTTACCACAAAGGAAACACTTCCCTTTGATCTTGGTTACTTTCTTGGTCTTCTTCTTGGTAGGCCCAAGTTACTTTTTCTTCTGTTGTTTCTTGACCTTCTTAGGGGTCTTAACAGTAGTAATTTTAAATACTGTGTAAATCTCTTGACCCTTGCCTTTCGCAAGGACTTTTACAGTACATTAAACATCATGCATCAGGCCCTGCAATGTGTATTCCATATTGTTCAAGGTGTAGTCCAACCTGAACTGATCAAAGGAATCTGACAATGAGTTTAATATCATGTCAATTTTTATCTCACCATCTATCTCAGCACCATTGAGTTCAGCAATGTTGTGATGTGCTATGACTTTCATCATGTGATCTTTCACAACCTTTCCAGGATTCATCCTAAGATTCATGAAAGCAGTCACTGCCTTTCTTTTAGTTGTCATGGACTTAATAGCGAACATCATTTCTAGAGACATCATTATATCAACAGCAGTCACCATTCCTTCATGTTGTTGCTGTAACACGTCAGAGATGTTGGCCAAAATGTAACATTTGGCCATCTCATCTGAAGTCTTCCACTGTTGGTACTTGTCTCTTTGCTCCTCAGTAGATTCATCAGTAGAAGTTAGTGGTTTAGAGATACAGAGAACGAAATTATGCTTTCAACTTATAGTAACAACCCAATTTTCCTTTTCCATGTGACATAATTATCACCAGTTAAAGTGTTATATTTTATGATGTTGATTAGGGATGGGGTCATTATTTTTGATTAATAACAAAAATTATATAAGTAAACCATCATGATAAAGCATTGTCGAAAAAAATTCTTGAATTAATTAAAATAATTCAATCGTAAAATTAAATAGTGATCCAACACTCATAAATGTCACGCTTCCTTTGGGAGTTTGCACCATCTACTAGTTGGACTAGGTCCCACCAAACTGTTAACATAACAACCAACATTTTCAATTTTAGCATTGTGATTTTATTAACAAGAACTCTTTTGAGGATACTAATATAATCACATTGAGTGTGTTACCATGTTATCGTCATTTAATATATTCCCTCACGAATATCCCTCCTTTGAGAGTAGATATCGTTTGAGTCAATTGTCTAGTCTATCCTTGTAAGGAAGTATCTTGCTAAATTCCAATCACGAATACCCCTTCAAGGTTATTACACGAAACTTAAAGATTAACTAAACTTGGAGGCCATAGGCCTTCCAAACACATTCTCCCACTCAATTGTTTAAGTTGTGTGATTGAATTTCTTAAAATAATTTACCAAGTTATCTAGATACCAATTAGATATCTAAACCACTCAATGCATACTATCTGACATGTTATCAAACAATGACAAACATTGCCATAATTTCTTTCTTGGTAATTCCTAAGTTTTTGTTTAATTTTATTGTTGTATTAAAAACATATTTTATTGTAATATATTCAAGTTCGAAGAATCAAAGAATTGAAGAATTTGAAGCAGAAAAAGTGGCAACAAAGTAACCCGGGGTAGTCGTACAAGGCTTCGGGTGCGCAAGTGCCCTGTCACAAGACCATTGGACAATAGCAACTAGATGACTTGTTCACCATGTTAGGTTTAAGGTTTTATATTTCAAACAAATATAATTTACTTGTTTTTCTAGGTCGGACCAAAATTGTGGCTATTTACTTTTTCATAAATATTGCAATGTACAACATATCATATAGAATAGGAGTGCATCTATTTTGGTATAAACATGCATTGAATGCTTTAGGTATCTAATTGGCATCTAGATAACTTGGCATTTTATGGAATTTGATCACATGCATTAAACAATTGAGTGGGAGAAGATGTCTGGAATGCCTATGACCTCTAAGTTTAGTTGAGATTTATATTTCATGTAATAACCCCCCAAGGAGTATTCATGAATGGGATTTAGCAAGATATTTCCTTACAAGAATAGACAAGACAATTTACTCTAATGATATACTCTCAAATGAGGGATTTTCGTGAGGGAATATATTTGTTAATAGGGAAATTTGGCGAGGGGTCAAATAGAAATTTTCCACCTTCAATCGACAATCATGAAGCTCGGTAAAGCCACCCCATAAGAATTGGGAAGGCCGGTTCGGCTTCAAAGTTACCAGAAGACAAGCCAGACGCGACCGGGACCAGGCCCTACAGGAGTACTAGAGCCCGGGTTTCTCTAGGCCATCTATCGGGGAACCTCGGCTCAAAGGTCGAGCTCCACAACCACCCGTAAATTCCAAGGGAAGTCTCAAAGCTCAAGGGACATTCGAAAGAAGCCCACCAACCTCTCCAGAAGCCCGCTGTCCTTTATGGGCATGAGGGAAGAATCACGCCTGGATCTACACTACCCCAGCTACCTCCTAGAGAAGTCTACAAGAGCACCTCAAGCCCCTAAAGGTCAGGGAAAATCCATCTTAAGCTTCAAAGAACAGAGCCAAAGCATGGATCCACCTCGCACTATGGGGAAACGGGCAACTGGCAGGGTGACCTCCATGAAGATCGATGGTACGAATGCACACATGATCATCTCCACATGATATCTACATGCACGTCAAGAGTTTAAATTCAAATAAGGGAACCAACTTATCTTCGTCAATGATGTCATCGAATCCGAAATAATTCAAATTTAAATAACAAATCCTGCCCGATAAGGAGAGAACAGATTCATGAGATTACAATAGAGTATTCGTAAACTAAAAACCTACTTGGACGATATGTATATATGTGAAGCCAAGCAAGGGGGACAAACATAGACAAAAAAAAATGAACGACAAATACAAAAATTTATAAACAACAGACATACACATAGAAGGAGGGCCTAAATTCTGACTACAGAACACGATCACCTTCATCGCCACTATTCGACAGGCACCAATGTGCCCTCACCCTACACATCCGAGAAATTATGAGCAGATAAGAGAGTTATTTGTATCTTAAAGCAATATATCAAATATTGAGCTCCCATTTACTGTTATTACCTCTCGTCTCTCTCTTAAACAGGTCGGAAACCAACGGTACTGACCCCGGCCACCGCTTTCGTGGTAGTGGTCTCGAGGGTGTTAAGAGAAATTTCTCATCTCGAGTAAATTTCCCGTAAACACTTTCTGGTGCCGTCTGTGGGAAACCTCTCACACCACCATCTTTTTACATTCAAAAAGTTCTTTATTTCAAAGTCACCATGAAGCTCCGCTCCTCACAAGGGCAACAGGGCACCTCGCGATAACCTTCTGCTGCATCGACACGAAAGGTTCAGAGGAAAAGGAAAAAATCGGGGCTCTATAGCCAGAATCCCATCCAGCCAGCTACTGTGTGGGCTCTGGATCCCCCTCTAGGAAGTCAGGTCGAGCTTGACCAACAAGCGGCGACCTTTGTAGAGAACGTTCACTTTCGACTACTCGTTGAGGGTATCACTATCCAACAAATGAGTCTCTGCAATCAAGAGGAATCAAGCAGGCCCGGAGCTTAGTAACCCGCCTGATAGCTTGGGGCCTGCCCCTCGAGAATCAACTCGTAACAGAGCAGGGCTCCCGACCTCTATCCTGGATAGGCTAGGGCCCATGCCCCATGTTCCCAAAGCGTTGCTATGCTACCAACCACTATAAGTCAAATACGTGGCAGATGTCCTTTCCCAGGGATGGGAAGAGCTCCTCAACCCAACGACTGTAATGAGGGAAGCCTGGGGCATTGAAGAAGAAAGTTAGCCCTGTCCCAGAGCAAGCCCCCTCCAAAGAAGGAACCGGGTAGGGATTACCAGTTCATTAGAGGGATCAGATGGTGAGGATTCCGAGATTGACTCAAGGGAGTCCGAAAGCAAGCGACTAGGGAACCAGTTGGCAGAGCTACAGAAAAAGGTCCAATTGATGAAAAAGGGCAAGTACAAAGAGGATAAGAAAGATCCTCTGAGTGAAGTGAACGCCCCTTCACTAGAAGGATCCAGGAGGCAGAGCTCCATCCTAAGTTCAAAATGCCAGCAGACAGGTTCTCTGAAACTGAAGATCCGCTAAGCCACTTAGAGAGCTTCATTCAACAGATGGAGGTCTAGAACACAACCAGGGCTGCTATGTGTCAGATGTTCCCCACTACACTCATAGATTATGCTAAGACCTGGTTTAGGAAACTACCCGCCGGAGCGTAGATTCCTTCACCAAATTATCAACTGACTTCTGCTCACAGTTCTAAGGGATTAAGCCCTGACTGAAGGACCCAATTCATCTACAATACGTGATCCAGAAGAGAAGGGAAACTCTCTGGGCTTATGTCGAGCGTTTCCACAAGGAAGTCATCCAGATGGGGGTCTTCATTGAGAGAGAAACCCTTTCCAACTTCAGAAGAAATTATGGGCAGGAAAAATATTATGGTCTTTTGCCAAAAGACCTCTGGAAACCTATCAGGAAGCATATGATCTTGCTCTGGAACAGATCGAGGTTGACGAACAACTCAAGGTCAAGATGGAGCATGACAACATGAGAGCCGAAAAGTGACAAAAGAAGGAAGCTCCCATACCAGAGCAATATCAGAAGAGCCAGAACAAACCTCCTAATAAATCAACATACGGTTTCCCTCTTCCTCAGCCCAGATCAGAAAAGTATCTGGACAAACGGGCTCCTCCTCAAGCTTTACCACCTCCCAGGACAGTGGCCCCTATAGCCTGCGATGAGAGGGGGTAAGACCATTACACTCCCTTGAATGCATCTCGAGAAACAGCCTACCTCACCATCCAGGTAAAGGTTTGTTACAGAAGCCCACTCCTAAGAAAGCCCCGGTCGATAAAAGAAATCATTACAAATATTATGACTTTCACGAGGACGTAGGGCACAATACTTCAGAATACTACAACCTGCGGAACCAGATTGAGGCTTTGGTCAGGGGAGGATGCTTGATAGAGTTCTTACAACAAGTCAGGAAGAATATTCAAACTGGAAGGGAGGTACAAGCCGAGATCTGGAAACATGCTAAGATGAGGAAGGGAGAGCAGACGGACCTGATGTAACAAATTCAGGTAATACACACTATCAGCGGAGGTCCCACTCTGGCCGGCACCTCTAACAATTTCAGGAAAAATCATGCGAAAAAGGTCCCTCGTACGGACGAGGGACGGGATATCTTTAAGGTCGACTAGAGACCGATCAACCCCACCCAGCTTTCACAGATCATTTTCACCGAAGCAGATGTCTATAACACCGTACAGCCACATGATGACCCCATGGTCATCACAGTACAAATTGCCAACTTCATGGTACACCGCGTGCTCGTCGACACAGGTTGCAGCGTCGACGTTCTGTTCAAAGATACTTTGGAAAAACTAAACTTGAAGCAATGGTGCTACAACAGTTATACTACTCCATTATACGGTTTCACTAGGGACTCCATCACACCCGTAGGATCAAAAACCCTACCATTGATCATCGGAACCACACCTCTTCAACAAAACATCATGACCTACTTCGTAGTGGTGGATACCCCGTTGGCTTACAACGCAATATTAGGGAGGCCATTCCTATCATCCCTGAAGTGGGTCCTGTATATTTACCATAATGTCCTGAAGTTCCCGGTAGGAGACGAGGTGGGAGAGGTTCTGGGTGATCAGCAAGTAGCTAGGAAATGCTACGCAGTGTCGGCTAACCCAGCAGCTTTAGCTAAACAGCTCGTCCAAGTAACGACTATCCAAGGTGGGATGACCCTGACACTAAACCTGAAAGATACGGTCTCCGTTGATTGTCTCAAAGAAGGCCTTGTGGTGCCCGACATAGAAGAACAGAGAAAGGAATAGGCCAGCGGCCACCTGGTCGACAAGTTAGAGGAGATTCTTGTTCGACTAACCGATCCCTCGAAGGTTATCAAGATCGGAGCTACCCTTAAGCCAGGAATGAGAGAGGGCTTAACTAGGCTCGTCATGGAGTTCAATGATATTTTTGCCTGGAGTCATGCAAGGATGCTCGGGATCCCGATAACATTAGCTGCTCATCCACTGGCGGTGGATCCGACCTTCAAGCTTGTCAAACAGAAAAGACGCCACTTCAACAATGAAAGAAATTTGGCGGTTCAAGAAGAGGTGGATAAACTCACCCGGGCAGGCTTAATTCGAGAAGCCCACTATCCCGAATGGCTCGCCAACATGGTCACGGTCACGGTCACGAAGACAAATGGGAAGTGGTGCATACACGTGGACTACACTGACCTCAACCGGGCATACCCGAAGGACAGTTTTTCTTTGCCAAAAATTAATCAGTTGGTCGATTCCACCTCAGGGAACAAGCTCATGAGCTTCATGGACTTGTTTTCTGGCTACAACAAGATTGTGATGCATCCTACAGACCAAGAAAAGAGCATCTTCATCACCACGCAAAGCCTATATTGCTACAAGGTAATGCCTTTCGAGCTCAAAAATGCTGGAGCTACTTACCAGCGGGTAGTCAACTGTTTGTTTAAGCCTGAAATTGGAAGGTACATTGAGGTATATATCGATGATATGATCACTAAGTCTTCGACCTCAGAAGGCCATCTGAACGACCTTCGAAGGACCTTCATGATCCTAAGGGAAAACCAGATGAGGTTGAATCCTTCCAAATGAGCATTTGGTGTAACTGCGCGAAAGTTTCTGGCCTTGACCAGTAAGGTAGCAGCGCTTAACAGGTTCATCTCTCGGTCTACTGATAAGTGCCTACCATTCTTCAAAGATATCAAGCAAGGAAAAAACATGAAGAGGGATCAGGAGAGCGAACAGGCTTTCCAAACTTTGAAAAGATACCTAACTATCCCTCCACTGTTGGTCAAGCCAAATCCTAGAGAAGAGCTCCAAATATACTTGGCCGTTTCAGAAACCGCTGTAAGTGGGGCCTTGGTCAAGGAATGCAGGGATAGGATCCAGCGACTTATCTACAATGTGAGTTGCGCTTTAACCAAGCCCAAAAAGAACTATACTTTGCTAGAAAAGCTCGCTTATGCCTTGGTGACCTCGACAAGGAAACTCTGTCCTTACTTTCATGCTTATTCAATAGCAGTGGTGATGGACCAACCCCTTTGTCAGTTCTTGCAAAGGTCGGATGTTTCTGGAAGTCTGGTTCTATGGGCCCTAGAGCTTACCCAGTTCGATTTAAAATATAAGCCTAGGACCACGATAAAAGCTCAAGCACTAGCGAACTTTGTGGATGAACTTTCAGTACCTTCAGATTAGGCAACCCCTACAGTAATAGATGTTACCCTTGAGAGGATTCCAGAAGCTGACAACTGGCCGGAGGGCTGCGAGTCATAGTCTCTTTACACTAACGGAATTTCGGGCAGTCCGGGGGAGGAGCAGGCATAGTCCTTATTGACCCCTAAGGAACTGAGTGTTGCCATTGTTTCAGGTTCGAATTAAAAGCCACAAACAATGAAGCGGAATACGAAGCCCTGCTAGCTGGGATTAAAGCTGCCATAGAGCTCGGGGTCGATTACCCGAAAATCAAGAGCAACTCTTCACTGGTGGTCAACCAAGTTTCTGAGAATTATCAGACCAAAGGGGATAACATGATCCCTTAGCTGAAACTGGTACAATAGCTCAGGACCAGATTTAGGGGATTCAGAATCGAGCAGATACCTCGACAGCTAAATCATCGGACTGACGTCCTAGCTAAGATAGCTGCCTATGGTGGCCAGACCCTACCGCACAGAGTCCCTCTTCAAGTAATTCCCCTGCCTAGCACTACGACTGGTAAGGAAGCTTATACCCTTGACCGACAGCCATGCTGGATGGATCTAATAGCATAATATATACAGGATGGAAAACTTCCCGGGGAGACCGACCAAGCTTGGAGGGTTAGAAGGCTCTCGGTCGGATATTGTATGGTGGATGGACATTTATACTGAAGGGGGAAATCCCTTCCCCTGCTCCGATGTCTACACCCAGAAGATGCCAAATGGGCTTTGAGAGAGTTCATTCTGGGGAATACGGGAACCATATTGGAGGAGAGGCCTTGGCATATCAGGTTCTCCGCATGGGGTATTACTGGCCGACAATCCATTAAGATGCTAAGAACTTGTTGTAAACCTGCGAGGCGTGCCAGAAGGCAGCAAACTTGAGTCACCTCCCTCCAGAGCATTTGTCATCCCTAAGCTCGCCATACCCCTTTGCTATGTGGGGGGTCGATTTGATTGGACAGCTTCCTACAGCTCTGGGACATGCCAAGCATGCTAATGTAGCAATTGACTACTTCTAAAAGATGAGTTGAAGTCGAACCACTCTCCCTGATGTCGGAAGAAAACACAACAAGATTCATCAAAACCAATGTAGTTTGCAGGTTTGGAACCTCTCTGGTCATCCCAACCGACCTTGGGAAACAGTTCGATAATGCCCGATTAAGAGATTTCTATCAAGGTTTGGGAATCGACCTTCGTTTTGCTTCGGTAGCCCACACTAAGACCATTGGTCTGGTGGAATCCACGAACAAAACAATCAAGAAGTTGTTGAAGAAAAAGCAACAGTAAAAGAAAGGCAGATGGGTAGAGGAGCTTCCCAAGGTCCTCTGGGCTTACCGCACTACAATGAGAACAGCTACCGGGGAAATGCCCTACTCGCTGGCCTTTAGAGTTGAAGCAGTCCTACCTTTAGAGCATAAGTTGACCTCTTTTAGAGTCCAACGGTTTGAACAGGGAAGCAATGAAAACAAGCTCCGAGCTTGCAAGGACCTCCTAGAGGAAAAGCAAGATCGAATAGCTGAAAAGGTAGCAATCTACCAAGGCAGGATTGCCAGGTACTTCAACAAGAGAGTTAAAACCCAAAGCTTCAAAGAATGGGTTTTGGTCCTCCGGAATGTGACGTTGAACATAAAGAAGAGGTCAGATGGGGTCCTAGGGCCAAACTGGGAAGGACCCTACCTAAAAAAAAATGGTGATTCGTAATGGGGCGTACAAGCTCAAGGATATGGATGGCCGACTCATCGACCATACTTGGAATGCGGATTACCTAAGAAAATTCTACCCTTGAACAGGGGACTCAGGAGCAGGCAACCTCTGACTAGCTTCTTTTATTTTTTTCTTCTTCTGACAGTATTGTAATCCATCTTCCATATCAATAAAGCTAGCATTTTTCTGTTTACTCGGTCTTCAACTATGTCCTACAATGATTTGGGTCTACATGGAAAGTTCCTACATTATCGCCTCAAGACCAGGGGTAAGCCTGGGGAAGACCTGATGAGAATCAAGAAGCGTCACCAAAGGATCCATTGCATATTCCAGTTGGACCAATTACATGAAAGCAATATGATCAAAGAAACATTTATTGATGGGCTGATTCTGAGTTGTTAAAGTCCAAATTCGGCTCACATGAAGACCAAGCCTTAATTAATGTCATCAAGACAATGGATTGGGCCGAATAAGGAAGACTTGGACATGTGGTACAAGCTAGGAGAATAGTCAACTTTGGCTGATTTATTTCCTTTTAATTTCCAAAGAATAATAGTTGATTTGTTTCCCAAATTAAGGGGCTGATTTGTTTCCAGATTTAGCTTTCCAATTAGGAAGCAAGTCAATAGTTGCTAGTTTAGTATTTATTTATTTCCTAAATTTGTTTGCATTTATTTTCATGATTATAAGGCATTAATTGCCTAATATTTATTCCCTTTTAGGTCTTAGATATTTTTAGTATAACAGGGACCAATTGATGTAATTTAAGGATAGATTTTGAATAGAAATAAATTTAAGAGAATTTTCTCTTTGGTTCTTCATAGAACTTGTGAACTTATCAAGGTTCTACCTTGTGGCGTTCCAACCTTGACTTATCACTCACCTTCTTTCCTATTCTTGAGTGTGGCGTCTACAATTTTCTTGATACCGTTGGTTCTTACCTCCTTATAGGAAACGGGTCGCGGTCCGATAACATTTTTGTTTGTAAACTTTGTTAGAAAACGATCCTTCGTTACCATATATTGGTTCCGGGTCTCACTGCTCTTGGTGAGGTTCATATAAGTTGGTATCAGAGCTTAGGCTTCTAAATCAGGTTTAATCTATCATTGTTCTTCTTCTTCTATTTTTCTATTTGATATAAAAAAATCAGATTTTTTACAAAAAAAAAAAGTTTGATTAGTTTCGTTATAAAAAAAAAGATCCAACAAAAAATAGTACATTTTCTTTAGGTTGTGTAGTTGAACTTATATCAACTATTTCTTTTTCTTTTCTTGATTCCGAGCATTGATATATCAAAAAATAATATGTCTTTCAAAAGTGATTCATCAAACAAAGATAAAAGAAGGGAACCATATTTCATGGTTCGGACTATCAACAACATTATGGTGAAGATTCGAGGACGAATCCTTTTGAAGAGAGGGGGAATGATGAGAATCAAGAAGCGTCACCAAAGGATCCATTGCATATTCCAGTTGGGCCAATTACATGAAAGCAATAGGATCAAAGAAGCGTTTATTGATGGGCTGATTCTGAGTTGTTAAAGTCCAAATTCGGCTCACATGAAGACCAAGCCTTAATTAATGTCATCAAGACAATAGATTGGGCCGAATAAGGAAGACTTGGACATGTGGTACAAGCTAGGAGAATAGTCAACTTTGGCTGATTTATTTCCTTTTAATTTCCAAAGAATAATAGTTGATTTGTTTCTCAAATTAAGGGGCTGATTTGTTTCCAGATTTAGCTTTCCAATTAGGAAGCAAGTCAATAGTTTCTAGTTTAGTATTTATTTATTTCCTAAATTTGTTTGCATTTATTTTCATGATTATAAGGCATTAATTGCCTAATATTTATTCCCTTTTAGGTCTTAGATATTTTTAGTATAACAGGGACCAATTGATGTAATTTAAGGATAGATTTTCAATATAAATAAATTTGAGAGAATTTTCTCTTTGGTTCTTCATAGAACTTGTGAACTTATCAAGGTTCTACCTTGTGGCGTTCCAACCTCGACTTATCACTCACCTTCTTTCCTAATCTTGAGTGTGGCGTCTACAATTTTCTTGATACCGTTGTTTCTTACCTTCTTATAGGTAACGGGTCGCGGTCCGATAACATTTTTGTTTGTAAACTTGGTTAGAAAACGATCCTTCGTTACCATATATTGGTTCCGGGTCTCACTGCTCTTAGTGAGGTTCATATCAGTTGGTATCAGAGCTTAGGCTTCTAAATCAGGTTTAATCTATCATTGTTCTTCTTCTTCTATTTTTCTATTTGATAAAAAAAAATCAGATTTTTTACAAAAAAAAAAAGTTTGATTAGTTTCGTTATAAAAAAAAAGATCCAACAAAAAATAGTACCTTTTTTTTAGGTTGTGTAGTTGAACTTATATCAACTATTTCTTTTTCTTTTCTTGATTCCGAGTATTGATATAACAAAAAATAATATGTCTTTCAAAAGTGATTCATCAAACAAAGATAAAAGAGGGGAACCATATTTCATGGTTCAGACTATCAACAACATTATGGTGAAGATTTGAGGACGAATCCTTTTGAAGAGAGGGGGAATGAAGAGAATCAAGAAGCATCACCAAAGGATCCATTGCATATTTCAGTTTGGCCAATTACATGAAAGCAATAGGATCAAAGAAGAGTTTATTGATGGGCTGATTCTGAGTTGTTAAAGTCCAAATTCGGCTCACATGAAGACCAAGCCTTAATTAAAGTCATCAAGACAATAGATTGGGCCGAATAAGAAAGACTTGGACATGTGGTACAAGCTAGGAGAATAGTCAACTTTGGCTGATTTATTTCCTTTTAATTTCCAAAGAATAATAAGTGATTTGTTTCCCAAATTAAGGGGCTGATTTGTTTCCAGATTTAGCTTTCCAGTTAGGAAGAAAGTCAATAGTTGCTAGTTTGGTATTTATTTATTTCCTAAATTTGTTTGCATTTATTTTCATGATTATAAGGCATTAATTGCCTAATATTTATTCCCTTTTAGGTCTTAGATATTTTTAGTATAACAGGGACCAATTGATGTAATTTGAGGATAGATTTTGAATAGAAATAAATTTGTGAGAATTTTCTCTTTGGTTCTTCATAGAACTTGTGAACTTATCAAGGTTCTACCTTGTGGCGTTCCAACCTTGACTTATCACTCACCGTCTTTCCTATTCTTGAGTACGGCGTCTACAATTTTCTTGGTACCGTTGGTTCTTACCTCCTTATAGGTAACGGGTCGCGGTCCGATAACATTTTTGTTTGTAAACTTGGTTAGAAAATGATCTTTCATTACCATATATTGGTTTCGGGTCTCACTGCTCTTGGTGAGGTTCCTATCAGTTGGTATCAGAGCTTAGGCTTCTAAATCAGGTTTAATCTATCATTGTTCTTCTTCTACTATTTTTCTATTTGATATAAAAAAAATCAGATTTTTTACAAAAAAAAAGTTTGATTAGTTTCGTTTTAAAAAAAAAAATCCAACAAAAAATAGTACATTTTTTTTAGGTTGTGTAGTTGAACTTATATCAACTATTTCTTTTTCGTTTCTTGATTCCGAGCATTGATATATCAAAAAATAATATGTCTTTCAAAAGTGATTCATCAAACAAAGATAAAAGAAGGGAACCATATTTCATGGTTCAGACTATCAACAACATTATGGTGAAGATTCGAGGACCAATCCTTTTTAAGAGCGGGGGAATGATGAGAATCAAGAAGCGTCACCAAAGGATCCATTGCATATTCTAGTTGGGCCAATTACATGAAAGCAATAGGATCAAAGAAGCGTTTATTGATGCGCTGATTCTGAGTTGTTAAAGTCCAAATTCGGCTCACATGAAAACCAAGCCTTAATTAATGTCATCAAGACAATAGATTGGGCCGAATAAGGAAGACTTGGACTTGTGGTACAAGCTAGGAGAATAGTCAAATTTGGCTGATTTATTTCCTTTTAATTTCCAAAGAATAATAGTTGATTTGTTTCCCAAATTAAGGGGCTGATTTGTTTCCAGATTTAGCTTTCCAATTAGGAAGCAAGTCAATAGTTGCTAGTTTAGTATTTATTTATTTCCTAAATTTGTTTGCATTTATTTTCATTATTATAAGGCATTAATTGCCTAATATTTATTCCCTTTTAGGTCTTAGATATTTTTAGTATAACAGGGACCAATTGATGTAATTTGAGGATAGATTTTGAATAGAAATAAATTTGAGAGAATTTTCTCTTTGGTTCTTCATAGAACTTGTGAACTTATCAAGGTTCTACCTTGTGGCATTCCAACCTTGACTTATCACTCACCTTCTTTCCTATTCTTGAGTGTGGCGTCTACAATTTTCTTGATACCGTTGGTTCTTACCTCCTTATAGGTAACGGGTCGCGGTCCGATAACATTTTTGTTTGTAAACTTGGTTAGAAAACGATCATTCGTTACCATATATTGGTTCCGGGTCTCACTGCTCTTGGTGAGGTTCATATCAGTTGATATCAGAGCTTAGGCTTCTAAATCAGGTTTAATCTATCATTGTTCTTCTTCTTCTATTTTTCTATTTGATAAAAAAAAATCAGATTTTTTACAAAAAAAAAAAGTTTGATTAGTTTCGTTATAAAAAAAAAGATCCAACAAAAAATAGTACATTTTTTTTAGGTTGTGTAGTTGAACTTATATCAACTATTTCTTTTTCTTTTCTTGATTCCGATCATTGATATAACAAAAAATAATATGTCTTTCAAAAGTGATTCATCAAACAAAGATAAAAGAGGGGAACCATATTTCATGGTTCAGACTATCAACAACATTATGGTGAAGATTTGAGGACGAATCCTTTTGAAGAGAGGGGGAATGAAGAGAATCAAGAAGCGTCACCAAAGGATCCATTGCATATTCCAGTTGGGCCAATTACATGAAAGCAATAGGATCAAAGAAGCGTTTATTGATGGGCTGATTCTGAGTTGTTAATGTCCAAATTCGGCTCACATGAAGACCAAGCCTTAATTAATGTCATCAAGACAATAGATTGGGCCGAATAAGGAAGACTTGGACATGTGGTACAAGCTAGGAGAATAGTCAACTTTGGCTGATTTATTTCCTTTTAATTTCCAAAGAATAATAGTTGATTTGTTTCCCAAATTAAGGGGCTGATTTGTTTCCAGATTTAGCTTTCCAATTAGGAAGCAAGTCAATAGTTGCTAGTTTAGTATTTATTTATTTCCTAAATTTGTTTGCATTTATTTTCATTATTATAAGGCATTAATTGCCTAATATTTATTCCCTTTTAGGTCTTAGATATTTTTAGTATAACAGGGACCAATTGATGTAATTTGAGGATAGATTTTGAATAGAAATAAATTTGAGAGAATTTTCTCTTTGGTTTTTCATAGAACTTGTGAACTTATCAAGGTTCTACCTTGTGGCGTTCCAACCTTGACTTATCACTCACCTTCTTTCCTATTCTTGAGTGTGGCGTCTACAATTTTCTTGATACCGTTGGTTCTTACCTCCTTATAGGTAACGGGTCGCGGTCCGATAACATTTTTGTTTGTAAACTTGGTTAGAAAACGATCATTCGTTACCATATATTGGTTCCGGGTCTCACTGCTCTTGGTGAGGTTCATATCAGTTGGTATCAGAGCTTAGGCTTCTAAATCAGGTTTAATCTATCATTGTTCTTCTTCTTCTATTTTTCTATTTGATAAAAAAAAAATCAGATTTTTTACAAAAAAAAAAAAGTTTGATTAGTTTCGTTATAAAAAAAAAGATCCAACAAAAAATAGTACATTTTTTTTAGGTTGTGTAGTTGAACTTATATCAACTATTTCTTTTTCTTTTCTTGATTCCGAGCATTGATATATCAAAAAATAATATGCCTTTCAAAAGTGATTCATCAAACAAAGATAAAAGAGGGGAACCATATTTCATGGTTCAGACTATCAACAACATTATGGTGAAGATTCGAGGACCAAACCTTTTGAAGAGAGGGGGAATGATGAGAATCAAGACGCGTCACCAAAGGATCCATTGCATATTCCAGTTGGGCCAATTACATGAAAGCAATAGGATCAAAGAAGCGTTTATTGATGGGCTGATTCTGAGTTGTTAAAGTCCAAATTCGGCTCACATGAAGACCAAGCCTTAATTAATGTCATCAAGACAATAGATTGGACCGAATAAGGAAGACTTGGACATGTGGTACAAGCTAGGAGAATAGTCAACTTTGGCTGATTTATTTCCTTTTAATTTCCAAAGAATAATAGTTGATTTGTTTCTCAAATTAAGAGGCTGATTTGTTTCCAGATTTAGCTTTCCAATTAGGAAGCAAGTCAATAGTTGCTAGTTTAGTATTTATTTATTTCCTAAATTTGTTTGCATTTATTTTCATGATTATAAGGCATTAATTGCCTAATATTTATTCCCTTTTAGGTCTTAGATATTTTTAGTATAACAGGGACCAATTGATGTAATTTGAGGATAGATTTTGAATAGAAATAAATTTGAGAGAATTTTCTCTTTGGTTCTTCATAGAACTTGTGAACTTATCAAGGTTCTACCTTGTGGCATTCCAACCTTGACTTATCACTCACCTTCTTTCCTATTCTTGAGTGTGGAGTCTACAATTTTCTTGATACCGTTGGTTCTTACCTCCTTATAGGTAACGGGTCGCGGTCCGTTAACATTTTTGTTTGTAAACTTGGTTAGAAAACGATCCTTCGTTACCATATATTGGTTCCGAGTCTCACTGCTCTTGGTGAGGTTCATATCAGTTGGTATCAGAGCTTAGGCTTCTAAATCAGGTTTAATCTATCATTGTTCTTCTTCTTATATTTTTCTATTTGATAAAAAAAAAACAAATTTTTTACAAAAAAAGAAAAGTTTGATTAGTTTCGTTATAAAAAAAAAGATCCAACAAAAAATAGTACATTTTTTTTAGGTTGTGTAGTTGAACTTATATCAACTATTTCTTTTTCTTTTCTTGATTCCGAGCATTGATATATCAAAAAATAATATGTCTTTCAAAAGTGATTCATCAAACAAAGATAAAAGAAGGGACCCATATTTCATGGTTCAGACTATTAACAACATTATGGTGAAGATTCGAGGACGAATCATTTTGAAGAGAGGGGGAATGATGAGAATCAAGAAGCGTCACCAAAGGATCCATTGCATATTCTAGTTCGGCCAATTACATGAAAGCAATAGGATCAAAGAAGCATTTATTGATGGGCTGATTCTGAGTTGTTAAAGTCCAAATTCGGCTCACATGAAGACCAAGCCTTAATTAATGTCATCAAGACAATGGATTGGGCCGAATAAGGAAGACTTGGACATGTGGTACAAGCTAGGAGAATAGTCAACTTTGGCTGATTTATTTCCTTTTAATTTCCAAAGAATAATAGTTGATTTGTTTCCCAAATTGAGGGGCTGATTTGTTTCTAGATTTAGCTTTCCAATTAGGAAGCAAGTCAATAGTTGCTAGTTTAGTATTTATTTATTTCCTAAATTTGTTTGCATTTATTTTCATGATTATAAGGCATTAATTGCCTAATATTTATTCCATTTTAGGTCTTAGATATTTTTAGTATAACAGGGACCAATTGATGTAATTTGAGGATAGATTTTGAATAGAAATAAATTTGAGAGAATTTTCTCTTTGGTTCTTCATAGAACTTGTGAACTTATCAAGGTTCTACCTTGTGGCGTTCCAACCTTGACTTATCACTCACCTTCTTTCCTATTCTTGAGTGTGGCGTCTACAATTTTCTTGATACCGTTGGTTCTTACCTCCTTATAGGTAACGGGTCGCGGTCCGATAACATTTTTGTTTGTAAACTTGGTTAGAAAACGATCCTTCGTTACCATATATTGGTTCCGAGTCTCACTGCTCTTGGTGAGGTTCATATCAGTTGGTATCAGAGCTTAGGCTTCTAAATCAGGTTTAATCTATCACTGTTCTTCTTCTTCTATTTTTCTATTTGATAAAAAAAAAATCAAATTTTTTACAAAAAAAAAAAAGTTTGATTAGTTTCGTTATAAAAAAAAAGATCCAACAAAAAATAGTACATTTTTTTTAGATTGTGTAGTTGAACTTATATCAACTATTTCTTTTTCTTTTCTTGATTCCGAGCATTGATATAAAAAAAAAATATGTCTTTCAAAAGTGATTCATCAAACAAAGATAAAAGAAGGGAACCATATTTCATGGTTCAGACTATAAACAACATTATGGTGAAGATTCGAGGACGAATCATTTTGAAGAGAGGGGGAATAATGAGAATCAAGAAGCGTCACCAAAGGATCCATTGCATATTCCAATTGGGCCAATTACATGAAAGTAATAGGATCAAAGAAGCATTTATTGATGGGCTGATTCTGAGTTGTTAAAGTCCAAATTCGGCTCACATGAAGACCAAGCCTTAATTAATGTCATTAAGACAATGGATTGAGCCGAATAAGGAAGACTTGGACATGTGGTACAAGCTAGGAGAATAGTCAACTTTGGCTGATTTATTTCCTTTTAATTTCCAAAGAATAATAGTTGATTTGTTTTCCAAATTTAGGGGCTGATTTGTTTCCAGATTTAGCTTTCCAATTAGGAATCAAGTCAATAGTTGCTAGTTTAGTATTTATTTATTTCCTAAATTTGTTTGCATTTATTTTCATGATTATAAGGCATTAATTGCCTAATATTTATTCCCTTTTAGGTCTTAGATATTTTTAGTATAACAGGGACCAATTGATGTAATTTGAGGATAGATTTTGAATAGAAATAAATTTGAGAGAATTTTCTCTTTGGTTCTTCATAGAACTTGTGAACTTATCAAGGTTCTACCTTGTGGCGTTCCAACCTTGACTTATCACTCACCTTCTTTCCTATTCTTGAGTGTGGCGTCTACAATTTTCTTGATACCGTTGGTTCTTACCTCCTTATAGGCAACGGGTCGCGGTCCGATAACATTTTTGTTTGTAAACTTGGTTAGAAAACGATCCTTCGTTACCATATATTGGTTCCGAGTCTCACTGCTCTTGGTGAGGTTCATATCAGTTGGTATCAGAGCTTAGGCTTCTAAATCAGGTTTAATCTATCACTGTTCTTCTTCTTCTATTTTTCTATTTGATAAAAAAAAAATCAAATTTTTTACAAAAAAAAAAAAGTTTGATTAGTTTCGTTATAAAAAAAAAGATCCAACAAAAAATAGTACATTTTTTTTAGATTGTGTAGTTGAACTTATATCAACTATTTCTTTTTCTTTTCTTGATTCCGAGCATTTATATAAAAAAAAATATGTCTTTCAAAAGTGATTCATCAAACAAAGATAAAAGAAGGGAACCATACTTCATGGTTCAGACTATAAACAACATTATGGTGAAGATTCGAGGACGAATCCTTTTGAAGAGAGGGGGAATGATGAGAATCAAGAAGCGTCACCAAAGGATCCATTGCATATTCCAATTGGGCCAATTACATGAAAGTAATAGGATCAAAGAAGCATTTATTGATGGGCTGATTCTGAGTTGTTAAAGTCCAAATTCGGCTCACATGAAGACCAAGCCTTAATTAATGTCATTAAGACAATGGATTGAGCCGAATAAGGAAGACTTGGACATGTGGTACAAGCTAGGAGAATAGTCAACTTTGGCTGATTTATTTCCTTTTAATTTCCAAAGAATAATAGTTGATTTGTTTTCCAAATTTAGGGGCTGATTTGTTTCCAGATTTAGCTTTCCAATTAGGAATCAAGTCAATAGTTGCTAGTTTAGTATTTATTTATTTCCTAAATTTGTTTGCATTTATTTTCATGATTATAAGGCATTAATTGCCTAATATTTATTCCCTTTTAGGTCTTAGATATTTTTAGTATAACAGGGACCAATTGATGTAATTTGAGGATAGATTTTGAATAGAAATAAATTTGAGAGAATTTTCTCTTTGGTTCTTCATAGAACTTGTGAACTTATCAAGGTTCTACCTTGTGGCGTTCCAACCTTGACTTATCACTCACCTTCTTTCCTATTCTTGAGTGTGGCGTCTACAATTTTCTTGATACCGTTGGTTCTTACCTCCTTATAGGTAACGGGTCGCGGTCCGATAACATTTTTGTTTGTAAACTTGGTTAGAAAACGATCATTCGTTACCATATATTGGTTCCGGGTCTCACTGCTCTTGGTGAGGTTCATATCTGTTGGTATCAGAGCTTAGGCTTCTAAATCAGGTTTAATCTATCATTGTTCTTCTTCTTCTATTTTTCTATTTGATAAAAAAAAATCAGATTTTTTACAAAAAAAAAAAGTTTGATTAGTTTCTTTATAAAAAAAAAGATCCAACAAAAAATAGTACATTTTTTTTAGGTTGTGTAGTTGAACTTATATACTCTATTTCTTTTTCTTTTCTTGATTCCGAGCATTGATATATCAAAAAATAATGTCTTTCAAAAGTGATTCATCAAACAAAGATAAAAGAGGGGAACCATATTTCATGGTTCAGACTATCAACAACATTATGGTGAAGATTCGAGGACGAATCCTTTTGAAGAGAGGGGGAATGATGAGAATCAAGAAGCGTCACCAAAGGATCCATTGCATATTCAAGTTGGGCCAATTACATGAAAGCAATAGGATCAAAGAAGCATTTATTGATGGGCTGATTCTGAGTTGTTAAAGTCCAAATTCGGCTCACATGAAGACCAAGCCCTAATTAATGTCATCAAGACAATGGATTGGGCCGAATAAGGAAGACTTGGACATGTGGTACAAGCTAGGAGAATAGTCAACTTTGGCTGATTTATTTCCTTTTAATTTCCAAAGAATAATAGTTGATTTTTTTCCCAAATTAAGGGGCTGATTTGTTTCCAGATTTAGCTTTCCAATTAGGAAGCAAGTCAATAGTTGCTAGTTTAGTATTTATTTATTTCTTAAATTTGTTTGCAATTATTTTCATGATTATAAGGCATTAATTGCCTAATATTTATTCCCTTTTATGTCTTAGATATTTTTAGTATAAAAGGGACCAATTGATGTAATTTGAGGATAGATTTTGAATAGAAATAAATTTGAGAGAATTTTCTTTTTGGTTCTTCATAGAACTTGTGAACTTATCAAGGTTATACCTTGTGGCGTTCAAACCTTGACTTATCGCTCACCTTCTTTCTTATTCTTGAGTGTGGCGTCTACAATTTTCTTGATACCGTTGGTTCTTTTCTCCATATAGATAACGGGTCGCGGTCCGATAATATTCTTGTTTAAAAACTTGATTAGAAAACTATCCTTCGTTACCATATATTGGTTCCGGGTCTCACTGCTCTTTGTGAGGTTCATATGAAGCCCCCTCGCTGCTCCTGGTGCCTCGGCCGGGCACCACCCCCCTCCAAGAATGGTCTGAGTGTAAGAGCATAGTTGCCATCCAGATCTCGAGACCAGGAAATAGCTAGACAACGCTCTTGATGCCTTGGTCGGGCTACCATCCCCAAGAAGTATCTGAGTGTAAGAGCATAGTTGCCATCCAGATCTCAAGACCAAGAAATAGCTAGACAGCGCTCATGATGCCTTCGTCGGGCTACCACCTCCAAGAAGGGTCTGAGTGTAAGAACATAGTTGCCATCCAGATCTTGAGACCAAGAAATAGCTAGATAGCACTCCTGATGCCTTGGTCGGGCTACCACCCTCAAGAAGGATCTGGGTGTAAAAGCATAGTTGCCATCCAGATCTCAAGACCAGGAAATAGCTAGACAGTGCTCCCGATGCCTTGGTCGGGCTACCACCCCCACGAAGGATATGAGTGTAAGAGCATAGTTGCCATCCAAACCAGGAAATAGCTGGATAGCGCTCCTGATGCCTTGGTCGGGCTACCCCCCCCCACCTCCGAGAAGGAATCGAGCTTGGAAGCCAGGAACCCTTCTAATCCAAAACCTAAGAAGGGAATAATTTTTTTTTCTCTTTTTAATGTTCTATTCAGGCTACAACCTCCCAAAGAAGCTCAGGGATGGAAGGCTCGACTTACTTAAACTCTAAATGCTCCTGTTATTTTACTAGCTCTTCTTAATACAGGGTTACTTACTACAACAAACCCATAATCAAACAAGGGGACTGTCAACTGAAGAAGTGTAGGTAGGAGTTACATTGCTCATTTCAAAATGAAAGCTGGACGATCAAACAAGTTCATGGAAGCCAAAGTTAGATCTGGGATTGAAATTTTATTATCAAGTAAGGGAGCCTATCCTCCAACAAGGCTACTACAAGCAAGGGGGGCCCAATCCCTGGTTCCGGGCTACAAAAGAAAAATAATAAAAGGACAAAAACAGTTGAAAATGGGATGCCCACATCCTCTTCCGGGCATTCTAGATAGGTTACATAAGAAAGAATTCAAGCTCCTTCGTCTTCCCGAGGACCTCCAGCCTTCTCGTCCACATGATGAACCTTGTATTCTGCTCCCCTCATCGGTCGCGGCTCATCATAACCAGCTGCATCAGCCACCTCCTCCACCTTGTCCTGCGGATCAACCCCGGTTGACTCAGGTTCAGCAGGATCCTTCTCCACTATTTCATTGATCACTGCCATAACTTCAGGCCATAAAGCTGCTTCGAGAAGGCTGGACACCGACTCAGGCACGTTCCCGCCTTCTATTAACTCCAGTCCTGAAAGCAATGAGGAGGAATCTCTGGCTTCAGCAAGGCCTCTTTCTGGCTCTTCGCTGTGAACCCCTTTTATGGATTTGTCGGAACCAGATGCTGGTAAGACTGGAATAGGAGAAGGTAGATTTGGTACCTCCAACTGCTTCTCAGCTTCCTCCCTGAAAGGACCAGCTCCATCAGTTTCAGGATTAGACATCTCAACAGCCCGCGACATGACCTCCGCTCTATCCCAGCCGGTGATACTAGAAAGATCGAATGGGGGGGAAGAGCCTCTGCAACCTGATAGGAGGCATAGAAGTACCCCTCGCTAAAAGAGGCTTCCACTTCGGTTTTTAGCTGGGTAACTCGAGCCTAAAAACCATCAAGGGCATTCGCCTCTCCCCTCCGGTCATCTCGCTGGCTAGCCGGCCGCTTCGACCAGAGAGTCTCTTGATCAAAAGCTCGCTTCAGCCTCTCATGATAGCATTGAAGCTCAGATAGCTGCGTCTCCATTCCCTGTTGGCTGGAGGTCATCTCTTGGACCAGAGTCTGAACTCACGCTAGCAACCCCACGGCTTGCTCTGCTTCAGCCTCAACCATGGCTGCCCGATCACGGAGGAAGGCTACCTGATGCCCTAATGCCACCTAAAACTTGAAAACCTGCAAAGGAAAATCATGTTAGAAAATGAAAAGTCAAGTAGCTCAATGAAGAAGTAAAAGCGACATTTTACCTCGGCTAAAAGGGGGACCCTTTGGTGATCAAGATGTCTACGGGCATCGCGGACATCCTAGAAAGGCCACCGCCTAGACAAGATGCGACAAATTGTTTCAGGACCTTAACTAGACCTACTGAGCTCGATTGCTAGTGGAGCGAGAAGGGGAGACCTCAGAAAAATAGGCATCGGCCTCCAGGAACCTCGACTACCCGAGATACAACCGGATCTGTAGAGAGGGGTAGCGGAACTCAAAGGGATCGTTTGGAGCAGTAACTTCTGGAGGAAGGGCAGGAACAAACTTATTGATGACTTAGAAAGCAAACCCTCCTCAGTTTAAAGCCTTCGCAGCACGAAATTGCCAGAGGAGCCATCGTGGACTTCACCTGAGAAGGAGAAGGGGAAGGAACGAATTGGGCAGCTACCTTAGTGGTTGACCCCCCTTCTTTGGAAAAGTCGTGAGAGCTCCAGAGACGATGTGAAATGAGAAGGAGGTATCCCAGCTTGTCAGGCATCATGAGAAGCTGGAGCAACAACAAATACTGTTAGACAAAAGAATCAAGATTATCAAAACTTAACCCTAAAAAAAACAAGATAGATTGAGATACTAACGAGAGGTAGCACCGGATATCCGCAGGTACCTATTTACCCTGCGGGGATAGAAAGGGGTCGGCGGTCGGAAACTTCAGATTCAAATAATTCCAAGCTAGGATGGTCTTCAGCACGCATTCTGATTCATGGGGGCAAGGAATCCCGACATCTTTCCAAGCGGGGTCCTTCTTTGAAACCCCGGGATGATAAAATTGAGCCTATTCTTAGCCTTGGCATAGAATTGGCCTCGTGGGACTCCTGCCAGGCTGCCGATATGGAAAAGGAAGGCGAGCTCCTTAGCACTGAGCTTCCTGGTTACGCCATTCAGCTCGTATTGCTCTCTCCACAATACCAGGAAACCGATTAGATGCCTCCAAAAGTCGGGCGTCAGTTGAAGCTGAGCCAGCTGAAGGGCATTGAGAGCTCGCGGTAGGGTGGGGTGAAGAGGAAGCCTTACCTGGCTTTCAAAAGTCGCGACATTTATAGGAAGCACGCCTTTGGGCGGGCTAAAAGCTTCATAGTTCCAATGGGGGCCGATTAGAGAAACGGTATCAGGAATACCATACTTGTCCCGTAGAAAGGCGATCGACTGAGGATTGACAGTAGAGTCGGGGATGACCCTGGGTTCGAAATGAAGGATTCTCACTAGATAAAAGCTCATCCATAGTGACTTGAGCCCTCCAGACCGCATCTAATCTCTGCCCGACGTCAGAGTCTTCATCGACTAAGTTCAGAGGATTGTCAGGCCGGTTCGAAAAGCCAAAGCCGATAGAAGCGTTCCTGTTTGAACGACGGTGCTGGCGGAGGGGGGAAGATTCCTCATCGCTAGAAATCCCTCGCACCCGCTTAAGAGGAGCTAGGTTAGGGCCTCTGGAGCCCTCCACCAAGGCATCAACACTATCTGTGGAAGTCGACATCGATGGGAAAGAGAGGTGAGAGAGCAAGTGAAAGATTTAAGCAGAGAAATCGGGGAAGAAGAAATTTGAAAATTTGAGATTTGAGGAAGTATGAAGAAGGTGACGGTCAGACCTGGCTTAAATAGAGGTCTATGGGCGATATTCTCGGAAAGATCACTGTCGTATTATAGTCGTTTTTCTTTGAATAACACTCAGTTTCAAATTCAAAATGTTGGGTAATTAATAAGAAAATTTCGTCTTATTAATTATCTTTATGGCGAAAAACTTTCTCAATTAAACGAGGAATCTGACTTTAACCCCAACTCTACCACCGGTGTTCAAGTCAGAGGGGACTTCTGTTAATAGGGAAATTTGGCCAGGGGTCAAAGAGAAATTTTCCACCTTCAATCGACAATCATGAAGTTTGGTAAAGCCACCCCGCAAGTGCAGGGAAGGCCGGCTCAGCTTCAAAGTTACCAGAAGACAAGCCAAACGTGACTGGGAGGAGCCCTTACAGGAGTAGCGGAGCCCGGGCTTCTCCAGACCATCTATCGGGGAACCTCGGCTCAAAGGTCGAGCTCCACAACAGCCCGTAAATTCCAGGGGAAGTCTCCAAGCTCAAGGGACATTCGAAAAATGCCCACCAACATCTCCAGAAGCCCGCTATCCTTTCTGGGCATGAGGGAAGAACCACGCCTGGATCTACACTACCCCAGCTACCTCCCAGAGAGGTCTACAAGAGCACCTCAGGCCCCACAGGTCAGGAAAAATCCATCTTAAGCTTCTAAGAATATAGCCAAAGCATGGATCCACCTTGCTCTACGGGGCAACGGGCAGCTGGCAGGGTGACCTCCTTGAAGATCGATGGTACGAATGCACACAAGATCATCTCCACATCATATCTACATGCACGTCAAGAGTTTAAATTCAAATAAGGGAACCAACTTATCTTCGTCAACGATGTTATCGAATCAGGAAACAATTCAAATTTAAATAACAAATCCCGCCTGATAAGGAGGGAACAGATTCATGAGATTACGGTAGAGTATTCGTAAACTAAAAACCTACTTGGACGATATATATATGTGAAGCCAATCAAGGGGGGAAAATATAGACAAAAAAGAACGAACGACAGAGACAGAAAATTATAAACAACAAATATACACATAGAAGGAGGTCCTAAATTCTGATTACAGAACACGGTCACCTTCATTGCTACTATTCGACAGGCACCAAGGTACCCCCACCCTACACCTCCGAGAGATTGTAAGCAGATAAGAGAGTAATTTGTATCTTAAAGCAATATATCAGATATAGAGCTCCCATTTACTGTTATTACCTCTCGTATCTCTCTTAAACAGGTCAGGAACCAACGGTACCGACCCTGGCCACCGCTTTCGTGGTAGTGGTCTCGAGGGTGTTAACAGAAATTTCTCATTTCAAGTAAATTTCCCGTCAACAATATTGAAGGTCGATAACTTGGTAACACACTCAATGTGATTTTATTGAAATCCTCCAAAGAGTTCTTGTCAATAAAATCACAATGCTAAAATTGAAAATGTTGGTTGTTATCCTAACAATTAGGTGGGACCTAGTCCATCTAGTAGATGGTGCGAACTCCTAAAGGAGGCATGACATTTATGGATGTTGGATCACCATTGAATTTTATGATTGAAATATTTAATTTAATTCAAGCTAAATATTCGAAAGTGCTTTATCATGATTGTTTACTTATTTATTTATTTTTTTACTCAAAAATCATTACCTAATTCCTAATCAATATCATAAAACATAATACTTTAACTAGTAGTAATTATGTCACATGGAAATGGAAAATCAGGTTGTTGCTGCAAGCTAAAAAGCATAAGTTTGTTCTGTGTACCCCTAAACCACCAACTCCTACTAATTAATCTTCTGAGGAGCAAAGAGATGAGTATCAATAGTGGAAAACTTTATATGAGATGGCCAAATGTTACATTATTGCCACTATCTCCAACGTGTTACAACAGACATGAATAAATGGAGACTGTTGCCGATAATATGTCTGTAGAGGAGATGTTTGATATGAAGTCTAGGATGACTAAGAGAGAGGCAATGACCTCTTTCATGATTCTTAGGATGAAACCTGGACAGGCTGTGAAGGATCATATGATGAAATTCATAGCACATCTCAACATTGCTGAACTAAATGGTGCTGAGATAGATGGTGAGACAAAAATTGACATGATAGTTAACTCGCTGTCGTATTCCTTTGATCAGTTCAAGTTGGACTACACCTTGAACAATAAGGAATACACCTTTCAGGGCCTAATGCAATATGTTCAAAGCTCCGATAAAATCCTTGTGAAATGCAAGGGTCAAGAGATTCATACAGTAGGTTAAGTTACTACTGTCGAGACCCGTAAGACGGTCAAGAAAACAATAGAAGAAAAAACAACTAGGACCTACCAAGAAAGTAACCAAGATCAAAGGGAAGTGTATCCTTTATGGTGAAAAATGGACATTGGAAAAGAAATTTCCCAAAGTCTTTGGACAAGAAGAAAAAAGGCAATATTAATTATCTTGAAACATGTTTTCTGGTAGATTCTATAGATTCTTGGATCATAGACTCTGGAGCCACTAATCATGTTTGTTATTCCTTACAGGGGTTCAACCAAAAGAAAAGGCTAAATGATAATGAATTCAACTTACGTTTGGCAACTGAGTGTTGGTGTTTCGCAGTGCAGTAGCAGATATTAGAATTAATTTAGATTCTTATAGGCATTTAGATCTACTAGATGTTCATGATGTACCTCAATTCAAGTGGAATTTAATTTCAATTTGTAGGAATAACAAATTTGTTTGCAAAGGTACGTTGGAAAATAGTTTAATCTATTTGCATAGCAATATCTCTCACTTGTTAGACACATAATCAATGGAATCTTTTCATGAAAGAGTAAAATAATCAAAAGACAAAATCTACCTAAGGCATTTGCGCTTAGGTCATATTAACCTTGATAGGATCATAAGATTTTTTAGTTATGGACCTTTAAGTGACTTGAAGGTTGATGATCTACCAACTTATGAATCTTGTTTGGAAGGTAAGATGACCAAAAGGTCGTTCACGACCAAAGGCATAAGAGCCACTGAATGTTTAGAATTAATACACACTGATATGTGTGGTCTTATGAGCATTCAAGCTAGAGGTGGATATAAGTATTTCATCGCTTTCATGGATGATTATTCAAGATTTGGCTATGTGTATCTAATGAATCATAAATCAGATGTTTTTTACATTATCAAAGCATTTAAAGATGAAGTAAAAAATCAGCTTGAGAAACACATAAATATCTTGAGGTCTGATTGTGGTAGAGAATATCTATCTGGTGAGTTTCAACAATATATTATTGATAATGGGATGATTTCTCAATTTTCTAAGCTAGGTACTCATTAACAAAATGGGGTGGCAAAAAGGAGAAATAGAACTCTTTTGGACGTGGTTAGGTCTAAGTTGTGTTATTCAACGCTTTTTAATTCTTTTGGGGATATGCATTACAATTTTCTATGTACATTCTAAATGATGTTCCATTTAAGTCGGTTCCTCAAACACCACATGAGTTGTGAACTGGCCGAAAGCGTAGTTTGCAACACTTAAGGATATTTAGATGTACTGCGCACGTGTTAAAACAAAAGACAAAAAATATAAAGTCTCGTTTACAAATATGCATATTTGCATGGTATCCAAAAGAAACTAAAGGATATTATTTCTATAGTCCTTCAGATCTTAAAGCATTTGTTTCTACAAATGCTAAATTTCTGGAAATGACAATATTAATAATTTTATGCCTAAAAGTAGAATTGTCCTAAATGAAGTTTCAAGAGGTATAATTCCACAAGAAGTTTCACAAACTAACCTAAATGTAAATTCTGCACCATCACAAGATCAACAACCTACCATTTATTGTCGTATAGGAGGGTTAGAAGACAAACCGAGAGATACATCGGTCTAGGAGAATAAGAAAAGAATCTTCTAGATGACGATGATCCTTACACATACAAGAAAGCCATGGAGGATGTCTATTGTCTCCAATAGCAAAAGATAATGCAATATGAAATTGTATCTATGTTCAAAAACAAAGTCTGGTCTCTTGTGGACTTGCCTAAAGGGAAAAAAACAATTGGGTGCAAGTGGGTGTACAAGAGGAAGAGAGGAATAGATGGAAAGGTGGAAACCTTTAATGTTAGATTGGTAGCTAAAGGTTTTACATAGAATGAAGGTATTGATTATAAGGAAACCTTCTCTCCTGTGGCCATGCTTAAATCCATTAAGATACACATATCCATTGTGGCATCACTAGACCTATAAATTTGGGAAATGGACATCAAGACAACTTTCTTTTCTGGAAGTCTTAAAGAAATCATCTATATGATACAGCCAGAAGGATTTATTGAAAAATTCCAAGAGGAAACGGTATGCAAGTTGTAAAGATCCATATATGAATTGAGGCAAGCATCCAGATCCTAGAACATAAAGTTCAGTCATACTGTGAAAGGTTTTTGATTTATTCAAAAGAACCTTATGTATTTAAAAGGATTGGATTAAAGGTGAAAAGTTGGTTTTTCTAGTTCTTTACGTTTATGATATACTACTAATCGGAAACGATGTAGGAGTGTTGACATTCGTAAACGAATGGTTAGTACAAAAATTTGATATGATGGACTTAGGAGAAGCAAGTTATATTCTTAGTATCCAAGTTATAAAGGATAGAAAGAATTGAATGATTGTGTTATCCCAAGCTTCATACATAGAAAAAATCTTGTCTAGGTTCTCCATTTAAGACTCCAAGAAAGGTATGTTACCTTCAGACATGGGATCACACTTTCTAAGGAACAAAGTCCTAAGAATAAGCATGAAGAACAATTCATGAGTAGGGTTCCATATGCTCCGGTAGTTAAAAGTCTCATGTATTCAATGCTCTTCAATGGAATAGATAATTGTTTTGTTGTTGTCATAGTTAGCAGGTTTCAATCGAAACTTGGTCCTGATCACTAGAAGGTAGTAATGCATATGTTCAAGTATCTCAAGAGAACGAGAGATTATATACTTGTATACTCTGGAGGGGATTTAATTCCCATTAGGCATAGAGATTCTAATTTCCAGGCAGATTCTAACTCTAGAAGATTCACATCAAGATTACTATTTACTCTTGGAGGAGACACAGTCATATGGAGGAGTATCAAGCCCCTGCATTACTAATTCCACCATGGTAGCTGAGTATGTTGCCGCATGCGAAGCTGCAAAAGATGATATCATGCTTTCCATTTCTTGATTAACTTAGAAGTGGTTACTGCGAATAAGCGGATCATTATCTACTGTGATAATAATGGAGGAGTGGCTAATTCAAGAGAACCAAGAAGTCATAAGAGAGAGAAAAACATTGAAAGAATGTATCATCTTCTAAGGGATATTATACATAGGGGAGACGTGATGATTACCAAGATTGCAGGGGAGACGTGATGATTACCAAGATTGCGTCAGCAGAAAATCTAGCAAATCACTTCATAGTGGCTCTACTACAAAAGAGTTTTGATAGGCACCTAGAAAACATGTGGATAAGAGATATGACACATTTGCTATAGAGCAAGTGGGAGATTGTTGGGATTCTACTCAATAGCAAGAGTGTAATAAGGTATTTGACAATCTTTTCATATTAATAAAGTGATTTCTAGTTTAACAAATCTTATAGCATTTATAGCTTTTTTATTTTAATTTTTAAAAGTAAATAATCATAAGGTTAAAACACTATGAGAAAAGAAGATTTGTTCATGCATCTGGATATGTATGAGGTATACACAATTCTTTAGTTTGTCTTGAACAATATTCACAACTTAAGATAAAGGTTGGGCGTCTTTATCTTTTTAAATTTGTAGATTCTTTTGATAACAATTGAGTGGGATCAAATGTGTTATGATGAGTCTAAAATCATCAAAGTGTGGTGTCTTTGGACAATAGAATAGGGCACTAGGTGCATTGAATAGGATCATATTGAATTTATTTATCTACAACCCTTGGTGGATAAAAGCTTTCACTTTAGGACAATCAGAGAGTCTATTGAAAATGCAAACATGGTTAAATACTCAAGGCTAACCTAGAGGGGGGGTGAATAGGTTAGACACCTTTTTCGACTCCCTTAGAAACAAACAAAAGTTTGACCCTCTAGATTGCTCGTATCATAATATATATAATAATTAAAGATACTTAATCAATATATAATGACAAGTAAAGTGTGATACAAACAAGTAATTGTAACACTTACACAATCTATATAATAGAAAGGAAGTCAACTTACATAAAGAGTTCTAACCATAGTATTCAAATAACAAATACAAATACTAGAGAGATAGGGATAGAGAAAAATTGACACAAGATATAACGTGGTAAACCTTCGAAGAGAAAACATCCACGGGCTAGCAGTCACCGGCAAACAAAATCCACTAGTAGATAAGACAAGTACAATCTCTCAAATGACCCCTTCATCTAGAAACTACCCTCATATCCTACTCTTGAAGTTGTTGCCCGAATGCTCAACAATCCGAGGCCTCACACCTCTTGTCAAGACTTCCTCGCTCACCTTATCTGGATCCTCACGACCCAAGGCAAGACTTCTTCCTCAACTATCCGATCCTCTCGACTATAGTCAAGACTTCCTCGATCACCTATCTGGATCCTCACGACCCTAGGCAAGACTTCTTGATCTACTATCCCAGTCCTCCCGACTCTAGCCAAGACTTCCTTGCTTGACAATCCAAGGTCTCACACCTCTTGCCAAGACTTCTTGCTCAACACCATAGGTTTCACACCTATTGTCAAGACTTCCTTCTCACAAGGCATCTAGGTGATCATGAATTCAAAACACAAACAAGCACGCAACATAGAATGCTATGATCAACACATCCTATGGAAAATACTAAACATGAACATGAATGCACAAATCCCAAATAGTCTAGTTAATCATGCATGTGTAATCCAATCTAGATCATGTAAGATATGTTCAACATTAATCACAATCTAGATACATGCATATATCTAAACTTGAATCACAAGATATGATCAACAAATAACAAAATCAAGTTTAAATCACAAAAACCTAAACATGCTAAAATCATATGACAAAGTCAATTAGATTTTAGCTAAAGTTCTAAAGTATATTCATAATCATAGATTCAACAAAACACATGAATAGCTCAAAAGAACATAAGCACATGTATTTTGTGAGAATTCGGCCAAGAGAGCCTAATACATGTGAGGAACTATTTTTCACAAAATCAACCAATCAAAGATCATCAAATAGTCCTAGAATCAAAGCTAACACAATACAATTCCAAACAAGTGAAAACATAGGCAAGATCAAAACCTAACTCAACATGTATGATTTCAATTGAAAGTCAACCTAGCTTTGAAAGAGTTAAAAAATCAAATCAAAACACTCACAATATACAAATATATGTTGAAGAAGAAAACCCAAGGCAATTGACCAAGTTTTAAATGAAAACTTTGAGAAAAAATCAATACCTTAGCTGAGTTAGGTGCAGTCCCGCTTTTGTGTGGTTAGACTCAAAAAAAAGCAACAAAACTCACTCAAACCTTCAAAGAAAAGATGGAGCATGAACAGAAAAACACTCTCAACTTTGAATCACTCAAATCGAAGTTCAAATGAAGAAGTTATGGTGTTTGGAAGGTGACAAAATGTAGAGAAAAATTATGCACACTAGTTTGAATTTCTTTCTAGAATGAAATATGAGAGGGAAAGAGTTTATAAAGGAGAGGGAAAAAAAGGAGCAAATGGAAGATTTTGGCCTCCTTTGATATTTCTCCCCCAAGATGGCACATAGGCATCTCAGGGCGGCAAGGTGTTGCAGCCAAGATGGCCACGCGCCATCTCGGGCTTGCACACCTTCATGGCCTTCGGCCATGGTGCAATTCCCTCGCATTTCCCTCGCATTCTTCGACAGTTCTCCGGCCTCCAAACTCAGAATTCGAATTCGTTTGTGGATTACAAACAGTAACTATCACACAGACATGTACATATAAGATTCTCAACCTAGAAAATAATAATTCAACTCGATATACGAATACAAAGACAATGTATGCAACATGAGTTGAAAGTGTAGTATCTTTTGACTTAGAACTTGAAATCAATATTATGAATAACTGAAATGACCGGAACTCAATCAAGAATGATTTAAGACTAAATTCAAGTTCAACATCCATGTTATAAAAACATATAAACACACAAACACCATTCACACTAAAATGCAAACTACATAGAGATAGTTTCCAATCATGCATATTCCAAAACAAGTTATTTCCATACCAATGCATGAGCATTCATCTTCAAGTGTGTGAATGTATTATACATGGTGCACAATGATGCAGGGACACATATGAATGAATTGTATGTGTGTGACTATAATGGTGCACAACGATGTAGGGACACAAATGTATGAATTGTTTGTATGTGCCTAAGCCTTGTATGAGAAAGATAAGGTCTTAGTATACCTTTGTAGAATCAAATTGCATCATTTCTCTTTGAAGACTTAGAACTTGCTTTGACTTGTTGTTTATCCTTCTTTGAAGGTTGAATCATCATGAACCTAAACAACTAAATCATTACAAGTAAACATCATTTTGATATGGAATTAATGCCAACACAAACTAAAAACTAACATCTATCTCAATCCTGATATAAATGATGGACATATGGTTGCAAGTGTTATCATTTGAGCTATCAATGAGTACGATTATGTAGCATAGTTTATCCTCGATAGTTTAATGATATTCATTTGTTAATCGATAGAGGATTTCATTTATAGATATGGACATCGTGGCTCCTTTTATTTAATGTGAGTAGAATATCATCTTATGGATATTTTAATGGAATGTGAAATTAAATCGTAACGTTAAGTTTTCAATAGTGTCCATCGAAATATGGCTTTTAGAAAAATCAAAATATCCAAGTTCAAGATGTGGTCATATGAGTAAATATGGTAACTTGGAGAGCTGTAGGTGGTCTATGAGCTCTTGACGATTACTGGTATTCTTTACAATGATACACTATCTCAATTAAGATTGTCTAGGGTAAGAATGAGGAACATTAACTTATTCTATTTTTATTTAAGAGTTCGATTTTAGTTTTTTAGTGGAATGAACTATAATTATTAGATCGGACCTAAATGAATCATTTGTTGATTATGATTTGGTTATGTCTATTGAAGCTTAAATTTAAATAGCCTTCAACACAAACTTGCACCGGACCAATTTCTGGGTCCATGTGTGATCATGACACGTGTGAACTCTTCAAAATACCTAGAATGAGTGGCCAAGGATGTTCGAGTCCTTGGTGCGATAAGCATTCCATTAATGCATTAAGAATATAATTTGCATATTTTAATTAAAAGGGCTATTTAAATTATATTAATGTATTAATTTAAGGCATGTGGACTTGTTTTTTTTAGTAAGAATGGATCTAATTCACTTGTGGATTTTTTATTAATGTCCAATGGATTTAATAAAATGGAAAATTAATATATTACCCTTATAATAGGCTTGGGCAGCAAGGGCTAATATGATAGCCTAATATATTTTTTATTTCATCATTTAATTAAATGGAAATTATTTATTTATTTATTTATTTATTTATTTTATTAAAAGTGAAAATCTTTTTCTTAACAAAAGAAGATCTCTCAGTGTTATACTACTGTTAATAGTTTAATACATATCTAAGACTTTACTTGATAAGTAGATAAATAAAAGAAATTTATTTATCTAGTCAAATTAGAAAGCCATTGATGTCTATTAAAACTCTAAGTGACAATTAGTCAAATTAGAAAGTTTTGACAAAGTCACAGTTAATTTTTATTCGTAAATATAATATTTGATAATACACTAATGAGTAGGAATAGGGTAGAATTCCAAAAGTTGATAGGAGTTGTGGTGGAAAACAAATCCTCATTGTGGGAGGATTCTTGGCCAACACACAAATCCTCCTTCTAAGAGAATTTTCGATCACCACATAAGAATCCTTCTTGTGTGAGGATTTTGGTCACCTATATATACACCTATCATGTAATTCGGCCAACCCTAGTATTTTAGAGAGAGAATTCAACCTAGCCCTAGAATTTTGAGAGAGAAAATTTCGGTTTTCCTCTAGAGAAAATTTGACCAACTCATATAACAAAATGTGTAGAATTTGGCCAAGCATAAAAAAAGGGAACGTTTTTGTTTTCAATAGTGTACCAGTAACCTTTACATCAAAAAGTTTTATATACAACATCAAATCAGGTTCACGTGAGTTTCAATCAATAGACTGAGAATTCACAAGTGACCAAACGTTCTTCGTTTTTCTCTAGGAGGATCATTGCTACTGACAAAAGAAAAAGGTTTGTTTGTTTGTTTTCCATCCTCAGGTATACAATTCAAAGAAAGGGAGCCCACACTCTTAGGTGATTCACGATCGTGATTGGATTGGAAGATCTTGCAGATTCAATTCGGCGCAACTTCAATCGTCATGAGAAAAAGGTATGATACTTTTATTATATGTTAATTAATCAAGGGTTAATGTCCTCCTAGAGAAAACAAAGAACGTTTGGTCACTTGTGAATTATCAATCTATTTGATTAAAACTCGCGTCCGATTCGATGTTGTACGCAAAACCTTTTTTTGTAAAGGCTACTAGTGCACAATCGAAAACAAAAACGCTCCTTTCTTTTCTATATGCTTGGCTGAATTCTCACACACCTATCTCTAGAGTTGGATGAATTTTTCTAGAGCAAGAACCAAATTTTCTTCTCTTAAAATTCTAGTGTATCGGCGAATTCTCTCACAAGACTTTTATCTTGAACGAATTCTCTCTCAAAAATACTAGCCATGGTCGAATTCTTCTTAGTGATATATATATATAGGTGGTCAAATCCACATGCAAGAAGGATTTGTCTGTTGGCCAAGAAACCTCACCCAAAGAATAATTCTTTTCCATACCAAGACTTCTATTCCGACTCATTAGTGTATTTATCCAATAACTAATAATTGATTATAAATTAAATTGTGACTTTATCAAAAACTTTGTAATTTGACCAACTGTCAATTAGAGTTTTGATTAGATATCAAATACTTCCTAATTTGATTAGATAAATAAATTCATTTTATTTATCTACTTATCAAATCAAGTTTTTGATACTTTTAATACTACCAATAATAGTATAATACGAGGAGACCTTCTACAACTAGGAAAAAGATTTTAACTTTTAATTAAATAAATAAATAAATAAATAATTAATTTCCATTTAATTAAATAACAAAATAAATAAAAACAGTATATTAGGCTATTATTTTAGCCCTTGCCGTCCAAGCCTATTATACGGGCAATAAATTATTTTTCCATTTTATTAAATCCACTGAACTTTAATAAAAAGTCTACATGTGAACTAGACTCATGCTTACTAAAAAAGAAAAAAGTCCACGTGCCTTAAACAAATACATTAATATAATTTAAATAGCTCATTTTATTAAAATGTACAAATTATATTCTTAATCTATTAATTGAATGTTAATCACAACCCTGAAATTCTCTAGAAAGTGTGTGCCTATAAACCTAGAGAGGGTGAATATGTTTTAATCCGATTGATTACCAATTTTACAAATTAATCAATATTATAAAATTTACCCCATTTACCAAGTGTTCAAATAAATGACAATAAACATAAAGCAATAACTACACGCAATATATAGGTGGAAACCCTCAAAATGGGAAAAATCACAGATTGTTCAGTGCGCCACAGTCGATCCTCAAAATCCACTATTGAATGAAAGTTTACAACCTAGTTTATCCTCCCGTCATACCCTCCAGTTACTAACCTTTTCACTCTACCTCGAAAGCCTTAATAGTGATTTTGGATCACCAACCTTGTGCACTAATGACTTAGCCACAAACTTAATCAACAATGAAGAGATAATGGCAACCTAAGTGAATATGCAACAATATTCTAAATGCAAAAATGCTAGGTCAAGACATTCATGCTTATCTAGGATAAATAATGACAAGAGAAGCAAATCCTAGATATCATTGTTCTAAATGCAAAGGCACGAAGAATTAGCTAGAGGGGTAAAACCGTCACAAATTCTAGCTATCACTAATCAATACTCTAAACCAACAACCAATACCACAAGCATCTCATAGAAGCTATTAATCATACATGCATGCATTTAATTTGCAATAAAATCTAAAACCTAGGTAAACATGTCATAGAAATGAAACTATAAAGTGTAGAGCATGTAGAAATTACCTAGTCAAGAAGAAGATGATGCTTCATGCTCAGATTATCCTAGAATGGAACTAGTTGACCATGAGATGAAGTTGGGTTGAGTAAAAATGAGTGTTTGGGAGTCTTTCTCTCACTAGAAAAGCTAGGTTACTCAAAGATGACTTCTTGGACTCCTTCAAAACAAAAAGAAGAGAAGATAACATATATATGGTGCCCTACACAAAATGTCATCGTTTTAGAGGAAAAGGCAACCAATTCCCATCAGGATCGCTGGCTGGACCACGGTACAGGTAAGTGTCTAAACCTTGGTATAGAGAGTTGTGTATGTCTTGGACAATATCGCATTGTCAACGGTTGTGCATGCAAGTGCACAGGCCGGGGTTTGGAAAGCATACGACGTTTGGAAAACTTCGCTTGGGAGATCGTTGTGCGTGCAAATAGCTCAGGTCGCGATAGCAACAGCGTGCAACCACTTGAGAACACTGCCGTGTAGATTACGGTGAAAGTGATGCACAAGGAGCGGTCTGAACCGCGGTACAGAGGAAAAATCCTCTTTTAAGGCACACAAGATGCATCAAACACCCAAGCAAGAGTTAAGGCATAAAAAGCACACAAGAAGGTAAATAAGCAAGCATGCAAGATGATCAAAACATGTATAAAAGTGTGTGTCTGCACTAATACCTCTTCAATGAAAGTTAAGCAAATGATTTTACCTTTGAAGCTTAAACATGATTACGAGAAAAGCCAGCCTAAACTACCCTTACATTTGAATCCCCAAATATGTGGTTTGTAACCGAAATAAGCTAATCAATAACCGAGGAACTTACAACCCCAATAGGGCTGCCTAATGATTCCCACATCCCTTGATGCCCATTCCAGGTATTTTGAAGAGTTCCCGCAAGTCTTGATCACACATGGCCATACCTCTCCTAAACTTTTGGATTTCGAAATCCAAAAACAATTCAAGATGGACCCATAAATAAGTGTGGTATAATATATCAAGTGATTGTAGGGAAAATCGGAAGCGTGAAATTAGGGTTTGAAATATTAAAAAAAAAATCCCTTTTAAAAGAAAAAACCTTAACCCTAGATTTATTGACTTATATTAAATGTATCGTACCTTTTTCTCGTGATGATTGAACTATCGTCGAATTGAATCCGTAAAATCTTCCAATCCAATCACGAACGTGAATAACCTAGAGTGTGGGCCCCTTTCTTTAAATTGTGTACCTGAGGATGGAAACAAACAAAATCTCTTTCTTTGTTAGTCACAATAATCCTCCAAGAAGAAAAACAAATAACGTTAGGTCACATGTGAATTATCAATCAGTTTGATTGAAACTCAAGTGAACCTAGATTCGATGTTGTACACAAAAAACTTTTAATGTAAAGGCTTCTACTGAACTATCGAATATAAAACATTATTTCTTCCTTTTCCTCTTTGTCAAATTTTCACACACCAATCTTTAGAGTTGGAAGAATTTATCTAGAGCAACAACCGAATTCTCTTTTCTCAAAATTCCCCTTTGGCCAAAATTTCTCTAAGAAAAATACCTTGACCGAATTCTACTCTTATTAATTCTAGCTTGGCCGAATTTCACTCTTCGAAATCCTTAGCTTGGCTGAAATTCTCAAAAAAAATCTATACTTGGGTAAAATTAATAGGAGTATAAGTCTGCTTACAAATCCTTTCCTAAAAAGGATTTACTTGGTGGGTAAGAATTCTTTCCTTTGGTGGATTTACTTGGTGACAAAGAATCCTTTTCATTGAAAGATTTCTTTTCCACACCAAGATTCCTAATCCAACTCAAATAGTGTATTTGTGACCATATTAAAGACTTCCTAATTTGACTAGATAAATAATTCCTTTTATTTATCTACTTATCAAACATAGTCTTTAATATTGATTGTACTACCAACAATAGTATAATATTAGGAGACCTTCTCTTACTAGGAAAAATATTTTGACTTTTAATTAAATAATTAATTAATTAACAAATTAATTAATTTTCATTTAATTAAATAATCAAATAATGGGAAATTATTATTTTGGTCCTTATGTTTTGGTCGATAATGACGTTTTTAACTGTCTTTCAATTTTTCACTGGGTGAACCCTATGTTTTAAAAAACACATCAATTTAGTCCCTTAGTCGGTCAATCATTAGTCAAACTTAACAATTTTAATGGTATTTTAGTCTTTAACCATATAACATGCCACATGTAAAAAAAAATAGGGAAATTATCATTTTGGTCCATATGTTTTGGCCGACAACAACGTTTTTAACTGTCTTTCCATTTTTCGTTAGGTGATCCCTATGTTTAAAAAAAAACATCAATTTAGTCCCTTAATTGGTCAATCGTTAGTCAAACTTAACAATTTTAAAGATATTTTTATCTTTAACCATATAAAATGTCACGTGTCATATATATATATATATATATATATATATATATAACACATAATAATGTTTTAAATTAATTTTAATATTTAATTAAAAATATTTTTATTTTTATTTTTATTTTTTAAAAAAAATATAATTTTAAAATCAACAATCAATATGGATCAAAACATAAAAACTGAAATGAATCAAAATCCCCACCATTACACCAGTTACCCAAAATTCACAAACAACCTATTACATTAACTAGTAACCCAGGAAAAAAAAATCATTGTCACCATCCCTACAAACCTAGGTTTGTGGTGGTGGTTGCCTGACTGGTTTGGAATTGGGGTTTTAATAGAGGCTTCAAGAGATCTGGAATCAAGAATTATAAATGTTTATTGAACAATTACTCCCACAATTAAAAAGAGATATTCCTTTTTTTATTATTATTTATGAGTAATATGTAATTTGAACCTTTATTTGTTGATGATGATTAAAGAAGAAAATGGAGATATAAAATTTTCTGTAATCGATGATGATGACTGTTTTGTTGCTTCATCAATAATGGAGATTTGTCTCTCAAAAATTTATTTTTAACATCAACAATTTTGTTGTTGTTTGAGTTTGGCTTTGATGATATAGGTTTGTGTTCATGATATCCATTAATGGAGATGATATAATGGTGAAGATCCATTTAAGATTTTTTTTATTATTATTTCCATCTAATATTAATTTTCTATTTTTTGTTTTTCTCCTTTTTCATTTTTCGTTTTCTTTTCTTTTCTTTCATTTTAAAAGAAAATAAATGACTAAGGTTAAAATAGTCATTCACCCTTTTTTATTTGGGTTGACTGTTAAAAAAATGGCCAGAGAGACTAAATTGATGTGTTTTTAAAAACATAGGGACAACCCAGTGAAAAATGGAAAGACAGTTAAAAATGTCATTGTCGGCCAAAATATAGGGATCAAAATGATAATTTCCCTATTTTATTTTTAAAAAAAATAAATGACTAAGGTTAAAATAGTCATTCAACATTTTCTGTTAGGGTTTACTGTTAAAAAACTAGTCAGAGGAACTAAATTGATGTGTTTTTTAAAATATAGGGACCACTCAATGAAAAATGGAAAGACAGTTAAAAATGTCATTGTCGGCCAAAATATAGGGACCAAAATGATAATTTCCCTAAAATAAAAAACAATATAATTAGGCTAAAATATTTAGCCTTGCTGCCCAAGACCACACATGGGCAACTGGACATATATATTATTTTTCTTATTTTATTAAATCCATTGGACCATAATAAAAAATCCACATGTGAACTAGACCCATTCTTACAAAAAGAAACAAGTCCACATGCCTTAATACAATTCTAAATGGACCCATAAATTGGTTCGATAAAATATATCAAGTTATCCATGCATGTTCGTGTAGATTAGGGATCCTGACAGGCTTTCTAAATTTAAGCTCCAATAGACATAACCCAGTCACAATCAATAAATGATTTACTTAGGTCCTATATATTAATTTTTGTTCATTCAACCAAATAACTAAAATTGAACTCTTAAATAAAGAAAGAATAAGTTAATATTTCTCATTCATACCAAAGATAATCATTATAGGGATAGTGTACCCTCGTGAAGAATTCCAGTAATCGCCAGGAGCTCATAGACCACATATAGCTCTCTAAGTTACCATATTTACTCATATGACTACATTTTGAACTTAGATATATTTACTTGTCCAAAAGCCATTGTTCAATAGACACTAATGAAAACTTAACGTAAGATTTAATATCCAATATCTCAAAATATCCATATGATGATATTCTACTCTCATTTCATAAATGGAGCCACGATGTCCATATCTATAAATGAACTCCTCTATCGATTAACTAATGAATACCACCAAACTATCGAGGATATAATATGCTATATAATCATACTCATTGATAGCTCAAATGATAACACTTGTAACCATAAGTCCATTTATCTTAGGATTGAGATAGACTCTCCGATTGTCCTCAAGTGAAACTTTTATCCAATAACGGTTGTGGATAAATAAATACGTGTTATCCAATTCAATGCACCTAGTGCACTAGATTCTATTGTCCAAAGACACCACACTTTGATTATTTTAGACTCATCATAACACATTTGATCCCACTCAAATGCTAGCAAAAGAATCTACAACTTTAACAAGATAAAGACGCCAAACCTTTATTTTAAGTTATGAATATTGTTCAAGACTTACTACAGAAATTTGTCTACCTCATAGACCTTATGATTATTTACTTTTGACAATTATAGTAATTAAACTATAAATGCTATAAGATTTGTTAACCTAGAAATCACCTCATTAATATGAAACAATTGTCAAAAACATTATTACACTCTTGCTATTGAGCCTAATCCTAACAATCTCCCACTTGCACTATGGCAAGTGTGTTATTTCTCTCATCCTCATGTTCTCTATATGCCAATAATAACTCTTTTGTGAATGAGCCTTTGTATAGTGATTTGTTAGATTTTCTACTATCGTGATCTCGGTAATCATCACGTTACCCCTATGCATAATTTCCCTCAGAAGATGAAACTTTCTTTGAATGTGTTTCTCTATCTTATGACTTCTTGGTTCTCTCGAATAAGCCACTGCTCCACTATTGTCACAATAGATAGAGATTTGCTCTACTATTGTCACAGTAGATAGAGATCTGCTTATTCGCATCAGGAACCACTTCCAAGTCAATCAAGAATACTGAAGCCAGACAGCCTTGCAAGCGGTAACATACTCAGCTTCCATGGTGGAGTCAGCAATACAAGATTGCTTGATAATCCTCCATATGACTGCCTCTCTTCCAAGTGTAAACACAGATCCTCATGTTGATCTTCTGGAGTCATAATCTGACTGGAAATCGAAATATGCATACCCAACGGGAATTAAATCCCCTCTAGAGTCTATAAGCATATAACCTCTCGTTCTTCTGAGATACTTAAAAATATGCTTGACTGTCGTCCAGTGATCAGGACCAGATTTCAATTGAAACCTGCAAACTATGCAAACAGTAAAAAAAATATCTGGTCCAGTGCAGAGCATTGCATACATGAGACTTCTAACTGTCGATGCATATGGAACACTACTCATGAATCGCTCTTCATGCTCATTCTTAGGAACTTGTTCCTTAGAAAGTTTGATTCCATGTCTGAAACGTATCATACCTTTCTTGGAATCTTGTATGGAAAACCTAGACAAGATTTTATCTATGTATGAAGCTTGGGATAATGCAATCATTATATTCTTTCTATCCCTTATGACTTGGATACAAAGAATATAACTTGCTTCTTCTAAGTCATTCATATCAAAATGTTTTGCTAACCATTCTTTTACTGATGTCAATACGTTTACATCATTTTCGATGAGTAGTATATCATCAAAGTAAAGAACTAGGAAAACCAAATTGTCACCTTTAATCCTATTGTATACACATGGTTCACCAAGGTTTTGAATAAATCAAAAACTTTTCACGGCTTGATCGAACCTTATGTTCCAGGATCTAGATGCTTGCTTCAATCCATATATGGATCTTGACAACTTGCATACCCTTTCCTCTTGGCCTTTTTCAATGAATCCTTCTGGTTGCATCATATAGATGCTTTCGTAAAGACATCAATTATAGAAAGTTGTCTTGACATCCATTTTTCAAATCTCTAGGTCTAGAGATGCCACAATGGATAAGAGTATCCTAATGGATTTAAGCATGGCCATATGAGATAAGGTTTCTTCATAATCGATACCTTCTTTCTGTGTGTAACCTTTAGCTATCAATCTAGCTTTAAAGGTTTCAATCTTTCCATCCATTCCTCTTTTCCTCTTGTATACCCACTTGCACCCGATGGATTTTATCCCTTTAGGCAAGTTTACAAGAGACCAGACTTTGTTTTTGAACATAGATTCAATTTCGGATTGCATTACCCTTTGCCAGTGGCCACAATCAACATCTTCCACTACTTCCTTGTACATATTGGGATCATCGTCGTCCAGGAGATTCTCTACAGATTCTTCTAGATCGATGTATCTGTCGGTTTGTCTACTAACCCTCCCACTACGACGAGGTACGGTTTGTTAATCATGTTTTGGTGCAAAATTTACAAATGGGCTAGGTTGTGAAACCTTTTATGGAATTGTATCTCCTAAAACCTCATTCATGACAATTCAACTTTTAGGCACAAAATTTTTCATAATGTCCTCTTCCAGAAATTTAGCATTTGTTGAAACAAATACTTTAAGATCTGAAAGACTATAGAAATATATCTTTTTGTTCGTTTTGGATACCCTACAAATATGCATGTTTCTGAACAGGACTCCACCTTTTCTGTCTTTCCTTTTAACACGTGCACAGGACATCCAAATATCCTTATGTGTTGAAAACTAAGCTTTAGCCCGGTCCATAACTCATGTAGTGTTTTAGGAACCAACTTAGATGGTACATCGTTTACAATGTACACAGTAGCTTGTAAAGCATATCCTAAAAAGAATTAGGAAGCGTTGAATAACTCAACATAGACCTAACCATGTCCAAAAGAGTTATATTTCTTCTTTCTGCCACCCTATTTTGCTGAGGTGTACCTGGTGTAGAAAATTGAGAAATTATCCCTTTATCAATAAGATATTGCTGAAACTCACCAGATAGATATTCTCTACCATGTTAACACCTCAAGATTTTTATACGTTTCTTAAGCTAATTTTCTACTTCAACTTTAAATGCTTTGAACATGTTAAAAGCATCCGACTTATGTCTCATGAGATACATATAGCCAAATATTGAGTAATCATCCATGAAAGTAATGAAGTACTCATATCCACCTCTAGCTTGAATGCTCATAGAACCACAAACATCAGTGTGTATCAATCCTAAACATTTGATGGCTCTTGTGCATCTGGTCGTGAACGTTCTTTTGATCATTTTACCTTCCAAATAAGATTCACAAAATGGTAGATCATCAGCCTTTAAGTCACGTAGAGGTTATCACTAACCCATCTTTTAATCCTATCAAGGTTAATATGACCTAGGCGCCAATGTTATAGGCAGGTTACATCTTTTGATAATTTTACTCTTTTATGGTTAGGTTCTGTTAATTCCGTGTCTAACAAGTGAGAGATATTTCTAAGCTTGTAGAATAAACTGTTTTCCAATGTATTTTTACAAACAAATTTGTTATTCTTACCAATAATAAAACCTTTATTAAAAGTAACTGAATATCCAAAATTATTTTGACAAAAAACTGAAATTAAATTCCTCTTGAATTGAGGTACATAATAAATGTTTATTAAATCTAAATGCCAACTAGAATCTAGATTGACTCTAATATCTCCCCACTGTACTAGTAGACACCAACGCTTTGTTGCCTAAACCCAAGTTGAATTCATTCTCATTCAGTCTTTTCCTTTCTCGGAACCTCTTCTAGTTAGGCCCAAGTTGCTTTTGTTTTTTCTTCTATTGTTTCATGACCTTCTTACGGGTCTTAACAGTAGCAACTTTACCTACAATATGAATCTCTTGACCCTTGCCTTTCATAAGGATCTTTTCTGCGCTTTGAACATCTTGCATCAGGCCTTACAAGGTGTATTCCTTATTATTCAAGGTGTAGTCCAACTTGAATTGATCAAAGGAATCCGACAGTGAGTTGACAATCGTGTCAGTTTTAGTCTCACCATCTATCTCATCACCATTCAGTTCAGCAATGTTAGGATGCGCTATGACTTTCATCATGTGATCTTTCACAGCCAGTCTGGGTTTCATCCTAAGATTCATAAAAACAGTCACTGCCGCTCTCTTAGTCGTCCTAGACCTCATAGCAAACATCTTCTCTAGAGACATCATTATATCGGCAGCAGTCTCTATTCCTTCATGTTGCTGTTTCAACACGTCAGAGATGGTGGCTATAATGTAACATTTAGCCATCCCATCAGAAGACTCCCACTGCTGATACTCATCTCTTTGCTTCTGAGTAGATTCATTAGTAGGAGTAGGTGGTTTAAGAGTGTACAAAACAAACTTATGTTTTTCAACTTGCAACGACAACCAAATATTCCTTTTCCATGTGACATAATTATCAATAGTTAAAGTATTATCTTTTAGGACGTTGATTAGAGATGAGGTCTGTAGGGATGAACGGGCTCAAAATGCAACGGAAGCGTGATAAAAACAAAATTAGGGTTTTTGTATAAATAAAAAATTTCCCTCTAGAACCTTAACCCTAGATTAATTGATGTATATAAAGGTATCGTACCTTTTTCTCGTGACGATTGAACAAGCACTGAATTGATTCCGCAAGATCTTCCAATCCAATCACGAACGTGAATCACCTTGGAATGTGGGCTCTCTTACTTTCATAAGTATACCTGAGGATGGAGACAAAGCAAAATCTTTTCTTTGTTAGTTACAAATATCCTCCAAGAGAAAAATCCAAGAACGTCCGGTCACTTGTGAATTATCAATCAATTTGATTGAAACTCGTGTGAACCTTGATTCGATGTTGTACACAAAACCCTTTTGATGTAAAGGATATTAGTATACTATCGAAAACAAAAACGTTCCCCTTTTTTCTCTACTATGCTGAATTCACACACTATTGTTTAGAGATGATCGGATTTTGTTTAGAGTAAAATCAACTTTTTCTCCTTTAAAATTCCTATGATGGCCAAATTCTTCACTAAGAAAAATAAAGCTAGCAGAAATTCACCTCTAATTGCCTTAGTGTTGGCCGAATTTCACATACTCATATATGTAGGATCATAAATCCTTTCCTACGAAGGATTTACTTGGTTGGCAAGAATCCTTTCCTTAGGTGGATTTATTTGGTAGTTAAGAATCCTTATCTAAAAGGAAATCTAACTTCTCCTATAACCATATTTGTTGACTGAAATTCATCTCTTTGATATAGATTAGGAGAGTTAATTCTTTTCTAAGAAGGATTACTTGATGGACAAGAATCCTATCATTAGGTAGATTAACTTGGTGGTTAAAAATCATTTTCAAAGAAGAATTCTACCACTAAGTAGTTTTACTTGGTGACCAAGAATCATTTTCCAAAATGAATTATTTCCTACACCGAGACTCGTAATCCAACTCAATAGTGTATTTGTAACCATATTAAAGACTTCCTAATTTGATTAGATAAATAATTCCTTTTATTTATCTACTTATCAAATATAGTCTTTAACATTATCTACACTACCAACAATAGTATAGTTTTAGGATACCATCTCCTACTAGGAATTTTTTTTTTACTTTTAATTAAATAATTAATTAATCAACAAATTAATTAATTTATATTTAATTAAATAATAAAATAAAAATAATATATTTAAGCTATTCACAATAGCCTTTGCCGCCCATACCAAATATAAAGGCCATATATTATTTTTCTTATTTTATTAAATCCATTGGACCTTAATAAAAAGTCCACATGTGAACTAGACCTATTGGTACGGTAGAATATAACAAGTTATCCATGCAATTTCGTGTGGATTAGGGATTTTGGCGGGCTATCTAAATTTAAGCTCTAATAGACACAACCCAATCACAATCAACAAATGATCCACTTAGGTCCGATCTATTTAATTTTAGTTCATTCCACTAAAGAACTAAAATTGAACTCTTAAATAAAGATAAAATAAGTTGATGTCACTCACGCATACCCTAGACAACCTTATTGGAGAAAATTTTATCCTCGTGAAGAATACCAGTAATCGCCAAGAGCTCATAGACCGCCTATTGCTCTCCAAATTACCATATTTACTCATATGACCATATTTTAAACGTGGATATTTTGACTTGTCCAGAAGCCATGTTTAAATAGAAACTATTGAAAACTTAACGTTAAGATTTAATATCCAATACCTCAAAACATCCATATGATGGTATTCTACTCTCATTCAATAAATGGAGCCACGATGTCCATATCTATAAATGAAGTCCTCTATCAATTAACAAATGAATACCACCAAACTATCGACGATAGACTATGCTATATAATCGTACTCATTGATAGCTCAAATGATAACACTTGCAACCATAAGTCCATCATTTATCTCAGGATTGAGATAGACTCTTCGATTGTCTTCAAATGAAAACTTATATCCATTGACGGTTCTAGATAAAGTATTTCATTTTCATCCTATTCAATGCACCCAGTGCACTAGATTATTTTGCCCAAAGACACCACACTTTGATGATTTTAGACTCATCATAACACATTTGATCTCACTCAAATGCTAGCAAAAGAATCTACAACTTTGACAAGATAAAGACGCCCAACCTTCTATCTTAAGTTGTGAATATTATTCAAGACTAACTAAAGAATTGTGTCTACTTCATACATATCTAGATGTATGAACAATTCTTATTTTCTCATAGTCTTTTGACCTTATGATTATTTACTTTTGACAATTATAATAATTAAACTATAAATGCTATAAGATTTGTTAAACTAGAAATCACTTTATTCATATGAAAAGATTGTTAATTACAATATTACACTCTTGTTATCGAGCATAATCCTAACAGAGGTCATGATTTCTTTGTAATGACAAAAATTATATAAGTAAACAATCATGATAAAGCACTTTCAAATATTTATCTTGAATTATAAAAAATAATTCAATCGTAAAATTCAACGGTGATCCAACACCCATAAATGTCACGCCTCCTTTAGGAGTTCGCATCATTTACTAGTTTTACTAGGTCCCACCTAATTGTTAACATAACAACCAATATTTTCAATTTTAGTCTTGCAATTTTATTAACAAGAACTCTTGGGAGGATATTAATAAAATCACATTGAGTAATTTACCAAGTTATCGAGCTTCAAAATAATCCCTCACGAATATCCCTCCTTTGGGAGTAGATATCGTTTGGGTTAATTGTCTAGTCTATCCTTGTAAGAAGTATCTTCCTAAATTCCATTCATGAATACCCCTTGGGGGGTTATTACACAAAACATAAAGCTCAACTAAACTTAGACGTTGTAGGTGTTCCAAAACAACTTCTCCCATTCAATTATTTAAGGCGTGTGATCAAATTCCAAAGAATGATTTACCAAGTTATCTAGATGCCAATTAGATACCTAATCCCATTCAATTATTTAAGGCGTGTGATCGAATTCCAAAGAATGATTTACCAAGTTATCTAGATGCCAATTAGATACCTAAACCGTTCAATGCATGTTCATACCAAAAGAGATATATGAGTGGCACTCCTATTATATATGACATGTTATCAAACAATGACAAACATTGCAATATTTACAAAAATATAAATAGCTACAACTTTGGTCCATCCTAGAAAGGCAAGTAAATTACATATGCCTTGGAAAAAAAAAACTCCATTCTTGGCTAACAAGTAGTCACGCGATGTTCGTCGTTTGGACTCCCTCGGCTGCCTCCATGGTGCACCCTTGGCTCCCTCCCATGGGCGTGCGCAGCCCACAATCCCTTGAAGGGCTGTGCATGGCTTCCATAGGGCTGCCGTGCGTAGCCCATACCATAACAACCGTGGTTGCGTGCTCATTCGTACGCATATTTGTTGCTATGGCTCGCACGGTCCCAAACTTGTTCCAGTTGCATCCAATTTTTCAAATCTTCGAGTCTTTGATACTTTAATGTATTACAGAAGAATTTTGAATAATAAAATACTGCAGTAATTTTAATACAATATATTGCAGATTTTTTTATTACAATAGCAAAATAAAAATAAAAGTAAAACTTAGCAACTACCGGGAAGAAAATTATGGTGATGATAGACCACCATTCTTGTTACAATCCCAAAACAAAATACAATTAAATTCTAGTACCAAAATTGAGCAATAACAATCTACATATAAAACATATATATATATATATATATCCATACATTCCAATGTAAATATATATGTGAATACCTAGAGTGTCATATCTTTCTAAAACTTGCATATATACAATAAAAAGAAAAAGATTCGTGTACACATACATCAATTAATCAAGGGTACAACAAAGCTCTGATACCAATTGTAGGGAAAATCGCACAACGGAAGCGTGATATTAGGGTTTGAAATATTTTAAAAAATTTCTCTTTTAAAAGAAAAAACCTTAACCCTAGATTAATTGAGGTATATTAAAAGTATCGTACCTTTTTTTCGTGATGATTAAACTAGCATCGAATTGAATCCGTAAGATCTTCCAATTTAATCACTAACGTGAATTACCTAGGAATGTGGGCTCCCTTTCTTTAAATTGTCTACATGAGGATGGAAACAAACAAAATATCTTTCTTTGTTAGTCACAATAATCCTCCAAGATAAAAAACAAAGAACATTAGGTCACTTGAGAATTATCAATCAATTTGATTGGAACTCCCGTGAACCTAGATTCGATGTTATACACAAAAAACTTTTAATGTAAACGCTTCTAGGGCACTATCGAATACAAAGCAATCTTTCTTCCCTTTCCTCTTTGCCGAATTTTCACACACCAATCTTTAGAGTTGGAAGAATTTATCTAGAGCAAGAACCGAGTTCTCTTTTCTTAAAATTCCCCTTTGGTCGAAATTTTCTCTAAGAAAAATACCTTGGCCGAATTCTACTCTTATTAATTCTTGCTTGGCTGAATTTCACTCTTAGAAATCCTTACCTTGGCCGAAATTCTCAAGAAAAATCTATGCTTGGCCGAAATTAAAAGGAGTATAAATAGGCATACAAATCCTTTCATAAGAAGGATTTACTTGGTGGGCAAGAATCGTTTCCTTAGGTGGGCTTATTTGGTGACAAAGAATCATTTTTAATGAAAATTTTCTTTTCCACACCAAGACTCCTAATCAACTCAAATAGTGTATTTGTGGCTATATTAAAGACTTCCTAATTTGATTAGATAATAATTCCTTTTATTTATATACTTTTCAAGTATAGTCTATAATATTAATTATACTACCAAAAATAGTATAATATTAGGAGACCTTCTCCTCTTAGGATTTTGTTTTTACTTTTAATTAAATAATTAATTAATTTCCATTTAATTAAATACTAAAATAAAAAACAGTATAATTAGGCTAAAATATTTATCCTTGCCGCCCAAGACCACACATGGGCATATATATTATTTTTCATATTTTATTAAATCCGTTGGACCTTAATAAAACATCCACATGTGAACTAGACCCATTCTTACAAAAAGAAACATGTCCACACGCCTTAATACAATTCTAAATGGACCCATAAATTGGTCCGGTAGAATATATCAAGTCATCCATGCAAGTTCGTGTGTATAGGGGATCATGCGGGCTAACTAAATTTAAACTCCAATGGACATAACCCAATCACAATCAACAAATGATTCACTTAGGTCCGATCTATTAATTTTAGTTCATTCCACTAAAGAACTAAAATTGAACTCTTAAATAAAGATAGAATAAGTTAATATTTCTCGTTCAAACCCTAGATAATCTTTTTGAAGATAGTGTATCCTCGTGAAGAATACCAGTAATCACAAATAGCTTATAGACCGCCTATAGCTCTCCAAGTTACCATATTTACTCATATGACCACATTTTGAACTTAGATATTTTGACTTGCCTAGAAGCCATGTTTCAATAGACACTAATGAAAACCTAACTTTAAGATTTAATATCCAATACCTCAAAATATCCATACGATGGTATTCTACTCACATTTAATAAATGGAGCCACGATGTCCTTATCTATAAATGAAGTCCTCTATCGATTAACAAATGAATACCACAAACTATCTAGGATAGACTAGCTATAGCCGGTCTATGAGTTCTTGGCGATTACTGGTATTCTTCACGAGGATACACTTTCTCCAATAAGGTTGTCTAGGGTATGAATGAGTAACATCAACTTATTCTATCTTTATTTAAGAGTTCAATTTTAGTGCTTTAGTGGAATGAACTAAAATTAAATAGATCGGACCTAAGTGAATCATTTGTTGATTGTAATTGGGTTGTGTCTATTGGAGCTTAAATTTAGATAGCCCGCCAAGTTCCCCAATCCACACGAACTTGCATGGATCACTTGATATATTCTACCGTACCAATAGGGGTCCATCTAGAATTGTAATAAAGCATGTGAACTTGTTTCTTTTTGTATGAATAGGTCTAGTTCACATGTGGACTTTTTATTTAGGTCTAATGGATTTAATAAAGTGAGAAAAATAATATATGGCCTTTATACTAGGTATGGGTGGCAATGGCTATGGATAATATCTTTAATATATTATTTTTATTTTATTATTATTTATTTAAATGGAAATTAATTAATTTGTTGATTAATTAATTATTTAATTAAAAGTCAAAATCTTTTCCTATTAGGAGATGGTCTATTAAAACTATACTATTGTTGGTAGTATAGTTAATGTTAAAGACTATATTTTATAAGTAGACAAATAAAAGGAGTTATTTATCTAATCAAATTAGGAAGTCTTTAATATGGTTACAAACACACTATTGAGTAGGATTAGGAGTCTTGGTGTAGGAATGAATTCTTTTTGGAAAAGGATTCTTAATCACCAAGTAAAACTACTTAGTGGTAGAATTCTTATTTGAAAAGCATTCATAACCACCAAGTTAATCTACCTAAGGATAGGATTCTTGTACATCAAGTAATCTTTATTAGGAGAGATTAAACACTCCTTATCTACTTCAAACAAGGGAATTTCGTTCATCACATGTATAATATAAGATAGGATAGATTTCCGTCTAGATAAGGATTCTAACTACCAAATAAATCCACCTAAGGAAAGTATTCTTGCCAACCAAGTGAATCCTTCTTAGGAAAGGATTTATGAACCTATATATATGTGGATGATAAATTCAACCAGCCCTAAGGCAATTAGAGAGGAATTTCGGCCAAGCTTTATTTGAGAAAGAAAAAGTTTCGGCCATCATAGGAATTTTGAGGGAGAAAAATCTTTTTTTACTCTAGACAAAATTCGATCATCTCTAATCAATAGTGTGTGAATTCGGCCAATTAGAGAAAAAAGGGGAACATTTTTGTATTCGACAGTATACTAATATCCTTTACATCAAAAGGGTTTGGTGTACAACATCGAATCAAGGTTCACGCGAGTTACAATCAAATTGATTGATAATTCACAAGTGACTGAACGTTCTTGGATTTTTCTTGGAAGATATTTGTAACTAACAAAAAAAAGATATTTGCTTTGTCTCCATCCTCAGGAATACAATTTAAAGAAAGGGAGCCCACACTCATGGGTGATTCACGTTCGTTATTGGATTGGAAGATCTTGCGGAATTGATTCAGCGCTTGTTCAATCGTCACTCGAAAAAGGTACGATACTTTTATATACACAATTAATCTAGGGTTAAGGTTCTCGTTGCATAAAAGAGATTTTTTTTATACGCAAATTCAAATCTCGTTTTTTTCACGCTTCCGCTGCGTTTCTAAACCGTTTTTTCCCTACACCGTCAATAGATAAAAGTTTTCATTTGAAGACAATCGGAGAGTCTATCTCAATCCCGAGATAAATGATGGATTTATGGTTATAAGTGTTATCATTTGAGCTATCAATGAGTACTATTATATAGCATAGTCTATCCTCGATAGCTTGGTGGTATTCATTTATTAATCGATAGAGGACTTCATTTATATATATGGACATCGTGGCTCCATTTATTGAATGAGAGTAGAATACCATCATATGGATGTTTTGAGGTATTGGATATTAAATCTTAACGTTAAGTTTTCAATAGTGTCTATTGAAACATGGCTTCTGGACAAGTCAAAATATCCAAGTTCAAAATTTGGTCATATAAGTAAATATGGTAACTTGGAGAGCTATAGGCGATATATGAGCTCTTGGCGATTAATGGTATTCTTTACAAGGATACACGTTCTCTAATAAGGTTGTCTAGGGTATGAGTGAGTGACATCAACTTATTCTATCTTTATTTAAGAGTTCAATTTTAGCTCTTTAGTGGAATGAACTAAAATTAAATAGATCGGATCTAAATGAATCATTTGTTGATTGTGATTGGGTTGTGTCTATTGGAGCTTAAATTTAAATAACCCGCTAATATCCCCAATCCGCACGAACTAGCATGGATCACATAATATATTCTACCGGACCAATTTAGGGGCCATCTAGAATTGTGATAAGGCATGAGAACTTGTTTCTTTTTGTAAGAATAGATCTAGTTCACATGTGGACTTTTTTATTAAGGTCCAATGGATTCAATAAAATAAGAAAAATAATATATGGGTTATATATTTGGTATTGGCGGCAAAGGCTATTAAAAATAGCTTAAATATATTATTTTTATTTTATTATTTAATTAAATAGAAATTAATTAATTTGTTTATTAATTAATTATTTAATTAAAAGTCAAAATCTTTTTCCTATTAGGAGATGGTCTTCTAAAACTATACTATTGTTGGTAGTATAGTTAATGTTAAAGACTATAATTGATAAGTAGATAAATAAAATGAATTATTTATCTAATCAAATTAGTAAGTCTTTAATATGGTTACAAATACACTACTGAGTTGGATTATGAGTCTTGGTGATGAGAATCAAGAAGTCATCAAATTAACAAGGGCAGGAGCTAAGAGATTCAAAGAAGCACTAAATGACCTAATTCGAGAAACTTGGGCTGATTTTGAATTGTTGAAGTCCAAGATAAGTCCATATGAAGACCAAGGCGTAATTAATGTCATCAAGGCAATTGATTAGGCTGAATAAGGAAGACTTGGGCGTGTGGCACAAGCTAGGAAAATAGTCAACTTTGGCTGATTTTTTTCCTTTTAATTTCCAAAGAATAATAGTTGATTTGTTTCACAAATTAAGGGGCTGATTTGTTTCCAAATTTATCTTTCCAATTAGGAAGCAAGTCAATAGTTGCTAGTTTAGTATTTATTTATTTCCTAAATTTGTTTGCATTTATTTTCATGATTGTAAGGCATTAATTGCCTAATATTTATTCCCTTTTAGATCTTAGATATTTTTAGTATAAAAGGGACCAATTGATGTAATTTGAGAATAGACTTGAATTGAATAAAAATTGTGAGAGTTCATCTCTTTTTGGTTCTGAAAACTTGACTTATCACTCACATCTTCTTCTTGTTATTGAGTGTGGCATCTTCAACTTCTTGATACTGTTGGTTCTTACCTCTTTATAGGTAACGGGTCGCGGTCCGATAACGTTCTTGTTTATAAACTTGGTTAGAAAACGATCCTTCGTTACCATATATTGGTTCCGAGTCTCACTGCTCTTGGTGAGGTTCATATAACTTGGTGGAGTATAGAATTCCTTTTTGAAAAGGATTCAGAACCACCAAGTAAATCTACCTAAGGAAAGGATTCTTAACCTGCAAGTAAATCCTTCTTAGGAAAAGAACTAAGTCTCCTAATTATATTAAGTTAAATTTTGGGCTATGTATATATATGAGGAGGATATAATTTCTTTTAAAAAAGGATTCTTAACTACCAAATAAATCCACCTAAGGAAAGGATTCTTGCCAACCAAGTAAATCCTTCTTAGGAGAGGACTAATGAACCTATATATAGGTTTGGAAATTTTGGCCAGCTCTCAGGTTTTTTATGAGAGGTATTTGGCCTAGCAAGAGAGAATTTTGAAGAAGAAAAATTTGTTTATTACTCTGGACAAAATTCGACCAACTCATAGAGATAGTGTGAATTCAGCCAAGAAGAGAGAAAAAGAGAGCGTTTTTGTTTTTGATAGTACACTAGTATCCTTTACATCAAAAGGGTTTTGTGTACAACATTGAATCAAGGTTTACGCGAGTTTCAATCAAATTGATTGATAATTCAAAAGTGACCGGACGTTCTTGGTTTTTCTCTTGGAGGATTATTGTAACTAACAAAGAAGAAGATTTTGTTTGTTTCCATCCTCAGGTATACAATTTAAAGATAGGGAGCCCACACTCTTAGGTGATTCACATTCGTGATTGGATTGGAAGATCTTGCGGATTCAATTCGACGCTAGTTCAATCGTCACGAAAAAAAAGGTACGATACTTTTTATATACATCAATTAATCTAGGGTTAAAGTTCTTTTTATTAAAATGGATTTTTTTATATACACAAACCCTAATTTTTTAATTTTCTCACGCTTCCGTTGTGTTTTGAACCGTTTTTTCACTACAATTGATATCAGAGCCTAGTTGTATTCTTGATTAATTGATGTATGTGTTCGTGAATCTTTTTTTTTATATTGTATATATGCATGTTTTAGAAAGAGATGGCACTCTAGGTATTCACATTTATATTTACATTGGAATGTATGGATATATATATGTTTTATATGTGGTTTGTTATTGCTCAATTTTGGTCCTAGAATTTCAATGTAATTTTGTTTTGGGATTGTTACAAGAAGGGTGGTCTATTTTCACCATATTTTTCTTCTTGGTAGTTGCTAAGTTTTTTTTTTATTTTGTTGTTGTAATAATAATAATAAAAAAACTTTAGTATTTTATTATTTAAATTCTTCTATAATACATTAAAGTTTCGAAGACTCAAAGGTTTGAAGAATTAGGAGCAACCGGAACAAGTTTGGGACCGTGCGAGCCGTAACAACAAACATGCGTGCGAAGAGCGCACAACCACATTTGTTGTGGCATGGGCTGCGCACGGCAGCCCTTTTGGTAGCAATAGGCTGCGCATGGCAACCCTTTATGGGTTTGTGGCATACCCATGCCCATGGGAAAGGGCGAAGGGTGCACACGCCCATGGGAGGTAGCCGAGGGAGTCCGAACGACGAAGGTCGCGTGAAGACTTGTTCGCCAAGAAGGAGTTCTTGTATTCCAAGATATATGTAATTTACTTGATTTTCTTGGATGGACCAAAATTGTAGCTATTTATATTTTTGTAAATATTGCAATGTTTGCCATTGTTTGATAACATGTCATATAGAATAGGAGTGCCACTCATATATCTCTTTTGGTATGAACATGCATTGAATGGTTTAAGTATCTAAATTGGCATCTAGATAACTTGGTAAATCATTATTTGGAATTCGATCACACGCCTTAAACAATTGAGTGGGAGAAGGTGTTTTGGAACACCTACGGCCTCAAAGTTTAGTTAAGCTTTATGTTTCATGAATAACCTCCCAAGAGGTATTCATGAATGGAATTTAGCAAGATACTTCCTTACAAGGATAGACTAGACAATTCGCCCAAATGTTATCTACTCCCAAATGAGGGATATTCGTGAGGGATTATATTTATGGTCGATAACTTGGTAACACACTCAATGTGAGTTTATTAATATCCTCCCAAGATTTCTTGTTAATAAAATCACAAGGCTAAAATTGAAAACGTTGGTTGTTATGTTAACAATTAGGTGAGACCTAGTCCCTAGTAAATATTGCGAACTCCCAAAGCAGGTGTGACATTTATGGGTGTTGGATCACCGTTGAATTTTTAGGATTGAATTATTTTATTTAATTCAAGATAAATATTCAAAAGTGCTATATCATGATTGTTTACTTATATAATTTTTGTTATTAAAAAGAAATCATGACCCCATCCCTAATCAATATCCTAAAAGATAATACTTTAACTGGTGATAATTATGTCACATGGAAAAAGGAATATTGGATTGTTGTTGTTAGTTGACAAGTATAAGTTTATTCTGTATATTCCTTAACCACCAAACTAATGAATCTACTCAGGAGCAAAGAGATGAGTATCAGTAGTGGAAGTCTTGAGAAGAGATGGCTAAATGTACGTTACATTATGGCTATCATCTCCAACGTGTTGTAATAGCAACATGAAGGAATGGAGACTGCTGCCGATATTATGATATCTCTAGACAAGGATTAATATGGTTGGTAAAGTTGCTACTATTAAGACCCGTTAGAAGGTCAAGAAACAACAGAGGAAAAAGCAACTTTGGCCTTCTTAGAATGAGACCAACAAAAGTAACCAAGATCAAAGGAAAGTGTTTCTTTTGTGGTTAAAAGGGTTAAAGGAATAAACTGAATAAGAATGAATTCAACTTGCATTTTGGCAATGGAGTGTTGTTGTCTACTAGTGTAGTGGGAGATATTAGAATCAATTTAGATTCTAGTAGGCATTTAGATTTAATAAATGTTTATTATGTACCTCAATTCAAGAGAGATTTAATTTCAGTTTCTTGTTTAAATAAATTTGGTTATTCTGTTACTTTTAATAAAACATTTATTATTACTAAGAATGAAAAAATTATTTGTAAAGGTACATTGGAAAATGGTTTATTCTATTTGCATAGAAATATCTCTCACTTGTTAGACACAGAATCAACGGAACCTAATCATAAAAGAGCAAAATTATCAAAAGATGAAACCTACCTCTGGCATTTGCGCTTAGGTCATATTAACCTTAATAGGATTAAAAGATTGGTAAGTGACGGACCTCTAAGTGACTGAAAGGTTGATGATCTACCAACTTGTGAATCTTCTTTGGAAGGTAAAATGACCAAAAGGTCGTTTACGACCAAAGGCGCAAGAGCCATCGAATGTTTAAGATTGATACACACTGATGTGTGTGGACCTATGAGCATTCAAGCTAGAGGTGGATATGAGTACTTCATCACTTCCACGGATATTTTATTGATAATGGAATAATTTCTCAGTTTCTACACCAGGCACACCTTAACAAAATGAGGTGACAGAAAGGAGAAATATAACTCTTTTGGATATGGTTAGGTCTATGTTGAGTTATTCAACGCTCCCTAGTTCTTTTTTGGGATATGCTTTGCAAACTGCCATGTATATTCTAAACGATGTGCCATCTAAGTCGGTTCTTAAAACACCGTATGAGTTGTGGACCGGGCGAAAGCCTAGTTTACAACAATTGAGGATATTTGGAGGTCCTGCACACGTGTTAAAAAGAAAGACAGATAAGATGGAGTCCCATTCAAAAACATGCATATTTGTAGGTTATCCAAAAGGAACAAAAGGATATTATTTTTATAGTTCTTTAGATCTTAAAGTATTTGTTTCGACAAATGCCAAATTTCTAGAAGAGGACTATATGAATAATTTTATGGCTAAAAGTAGAATTGTCCTATATGAACTTTTAGGAGATACAATTCCACAAGGTTTCGTAACCAAGACCAATTGTAAGTTCCGTACCAACACAAGATCAACAATCTACCATACATCGTCGTAGTGGGAGAGATACATTGGTCTAGGAGAATCTATAGAGAATCTTTCAAACGATGATGATCCCTATACGTACAAGGAAGCAATGGAAGATGTTGATTGTCGCCATTGGCAAAAGGCAATGCAATCCGAAATTGAATCTATGTTCAAAAACAAAGTCTGGTCTCTTGTAGACTTGCCTAAAGGGATAAAACCCATCGGGTGCAAGTGGGTATCCAAGAGGAAAAGAGGAATGGATGGTAAGGTGGAAACCTTTAAAGCTAGATTGGTAGCTAAAAGGTTATACACAGATGGAAGGTATCGATTATGAAGAAACCTTCTCTTCTGTGGCCAGGCTTAAATCCATTAGGATACTCTCCTTAATAAAAGTCTTGATGAAAGCATCTATATGATGCAAATAGAAGGATTCATTAAAAAGGGCCAAGAGGAAAGGGTATGCAAGTTGCAAAGATCCATATATGGATTGAAGCAAGCATCCAGATCCTGGAACATAAGGTTCGATCAAGCCGTGAAAAGTTTTGGATTTATTCAAAACCTTGATGAACCTTATGTATACAAAAGGATTAATGGTGACAAGTTGTCCTAGTTCTTTACGTTGATGATATACTACTCATCGGAAACGATGTAGGTGTATTGATATCAATAAAAGAATGGTTAGCAAAACAATTTGATATGAAGAACTTAGGAGAAGCAAGTTATATTCTGGGTATCCAAGTTATAAGGGATAGAAAGAATAGAACGATTGCATTATCCCAAGCTTCATACATAGATAAAATCTTGTCTAGGTTTTCCATGCATGATTCAAAGAAAGGTATGTTACCTTTCAGACATGGAATCAAACTTTCTAAGGAACAAGTTCCTAAGAATGAGCATGAAGAGCAATTCATGAGAAGGATTCCATATGCTTCAGCAGTAGGAAGTCTCATGTATGCAATGCTCTGTACTAGACCAGATATTTGTTTTGGGCTGTGGGTATAGTTAACAGGTTTCAATCGAAGCCTGGTCCTGATCACTGGACGACAGTCAAGCATATTTTCAAGTATCTTAGAAGAACGAGAGATTATATGTTTGTATACTCTAGAGGGGATTTAATTCCCGTTGGGTATACAGATTCTGATTTTCAATCAGATTCTGACTACAGGAGATCAACATCAAGATTTGTGTTTACTATTGAATGAGGGGCAGTCATATGGAGGTGTATCAAGCAATCTTGTATTGCCGTTTCCACCATGGGAGCCTAGTATGTAGCATCATGCGAGGCTGCTAAAGAGGCTGTCTGGCTCCGCCAATTTCTGATTGACTTAGAAGTGCTTCCTGATACGAATAAGCCGATCACTATCTATTGTGACAATAATAGAGCAGTAGCTAATTCGAGACAACCAAGAAGTCATAAGAGAGGGAAACACATTGAAAGAAAGTATCACCTTTTAAGGGAAATTATGCATATGGGTGACGTGACGGTTACCAAGATCGCATCAGCAGAAAATCTAGCGGATCCCTTTACAAAGGCTCTTCCTCAAAAGAGTTTTGACGGGCATCTAGAGAACATGGGGATGAGAGATATGACACATTTGATATAGAGCAAGTGGGAGATTGTTAGGATTATGCTCGATAGCAAGAGTGTAATATTGTAATTAACAATATTTTCATATGAATAAAGTGATTTCTAGTTTAACAAATCTTATAGCATTTTTAGTTTAATTATTGTAATTGTCAAAAGTAAATAATCAGAAGGTCAAAAGACTATGAGAAAAGAACAATTGTTCATACATCTAGATATGTATGAGGTAGACACAATTCTTTAGTTAGTCTTGAATAACATTCACAACTTATGATAAAAGGTTCGGCGCCTTTATATTGTCAAAGTTGTAGATTCTTTTGCTAGCATTTGAGTGAGATCAAATGTGTCATGATGAGTCTAAAATCATCAAAGTGTTGTTTCTTTGGGCAAAATAATCTAGTGCACTGGGTGCACTAAATATGATCAAAATGAAAAACTTTATCTAGAATCGTCAATGGATAAAAGTTTTCATTTGAAGACAATCGGAGAGTCTATCTCAATCCTGAGATAAATGATGGACTTATGGTTACAGGTGTTGTCATTTGAGCTATCAATGAGTACGATTATATAGTATAGTCTATCCTTGATAGTTTGGTGGTATTCATTTGTTAATCGATAGAGGACTTCATTTAAATATATGGACATCGTGGCTCCATTTATTGAAAGAGATTAGAATACCATCATATGGATATTTTGAGGTATTGGATATTAAATCTTAACATTAAGTTTTCGATAGTGTCTATTGAAACATAGCTTCTGGACAAGTCAAAATATCCAAGTTCAAAATGTGGTCATATGAATAAATATGGTAACTTGGAGAGCTATAGGCGGTCTATGAGATCTTGGCGATTACTGGTATTCTTCACGAGGATACACTTTCTCCAATAAGGTTGTCTAGGGTATGAGTGAGTGACATCAACTTATTCTATCTTTATTTACGAGTTCAATTTTATTTCTTCAGTGGAATGAACTAAAATTAAATAGATCGGACCTAAGTGAATCATTCGTTGATTGTGATTAGGTTGTGTCTATTGGAGCTTAAATTTAGATAACCCGCCAAGATCCGCAATCCACACGAACTTGATTGGATCACTTGATATATTCTACCGGACCAATTTAGGGGTCCATCTAGAATTGTAATAAGGCATGAGAACTTGTTTCTTTTTGTAAGAATAGGTCTAGTTCACATGTGGACTTTTTTATTAAGGTCCAATGGATTTAATAAAATAAGAAAAATAATATATGGTCCATATATTTGGTATGGGCGGCAAAGGCTATTAAAAATAGCTTAAATATATTATTTTTATTTTATTATTTAATTAAATAGAAATTAATTAATTTGTTGATTAATTAATTATTTAATTAAAAGTCAAAATCTTTTTCCTATTAGGAGATGGTCTCCTAAAACTATACTATTGTTGGTAGTATAGTTAATGTTAAAGACTATATTTGATAAGTAGATAAATAAAAGGAATAATTTATCTAATCAAATTAGTAAGTCTTTAATATGGTTACAAATACACTATTGAGTTGGATTAGGAGTCTTGGTCGAGGATAGAATTCCTTTTTGAAAAGGATTCATAACCACCAAGTAAATCTACCTAAGGAAACGATTCTTAACTACCAAGTAAATCCTTCTTAGGAAAAATACTATGTCTCCTAATTACATTAAGTGAAATTTCGGCCAGCTGTGTATATATAGGAGGAGGATAGAATTCCTTTTAAAAAAGGATTCCTAACTACCAAATAAATCCATCTAAGGAAAGGATTTTTGCCAACCAAGTAAATCCATCTTAGGAGAGGACTTATGACCCTATATATAGATTTGGAAATTTTGGCCAACTCTAAGGTTTTTTATGTGAGGAATTTTGGCCATGCTAAGCAATTTTCAAGAAGAGAATTTGACCTAGCAAGAGAGAATTTTGAGGGAGAAAATTTTGTTTTTTACTCTGGAAAAAATTTGACCAACTCATAGAGATAGTGTGAATTCGGCTAAGAAGAGATAAAAAAAAGAACGTTTTTGTTTTCGATAATACACTAGTATCCTTTACATCAAAAGGGATTTGTGTACAACATTGAATCAAGGTTCACGGGAGTTTCAATCAAATTGATTGATAATTCAAAAGTGATCGGACATTCTTGGTTTTTATCTTGGAGGATTATTGTAACTAACAAAGAAGAAGATTTTGTTTGTTTCCATCCTCAGGTATACAATTTAAAGATAGGGAGCCCACACTCATAGGTGATTCACCTTCATGATTCGATTGGAAGATCTTGCGGATTGAATTCGACGCTAGTCTAATCGTCACAAAAAAAAAGGTACGATACTTTTTATATACATCAATTAATCTAGGATTAAGGTTCTTGTTATTAAAAGGGAATTTTTTTTATATACGCAAACCCTAATTTTCTAATTTTCTCATGCTTCCGTTGTGTTTTGAACCGTTTTTCCCTACAGTTTTACAGCTTACAAGCTCATGATCTAGGAGAAATATAAAGAGATTTTTTCAAGATCATTACATCTCAAGAGAGTAGCTTTCAAATAATGTGAAGCTCATATTTTCCAAAACATGTCTTTCAACATTCAAACAAATAATTCACACATCATGTATAAGGCCTTTGTGAACAACATCATTATAAGATCTTTAAAAAAAAATATCAATGAAATTTATAAGAACACTATACTTAGTTCTTTAAAATGACATGTTATATGATGTAGTACAAACACAGAGTCGAAATATGAAAAGCTAGAAAGCAAGCATTAAGACATAGAGATACCTTAGCAAGCATTTTCATCAAATGCAAAGTCTTCACTCTTTTTATAAGCTCTATTGGCCTGTTTGTCCTCATGACAACAAGTTGTTGGTGTGTCATCCCATGAAAATAAAGACTAAACACTTCAACTCAAACACAAATAAAAATAATTTTCTCTAAAAGTCTTCACAAAATTCATCACCATATAGATTTCAAGAATTCAACTTCTATAAAGTTAATCAACAAATTTTGACTATCATAATGAATATTTGAGATATTTAAGTTCATATCAAGTTATAGAGAAATAAAGCTTGCTAGCTCAATTTCTTAACAACTTGACACTAATCTTAAAGCTAACTCACATGTGCACCTTACACTAAAGGTAAGAGCACTTACCCTTGACCCTTTGGTCTTGGTTGCATAAACATATAAACCATCATGGTCATTTCTCATGACAATATCATATGTAGAAGATAAATCATCAACAATCTTCTCTATATGGATATATCTCTTGTTAAACACATTATTGTCATCAACAAAGATAACATCAAGAATGCGTATGATCATGTGAAACACTCCTTTTCACCCAAATCTTCATGACATCCTTCTTTACATGATTGTAAATATCAAGCACACCATTCAAAGTGTTATCATTAGCAACATGTTTAGAAGAAGGACTAGGATTATTTTTCACATCATACTTTTCAACCGAAGCATTCTTAGTATGTTGCTTTACATGATTATTGACAATATGCACAACATACAAAGCACCAAATCGATTAACATGTTTAAAAACATTCGAAGAAGATTTTCTCATCTCACTAGCATGTATCTCATTCCCTAGTTTGCATTGTCTAATATGCTAATGGCATTTAGTTTTAATAAGCCCTCCAACATTGCAAAATTGACAAACTAGATAAATTTGGAGATGTTATTTAGGTAAGAGTGTACCAACGTTGAAGGCTCCTTTCTGTTCTTGATTTAGCTCTTAACCTTGGAAGGATTGGCTTTTGATATATTCTTGTTCCTTAGTGACTTGCTTTTAGTTGTAGGAGATTTCACTTGCTCATCTACAAAGCCTAAGTCACTTGAATCTCCATGAAGTATACCAAGCTCTTTGGCCTTCAAGATTTTCAATTCCTCTTAGTTGCCTTCGATTGTTTCTTCAACTTCCTTCAAAGCGGCATCTATTTCCTTCTCAAGACTTTAACTCTTGCCATCAAGTTGAAGTTTGTGGTATTTGATTCGCAATTCTCATCATTGAGTTGCAAGAACAAGTGATCATGTCTAGATCGATCATCCTCCGAGAAAAATTTCTTCTTCTTTGTTTTTGTCACTAACATTATTTTCAAGCTTGTCAACAAATTGTAATTAGTAGACAAATGAAATATAAAACAAGAAGAACCTTTTTCACACTTTTTCATTCAACAATGAGGACAACAATTATAAACAATTATAGACTAAAAGCTGTTATCCATAGTTAGTAAATAACCTTGTAGATCCCGAGTCACACTAATTACTTTAAGTGACCAGCTCTGATACCAATTGAAAATACCTACAAGGTTATACTAAACAATCTAAAGGGTGGTAAATAGGTTCTCTCTCTATTTTTTTAAAACTCTTTTGAGACTTGTGACAAAACCTAGGTGAGCATACAAGTTGATATTTAACATAATTGTTATGAGAAAACAATGTATACAAGTAAGCTCAATTCACCACCCTTAGTCTACAAAACATATAACAAGAAACATTGTATCTTGTAAACAAATATATCCAATGGAAAGCAAATTCCATAAGTTGTTATTTGAATATTACAATGTAAAACTTTACAACTTGAAATGAAATTTAACAAGATACAAAGTTCAAACACTTACAAAGATACAATATATAAATGTGCTAAAAAAAATAAAGAATACTTCTATTTACAATATTGTTCAATATGTACAAGTACTTAATCAAATATGATTATATACAAATAAATCTATAGACAAGAAAAGTGATATTTACAACTTTGATAATATAAAGTGCTTGTATTTCACACATTACAACAATCTTTTTTTTTTCACTAGTATCTATAAATGAAAATTGTAAAACGAAATACAAACATACACATACAAATATATGAGAGGCATAGGAAGAATTGACACATTTGGTTTTTACAAGGTAAAACCTTCGTAGCGGAAACATTCACGAGTTGAGTACAACCATCGGGTACTTTTATTGGAAAGTAGATAAGAAATTCCTCAAAAGTGACCAACAATTGACACACTTTCTATTGCACTCTACATCTACCCAATCCCTATTGGTAGATTGGAAATTCCTCAAAAGTGATCAACAAATGACTCACTTTCTGTTGGAGTCCACTCTAACCAACACCGTAAAGAAGTTGAAAATTTCACTAGAATGATCAACAAATGACTCATCCTATCCATGGACTCCATTGCATCTTAACATCCCGGGTCTACCAATAAAAGTCTACTTTCTATCCAAGGCACCCATGCCTCTATAAACTCTCTCATGTTTTATTATTTGGACCACATGTCCTAATCAGGACTTCTTGCTTAGCAATCCGAACCACATGTCCTAGCCAAGACTTCATGCCTTTTACAAGGACTTCCTTAATGTGATCACTGAATGTAAACAAGCACTCAACATAGAATTTGATGATCAAATATATCCTATGGGAACTAGACATGTGAATGAATGATGATAAACAAATGTTGTCTAGTCACTAAACTTGGATAATATTCTAGAATTATGTGAAACACCACAAACACGTTAAAATCCTAGAATTATTCATGTGACTAAAACTTGAATCAAAGCATATATATATATATATATATATATATATATATATATATATATATTAATCACATATTCAAGGTTTTAGTGACATACACAAACATATGCCAGATTCATGAGATAATATCAATCAAAGTTCTAGCTAAAACTAGAGCATATTTTTATCACAAAATTCAATTCAAAGCCAAAAATAGCTCTAGTTATTCAATCAAATATGTTAATAAAAAATATGTTCAATTAATGTGACCTAACACATGTAAAGACTATTTCTTATCAAAAATCAATCAATCAAAGTCCAAAATTGTCCTAAAATAAAAGCCAACACAATACAACTCCCAAACATGTGAAAATATAGTCTAAATGAAAAACCTACCTCAACATGAGAGATTCAGAATTTAAAACTGTAATCAAAGTATACACATTAAGCATACATATATAGTAGAAGAAAACACAAGGTAATTGAAAAAACTTTAAAGATCAAATGATAAGAAAATTTTCAATACCTTAGTAGAAAATTGCAGTCCCGTTTTTTATGAAGAACCACCAGAAAAACTTGAATAAATGACCTCAACCTTCTTGAAAACGATAGAAAAATGGAATACGGACAATCTCCAACTTGAATCGTTCGAATCAGAGTTCAAACGAAAAGGATATGGTGTTTTGGGAGATGAGAAAGTTGATAGAAAATTTTCTGCACTTAGAGTTAGAAAATTTTCTCCTTAAAAAAAAAATGAGAGAGAGAAAGTGTATTTAAATGAGAGAGAAATATATATTTTAAAATAAAATGAGAAGATGACAATAAAGAAAAATCAAGGGACCAAGACGTGATAAAATGCACTCAGTAAAAACCATTATCATTTGATTTTTTTTTTTTCAAATGCATTTGGCGAGGTCATCTCGTGGACAGAGAGGGGACATTGGCGAGATGCCCACGCGCCTATTCGGCCAATGGAGGCAAATGGCAATTTGCCATCTTTTTTCCCTTTTGCGTACCTTTTGTGTTCTTCTACCGTATTTCGGCCTTCGAACTCCGAATTCGAATCCGTTTCCGGATTACGAACCTGGACTCTCTCACACATATGAACATCTATGAAACTTAGACCAGAAGCTATGAATTCGACCCTGATACACGAAGACAATGCATGTATAATGACTTGAAAGTTTCATAACTCTTAACTCGGAACTCGAAATCAAATGTATGAGTAACCAAAATGACCGGAACTAAATAAGGAATAATGTAATACCAAATTCAAGTTCAAGGTCCATGTTATACAAAAATATAAACATACAAACACATTATCACACAAGAATGCTTATTTTCATAGACATAGTCCACAAACATGCATGTTCCAAAACTAACCAATTAAAAACCAATGCATGAACATTCAATATCAAGTGTGTGAATGTGTTATACAAAATGAGCACAACGATGCAGGGACACATATAGATGCAACGTGTGTGTGTGTGCCTAAGCCTTGTAAGAGAAATAAGGTCTTAATATATCTTTGTAGAACAATGAAGCACATTTCTCTTTGAGGACTTGATCTTGCTTGATGAGTTGCCAAATTTTCTTTGAAGCTTGAATCATCATCAATCTAATGCAACTAATCAATACAAGTGAAATGTTCTTTAGATATATAATAGTGCTAACCTAACTCAAAAACCTAACAAGTTCATAGGGAACATTCAATACAAAGAATCAATATCCTTCGTGTCAACTTTGAGTCAAATAATGGATGAGAAGTAGAAGAACTACTTGACTAGGTTCCCATTGGAAGTATCAGAGGTGCAGGATCCCAACGATGATGCGGTGGTGTCTGCATTTATTAATAGTTTGCAGCATAGCTAGTTGTCACTCAGATTGAGGTAAAAAAGGATGACCACTTATGCAAACTTGGTAGATGATGTGGGAGGATAGGAAATGACAGAGGAGGAACATATAGCCTATAGGGAAGAACTCATACACGGTTGCCGATCAAAAAATAGCCAAAAACCCAAAGATGGCAGGTCAAAGGGTAACAATAAATAGGACCAAAAGAACAATTCGGGAAAGAACAAGGAGGGTCGTAAGGGTGACGATCAGAAAGGCAAAAAATAATTCAAGAGGTAGTATGCCAACTACACTCCACTTGCCTAAAAACAAGAGAAAGTCCTAACCGTGATAAAGGACAAGAATACATACAAAAGACCCATAAAATAGTCCAATTTTGTAAGAAAGGACACCTCTAAGTGCTGTTGACTCCACCGAGAAAATGACTACTAGACCTCCAGATGCGACCAAATGAGAGATTACATTGAAAAGTTGATCAGAGAAGGGCACTTGAAAGAAGTGGTCTTGAAGGATGGCGATGACCGGTAGAGGGACCCCCCAAAGAATGAGCAGGACAAAAGAGGCAGGCTAAGAAGGAACTCAGATAGGGGAGCGATCAACACTATCTTTGGTGAACCATGCACATGAAAGAGTAGGCGAAAGAGAATATCAGAAGTATATGAGCCAATGATTCCCAGAGAAACCTGAAGGTAAACTCAGTTGGTCCCGATTAGAAGAAACTCAAGCAAGGCTGGGACCCGATCATGGTTTCCAAAGATGATGCACACGAGACTTGAATTTTATACCGAATGATGCAATCGTAATGTCTATTCATATTGGTCACAGGTAGTAAGAAGAGTACTTATAAAAAATGGGAGCTCAGCGGACATCTTAAGCGTCGGAGTATTCGATCAGTTGGGCCTACAACGAAAAGATCTATAATCATTTATGGTTCCACTCAAGGGATTCGAAGAAGTAGAAGTGAGATCGTTAGGAACATGTAAACTGCATAAGGAGATCAAGAGTTACCCTTGCCAGAAAATGGTGCTTCTTGATTTTATGGTCATAGGCACTAAAAACTTGCATTACAACGCCCTATTGGGAAGACCTTTCCCAAATAAATCAAAGGTTGTCACTGCAACCTTCTCTCTAACCATAAATTTCTTAACTTAGGCAAGGATCAGTGTCATGACGAGCACCTATGAATAGGCAAGAAAAGCAAACCTAGCAATAAACAGGGAAAAAATGGAGACGAACGTAATGCAGTTAGACTTCCTAGAAAGGAAAGATTGCCTAAAGATGGAAGAGGAGGGAGCTAGAGCTAAGGCATTGACCCGACTCGACCTGAACCAAAGGGAGATGAAATTACACTAAGGCGTGTCTAAACTAACCTAGTGAGGGTGAATAGGTTTTAATTCGATTGATTACCAATTTTTTGAATTAATCAATGTTAATGAATTTACCCCATATTACCAAGCTTTCAATTAATGTTAAACAAGCATAAAACAATAAAGACACTATAATTGATTTACGTGAGAAACCCTCCAACTCAGCAAAACTCACGGGCTATCCTTCTAGCTATAAACGGTCCTAATAATCCTCAAGGCTAAATGTAATCACGGTTAAATGCTCAAGGCTAACCTAGAGGGGGGTGACTTTTTTTGACTCCCTTAGAAACAAACGAAAGTTTGTCCCTCTAGACTGCTTGTATCACAATATATATACAAATTAAAGACAATTAATCAATATATAAACACAAGTAAAGTGTGATACAAACAAGTAATTGTAACACATACACAATCTATATTATAGAAAGGAAGTCAACATACATAAAGAGTTCTATCCATAATACAAATATTAAAGAGATAGGGATAGAGAAAATTTGACACAAGATATAACGTGGTAAACCTCCGAAGAGCAAACATCCACGACCTAGCAGCCACCGGAAAAACAAAATCAACTAGTAGATAAGACAAGTACAATATCTCAAGTGACCTCTTCACCTAGAAACTACCCTCCTATCCTAATCTAGAAATTGTCACCCTATGATCAACAATCCGAGGCTTCACACCTCTTGTCAAGACTTCCTTGCTCACCTTATCCGGATGTTCACGACCCAATGCAAGACTTCTTGCTCAACTAAGTCCTCACGACTCTAGTCAAGACTTCTTTGCTCACCTATCCGAGTTCTCCCAACTCTAGGCAAGACTTCTTGCTTGACTATCCAAGGCTTCACACCTCTAGCCCAGACTTCCTTGCTTAACAATCCAAGGCTTCACACCCCTTGTCAAGACTTCTTGCTCAACACCATAGGTCTCACACCTATTGTCAAGACTTCCTTCTCACAAGGCATCTAGGTGATCATGAATGCAAAACGCAAACAAGCACGCAACATAGAATGCTATGATCAACACATCCTATGGAAAATACTAGACATGAGCATGAATGCACAAATCACAAATAGTCTAGTTAATCAAGCATGTGTAATCAAATCTAGATCATGTAATATATGTTCAACATTAATCACAATCTAGATACATGCATATATCTAAACTTGAATTGCAAGATATGATCAACGAATCACAAGATCAAGTTTAAATCACACAAACCTAAACATGCTAAAATCATAGGACAAAGTCAAATAGATTTAAGCAAAAGTTCTATAGCATATTCCTAATCATAGATTCAACAAATCACATGAATAGCTCAAAAGAACATAACCACATGTATTATGTGAGAATTTCGGCCAAGAGAGCCTAATACATGTGAGGAACTATTTTTCACAAAATCAATCAATCAAAGATCATAAAATAGTCCTAGAATCAAAGCTAGCACAATACAATTCCAAACATGTGATAACATAGGCAAAATCAAAACTTAACTCAACATGAATGATTTCAATTAAAACTCAACCTAGCTTTGAAAGTGTTCAAAACACAAATAAAAACACTCACAATATACAAATATATATAGAAAAAGAAAAGTCAAGCCAATTGACCAAGTTTTAAAAGAAAACTTTGAGAGAAAATCAATACCTTAGTTGATTTAGGTGCAGTCCCGTTTTCGTATGATTAGACACCAAAAACAGCAGCAAAATAAACTCAAACCTTCAGAGAAAAGATGGAGGATGATTAGATGAACACTCTCAACTTCTAATCACTCAAATCATAGTTCAAATGAAGAAGTTATGGTGTTTGGAAGGTGAGAAAACTTAGAGAGAATTTCTGCACACTTGATTTGAATTTCTTCTTAGAATGAAATGTGAGAGGGAAAGAGTTTATAAATGAGTGGGAAACTTGGACATGTGAAATGACCAAGAGGGGCAAGATGAATCCAAGCAAGCTTGCTGCCCGAGATGGTCTGTGGGAATCTCGGGGCAGCAAGCCTTCTGCCCCGAGATGGCCACGCGCCATCTCGAGAAAGAATTATATGCTTGCTTCTTTCTCCTTCGACCCTCCTTTGCGTTCTTCGGCCGTTCACCGGTCTCCAAACTCGGAATTCGAATCCATTTGAGGTTTACAAACCTTAACTCTCACACAAACATGGATATATAAGATACTCAACTCAAAAAATAATAATTCGACTCGATATATGAAGAAGAAGACAATGTATGAAACATGAGTTGAAAGTGTAGTATCTTTTGATTTAGAACTTGAAATCAATAGTATAAGTAACTGAAATGAACGGAACTCAATCAAGAATGATTTAAGACTAAATCCAAGTTCATTATCCATGTTATACAAACATATACACGCACAAACACAATTCACACTAGAATGCAAACTACAGAGAAATAGTTTCCAATCATGCATATTCCAAAACATGTTATTTCCAAACCAATGCATGAGCATTCATCTTCAAGTGTGTGAATGTGTTATACATGGTGCACAATGATGCAAGGACACATATGAATGAATTGTATGTGTGTGCCTATAAAGGTGCACAATGACGCAGGGACACAAATGTATGATATGTGTTTGTGTGCCTAAGCCTTGTAAGAGAAAGATAAGGTCTTAGTATACCTTTGTAGAACCAAATTGCATCCTTTCTCTTTGAAGACATAGAACTTGCTTTGACTTGTTGTTTCTTCTTCCTTAAAGCTTGAATCATCATGAACCTAAACAAATAAGTCATTACAAGGTAAACATCATTTTGATATGGAATTAATGCCAACACAAACTAAAACCTAACAGTCTTCCCCTTTGGCAAATTCCATGTCAATACACCTATACATTTACTACAAATATAAAAATGAAGATAGATCACAAAATCACTCCCTCACATTACAATGAGTAAGATTCCTATAACTAATCTTCACCAACTCTTGAGCTTCATCTTGATCTTCTCTTGAGACAACCTACAAATCATCTCAAAGCACAATGCATATACAAAAGAAAAACAACAAATGGAAACATATAATATGGATAAGAATATATAATAAAGTCCATAAATACATGTATCTCCCCCTTAATACATGCCAAATACAAGGATTCTTAACCAAATATTAAGACTGATTATTACATACAATTGAAAGTTCAAAAGTTCACAAAAACAACATAAAAAGGAAACTAAGTAACTAGCAACTCTTAAAAACTCTTTCTCCCCCTTTTTTTGACATGAAATGATGCCAAAAGGTAAGAAACATACCATGAGACTCAAATACTAGCTACTAGATCCACCAAAGAAAGATGTGCGTGTAGTTGACCTAACATAATGCTTGAGAGGTGGTATTGAACTTGATGCAATACACTCCTCCAACTCTTTTATTCTAGCATCTTGTTTTTCAACTATAACACTAAGCTCATTAACCTTCTTCTTCAAATGTAAAGCCCTATCCGAAAGAATGTTTATGCCAGTCTCTTGACAATCAACTTGTGAACTACTAAATAGTCCAAAAGTATCACATGTCTTACCCTTATCCTTATATGACATGTATGACACACGTTTATCACTATACTTTTCCATGGGTTGTACCAACATATCATCTCCACTACTTTGAACACCACGAGCTAAACACAAAGAAGTTATAAAACCCCGATAATGCAAGCTTCTTATATTCTCTAGTTGAGAAAGCCGTATTATCTAAGTAAAACATAAGCAAATCCCCAATGTTTATAGGTTGATTAGTCACTAAGGCATATACTATTTTGATCTTGTCTTTATTCAACTCGATTGAATTTGAAGATCCAATAATATTTGTGCAAATAAAAAGAAGCCAAAATGCACTTGCCTTAGTTAACTCATGTTGACTTATATATGCTCTTCCTTTCCACTCAAAAGAAGCATTGTCACATAGAGTTCTACCCATGATATTAAGATTCTCAATGATATCAACATCTAGAAAGTTTGAATCAATATCACTAGATAGCCCAAGAAACTTGTTAATGTTTACCAGGTTAACTCTAAACACAACACCCACAATATCCATCAAAGCATCCAATAAGGTGGCACTCTCTCTATATTCATGATAAAATTCTCTAACAATAGTGTCATTCATTATTCTTAGCATGCTCACCCAAGATTCCCAATTTCTATCCTTAATGCATTTAAGAACATAAGAATCGTTACATTTACCTAAGTCAATACCTCTCTCTTGAAATATCTTTTTAGTTGAAAAGATCCCTAAATCCTTTGACCTTGAAGCTTTGGATCCCTTTGAGGTAGACTTGGCTTTCACAATGGGATTCGAATGATTTCCACTTCTGGTAACCTTAGTTCTTCCCATTTGTTCTTGTGAAATAAGATGCTATATACATACAACAAAAGTGAGTGAAAGACAAAACAAGCATATTAGTCACAAATATATAAACACAATGACACATGACTTAAGAATGAATCATCATGCAAGACAAAGATAGTGAGTAATATCTTACAAGTATCATTAATTCAAAATATGGCAACATGTAACAAAATGAAGCATGTGAACATATCATAAAAGAGAACAATGTCTAGCATACTATGCTCCCCATTGATAAATGCTTTAACTAAAATTCATGATAGCATAAGGTTCACAAAGATGTTCACACAATCACACAATCAAGCAATTTGAATGAATATCAACAAAATAAGCTTCATATGCTAAGAGAGATACACAAAGATTTTTCAAGTTCTCTCATAATTCTTTAACAATTGCAAAGATATCATCATACTCATAAACAAAGTGTGTGTGTGAGAGATATGCTTCAAATATATATCAAGAAGTAGTTTGATAATCAACATGCAAACAATTTCCAAAAACTATTCATCTTAAGATTATTCCATAAAAAGTCAAACCGATTATCATCCGGAATTTTTGCTTTTAAGAGAATAGATTTCAACATATGAGCGTGTGTCTGCATATGGCTCGTCATCCTATTTCTGGTTTTCAACCCGACCTCATTTGATTTTAAACTAAACTTCTTTTTAAGCCTTCCTCCTTTTCTTTTTAGGCTTTGAATCAAAGATTTTTTTTTTATGAATTCCTTTCAACACTTCTTTGATTTTTCAAATTTTTTGCAAAAAAAAAATTCACTTCATGATGGCTTTCACTCATCACAATGGTGTAGCTTTTTCCAACATTGGGTAGCTTTCAAAACCAATGTGTGTAGCCCTTTTCATGAAGGTGCTCATTGAGTTCTATGTAATTGCCGAAGCAAAATGGATACTAACCATAGGTCATTTTAAATGTACTTAAGCATAAAAACTTCAAGATGTATCCAATGTTTACATATTAGTAAACTCAGCCTACTAGCAAAACATATAAGATAAGCAAGGTGCAATTTTAGAAAACCAAGATTTTATGGCTCATAAGCACATGATCTAAGAGCAATAAGTAGAGACTTATTCAAGATCATTACTTCTCTAATGAGTAACTTTCAAAGAATATGAAACTCATATTTTCAAAAGTAATGCCACTCAATATACTATACACAAACAATCATCAAAGTTAAGATCAATATGAACAATATCACTATTAGATCCTAAATTAGCAAATGTCAATGAGAACCATATGTATGCTATACAAAATTCTCTAATATGACATGCTATGAGATGTGTATCAAAAATTGAGTCAAAAGATAAATATCTAAGAGAATATGCATTAGAGTATAGAGATACCTTTTTGCACATTATATTCACCAAATATCATACTTCTGCCCTTTTTATGAGCACTCTTTTCTTGAATGTCCTCAGGACACCAAGTTGATGATGTTTCACAACAAGAGTATAAAAAGCATAATATCTCAACTCAATCAACACATATAACAAAAGAACTTCTTCAAAGTTAATCAACAAGTTTTAACCATCATAACAAACATGATGTGAGATAACCAAGTTCATATCAATACATGGAGTATTCAAAGCTAGCAAGCAAGAATTCTCAACACAATTGATATATAGCCTCAAAGCTATCTCACATGTGCTTCTTATTTTAGTGATAAGAGCACTCACCCTTGAACAACTTGTTCTTGGGTGTACCTACACAAATATTTCTAATATCATCCTTGACAACAATGTTAAATCTAGAGTAAAGTCCTTCAATGACTTGATTAACAAGAATATCATTAACACACTCTTCCTTAACAATTTCAACACAAGCTTTGTCAAGTTGAACAAGATTAGAATTCTTTCTACTCCACAACTTTTTCTCATGCTTAGCAATTTTATCATGTTTCTCAACTTTCAAGGCCTTAGCATGTTCAAGTTGAAGTTTAATCTCCTTATCCCTAGATTCATTTCCTAATTTGCATTTTTCAATATATTTATAACACCTAGGCTTAATGTGACCTATTGTATTGCAATAATGGCAAATTGGAATAAAAGATGAGATTGTACCTTTTGGAGTAGAACTAGCTACACTAGTAGTTTGCAAAAATACCTTGTTTGCCAACTTCTTCTTGGCTTTTGATCTTCTCTTCTTGTGTGGTTTCTTATCAATCACGACTTCATCAAAGTGTGTAGGAAGTGGTGCTTCCAAGAGCTCCTCTTCAACTACCAAGTCGTCTTCACCATTGTGAGAGTTAACAAGATTCCTAACACTAGACACACTAACCAAATCATTCTCTAAATCCGTGATAGCCTCCTTAGCCGTGTCTATTTCTTCCATCAATTCTTGTTCTCTCTTCTTCAAATAAGATATCACATTATCCTTCTAAAGGTTAATCATTTCAAGTTCTCTAAACTTTTTCATAATATCATCTTTTTCACCAAGAAGTCTACGAGTAACAACCACAAACTCATCTAGTTGCTTCTTGATCAAATCATCCTTCTCAACTACTTCTCTTTGAGCATTGTCTCTATCTTCTTCTAGCTTTTCTACCTTTTTCAACAACTCAAGATTAGTAGGAATGGAACTAGAGCTTCCATCATGATTTGCATCAAGGTTCTTGTTCAAAGATATTGTACTACCAACATCTAGTGAAGAATGAGAAGCCGTTAGAGCTACAAAGTTGCTCGCCAACTCTTCATCACTTGAAGACTCACTACTAGAGCTCTCATTGTCACTAGAATTATCATCACTCCAAGTAGCAACCAACACTATACCTTTCTTATCCTTCTTAGATGGCTTCTTGGTGCACTCACTATCAAAGTGATCGAAACCATGACAATTGTAGCATGAGAGATGATATTTTCTTAACTCCCGTTTCCTTAGAAGACTTGCCTCTAGGCATGGCATAAAAGACTTGAGATAGGTACTCCAAGTGCTTGACATTGGTTAGCTACGTTAAGAAGCCGAAATTGGAAGTCTTCAAACTTTTCTTCCACACCCATACTTAAACCTTCAAATTGTGATGCCAATATTTGAAGCCTTGATTTCTTCACCACTAAGGTTCCTTCATTAGTAACTTGAAGAGTATCCCAAGCTTCCTTTACGGATTCAAGATTTTGAATGTAGAAGAATTGATGCCCATCAACTCCTCCAAATATGTTATTCATAGCACGATGGTGCCATTTTGCAACCTCTAACTCATTCGTTGTCCATTCACCTCTTGGCTTGAGTGTCATGGTTCCATCCTCTAAAACCTTGGTAGGAGGACTATAACCTTCTTCCACTACCATCCAAGCCCTTTCATCAATAGAGCGGATGTAGGCTTTCATCCTCAACTTCCAATACCCATAGTTAGTGCCACGAAGTAATGGTGGCCTAGTATTTGAGGCTCCTTCCACCATTACATCATTTTGTAAACCCATGACTTCAAACGCCTTGCAAAAACTGTGAAAGTATCACCCCGGACTCACACTAAGTGCAATCTAATGTCCTGCTCTAATACCAATTGAAAATACAATCACGGTTAAATGCTCAAGGCTAACCTAGTGGGGGTGAATAGGTTAGACACCTTTTTTGACTCCCTTAGAAACAACCAAAAGTTTATCCCTCTAGATTGCTTGTATCACAATATATATATATATATATATATATATATATATATATATATTAAAGACAATTATTCAATATATAAACACAAGTAAATGTAACACATACACAATCTATATTATAGAAGGAAGTCAACATACATAAAGAGTTCTATCCACAATACAAATATTAAAGAGATAGGGATAGAGAAAAGTTGACACAAGATGTAACGTGGTAAACTTCCGAAGAGGAAACATCCACGGGCTAGAAGCCACCGGCAAACAAAATCCACTAGTAGATAAGACAAGTACAATCTCTCAAGTGACCTCTTCACCTAGAAACTACCCTCTTATCCTACTCTAGAATTTATCGCCCTATGCTCAACAATCCGAGGCTTCACACCTCTTGTCAAGACTTCCTTGCTCACCTTATCCAGATCTTCATGACCCAAGGAAAGACTTCTTACTTAACTAAGTCCTCACAACTCTAGTCAAGACTTCCTTGCTCACCTATCCGAGTTCTCCCAACTCTAGGCAAAACTTCTTGCTCGACTATCCAGGGCTTCACACCTCTAACAAAGACTTCCTTGCTTGACAATCCAAGGCTTCACACCTCTTGTCAAGACTTCTTGCTCAACACCATAGGTCTCACACCTATTGTCAAGACTTCCTTCTCACAAGGCATCTAGGTGATCATGAATTCAAAACACAAACAAGCACGCAACATAGAATGCTATGATCAACACATCCTATGGAAAATACTAGACATGAACATGAACGCACAAATCACAAATAGTCTAGTTAATCATGCATGTGTAATCCAATCTAGATCATGTAAGATATGTTCAACATTAATCAAAATCTAGATACATGCATATATCTAAACTTGAATCACAAGATATGATCAACAAATAACAAAATCAAGTTTAAATCACAAAAACCTAAACATGCTAAAATCATATGACAAAGTCAAATAGATTTAAGCAAAAGTTCTAGAGCATATTCCTAATCATAGATTCAACAAATCACATGAATAGCTCAAAAGAACATAACCACATGTATTATGTGAGAATTTCGGCCAAGAGAGCCTAATTGATGAGAACAAGGCAGCTGCATCAAATGATCCATTGCATGTTCCGGTTGGGCCAATAACAAGGGCAAGAGCTAAGAGATTCAAAGAAGCACTAAATGGCCTAATTCAAGACACTTGGGCTGATTTTGAATTGTTGAAGTCCAAGATAAGCCTACATGAAGACCAAGGCATAATTAATGTCATTAAGGCAATTGATTGGGTCGAATAAGGAAGACTTGGGTGTCTGGCACAAGCTAGGAGAAGAGTCAACTTTGGCTGATTTATTCCCTTTTAATTTCCAAAGAATAATAGTTGTTTTGTTTCCCAAATTAAGAGGCTGATTTGTTTCCTGATTTAGCTTTCCAATTAGGAAGCAAGTCAATAGTTGCTAGTTTAGTATTTATTTATTTCCTAAATTTGTTTACATTTATTTTCATAATTGTAAGGCATTAATTGCCTAATATTTATTCCCTTTTAGGTCTTAGATATTTTTAGTATAAAAGGGACCAATTGATGTAGTTGGAGAACGGACTTGAATTGAATAAAAATTGTGAGAGTTCATCTCTTTTTTGGTTCTAAAAACTTGACTTATCACTCACATCTTCTTCTTGTTCTTGAGTGTGGCGTCTTCAACTTCTTGAAACTGTTGGTTCTTACCTCTTTATAGGTAACGGGTAGCGGTCCGATAACGTTTTTGTTTATAAACTTGGTTAGAAAACGATCCTTCGTTACCATATATTGGTTCCGGGTCTCAATGCTCTTGGTGAGGTTCATATCAGTTGGTATCAGAGCTTAGGCTTCTAAATCAGGTTTAATCTATCCTTGTTCTTCTTTGTCTATTTTTCTATTTGATAAAAAAAAAATCAGATTTTTTACAAAAAAAAAGAAAAAAGTTTGATCAGTTTCGTTATAAAAAAAAAGATCCAACAAAATAATAGTACATTTTTTTTAGGTTGTGTAGTTGAAATTATATGAACTATTTCTTTTTCTTTTCTTGATTCCGACGTTCCGTCCATTGATATAACAAAAAAATTATGTCTTTCAAAAGTGATTCATCAAACAAAGATAAAAAAGGAGAACCATATTTCGTGGTGCAGACTATCAACAACATTATGGTGAAGATTCGAGGACGAATCCTTTTGAAGAGAGGGGGAATGATGAGAATCAAGAAGCATCACCAAAGGATCCATTGCATATTCCAGTTGGGCCAATTACATGAAAGCAATAAGATCAAAGAAGCATTTATTGATGGGCTGATTCTGAATTGCTAAAGTCCAAATTCGGCTCACATGAAGACCAAGCCTTAATTAATGTCATCAAGACAATGGATTGGGCCGAATAAGGAAGACTTGGGTGTGTGGCACAAGCTAGGAGAATTGTCAACTTTGGCTGATTTATTTCCTTTTAGTTTCCAAAGAATAATAGTTGATTTGTTTCCTAAATTAAAGCGCTGATTTGTTTCCAGATTTAGCTTTCCAATTAGGAAGCAAGTCAATAGTTTCTAGTTTAGTATTTATTTATTTCCTAAATTTGTTTGCATTTATTTTCATGATTTTAAGGCATTAATTGCCTAATATTTATTCCCGTTTAGGCCTTAGATATTTTTAGTATAAAAGGGACCAGTTGATGTAATTTGAGAATAGATTTTGAATAGAAATAAATTTGAGAGAATCTTCTCTTTGGGAGGAGATGAAAGCTGTCATGAGGAAGCGTTTCATTCCGAATCACTATTATAGGGGTTTGTTTCAAAAATTACAAACCCTTACTCAAGAGCCTAAGTGTGTTGAAGATTACTACAAGGAGATGGAGATAGCCATGATTCGAGCTGATGTAGAGGAAGATCGAGAGGCTACTATGGCTAGGTTTTTAAGTGGACTAAACCGAGACATAGCAAATGTGGTGGAGTTGCAACATTATGTTGAATTGAGTGACATGGTACACATGGCAATTAAGGTGGAACAACAGTTGAAGAGAAAGAGTTCCACACGGGTTGGGCAAAATTCGGGTTCTTCATCATCATGGAAACCGAATTGGAGCAAGAGGGATGACCAACCTAGTTTCAAGGCCAAGGCCGAACCTTCCAGAGATCATAAAGTCGGAGGCACATTAAAACAAGGTACATCAGATTCTCAACCTTCTAGAAATTGTGACATTAAGTGCTTTAAGTGTCTGGGAGCAGGTCATATTGCATCTCAATGCCCAAACAAGAGAGTAATGGTTTTGAAGGATGATGGTGAGATCGAATCTGAAGGTGAATCTGATGATGAGTCCATGCCACCTTTGGAGGATGCAAGTGATATTGAATATCCGGTGGACGGAGAGCTTTTGGTGGCGAGAAGAGCTCTTAGTGCTTAAGCCAAGGAAGATGATGAGGTACAACGTGACAACATTTTTCATACCCGCTGCCATGTTAATGATATGGTATGTAACATGATCATTGATGGGGGGAGTTGTACTAATGTGGCTAGCACTAATTTTGTGGAGAAATTGAATTTAGCCACTTTGAGGCATCCAAAACCATATAAGCTACAGTGGTTAAATGATAGTGGGGAAATCAAGGTGACTAAACAAGTGTTGGTGACGTTTTCAATTGGAAAGTACAAAGATGAAGTCCTTTGTGATGTGGTACCAATGAATGCGGGCCATATCCTTTTGGGGAGACCATGGCAGTTCGATAGGCATGTGACCCATGATGGGTATACCAATAGATACTCCTTTGTACTCAATAAAAAATCAATCACTCTTGTACCTTTAACCCTAAAACAAGTGTATGAAGATCAAGTAAGGTTAAGAAAAGAAAGAGATGAACTCTCACAATTTTTATTCAATTCAAGTCCGTTCTCCAACTACATCAATTGGTCCCTTTTATACTAAAAATATCTAAGACCTAAAAGGGAATAAATAGTAGGCAATTAATGCCTTACAATTATGAAAATAAATGCAAACAAATTTAGGAAATAAATAAATACTAAACTAGCAACTATTGACTTGCTTCCTAATTGGAAAGCTAAATCTGGAAACAAATCAGCCCCTTAATTTGGGAAACAAATCAACCATTATTCTTTGGAAATTAAAAGGGAATAAATCAGCCAAAGTTGACTCTTCTCCTAGCTTGTGCCACACACCCAAGTCTTCCTTATTCGGCCCAATCAATTGCCTTAATGACATTAATTATGCCTTGGTCTTCATGTGGGCTTATCTTGGACTTCAACAATTCAAAATCAGCCCAAGTGTCTTGAATTAGGCCATTTAGTGCTTCTTTGAATCTCTTAGCTCTTGCCCTTGTTATTGGCCCAACCGGAACATGCAATGGATCATTTGATGCAGCTGCCTTGTTCTCATCATTCCCTCCCTCTTGAAAAGGATTTGTCCTTAAATCGTCGCCTACATCAAAAGGAGACAAATCAGAAACATTGAAGCTTGCACTAACATTGTACTCACCTGGAAGATCCAACTTGTATGCGTTGTCATTGATTCTTTCAATCACTTGAAATGGGCCATCTCCCCTTGGAAGTAAATTAGAACTCTGCTGGGCTGGGAATCGTTCCTTCCTCATATGCAACCACACCCAATCACCGAGCTCAAACACAACCTTCTTACGCCCTTTATTTGCTTGATTGGCATATTGCTTAGTTCGTCTCTCTTCGTTTTCTTGAGTCTTTTCATGGATTTGCTTAACAAAATCTGCCTTTTTCTTTCCTTCCAAGTTAACATGCTCATTCACAGGTAAAGGAATTAAATCCAAAGGAGTCAATGGGTTAAAACCATACACAATTTCAAAAGGCAAAAAATGAGTTGCAGAATGCACGCTCCTATTATAAGCAAACTCTACATGCGGCAGACAATCCTCCCATGTTTTCAAGTTCTTTTGTATTATAGCACGCAACAAGGTAGATAAAGTCCTATTAACTACTTCAGTTTGACCATCATTTTATGGATGACAAGTAGTAGAAAATAAAAGTTTAGTGCCTAAATTACCCCACAAAGTCTTCCAAAAGTAGCTTAAGAACCTAGCATCTCTATCCGAAACAATGGTCTTAGGCATGCCATGCAATCTTACAATTTCTTTGAAAAACAAATCAGCAATATGTGATGCATCATCAGTTTTATGACAAGGAATGAAATGTGCCATTTTAGAAAACCTATCAACAACCACATATACAGAGTCCCTACCCCTTTTTGACCTAGGCAAACCCAACACAAAATCCATAGAAATATCAATCAAAGGTCCACTAGGTATAGGCAAAGAAGTATACAATCCATGAGGCTTAATCCTAGACTTGGCTTGTCTACAAGTAATGCATTTCTCACAGATTCTTTCTACATCACATTTCATATGAGGCCAAAAAAAATGTTCATGCAAAGTATCTAGCGTCTTAGCTACACCAAAATTCCCCATCAAACCTCCCCATTGAGCTTCTCTAACAAGCAATTCACGCAAAGAACTCTTAGGCACACATAATTTAGTTTCACTAAACAAAAATCCATCATGCCTATAAAATTTACCAAATGCAGCCTTTTCACATGCATTGAACACATTACCAAAATCAGAATCTTCCACATACAACTGTTTAATGTATTCAAAACCAAACAATTTAGCATCCAAAGTAGAAAGTAGAACGTACCTTCTTGATAGAGCATCAGCGACCATGTTTTCCTTACCCTTTTTGTACCTGATCACATATGGAAACGTTTCAATGAACTCCACCCACTTGGCATGCCGCTTATTTAGCTTGTGTTGCCCCTTTATATGCTTCAAGGACTCATGATCCGTGTGAATCACAAATTCTCTTGGCCAAAGGTAGTGTTGCCAAGTTCCAATGCTCTAATCAAAGCGTACATCTCCTTGTCATAGGTAGGATAATTCAAGGCTGCTCCACTTATCTTCTCACTAAAATATGCAATGGGACGACCTTCTTGCATTAGAACAGCTCCAATACCTATTCCTGAAGCATCACACTCAATCTCAAAAGTTTTAGCAAAGTCAGGCAAAGCAAGCAAAGATGCATTAGTTAATTTTTCCGTAATCAAGTTAAATGCCTTTTCTTGTTCATTACCCCACTTAAAACCCACATTCTTTTTGATAACTTCGGTTAAAGGTGCAACTACACTACTAAAATCTTTCACAAACCTCCTATAAAAACTAGCCAACCCATGAAAACTTCTCACTTGTCCCACATTGGTAGGTTTCGGCCACTCCTTAATTGCCTTAACCTTTTCTTCATCAACCCCAATGCCCTTAGCACTAACAACAAAGCCCAGAAATACAAGTTTATCGGTTTAAAAGGTGCACTTTTTGAGATTAGCAAACAACTTTTCTGTTCTTAAAACTCCTAAAACAAGTTTTAAATGTTCAACATGCTCATCCAAGTTTTTGCTATAAATCAGAATGTCATCAAAATAAACAACCACAAACTTTCCAATAAAAGCACGCAAAACATGGTTCATTAATCTCATGAAAGTACTTGGTGCATTAGTTAATCCAAAAGGCATAACTAACCACTCATATAATCCATATTTTGTTTTGAAAGTAGTTTTCCACTCATCACCTTCCTTCATCCTAATTTGATGATATCCACTTTTAAGATCAATTTTAGTAAAAACAATAGAACCATGTAATTCATCAAGCATAACATCTAATCTAGGAAAAGGATGTCGATACTTTACAGTGATACTGTTGATTGCACGACAATCAATGCATATCCTCCATGTTCCATCCTTCTTTGGCACAAGCAATACGGGAACCGCACAAGGACTCATGCTCTCACGTACATACCCCTTTTCCATGAGCTCACTAACCTGCCTTTGAAGTTCTTTTGTCTCCTCAGGATTAGTTCTATATGCTGGTCTATTTGGGATGGGTGCTCTGGGTACAAAGTCAATTTGGTGCTCAATCCCCCTTATTGGTGGTAAACCAATAGGCATCTCTTCTGGAAACACTTCATCAAAGTCCTGCAATAGAGAAACAACAAATGATATGAACCTCACCAAGAGCAGTGAGACCCGGAACCAATATATGGTAACGAAGGATCGTTTTCTAATCAAGTTTATAAACAAGAACGTTATCAGACCGCGACCCGTTACCTATAAGGAGGTAAGAACCAACGGTATCAAGAAAGTTGTAGACGCCACACTCAAGAATAGGAAAGAAGGTGAGTGATAAGTCAAGGTTGGAACGCCACAAGGTAGAACCTTGATAAGTTCACAAGTTCTATGAAGAACCGAAGAGAAAATTCTCTCAAATTTATTCCTATTCAAAATCTATCCTCAAATTACATCAATTGGTCCCTTTTATACTAAAATATCTAAGACCTAAAAGGGAATAAATATTAGGCAATTAATGCCTTACAATCATGAAAATAAAATGCAAACAAATTTAGGAAATAAATAAATACTAAACTAGCAACTATTGACTTGCTTCCTAATTGGAAAGCTAAATTTGGAAACAAATCAGCCCTTTAATTTGGGAAACAAATCAACGATTATTCTTTGGAAATTAAAAGGAAATAAATCAGCCAAAGTTGACTATTTTCCTAGCTTGTGCCACATGTCCAAGTCTTCCTTATTCTTCCCAATCCATTGTCTTGATGACATTAATTAAGGTTTGGTCTTCATGTGAGCCGAAATTGGACTTTAACAACTCAGAATCAACCCATCAATAAATGCTTCTTTGATCCTATTGCTTTCATGTAATTGGCCCAACTGGAATATGCAATGGATCCTTTGGTGACGCTTCTTGATTCTCATCATTCGCCCTCTCTTCAAAAGGAATCGTCCTCGAATCTTCACCATAATGTTGTTGATAGTCTGAACCATGAAATATGGTTCCTCTCTTTTATCTTTGTTTGATGAATCACTTTTGAAAGACATATTCTTTTTTGTTATATCAATGCTCGGAATCAAGAAAAGAAAAAGAAATAGTTGATATAAGTTCAACTACACAATTTAAAAAAAATGTACTATTTTTTGTAGGATCTTTTTTTTTTTATAACGAAACTAATCAAACTTTTTTTTTTTTGTAAAAAATCTGATTTTTTTTTATCAAATAGAAAAATAGAAGAAGAATAACAATGATAGATTAAACCTGATTTAGAAGCCTAACCTCTGATACCAAATGATATGAACCTCACCAAGAGCAGTGAGACCCGGAACCAATATATGGTAACGAAGGATTGTTTTCTAATCAAGTTTATAAACAAGAACGTTATCGAACCGCGACCCGTTACCTATAAGCAGGTAAGAACCAACGGAATCAAGAAAGTTGTAGACGCCACACTCAAGAATAGGAAAGAAGGTGAGTGATAAGTCAAGCTTAGAACGCCACAAGGTAGAACCTTGATAAGTTCACAAGTTCTATGAAGAACCGAAAAGAAAATTATCTCAAATTTATTTCTATTCTAAATCTATCCTCAAATTACATCAATTGGTCCCTTTTATACTAAAAATATCTAAGACCTAAAAGGGAATAAATATTAGGCAATTAATGCCTTACAATTATGAAAATAAATGCAAACAAATTTAGGAAATAAATAAATACTAAACTAGCAACTATTGACTTGCTTCCTAATTGGAAAGTTAAATCTGGAAACAAATCAGCCCCTTAATTTGGGAAACAAATCAACTATTATTCTTTGGAAATTAAAAGGAAATAAATCAGCCAAAGTTGACTATTCTCCTAGCTTGTACCACATGTCCAAGTCTTCCTTATTCGGCCCAATCTTTTGTCTTGATGACATTAATAAAGGCTTGGTTTTCATTTGAGCCGAATTTGGACTTTAACAACTAAGAATCAGCCCATCAATAAATGCTTCTTTGATCCTATTGCTTTCATGTAATTGGCCCAACTAGAATATGCAATGGATCCTTTGGTGACGCTTCTTGATTCTCATCATTCCCCCTCTCTTCAAAAGGATTTGTCCTCGAATCTTCACCATAATGTTGTTGATAGTCTGAACCATGAAATATGGTTCCCCTCTTTTATCTTTGTTTGATGAATCACTTTCGAAAGACATTATTTTTTGTTATATCAATGCTCGGAATCAAGAAAAGAAAAAGAAATAGTTGATATAAGTTCAACTACAAAACCTAAAAAAAATGTACTATGTTTTGTTGGATTTTTTTTTTTATAACGAAACTAATCAAACTTTTTTTTTTTTTGTAAAAAATCTGATTTTTTTTTTATCAAATAGAAAAATAGAATAAGAAGAACAATGATAGATTAAACCTGATTTAGAAGCCTAAGCTCTGATACCAACTGATATGAACCTCACCAAGAGCAGTGAGATCCGGAACCAATATATGGTAACGAAGGATCGTTTTCTAACCAAGTTTATAAACAAGAACGTTATCGGACCGCGACCCGTTACCTATAAAGAGGTAAGAACCAACGGTATCATGAAAGTTGCAGACGCCACACTCATGAATAAGAAAGAAGGTGAGTGATAAGTCAAGGTTTGAACACCACAAGGTAGAACCTTGATAAGTTCACAAGTTCTATGAAGAACCAAAGAGAAAATTCTCTCAAATTTATTTCGATTCAAAATCTATTCTCAAATTACATAAATTGGTCCCTTTTATACTAAAAATATCTAAGACCTAAAAGGGAATAAATATTAGGCAATTAATGCCTTACAATTATGAAAATAAATGCAAACAAATTTAGGAAATAAATAAATACTAAACTAGCAACTATTGACTTGCTTCCTAATTGGAAAGCTAAATCTGGAAACAAATCAGCCCCTTAATTTGGGAAACAAATCAACCATTATTCTTTGGAAATTAAAAGGAAATAAATCAGCCAAAGTTGACTATTCTCCTAGCTTGTACCACATGTGCAAGTCTTCCTTATTCGGCCCAATCTATTGTCTTGATGACATTAATTAAGGCTTGGTCTTCATGTGAGCCGAATTTGGACTTTAACAACTAAGAATCAGCCCATCAATAAATGCTTCTTTGATCCTATTGCTTTCATGTAATTGGCCCAACTGGAATATGCAATGGATCCTTTGGTGACACTTCTTGATTCTCATCATTCCACCTCTCTTCAAAAGGATTCGTCCTCGAATCGTCACCATAATGTTGTTGATAGTCTGAACCATGAAAATTGTTTTCTAATCAAGTTTTTAAACAAGAATATTATCGGACCGCGACCCGTTACCTATAAAGAGGTAAGAACCAACGATATCAAGAAAGTTGTAGACGCTACACTCAAGAATAAGAAAGAATGTGAGTGATAAGTCAAGGTTTGAACGCCACAAGGTAGAACCTTCATAAGTTCACAAGTTCTATAAAGAACCAAAGAGAAAATTCTCTCAAATTTATTTCTATTCAAAATCTATTTTCAAATTACATCAATTGGTCCCTTTTATACTAAAAATATCTAAGACCTAAAAGGGAATAAATATTAGGCAATTAATGCCTTATAATCATGAAAAAAAATGCAAACAAATTTAGGAAAAAAATAAATACTAAACTCGCAAATATTGACTTGCTTCCTAATTGGAAAGCTAAATCTGAAAACAAATCAGCCCCTTAATTTGGGAAACAAATCAACTATTATTCTTTGGAAATTAAAAAGAAATAAATCAGCCAAAGTTGACTATTCTCCTAGCTTGTACCACATGTCCAAGTCTTCCTTATTCGGCCCAATCCATTGTCTTGATGACATTAATTAAGGCTTGGTCTTCATGTGAGCCGAATTTGGACTTTAACAACTCAGAATCAGCCCATCAATAAATGCTTCTTTGATCCTATTGCTTTCATGTAATTGGCCCAACTGGAATATGCAATGGATCCTTTGGTGACGCTTCTTGATTCTCATCATTCCCCCTCTCTTCAAAAGGATTCGTCCTCGAATCTTCACCATAATGTTGTTGATAGTCTGAACCATGAAATATGGTTCCCCTCTTTTATCTTTGTTTGATGAATCACTTTTGAAAGACATATTATTTTTTGTTATATCAATGCTCGGAATCAAGAAAAGAAAAAGAAATAGTTGATATAAGTTCAACTACACAACCTAAAAAAAATGTACTATTTTTTTCTGGATTTTTTTTAATAACAAAGCTGATTTTTTTTTTGTAATAGATCTTTTTTTAAAATATATAACAAAGCTGATCAAACTTTTTTTTTTGCAACAAATCTGATTTTTTTAAAAATCAATCAGAAAAAAAAAATAGATGAATATGAACAAGGATAGATTAAACCTGATTTTAGAAGTCTAAACTCTGATACCAACTGATATGAACCTCACCAAGAGCAATGAGACCCGGAACCAATATATGGTAACGAAGGATCGTTTTCTAATCAAGTTTTTAAACAAGAATATTATCGGACCGCGACCTGTTACCTATAAAGAGGTAAGAACCAACGGTATCAAGAAAGTTGTAGACGCCACACTCAAGAATAAGAAAGAAGGTGAGTGATAAGTCAATGTTTGAACGCCACAAGGTAGAACCTTGATAAGTTCACAAGTTCTATAAAGAACCAAAGAGAACCTTGATAAGTTTAGGTTCTGAAAACTTGACTTATCACTCACATCTTCTTCTTGTTCTTGAGTGTGGCGTCTTCAACTTCTTGATACCGTTGGTTCTTACCTATTTATAGGTAACGGGTCGCGGTCCGATAACGTTCTTGTTTATAAACTTGGTTAGAAAACAATCCTTCGTTACCATATATTGGTTCTGGGTCTCACTGCTCTTGGTGAGGTTCATATCACGAATACATGTGAGGAACTATTTTTCACAAAATCAATCAATCAAAGATCATAAAATAGTCCTAGAATCAAAGCTAGCACAATACAATCACAAACATGTGATAATATTGGCAAAATCAAAACCTAACTCAACATGAATGATTTCAATTGAAACTCAACCTAGCTTTGAAAGTGTTCAAAACACAAATCAAAATACTCACAATATACAAATATATGTAGAAGAAGAAAACCCAAGGCAATTGACCAAGTTTTAGAAGAAAACTTTGTGAGAAAATCAATACCTTGGTTGATTTAGGTGCAGTCCCGTTTTTGTATGATTAGACACCAAAAAAATCAGAAGAATTAACTCAAAACTTCATAGAAAAGATGGAGGAGGAATAGATGAACACTCTCAACTTCGAATCACCCAAATCAGAGTTCAAATGAAGAAGTTATGGTGGTTGGAACGTGAGAAAATTTAGAGAGAAAATTTCTGCACACTTGATTTGAATTTCTTCTTAGAATGAAATGTGAGAGGGAAAGAGTTTATAAAGGAGTGGGAAACTTGGGCATGTGAAATGACCAAGAGGGGCAAGATGAAGCCAAGCAAGCCTTCTGCCCCGAGATGGCCACGCGCCATCTCGGTAAAGAAGTATATGCTTGCTTCTTTCTCCTTCGACCCTCCTTCTCGTTCTTCGACCGTTCTCCGGCCTCCGAACTCGGAATTCGAATCCATTTATGGATTAAAAACCTTAACTCTCACAGAGACATGGACATATAAGATACTCAACCCAGAAAATAATAATTTGACTCGATATATGAAGACGAAGACAATGTATGAAACATGAGTTGAAAGTGTAGTATCTTTTGATTTAGAACTTGAAATCAATAGTATGAGTAACCGAAATGACCGGAACTCAATCAAGAATGATTTAAGACTAAATCCAAGTTCATTTTCCATGTTATACGAACATATACACACAAAAACACCATTCACACTAGAATGCAAACTACATAGAGATAGTTTCCAATCATGCATATTCCAAAACATGTTATTTCCAAACCAATGCATGAGCAATCATCTTCAAGTGTGTGAATGTGTTATACATGGTGCACAATAATGCAGGGACACATATGAATGAATTGTATGTATGTGCCTATAAAGGTGCACAATGATGTAGGGACACAAATGTATGATATGTGTGTGTGTGCCTAAACCTTGTAAGAGAAAGATAAGGTCTTAGTATACCTTTGTAGAACCAAATTGCATCCTTTCTCTTTGAAGACATAGAACTTGCTTTGACTTGTTGTTTCTTCTTCCTTGAAGCTTGAATCATCATGAACCTAAACAACTAAGTCATTACAAGGTAAATATTATTTTGATATGGAATTAATGCCAACACAAACTAAAACCTAACAAGTTTGCCACCTAATTTCACCTAAGTCACACCGAACATGGTCACTAACCCTTTCATTCTACCCAGCGGGCCTCTTATAGTGATCCTAGACCAATAAGATTGTGTACTAATCCACTTAGTCACATGGCTTAACAATTAATAAAGAGATTAAGCAACCTATATGAATTTATGGAAATATTCTATTAAGCAATTAATGCTAGGGTACACTAAATGCTTTTCTACGGATTTAAAGATGGCAATAATTGCAAATCCTAAATATCAATATCTTAATGCAAATGCAAGTAGATTTAGCTAGAGGGCAAAATGGCTCTATATGCTAGCTATCAATGAACATATAATCTCAACCAACAATCAACAACTCAAGCATGTTATAAATGCCAAAAAACTAATAATCATGCACTAACTTGACAAATAAAACTAAACCTAGGTAAATAATAACACAAAAAGAAGTAAATAGATGCAATGGAGATTTAGGGCTTGTTCACATTACATAGTCAATAGAAACAAGAAGAATCCATAAATATGATGCTTGTGTAAAGCTAGATGCACATGGATTGGTGTTTGGTTGAGTAAAAATGGTTTCTAGATGCTCTCTCTCACTAGGAGTCGGTATCTCTCTCTTAAGGGAATGAATTCAGAGCTCTAGAAAGGCAAGAAAGGTGAAAGAACACACACACACACACACACATATATATATATATATAGCCCTAGATGAAAGGATACCGTTTTGAAAATAGTAACCAAATCACATCATTACCAATGGCTAGATCGCGGCTCAGATAAGTTGTCTAGACCATTGTGCATGCAATGGTGCACCGTTTGGACAACAACATGATAGGGACTGTTATGCATGCATATGCATAGGTCACGGTATAAGCAACCTGGGCCTCCTGATGAATACCGCGACAGGGACCGCTGCACAGACAAGTGCATAAACCACGGTCCCTAAAGTATGCCACTTCTGGAACCAACCACTATTGAGGCCACGGCAGAGGCAAGTGCACAACCAGTGACCCGCACTGCGGTAAACAAGAAAACCTCTTTTCAGGAAAACTCAACACACTATCCTATATGCAAAATGTGCAAGGGTGAAGAGTGAAGAGAATGTACACATGTAAGTAATGAACACAAATGCGTGGATACTAAGGCATGCATGAGAAATGTGTATGTGTGTGTGCAACTAAATCTCTTCAAAGAAATAAGCACATTTGATATACCTTTGATGTGCTCTTGAGCTTGGTCATGAAAAAAGTTGGCCTAATCTATCCTTACACATTTAAACCCCAATTTTGGTTTGTAATCGAAATAAGCCAATAAAAAATAAGAAACTTACACTCTCCCACTTTGGCTATTTCGTGACAAAACCAACACTCACAAATAGATAAAAACAAGAGGTCAACAATTTTTTTTTCTACATTACAATTAGATACCTGAACACTAGATCTTCAAGTCTTCCATCTCTTGTAGAATACACATCTTTGTAAAATATGATAACTATACTTTCCAAGACAAGTGTATGTGAGGTGATCAAGAGAAAATAAAAGATAAAAGCAATTTGCATTAAAAAAACAAGCAATATGCAACAAGTAATGCAAATGCAAATGCTCCCCCTAAATGGTTTACTCCTCCTCAACAAGTCAATCTCCCCTAATATATAAATGCTCTCCCTAAAATGCAACTATTAAAAACTTCACACGACTCCTTTTTTTTTGTCATTCGATAGGCAAATAAGTATTCCCCAATCATGTCGCTTTAGCTAAGAGGGTTATTAGCATCAAAGATAAGTGCATAATAATATAAAACAACTTTATGCAACTTAATTAAGTGAAAGAAAAGCAATGAAGTTTGATTTTAAGAAAATGCATGAGAATAATGCTATGAATGGAAGACATTCAACATCAAAGTTCAAGCCATGGTATTTAGCAAAGTAAATATCAAAAGAGTTTCCAAAAGAAGTCAAACCAATTTGTATCTTTTTTATCATAGGAAAACACGATATAGCTTTGAAAACTTTACAAGCACACAAGCAACATTATCAATTCTTAATGACCAACAAGACATGGATATAAAATCTTTATTGATTGGATGGATATGGAATCCTTATTGATTGTTGTCTTGTTCAACCAATAAGAAGAGAGACAAGGCTAACTTGGATGAGACATCCTTATTTATTGAATGGACACAAGGTCCTTATTGAGTTTAGCCTTGTCAATTGCATTCACACATATTTGCACACAAATAACTCATGCATAGTATTTAAGCTTGTCAAAATCAAGTTCACATGTCAAGGAGATAAATTATAGGTCATTCAAATGTACTTTCCAATCAATTCCCTTAGTCCAAAAATGCATGTTTGAATATAAAAGTGACAGGGATTACAAACAAGGCAAATTCACACTTATTGAATAACAAGACGTAAAATTATATGTGTAAACAAGATTCTCAAGCAATTAATTAAAGAGCATAAATTTGATCAATTTTCTTCTTATTTCAATAATGCAAGGTTTCTCTCTTTACTTAAACTCCCTATATGAGGTCAATCACCAAAGCACAGAAAGGCATATGACAAATTCCAATAGACCTAACAAGTCCATTTGACCTAGTTGTATCTATGAGCGTCATGTTATCACAATAGCATGTGGGTTCATCTTTTCTAATCCACTTGGGCAACACATTCTCATTCCTAGTGATCATGGTCATCATATTCCTCCTAGGATCATTGACTCTAGATTTTCTAGGCACATGCATATTGGCTTTAGCCCAAGTTCATTCAATCATGCTTTTAGTTCTACACATTCTAATATACTTTAAGCAATTTGGTCTAATATGACCATCAATACCTTAAAAATGAGATGTATGAATGAAGTTAGAGATCATAACATTCCTTTGTGAGTACAAAAGGGTTTTCCCATGTTTTTGATCTTATTTTTGTTGTTGGATTGGTTCTTTCCTCCTTTGCTGCTGAATTGGAGTAGATTGCTTCCTTTGTTGAACTTTAAAGGATTGCTTCTTTGCTTGATGGTATTTAGGTTGATGAAAGTTTGCTTGATAAGCTCTCATTGGTTGAGCTTGTACCAATGATATTGTCTTCAGTTGGGCACTTTTTGAGCACTCTCCTAGCTCAATATTCTTCCTAGGATGTTATGAGGGAGAAGACTCTTTGATGTCCATGCTCTTGACAAAGATGATCTTGCTTGAGGATTAGGTCTCATTGTCATCTTCATAACAAAGACCTTTCTTATAACTTGGCCTCTTGCCAACTCCTAACACTTGATCAACTTTTTATGTGCTTGAAGTCATATTAGCAATAGTATTTTTTACCTCCTCAAGTTCCATCACCAACATCACTTCATTCCCTCTGACAAGTATCATTTCCTCATCTAAATGAGTCACACAAATTCTCAATTGGAGATTTTCTTTTATCAACTATAGAACCTCATCCTTTTTTTTCTTCAAGCATGTTTGAAGATAGTCAATGAACTCTTGATAATTTACCACATTATCATTTAAGTTCTTGAAGCATGAACTTTCCTGATCAAAGCTTCTATCACTTGTGCTATCATGGCTCATTTGTTCTGTTGACGTCGATCTCTTGATGGTCAAGAAAGTTAACAGTGTTGGATTTGGTTATGACCTATTAAAAAAGAAAGAGAAAAAGAATGCAATTGATATGTTAGTGACACGAATTTACGTGGTAAAACTTCGCTGATCGGAGAAACATCCACGGGAGGTTGAATGATCAACCAAGTCAAATCCACTATTGAATAATCAGTTACACCATTCGATCTCTCTTGCCTCTCTCTTACAGTGATTATTGTCTATTCTGTCATCTGTATTCTATGTGTCTTTCTTCTCTTTTTTCGTATCTCCTCTTTTTTATAACGAGATTATGGGTCTATTTGTATGTGCATAGAACCCTAATCCTTGTTACACAAGTAAAGAAAAGTGATTTTATTTAATTAAAATTGGCTACTTATCAAGGTTGTATTTTTTTTCTTTCCTGTTTATTAGATATTATTGATTGAATAAGAATCTTCATTGGACTCTTGTGGCAGAGTCCATTTAGAACTTATTTCCTTATCGGTGTGCAGTCTTCTAGAAGAATAGAGTTGTTGCTTGATTTGGACTCACTTCCTGTTTGTTGTTTTATCCTTTTAGAAATTTTCTAAATTCTTTCCTCCTTTGATACGGGGGATGAAATACTGATGTTTGAGTATCAGAGTATGATTCTAGATTCTTTCTTAGGCTTATTCATGTATATGTGTCGTGTATCAAACTTCTTTAATCGGGTTGCTTGTGTTGTCCCAAGAAGAACATAATATGCTGAGTACCCGTGTTTGGGCTGACTCAGGTTCTTGTTCCTTAGTAAAGTAATGGATGGCGTCTTCTAGATGCAAGCTTGGATGGTCATCTGGCAAACTCTTATAGGGATTGTCTTACCTGTTAGTGGTGTGTACATTCAATAAAAATACACATATAACAATACCCCCTTAAAATACTTTTACCGAGTAGAATTCATTTTGGCGGAAGTATTTTAATCGCTTTGAATTTCGACCTGCCTTTTGTCTTTTCCTTTTTAATTTCTCATTAATGTAGGAGTAATAATCCTTAAACAATTTGCTGCATTAATGACGTGTCTTAATGGCAACCATGTGTGCACAATTTGTCTCTTCACATAAAATCCTGATGATTATGACATTTTGAAATCTTGACAGCTTGATCTGTTCTATCCGAGACATGTGTCCTTTAATTGCTTTAGCATTTATGAGATACGACCCGCTGATTATTTGATACGCTGTTTATGTCATCGTACGTCACTGAACGTTTCCTTTTATTCTTTCAAATTTTCCCGCTTCTTGAAACCCTTGGGTATCTTGTCTTTCAATCATTGAGTCATTTATTTCAAATGAAGGAAGTTGTTCTTGTCATTCATTTTCAAAGAAATAGTCAAAAACCCAGATTTCTCTCACGCACAGATTCATCTTGGCTATTCACTAAGGCTTTTCCCGGTTGCTTCGCATCTGTTTTATGGAGCCTATTTCATGGCATCGCCTTTTTGTTATAGCTTTCGATGTGCTTGAGTGTGGAGATATTCAATTGGTTTTTTGTATTTGTATATCATTAGGGGAAACACCTCCTGATTAGCCTTAGTTTCTAAATGTAGACGTTTTCGGGCTTTATCATGATGTTCATTTCAGTTATAGCTCTGAATCTTCTTTAAGATCTAAGTCTTTCATTTCTGATTATCACAAGGTTCCTCTATGATCTAGGATGGGAAAACACCAAAGTAATCACACGGTTCATAAACGTGGCACGAGTGAAGGTTTGATTGGGAGGCAAGAGGTTAATGAGAATGATATTGAAGACGAGCATCATGTCACTCAAATCCTCTTCTCTCTTGATTGCCGAGTGCGTATGACAATGAATCGAACGTGGTAGGGGAAGCAGAGATCGAAAAGTATCGCGCTCGATTTGATCTAGATGACTCGGTTTTGATGGTTCCTGATGGTAATAGAGCCGTATGGAACCCTCATCTGGGCAAGGTATTAGTTTATGGATCTATGCTCAGCTACGGTGTGACTGTTCCCCTCCATTTTTTCATTGCTTGGTTCCTTACTGAGGTGGGGATCGCTCCGACCTAGCTAGCCATGAACAGCTATAGGATCCTGATATATATATATATATATATATATATATATATATATATGCCTTATGTGGAGGCGGATGAACTTGCCACTGCCCTCTCCTCATGAAATCAAACATTTTTATAGTCTAAGGCAATCTGATCAGACTGGGACTTACTTTCTTCTATCCAGCCAGCCAGATAGCTAGATTTCTAAGGGGACAAAGGTAAACCGGGGAGTCGATATCTGCTCGGACATCAAGAAGAAAGGATTTGTATGGGGTTTTCCTACCTCCAATAAGTACTGGAAAAACAATTGGTTTTCTGTTAGAGGAAACAGGGGACACAAGATCGAGCTCTTAGCCGGGGAAAACCGAGAAGTAAAAAAGGTTTCTTGTTTCATTTACTCTCATACTCACAAGAACAAGTCACGACCTGTTTTCATTGATACCGGGTTGAATAACCTTACTCGGGCGGCCGTGCATACTCTGAAAAAGAGGAGTAGGTACTATCTTTATGATGAGAAAAAGATGATTGCTCTTGGCTTTTTTACTCAAATTTCAGCTTACTGCAAACATTGTAAGTGGGATTTTTCTCGTTGCTTTCACTTTGTTGCTTTTCACCATGCCTTTTTAACTCATCCTTTTTTGAATTCAATGTATGATATGGATGTTGTATATGGCACCCAAGCCCACCAAGTGAAAACAATTATTCAGGCGAGTCGTAAAGAGACTTCTTCTTAAAGCGAAAAAGGGATTGATTCACTTAATGATGAATCAGATGAAGATTCTAAGGAGGCAGATGAGCAGGTTCCTGAATATATTCCCGAAGAGGTCGTTCAGCTGACTGCGGGGGAATCAAGCTGTCTGAGTGGCCCTATGGGACTTGACAGTGACTAAAGGGTTTCTAAGGACAAAGACAGGCAAATAGGGCATCCTGGTGGTGTAACATCTGACGATCCTAGTTCGATAGGTGAAGGATGTAGAAACCCCCCTACAGAACAGGTTGGCCCTCTCCCTAATCTTTTCAAATCTTTTCAAATCTTTTAAAGGTATCACGAAGGATGAGGTAGATTCTGCAGCTGACCTTGGCTTCCACCGTACTCGAGCTGAGTAGAGGAAGACAGTTGATTCTCCCAATCGACCTCTTTCAAAGATTCCCAGAGTGGTTTCGTTCATTGTGTCGAGCGATGAAGATACTGACATTAGGGGTTCCCCGAGTGCTAAAGCTGAGACACCTTTGGGAAGAGTGGAAACTCCATAAAATTTGAATAGAGAATCTTTGCCCTCTGAGGTTAAGGATATAGGAGTGGGATCCTCGGGAAACCCTACGCGACCCACCCCCTAGATATACTGAGAATGATGTCATCTGGACAGGCTTTTATTGGTGATGACTGTTGGAGTCGCTTTATGAATGGTTATCCTACGAAGTGTCTTCACAACATTTTTAATAGTGCGACTTACGTAAGTCTTCTGTCCCAAACTTCGTCTTAATATGCCTTAATTCAGATTTTTAAATTACTTCCTTGTAGGTGGTTACTGAGTTTGTTGAGTTTATTCAGATGCAAAAATATCAAGCTAATCGGACTAGGCGTCTTGAAGCTCAGTTAAAGGAGAGTGAGGATAACCGTGCTCCGATTGAGGCGGCATGTCAAAAGGATACGAGTTCTGCCCAGAAGTTTACCAATCGTTGTTTAGCGAGATAGATGGAAGTCGGGAAGAGGACCTCTATTGCGGAAGAGAGAGCTAAATCTTTAGAAGACTCACTCTCCGTTGCCTAAGAATCAATGCTTCGGGTAGGCCAAAAGGCTGAACAAGCAAGTCTTCTTATTAGTGTAGGATTGAAGATCTTGAGCACCAGGCTTTGACAGTTGAATCCCTTTCGAAGGAAGCCAAGCTGGAACTTGAATTGTAAGGGGTTGATCATTTTAAAAGGTCCCTAGCCTATGATTCCTTACTCTTTAGGGAGTTCTAATGAGGGTTGGTCTCAATTGGCGAATTCTTCATGGTCAAGAATCATGCGACTAAAAAGGCTCGAGCCAACTAATAGCTATCAATCAAAAATCACGTGGATCGCTCGTTGGAGGCTCTTCAGATTCAAATGAAGGAGTGGAGAGCCTATTGTCATAGCAAAGGCAAAGATCCCCATCCTATGCATCTAGAGGTCCCGTCTGAGCATTCTCTTTCGACTTTTTATGTCAGTCAAGAAACTGGTGCGAATGGGTTGAAGCCTGACATTGAACAATTCTCTGGAATGGATTACATCGATTGGATGGATTATTCGGTTGACACAATCGCCTAACCTTCTAATGAAAGTCTCCTACATGAATACGAAATGGTGCCTGATCTGAGCATCGATAAGGGCTCCAAATTCTCAGCTCCACCTTATGTATATTTGTAAAAATCTTTAGGATTAATAAAATTCCATACTTTGCTTGATTGCTTTTTGTTGCGAATCCTGTTACGGATATTAAAATGGTCAAGTATCTTATTAACTTGCCAATATCGTTGTCTGAGAAAATCTTTTTAAACACCAAGTATCTTATGTTCTGGCTAAGGTCTTGCTCGAATAACTTCTTCGTAATCTTAAACGCCAAATATATTATTAAACTGGCTAACGCAATTTTAAGTGTCAAGTATCTTATTAAACTGGTTGACACAATTTTAAGTGCCAAGTATCTTATTAAACTGGTTAACGCAATTTTAAGTACCAAGTATCTTATTAACTGGCTAATATTATTAACCGAGTCATCTCAAAACAGGCAAGTAGATTTATACTTGTGTTTCATACTCGGTTGCTACCCAAACGTTACAGCTGCGTAACTCACCAGGATTTTCCAGACAGTGCCCCAAGCCATTTTCCAGAATTTGATACATCGGGTTTGCCTTTTGGCTAAGGTCTTGACTGACCTTGCTCGACTGGTATGCTTCTTTGAGCTTTTCCGTCCATTCAGGATTTTTGCCAAATTAATGGCTCCGAGCAATTTATTTCCTGCAATTTCATGTCATTATCATATGCTCAATCTTTATCATATTTTCTTATTATCATATGCACAGATTTCTAGAATCCCTTGTCGGGCTTTTATTCATAACTGTAAAACTAACAATATGATAATCCCAAAGGATTGCTAAGAATAAATAAAAAAAATTCTGACTAAAAATTAAAACAAATTTCTAGGGTAGAAGATCTTTAAATATTGGGCATTGCATGGTCGAGGTAAAATCCCTCTATTTGGTCTAGCAATCCAGTGTGCTCAGTGACTAGCTATTCCTTCAATTTTGTATAGGCCTTCCTATTTGTCAACCAACGAGCCCACAACTTTGTTCTTCGTGTTCAGCGATACTTTTCTGAGCACCAGGTCTTCTAACTAGAACTTCCTAATCCGAACATGAGAATTATAGTGTTGGGCCACTCTTTACTGATATGCCGCATTTCGTACTCGGGATTTCTCCTTTTTTTCTTCCAACTCATCTAAGTTTTGTCACAGTTTATCAACATTTTGATCTTCATCATACAACCTGATTCTAGGCGACATATACGATATTTCTAATGGGATGACATCCTCTGTTCCGAATGCCAAAGAGAACGGTATTTCTCTTGTAGAAGTTCTTGTTATCGTCCGATAAGCCTATAATACTTCAGGAAGTTTTTCGACCCAATTGCCTTTTTAGCATCTAACTTTGCTTTGAGCTTGTGCTGGATGACTTTGTTTACTACTTCAACTTGTCCATTTGTTTGAGGGTGGGCAGGTGTGGCATAATAATTTGCAATTTAGTACTAGTTGCACGGCTGCCTGAATTTTGATTGTCGAATTGGGTGATGTTGTCAGTGATAATAGTATTCGGGACTCCAAACCTGCAGAGTATATTTTTCTTTACAAAGTTTGTGGTGTTTGCTTCTGTGATGTGAACTAGTGCTTCAGCTTCCATCCACTTAGTAAAATAATCAATAGCCATGATTGCATGCTTCGCTCCACTCCTTGTTCCTGCTGGCATCAGACTAATTAAATCCAGGCCCCATATGGTGAACGACCATGGGGATGTGAGGCTTCTAAGGTGTTATAGGGGTTGCCGATTGTCATTGGCAATCCTTGGCAAGCGTTGTAACTTTCTGAACATTGTTGTACATCTGTGAACAGAGAAGACTAGTAAAAACCTTGCCTGAGTACCTTGTGTGTCAAGCTTTTACCTTCTGTATGGTCCCACATACTCTACCATGGATTTCCTAACAGTATCCGGTGTGCATCTTCCTCTGATACACATCTTTGGAGTGTTTGGAAAAACCCTATTCTATATAGTTCTCCTCTAATTAGTGTGCATCTTGATGACCAATACCTGATGCGTTTTGCTTCTAAGGGATCTTCTGGGAGTATATCTTCTTCCATGTACCTTTTTAAATGAGTCATCCAACCGTCTAATAGTGTTTGGGTTTCTGAGACTTAAAACTCTTTTGGCTTAACTATACTTGGTCTGAGAAAATATGCAACCAGGATATTCTTTGGCCTGATTGTGGTTGTTGCTGATGCTAGTTTGGACAAAGCATCTGTCTGCCTTTTCATTTTCTTTCTAATGATCTGGACAATCCTATATTCCTTGAATTTTTGGAGAAGTTGTTTTCCTATGCCTAAATAAGCTGTCAATGCTAAAGTCATTTTCTCTGCCTGTGAATACCTAGTTTCTGCTGGAAGAAAAGCCTTGCTTGTATAGTACGCTGGCCTCTGTATCCTGTCTTCTGTCCTTACTAGAACCGAGGCTGCTACTAACTTCATAAGGGACAATTACATGTAAAGTATTTCTCCCACTTAAGGTTTTGAGAGGATGAGAGCCTATCCTAAGTATTCTTTAATCTTCAGGAATGTCCTGTTGACACTTTTCATTCCATTCAAGTCCTTTCCCCTTTTTGATCACTTTGAAAAAATGAGCACATCTATCTGTGGCCTTCGAAATGAATCTGCCTAAGGAAGCTAAGCATCCCGTCAGGAGTTGTACCTCTTCTGACATCCTTGGTGAAGTCATTTTTTGAAGGGCTTGGATCTTCGCGGGATTCACTTTGATCCCTCTCTGGTGAACTTGGAACCTAAGGAACCTTTCTAAAGGAACACCAAATAGGCACTTGTTCAGATTTAACCACATATGATACCTTCTCAAGACATCGAATGTTTCACGTAGGTCCAAAGCATGTTCGTCTACCGAGATACTTTTGGTTAACATGTCATCTATGTAAACTTCCAAGTTTCTTCCTATTTGACAAGCAAAGATTCTATTGACCAATCTTTGATATGTTGCCCCAACATTTTTTAGCCCAAAGGGCATCACTGTATAACAGTACAAACCTTGATAGGTCGTGAATGCTATTTTTTCCTCATCAGCTTTATTCATCCGGATCTGATTATATCACGAATAAGCATCCATAAAACTGAGTAATTTATGTCTTGATGTAGCATCGACCAGTTGGTCTATTCTCGAGAATGGAATTTTTTTCTTTTGAGCAGGCTTTGTTCAGATCCGTGAAGTTCACGCACATTCTCCTTTTGCTATTCTTCTATATAACCAAAACCACATTTGCTACCCACTGAGGATAGCTGATTTCTCTGATCGACCCTACAGCAAGTAACTTCTCCACCTCTTGCTTGATCGCCCGACTTCTTTCGAGGTTGAAAGATCTTCTCTTTTGTATTACAGGTTTCGCATTTTGATCCACCGCTAGGTGATGTTATATTATTCGTGCGTCTATCCCCACCATGTCTTCATGACTCTATGCGAACATATCTTTGTATTCTCTGAGCAAATCAATAAGATCCAGCTTGACCTTTTCTTCTAAGTTGGCTCTAATTTTGACCTTCCTATTCGGCTCATCCTCATTTAAGACCACCTACTCTGTTGGTTTATTCTTTGATATTTCTGGTTCTTCCCTTGGATCAAACTCGAACAACAATTATTCTTTTTGCTTGATCTGTTATGGTTAAGTTAAAGTGCATACTTGATGTTCACCATTATCTCTGTCTTTGTAAACTGAGAGATTTGCTACTCTGGCCATCTCTTACGACCCATTGATTATTCCTATCCCCCATTCAGTTGGGAAATTGATCATGAGGGCATAGGTAGCTGTTACCGCCTTTGTTTTGTTCAGGAAAGGTCGACCTAGTAACGCATTATATGGCCAGTTGTCCAAATCTGCCACCACAAAGTTGAGTAACACTGTTTTCTGGCAAGGAGCTACTCTAATCTTCATGGCCAGCTTCGCTGTTCCAAGAGACCTAACCTAAACTCCCTCGAATCCTCTGAGTGGGGTGCGAAAAGGTTGCAAGTCCTTTCGATCCAATCTGAGCTAATTATAAACAGCCACATTGAGGATGTCTGCCGAGCTACCAATTTCCCATAAAATTCTCCCAACTTTTCTATGGCCAATTCCAGTGCTAATGACAAGAGCGTCATTAGGTCGGAAGTCGACCCCATGTGGGTCAGCTTCAGTGAATATTATTGGGTCTCATCCTTCCTTTATTCTCTTCGGATCAGGCTCGATAGAGTTAACGTTGAAATTCTATCTTCCTTCCAATGCTTCTCAGATTTCCTGAGTCCGCTCTCGGTTACTTCTCACGATTGATGGTCCTCTGAAGATTGTCTATATCGCTCCATTCACCTTGGGACTGACCCTTTTATTTCTACCAGAATTATGATCTCCTGTCTTTGTTTCTTTCTGAATTTCTTACTTCTCATCTTTCTTCAGGATTATATCTAGCAGATGTCCTTCTCGGATGAGGGTTCTCTGAGCTGGTAAAATTAGGAGGACTCATGATCGATTTCCTTATGGCACCTGTAATATTTCATCGTGTCTCACCGAGCAAATTGCGACTGCCGAAGTGGTTCCTTTACCAGATTCTTCTCTTCTAGTATTGCCAAGATCTCTTCCTGTCTTTTCCGAAGCGGGGTGTAGTTCGTATACTTTCCCTGAAATTTTTCCCTAGTTTTGTCAGTATTACATCGATTTCCCCGTATTTGATCCTCTCTTTGCTATTTCCTTTTGTTTCTCTTTATGGTTTTACGACTTTGACTCGACATCTTTTTGTTCGGGTCTCCCCCATGTATATAACTCCCTTCTGTTGCCAACTTTTTTTCTTCCGCCAAAGCATATACACCTGTTATATCCATCGTATCTGCATATCTAGTTAGACGAGCCCATTTTAGATCAATAGACAATTGCCCATTCTGCAAGTTATTTATGAATGCAGCAATTATTGCTTCGTCATTTGTGTTACCGATTTCTGAGACCGCCAGGCAGAATCTTCTTAGATACTTCTTTAGTGAATCGTTTTTCCCTTGTTTCAGGAGAGAAAGGTAAGCCTCCAATTTTTTCCTATGAACATTCCTTAGAAATTGTCTTGAGAAGCTTCTACTCCTCTCACTAAAACTCCCAATACTTGCCGGAGGCAATCTCCCAAACAATCTTGAACCTGTATCCCCGAGTGTTTATGGGAAGTTAATGCATAACAAAGGATCACTGTGTGCATACTGGGCCATGGCGCTCTTATATCGTCTGACATGCTCTTTAGGATCTGTGTCCTTTTTGAACTGTTCCACGTGTGGCATTCTGAATCTCTCTGGGAATGGTGTTCGTAGAATGTTTTTAGTAAAAGGGGTATCAGAATAATCATCAAACAACTCATTAAAACCATATCGCCTAATCAATGCTTCTATTTGACGTCTGTTGTTCTCGACTTCTTAGGTTAGGCTCTAAATTACTACATCTCTATCGTCCGCCGGCTCTCTCTGATGGTCGACCCATCATGTGTCTATCACATCAGTCATCATCTCCTCATCATCTTGCCTCCGAGTCTTATGGGTTAAACCCTAAAGGCGTGTGGTTCCACGGTGACGTTTACGATGGTGTAGATCACTGTCTTCTGATGACGATGATCGATCTCTTCGCCTGTCTTATTTACGGTGCCTATTAAGGCCCGCTTAACCATGGTTTCATCTTTAGTGGGGCCATTCTTCTATAAGTGTTTCATGATCCTTGTCCTGGTTATACATCATACCCCAGTCTGGTTGACAGGATCTGACGGCTGTCAACGCCTCTGGTTCCGACCCTTCTACAATCGATCGGAGCCTAGGAGTGATGGAGGGTTTGGCGGATGTGCATCTCCTTCTGCCAATAGATTTATTCCTTCTTGCATCGCGTCTGTCAGCAATAGTTGCAATGCATCATGGAAGTGATGTGCTATGTCCTCACTGGTATGTGGGACTTGCTGGATGCCAGCCAGGGATATCGGTTGGCTACTAATGGTTATGGTGGGATCTTGAGTGGTTCCGCCTATAAGAGCATTATCTGAAGATTTATGGATGCCCTCGAAACTGTCCTTACTGCCACTACCGGTCATTGTTTAAACAGATTGGAGGTTTGACCCCCTTCTTCTAGTGCCAATTGTTTAAGGTGATTTCTTGATGGTCAAGAAAGTCAACAGTGTTGGATTTGGTTATGACCTGTTAAAAGAGAAAGAGAAAAATAATGCAATGATATGTCAGTGACACGAATTTGTGTGGTAAACTCTAATGATCGGAGAAACGTCCACAGAAAGTTGAATGATCAACCAAGTCAAATCCACTATTGAATAATCAGTTACACCACTCAATCTCTCTTGCCTCTCTCTTACATTGATTATTTTCTATTCTGTCCTCTATATTCTGTATGTCCTTCTTCTTCTTTTTCATCTCTCCTCCTTTTTCATAACGAGATTATGGGTCTATTTATATATGCATTGAACCCTAATCCTTGTTACACAAGTAAAGAAAAATGATTGTATTTAATTAAAATCGACTACTTATCAAGGTCATATTTGTTTTCTTTCCAGTTTCTGAGATCTTATGGATTGAATATGAATCTTCATGGGACTCTGGTGGCAAAGTCCATTTAGGACTTATTTCCTTATCGGTGTGCAGTCTTCTAGAAGAATAGAGTTGTTGCTTGATTTGGACTTGCTTTTTGTTTGGTGTTTTATCCTTCTAGAAACTTTCTAAATTCTTTCCTCCTTTGATACGGGGGATGAAATACTGATGTTTGCGTATCGGAGTATAATTCTATATTCTTTCTTGGGATTATTCATGTATATGGGTCGTGTATCGAACCTCTTTATTCGGGCTTCTTGTGCTGTCCCGAGTAGAACATAATATGCCGAGTGCCCGTGTTCGGGCTTACTCAGGTTCTTGTTCCTTAGCAAAGTCATGGATGGCGTCTTTTAGATGCTAGCTTAGATGGTCATCTGTCAGTGGCATGTAAATTCAATAAAATATACATATAACATGTTCAAACTTGACCTCTCTTAATGTTGCTCCTCTTTGGTCTTCGCATTTCGAGTCACTTTTCTTTAATCCTTCAAGTGACATGCATTTAGTGACTGCTAGAGCTTTTTCATGGTAGGAAACCGGAAAGTAAAAATAGTTTTTCTCATAATCACTCAAGTTTGAGGAACATTCTTCAACAACTTTAACTATGTTGTCACTCTTGTGAGAAGTTACAAGTGCTAAAAAGTTGACCACTTCCTCTTCATCACTTAAAGAGTCATAATCTTTTTCAGTGCCATCACTGTCAATCCAAGTGGCAACCATTTCCTTCCCTCTCTTCCTATTTTTCAAGTTACCTCAATCCGATGAGATGTGCCTATTTACGCCACACTCATAGCACTGAACATGCTTTCTTAAAGACTTGCCTTGTCTATCCTTATCATTCTTGAAACCGGTCTTCTTCTTGAAGTTTTTTCCTCTTAAGTTGAGGTCTTTCTTCTCAAGCTGTAATGACTTCTTGAATTTCTTTACAGTGAGAGTCATCTCCTTATCGGTGTCATTGTATCTCTTCCCTTGCATCGATGTCCCCAATGTAATCCTCTTTTATTTCTTAGGTTGAGAAGTAAGAATCATTGTTGACTCACTCTAAAGGTGGACACTTGCAAGTGTCCAAGGTTGGAATGTAGTACAATAATAATTAAAGTTCATTCCCATAAAGATTGAGAAGTTGAGTACCGAAATTGATTGATCTAGATACTATTTGAACACTGATTAAAGAGAATGGTGATTTTAAAAACTACACTAAATCTAAATTAACTACTAAAGCAATTTTAGCTAAGATTGTGAATTGAAAACAAGAAATTAAATCGAATGTAATTATGTGATGAGAAATGCTAAGACATACAATCCACCTCACACCCTTCTATATCAAGCTCTACACTCACCTAAATACCCATATTGTGTAAATGTAACCTGTATACCCGTGCAACCGATAATAATCTCTACTCTCCCTCGAGTAATAGAAATTACATCCAAGCATACCCAAAGCCTATCTCTTAATGACCCTAGACTATATGGATGAATTCATTAAGTACTTTGGCACACAAAAAGGGGTTCTATAAGCTAGCCTCACGTATCTCTACCTCAATAGTCATATATAGGGGACATTTTATCAAACACATGGCTTGCATCACCTCTCAATTCATATCACACAACAATAATATATCCTTTATAAGCTGATCAATCTCACGAAAGCATCAAGTATTCAAAAATATCCATACAAAACACAAGCATACATGGGTAAAATATAAAGTCCATATCATTAAATTCGGGGGTTTGGTTTTCTCAAGCCTTAGAAAAGAACAATTAGTTCATACTACAAATTAGAGCCATACAAAACATATATGAAAATAAATACATGGCTCTACAACAATAATGAAAGAGAAAGGGTTAAAAGGAAACTACATAAAGAGTCTCATCTTCTTCTTGGTTCTTCTTCTCCTACCCCTTTTGACAAAAAACGTGATGTGATGATGAATGTGATGAGTGGGTGTGGTAGATGTGTTAGATTTTAGGGAAATAAGGTGTCTTGGTAGTTGGGTTGATGATGTATATGGTAGTTGAAATGATGAGGTATTGTGGAAGTTTTTGGATGGAGAGTGTGGTCTTTAGGTATGAACATAGCAAGAGATTATATATGAGAGTGAATTAGGGTAGGGACAAGATGGTTAATTCTTTAAAATTGTACCTTTCTGGGCAAAAAGGTGACCTTGGGGTGGCCTGGTGGGAATGAGAAGTGTTGACCCGTGAAAGAAGTGACCTTGGGGTGACTTTATTAAAGCAACCTAGAGGTCGCCCAGAGGTTTCCTTGAGGTCACTATTTCTACTATTTGATGACTCTTAAACCCAAGAAGATAGCGACCTTAGGGCGACTTGGGTCAGCTCACACTAAGGTCACTTTTGCCTATGTTTTACCTACTTTAAGCTTCTACTCCTCGTCAACTCTATCCTAGTCCATTTAAACTCAAGCTTGTGCAACTTATTATGTGGTTAAAAAAACTCAGTTTTACCCGAAAGATAAATAAAATTTGATACGAATTTAGGACTACATTGTATGTAGAAATGAAGCAGTCAAATACTCCCAAACCTATCATTTGATCATCCTCAAGCAAAACCAAAAGAAAAAAGTAAGGAAAGAAAATAAACTAAAACTATAAAAAAACACCACTTGTATGGGTGATACGATGAACTTAGCATGTGCCACAAGCCTTTTGAAACCCCTAGGCAATCCTTGGAGGACGAGTGAAGTCTCTTGATGGTTTACAGAATGATACCCACAATCATCTTTCCTGTTAAGCCAACTATAGGCAAAGATACAAAAATGGAAGAGCTAGAATGGAGGCATATGCATGATAAGACCCATAATAAAAAACTGGAAGAAATACAAGTTAAGGTGCTACAACAAGAGAGATTACAATTACATACTTCTTATTGAACTCAGCTTTAAGAGTATCGAACACAAGAGTCTTATGATAGCATTTCGCCTTGACTTTATACCTTTCTGGATCTCACTCAACAAACATATGCGATTGGAAGTTATGCACAATAAGTTTTCAAATGTTACACACATATGATGAATTTTGAAAATTGTTTATGCAAATAGACCACAAGAATGGATGTGATCATTAAGAACAAGATTCAAGCAACATAAAACACCTTCAACCACAAACAAGGCCCCTCCTAAAGATCAATTAGGACTTCTTTTAGGTTCAAGTAGTGTTGAGATTGTGTCGGTAATGAAGAGGCTAGGTGGATATGGTATTGCAGGGAAAGCTAGCGATTATGCTAAAGAATTCTATATGGCACGTTCTTCACACTTTAATCGAGCGTCTGGTCATTGATCTTGATATTTAAGCACTTTGTGCTATTTGAAGTTGCTTTATATTTTGACAACTTTTTTTTTCATTACTTATTAATCATTTTATTATAATCCTTTTTCTCTTTGCACAATTTACACTCATTTGTCTAAGTACATGCTTCCATGCAATTGACTTCTTGGAGCTTCATTTCTTTATTTTCTCTAGCCATAATCAAAGCCATGTCGGTGGTCTAGTGGTTGAAGAGAGAAATGTTCCTCCTTCTCTCTAGAATTCTTTGCTGCCTCTTTCTAATCCCATCCTATTATCATGGTGGATTCTTCTCTATCCATGGCTTCCTCACCTAAACACTCATCTCTTCCATGCTTAGGTTCCATCAACCCTTCTTCTCCTTCCATGAATCCCTCTCCTAAACATCCATCTCTTCCTTGCCTTGGTTCCAAAAGGCTTTCTACCCCCAACTCTTTGATCCTCCCACCCGGTTCTACCATGGAAAATCCACTATTCCCGGATGCACCTTCTTATTCCATTTCTAGTGTACTGCCTCCCTCTCCTTCCTTGCAAAATCGACCCTTTCCCTCCCCCCCACATAGTTTCTTCAGCTGGAGTTTCTTCCATTTTAAAAGGTAATGACTCTATTAAGTACAGCAATGAGTCTTCCAAAAGAGGACATTGTTCTAGCATACCCAAGCTCATTTTAAATAATGCTATCAACCATGCAAGAACTGGCCATAGTACTTTCAATAGAGCTGTTGTTGCTGAAGGTAAAAGGGTCCTATCTAGCAGCCCACAAACCTCAACTATTGCAGCCAATTTAGGCAACAATGGAGGTTTTGAAGATTCATGTTGTACTGCACATCTCAAGAACGAGTGGGGGAAGAAGAAAGGGACCATGGATCAATGTAATAGGTCTGAAAAGCCTGCCCTTGATGTCCATAGACCTGCCCAACTACACCAGGTTCCTTCATCTTCTGCAGCCATTATAGACAACAATGGAGTTCTTGAAGGTTCAAATCTGGTGAACCCTCTCCAAAACGTGATGGGAAAGGAGAAAGAGTCCATGGACCAAGGTAATAGGGCTGGGAAACCTACTCATGGTGCTGAAGAGCCTAATCAGCCTTTGTCTACATTTGGTAATGCCGAAAAGCATACCTCTAAAGTGGATGCTTGTCCCTCCAAAAATGTAGAAGGTTCAAAAATGGTGGCTCCCTTCAAGAATATGATAGAGCAGAAGAAAGGGATCAAGGATCAAGGTGACAACTCTGAAAAGCCTACTGAAAATCTGAAGCATGCTGTACTGCAGCAACAGGTGCCTCTTTCCTTTTTAGGTAATGCCCAAAAGCTAGCCTCAAAAGGAAGAGCCTATTCCTCCACAAATGTTGAATGCCAGCATGTTCAGCTTGGTGGTGTAGACTCATTCGGGCATCCTGATGTTCAGCAATGTAAAGACATCCCTACAACTTCTCCTTTGGTTATTAATGTTTCAAACAAGGCTGAAGGTCAACCTAAATGTCCCTCTCCTATAATTCCCGAAATAGCTCCTAATTCCTATTGTAATGTGCTTAAAGGTGACAGCTACGGTTCTAATATGGATGGTCTCATTAGAAGGCCTATGAACCTAAAATATTACCAACCATTTCAGAGGGGAAATAGAACGTGTGTCTCCCCTCCCTTGGAAGTTGCTGATGATGGCTCTAAGGCATGGAAGAATTGCTTGGTAGGTCACTTTATTGAGAAGAAGCTCTCATTCACTCTAGTCAAAAATATTGCCATGCGTATTTGGGGCAGCCGTGGTCTGCTAGAAGTTCTAGCTAATAAAAAGGGGTTCTATTTTTTCAAATTTTCGGATGATGAAGCTTATTCTAATGTTTTGGAAGCAGGCCCTTGGTTGTTTACTGGAAGGATGTTGATTCTCAAGAAATGGCATCCTAGGCTCATTTTAACAAAAGATACTTATTCTAAAATCCCAGTGTGGGTTAAGCTCTTCAATATTCCTCATGAATATTGGACTGAAGAGGGCTTGAGCTACCTTGCTAGTGCGGTTGGCAAGCCTCTCTATGCTGATAGTCTAACAGAATCTATGAAGAGAATCTCGTTTGCTAGAGTTTGTATTGAAATAGATGCCACTTATGACCTAGTTGATTCTTTTGACCTTTTTATGGGAGATGATATGTATCCAAATAAAGGTGAAAAAGTTGAAATTTTGGTTGAATACCAATGGAAACCTAAAATCTGCACTGAATGCAAGTCTTTTGGCCATTCTGATGTGACTTGCCTTAGGCTCAAGACTATGCAATCCCCTTCTTATATGGATCTTCTTTCCAAACCAAAGCAATAGTGGAAGATGGTTAATAGAGGAGATGCTACCTCTGTTTCTACACCTCTAGAGGCCTTTGAGCCTTTGCCTCTTTCCGAAGCCACAATGAAAGGTGATGAAGCCACTTCTAGGTGTATTTCTGAAATTGAGCCTCCTATCCATGATGCCAATGTGTCTAATCCTTCTAAGGAAAATGTCATTGATACCTCAAACCATTTTTCAGATCTTGTTGATGATTATGGTAATTTGTGTGGTGAAGATGACTCTCCTACCACAGCCTCTTCGGATCACTCCCTTTGGCCTACAAAGATCAAGAATATTGATTGGGTCCCTATTATTGGGCTCTCCAGCCTCTCTGAAACTTCTAGTAAGAAGAAGAAGAAGAAACAAATGTCAAAGGCTGCTAAGAAAAGCATGGAAAGTAGCTCTCAGGCTAAGGTGAAGTCTTCTCTATCTCTCAATGATTAAATTTGCTTGCTGGAATATTAGGGGCCTTAATGCTGCCCCTAAGCAATTAGAAGTTAAGAAGATGTTGTTGGATCACAAGCTAAGTCTTGTTTGTTTAGTTGAAACAAGAGTGAGAAAGACCAATACACCTCTTGTTGTCAATTCTGTTTTTAAAAATTGGGATATTTTAAACAATTACAGCAGTCATGATCTTGGTAGAATTTGGGTTGGATGGGATCCTAAGATTCTCAAGATCAGCAAAATTAGTGAAACGGATCAGATCATTCATTGTCTAGCTTGTATTTTGGATAGTAAAGATCAATTTAATATTTTCTTTGTTTATGGTTCTAATGATGAAAGGACTAGAAGAGCTCTTTGGGATAACATGTGAGTTTTTCAGCATGGTGGTACTCCTTGGATTGTTGTTGGGAACTTCAATGTATCTAGGAGGGTGCAAGAATCGGTTGGGGGTTCTTCCAAAATTTCAGTAGTTATGGAGGAGTTTGATAATTGTCTTCAGTCTGTGGAGTTAGATGACCTTCGTTTCTCAGGTTTCCTTCATACTTGGTGTAATAAAAGAAGCAATGGCTGCATCTCTAAAAAGTTGGAAAGAGTTCTTGTTAACAAGGAATGGATGGCCAAGTTTGAGCACTCTGAAGCCTTTTTTCTTCCTCCTAGAATCTCGGATCACAACCCATCTTTGATTACACTTGGGTTGCAAGGTAATAAGAAGAATTGCCTTTTTAAAATTTTCAATTTTTTAACGGAAAGGGAATACTTTCTTCCTTTGGTTGAGAGTTGTTGGTAGGAGAATTTTCATGAAAACATGCAATTTCAGCTTTGCTCTAAGCTCCAGAATTTGAAGAAGGCTTTAAAATCCCTGAACAAGAATACGGTGGGGGATGTGATTGTTAAATCAATTGAAGCCAAGGCTACTCTTGTTGAATGTCAGAGAAATCTTGATCTTCAGCCTCTTGATGCAAGCTTAAGAATTCAAGAGAAAGAGCTTATGAGTTCTTATACACTAGCTCTTCAGACGGAGGAGGATTTCTTGAGACAAAAATATAGAGTTCAATGGCTCAAGGCTGGTGACCATAATTCCTCTTATTTTTTCAAAGCCATCAAGGAGAGACTCAATAGGAGTAAGATCCTCTCAATTTTTGGTGAAGATGGTTCCTTAATTGAAGGAGATACCCGAGTCAAATCAGAAGCTATTCGTCATTTTCAAATATTCTTGGTTGCTCAATGCCTTCTAGACATGGCTCTCGTTCTTTGAGAAATGTTATTGATAAACACATCTCCAATGATCAAGCTGATTACATGAGTAGAGAAGTTACAAATGATGAGATTCGTAAGGCTTGCTTCTCTCTTCACCCTAATAAGGCTCCTAGTCCTGATGGTTTTAATGCTCATTTCTTCAAGAAGACGTGGCACATAGTTGGTGATGATGTTATTAATGCTATTCAACAGTTCTTTCATTCTGGTCTTCTTCTTAAGGAGCTCAATGCGACGATTCTTGCCTTGGTCCCCAAGGTCCCTAATCCCTTTAAGATGACGGACTTTAGACCAATCGCTTGTTGCAACACTCTATACAAGATCATTGCTAAGATCATAGCCAATAGAATCAGGCCTTGTCTTCCGAACATTATTAGCCCCTCCCAATCAGCTTTTGTGGCAGGTAGGAGAATAGGGGATAACATCCTTCTTGTTCAAGTATAAGGGATTATCACAAGGATGCTGGTATGCCAAAGTTGGATCTTAAGGTGGATTTAATGAAAGCTTTTGATATGGTGGATTGGGGCTTCTTGCTTGACACTCTTGCTGCATTTCACTTTCTTTTGAAAGTCATTAATTGGATTAAAGCTTGCCTTACTACTCCTAAGTTCTCTATCTCTATTAATGGTGAGCTTGCTGGTTTCTTCTCCGGAAAGAGGGGCCTTCGGCAATGGGACCCTATGTCTCTGTATCTCTTTGTTATTGCTATTGAGGTCCTCTCTAAGCTTTTGGCCAACCATATTATGGACACTCCTAACTTCAAATATCATTGGAGGTGTGATAAATTAAAGTTATCCCACCTTTCTTTTACGGATGACCTGATTATGCTTTACCATGGTTCATATTATTCAGTTCTTGTGCTCAAGTCAGCCCTTGATGAGTTCTTTTTGCTTTAGGGACTTTGTGCTAATCATGCTAAGAGCAACATTTTCATTTCGGGTGTGCCCGTTGCTGTTAGTCAACAGCTCATCAACCTTTTTGGTTACCCGGTTGGTTCTCTTCCATATCGTTATTTGGGAATTCCTATCATCTCTTCAAAGTTGAATCTTCGTGATTGCTCTCCCCTTGTGGATAAGGTTTCGAGTAGACTTTCTTCTTGGTTAAATAGGTGCCTTTCGTTTGCTGGTCGTCTTCAACTTATCATCTTGGTTTTAACTAGTATTCAAGTCTTTTGGGCATCTCACCTTTATCTTCCAAAGAGAATCTTGAAGAGCATTGAACAGAAATTCTGAAGTTTTTTATGGAATGGGGTTGAGGTGAACAGCAAAGGCTCTAAGATTGCTTGGTCTGATATTTGTGTTCCAAAGAAAGAGGGTGGTCTTGGAATCAAGGACCTCTCTTTGTGGAACAAAGCACTTATGATTAGACATATATGGATTCTGGTTTATGGCACTAGTAATCTTTGGACTTCTTGGATCAAAGCCTATCTCCTCAAAGGTACCAATTTGTGGGAGGTAAAGGCTCCTCATATCTGTTCTTGGAATATGAGAAAACTTCTTCTTCTTTGGCCTTTTGCCATTCCTTTAATTTAGCACATCATTGGTAATGGCTTGAAAACTTCCTTGTGGTTTGATAATTGGCATCCGGATGGCCCTATTCGATCAAAATGGAGCTCCTGTGTTATTTATGATTCTGGACTCTCTATCAATGCTAAGGTTAATGCCATTGTTCTTGATGATAATTGGAGATGGCCTACTTCTATGTCCATTGACCTTGTTGAAATTCGGAGTCGTATGCCTTCTTACAACCCAAACTCAACTTTGGATGATAGAATTCTGTGGCTTCCTTCTTCTAATGGCATTTTTTCAGCTGCGTCTGCTATGGAGTCTCTTAGAACCCCTCATCCTTTGGTTTCTTAGAATAAAATTGTATGGTTCCCGCAGAATATCCTGAGGATAGGTTTCATCCTTTGGTTGGCTATTAAAGGTAGGCTTTCTACCTTGGATCGTGTTCAGCGCTACGACCCTCAAGTTGTTACTACGTGTGTCCTTTGAAACTCTCAAGCTGAGACTCATGCTCACCTTTTCTTTGAGTGTTTTTATAGCAAAGCCATATGGACACAACTTTTGAATAAATGTGGTTGTCTTGGGATTCATCTTAGCTGGAATGATCTTATTGATTGGGTGTCCACTCATTGGAAGGGGAGCTTCCCCTCAGTCGTGACAAAAAAACTTTATCTTGCGGCTGCCTTCTAATTTATTTGAAGAGAGCGAAAATGTCACATTTTTAAAAGCTCTCGAAAGTCTAGTCGAGAGGTTGCCCAGATTATTACAGATACTATTCATTGTCGACTCTCTTCTCTCAAGTTGAAGAATTAGCCTCTCATCTCTAGTTATCCCTAGGTGGTGTGGGCTTGTGTTGTGCTCAGTGCTCTTTGTAAAGCCTTTGGTTTAGCTCTGATTAGAGAGTTTGTTGTTTGAACGTTGTTTCTGGGCTTTATGTCCCTTTCTTCCTTGGGTATACCCCTTGTATTTGTACTTTCCTTTCTTCTTTCTATGATACTATTTATTTACCCAAAAAAAAAGTGATTTCTAGTTTAACAAATCTTATAGCATTTATAGTTTAATTATTATAATTGTCAAAAGTAAATAAGCATAAGGTCAAAAAACTATGAGAAAAGAAGAATTGTTCGTACATCTGGATATATATGAGGTAGACACAATTCTTTAGTTAGTCTTGAATAATATTCTTAACATAAGATAAAGGTTGGGCGCCTTTATCTTGTTAAAGTTGTAGATTCTTTTACTAGCATTGGAGTGGGATCAAATGTGTTATGATGAGTCTAAAATCATCAAAGTGTGGTGTCTTTGGGCAAAATAATCTAGTGCACTAGGTGCATTGAATTGGATCATAGTGAAATACTTTGTCTAGAACCGTCAATGGATAAAAGTTTTCACTTGAAGACAATCAGATAGTCTATCTCAATCTTGAGATAAACGATGGACTTATGGTTGCAAGTGTTATCATTTGAGCTATCAATGAGTATGATTATATAGCATAGTCTATCCTCGATAGTTTAGTGGTATTCATTTGTTAATCGATAGTGGACTTCATTTATAGATATGGACATCGTGGCTCCATTTATTAAATGTGAGTAGAATATCATCATATAGATGTTTTGAGGTATTGGATATTAAATCTTAACGTTAAGTTTTCAATAGTGTCTATTGAAACATGGCTTCTGGACAAGTCAAAATATCCAAGTTCAAAATGTGGTCATATGAGTAAATATGGTAACTTGGAGAGCTAGAGGCGGTCTATGAGCTCTTGGGGATTACTGGTATTCTTCACGAGGATACACTTTCTCCATTAAGATTGTCTAGGGTATGAATGAGAAATATTAACTTATTCTATCTTTATTTAAGAGTTCAATTTTAGTTCTTTAGTGGAATGAACTAAAATTAATAGATCGGACCTAAGTGAATCATTTGTTGATTGTGATTGTTTTATGTTTATTAGAGCTTAAATTTAGATATCCCGCCAAGATCCCCATTCCACATCAACTTCCATGGATCACTTGATATATTCTACCGGACCATTTTAGGGTCCACCTAGAATTGTATTGAGGCATGTGGACTTGTTTCTTTTTGTAAGAATGGGTCTAGTTCACATGTGAACTTTTTATTAAGGTCCAATATATTTAATAAAATAAGAAAAATAATATATTGGCCCACGTATATGTGTTGGGCGACAAGGCTATATAAAATAGCTTAATATATTGTTTTTTATTTTATTTTGTAATTAAACAAAAATTAATTAATTTGGTAATTAATTAATTATTTACAAAGTAGGAGATGGTCTCCTAATTTTATACTAATGTTGGTAGTATAATTAATATTAAAGACTATATTTGATAAGTTGATAAATAAAAGGAATTATTTATCTAGTGAAATTAGGAAATCTTTAATATGGTCACAAATACACTATTTGAGTTGGTGTAGGAAAGAATTCTTTTTGGAAGAGGATTCTTGGTCACCAAGTAAATCCACCTAAGGATAGGATTCTTGCTCACCAAGTAAATCCTTCTTAGGAAAGGATTTGTATGCCTTTTTATACTACCTCTAAATTTCTGCCAAGAAAAGATTTTAAGCTCTAAATTTCGTGCAAGCCAAAGGAAATTTAGAGAGAGGAAAAATTCGGCCATTATATAATTCTAAGAAGAAAATTTTGGCCAAGCCCTAATTTTCCTAAAAGAGTTTTCGACCACCATAGAATTTTGCGTATAGAGAATTCGGTTCTTCCTCTAGATAAATTCATCCAACTCTAAAGATTTGTGTGTTAAAATTCGACAAAGAGGAAAAAGAATAAAGAACGTTTTGTATTCGATAGTACATTAGTAGCCTTTACATTAAAAGATATTGGGTACAACATCGAATCTAGGCTCACACGAGTTTTAATCAAATTGATTGATAATTCACAAGTGTCCTAATGTTCTTTGTTTTCCTTCTTGGAGGATTATTATGACTAATAAAGAAAGATCTTTTATTTGTTTCCATCCTCAGGTATACAATTTAAAAAGAGGGAGCCCACACTCCTAGGTTATTCACATTCGGGATTGGATTGGAAGATCTTACGGATTCAATTCGGTGCTTGTTCAATCATCTCGAGAAGAAGATACGATACTTTTTATATACATCAATTAATCTAGTGTTAAGGTTCTTGTTATTAAAAATGAAAAAAAAATTATTTATACCAAACCCTAATTTTGATTTTTCACGCTTCTGTTGCACAGGTTTTTCCCTACAATTGGTATCAGAGTCTGGTTGTACCCTTGATTAATTGATGTATGTGTTCATGAATCTTTTTCTTTTTATTGTATATATGCATTCTTTAGAAAGAGATGACACTCTAGGTATTCACATATATATTTACATTGGAATGTATGGATATATATATGTTTTATATGGATTGTTGTTGCACAATGTTTCTAAGTTTATTTTTTATTACTTTTTTTTGTTGTTGTAATAAAAAAAACTGCACTATATTGTAATAATAAAAAAAAACTGCAGTATTTTTTTATTTAAAATTCTTCTGTAATACATTCAAATATTGAAGATTCAAAGTTTTGAAGAATTGGAAGCAACCGGAACAAGTTTGGGACCGTGCGAGCCATAGCAACAAACGTGCGTGCAAAGAGCACGCGGCCACGTTTGTTGTGGCATGGGCTGCGCACGGCCGCCCTATGGAAGCCATGGGCTGCACATGGCAGCCCTTTATGAGGTTGTGGCATGCGCACACCAATGGGAATGGGCCAAGGGTGCGCACGCCCATGGGAGGTAGCCGTGGAAGTTCAAAAGACGAAGATCGAGTGAAGACTTGTTCGCCAAGAAAGGAGTTTTTGTAGTCCAAGTCTTATGTAATTTACTTGCTTTTCTATGATGGACCAAAATTGAAGATATTTATATTTTTGTAAATATTGCAATGTTTGTCATTGTTTAATAACATGTTATATAGAATAGGAGTGCCACTCATATATCTCTTTTGGTATGAACATGCATTGAATGGTTTAGGTATCTAATTGGCATCTAGAAAACTTGGTAAATCATTCTTTGGAATTCGATCACACGCCTTAAATAGTTGAGTGGGAGAAGGTGCTTTGGAACACCTACGGTCTCCAAGTTTAGTTGAGCTTTATGTTTCGTATAATAACCTCCCAAGAGGTATTCACGAATGGAATTTAGCAAGATACTTCCTTAAAAGGATAGACTATACAATTAGCCTAAACGATATCCACTCGCAAATGAGAGATATTCGTGAGGGAATATATTGAAGGTCGATAACTTGGTAACACACTCAATGTGAGTTTATTAATATCCTTCCAAGAGTTCTTGTTAATAAAATCACAAGACTAAAATTGAAAATTACGGTTGTTATGTTAACAATTAGGTGGGACCTAGTGCAACTAGTAAATGGTGCAAACTCCCAAATGAGGTGTGACATTTGTGGGTGTTGGATCACCGTTGAATTTTACGATTGAATTATTTTATTTAATTCAAGATAAATATTCAAAAGTGCTTTATCATGATTATTTGCTTATATAATTTTTGTTATTATAAAGAAATCATGACCACATCCCTAATCAACATCCTAAAAGATAATACTTTAACTAATGATAATTATGTCACATGGAAAAGGAATATTGGGTTGTTGCAAACTGAAAGACATAAGTTCATTCTATGTACTCCTAAACCACCTACTCCTACTAATGAATCTACTCAGGAGTAAAGAGATGAGTATCAGTAGTGGAAGTCTCCAGATGAGATGGCTAAATGTACGGACCACCAACTCCGACATGTTGCAACAGCAGCATGATGGAATGAAGAATGTTGCCGATATAATGATGTCTCTGGAAGAGATGTTTGCTATGAAGTCCAGGATGACTAAGAGGAAGGCAGTGACTACTTTCATGAATCTTAGGATGAAACCTAGATAAGATGTTAAGACACGTAGGAAGGTCAAGAAACAACAGAAGAAAATGGAACTTGGGCCTAACCAGAAGAGATTGCGGGAAAGGAAAAGATTGAATGAGAATGAATTCATCTTGCATTTAGGCAATGGAGCGTTGGGGTCTACTAGTGTAGTGGGTGATATTAGAATCAATTTAGATTCTTATAGGCATTTAGATTTACTAGACGTTTATTTTGTATCTCAATTCAAGAGAAATTTAGTTTCAGTTTCTTGTTTAAATAAATTTGGTTATTCGGTTACTTTTAATAAAGACTTTATTATTAGTAAGAATGACAAAATTATTTGCACAGGTACATTGGAAAATGGTTTATTCTATTTGTATAGAAATATCTCTCACTTGTTAGTCACGGAATCAACGGAACCTAATCATAAAAGAGTAAAATTATCAACAGATGAAACCTACCTGTGGCATTTGCGCCTAGGTCATATTAACCTTAAGAGGATTAAAAGATTGGTAAGTAACGGACCTCTAAGTGACTTAAAGGTCGATTATGTTCCAACTAGTGAATCTTGTTTGAAAGGTAAAACTACCAAAAGGTCGTTTAACCAAAGACACAAGAGTCATCGAATGTTTAGGATTGATACACACTGATGTATGTGGACCTATGCAAATTCATGCTAGAGGTGGATATGAGTACTTCATCACTTTCACGGATGATCACTCAAGATTTGGCTATATGTATCTCATGAGACATAAGTCGGATGCTTTTGACATGTTCAAAGGATTTAAAGTTAAAGTAAAAAATCAGCTTGAGAAATGCATAAAAATCTTGAGGTTTGATCATGGTGGAGAATATATATCTGGTGAGTTTTTGCAATATCTTATTGATAATGTGGTAATTTCTTAGTTTTCTGCACCAAGTATACCTCAACAAAATGGGTGGCAGAAAGGAGAAATAGAACTCTTTTAGATATGGTTAGGTCTATGTTGAGTTATTCAACGCTCCCTAATTCTTTTTGGGAAAATGCGTTACAAGCCTCTATGTACATTCTAAACGATGTATCATCTAAGTCGGTTCCTAAAACACCGCATGAGTTTTGGACTGAACGAAAGCCTAGTTTACAACACTTAAGGATATTTGGATGTCCTACGCATGTGTTAAAAGGAAAGATAGAAAAGATAGAGTCTTGTTCAGAAACATGCATATTTGTAGGGTGTCCAAAAAGAATAAAAGGATATTATTTCTATAGTCCTTCAGATCTTAAAGTATTTGTTTCGACAAATGCTAAATTTTTGGAAGAGGACTATATAATTAATTTTGTGCTAAAAGTAGAATTGTCCTGAATGAGCTTTCAAGAGATACAATTCCACAAGAGGTTTCACAACCAAGCCCAATTGTAAGTTCCGTACCAACACAAGATCAACAATCTACCATACCTCATCGTAGTGGGAGGGTTAGTAGACAACCTGAGAGATACATCTGTTTAGAAGAATCTGTAGAGAATTTCCCGGACGACGATGATCCCTATACATACAAGGAAGCAATGGAAGATGTTAATTGTCGCCATTGGCAAAAGGCAATGCAATCCGAAACTGAATCTATGTTAAAAAAAAAAGTCTGGTCTCTTGTAGACTTTCCTAAAAGGATAAAATACATCGGGTGCAAGTGGGTATACGTTAATACAGCTTTCCTTAATAAAAGTCTTGACGAAAGCATCTACATGATGCAACCAGAAGGATTCATTGAAAAAGGATAAGAGGAAAGGGTATGCAAGTTGCAAAGATCCATATATGGATTGAAGCAAGCATCCAGATCCTAGAGCATAAGGTTCGATCAAGCTGTGAAAAGTTTTGGATTCATTCAAAAACTTGACGAACCTTATGTATACAAAAGAATTAAAGGGGACAAGTTGGTTTTCCTAGTTCTTTACGTTAATGATATACTACTCTTCAGAAATGATATAGGTGTATTGACATCAATAAATGAATGGTTAGCAAAATAATTTGATATAAAGGACTTAAGAGAAGCAAGTTATATTCTTGGTATCCAAGTCATAAGGGATAGAAAGAATAGAACAATTGCATTATCCCAAGCTTCATACATAGATAAAATCTTGTCTAGGTTTCCCATGCAAGATTCCAAGAAAGGTATGTTACCTTTCAGCATAGAATCAATCTTTCTAAGGAACAAGTTCCTAAGAATAAGCATGAAGAGCAATTTAAGAGTAGGATTCCATATGCATCGGCAGTTGGAAATCTCATGTATGCAATGCTCTATACTAGACCATATATTTATTTTGTTGTGGGCATAGTTAGCAGGTTTCAATCGAAACATGGTCCTCATCGCTGGACAGCAGTCAAGTATATTTTCAAGTATCTCAGTAGAATGATAGATTATATGCTTGTATACTCTGGAGGGGATTTAATTCCCATTGGATATACAAATTCTGAATTTCAGTCAGATTCTGACTCCAGGAGATCAACATCAGGATCTGTGTTTACTATTGGAGGAGGGGCAGTCATATGGAGCAGTATCAAGCAATCTTGTATTGCTGATTCTACCATGGAAGCCGAGTATGTTGCAGTATACAAGGATGATAAAGAGGCAGTCTGGCTCCGACAATTTTTGATTGACTTGTAAGTAGTTCCTAATGCGAATAAGCAGATCACTATCTATTGTGACAATAGTGGAGCAATGGCTAATTCGAGAGAACCAAGAAGTCATAAAAGAGGGAAACACATTGAAAGAAAGTATCACCTTCTGAAGGAAATTGTGCATAGGGGTGACATGACGATTACCAAGATCACGTCAGCAAATAATTTAGTGGATCACTTTACAAAGGCTCTTCCAAAACAGATTTTTGATGGCCATCTAAAGAACATGGGGATGAGAGATATTACACATTTGCTATAGAGTAAGTGGGAGATTGTTGGGATTATGCTCGATAGCAAGAGTATAATAATGTATTTGACAATCTTTTCAAATTAATAAACTGATTTCTAGTTTAACAAATCTTATAGCATTTATAGTTTAATTATTATAATTGTCAAAAGACTATGAGAAAAGAAGAATTATTTGTACATCTGGATATGTATGAGGTAGACAGAACTCTTTAGTTAGTCTTGAATAATACTCACAACTTAAGATAAAGGTTGGGCACTTTTATCTTGTTAAAGTTGTGGATTCTTTCACTAGCTTTTGAGTAGGATCAAATTTGTTATGATGAGTCTAAAATCATCAAAGTGTGGTGTCTTTAGGCAAAAGAATCTAGTGCACCAGATGCATTGAATTGGATCACAGTTAAATACTTTGTTTAGAACCGTCATATAGGGAAAAAAAACAGGTTCAAAACGTAACGGAAGCGTGAGAAAATTAGAAAATTAAATTAGGATTTGCATATAAATAAAAAAATCCCTTTATGCAACGAGAACCTTAACCCTAGATTAATTGACGTATATAAAAGTATCGTACCTTTTCCTCGTGACGATTGAACAAGTGCCGAATTAATTCCGTAAGATCTTCCAATCCAATCACGAACGTGAATCACCTTGGAGTGTGGGCTCCCTTTCTTTAAATTGTATACCTGAGGATGGAGACAAAGCAAAATCTTTTCTTTGTTAGTTACAAATATCCTCCAATAGAAAAATCCAAGAACGTTCGGTCACTTGTGAATTATCAATCAATTTATTGAAACACGTGTGAACCTTGATTCGATGTTGTACACAAAACCCTTTTGATGTAAAGGATACTAGTGTACTATTGAAAACAAAAACGTTCTCTTTTTCTCTTTTCTCCTTGGCCGAATTCCACACCCATTTTCTCTGAGTTGATTGAATTTTGTCTGGAGCAAAAGCTAATTTTCTCCCTCAAAATTCTCTCTTGCTATGCCAAATTCTCTCTTGAAAATTACCTAGCATGGCCAAAATTTTCATCATAGAATTCTTAGGGTTGGCCGAAAATCACACACAAATATATATAAGATCAAAAATCCTTTCCTAAGAAGGATTTACTTGGTTGGCAAGAATCATTTCCTTAGGTGGATTTATTTGGTAGTTAAGAATCCTTATCCAAAAGGAAATCTAACATCTCCTATATCCATATGGGCTGGCCGAATTTCTCATTGATATAGATTAGGAGAGTTTATTCTTTTCCAAATAAGGATTACTTGGTAGTTAAGAATCCTTTCCTAAGGTAGATTTACTTGGTGGTTAAAAATCCTTTTCAAAAGGGAGTTCTATCCTAACACCAAGACTCCTAATCCAACTCAATAGTGTATTTATAGCCATATTAAAGACTTCCTAATTTGATTAGATAAATAATTCATTTTATTTATCTACTTACCAAATATAGTCGTTAACATTAACTATACTACCAACAATAGTATAGTTTTAGGAGACCATCTCCTACTAGAAAAATGATTTTGACTTTTAATTAAATAATTAATTAATCAACAAATTAATTAATTTCCATTTAATTAAATAATAAAATAAAATAATATATTTAAGCTATTTCTTAATAGCCTTTGCCGCCCATACCATATATAAGGGTCATATATTATTTTTCTTATTTTATTAAATCCATTGGACCTTAATAAAAAGTCCACATGTGAACTAGACTTATTCTTACAAAAAGAAACAAGTTCTCATGCCTTATTACAATTCTAGATGGACCCCTAAATTGGTCCGGTAGAATATATCAAGCGATCCATGCAAGTTCGTGTGGATTGGGGATCTTGGCGGGCTATCTAAATTTAAGCTCCAATACACACAACCCAATCACAATCAACAAATGATTCACTTAGGTCCGATCTATTTAATTTGAGTTCATTCCACTAAAGAACTAAAATTGAACTCAAATAAGATAAAATAAGTTGATGTCACTCACTCATACCCCAGACAACCTTATTGGAGAAAGTGTATCCTCATGAAGAATACCAGTAATCGCCAAGAGCTCATAGACAGACCACCTATAGCTCTCCAAGTTACCATATTTACTCATATGACCACATTTTGAACTTGGAAATTTTAACTTGTCCAGAAACCATGTTTCAATAGACACTATTGAAAACTTAACGCTAAGATTTAATATCCAATACCTCAAAACATCCATATGATGGTATTCTACTCTCATTCAATAAATGGAGACAAGATGTCCATATCTATAAATGAAGTCCTCTATCGATTAACAAATGAATACCACCAAACTATCGAGGATAGACTATGTTATATAATCATACTCATTGATAGATCAAATGATAACACTTGCAACCATAAGTCCATCATTTATATCAAGATTGAGATAGACTCTCCGATTGTCTTCAAATGAAAACTTTTATCCATTGACGATTCTAGATAAAGTATTTCATTTTGATCCTATTCAATGCACCCAGTGCACTAGATTCTTTTGCCCAAAGACACCACACTTTGATGATTTTAGACTCATCATAACACATTTGATCCGACTCAAATGCTAGCAAAAGAATCTAAAACTTTGACAAGATAAAAGCGCCCAACCTTCTATCTTAAGTTGTGAATATTATTCAAGACTAACTAAAGAATTGTGTCTACCTCATACATATCTAGATGTATGAACAATTCTTCTTTTCTCATAGTCTTTTTACCTTATGGTTATTTACTTTTGACAATTATAATAATTAAACTATAAATGCTATAAGATTTGTTAAACTAGAAATCACTTTATTCATATAAAAAAGATTGTTAATTACAATATTACACTCTTGCTATCGAGCATAATCCTAACACGTCAATGGTTAAAAAAATTCACTTTAAGACAATCGGAGAGTCTATCTTAATCCTAAGATAAATGTTGGACATATGGTTGCAAGTGTTATCATTTGAGCTATCAATGAGTAGGATTATATAGCATAATCTATCCTCGATAGTTTGGTGGTATTCATTTATTAATCGATAGAGGACTTCATTTATAGTTATGGATATAATGGCTCCATTTATTAAATGTGAGTAGAATATCATCATATGGATATTTTGAGGTATTGGATATTTAATCTGAACATTAATTTTTCAATAGTATCTATTGAAATATGGCTTTATGACAAGTCAAAATATCCAAGTTCAAAATGTGGTCATATGAGTAATTATGGTAACTTGGAGAGCTATAGGCGGTCTATGAGTTATTGGCGATTGCTGGTATTCTTCACGAGGGTACACTTTCTCCATTAAGATTGTCTACTGTATGAATGAGAAATATTAACTTATTCTATCTTTATTTAAGAGTTCAGTTTTAGTTACTTAGTGAAATGAACTAAAATTAATAGATCGAACCTGAGTGAATCATTTGTTGATTGTGATTGAGTTGTGTCTACTGGAGCTTAAATTTAGATAGCACACCAAGATCCTCAATCCACACGAACTTGCATGGATCACTTGATATATTCTACCGGATCAATTTAGGGGTCCATCTAGAATTATATTGAGGCATGTAGACTTGTTTCTTTTTATAAGAATGGGTCTAGTTTACATGTGAACTTTTTATTAAGGTCCAATGCATTTAATAAAATAAGAAAAATAATATATTGGCCCATGTATATGTGTGGGGTGGCAAGACTATATATAATAGCTTAATATATAGTTTTTTAATTTATTATTTAATTAAACAAAAATTAATTAATTTTGTAATTAATTAATTATTTAATTATAAGTCAAAATCTTTTTCCTAATTTTATACTATTGTTGGCAGTATAATTAATATTAAAGACTTTATTTGATAAGTAGATAAGTAAAATAAATTATTAATCTAGTCAAATTAGGAAATCTTTAATATGGTCACAAATACACTATTTGAGTTGGATTAAGAGTCCTGGTGGAGGAAAAAAATTCTTTTTGGGAGCGGATTCTTGCTCACCAAGTCAATCCTTCTTAGGAAAGGATTTGTATGCCTATTTATACTACCTCTAAATTTCGGCCAAGAAAAGATTTGAAGTTCCAAATTTCATGCAAGCCAAAGGAAATTTAGAGAGAAGAAAATTTCGGCCAAGCCCTAATTTTTCTAAAAGAGTTTTCGTCCACCATAGAATTTCGAGCATAGAGAATTCGGTTCTTGCTATAGATAAATTCATCCAACTCTAAAGATTGGTGTGAGAAAATTCGGTAAAGAGGAAAAAGAAGAAAGAACGTTTTGTATTCGATAGTACACTAATAGCCTTTACATTAAAAGGTTTTGGGTACAATATCAAATCTAAGTTCACACGAGTTTCAATCAAATTGATTGATAATTCACAAGTGATCTAACGTTCTTTTTTTTCTTCTTGGAGGATTATTGAAACTATCAAAGAAAGAGATTTTGTTTGTTTCCACCCTCAGGTATACAATTTAAAGAGAGGGAGCCCATACTCCTAGGTGATTCACATTCATGATTGGATTGGAAGATCTTGCGGATTCGATTCAGCGTTAGTTCAGTCGTCACGAGTAGAATGTACAATACTTGTTATATACATCAATTAATCTTGGGTTAAGGTTCTTGTTATTAAAAAGGGAAAATATTTTATTTATGCCAAACCCTAATTTTCTAATTTCACGCTTCTGTTGCGAGATTTTCCCTACATGTAGGTCTACATAGTTAGGACTATCAAGCACACACATATGGCAAGGGACAAGTTCGGGCCATTTGTAGTGACTAACACACATGACTTACGTCATCTCTAAAGGAATGGGTCAAGCAAGCAAACAAAGGTGCTGACTATGGTGATGCTCTTAAAATATTGTTCTTTAATGCCTAAAGCAATGGGAAGAGGTCCTTTAAATTTATGCTTATTTATCTATAAGAAGAGTGTTTAAGATTTGACAGAAAAATATGCACTCATTAGGATGCTATTTAGGTTCTAGCCTCACATGGGTAATCTTCAGTAATGATCTAGACATCTTAAGTGTGCTACCTATTCACTAAGGCACCTTAGAGTCTGGTAAGGTGTGTGCAAGCAATATGGTACAACTTTAACTAGCATACCCCTTGCCTATATTCAGAGGGACAAAGTATACAAAGATTACCTCCAAAGGCACAACCCAAATGCATTTCAATAAGCAAGAAAATGCTCCAAATTTTGAAAAAGAAGGAAGACGGACAAAACTGACTCTACACCTACAAAATCATGCAAAAACTAAAAAAAATGAACAAAAAGGCAAGACAATCATGCAAAAGCAATAAAAGACACAGATTGTTCACTAGATGTCTACAAATACCTCCAAACCTAAACAAAACATTGTCCCCAGTGTTTGCACAAAAATGGATCGGATAATGTAAGCTTAGAAACGGGAGGGAAGCAAAACGGGAGGGAAGCCAAACGTTACCCTACACAAATATAACACAATCCTAAAAACTAGGCACAATATAATGCCTTACACTTAAGCTAAATAAGAATTAAAAGATACTAAAGTAAACACACACAAAAAATCACAAAAGGAGAAACTTCAATAATTAAACAAAAAGTTGTATACAATTTAATTCAAACTAAACTAAAATATAAGAGTGAAAAGAGTTACTTAATTGGGTTGCCTCCCACCAAGCGTTTGGTTTAACGTCCCGTCTAGACACATTTTGCTCCTCGTTATCAATCTGGATCACCAAACGGTGCGACATAATCTCCACCTTCTTTTCTCAACTTGTGTGAGGCATAGAACATCCTCACCCAAAATCCCTTCACTTTATTTGTTTCTTCAACAAAACAAAAAGCTTTCCTCCTCTTATCCTTTTTTTAACCCCTTTCTCTCCAAAATAAGCCTTGATTCTTGCTCATGACACCACATAAGACCGGTTTATGACCTCCTCTACCATTTTTAATAATTGTACTTTGAACCACACAAGGTTCAAATGGCTTCTTCAAGTTTTCCCTCGACAAAGTTTCCACATTGAGAGAACTCGAAGCATCAACTTTACAACAAGTTTCATATTGAGAGGGGTTCTTTGTGACATTGAACATGTTGAACTCCTCTTTCTTACTTACAACTCTCAATGTTAGCTTTCCATCTTGTACATCTATTAGTGCTCCTCTGGTGGCTAGGAACGGTCTCCCAAAAAGCAAGGGGACTACGACATCCTTTTCCATTTCTACACCATAAAGTCAATGGGGAAGTAAAACTTACCCATTTTCACTAGCACATCTTATATAACTCCATATGGATACTTTAAGGATCGATTCACCAATTAAAGAGTCATATTTGTGGCCTTGACTTCACCCAAAACAAAATTATTGAACACACTATATGGCATGAGATTTATACTTGCCCCAAGATTACATAATGATTTATCAAAATCTAAATTTCTGATTATGCACAGGATAATAAATCTCCCTGGATCCTTCAACATAGGAGGTAGCTTATTTTGAATGATTTCTCTACATTCCTCAATCAAAGTAACTATCCCAAAATATTCAATCCTTCTTTTCTTGGATATGATCTCCTTGAGAAACTCACATACAATGGCATTTGATCCAAGGCTTCTATAAATGGAATATTGATGCTCAATCTTTTGAATATTTTAAGTAATTTAGAGAAGCTTATATCCTCATTTTGTGTCTTGAGGTGTTAAGGATATGGAATTTAGGGTACATAGGCTTTGACACTTGGTCGGGATGGTAGATCAAAGGATGTCTCTAGTAGGTCATCTTCATCATTTTCTTCCTCAACAACCACTTCTTCTATAACTTCTTCATTTTTCTTGCCACTGTCTTTCGATTGCTCAACTGTTCTTCCACTCCATAAAGATATCACATTACATTGCTCATTAGGGTTTGTCTCTGTGTTACTAGGCAACGCCTCTTGTCACCTTCCTTGAATAGCCCTCGCCAGTTGCCCAACATGCATTTCTAAGTTTTGAATGGAAGCTTGAGAATGTTGAGGCCACTTTGTCAATCTTGGTGTCAAGCTTCTTAATTGCCAAGTTTTGAGATTCCATTCTCAAGTCAAGCTTGCTCATGTATTGCGAAAAGAGGTCCTCTAAGGTAGGCTTCATTTCTCCTTGGATGTTTGAGAAATGGTTTGGAATCCTTTTTTTTTTTGGTTAGGGGGGTTTTGTTGTTGTTTTGATGAAGTCACATCAAATGAGCTCCCAACTTGGCAATCTATACTTTAATGTAGACCCAAAATAGCTCACAACTCGCCATATTCAATTGACTAGGTCCAGCATTCATCTTGTTCATTTGCTTTGTAAGCGCCTCTAGTTATGCCTTCACACTCATCAATTCATCAACTTTTAGCACATCTAGAGCTCTTTTTGGTAATTGCCTTTCACTTCCCTAATGGTTGTTGTTGAGTACCCTTCCTTCCAAAAGTTCATAGGCATCCACTGATTTGTTCATGAGTGATCCTCCAGCAGCTGCATCTACCAAATTTAGTTTTGGGACTGTGAATCCTCGGTAGAAAGCTTGCAAAGTCTGGCACTTTGCTAGTCTATTATGGGCGCACTTCCTTAAAAGCTCCTTGAACTGTTCACATGCATCATAGAGGCTTTCATTCTCAAATAGCACAAAAGATGTGATCTCTTTTCGATGGGTAGCAACTTTCCCGAGGGAAAATACTTGTTCAAAAATGCTTGAGCCAGTTGGTCCTAAGTGATGATGGAATCTATTGGGAGTGACTATAGCCAAGCCATTGCTTTATCCTGTAGGGAAAAACAGGTGCAACGGAAGCGTGAAAAATAAATTAAAATTTTCCCTTTTTCAATAACAAGAACCTTAACCCTAGATTAATTAATGTATATAAAAATAGCGTAACTTTTTCTCGTGACGATTGAACAAACGCCGAATTAATTTCGCAAGATCTTCCAATCCAATAACTAACATGAATAACCTAGGAGTGTGGGCTCCCTTTCTTCAAATTGTATACCTGAGAATAGAAACAAACAAAATCTTTCTCTTTGTTAGTTACAATAATCCTCCAAGAAGAAAACAAAGAACGTTACGTCACTTGTGAATTATCAACCAATTTGATTGAAACTCGCATGAACATTGATTCGATGTTGTACACAAAACCTTTTAATGTAAAGGCTACTAGTGTAATATCGAAAACTAAACGTTCTTTCTTCCTTTTCTTCTTTGCCGAATCTCACACTATTTCTTATAGCTGATAGAATTTTGTCCAGAGCAAAAAAAAAAAATTCTCCCTCCAAACTTTATGGTGGCCGAATTCTTCTCATTGAAAAATTAGAACTCACCGAAAATCTCTCTTTCAATTGCTAAGGGTTGGCCGAAATTCTCAAGAGATATATATAGGACCATAAATCCTCTCCTAAGAAGGATTTACTTGGTTGGCAAGAATCCTTTCCTTAGGTGGATTTATTTGGTAGTTAAGAATCTTTTTCTAAAAGGAATTCTGTCCTCTTATATATATGGCTGGCCGAATTCTTCGTAGAGTACATTAGGATTTTAAATCCTTTCCTAAGAAGGATTTACTTGGTTGTCAAGAATCCTTTCCTTAGATGAATTTACTTGGTGGTTAAGAATCCTTTTCTAAAAGGAATTCTATCCTATACCAAGACATCTAATTCAACTCAATAGTTTATTTGTAACCAGATTAAAGACTTCCTAATTTGATTAGATAAATAATTCATTTTATTTATCTACTTATCAAATATAGTCTTTAATATTAATTATACTACCAACAATAGTATAATTTTAGGAGACCATCTCCTACTAGAAAAAGGATTTTAAATTTTAATTAAATAATTAATTAATCAACAAATTAATTAATTTCCATTTAATTAAATAATAAAACAAAAATAATATAATTAAGCTATTTTACTTAGCCTTGCCGCCCAATACATATTTATGGGTTAATATATTATTTTTCTTATTTTATTAAATCCATTGGACCTTAATAAAAAGTCCACATGTGAACTAGACCTATTCTTGCAAAAAGAAACAAGTTCATATGCCTTAATACAATTCTAGATGGACCCCCAAATTGGTCCGGTAGAATATATCAAGTGATCCATGCAAGTTTGTGTGAATTGGGGATCTTGGCGGGCTATCTAAACTTATGCTCCAATAAACACAACCCAATCACAATCAACAAATGATTCACTTAGGTCCGATCTATTAATTTTATTTCATTCCACTAAAGAACTAAAATTAAACTCTTAAATAAAGATAGAATAAGTTGATGTTACACATTCATACCCTAGACAACCTTGTTGGAGAAAGTGTATCCTTGTAAATAATATTATTAATCTCCAAGAGCTCATAGATCGCCTATAGCTCTCCAAGTTACCATATTTACTCATATGACCACATTTTGAACTTGGATATTTCGACTTGTCCAGAAGCCATGTTTCAATAGACACTATTGAAAACTTAAAGTTAATATTTAATATTCAATACCTCAAAACATCCATGTGATGATATTCTACTCTCATTTAATAACTGGAGCCACGATGTCCATATTTATAAATGAAGTCCTCTATCGATTAACAAATGAATACCACCAAACTATAGAGTATAGACTATGCTATATAATCGTACTCATTTATAGCTCAAATGAAAACACTTGCAACCATAAGTCCATCATTTATCTTAGGATTGAGATAGACTCGCCGATTGTCTTCAAATGAAAATTGTTATCCATTGACGGTTCTGTTGGAACCCTGTTCACCGGTTACGCAGCGGAACTATGTTTTAAAATTTGTAATACATATCATAATCTGTATCTGAGACCAGTGAACTTGGGATCGTAATTATTTTTCGGAACTAATACATAGAATATGTAAACATAGGAAATTGTAATCAATAAAATCAGAAGAAGAAAATCTTACCAACGTTTGGAGGCTCCTTCACTTTACGATATGCTCCTGTCTGAACCAATCTTACCAACGTTTGGAGACTCCTTCACTTAACAATGTGCTTCTGTCTGAACCACTCGATCTTCCTCGCTATCTCCCGGAACTGGTAATTGTGTGTGGGCACGTCACGATCTCAGGAACTTGAATGTAGGATGCAGAGAGAATTGAAGAAACTCTTTCTTCTCTGTTCAAAAACTAGAACAATTCTAGTATATAAAAATATCGCCAATATTTTTAGCAATATTTTTCTTTCTATTTGTTTGCACTCAACAGTGCTCGAACATATACATATCTTTATCAAAAACTCTTTTTTGACTTCTCTCTATGCGTGTGCGTGTGTATCATGTACACAAAAAAAAGTCAAGTTTTTTTTTTTCATTCATGCACACTATTCACCTTTTGCATCTAATGCAAAAAATAAATAAATAAATTATGTTGTACGTGTACTAATTTGCATCACATGCAAATATTTTTTTTTTAATATATCTATATATATATATATATATACATACATACATATATATATATATATATATATATATATATATATATTTATACTTGTTTGTATCCTATACAAACACTTATATATGTGCACACACCAATTTGCATCCAAAACAATCTCTTGTGTTATTAATTGATATATATGTCTTTTAATTATACTTTTCAAATATATCAAATATATTAAAAGTGATAATAATTATTTTAAATTTAAACTTAAATTCAAATACATAGATAAATGATTTAGTAAAAATTAAATAATCCTATTCACCTAAAACCATATATCAACTAACACCCTCCAATTAATAGTTAATTAATAATTCATAATTATCAATATAATAAAATAATTTAATAATAATTCATAATTATCAATATAATTAAATAATTTAATTATTTAATTATTTTAACTATTAACATTCGTTAATTAAATAATCTCATTATTCAATTAATTCCTGAATAAACATGTGTCACTTTCGTAACACAACTAATTGGATAATCCAATTAGTTATCACAACTAATTGGATTGTCCAATTAGTTGTTTTCGAAACACAACTAATTGGACAATCCAATTAGTTAACCGTGACCCTTGTTACCTAAATCGATCGGGCTAGCAAGGGGACCTAATGGACCTACAGTATTTTGAGCTCCAATAATCTTCAGAATCATTAATTAACTCTTTAATTAATATTCCTTGATTATTAACTCCGGTGTTATTCCACTTGAAAATACAAACACGGTCAAATGCTCAAGGCTAACCTAAAGGGGGGGGGGGGGGTGAATAGGTTAGACACCTTTTTCGAATCCCTTAGAGACAAACAAAAGTTTGTCCCTCTAGATTGCTTGTATCACAATATATATATATCAATTAAAAACACTTAATCAATATATAGAACAAGTAAAGTGTGATACAAACAAGTAATGGTAACACATACACAATCTATATCATAGAAAAGAAGTCAACTTACATAAAGAGTTCTATCCTTAGTATTCAAATAACAAATACAAATACAAGAGAGATAGGGATATAGAAAAGTTGACACAAGATATAACGTGGTAAACCTCTGAAGAGGAAACATCCACAGGTTAGCAACCACCGGCAAACCAAATCCACTCGTTGATAAGACAAGTACAATCTCTCAAGTGACCCCTTCACCTAGAAACTATCCTCCTATCCTACTCATGAAGATGTCGCCCTCATGCTCAACAATCCGAGGCCTCACACCTCTTGTTAAGACTTTCTCGCTCACCTTACCGGATCCTCACGACCCAAGGCAAGACTTCTTGCTCAACTATCTTAGTCCTCCCGACTCTAGTTAAGACTTCCTCGCTACCCTATCAGGATCCTCACAACCCTAGGCAAGAAATCTTGCTCGACTATCCGAGTCCTCCCGACTCTAGCCAAAACTTCCTTGCTTGACAATCCAAGGTCTCACACCTCTTGCCAAGACTTCTTGTTCAACAACATAGGTCTTACACCTATTGTCAAGACTTCCTTCTCACAAGGCATCTAGGTGATCATGAATGCAAAACGTAAACAAGCACGCAACATAGAATGCTATGATCAACACATCCTATAGAAAATACTAGACATGAGCATGAATGCACAAAACAAATGTAGACTAGTCAATCATGCATGTTTAAATCATCTAGATCATGTAGGATATGTTCAACATTAATCAAAACCTAGATACATGCATAGATCTAGACTTGAATCAAAAGATATGTTCAATTAATCACAAGATCAAGTTTAAATCACATAAACCAAAACATGCTAAAATCATATGACAAAGTCAATTAGATTTAATCTAAAGTTCTAGAGCATATTTCTATTCATAGATTCAACAAAACACATGAATAGCTCAAAAGAACATAAGCACATGTATTAATGTGAGAATTCAGCCAAGAGTGCCTAATACATGTGAGGAACCATTTTTTCACAAAATCAATCAATCAAAGTGAAACAAATATTATGGTGTGTAATATTAATCTAAAGGGGGGTTGAATAGATTTTAAAACAGTTTTACCAAATTTTCGTTAATGAACAAGTTGACGAAAATACCCCTAGCTAGTCACAATAATATCACAAGTGTAATAAGTGTGGAAATAATAAAGACACTCGAGATATATGTGAAAACCCTCTTAATGGGAAAAACCACGGGCTGTTAAGTGCGCCACACTCGAACAACGAATCCACTGATGATAGAGAAGTTACAACCTACTCCCGGTAAATAATCCACTACCACTACCTAATCCCGGTATTAAGTGGACCTAGTCCAATATGTTTACGCTTGAAGCAACCTACTCCCGGATGCAACGCAAGACTTACTTCTCTTCAATGAAGAGATAAGCACCCTATGTGAATATATGATGATATTCAAACAACAAACAAGGGTAGGGTACCTTATATGCTTATCTAGGATTATGTGATGGCAATATATGCAATCCTAGATATCAAGAGCTAAATGACATGTTCAAAAAGCTTAGCTAAACAAAGATCAAACAATCCTATGAAGCTATCGCAAAAGCCATATCAACACATGTTGTCATCAAGCATGGCAAGGACTATAATGCAATTAATGAGTCCTAATCAACAATGTCTAAATGCAATGCATAGAGACTTAGCAAGAAGGGCAAATATGTCCTAAATTCAAGCTATCAACAAACAAACCCAATCATGCAAGGGAACTCATAAATAGATGCAATGAATGAAGTCCTAGCATTTAATCAACTAATAAATGCAATAAAAACATCATCTTGGAAAACATGAACAAATGACAAAGATGAGATTTTTGTTCAACTTACCAAGTCAATCAAAGATGAAGAATGAATCACACAAGAATGTTTATGACCTAGCTTTTAGGCAAAAATGACCTAATCAATTAAGCTATCAAAATACAAACCCAATCATGTCATCAGTCAACAAAAATATGCATTCAAAAATGATTTCTATAAATCCTATGCAAGAAAAATGAACTCTTGGAGTCTAAGAACAATAATCAAAGATAAAAGTTTGTTCTTACTTACCAAGTCATGAATGATGAAGACCTGTGCCTAAAGATGCTCAATAATGCATGAAAGATGATGGGTTTTGGGTTTGAAGAGTTAAAGAATAACTCTTGGAGCTTCTCTCTCAAAGGAAATACTTTCTCACCCTAAAAAATGGTTTGGAAGCTCTGAAAAACGAAAGAGGAAGAAGATGAGATATAAATATGAGCCCTAGAACAAAACTACATCGTTTTGAAAAATGCCCAATATTTACTCAGTGCGCTGGTGAGCTGCACTGGTCGACAAGCGCCACACCATTGCACACCTACTGTCTAAGGGGCGCTGGTGAGGGCGCTTGTGGACTGGCTCAGCCGCAACAGCGCAATAGTCTGAGATTTGAGTGACCCAAAACATGACCAAACGACATCCAAACCTTTCGTATAATATACCGTTGGAAAGGTATGAAAGTCTAATTTCTACTACATTTATAAAAATTGATTTGGATGTCTGTAGAAAAAGTTATGGTCATTTAAGTGACCAAAGGTCATAAACGGACAACAACAGAGATGCCCTGTTTTTGTGGTCACTTTGGAGATTTCAAAACCAATCCAAACGGTCATGAAATATTATGAATAAAATACCGTTGGAAAGGTATGGGCGTCTAGTTTGTACATAATTTTTCAAAACATATTTTGAGGCATTTTATAAAAAGTTATGGTCACAAGACCATACAATGTTCAGTTTTGAAAAACATTTAAAGCTTTGAAATCCATATTTTGAAACTAGACACCTTACTCCACATAACCAAACTAAGAGAAGAATACGACCTTCTCAAATGGTCACTCAATGCGTTAAGACAAGCACACCATCGTGCAAGAACACACAAAACCACACTATGAATGCACATAGACAACAATAAAGCACACATGCATAACAAATCAAATGCAAGTAAGTGTGTGTGTGAGCAACACATAATGCATGTCAATACAAATGCAAAGATGTGATCAATATAAACATGCAAGAAGAGTTATCAATACATGAATGCACACTCATATAAACACACAACATATACGAATAAGAAATATGCATGAGTTGTTAGTGTGTGCTACTATATCTTTTTAAAGCAAGTAAGCACAAGAAATATGCCGTTGGTGCTTCTTCTCTTAAGGTCTTGAGAGCCTAAGCTACCCTTATATAAAACCCCAATATGTGGTTTGTTCACGAAATAAGCCAATCAATAAATGAGGACTTTACAATCTCCCTCTTTGGCTATTTCGTGACAAAACCACCACTCACATTGATCCTCACAAAACAAAATAAAGCACCGGGAAGATATTCTACATTACAAAGAGATATATAAAAATAAACTTCAAATCTTCAATCTCTTGTAAAATCATCAACCCTAAACACAAAACAAACAACAAGTACACTTTCCAAACCAAGTGCATGTGAGATAATCAAGTGAATAGAAAACAAAAGCATTTGCATATAATAATATGAGAAATGCACCACATCATGCAATGCTCCCCCTCAAAGGGTTACTCCCCCTAAATGTAATCTCCCAAAAAACAAGTACTACTCCCCTTAAAGCCAACACATGCTACCACATGCTCCTAACACCACAATGCTAGGTCAATGCTACTCCCTCTTTTTTTCATGATATAGGCAAAGGAGAAGTCCCCAACCGGGTCACTCAAGGCAAAGAAAGAAAGGAGCATACAAGATTGTTGCATAATTATATAAGCCATATTTATGCAACTCAATTAATAGGAGAGAAACAAGGAGATTTATTTGAAGAAAATGTGTGAATCAAAAATGCTTTGCATACAAAACATGTTGCATTCAAGTCCAAAAACAATGGTATTTGGCAAAGCAAATGACAAAGGTTTCCAATATAATTAAAACCAAATTCACCATTTGTCATGAGAGAAGCAAGATATAGAGTTTTACAGATATCAAGTTTTAATGGCACTATATCCAACTTTATAAGCTAAACATGGCATGAGCAACTTTGCACCCTATTTGATTTTTTCGGGTAGGATACCCGTATGATAGTAGCCATGTTCAACTAATAAAGAAAGCGAGACATTGATGAAACATTTTAGTCTCACTAGCTTTTTCACACAATATTTTGCATTTAACAATTGCAATCATCAATTCATGTTTTATCATTTTTCATTAGCATGTCATTTAAAAATCATCATGTCATGGAGATAATTATAGGTCATTCAACATGTACTTCCTATGTAGATCCCCTAGTCCAAAAATGCATGTTTGAACATAAATATGACATGGATTGTAATCAAAGCAAAGTTCACACTTAATGAAGAAAATACAATATAAAATATAAGTGCAACCAAGCTACTCAAGCAATCAATAAAGGAGCATAAACATTTTTAAGAAAAATAGGATGAAACAAGTATACAATAGCTCTCTTTGCTTGAGTTCCCCTTATGGGGTAAAAATTTAACCAAGTCATTGGGAAACATGTGCTCCTATAGACTTACCAAGTCCAAAGGACCTAGTTGCATCTATGGTTATCTCATAGGCACTAAGGCAAGCGGGTTCATTCTTTCTAACCCACCTAGGTTCCACTTTCTCATTTCTAGTGGTTAAACATATATTTCTAACAACCCTAGGTTCATACATATTTGCCCATTTTTTCAACCGTTATTCTTTCATGCTCTCTATTCTACACCTCTTAATGTACTTAAAGCAATTTGGTCTTAAGTGACCAATCATACCACAAAAATGACAAGTAGGTACAAAATGAGAATTTATACCTTTGCATTGTGATCTCATCGATGCATCGCCATGTCGATGAGGTTGTCTTTGGTGATGCACCGGTTGGCTTTTTCTTAGAGCTTTAGCCAATTGGTGGCACCTTTGTGGTCTAGCTTGTTGAGATGGATGAGCCGATTGAACATGCCTTCTTGGTTGATGAAGGCTTGGAAGTGGAGCTCTTGATTGTTGAGGTTTAGCTCCATTCTTTATTGGCCCCTTTACTTGGCCATTCTTGGATGTCTCTCCAAGATCAATCTTCCTCCTAGGATGTTGTGGAGGTAAAGCTCTTTTCTTGCCTTGAGCTTGAGGTTGCATGACCTTGGCTTTCTTCAATTCTCTAAGGCACCTCATCTCATTCTCCTTGATGATCTTCAAGGAATTGTCTTTGTTGGCAAGTTCATTCTTCATTGCCTTCATCCTTTGATGGAAATCATCAATCTCCTTCTCATACTTGGACACATCAACTATGTCCATCTTCAATGAGTCATCTAACTTGGTCTTTATTTGAAGATTTTCTTTCTTCAACTTCTTGATTTCTTCATTTTTCTTCTTCAAAGACCTTTGAAGACTTTTAATGAAGTCTTCATAACCAAACTCTTCATCACTCAAGTTCTTAGAGCTTGAACTTTCTTCATCGAAGCTTCTACCACTTGTACTCTCATGGCAATCATCATCTAAACTAGCTTCTTCAATGTCGACCTTAAGCGATGGGTGTATTGTGGCTGCTTTAGAGTTGTCATCGTGTAAAGCGTACACGGCTATGTGATTCCTTTCACATCCCTTGGAACCCGAAGAGCATTCTTCACTTTTACTAGAAGAGTAAACCCTTGATTTGCCTCTTTGACTCTTGCTCTTTGAATTTCCATAATCCGTGAAAATGTGCCCACAGCCGCCATAATCAAAAAATCAAAGCTTGTTCTTCGAGGTACCCAAATTCTTGTCTTTTTCTTTTGTGGTACCTTCGTTGGTGATTCGTAGAATCTCCCAAGCTTCTCGAATATCTCGAGTGCATTGGATGAGCTTTGCTTGACTCTCACCCACTGCACGATATAAGGCACACAGATCTTTTGAATTCCATTCAGCAGCCTCGAGTTCGTCATTAGTCCACTTTGACTTGGGTTTAGGCATAGAAGCCCTATTCTCTTGTGTCTCTGTGGGAGTTGAGTATCCATCTTCCACACACATCCACACATGCCCATCAAGGTCACACAAAAAGAACTCCATTCTCACTTTCCAAGAGGGGTAGTTATCCTTAGTGAGCGTAGGTGGTTCAGAGATCAACGCACCCTTAAGTGTCTCAAAATCACACATAGTGTTTTGGGTAAAATAAGTGCAAATGAATGCAAATGTATGAATGATCAAAATCACACAAAATGCAAAACACACCAAAAATGAGCAAGGATCACCTATGTATGTCTAGAAACCCGATCTGATACCAATTGAAACAAATATTATGGTGTGTAATATTAATGTAGAGGGGGGGTGAATAGATTTTAAAACAGCTTTACCAAATTATCGTTAATGAACAAGATGAAAAAAAATCCCCGAGCTAGTAACAATAATATCACAAGTGTAATCAGTGCGGAAATAATAAAGACACTCGAGATATACAAGGAAACCCTCCAAATGGGAAAAACCACAGGTTGTTAAGTTTGCCACACTCGAGCAACGAATCCACTGATGATAGAGGCGTTACAACCTACTCCCGGTAAATAACCCATTACCTCTACCAAATCCCGATATTAAGTGGACCTAGTCCAATTTACTTACGCTTGAAGCAAACTACTCCCGGATGCAACGTAAGACTTACTTCTCGTCAATGAAGAGATAAACACCCTATCTGAATATATGATAATATTCAAACAACAAACAAGGCTAGGGTACCTTATATGCTTATCTAGGATTATGCGATGGCAATATATGCAATCTTAAATATCAAGAGCTAAATTACATGTTCAAAAAGCTTAGCTAAACATAGATCAAACAATCCTATGAAGCTATCACAAAAGCCATATCAACACATGTTGTCATCAAGCGTGGCAAGGACTGTAATGCAATCACTTAATGAGATTAATGAGTCCTAACCAACAATGTCTAAATGCAATGCATAAAGACTTAGCAAGAAGGGCAAATATGTCCTAAATTCAAGCTATCAACAAACAAACCCAATCATGCAAGGGAACTCATAAATAGATGCAATGAATGAAGTCCTAGCATTTAATCAACTAATAAATGCAATAAAAACATCATCTTGGAAAACATGAACAAATGACAAAGATGAGATTTTTGTTCAACTTACCAAGTCAATCAAAGATGAAGAATGAATCACACAAGAATGTTTATGACCTAGCTTTTAGGAAAAAATGTCCTAATCGAATAAGCTACCAAAGTACAAACCCAATCATGTCATCATTCAACAAAAATATGCATTCAAAAATGATTTCTATAAATCCTATGCAATAAAAACGAACTCTTGGAGACTAAGAACAATAATCAAAGATAAAAGTTTGTTCTTACTTACCAAGTCATGAATAATGAAGACCCATGCCTAAAGATGCTCAATAATGCATGAAGGATTATGGGTTTTGGGTTTGGAGAGTTAATGAATAACTCTTGGAGCTTCTCTCTCAAAGGAAATACTTTCTCACTCTAAAAAATGGTTTGGAAGCTCTGAAAAACGAAAGAGGAAGAATATGGGACATAAATATGAGCCCTAGAACAAAACTACATCGTTTTGAAAAATGCCTAAAATTTACTCAGTGCGCTGGTGAGTTGCGCTGGTCGACAAGCACCACACCAGCGCACACCTCTTGTCCAATGGGCGCTGGTGAGGGGGCTTGTGGACTGGTGCAGCTGCAACAGCACAACAGTCCGAGATTCGAGCGACCCCAAACATGACCAAATGACATCCAAACCTTTCGTATAATATACTGTTGGAAAGGTATGGAAGTATACTTTCTACTAAAATTTATAAAACTTGATTTGGATGTCTGTAGAAAAGGTTATGGTCATTTAAGTGACCAAAGGTCAGAAACGGACAACAACAGAGATGCCCTGCTTTTGTGGGCACTTTGGAGATTTCAAAACCAATCCAAACGGTAATGAAATATTACGAATAATATACCGTTGGAAAGGTATGGGTGTCTAGTTTGTACAGAAGTTTTCAAAACATATTTTGAGGTATTTTATAAAAGGTTATGGTCACAAGACCATGCAAAGGTCATTTTTAAAAAACATTTAAATCTTTGAAATCCATATTTTGAAACTAGACACCTTACTCAACATAACCAAACCAAGAGAAGAATAAGACCTTCTCAATTGTCACTCAATGCGCTAAAACAAACACACCATCGTGCAAGCATGAACAACACATAAAACCACACTATGAATGCACATAGACAACAATGAAGCACACATGCATAACAAATCATATGCATGTGTGTGTGAGAGCAACACATAATGCATGTCAATACAAATGCAAAGATGTGATCAATATAAACATGCAAGAAAAGTTATCAAAACATGAATGCACACTCATATAAACACACAACATATACGAATAAGAAATATGCATGAGTTGTGAGTGTGTGCAACTAAATCTCTTCAAAGCTAGTAAGCACAAGAAATATACCGTTGGTGCTTCTTATCTTAAGGTCTTGAGAGCCTAAGCTACCCTTACATAAAACTCAAATATGTGGTTTGTTCATGAAATAAGCCAATCGGTAAATGAGGACTTTACACAAAGATCATCAAATAGTCCTAGAATCAAAGCTAGCACAATACAATCCCAAACATCTGAAAACATAGGCAAAATCAAAACCTAACTTAACATGTAAGATTTCAATTGAAACTCAACCTAGCTTTAAAAGAGTTCAAAACTCAAATCAAAACACTCACAATACACATATATAAGTTGAAAAAGAAAACCCAAGGCAATTGACCAAGTTTTAAAAGAAAACTTTAAAAGAAAATCAATACCTTAGTTGATTTAGGTGCAGTCCCGTTTTTGTGTGTTTAGACTCCAAAAACAGCAATAAAACTCACTCAAACCTTCAGAGAAAAGATGGAGGATGAATAGATAAAGACTCTAAACTTTGAATCACTCAAAGCAGAGTTCAAATAAAGAAGTTATGGTGTTTGGAAGGTGAGAAAATGTAGAGAGAAAATTTATGCACACAAGTTTGAATTTCTTCTTAGAGTGAAATGTGAGAGGGAAAGAGAATATAAAGGAGAGGGAAAGAAAGAAGCCAAAAGACAATTTTGCCCTTCTTTGTTATTGCTTAATCGAGATGGCACGTGGGCATCTCAGGGCAGCAAGGTGTTGCAGCCGAGATGGCCACGCGCCATCTCGGGCTTGCACCACTTCATGGCTTTCGGCCATGGTGCAATTCCCTTGCGCTTCCCTTGCGTTCTTCAACCGTTCTCCGGCCTTCGAACTCGGAATTTGAATCCGTTTACGGATTGCAAACCGTAACTCTCACACGGACATAGACATGTAAGATAATTAACCCAGAAAATAATAATTCAACTCGATATATGAATACGAAGACAATGTATGCAACATGAGTTGAAAGTGTAGTATCTTTTGACTTAGAACTTGAAATCAATAGTATGAGTAACCGAAATGACCGGAACTCAATCAAGAATGATTTAGGACTAAATTCAAGTTCAATATCCATGTTATACAAACATATACACACACAAACACAATCCACACTAGAATGCAAACTACATAGAGATAGTTTTCAATCATGCATTTTCCAAAACAAGATATTTCCATACCAATGCATAAGCATTCAACTTCAAGTGTGTGAATGTGTTATACATGGTGCACAATGATGCAGGGACACACATGAATAAATTGTATGTGTGTGTCTATAATGGTGCACAATGATACAAGGACACATATGAATTAATTGTGTGTGTGTGCCTAAGCCTTGTAAGAGAAAGATAAGGTCTTAGTATACCTTTGTAGAACCAAATTGCAACCTTTCTCTTTAAAGACTTAGAACTTGCTTTGACTTGTTGTTCATTCTTCTTTGAAGTTTGAATCATCATGAATCTAAACAACTAAATCATTACAAGTAAACATCATTTTGATATGGAAATAATGCCAACACAAACTAAAACCTAACAATCTCCCCCTTTGGCAAATTCTATGTCAAAACACCTATACATTTACTACAAATATAAAAATAAAGATAGGTCACAAAATCACTCCCTCACATTACAATGAGTAAGATTCCTATAACTAATCTTCGCCAACTCTTGAACTTCATCTTGATCTTCTCTTAAAGCAACCTACAAATCATCTCAAAGCACAATGCATATACAAGAGAAAAACAACAAATGGCAACATATAATATGTATAAGAATATACAATTAAGTCCAAAAATACATATATCTCCCCCTCAATACATGCCAAAAAACGAGAATTCTTAACCAAATGTTAAGACTAATTATTACATGCCATTGAAAGTTCAAAAGTTCACAAAAACAACATACAAAGAAACTAAGTAACAAGCAACTCTTTCTCCCCCCCCCCCCCCCCCCCCCCCCCCCCCCCCCCCCCCCCCCCTTTTGGCATTAAATGATGCCAAAAGGTAAGAAACATACCATAAGACTCAAATACTAGTTACTTGGTCCACCAAAGAATGATGTGCGTGTAGTTGATCTAATATAATGCTTGTGAGGTGGTCTTGAACTTGAGGCAACACACTCCTTCAACTCTTTTATTCTAGCATCCTGTTTATCAACTATAGCACTAAGCTCATCAACCTTCTTCTTCAAATGTAAAACCCAATCTGGAAGAATGTTTGTGCTAGTCTCTTGACAATCAACTTGAGAACTACTAAATAGTCCAAAAGTATTACATGTCTTACCCTTATCCTTATATGACATGTATGACACACGTTTATCACTATACTTTTCCAAGGGTTGTACTAACACATCATCTCCTATACTCTTAACACCACGAGCTAAACACAAAGAAGTTATAAACCCCGTTAATGCAAGCGTTTTATCTCCTCTAGTAGAAAAAGCCACACTATCAATATAAAGTATAAGTAGATCCCCAAGGTTTATAGGTTGATTAGTCACTAAGGTATACACTATTTTGATCTTGTCTTTATTCAACTCGGTTGAATTCGAAGATCCAATAATGTTAGTGCAAATGAATAGATGCCAAAATGCACTAGCCTTAGTTAACTTATGTTGACTAATATAGGCTCTACCTTTCCACTCAAAAGAAGCATTGTCACAAAGAGTTCTACCCATGATATTAAGATTCTCAATGACATCTATATCTAGAAAGTTCGAATCTATATCATTAGATAGCCCAAGAAACTTGTTAATGTTTTTCGGGTTAACTCTAAACACAACACCCCTAATCTCCATCAAAGCATCCAATAAGGTGTCACTTTCTCTATATTAAAGATAAAACTCTCTAACAAGAGTGTCATTCACAATTCCTAACATGCTCACCCAAGATTATCAATTTCTATCCTTAATGCACTTAAGAACATAAGAATCTTTACACTTACCTAAGTCAATACCTCTCTCTTGAAATATCTTCTTAGTTCCAAAGATCCCTAAATCTTTTGACCTCGAAGCTTTGGATCCTTTTGAGGTAGACTTGGCTTTCACAATGAGGTTTGATTGATTTCCACTTCCGGTAACCTTAAGTCTTCCCATTTGTTCTTGTGATATAAGATGCTATATACATACAACAAAAGTGAGTGAAAGACAAAATAAGCATATCAGTCACAAATATATAAAAAACAAAGACATATGACTTAAAAATGAATCATCATGCAAGACAAAGATAGTGAGTAATATCTTACAAGTCTCATTAAGTCAAAATATGCCCAACATGTAACAAAATGAAGCATGTGAACATATCATAAAAGAGAACAATGTCTAGCATATAATGCTCCCCCTTGATAAATGCTATAAATAAAATCCATGATAGCATAAAGTTCACAAAGATGTTCACACAATCACACATTCAAGAAATTTAAAGAAGTATCAACAAAATAAGCTTCATATGCTAAGAGAGATACACAAAGATTTTTCAAGTTCTCTCATAATTCTTCAACAATTGCTAAAATATCATCATACTCATAAACAAAGTGTGTGTGTGAGCGATATGCTTCAAATATATATCAAGAAGTCGTTTGACAATCAACATGCAAACAATTTCCAACAACTATTCATCTTAAGCTTTTTCCATAAAATGTCAAACCGATTATCATCCGGAATTTTTGTTTTTAAGAGAATAGATTTCAACATATAAGCGTGTGTGTGCATGTGGCTCGTCATCCCATTTCGTATTTTCAACCTGAACACATTTGATTTTCAAATATACTCTTTTTTAAGCCTTCCTCCTTTTCTTTTTAGCCTTTGAATCAAAGATTTTTTTTTTATGATTTCATTTCAACACTTCTTTGATTTTATTTTTTTTAATTTTTTTTTATTTTTTTTTACAAAAAAAAACAAAATTCACTTCATGACGGCTTTCACTCATCACAATGGTATAGCTCTTTCCAACATTGGGTAGCTTTCACAACCAATATGTGTAGCCCTTTTCATGAAGTTGGTCGTTGAGTTCTGTGTAATTGCCGAAGCAAAATGGATACTAACCATAGGTCATTTTAAATGTACTTAAGCACAAAAACTTCAAAGTGTATCCAATGTTTACATATTAGTAAACTCAACATACTAGCAAAACATATAAGAGAAGCAATGTGCAATTTTTTAGAAAACCAAGATTTTATGGCTTATAAGCATATGATCTAAGCGCAATAACTAGAGACTTATTCAAGATCATTACTTCTCTAATGAGTAGCTTTCAAAGAATATGAAGCTCATATTTTTCAAAAGAAATGCCACTCAATATACTATACATAAACAATCATCAAAGTTAAGATCAATGTGAACAATATCACTATTAGATCCTAAAATAGCAAATGTCAATGAGAACCATATGCATACTATACAAAATTCTCTAATATGACATGCTATGAGATGTATATCAAAAATTAAGTCAAAAGATGAATATCTAAGAGAACATGCATTAGAGTATAGAGATACCATTTTGTACATTATATTCACCAAATATCATACTTCCGCCCTTTTTATGAGCGCTCTTGCCTTGAATGTCCTCATGACACCAAGTTGACGATGTTTCACAACAAGAGTATAAAAAACATAATATCTCAACTCTATCAACACATATATCAAAAGAACTTCTTTAAAGTTAATCAACAAATTTTGACCATCATAACAAACATGATATGAGATAACCAATTTCATATCATTACATGGAGTATTCAAAGCTAGCAAGCAAGAATTCTCAACACAATTGATATATAGCCTCAAAGTTGTCTCACATGTGCTTCTTATATTAGTGATAAGAGCACTCACCCTTGAACCACTATCATCTTTGACAACAATGTTAAATCTAGAGTAAATTTCTTCAATTACTTGATTAATAAGAATATCATTAACACACTCTTCCTTAAAATTATCAATACAAGCTTTATCAAGTTGAACAAGATTAGTATTCTTTCTACTCCACAACTTCTTCTCATGCTTAGCAATATTATCATGTTTCTCAACTTTCAAGACCTTAGCATGTTCAAGTTGAAGTTTAATCTCCTTATCTCTAGATTCATTTCCTAATTTGCATTTTTCTATATATTTATAACACCTAGGCTTAATGTGACTTATTGTGTTGCAATAATGGCAAATTGGAATAAAAGATGAGATTGTACCTTTTGGAGTTGAACTAGCTTCAATAGGAGTTTGCAAAGATACCTTGTTCACCAACTACTTCTTGGCTTTTGATCTTCTCTTCTTGTGTGGTTTCTCATCAATCACGACTTCATTAAAGTGAGTAGGAAGTGGTGCTTCCAAGAGCTCCTATTCAACTACCAAGTCGCCTTTACCACTATGAGAGTTTACAAGATTCCTAACACTAGACACACTTACGGAATCATTCAATAAGTCCTTGATGGCCTCCTTAGCCATGCCTATCTCTTCCGTCAATTCTTGTTCTCTCTTCTTCAAAGAAGATATCACATTATCCTTCTCGAGGTTTAACTTTTCAAGTTCTCTAAACTTCTTCATAATATCACTTTTCTCACCATGAAGTCTACGAGTGACAACCACAAACTCATCTAGTTGTTTCTTGATCAAATCATCATTCTTAACTACCTCTCTTACATCATTATCTCTAGCTTCTTCAAGCTTTTCTATCTTTTCCAACAACTCAAGATTAGTAGGAATGGAACTAGAGCTTCCATCATGATTTGCATCAAAGTTCTTGTTCAAAGATATTGTACCATCAACATCTAGTGGAGAATGAGAAGCTCTGCTACAAAGTTGCTCACCAACTCTTCATCAGTTGAAGACTCACTACTAGAGCTCTCATTGTCACTAGAGTTATCATCACTCTAAGTAGCCGCCAACACTTTGACTTTCTTGTCTTTCTTAGATGGCTTCTTAGTGCACTCACTAGCAAAGTGACCGAAGCCATGACAATTATAGCATTGAACATCTTTCTTGTTCATGGCTTGACTATTCTTCTCATTCCTTGGAGATGATGTTCTCTTAACTCCTTTTTCCTTAGAAAACTTGCCTCTAGGCTTGACATTCTTCTTTAGAAACTTCTTGAACCTTCTAACCAAAAGAGCCATCTCTTCATTTTTATCATCACTCTCCTCCTCTATAGCATTGAGAGTGATTCCCTTACTCTTAATCTTTGTCTTCAAGCACATCTCATACGTTTGGAGACACAAGCAACTCATCAATGTTCATACTATCCACATCATTGCTTTCCTCAATGGCCGTCACCTTTGATTTGAATCTCTTAGGAAGAGACCTAAGGATATTCCAATTTAAACGCTCTTTTGAAATATGCACTCCAAGTGCTTGACATTGGTTAGCTATGTTAAGAAACCGAAATTTGAAGTCTTCGAACTTTTCTTCTTCACCCATACTTAAACCTTCAAATTGTGATGCCAACATTTGAAGCCTCGATTTCTTCAGTGCTAAGGTTCCTTCATTAGTAACTTGGAGAGTATCCCAAGCTTCCTTTGCGGATTCAAGATTTTGAATGTAGGAGAATTGATGCCCATCAACTCCTCCAAAGATGGCATTCATAGCACGATGGTTCCATTTAGCAACCTCAAACTCATTTGTTGTCCATTCACTCATTGGCTTGAGTATCATGGTTCCATCCTCTTGAACCTTGGTAGGAGGACTATAACCTTCTTCCACTACCATCAAAGCTCTTTCATCAATAAAGCGGATGTAAGCTTTCATCCTCAACTTCCAATACCCATAGTTAGTGCCTAGAAGTAATGGTGGCCTAGTATTTGAGGCTCTTTCTGCCATTACATCATCATGTAAACCCATGACTTCCAAAAGCTTTGCAAAAACCGTGAATGTATCACCCGGACTCTCACTAAGTACAATCTAGTGTCCTGCTTTGATACCAATTGAAAATACAAACATGCTTAAATGCTTAAGGCTAACCTAGAGGGGGGGTTAATAGGTTAGACACTTTTTTCGACTCCCTTAGAAACAAACAAAAGTTTGTCCCTCTAGATTGCTTGCATCACAATATATATATATATATATATATATATATATATATATATCAATTAAAAACACTTAATCAACATATAGAACATGTAAAGTGTGATACAAACAAGTAATGGTAACACATGCACAATCTATATCATAGAAAGAAAGTCAACTTACATAAAGAGTTCTATTCTTAGTATTCAAATAACAAATACAAATACAAGAGAGATAGGGATAGAGAAAAGTTGACACAAGATATAACGTTGTAAACCTCCGAAGAGGAAACATCCACGGGTTAGCAACAACCGGCAAACAAAATCCACTAGTAGATAAGACAAGTAAAATCTCTCAAGTGACCCATTCACCTAGAAACTACCCTCCTATCCTACTCTTGAAGATGTCACCCTCATGCTAAACAATCTGAGGCCTCACGCCTCTAGTCAAGACTTCCTCGCTCACCTTACCGGATCCTCATGACCCAAGGCAAGACTTCTTGCTCAACAATCTGAGTCCTCCCGACTCTAGTCAAGACTTCCTTACTCACCTATCTGGATCCTCACGACCCAAGGCAAGACTTCTTGCTCGACTATACGAGTTCTCCCGCCTCTAGCCAAGACTTCCTTGCTTGACAATCCAAGGTCTCACACCTCTTCCAAGACTTCTTGCTCAAAAACATAGGTCTCACACCTATTGTCAAGACTTCCTTCTCAAAAGGCATCAAGGTGATCATGAATGCAAAACGCAAACAAACACGCAACATAGAATGCTATGATCAACATATCCTACGGAAAATACTTGACATGAGCATGAATGTGTAAAATAAATGTAGTCTAGTCAATCATGCATGTTTAAATCATCTAGATCATGTAAGATATGTTCAACATTAATCTCAACCTAGATACATGCATAGATCTAAACTTGAATCATAAGATATGTTTAATTAATCACAAGATCAAGTTTAAATCACATAAACCAAAACATGCTAAAATCATATGTCAAAGTCAATTAGATTTAAGCTAAAGTTCTAGAGCATATTCCTATTCATAGATTCAACAAAACACATTAATAGCTCAAAAGAACATAAGCACATGTATTAATGTGAGAATTTGGCCATGAGTGCCTAATACATGTAAAGAACTGTTTTTTCACAAAATTAATCTATCAAAGATCATCAAAGAGTCCTCGAATCAAAGATAGCACAATACAATCCCAAAACTGTGAAAACATAGGCAAAATCAAAACCTAACTCAATATGTAAGATTTCAATTGAAACACAACCTAGCTTTAAAAGAGTTCAAAACTCAAATCAAAACACTCACAATACAACCCAAGGAAATTGACCAAGTTTTAAAAGAAAACTTTGAAAGAAAATCAATACCTTAGTTGATTTAGGTGCAGTCCCGTGTTTGTGTGTTTAGAATCTAAAAATAGCAACAAAACTCACTCAAACATTCAGAGAAACGATGGATGATGAATATACAAACATTCTCAACATTGAATCACTCAAATCGGAGTTCAAATGAAGAAGTTATGGTGTTTGAAAGGTGAGAAAATGTAGAGAGAAAATTTCTGCACACAAGTTTGAATTTCTTCTTAGAATGAAATGTGAGAGGGAAAAATAATACAAAGGAAATGGAAAGAAAGAAGCCAAAAGACAATTTTTCCCTTCTTTGTTATTGCTTTCCTGAGATGGCGCGTGGGCATCTCGGGGCAGCAAGGTGTTGCAGCCGAGATGGCCACGCGCCATCTCGGGCTTGCACCACTTCATGGCTTTCGGCCATGGTGCAATTCCCTTGCGCTTACTTCGCGTTCTTCGACCATTCTCCGGACTCCAAACTCGGAATTCGAATCCGTTTATGGATTACGAACCATAACTCTCGCACCGAAAGGGAAATATAAGATACTCAACCCAGAAATAATAATTCGACTCAATGTACGAATACGAAGACAATGTATGCAACATGAGTTGAAAGTGTAGTATCTTTTGACTTAGAACTTGAATTCAATCGTATGAGTAACCGAAATGACCGGAACTCAATCAAGAATGATTTAGGACTAAATTCAAGTTCAATATCCATGTTATACAAACATATACAAACACAAACACAATTCACACAAGAATGCAAACTACATAGAGATAGTTTCAAATCATGCATTTTCCAAAACATATTATTTTCATACCAATGCATAAGCATTCATCTTCAAGTGTGTGAATGTGTTATACATGGTGCACAAGGATGCAGGGACACATATGAATGAATTGTATGTGTGTGTCTATAATGGTGCACAATGATGCAGGGACACATATGAATGAATTATGTGTGTGTGCCTAAGCCTTGTAAGAGAAAGATAAGGTCTTAGTATACCTTTGTAGAACCAATTACATCCTTTCTCTTTGAAGACTTAGAACTTGCTTTGACTTGTTGTTCATTCTTCTTTGAAGCTTGAATCATCACGAATCTAATCAACTTAATCATTACAAGTAAACATCATTTTGATACGGAATTAATGCCAACACAAACTAAAACCTAACACCACTAAAAACCTGAAGCTGCACTCTCTCAACTGTAGACGCTTTTACACAGACCTATACTACTAAGTGTCCATCCATATAGCTATTACATATGGTGTGATCCTCCACAACAGTTCATAATTAGAGCTGGGTCATAATGTCCATTATACCCCTCTAATTACATATATCCTTTAAGTACCGTTGACTTTCTAATGGATAATAAATCTTATTTCCTCATAGAATTAGGAGAGCACTCATATGGTCCAAGCCTCAAATCAACCCTAAAAGGAACTACCGTCTACTTCTCACAAGAAGGAGTGGATTCCACTATTGTGTAAAAACCTTCCCAGCAACAAGCCTAACCGTAATCCCAACATACGGAGCATATTGATCAGGAACTGCATCCGATCTCACCCGTGGTATATCAAAGACTACGATTTAACATGAATGAGTCGATAAGACACTCAGGATTAAGATCACCCACATATAGCCATCATTAGTTGATATATATGAATCTCATCGGTAAACGGATCTCGGTGAGAGATTCATATAGATCATGGCCCAGTGCTATATTATCACATCATATAAGGTGCCTCCATTCCCTTATCTCATATGAATGATTCAGGACAGAATCACCGTACATTACGAAATGGACTACAGCTATAGATTAATCACAAATAAAGTACCCATATTTATTTGTTATCTATGGACTCTTTAGATTGCACGTCTCTTACTGTATCCATCTATATATGACACTCATATACACAGTTAAAGATTACATCCAGCAATCTTGGATGTTAATTATATTCACATGTTATAAAATAAACAACATAACATGAATGAATTGAACTTTTCCTTTTATTTATTTCATAAATCCATTTACAAATTACATCTTTAGGGCATAAATCCCAACAATCTCCCACTTACACTAAAGAATGTGAGACATGTCTCGTAACCCTAGACCATCTAGGTGACCCGGAAACACTTTAGCCGGTAAGGTCTTCGTAAATGGATCAGCATGATTGTCTTGTAAATCTATCTTGGTGACGATCACATCTCCTCTCTGCACTATCTCTCTAATGAGATGATACTTTCTCTCTATATGTTTCCCGCTCTTGTGGCTTCTTGGTTATTTGGAATTAGCCATAGCATAATTGTTGTCACAATAAAGTGTGATGGGCCTATCCAGACATGGAACAACTTCCAGATCACTCATGAACTTACGGGGCCAAACAACCTCTTTAGCTGCTTCACAAGCAGCTACATATTCAGCTTCTATGGTGGAGTCAGCAATATAATATTGCTTGATACTTCTCCATGCAATGGCTTCACCACCCAAGGTGAATACTGATCCAGATGTGGATTTCCTATAATCCCTGTCTGACTGAAAATCAATATCCGTGTATCCTAACGGTATCAAATCCTGCCAGGAATACACTAGCATATAATCTCTCGTTCTCCAAAAATACTTGAGAATTGTCTTGATAGCAACCTAATGATCCAATTCTGGGTTGGACTTGTATCTGCTAACTACTCCCACTGCATAGTAGATGTCCGGTCTCGTGCATAACATAGCATAAATGAGACTACCTACTACCGATACAAAGGGTACACGTCTCATATCCTCAAATTCTTGAGGTGTCTTAGGACACAGTTTCTTAGACAAGTGAACTCCATGCCTGGAAGGTAAATTACCTTTCTTAGAGTTTTGCATCAAAAAAAGCACAAGAATCTTGTCGACATATGATGCCTGAGAAAGTGATATGAGTTTGTTCTTACGATCCCTTATAAGTTGGATCCTTAGAACATAACTCGCCTTTCCCAAATCTTTCATTTAAAATTAGCTAGCCAGCCAGCCCTTTACATCACACAACACTCCCACATCATTCCCAATTATTAGGATATCATCTACGTATAGGACCAAGAAAACTATTTTCTTATCAATGATGCGCTTGTAGACACAAGGCTCATCAACGTTCGGCTCGAAGACATAGGTTTTGAACACATCATCAAACCTAATGTTCCAAGATATAGATGCTTGCTTAAGTCCATAGATGAACCTTTTCAGCTTGCAAATCTTTTGCTCTTGATCTGGAGAGACGAATCCCTCTGGTTGTATCATATAGATGCTCTCATCAAGATTGCCATTCAAGAATGCAGTCTTGATGTCCACTTGCGAAATTTCGTAATCAAAATAGATAACAATGGATAAGAGAATCCTAATAGACTTAAACATGGCTACTGGCGAGAAGATCTCTTCATAATCGACCCCTTCTTTCTGGGTATAACCCTTGGCCGCTAGCCTTGCCTTGAAGGTCTCTACCTTCCCGTCTACTCCTCTTTTTCTCTTGTATATCCACTTACACCCTATGGGTTTTACCTCATCCGGTAAGTCTACAAGATCCCAGACTGAGTTAGAGTACATGGACTCCATCTCGAGATTCATGGCTTTAAGCCATTCCACTTTATCAGGATCTTCCATTGCATTCTTAAATGTCAATGGATCATCCACACTATTAGCAGAGACAACACATTGTCCCTCACCTATACCTAAACAGCGTTCATGTTGTCTTATAACTCTCTCACTACGTCTAGGTGGTAGTGTATCCTGATCAGGAACCATCTGACTATCAGATGTTTGTGGATTAATAACTCTTGTTGATGAAGCACTAGTCTCACTGGACTTCAACTTATTCAATACAATCTTAGAACGAGGTTTATGGTCACTAATATAAATGTCCTCAAGAAACGTCGCATTTGTTGATACAAATACTTTGTTATCTTCGGGACTATAGAAGTGCCCACCTCTGGTGTTCTTAGAGTATCCTACAAACAAGCAAACCACAGACTTGGAGTCTAGCTTTCCACTTCTGTTCTTTAGCACGTGTCTTAGACACCCCCATATACAAAAATGTCGTAAACTAGCTTTACGACCATTCCACAACTCTAGGGGAGTCTTAGGAACAGATTTGGATGGCACTACATTCAAAATGTATGCCGCTGTTTGTAATGCATATCCCAGAAGGAATTTGTAATGGTGAGAAACCAATCATAAATCTCACCATTTCCATTAGGGTTTTATTTCTCCTCTCCGCTACACCATTTTGCTGAGGTGTACCGGGAGCTGTGAGTTAGGAACTTATCCTATGCTCGACCATGAAGTTTTCAAACTCTTGGTCAAGGTACTCACCTCCACGATCTGATCGTAGTGACTTGATAGTCTTACCTATTTAATTCTCAACTTTAGCTCAAAATTCTTTGAACATTTCAAATGTTTTCGACTTTCGTTGCATTAGGTAGATGTATCCGTATCTTGAGTAATCAGCTATAAAGGTGACATAATACTCGTAACCACCCCCAGCTTTAATATTCATATGTCAGCAGACGTCTGTATGTATAAGCTCTAACGGTTATTTAGCTCTAAGCCTTTTTCCCGTAAAAGGTCTCTTTGTCATCTTACCTTCCAGACAAGATTCGCATACAGGTAAGGTGCCAACCTTTAACACACTCGAAGGTCTGCTTTTTACTAGTCTGTCTATCCGGTCAAGGTTGATATGACCAAGCCTTAGATGCCAGAGATACATGTCATTATCTGGAGAAATCTTATGTTATTTAGTTTTTGGTTTTTCAACCTCAAACATTTCGGTGTTGAGCAGTGTAGTATGTATTAACGGTCTTAACACATATAAATTATTTTCATTAATTCCTGAACAAATATTCAGACCATTCTTTCCAATAATAACAGACTTATTATTAAAAGAAACATAATATTTTTGTTCTAACAACTTAAAAACGGAAATCAAATTTTGTGTAAATCCAGGAATATAAAATACATTGTCCAACAATATATAATTATTAGAAAAACATAATCTAATTACACCCGCTGCTCGTGCAGACAAGACATCCCTTGACCCCACACATATTGAGAAGGCTTGCTCATCTAGCCGTGTCTAAGAATCAGTCCATTGTAAAGAAGAACTAACATGGTTAGCGGCCCCTGAATCAACTATCCAGGGCGAAGAATCATCTTCCTCTAAACATGACTCAGGAACAAGTAAATCATATTTACCTTTCTTGGACTTCTTCTTTCTTTGGGCTTTCTTGGGTTTAGACTTATCCTTCGCCTTCCCAACAGACCTTTTCCTCTTTTTATTATTTGAGAAAGAAGATGGTTCGGCAACATTTGCCTCATCGGTCTTACCCTTGTTTTCCTTAATCAATGACTCAAAGGTAGTGAGCTCATTGAGCAACTGTGTGAGATTGAACCTTAACTTTTCATCTCGTTGTTACTCTTAAACCGGTCGAAACTCTTCGAAAGAGTCGTCAGTATGATGCTCACCTAACTGGGTTTGTTAATGGCCCTGCTATTGACTTTTGCCTTGTTGAAGTAGGACATCATGCTCAGGACATGTTCCCGAACTGACGTACCTTCCTTCATATGAGCGAGCATAGCGGAACGAGCAGCTTCATATCGCTTTTGCTCGGAGGGCTGCCTGAACATAGCTTGCAATGACACCATGATTTCGAATGCTGAAGTCATTGCTTCATGCTTTGTGAAAAGCACGTCTTTCATAGATGCCAACATATATGTTTGGGCCTTCTCATCAGATGAGACCCATCGCTCGTATGCCTCACGAACAGTTCGTTTAGCATTGGCAGCAGGCACTGGAGGAAATTCCTCCATAAGCACAAACTTAAGGTCTTTGGTGACCAATATTACATTAATGTTAAGTTTCCACTTAGTGTAGTTATCACCAGTTAATTTGTCGTTTATGAGAATTTGAAGTAATGCAGAAGACATTATTGCTGAAATAAATAAAACATTCATTCAGTCATTTATTTAAAACAAGTGCGAGTGTTTTGGCATAAATTTTAACATGATGCATGCACATGTTTAACGAACTAGAACTATCCTAAAACTAGTTACTATACCACGACAATCCAACATACCACAAAGAAGTGCCGAGTTAGGGTCGGTCAAGTCTTTGCATGTTGGATCGAGACATTCTCAATCAAATGATATTTTTGAATAACTCTTATTCCATATCATTCAACCATCAATCTTTCAGTCAGGTTTTTAATTAAAAAACTTAATCAAAACCATCGTGAGTGTAACCCACCATTTCAGATCTCATGAGCTTAACTCGAGAATTGCCGCCTTAGGGTCAATCAATCTGAAAATACAAACATGGTTAAATGCTCAAGGCTAACCTAGAAGGGGTGAATAGGTTAGACACCCTTTTCAACTCCCTTAGAAACAAACAAAAGTTTGTCCCTCTAGATTGCTTGTATCATAATATATATAAATATCAATTAAAGACACTTAATCAATATATATAAAACAAGTAAAGTGTGATACAAACAATTAATCATAACACATACACAATCTATATTATAGAAAGAAAGTCAACTTACAAATAAAGTTCTATCCATAGTATTCAAATAACAGATACAAATATAAGAGAGATAATAATAGAGAAAAGTTGACATAAGATATAACGTGGTAAACCTCCGAAGAGGAAACATCCACGGGTTAGCAACCACCGGCAAACAAAATCCACTAGTAGATAAGACAAGTACAATCTCTCAAGTGACCCCTTCAACTAGAAACTACCCTCATATCCTACTCATGAAGATGTCGCCCTCTTGCTCCATAATCCGAGGCCTTACACCTCTTGTCAAGACTTCCTCTCTCACCCTTCCGGATCCATATGACCCTAGGAAAGACTTCTTGCTCAACTATCTGAGTCCTCCCAACTCTAGTCAAGACTTCCTCGCTCACCCTTCCGGATCCTCATGACCCTAAGAAAGACTTCCTAGCTTGACAATCCAAAGTCTCTTACCTCTTGCCAAGACTTTCTTGCTCAACAACATAGGTCTCACACCTATTGTCAAGACTTCCTTCTCACAAGGCATCTAGATGATCATGAATGCAAAACGCAAACAAGCACGCAACATAGAATGCTATGATCAACACATCCTATGGAAAATACTAGACATGAGCATGAATTCACAAATCAAATGTAGTCTAGTCAATCATGCATGTTTAATCTATCTAGTTCATGTAAGATATGTTCAACATTAATTACAATCTAGATACATGCATAGATCTAAAACTTTAATCACAAGATATGTTCAATTAAAACATAATAAAGTTTAAATCACATAAACCAAAACATGCTAAAATCATATGACAAAGTCAATTAGATTTAATCTAAAGTTCTAGAGCATATTTCTATTCATAGATTCAACAAAACACATGAATAGCTCAAAAGAACATAAGCACATGTATTAATGTGAGAATTCGGCCAAGAGTGCCTAATCATGTGAGGAACTTTTTTTCACAAAATCAATCAATCAAAGATCATCAAATAGTCCTAGAATCAAATCTAGCACAATACAATCCCAAACATGTGCAAACATAGGCAAAATCAAAACCTAACTCAACATGTGAGATTTCAATTGAAACTCAGTCTAGCTTTAAATGAGTTCAAAACTAAAATCAAAACTATCATAAGACATATATATATGTTGAAGAAGAAAACCCAAGGAAATTGACCGAGTTTTCAAAGAAAGCTTTGAGAGAAAATCAATACCTTAGTTGATTTTGGTGCAGTCCCATTTTTGTGAGATTAGACTCCAAAAACAGCAATAAAACTAACTCAAACCTTTAGAGAAAAGATGAAGAAATGAATAGACAAAAACTCTCTACTTTGAATCACTCACATCGGAGTTTAAATGAAGAAGTTATGGTGTTTGGAAGGTGAGAAATATGGAGAGAAAATTCTGCACTCAAGTTTTTGAATCTCTTCTTAGAATGAAATGTGAGAGGGAAGGAATATATAAAGGAGAGGGAATGAACAGAAGTAAAAGGACCAAAATGCCCCCCTTTGAGAATGCTTCCCCGAGATGGTGCATGGGCATCTCGGGGCAGCAAGGAGTTATGATCGAGATGGCCACGCGTCATCTCGGGCCTGCACCATTTGATGGCCTTTGGCCATGGTGCACCTCCCTTGCACTCCTCTCGCATTCTTCGACAGTTCTTTGGCCTCCGAACTCGAAATCTGAATCCGTTTGCAGATTATGAACCGTAACTCTCGCACGGGCATGGACATATAAGATACTCAACCCAGAAAATAATAATTCGACTCGATATATGAAGACGAAAACAATGTATGCAACATGAGTTGAAAATGTAGTATCTTTTGACTTAGAACTTGAAATCAATGTATGCAAACTACATAGAGATAGTCTCCAATCATGTATTTTCCAAAACATGTTATTTTCATACCAATTCATAAGCATTCATCTTCAAGTGTGTGAATGTGTTATACATGGTGCACAACGATGCAGGGACACATATGAATGAATTGTATGTGTGTGCCTATAATGGTGCACAATGATGCAGGGACACAAATGTATGAATTGTGTGTGTGTGCCTAAGACTTGTAAGATAAAGATAAGGTCTTAGTATACTTTTGTAGAGCCATATTGCACCCCTTCTCTTTGAAGACTTTTAACTTGCTTTGACTAGTTGTTCCTTCTTCTTTGAAGCTTGAATCATCATGAATCTAAACAACTAAATCATTACAAGTAAACATCATTTTGATATGGAATTAATGCCAACACAATCTAAAACCTAACAATCTCCCCTTTTGGCAAATTCCATGTCAAAACACCTATACATTTACTATAAATATAAAAATGAAGATAGGTCGCAAAATCACTCCCTCACATTACAATGAGTATGATTCCTATAACTAATCTTCATCAACTCTTTAACTTCATCTTGATCTTCTCTTGAGGCAACCTACAGATATTCTCAAAGCACAATGCATATACAAGAGAAAAACAACAAATGGCAACGTATCATTGGATAAGAATATACAATTAAGTCCACAAATACATGTATCTCCTCCTCAATACATGCCAAAACACAAGAATTCTTAACCAAATCTTAAGACTAATTATTACATGCCATTGAAAGTTCAAAAGTTCAAAAGTTCAAAAGTTCACAAAAACAACATAAAACGAAACTAAGTAACCAACATCTCTTTCTCCCAATTTTTGACATGAAATGATGCCAAAAGTCAAGAAATATACCTCAAGACTCAAATACTAGCTACTTGTTCCACCAAAGAAAGTCGTGCAAGTAGTTGATCTAACATAATGCTTGAGAGGTGGTCTTGAACATGAAGCAATGCACTCCTCCAACTCTTTTATCCTAGCATCTTGTTGAACAACTATAGCACTAAGTTCATCAACCTTTTCCTTCAATTGTATAACCCAATCCGGAAGAATATTTGTGCTAATCACATGACTATCAACTTGAGAACTACTAAATGGTACAAAAGTATCACATGTCTTACCCTTTTTCTTATAGGAAATGTATGACACACATTTATCACAATACTTTTCCAAGGGTTGAACTAACACATCATTTTCTCTACTCTTAATCCCATGAGATAAACACAATGAAGTAATAAACCCCGGTAATGCAAGCTTTTTATCACCTCTAGTAGAGAAAGCCGCTCTATCAATATAATACATGAGAAGATCTCCAAGGTTTATAGGTTGATTAGTCACCAATGCATACATTATTTTTATCTTGTCTTTATTCAACTCGGTTGAATTCAAAGATCCAATAATGTTAGTGCAAATGAATAGATGCCAAAATGCACTAGCCTTAGTTAACTCATGTTGACTAATATATGCTCTACTTTTCCACTCAAAAGAAGTATTGTCACAAAGTGTTCTACCTATGATATTTAGATTCTCAATGACATCAACATCTAGAAAACTAGAATCTATATCATTAGATAGACCAAGAAACTTGTTAATGTTTTCCGGGTTAACTCTAAACACAACACCCCTAATTTCCATCAAAGCATTTAATAAGGTGGCACTTTCTCTATATTCAAGATAAAACTCTCTAACAAGAGTATCATTTACAACTCCTAACATGCTCACCCAAGATTCCCAATTTTTATCATTTAAGCATTTAAGAACATAAGAATCTTTACACTTACCAAAATCAATGCCTTTCTCTTGAAATATCTTCTTTTTTCCAAAGATCCCTAAATCTTTTGTCCTTGAAGCTTTGGATCCTTTTGAGGTAGACTTTGCTTTCATAACGGGATTCAATTGATTTCCACTTCCGGTAATCTTAGTTCTTCCCATTTGTTCTTGTGTTATAAGATGCTATATACATACAACAAAAGTGACTGAAAGACAAAAACAAGCATATTAGTCACAAAGATATAAAATAAAGACATATGACTTAAGAATGAATCATCATGCAAGATAAGGATAGTGAGTAATATCTTACAAGTATCATTAAGTCAAAATATGCCAACATGTAACAAAATGAAGCATGTGAACATATCATAAAAGAGAACAATGTCTAGCATACAATGCTCCCCCTTGATAAATGCTATAACTAAAATCAATGATAGCATAAAGTTCACAAAGATGTTCACACAATCACACATTCAAGCAATTTAAAGAAATATCAACCAAAATAAGCATCATATGCTAAGAGAGATACACAAAGATTTTTTCAAGTTCTCTCATAATTCTTCAACAATTGCTAAAATATCATCATACTCATAAACAAAGTGTGTGTGAGAGAGATATGCTTCAAATATATATCAAGAAGTAGTTTGATAATCAACATGCAAACAATATCCAACATCTGTTCATCTTAAGATTTTTCCATAAAAAGTTAAACCGATTATCATCCATGATTTTTTACTTTTAGGAGAATAGATTTCAACATATGAGAGTGTATGTGCATGTGGCTCGTCATCCCATTACTGTTTTTCAACCCGAGCTTATTTGATTTTGAACTATACTCCTTTTTAAACCTTCCTCATTTCTTTTTAGGCTTTGAATCAAAGAATTTTTCTTTTCATGGTTCCATTTCAACACTTCTTTGATTTTATTTTAAAAAAATAAAAATAAACAAAGTTCACTTCATGGTGGCTTTCACTCATCACAATGGTGCAACTCTTTCCAACATTAGGTAGCTTTCACAGCCAATGTTTGTAGCCCTTTCCGTGAAGGTGCTCGTTGAGTTCTATGTATTTGCCGAAGCAAAATGAATACTAACCATAGGTCATTTAAAATGTACTTAAGCACAAAAACCTTCAAGGAGTATCCAAAGTTTACATATTAGTAAACTCAACCTACTAGCAAAACATATAAGAGAAGCAAGGTGCAATTTTAGAAAACCAAGATTTTATGGCTCATAAGCACATGATCTAAAAGAAATAAGTAGAGACTTATTCAAGATCATTACTTCTCTAATGAGTAGCTTTCAAAGAATATGAATCTCATATTTTCAAAAGTAATGTCACTCAATATACTATACACAAACAATCATCAAAGTTAATATCAATGTGAACAATATCACTATTAGATCCTAAAATAGCAAATGTCAATGGGAACCATATGTATGCTATACAAAATTTTCTAATATGACATGCTATGAGATGTATATCAAAAATTGAGTAAAAAAATGAATATGAAAGAGAACATGCATTAGAGTATAGAGATACCTTTTGCACATTATATTCACCAAATATCACACTTCCGCCCTTTTTATGAGCACTCTTGCCTTGAATGTCCTCATGACACCAAGTTGACGATGTTTCACAACAAGAGTATAAAAAGCATAATATCTCAACTCAGTCAACACATATATTAAAAGAACTTCTCTAAAGTTAACCAATAAATTTTTACCATCATAACAAACATGATGTGAGATAACCAAGTTCATATCAATACATGGAGTATTCAAAGCTAGCAAGCAAGAATTCTCAACACAATTGATATATTGCCTCAAAGCTATCTCACATGTGCTTCTTATATTAGTGATAAAAGCACTCACCCTTGAACCACTTGTTCTTGGGTGTACCTACACAAACATTTCCAATATCATCCTTGACAACAATGTTAAATCTAGAGTAAAGTCCTTCAATGACTTGATTAACAGGAATATCATTTACACACTCTTCCTTAACATTTTTAACACCAGATTTGTCAAGTTGAACAAGATTAGTTTTCTTTCTACTCCAAAACTTCTTTTCATGCTTAGCAATATTATCATGTTTTTCAACTTTCAAATCCTTAGCATGTTCAAGTTGAAGTTTAATCTCCTTATCTCTAGATTCATTTCCTAATTTGCATTTTTCAATATATTTTTAACACTTAGGCTTAATGTGACCTATTGTGTTGCAATAGTGGCAAATTGGAATAAAATATGAGATTGTACCTTTTGGAGTTGAACTAGCTTCACTAGGAGTTTGCAAAGATACCTTGTTCGCCAACTTCTCTTTCAACCTCAAGAGAAGTTGGGCAATCAAGCAAGATGTGGAGAAATTACTTATCGTGGGGTTGATCAGAGAAATCAACTACCCTCAGTGGGTAGCAAATGTGGTTTTGGTCCAAAAGAAGAATGGTCAGTGGAGATTGTGCGTGAACTTCACGGATCTGAACAAGAAAATATAGGGGCTAAGTTTTATGGATGTTATTCGGGATACAATCAGATACGGATGAATAAAGCTGATGAAGAATAAACAGCATTCACGACCGATCAAGACTTGTACTATAATACACTAATGCCCTTTGGGTTAAAAAATATTAGGGCAACATATCAAAGATTGGTCAATAGAATCTTTGCTCGTCAAATAGGAAGAAACATGGAAGTCTACATAGATGACATGTTAACCAAAAGTGTCTCGGCAGACGAACATGCTTCGGACCTGTACGAAACATTCTATGTCTTGAGAAGATATCAAATGAAGTTAAATCCGAACAAGTGCCTATTTGGGGTTCCCTTAGGAAAGTTCCTGAGGTTCTAAGTTCACCAGAGGGGAACCGAAGTGAATCACGAGAAGATCCAGGCCCTTCAAAAAATTACTTCTCCAAGGACGCTAAAAGAGGTACTACACTTGACAGGATATTTAGCTTCTTTAGGCAGGTTTATCTCGAAATCCACAGATAAATGCGCTTCTTTTTTCAAAGTGATCAAAAAGAAAAAGGGACTTGAATGGAATGAAGAGTGTGAACATGTGTTCCTGAAAATCAAAGAATACTTAGGGCAAGCTCCCGTTCTTTCAAAACCTAAAATGGGAGAAATACTCCACATGTACTTGTCCCTTATAGAGTTAGCAGTAAACTCGGTTCTAGTCAGGACAAAAGATAGGATACAGAAGCTAGTATACTATACCAGCAAGGCTCTTCTTCCAGCCAAAACCAGGTATTCACAGGTAGAAAAAATGGCTCTAGCATTGGTTTCGGTAGTAAGGAAGTCGATGTCGTACTTTCAGGCACATACAATCTAGGTTTTCACCGATTGCCCACTTAAGCAAATCCTTCAGAAACAAGAAATTTCAGGGAGACTAACTAAATTGATGGTTGAGTTGAGCGAGTTTGATATTCAGTACATGCCCAGGATCCACTCAAAGGTCAAGCAGTGGCAAATGTTGTAGCAGAATTCACAGAACCAAATCTAGAAGCAAAAAGAATGTTGGGCAAGAGTTTCTCATGAAGGTTATATGTCGATGGTTCCTCGAATACTCATGGCAGTGGCGCAGGGATCGTGGTATGCAACTCAGAAGAAGATGATGTTGAATGTGCCATGAGATTTGATTTCAAAGCAACAAATAACTAAGCCGAATATAAGGCATTGCTAGCAGGACTTAGAGTTTGCATAGCTCTCGGAGCAGATGAGGTTGAAATATTCAGTGATCATAGGTAATCGTCAACTAAGTCTTAGACGAGTATCAGGCCAGAGATGAAGGTATGATGGTTTATTTGGGAATAGCAAAACAACTCCTCCAAAAGTTTAAGGAATACAGGATTGTCTAGATCCCAAGAGAAGAAAATGAAAAGGCAGACGCTTTGTCTAAACTAGCGTCAGCAACAACTATAATCAGGCTAAAGAATATTCCAGTTGCACATCTTCTCAAACCGAGTATAGTTAAGCCGAAATTTTTTGAAGTCTCAAAAATCTGAACACCGTTAGATGGTTGGATGACTCAGCTAAAAAGATACTTGGAAGAAGATAGACTCCCGGAAGATCCCTTAGAAGCAAAATGCATCAGGTACCAGTCAGCAAGATACACCCTGATTGGAGGAGAACTGTATAGAATTCCCGAACATTCCAAAGATGTGTATCATAAGAAGATGCACATCAGATACTACAGGAAATCCATAGACGAGTATGAGGAAACCATACTAGGGGCAGAAGTTTAGCACACAAGGTACTGAGGCAAGGTTTTTATTGGCCTTCTTTATTCTCGGATGCACAGCGATACTCAGAAAGTTGCAATGCTTGCCAAAGGATCTCCAATGATATTCGGCAACCCCCTGAACAACTTAGAAGCCTCACATCCCCATGGCCATTCGTCATGTGGGGACTAGACTTAATTGGTCCAATGCTAGCAGAAATAGAGGGTGGAGCTAAGCACGTAAATGTGGCCGTTGATTATTTCACGAAGTGGGTAGAAGCTGAAGCGTTAGTACATATCACAGAAGCAAATACCAAAAACTTTGTGAAGAAAAATATACTCTACAGATTTGGAGTCCCAAATATTATTATCATTGACAATGGCACACAGTTCGACAATCAAAAATTCAGGCAACTGTGCAACGAGTACCAAATTGCAAATTATTATGCCACACCTACTCACCCTTAAACAAATGGACAAGCTGAAGCAGTGAACACAGTCATCAAGCACGCGCTTAAAGCAAAGCTAGATGCAAAAAAGGGCAGTTGGGTTGAAAAGCTTCATGAAGTATTATGGGCTTATCGGACGACATCAAGAACTTTTACAGGAGAAACACCGTTTTCTTTGGCATTTGGAACAGAGGTTGTCATCCCGATAGAAACATCGTATATGTCGCATAGAGTCAGGCTGTATGATGAAGATCAAAATGTTGATATGTTGTTACAAGACTTAGATGAGTTAGAAGAAAAAAAGGAGAAATCTCGAGTACGAAATGAGCAATATCATCAAAGAGTGCCCCGGCACTATAATTCCCATGTTCGAATTACGAAGTTCCAGTTAGGAGACCTAGTGCTCATAAAAGTATCATTGAACCTAAAAAACAAAGTTACCGGCTTGTTGGCTGACAAATCGGAAGGCCTATACAAGATTGAAGGAACAATTGGTCATGGAGCATACTAGATTACCCGACCAGATGGAGGGGTTTTACTCAGGCAATGCAATGCCCAATATTTAAAGATTTTTTACCCTTAAAGCAAATTCCATAAATTTGTTTTTATTTTTCATTTTTCTAGTCCGGATATTTTTTAGCAATCCTTTGAGATTTTCATATTGTTAGTTTTGTAGTTATGAATAAAAGCCCGACACGGGATTCCAAAAATCTGAGCATATGACGATAAGAACATGCAAAAAAGATGAACATGATAATAAGAACATGCAAAAAAATAAGCATGATAATAAGAACATGCGAAAAGATGAGCATATTTAGAACATGAAATTGATTGCATAATAAAATAAAATGCTCGGGGCCATTAATTTGGCAAAATCCCTGAATGGGTGGAGAAGCTCAAAGGAGCATGCCAGCCGAGCAAGGTCAGTCATTCTTAGCCAAAAGGTAAACCCGATGCACCATATTTTGGAAAAAGGCTCGGGGTGCCATCGGCAAAATCCCGGTGAGTTGTGCAGATGTGTTAAGCAACTTAGAGCTTAACGATTCGGCAAACCCTTGCGTAGACAAAACTAGGAGACGTCCATAGTAACTTGCGAAAGGACTCAAACGTATAATCATACTGAGCCTCGATGTAACGTTTGGGTAGCAACCGAGTATGAAACATGTACAAATTTACTTGTCTGTTTCGAGATGACTCGGTTAATACTTAGCCAGTTTAATAAGATACTTGGCACATGAAATCATGTTAGCCAGTTTAATAAGATACTCGACGTTTTAAGAGTCGCTTAGAAAACGATATTAGCCAGTTAAAATGGAACATTAAAAGCATTTGCGACAAGTAACTATGCAAAAAATGGAATTTTATTGTTCAAATAAATCTTTACAAATACACCTAAGTAGCTGAGGACTTGGAACTTTTGCCGTTAGTCAGATCAGGCACCATCTCATACTCACGAATGAGACTCTCATTCGAAGGCCAGGTGATTGTATTAACAGAATCATCCATCCATTCGATGTAGTCCATTTCAGGGATCAGTCCAACGTCAGGCTTCGACCCATCCATACCAACCTCCTGACTGGTATAAAAGGTCGAGAGAGAATGCTCCGATGGGACCTCTCTACTCCTTTATCTGAATCTAAAGAGACTCAAAGGACCGGTCCATATGGTTTTTGATGGATAATACCTAATTGGCCCAAGCTCTATCAGTTGTCCGATTCTTGACATTGAAGAATTCGCCAGCCAAGACCAGCCCCTGTTTGAATTCCCTAAGGAGTAGGGCATCATAGGCCGAGGACCTTTAGAAACGATCAACCCCTTGTACTTCATGTTCCGACCGGGCTTCCTCCGAAAGACATTTGACAGTCAGGGTCTGGCACTTAAGGTCTTCAATTTTTTTCTCGTAAGACGATTTGGCTTGCTCAGCCTCTTGTTCAACTTTTAGCATTGACTCCTGGCTACAGAGAGTAAGTTTTGGAATGATACAACCTTTTCTTCTGAAGCTGAAGCTTTCTCATCGGCCTCCATTTGTTTAGCCAAACAACGATCGACAAACTCTTGGGCAGAGCTCGTCTCCCTTTGATAGACCGCCTCAATCCGAGCACGACTATCCTCACTCTCTTTCAACTGAGCTTCAAGACGCCTTATCCGATCCGTTTGATGTTGTTGCGTCTGAACAAACTCAGCAACCACCTGCAGGGAAGAATAAGTTAAAAATCTAAGTCAATGAGCACTAAGGCAAGGGTCAGGATATAAGACTTACGTAGCTCGCGCTGTTGAAAATATTTTGAAGATGATCTGTCGGGGAACTATCCCTGAAATGGCTCTAGTGTTCATCCCCGATAAAAGGCTGACCAGATGACATCATCCTCAACATATCCTGGGGTTGGGACATGTAGGATTACCCGAGGATCATACTTCTACATCTTCAACTTCAGGGGTAAAGAATCCCTGTTCAGATTGTTTGAAGTTTCCACTCCTCCCAAAGGCGCCTCAGCCTGAGCACTCGGGGAAACTCTAACATCGGTGTTATAGTCACTCGATTCAACAAATGACAGCACTCGAGGAACTTTTTGAGGATGGGTAGGGGAATCAACTGTCTTCATTTGCCCCGATGCAATCCCTTCCTTATTTTGGTGAGAAGCTTCCTTACGGCTCGCCTAAGTAAATGACTTAACCTGGGGAGCTTGAACGTCGCATATAATTTCTGAGTCATACACTATATACAAACGAGTTAGAAAACAGAACAAATTGAGAAAAAAAAAATGAGTAGAGATTCTACTTACGACGTCTATAATAATCTGAAATTTGAGGAAAAAGGCCGAAGGAAATCATTTTCTTCTCATCAAAATGATAGGACCTGCTTCTTTTCTCTAGAGTGCACGCGGTCGCCCGAGCAAGGTTAGTCAACTCGGCATCAGTAAAGCTAGGCGGTGACTTATTCCAGTGATCCTGAGAGTAAAAGAAACGGGAAACCTTTAATACTTCCCGATCTTCCCCAACTAAGAGCTTGATCTCGAGTCCCAGGTTCCCTCCAGTAAAAAACCAACTATTTTTCCAGTGCGTGTTTGAGGTAGTGAAACCCTACATAAAGCCTTTCTTCTTGACGTCCGATGAAATATTGATTCCTTGGTTCACCTTCGTTCCCTAAAAAATCCAGATATCTGGCTGGTTGGATAGAAGAAAGTAAGTTCCAGTCTGACCAGACTGCCTTAGAGAATAAAAATGTTTAATTTCGCGAGGAGAATGTGGTGGCAAGTTCATTCGGCTCCACATGTGAACATACACATCAGGATCCTATAGTTGTTCGGGGTAAGTTGGGCTGAATCAATCCTCGCCTTAGCAAGAAACCAACCAATGAAAGGCTGAAGGGGAAGAGTCACACCACAACAGAGCATTGATTCATAAATTGCTACCATGCTTGAGAGAGGGTTCCACGGGGCTCTATTACCAGCAGAAGCCAATAAAACCGAATCGTCCATATCAAATCGAGCGCGATACTTTTCAATTTTTTCTTTCCTGACCACGTTCAGCTCGACGTTAAACGCACTCGAAAAATCGAGAGAAAAAGGGATTCGAGAAGCCCGATGCTCTTCTTTAACATCCTTCTTGCTAATTACTTGCCTCCCAACTCAAGTACTGCTTGAACCATGTTTGTGTATCGTATGGTTACTCTGGTGTTTTCCTATCATAGATTGTAAAGGAACCCTGTGATCAGAAATGAAAGACTCATAGCAGGAAGAAGATTCAGAGTTAGAACTGAAACGAACATCAGGATAAAACCAGAAACATCAACATCTAGAAAATCAGGATCATCATGGGGGTTTCCCCTAATAACCTACGAACACAAGAAACTAATTGAAAATCTTCCAGCTCAAGTGCTTCAAAATCTATAACAAAAAGGAGCTGTCGTGAAACAGGATCCATCTAAACTGACCTTTAAAGCAGATGCAAAGAAACCAGGAAAAGCTTCGATGAAGAATCAAGACGAATCAATGTGTAAGAAAACCTTGGTTATTTGCTGCTCTCTGTGAAAAATGAATCGGAGCAGCCTCCTTCAGTTTAAACAAACTATTTAAAAGGTCGAAGAAACAAAACCCTAGGGTCTCAAAAAGAGGGAAAATCAAAAGGATTTGGTGACATAGGCGACGTATCCAATAGACGAGGGGTCGCGTCTCATAAATGATATCTGAGAAACCAAACGATTAAAGAACACGTGTCATGGAAAGAACAGATCAGGCAATCAAGATTTTAAAATGTCACAATCATTAGATCTCACGTGAACAGACAAACCACACATACGTGGTTGCCATTAAGACACACTATTAATGCAGTGAATTGTTTAAGGATTATTATTATTGCATTAGAGAGAAATTGAGAAGGGAAATACAAAAGGCTAGTCGGAATTCACAATAGTTTAAATATTTCCGTCAAAATGAATTCTACTCGGCAAAAATATTTTAAGGGGTATTGTTATACATATATTTTATTAAATGTACACCTCGCCAATTGGTAAGACAATCCCTTAAAAAGATCGCCAAATGAGCGTCCGAGCTGGCAATTAGAAGACACCATCCAAGACTTCACTAAGAAATGAAAACCCGAGTAAGTCCGAACACGAGTACTCGGCACATAATGTTCTACTCGGGACAGCACAAGGAACCCGAATAAAAAAGTTCAGCATCTAATACACATATGTGGGTAAACCCGAGAAACGTACTCCAATACGCAAAACGTCTGTATCAAAGAGTTTCTAGAAGACTACACACCGATAAGAAAATAAGTTCTAAACGGACTATGCCACCAGAATCCCATTAAGATCCAAACTCAATCTTCACAAGGCCTCCGAAATAGGAAAGAAGATAAAGATGACTTCAACAAGCAACCAGTTTTACTTAAAATACAATTTCTTTTTCTTACTTGTACAACAAGGATTAGGGTTCTATGCACATATAAATAGACCCATAATCTCATTGTAAGAGGGATAACGAAATAGAGAGAGACTCAAGAGAGAGGCAAGAGAGATCGAGTGGTGTAATTCTCTGTTTAAATAGTGGATTTGGCTTGGTTGTGCATTCAACCACCCGTGGATATTTCTTCGATCATCAGAGTTTTACCACGTACACTCGTGTCATTATTGTTTACATTCTTTCTCTTTCTCTTTTGACAGGTCATAACAAAATCCAATGTTGTTGACTTTCTCATCCATCGAGAAATCGACATCAACAACATTCTAGAATCATGTGAAACACTACAAACACATTAAATTCCTAGGATCATTCATATGACTAAAACTTGAATCAAAACATATGCATTAAGAGCATATTCAGTGTTTCAGTAACAAACATAAAACATGCTAGAATCATGAAATGATATCAATAAAAGTTGTAGCAAAAAAAACCTAGAGCATATATTTCTCACAATATTCAATCAAAGTAAAAAATAGCCCTAATTACTCAATATAATGTATTAATCCTATATATGTTCAATTAAAAGAACCTAACACATGTATGGACTATTTATCAACAAAAATCATTCAAATGAATCACAAATCATCCTAAATCAAAAGCTAGTACAAGATAATTCCCAAACATGTAAAAACATAGATTCTAGAAAAATCTAACTCAACATATGAGATTCTAATAATATTCAGTCTAGCTTCAACAGAGTCTAAAACTCTAATCAAAGTATACACATTAAACATATATAAATAAAAGAAGAAAACCCAAGGTAATTGAAAAACTTTGAAGATAAAAACATAAGAAATTTCCAATACCATAGAAGAAAATGTGCAGTCCCGTTTTTAATGGAAAACCACTAGAAAAACCTTGAACAAATGACCTCAACCTTCTTGAAAATGATAAGGGATTGATATAGGAAAAATCTCCAACTATAATCAATTGAATCGGAGTTCAAATGAGAAAGTTATGGTGTTTGAGAGATGAGAAAGTTGAGAAAAAAAATTCTGCATAAGTTTTTTAAATTTTCTTCTTAGAATGAAATGAGAGAGGGAAAAGAGATTTAAAGGAGAAGGAAATGATGTGTAGAGAAAAGGAAATAGGCCAAAGAAGGCCATCTCTCTACCTCAGCCCCAAGATGGCGTGTGGGTATCTCGGGGGCAGAAGGTATTCCTTCCTAAGATGCTCACGAGCCATCTCGGAGAAAGGTGGCTTGATTGCCTTCGGTCTTTGCCTCTTTCCTTCTTGCTCCATTCACGTTCCGGCCTTTGAACTCCAAATTCAAATTCATTTACAGATTAGAAACCGGAACTCTCTCACACACATGGATGACTACGAAACTTAGACCAGAAATTATGAATTCGACTCGATATACCAAGACAAAGATAATGCATGGTAAGACCGGAAAATTTCATAACACTTTGCTCAAACTCGAAACCAAATGAATGAGTAAACTAAATGATCGAAACTCAATAAGGAACAATAAGATACTAAACTCAAGTCTAAGGTCCATGAATCATAAACATACAAACACATAACACACAACACACATGAATGCTATTTCCTAAACATAGTCCAAATACATGCAATTTACAAAACTAGTCAATTTAGCACTAATGCATGAGCATTCAATATCAAGTGTGTGAATGTGTTATAACAAATGAGCACAAAGTTGCAAGGCACATGTGGATGCAATGTATGTGTGTGCCTAAGCCTAGTAAGAGAAATGAGGTCTTAAATATTCCTTTGTCGAACAATGAGTGCATTTCTCTTGTAAGACTTGATCTTCCTTGATAAGTTACTGAATCTTCTTTGAAGCTTGAGTCATCATCAATCTAAGACAACTAATTAATACAAGTGAAACATTGTTTTGATATGAAATTAATGCCAACACAAATAAAAAACCTAACAATATAGAGGTTAGGGTGATGCCCTAACCCTTAGCATGTAAGCAAAAATTAATACTAGGTGAAGTCCTAAGAGGATCGTATGTAAGCGAGATTCTTGACAAATCGAGTCCTTGTGCATTCATGGTGCAAGGACCCTGATTTGTTGTGGGGACAATAATCTAAATCTTCATATTTATTACACGATTTGTCAACTGCTGGATTATTGGTGATTATCTAGCCTAATCCAAGGCCAAGTCTTGTGGAAGATATGCTGAAATCTAGTGTTATTAATGATGCTTTATTTTTGTTGTGTGGGCGGCAAGCTTATGTCAATTCACCTATTTGGGGATTCTCTGGTGAGTAAGTTTCCTTTATGGGCGACTTGCTCTTTACTTGTCAACTCATCTCGTTGTCATGCGTGACCCGTCGAGCTAACGTGGCCTGGTGTCATGAAGATTTAGTTCCGTGAATTCTGGACCATGTGTTGACGTGTCAAGCTGAATAAAATTACCCAAAACAATGTTATTGTTTTATCTCTCTGATGGGTTATTTCTTTCTTTTTTGTCTGAGAGAATTTTTATCCTAAACTCATTTCAAGTTTTTTTAAATCTCAATGTATTAATCTGAAGAGATGGTACAAATTTTAAGCAACCGAACAAGAAAGACAAAACATCCCATACTAGACTCTCGTTCTCACCTTTTTTTAGGAAAAAAAAAAGAATATTTGGACAACTACTTTCAAACATCGAAAGAAATAAAACGACTAGTCGAGAGGAACTAATAGCATATCCAATACTACAATGGATTGTGAAATAGTTATAACCTAAATAAAACAAATAGATACTGTGTTCAAATATTTCTTGTATAATTAGTGCTACTTAAAGTAAAAACTAAAAATTATAGACACTATTAAGTTGACTATCTATTTTCAGATTCTCTATTAGACATCCATTTTCAAATTCTTTATTTTTAGTTGTTAACCAAAAATTCGCTCAAGGTGAGGAATCTTAACGAACACCCTCAAGACAGCTACCTAGGTAGGCTGTAGTCAGGATAGGTACCTTCGGTACAGGTTATAACATAAAGAATGGGAGTGGAAGAAAAACAATTGACTGATAATATAATAACAGAAGATTGTGGTACTATTTTTTTAAAATTATAGTGTTTGATTACAAGAACATTGCAAGTGTTAAACTCTCTCTCTCTCTCTCTCTCTCTCTCTCTATCTTCTTTGCTTAACTAATTGGAGGTGGGGAACTCGTATCTGTCGACAAGTGGATAAAAATCAATGGAGATGGCTTCGCTTTGTTCCAAGGGTAGAACTAAGCAACGACCTTCTAGACCTTATTTTCACTTGAGGATGGGGTATGTGGATCACTAATGGTCGATCACTCCTACGTGCCTTTACCGATATATTTATATTATGAGCCTTTAGGATTGATTCGTGGTGTACAAGCCGTGAATCGCTGAACTGATCTTCCCCCTTTTTAGACGGGATTTTAAGTTTTAATGTTGTTGACTCCAGATAATTAGTTGTTTTAAAGATATCTTGGAGGGAGATGTATTTGTTTTCTTCTTTGACTCTTCGACTCGGTTTGCATGCACGTGGAAGTTTGATATGTGTTGGAGAATAATTATTGTTTTGCTCATCGTTTAATGAGGTATTGGATTGAGGCTACTCGGCCGGGTTATTTTTTTATAGCGATGTATCTCTAGGTACCAATATGGTGGCGATGTACCTAAAGTTGTTGATTTGGTTGCATGAAGCTTGATTATTCTGATTGTGAGGTACCCTGTTGTATCGGTTCGCTAGCGGGGTATCTTGGGGACCCTTCTGTTGACATGGGACTTGAACGATCTTGTTGTAGCTTTATGATCTTCCTCCTTCCTGTTAGAGAGGTAGGACATGTGAATTGATGGATAGACGAGGTAGTTCTTAGGTGTCAGGACTCAGCTGGGTACTTTATAGAGGAGGCGGGGTCTTACCTTACCTCGATAATGATGTGTAGGGAAAATCGATTCAAAACGCGGCAGAAGTGTAAAATTAGGATTTGAAATATTTTAAAAATTTTCCCTTTAAAAGAAAGAACATTAACCCTAGATTAATTGACATATATTAAAAGTATCATATATTTTATATCGTGACAATTGAACTAGCGTCGAATTGAATACGCAAGATCTTTCAATCCAATCACGAACGTGAATCATCTAGGAGTGTGGGCTCCCTTTCTTTTAATTGTATACCTGATGATGGAAACAAACAAAATCTTCTTCTGTTTTAGCCACAATAATCATCCAAGAAGAAAAACAAAGAATGTTAGGTCACTTGTGAATTATCAATCAATTTGATTGAAACTCACATGAACCTAGATTCGATGTTGTACAAAAAACCTTTTAATGTAAAGACTACTAGTGTACTATCGAATACAAAACGTTCTTTCTTCCTTTTCCTTTTTGCCGAATTTTCACACACCAATCTTTAGAGTTTGACAAATTCATTTAAAGCAATAACCAAATTCTCTAGGCTCAAAATTCTCTCTTGGCCTAATTTTCTCCTTAGAAAAATTACCTTGGCCGAATTTTCTCTAACAAAAATTGCCTTGGCCAAATTTTTCAAACCAAAATTCTAAGCTTGGCCGAATTCCTCTTCTTGGAATCAATAGCCTTGGCCGAATTTACCTAGAGGTATAAATAGGTTTCTTAAATCATCTCCTAGTAAGGATTTACTTGGTGGCCAAGAATCCTATCTCTAGGTGGATTTACATGGTTACAAAGAATCCTTTTCTAAAAAAGATTTCATTTTCACACCAAGAATCCTAATCAACTCAAATAGTGTATTTATTCAATAACCAATTATTGAATATAATTAAATTGTGATTAAATCAAAAACTTCCTAATAGAAATCAAATACTTCCTAATTTGACTAGATAAATAAATTCATATTATTTATCTACTTATCAAATATAATATTTGATACTTATCATATTACCAACAATAATATGACTTTAGGTGATCATCTCCTACTAGGAAAAAGATTTTGACTTATAATTAAATAATTAATTAATTAATTTCCATTTAATTAAATAATAACATAAAAAACAATATATAAGACTAATAAATAGTCCCTTGCAACCCAAGCCTATATATATGGGCCAAATATTGTTTTTTCTATTTTATTAAATCCATTGGACTTAAATAAAAAGTCCACATGTGAATTAGACCCATTTTTACTAAAAGAAACAAGCCCAAATGCCTTAATACAATTCTAGATGGACCCATAAATTGATTTGGTAAAATATATCAAGTGATCCATACAAGTTCGTGTCAATTGGAGATCTTGGCGGGCTATCTAAATTTAAGCTTCAATAGACATAACCTAATCACAATCAACAAAAGATTTACTTAGGTCCAATCTATTAATTTTAGTTAATTCCACTAAAGAACTAAAATTGAACTCGTAAATAAAGATAGAATAAGTTAATATTGCTCATTCATAGCCCAGACAATCTTAATGGAGAAAATGTATCCTCGTGAAAAATACCAGTATTGGCTAAGAGCTCATAAACCGCCTATAGCTTATAAACCGCCTATAGCTCTCCAAATTAACATATTTACTCATATGACCATATTTTGAACTTGGATATTTTGACTTGTCCAGAAGCCATATTTCAATAGACATTATTAAAAACTTAACGTTAAGATTTAATATCCAATACCTCAAAACATCCATATGATGATATTCTACTCTCATTTAATAAATGGAGCCACGATGTCCATATCTATAAATGAAGTCCTCTATCGATTAACAAATGAATACCACCAAACTATCGAGGATAGACTATGTTATATAATCGTTCTCATTGATAGCTCAAATGATAACACACTTGCAACCATAAGTCCATCATTTATCTCAGGATTGAGATAGACTCTCCGATTATCTTCAAGTGAAAGCTTGTATCCAGTGACGGTTCTAGATAAAGCATTTCACTATGATCTTATTCAATGCACCAAGTGCACTAGATTCTCTAGCCCAAAGATACCACAATTTGATGATTTTAGACTCATCATAACATATTTGATCCCACTCAAATGCTAGCAAAAGACTCTACAACTTTGACAAGATAAAGGCTCCCAACCTTTATCTTAAGTTGTGAATATTATTTGAGACTAACTAAAGAATTGTGTCTACCTCATACATATCCAGATGTACAAACAATTTTTCTTTTCTCATAGTCTTTTGATATTATGATTATTTACTTTTGACAATTATAATAATTAAACTATAAATGCTATAAGATTTGTGAAACTAGAAATCACTTTCATTAATATGAAAAGATTGTCAAATACATTATTACACTCTTGCTATCGAGCATAATCCCAACATGATGTTGGGGTGCCTCGATCATACCAGATCAAGCACTTTTGAGGAAGGTTGTAACGTGCTCTTGTTAGCTGGTATCGAAAGGTACCTTCTACCGGGTATTTGATTAGGTGAAAAAATCCCCTTTGGACCCTTGCCAAATTTGGCTATTAACATTAGTAAAATCTGAAAGACTAACAAGTCAGCATAATCACTAGAAAATAAGGTGATTGTATATGCCATGTAACTAGAAGTCAACCTAAGTTGACCAAGGAATAATCTCAAAATCCGATCAGGTTGACTAACTTGATCGGGTAAATATAACCTAATTAAGGTGAGCCAGATCGATTGGGTTAAACTAGTCGATCGGGTCAAGGAGTCCAGTGGGGATGGAATAAATTGGTCGGAGCAAATGAAGTCTGGTCGAGGGTTAGATGGTCGGTCGACTAAACGACATGTGGACGATATTAGGTTCAAAGCAATCACGACTCAAATACGTAAAGAAAGGGTCTTACTTTAATAAGTAACCATAAAGTACACTTTGATAAGGAAACAAATTTCCTTACAGATATCAGAGTCCAAATACAGCAAGAAATCAAATTCATTCAATGAGCAAGATACATAATAGTGGGAAAGAAGATAAAGACGACTTCGATAAGTTAGGGTTCTGTAAAATCTCGTCAATCCTTACCTGTAAGTCTTAAGCAATAGAAAATTGACAGTTGCAGGAACATAAGAGAGATTGAGTGTGTAAAGCTTGATATTCATAGTGAAATTTCCTTGTCGCCCTTTCCGACAACCGTGATCTTTTCCCATCTTGTGTTTTTCACGTAAAATCTCGTGTCTTACATGATAAATTTTCTTTCTTGATTTATAATTTGAATATTAATTGATATAAATTTGTTAGACGTGTGGTATACTTTATACGATTAAAAAATCACCGTCAACAGACACTATCGAGTTGGCTATCTACTTTTATATTCTCTTTTAGATATCTATTTTGTAGGCGGTCTTAGAGATAAATATAAAAAATTCTTAAGAAAGTAAAAATAAAAATAAATAAAATAATCATACGCATTATTAAAAATTAATATTTTAAACATAAGTATTTGAGATAATTTTTTATTTGGTTGGCTATAAGTCAATATACTTTTATGCTATATAAGAAGCATGTATGTTAATAGTGTTGACATGTCATCTATTATTGAAATGTAAATTATTTTTACATGGAAGATGTTCTAATTTCAGGATCTACTTAAGCATTTGCAAAATTGGGCTAATGAGACACTCGATTGATACATACAACTAAACCAATCACTTTAAAAACATAACTAAACTTATCCGACTAAATTCAATAAAAGTTTCATGAACCTTTTTACATATCATAATCATAAAACTGTTTTAGATAAGAGTAATGCTATACAACCTAAATAATTAATCCAAAATTTAATCTAAATGATGTAGTAAGTGAATTGTTATCAACACACAGATCATGAGATGTTATGGTTAATGAAAAATCCATTTACCACATCATTTGAGTTGAAATTTTGATTAAATTTTTATATTGGCTAACATTAGTGTTTAAATAACGATTCTGTTATGGGTTGGGCAAAGCATCCAAAAAAATTAAATTAAATTAAAAGCAATTAAAAACATCCAATAATGAATTGATACACAAGTAAAATATTTAATATTCCACAACACTTCATTTCCGTGTCACTTCCTCGCTTTTTTTTTTTTTTTTTTAGTTTGGAATATTGTGTGAATCGAAATTCGATCAATCTCTCCAGTTTTAAGTTTGTGTGATTGTTTGGCACGAGTTTGGTTTTGGTAGTTGGTCAACAACACAATAAATTGATTTTTAGGGGAAATATTTCAATATTTAAAGCTTTGAGGGGCATTTGTTTGATTCTTTTGGCCTTTTTCTGTTTTTCTTGTAAATTCCCCTAACCACCGGGTAGGTCAAATTACACACACTTCTTGAATATTTAGTGTGTCCTCTGTTTAAAGCTAAAAGCTTAGGGGCAAAATTGTCAATTTTAATTCTTGATTATAAATATATACAATGGATGGAGGAAAGAGGAGATCAAATATCCACCATCTATAAATACTTATTAACAATAAAAATGGAGCGATATCGTTTCATGTTCCAACTCCCTAGAGTAAATCGTTTAGAGTAGAAGATTATCCACCAACAGTGGAGTCGTTTTTACTTTTATTTTGGTAGAAAATATTATTTATTTTTGGTTGGTAATTGTTTGATAATAAAGATTGTTTTTGGGTTAATGATGGTGATTTGATAAAAATTAAGTTAGGAAGAGATGTTTGGGTTACGAAGATAAATTTGGATGTAGTTAGGAAGATGAAAGTTCGAAGTTTGGGTGATGAAGATTAAGTTAGGTGATTAAGTTGGTTTTTGACATCTAGAAATTTGGTGTTTGAGGACTGAGAAAATACGAGAAAATGAAAAAAAAATTAGAAGAAAAAAAATTAAAATTGATTTTATGTTTTTATTTTTAATTTTTAATTTATGTAATTAATTTTAAAATAATAGCACAATAAATAAATAAGTACAAAGGATAGTTTAGTCATTTCATGTTAAAATATGATCAATAGATAAAAGAGAATGTGATCAATAGATAAAAGAGAATGTAAGTACAATTATGAGCAAAAAATCATGTGTGTAATTTTCCCTATATTATAATCATTTATGTTCTCAATGTTATTAATGATTTTTCATTTAAAGACGTAACATGGAATTTTAGTGATCGTGATAAAAGTTTCCATAAGCAACTAAATAATCATTTTCCATATTTATGGTGGAGAGTTCTAAAATTTAATGTGGTGTTTGAATCCATTTTAAAGACAGTATTCTGTTTTGAAAAAAAAACATCAGTTGTAAAGTTATTTCTTTACCTACAATGTTTTAAAATTTATAACTAAATTGTTGAAAATAATAATTTGATATTTTCTATTTTCCATTGTTTTCAAAACCCACCACAACTTTTCCCTTCAAACAACTACATTGTTTATTTTAGAAAACAACGGTAAACACATTTATATCATTTTTCGTTTTTGAAACTACTTTGAACAAACACTACCAAAAACATTACGTTTTTAAAATATATTTTTTTATTTTTGATAATCGTTTAAAAAAAAACCATTTTAAAAATGATATCCAACTCGTTCTACTTGTCACCATAAAAATTTATATTTCTCGCATTTGACTCATTTAGTGTCAGAGTTTTAGGAAAAACAAAAACAAAAAGAAAAAAAATATTTGAAATATGAAAACAGATGGGTTCAAATAGTAAATTATAGAAAATATGGGATCAAAATCAAACACCCCAAACGTCAGAGACTTTCGGTTCGTCACACGTGTAAACTCCAAAAAGAGCATTTTTTTTTGTAAAAAAAAAATGCGTGACCCTGACGCACTGTCCCGTTGGCATCTCTCTCTCTCTCTTTTTTTTTTCAAATTTAAATTTAAAATATCATTATTAAACTTTTTTAAAATAAAATAAAGTTTTGTATTCCACAAAATTAGTGACGAAAACGAAACTCTGCTTCGCTTCGGTTCGCTTCCTCACCCTTCTACGACTCTCTCTCTCTCTCTCTCTGTAAATTTCTGGCTCTTCGATTTCTCTCTCTTCGATTTCTCTCTCGCTCACTTCACCGAAACTAAAAGCACAGGTGAAGTTTCTCTCTTTCTATTCAAGTTGCTTATTTATATATTTGATTGTTCGTTTTGTTTATTTACGTTTGTCGATCTCAATATGAGATTTGAGAGTGTAAGCGTGTGAATTCAATTTTCAGGTTCTATTTTTTTTTTTGAAGTTTCGGAGATTTATTTATTTGTTGTAATGTTAATGTGGATTTCATTTTTATTGTTATTATAATTATTGTTGTTGTTGTCATTATTATTAGTTTATGTGTTTGTTGTAGTTGCGTTTTGCCAAGTTGTTTGGTTCGGCGGTTGTCGTTTTTATGTATGTGAAGATGTGAAGTATTAGTTAAAGCTAGCTATTTAGTTCAAAATTTGAGCTTTGAATCTGATAAGGGAAGTGTTGGTTTGCTTTCGAAATGAATTTATGAGAGTTTTTATTTCGCGTAGTTTGATTAATTTAATAGTAATGGTTTACTTGGTTTAGGCTTTTTTTTTTTTCATATTTGTATTCTATTCAAAAATGTAATTCGATTTAGGGAGTGATAGTTTTTAATTTCCTCTCAGGCTGCAGTTTTTAAGGCAACACATATGTATGTGTTTCTTATTTGCCCATTAGAGTAAAATTCGATTGAAGAGAGACATGCACAGTGAGAATAATAGTAGTGCCAGTATCCCAACAACACCTACTGCTCGGCTTCGGCATCGAAGGCGTTCAAATGAGGTTTGTATTCAACTTTGGTATATACTGTTATTTGCTCGCATTTTTAATGTGGTATTAATAATAGTTATTAGGAGACCAGTTTTATGTATCATTATGTATTCGTTTAGCTAGTCTACAAATTTTTTTGAAACTTATGTTTGTGCCTTTATTTGTGGAAAACCAAGTTTTGATTTGTTGCATGTTGTGTTCCTTCTTTGTTTTATGGTCCGGGGCCGTTTTGAGCTATCGTCGTTTAAGATAGTATATTGGAATCTTTAACAAACAAAGAGGGTTTGTTTTTTCTTTTAACCGTGTATTTCATCTGGGCTTTCAGGTTAACCCAGATGCTGGCAAAGCAAATGGACATTTGCTTGTCAATGATCGTAACAAATACAAGTCCTTTTTGGTTCGTGCTTACTCAACTGTTTGGATGATTGGGGGCTTCGTTTTAATTGTCTACATGGGTCATCTCTATATTACAGCCATGGTGGTTGTAATTCAAATCTTTATGGCAAGAGAATTGTTCAACCTGTTGAGGAAAGCACATGAGGAACGTGATCTCCCTGGGTTCAGGCTGTTAAATTGGTAAGAATATTCCCATAATGCCCATATACCAATTCAAATTTGTTTACCCATGGCAAAGTATTCTTCAATGTTTTAAGTAGTGGTTATCTGAAATCAAAAGTCATTATTACAAGTGATTTTGGGTTTTTGTATACTTTTTACTTACATGCACAAGTGGAGATACTCATTTTCAATTCATGTGATCAGGCACTTTTTCTTCACCGCAATGTTATTTGTATATGGCCGCATTCTCAGTCAACGGCTCGTCAATACTGTAACTCCCGACAAATTTTTGTTTCAGCTTGTGAGCAGCCTTATCAAGTATCATATGGTCATTTGTTATTTCTTGTATATCTCAGGTTGGTTATACGTGCATTTTGATTTTCCTTTTCTCTAAAATTTGATCAACAGTAATTGTTACATCTAATATGCATGGTTTTTCTGCCACCTTCCAAACATGGCATGTTGTTTGAGGGTGTTCTCTTTACAAATTATTTATAATGGATGGTTTCTGACATAAATTATTTGTGTAATTGGACTTAGGTTTTGTGTGGTTCATTCTGACATTAAAGAAGAAGATGTACAAGTATCAATTTGGCCAGTACGCATGGACACACATGATTCTAATTGTGGTGTTTACACAATCATCCTTCACTGTGGCCAGCATTTTTGAAGGAATTTTCTGGTAACTCATTTCCATCCTTCAATGAACCATGCAACCAGACATTTGATATTTTAAATCTAGTGGAGTCACTTTTTCCAAACTGATGGTTCCAAGTGGTAGAAAGGAGGGTGGATGATTTTTGGGGCTCTTGTTTGTGTTTTATTTTTTCTTCTCTCTTTTTGTATCCTTGCTTCTTTGGAGGAATATCTTTTTCCTTATGTTTGCTTTTTCACCAATATGTGGGAAACACTGATTTTAAATTTCAAATATTGACAGCAACTAATCGTAAAGTATTTAGTAGTTCAATTAGATGTATCTAAGAAACAGTAGCTACACTACAATATCGTCGCTTCTCACAGATGTTCAGCCACTGTTTGACTTTGTGTATTGAATTTCTTCATCGTATAACAAAATCCATCTTTATTACATCAAGACTTTTTTAAATTTCAAATAGGTTTTTACTCTGACTTGATTTTCAAGCTTTTGGAATTCTATGTTGCTTCTTCACCTTGACTAGTGGAAAAATATCAATACAGGTTTCTTCTTCCAGCTTCGTTAATTGTCATCAATGATATTGCTGCTTATGTGTTTGGCTTCTTTTTCGGAAGAACCCCCTTGATCAAGTTGTCTCCCAAGAAAACATGGGAGGGCTTCATTGGAGCTTCAGTTGCTACTATTATATCTGCGTTTGTGGTGAGCCAGTTTTATCCTTATTTGTTGTGGCAATTAAACACTCCAGTTCTTCTGTGTATATTTGATTCTGGGTACATTTTTGGAAGCCTTTTTGTGAGATATCATGTCAGTGTTTTAGTTTTGGATGTTGCAATTGTGGCGGCAATTACTACATCAGTTCTATCTGATAGGCTGCGAATTCATCTCTCTTGAATTCAATTCTAAGTACTGGTAATTGGCTGGAACCATGAGGGTCACAGACAATTTCAATGTTTATGTGCCCTCATCTTCTGTGCCTCTGGTTTGTGTCTGAAGCTTCCCAATATCACTTTTCTCTGTCAGTGGTCATTAAACCATTGCTTGTATGTGTCAAAGTTGTCATATTCTTCTCCCATGTCTCTAACACTTCATAATATCAGTTAACTTGAAAGGTTGCATCTTATTCGTTGAACCTAAGTAATGTCAGGAGGATCTCTTTATCCATTGTTGATGCTTCATGACTAGAGGTGTTACCATGTACCTTGGAAAAAAAAAATTAGGATACCATGTACCTTGGAATTATAAAATACTAGTCACATTTGCCATTCATCTGTCAGTTTTGGATCTGTCTTGTGTTTAAGAACAAATGTAATTCTATTCTATTTTTCTAGTTTTAGGGAACCAAAATACTCGTGCTAAGAATTTTCTCAAATAGAAACACAAAAAGAAGTAACTTGAAAGATTGGGGTTTTTATAATGATACTCTTCTAGAGGATCATTTAGAAAGCAAACTATTAAGAATGCATTCAGAAAAAGATAGCTGACATAGATGTTATGGGTTGAGTTATAAAATACTAATTCACATTTGCCATTCATTTATCTGTTTTGGATCTGTCTTGTGTTTTTAGGACAAATGTAATTCTATTATATTTTTCTAGTTTTAGAGAACCAAAATACTTTTACTAAGAATTTTCTCAAATAGAAACACATAAAGAAGTAACTTGAAAGATTGGGGTTGTTAATAATGGCATTCTTCTAGAGGATCATTTAGAAACAATTTAGAATGCATTCAGACAAAGATAGCTGACATTGATGTTATGGGTTGAATTTTTTTGTCATTCCTGTTTTCTAACTGAGAATTTTGTACATCTTCCACCCGAATGAAACCATTGCCTTTCAAGAAGTTAAGTGATAAATTCCTGTAACATGTATTTGTTTAACATATATTTTTCAGCTTTTCATATTATTTATACATTGTGCTCTTTCCTGTTGCAGCTTGCAAATTTCCTGGGTCGTTTTCAGTGGCTAACTTGTCCGCGTAAGGTAATTTAATTGATTGAATTCATGTAATTGATGTTTAAAGAGGCATATCCATTCAGTTCTGAGGGAATTTATGTATATCTTTTGCTGGGGATTTTCACTTGCAGGATTTATCAACTGGTTGGCTTGATTGCGATCCTGGTCCATTGTTTAAGCCAGAGTCTTTCACTTTACACGAATGGGTTCCTTTATGGGTGAGTAGTCTGTCTTTAATAGGATCTAAGTAATATCCTATAGAGTTCTCTGTGTAGCAAGTTTGTTTGCGGTGTGGGAATTTACTCTATGAATTTGTGCTTTATATTTTGTGCTTTATATTTTGTGCTTGAGGTAAGAGATTGATTTCATTCCCTTAATGAGATGTGGAACTTATTAGTGTGTAAAGTTTATTGTGTGATAAGATGGTGAAAACCACCAAGTACCTTTTTATGCATCTTCTAATCTAATTTAGGCTGTCAAGTGTCTGATCATATCCTTATTCCTAGGTCAAAGCATGCTTCTATTAGTGCTCTTTGAGTTGCATAATGCTTTGTCACCTTAATAGTGATAGACTGGTAGCTTTATGTTTCTATGTGTACTCCATGTTACGTAAAGCGTTGTCAAATTAATATTTGTAGTTTTCTAACAATGATTTTTTTCTTCTGTTGAGATATTTCTGCTAATGTTATACCAGTAGGTTTTTTCTTGCAGATATCTGAAGATATTTGTTGTCCTTGATTATAAAAAAGTTGATACTCATGTTTGATACACCAATATGCCAATGATTCGTTCTGATCCTGGTTTCAACGTTTACACTACAATTAGTATGCACATGATATGATATTTGAGGATATTGCAATCAATATTCTCAGCACTTACAACAAGATTTATTGCTCTTCATATTATTGTAGACTAAAGTGTCATGAACACACTCCTTAAATGGCAACCCAAACAAAAGTCTATTATTCCCATGAGAAAACTGTAAAGTTTCCCATTTGACTGTCTTTTGTAAAAGTTCATTGTTCTGGCAGTATGATTTTCTTTATGCAAATTCTGGTTTGTGTGATAAACTGTATGTAGTCTGTCAATATTTTATTGTACCATTGAGGAATAACACATTACTTATTATTCTATGCAGTTTCGTTGGAAGGAAATTGTTGTTTTGCCGGTTCAATGGCATGCCTTATGTCTTGGTTTGTTTGCATCAATAATTGCACCTTTTGGAGGCTTTTTTGCAAGTGGTTTTAAGCGAGCTTTTAAAGTCAAGGTTTGCTCATAATGCTTTTCTTCTTAGGTTAAGATATGTATAGCATGCTTTGTGGACGCCTACACCATTTGCCATCCTTTCTTGTTTATTTTATATTTTCAGGATTTCGGCGATAGTATTCCTGGACATGGTGGAATCACAGATAGAATGGATTGCCAGGTGAGCTGTGATTAATTTTAATTTTTTAAGAGGGTAGTTCAGTTGTTTTGAGAGTTCTTATTCATTTTTTACTTTTACAGCTTACTTTCTTAGCTTGTAAATTTAGGTTTGAGAGGTTGATTTCTCACTTTTTGTCTTAGAATACTTGGGAAAAAAATACCATATAGATTAGAAGTGGATATATTTTTTCGGAATCTTATCGGTTGACTATCTGAAAGTATGCTGACATACATAATAATCCTTATTAGTATATTTTAGAATATCTTGGGACGTTTTTATGTCAAAAATATAGTTGATAGCTGATTATAATCGTCATCCAAAACCATACCCAGCAAAAACTTCAAAAAAAAATGTAATCTTGTAGTCTCAAGTTCTGCATATTACTTGGAAGTTATGAGATTTAATTGTTCTTTGCCAAATAATTTCGAGTTAGATGAGCACTCCTTTGGTCACTGAGAAAGGAAGTTCTATCATGTGCACTCGTATAGTTAAATAAGCACTCTTGTGTGAAAAACAAATTACTCTTGTAGTATTGAGTTCTGCATATTACTTGGAAGTTACGAGATTTAATTGTTCTTTGCCAAATAACCCGAGTTAGATGAGCACTCCTGTGGTCACTGAAAGGAAAATCTATCATGTGGACTCACATTGTTAAATAAGCACTCTTGTGGGAAAAACTGCGATGTGCATTCATGCTGTTCTTGGTTTGCAGTTTGTGGTTTCCAGCTACAGAAATAATGCTATTCTTTAGCTAAGTCTTATTTTGTGAATCGAAGTGTTTTTTTGCCATTGCAATTTTATCCTTTTGACTACTTGAATTTCAATACCTTGTGCTCGAGTTACGCACCTGCCTCTTTAATGGGTTTTTATTATATGAAAATAGCAACGTTTATTTATATTGATCTTTTTAACACTGGCTTTTTAATGTAGATGGTTATGGCTGTCTTTGCTTTCATTTATCATCAATCATTTATTGTGCCTCAAAGCCTCTCGGTTGAAATGATTGTGGAGCAGGTAAATTTCATTGCTGTTTCGCATATGATGCTTTTTATCGTATATTCCAATATTAGTTTGAAATGAAATTGTGTCGTTTTTGTTGCTCCTTTTTAGATATTGACGAATCTTACTCTCGAAGAGCAGCAAGCTCTGTATGTGAAGCTTGGCCAAATCATAAAAGAGAGGCTGTTTGGACAGTCGTAGATCGAAGGAAAAGATCATTCTGTACATGTTTCATGTTTTTATTTTATTTTATTCTAATTCAAATACTTAGGTGGAGGCATTTTTTTTAGTTTGCACACTCTGTATAGTGTATGTTAGCCAGTGAATATACGCCTTCTCACTTTCTCTATTCCTTCTGGCAAAATACATGCTTTTGTCAATTATCATTGAATTCTCAAGTATGGAAACAAATTTGTCTCAAATCTTCAGGTCGTCTAATGGATGCCATCAGTAGCATATCATATAGTTGGTATGTGGCCATAATTGGATCTCTTGTCATGGCAAAACTTCCAAAGAAAAGGTTTGAAAATCAACTGAAACTAATGAATATATAACATACTTTGTAACAAAATGATCAAGAATTTGATTTCTAATCATAATTGTTTATTGTGAACTCTCAATAACAAATCTGGTAAGTGGTAAAATTCTTTGATTATGTCATTAGTTTTTCCACGCCAATTTATACATTTAGATTTGCTTAGTTGTTGACTATAAATATCAACTTTAACAATTTATCAAACATCAAAACTACTCTCGATGATCTCCAACAACAAATTCACCAAACCATTGCCCGACTGTCCTAGAAAAAAACAAAAAATAGGCCATCGAATACGATTTTTTCTGACGAAAGATATAAATCTGGTACACTTCTACTATCACAACAAATGAAATATTGATGAGACTCCGACTAACTTCAATCCTCGATCATCATTTAGATCCGTCTAGACAAGTAAAAATTTTCAATGTCTGCTTACTTTCCTCACCTTCCAAAAAATCTCTCATATGCCTCTGATGAGAACAAAAGAATTTCGTTTCGTTGTTTCATCTTCACTTTGTATCACTGAGATTTTGGTTTTTCGATTTTCAGGTAGGGCAAAATTCCCATAAAATGGGCAACTTTTGGGGACCATGGTCGTTGTTGGTCACGGCAAAACATCAAGAATGTGTTTACAAAATAAGAATTGAACCCCATGAAGGCATGCCATAAGGCATGACCCTGAGGATTGATTGACCAGCGAGACATCTCTTCACAGAGAAAGCAATCACAGATCCAGCACCAAGTACCGAGTACAAGGGTAGCCACGTAGAGCTTTGCAATCCGCTTAGCAGCTGTATCATTGTGTAAATGTAGTACTTGCACAATCGTGGAGTACAGAGGAGGCAGAGGATCACATAATGCACCTAGAAGCCAATGTCAAACCGGAGCACTGAATGGAAATTCGAAAAAACACCACCATAGAGAAACTGAAAGGTGGGCATTGTAGTTCGATAGTGCCAACTGGTGAGTACAGGATATAAATGTATAAAAGCATCTCCCATATCATAGGGAGTTCCGTTGCTCTGTTGTTGCCTGAAAACGAAATCCATAAATTCCAGTGTCAATCCGAACATTAGAACATCATCTGAAGAGAAGACAGTTTGATAAGTTGACTCCCACCTCAAGCACACTCTATCTGTCACTAACAAGAAACGGGAAAGATCAATAGACCATTTGAATGATTAATGCATGTTTCTGCATTGCTGAAAATTATAGTTACATGTTAAAACCTTGGTATGATTATCTTGTATTGAAATTTCCTTAATCATACACTAATTCAAGTCCTAAATGTGATAATTATTAAGTTCTCCTTAAGATAGCAACAATGAATGCAAGCAACCACAGAATAATTTAGAACCGGAAAAAGCAAAGCTTGGAGATACATACTCATGTTGCAGTGTGGCATGGTATAACATGCTTCCATTCACGAGTATCATATTAGATATGTGAAGAACACTGAATCTCTTCTCGAATCGTTGTCTCAGGGATTTACAAGACCAATGAGTGCCAAGAGGATGGTAGGTATATTAGATATGGTGTTAAAAAACTCTGCAATGTAAGAAGAGTGGGCATAATTCTTCTCACAGCATTCAGTTGTGGATGTGACAGGACCCTAGAAACTCGATATCCCATCAACCATTGTCTATATGTATGCAAAGCGTTATTTTTAATCTATCAAATCTCTTGAACTAAGATGTTACAAAGATCATAGAATATTCAAAATACATGCCTTCATAAGTAAGCAGAAGGGTCAGCCGAAAAAACCTTTCACGGCTCTCTACAGGCAAAACCCCCAACCAACACTTCACTTTATTGCAAGCAATGTATCTTTAGAATGGTAATTGTTAAGGACTACATTTACAACAATGGCCAGAAACATATTTAACAATCTATCTCTGAAGCTCTCGACACGAAGAAGATCCCAAACCAAGTATTTTAAATGCTTAAAGGAAAAAAAAACATAAAACGTATGACAAAATTTCGCTTCAAGAAGTCCAATGCTATGCACAAACAACAAATAGGCAACACCTACCTGAAAATTTATCTTTGGTTTATACTCGGCAAGTAATGACACACCAGAGAAAGCGAATTCATTATAATCTTCCGATTAACAATTAAAATTACAGACCGAACGCATGACATGACTATATAACCTGTATGCTACCTTCATTCCAGATGTATTGTTGTGCACCAACAGGCTATGACAGAATTATAGAGAAAAGAAGAAGGAGAGATAGGTAGAGTTAGGGAGAAAAATAATATTCATTCCTATTAACCTCATTCTACAAATGTAGGTTATAAATAGACCTATCAATACGAATGAGTTGATCAGCATGACAAAATTAGTAACAAATAAGTAGTGGGAGCACTCATCTACCAACTAAGCATGATGAGCTTGGATACTGGTAACCACTAAGCACCCTCTTTATTTAACAACTGCCATGGCAATTCATCATGGCTGACCAAGTCCTTCCCCATGCATACATGACTTGCGGAGCATGGCTTCATTGTGTGTGTACATATCACTCCATCCCGCCCGGATTATCCTTGTCCTCAAGGATGAAATCAGGATAAGTACGGGAGAAACGCCGTTGGTTTTCCCACGATGCATCAACATCCGATGTGCCGGCCCATTTAACCAAGATCTCAGGTTTAGGACGATACTTTCCTTTGTTAGTTATAAGTCGGTCCAAAATTGCTTCAGGTTGAGGCAGCAGCGTGGCGTCATCCGAGACAAGTGGGAGGACTGGTGACACTGATGGCAATGGTCCTACTTGCTTCTTCAATTGACTAACATGAAATACATCATGGATTAAGGATCCAACAGGTAATTCCAATTTGTTGGCAACTGGACCAACCCTTGCGATTACACGGAAAGGACCGAAAAATCTTGAAGATAACTTGAGAGAGCTACGGAACGCGACAGATTTTTGCCGATAAGGTTGAAGTTTCAAATACACATAGTCACCTATGTCGAAAGAAATCTCCCTCCGGCTTCGATTTGTTTGTGTTTTCATTCGGTCTTTAACAATAATTAAATGGTGACATAAGTCGCGTAAAATATCAGACCTCAACTGTAAAAATTCATCAACTGACTGCACATTTGTGGTACCTGGAACATAAGAAAGTAAATCCCGAGGGGGGATTCCATACACTGCCTCAAAAGGTGTACTTCAAATTGAACTGTGCACCGATGTGTTATAGCTATATTCTGCCCATGAAAGCCAATCGTGCCACTTCTTGGGCTGGTCACTTGTGAAACATCTGAGATACTGTTCAAGAGTTCGATTAACGACCTCGGTTTGGCCGTCGGTCTGAGGATGATAACTGGAACTCATCTTGATGGCCGTACCGTGTAATTGAAACAATGTTCACCAAAAAGAACTAATGAACACCTTGTCTCTGTCACTAATTATGGAAATAGGCATACCGTGGAGGCGAACGATGTTGTCAATGAAAGCTTTAGCAACTATCATTGATGTATATGGATGCTTCAGTGGAACGAAATGTGCGTATTTTGTCAAACGATCAACAACGACCATGATAACTGAATAGCTTTGAGAAACGGGAAGTCCTTCTACAAAGTCCATAGAAATTTCGGACCATATTCTTTTCGGAATTGGTAAGGGTTGTAAAAGACCGTCGGGACTGGTGCTATCATGCTTACACCTCTGACATACATCACAACATTTGATGTAATCTTTTACTAAATTACGCAGGCCAGCAGGAGCTCTTTTTGATTCAATTGAGAGTTTTGTGATAACCAAAGTGTCCTCCAATCGCTGAAGAGTGTAGTTCAGCCAAAATAAGAGGAAATAGAGATGAGCTAGGACTCAAATACACTCGACCTTGTTTAAACCAGACTCCATCACATAAAACATACCAGTGTGTAATCTGTGGTGAAGCCGAATTACCCGGTTGATCATAGAAAGAGTCTCCTGCCACTTCCTTTTGTAGAATGGTCCACCACTCAGGAACGGGCGTTGAAATAGCTGTGCACTCCAACTCCACCAGTCTTGACAAAGCATCAGCTCCCCTGTTTTCTTTGCCTTTTTTTTATTGAATACTGTAATCGTAGCCCATAATCTTGGGAAGCCAACGTGATTGTGCGGGAGTCGTGATTCTTTGCTCCAACAAGTATTTAAGACTCCTAAGATCTGTCCTTACGACAAAAGGCTTTCCGAGCAGATAAGGTCGCCATTTACGAATGGCCTTGACTATGGCTAGCATTTCTTTTTCATATGTGGACAGAATTAGAGATGACCCTTTTAGAGCTTCGCTGTAGAATGCCACCGGTCGTTCTTCTTGGATGAGATGGCTCCAATTACTGCATCACAAGCATCACTTTTGATAATTAACGGTTGAGAAAATTCAGGTAGAGACAGTAATGCTTGCTTGAGCTGTTCGAACGAGTCTGTAGCCTCTGGTAACCATCGAAATCCCTCTTTAGACAACAAACGTGTAAGAGGTGCCACCATACCGCCGAACCCGCTAATAAATTTCCGATAATAGCTAGCCAACCCTAGAAAGCCATGGACACCTTTAACAGAGGTTGGAACTGGCGAGTTGTGAACTCTAATGTCTTGGCTGGATCAACTTGTACCCCTTCCCAGGAAATAAGGTGTCCCAAATAGTCCACCTGTATTACTCCGAATCGACATTTCGATTGCTTGGCAAACAATTGATTAGCTGATAAAATTAACAAAATAGACCACATGTATGAAAGATGATCCGCCCATGTTCTGCTGTATATCAAGATGTCGTCAAAAAAGACCAAAACAAACTTTCAGAGGTACGGTCAGAATAGGTCATTCATGAGACCCTAGAATGTGGTCGGCGCATTGGTGAGTCCAAATGGAATGACGACGAACTCGAAGTGACCTTCGTGAGTGCGAAATACTATTTTTGGAATGTATTCTGTCTTAACACGAATCTGATGATACCCAAACCGTAAATATAACTTTGAAAAATACCTGGCTCCATTCAATTCATCTAGTAGTCCATCAATCACAGGAATAGGGTACTTGTCTTTCACGGTGATACTGTTTAAGGCTCTGTAATCGACGTAAAATCTCCAACTTCCATCAGCATTTTTGACAAGTAACACCGGTGATGAGAAGGGGCTGTGACTCGGTCGAATTACACCGAAGGCTAAAAATTCTTTTACCAATCTTTCAATCTCAGCCTTCTGATAATGCGAATATCGATAAGGGTGGACATTGACAGGTTGTTGATTCGGTTGTAGTGAAATTCGATGATCGTGGCTTAGGTGTGGTGGCAGGCTGTCAGGTTCAGAAAAAACATTATGGAAGTCTACAAGCAATTCTGCAAGGTCTGGAGGTAGAGCTATCGAGTTATCCAAGTGTTCACCATGTATGATTTGAAACAAGACACCCACTCCTTCAAAGTTCAATAATTCTTTCTCACTCAAAGTTTCAAGTGGCGGTCGACTAACTCTTTGAAACAGCTTTGTGATTCCATTTTGTTGGAACCTCATTGTCAAGTTGCAATAGTCGGTTTCAACAGGTTCGAGAGTTTCCAACCATTGCACCCCCAAAACGGCTTGGCAAGAGACCACTGGAAGAACATAAAAATCTGCTCGTACTGAATAGTCCTGAATGATCAACGTAAAACATAAACAGTGTCCGACACATTCAATTTTTTCTCCATTGCCTACCATAACGATTTAAAATTAAATATTCTATTTAAATATCGATTTGATTTATAAAATCTTTTAAAAATCTTTTAAAAATCTTTTAATTGTTCTTATGGATTTTTTTTTCCAATTTAAATATTATACTTAAATATTGATTTAATATATGTAATTAATGAAAAAAAATGAAATATGATCTTAAATTATGTACGTTTTGGTCATTGTAACTAATCTCAACACTTGGCATGAAGATTGCAACAGCCAGTTTAATAAGATACTTGGCGTTAAAAATTATTCAGGGAACAAAATCGGTGTAATAAGATACTCGATTAAGTTACCCAAATGGAAATATCTGGTTTAATAAGATACTCGGCAACAATGGAGTCAAGTGGAAGAAATTCCTTGAAGCAATAAATCAGATCAAAACCATTCGATTCAGAAAAGTTACCCGGGATTTTATTATTCTCCAGAGAATCGTTACAATTTTTTTTTTACAAAGAATTACAAAGAATTCCTACAAAAAACCTTTTAAAAACTCTACAAAAATCAAGGCTGTGAGGATTTGCCAATACTCGGGTCGGGCACCATCTCGTTCTCGCAGAGCAGACTTTCATTGGGAGGCCAAACAATCGTATCGATCGAGTCGTCCATCCACTGACAGTAATCTTCTCCTGGGATCGGACCGACATCAGGGACCACATCCTCAACGACCTCCTGACTGGCTTAAAAAGTCGAGAGGGAGTGCTCGGATGGAACCTCCAAATGCATAGGATGGGGCTTTTTGCCTCGGCTACGGCAGTAAGCACTCCACTCCTTCATCTGAGTCCGAAGAGATTCCAAGAACCGATCCACATGATTTTTGATCGACAGCTCCCAGTTGGCTCTGGCTTTTTCAGTTGTCCGATTCTTAACCTTGAAGATTTCGCCAGCTGAAACCAACCCATGCTGAAACTCCAGAAGGAGAAGGGCATCGTAGGCAGGGGATCTCTTGAAACGATTTACCCCTTGCACTTCGAGTTCCAGCCTAGCCTCCTTGGATAAGGACTCGAATGTCAGAGCCTGGCATTCCAAATCTTCGATTTTCTGCTCATACGCCGACTTAGACTGCCCCGCTTCCTGTTTGGTCCTAAACATTGATTCTTGGGCAGAGGACATTTGGAAATGAAGTTGTTTTCTCCTCTGCCAAAGAAGCTTTCTCCTCGACCTCAACCTGCTTCGCCAAACAGTGGTAGGTGAACACTTGGGCATAGCCACCTCTTTTTCATAAGCCGCTTTAACCTGAGCACGATTGTCCTCACTCTCCTTCAGCTGAGCTTCGAGACACCTTATTCTGTCAGATTGATGTTGCTGCGTCTGAACCAGCTCAGCGAACTCGGCCACCATCTACAAAGAAGTTTAATTAAAAATCTAGCAAGCAAAACAAACAAAACAATTAAAGAAGTCAATGATAACTTATAAAAGATGCACCGTTAAAAATGTTCTGAAGACAGTCTGTCAGGGAACCATCCCGAAAACAACTCCAACAGTCTTCCCCGATGAAAGCCCTACCGGATGACATCTCCCACAGCATATCCTACGGAGAAGGATATGAAGGAACCCCCGAGGGATCAGCCCCTTGATCTTCAACCTTGGGGGGAGGGGAACCCCTGTTCGGGTCATAAGTCTATGTATCCGCCGATGCAACAACATTAACGCTCGAGGGAATGTCAGCCACAATATCTTTATCGCTGGAGTCGATGAATGAGACCATCCGAGGGACCTTGAGAGGGAGAGTTGGAGATCTAACTGGCTTTCACTTCTCAGCTCGAGAACAGTGGAAGCTGAGATCAGCTGCGGGATCTTCCTAAGCCTCATCCCAGAAAGACATAAAAAATTTGAGACCTGAAAGTACTTATCCTATGGAGGAATAACCTCCATCACCGGCGTCTGACCGCACAACATGTCCTTCAAGGGGTTAAAAAGATCACTTACATCGCCTGCGGTAAGCCAAAGTTGGCTGAAGAAGTCGAGCTCTATCATCTTCACCTTGTAAAAAAGGTAAGACCTACTTCTCTTCTCCAACGTGCGAACTGCTGCCCGAGCAAGTCTGGTCAGCTCAGCATCGCTAAAATTAAGCTTTTTCTTGTTCCAAACCTCGGGAGAATAGAAGAAGCGGGGAACTTTTAGCACCCTCTGAGTTTTCCCAGCCGAGAGGGTGACTTCGAGGCCCAGATTCCCTCTAGTAAAAAACCAACTGTTTTTACAGAACTTGTTGGATGAAGGGAATCCCCATACAAACCCTTTCATTTTGGGGTCATCAGAGGTGTCGATATCCCGATTCACTTTTGTCCCCTCAGGGACCCAGCAGTCCGACGGATTAGACATAAGAAAATAGGTCCCTGTCTTGCCAGATTGCCTCAGCGTGAAGAAACGCCTGAACTCACTCGAGGATGGCGGTGAAAAATTCATCTGGTTGTACATGTGCCACATACACATCAGAATCTGGTAACTGTTCGGGGCCAGTTGAGCCGGGGCGATCCCTTCTTCAGCCAGAAACCATGCAATAAACGGCTGAAGAGAAAGTGTGACGCCGCAGCAGAACATGGATTCATAGATGGCCACCATGCCCGGGGGAGGATTCCACGCAGCTCTATCACCAGCGGGAACCAGAACAACCGAGTCATCCAAAATGGCACGGTACTTCTCGATCTCATCCGCCCCGACCACATTCGGCTTGGTGTCAAACCCACTTGGGCGATCAACAGAGAAAGTGAGACGAGATACTCTGAACGCCTCTTTAACGTCGTTGTCATTAACAGTCTGCTCCCTGATCCGAACGCCGCCCGAGCCATGCTTATGGACTTCACTTATGCTTTGATGTTTTCCCATCCTTTGTAGAGGTACCCTGTGATTAGAAACATCAGATTCAAAACTAGATGAAGAACTGGATACAGAAAATTGGATGTCAGGGTGAAGCCTAGAAACATCAACTTCTAAAAATGGAGGTTCATCCGTAGAGATTTCCCCCAATAATCTTCGAACGCAGGAAACCAGTTGAAAATCCCTACGATCGAGCGCTTCGAAAGCGATAGTAAAAAGTCCTTGACTAGAGGAAGGATTTATTAACACTAACCTTGAAATGAAGAAATCTGGAAATCTTCTACGGAAAAATGGCGATTTGCTGCGAAGAAATCTGAGCTGGCAAAGAAATTTCTGGTTTTTAAGTTTTTTAGAATGAACAAACGCAACCCTTTAGTGAAGAATTTAAAGGGGAAATAGCACGAAACCCTAGGGTCTCAAGGCAAGAAAAATCTATGATAAGATTTGATGACGTAGGCGGTGCACGGGGAGATGCGAAGGTTGTTTCTAATAAATGGAATCGAAAAACGAATCGGCATAAAACACATGACATGAAGAAAATAGGCTTTCACCGTCAGAATTCCAAAACGTCGCCATAATTGAAGATCCCACGTGAGGGGGCAAATCGGATTTACAGGGTCACCATTAAAACACGCCATTATGATAAAGACATTTACTCTGGCACCGAAATAAAAATTGAATTGATTAAAATAATTTTGCCCGAAATGAAAATTTATTTGGCAAAAATATTTTAAGGGGGTATTGTTGTATGTAAATTTTATCAGATATACACGTCATTAACAAAGAGGATAAATTTTCCAGGTGGACGTCTGAATAGGCATCCTGCAAGGCACCACCAAAGAAGAGAAGCCCAAATAAACAAGTATTGAACAAGACCTGCTCGAGGTTAACTGGCGTTATATACTACTCGGGGTCAGTTAAACATATTCGAGGCTAATTGATAACATTTTCTACTCGGGATCAGATGATGTCATTCGGCATCAGCAGATATCGTTTCCACTCGGGTCAAACATGAAAAAAACCGAGTAGAAAAGCCCAGCGCGTAGCTCACATGAATCGAGTCGTTAAAATACACGAAGGTATGCATATCAAAGAGGAATTCCTAAAAGAGCAGAATTATCAAGCAGATAGGGTTCCTAATCATGCAAATATTTTATTTCTATAAAAAGACTACAATCTCATAAGGAAATAAGTCCTAATTGGATTACATTACTAGAGTCCCATTCGATCTCAATACAAGATTCCTAAACAGGAAAGAAGACAATCAGCTTCAAGCAAGTAAATAATCATAATAAAATACAAAGATCTTCTATTACTTGTACAAAACAGATTAGGGTTCTATAAACATATAAATAGACCAATAATCTCACCAAAAAGAAAGATAGAGAGCAATCATAGAAGAATACAGAGAGAAGAAAGAGAGATCGAGAATTGTATTTTTATTATTTCATAGTGGATTTTGGCTTGGTTGATCATTCAACCACCTGTGGACGTTTTCTCGGTCATCAGAGTTTTACCACGTAAAAATTTGCATCTGATTACTTTCTCATTCTCTTTCTCTTTGAAATTACAGCTAAAATCCAATCCTTGTTGGCCTTTTTCATACATCCAGAAATCAACGTCCACAAAAGCATATGATAATAAGAACATATGAAAGACGAGCATGATAATAAGAACATGCAAATAGAATACTCGGGACCATTGATTCCCGAATGGGCGGAGAAGCTCAAAGTAGTATGCTAGCCGAGCAAGGTCATTTGACCTTAGCAAAAAGGCAAACCGATGCATCAGATTCTGGAGAAAGGCTCGGGATGCGATCGAAAAAATTCTGGTGAAATGCTTAGCTGTGTTAAGCGATTTGAAAAGCATAACGATTTGGCAAACCCTTGCACAGAAAAACCTGGGAGACGTCCTCGGTAATGTGTAAGGACTCGGACATATAATCATGGTGAGCCTTGATGTAATGTTCAGGTAGCAACCGAGTATGAAACACAAGTATAAATATACTTGCCTGTTTTAAGATGACTCGGTTAATAATATTAGCCAGTTTAATAAGATACTTGACGTAAAAATTATTCGGGCAACGAAACAAGTTTAATAAGATACTTGGTGAAGTTACCCGAACATCAGAAATAGCCAGTTTAATAAGATACTTGGCATAAAGATTGCAATAGCCAGTTTAATAAGATACTTGGCGTTAAAAATTATTAGGGTGATAACTGGTTTAATAAGATACTCGGTGAGGTTACCCGAACATCAGCGATAGCCAGTTTAATAAGATACTCGACAATAGAATCAAGTTAAAGAAGATACTCGGCAAAAATCCTTGAGCAATGAATCAGATCAAAACCACTCGGTTTTCAGAATTTGTTAACTCGGGATTTCATTAAATTCTTTATAAAGAATTGTTACAAAAGAATTGTTACAAATCTGTATAAAAATTTAGAAAATTCTATAAAAATCAAGGTTGTGAGGATTTAGAACTCTTACCGATACTTGGGTCGGGCACCGTTCATATTCACGGAGCAGAATTTCATTGGAAGGCTAGGCACTCGTGTCGACCGAATTGCCTATCCATTTACTATAATCTTCTCCTGGGATCGGCCCGACATCAGGCACCATACCTTCCACGACAGATTCTTGACTGACGTAAAAGGTAGAGAGGGAATGCTCGGATGGAACCACCAAATGCATGGGATAGGGCTCTTTACCTCGACTACAGCAGTAAGCTCCACTCCTTCATTTGAATCCAAAGAGATTCCAAGGACCGATCCATATGATTCTTGATCCACAGCTCCCAGTTGGTCCGGGCCTTCTAAGTTGCCCTATTCTTAACCTTAAAAAACTCGCCAGTTGAAACTAGCTCTCGCTGAAACTTCCGAAAGAGAAGGGCATCGTTGGTAGGGGATCTTTTGAAACGGTCTACCCCTTGGACTTCGAGTTCCAGCCTGGCCTCTTTTAATAGGGACTTAACTGTCAAAGCTTGGCGCTCTAAGTCTTCAATTTTCTTTTCATACGCCAACTTGGACTGCTCCGCCTCCTGTTCGGCTTTCAACATTGATTCCTGGGTAGAAGACAACAAGTCTTAAAGTGACGTAGCATTCTCCTCTGTCGAAGTAGCTCTTTCCTTGGCCGCCATTTGCTTCGCCAAACGGTGGTCGGTAAACACTTGGGCATTGTCAACCTCTTTCTAATAAGCCGATTTGACTCAAGCATGGCTATCCTCACTCTTTTTTAGCTGAGCTTCAAGACGCCTTATTCGATCATCTTGATGTTGCTACATCTGAACCAGCTCAGTGACCTCGGCCACCATCTAAAAAGAAACGAAATTAAAAAAAAATCTAGCAAGCAAACGGGCAAGGCAAGAGTTAGGAATAAAACCTACATAAGATGCGCCGTTAAAGATATTTTGAAGACGACTCGTCACAGACGCATCCTTAAGATGACTTCAATGATCATCCCTAATAAAAGCCCGACCAGATGACATCACCCTGAGCATATCCTGAGGTGAAGGATAGGAAGGACCTCCCGAGGGTTCAGCCCATAGATCTTCAACCTCGGGGGGAGTGGAACCCTTGTTCGGGTCAGAAGTCTCCACACCCGCCGATGCTTCGACATGAATACTTGGGGGAATCTCAGTCTTAGCATCTTCATCACTCGATTCAACAAATAAGACTACTCGAGGAACCTTGAGAGGGAGAGTAGAAGAGTCGACCGTATTCCGTTTCTCAGCCTGAGAATGGTGGAAGCTAAGATCAGCTGCTGGATCTTCCTGAAAATTATCCTGGAAGGATTCAAAAAATTCAAGATCTGTATGTACTTGAACCTCGAAGGTTTTACCTCCATCACCAGGGTCTGATCACTCGGCAAGCCCCTCACTATGACCCTTACTTTACCTCTCCCCATCATCAGGCAACTCCTCAGTATGATCTGTTGGACCACTCGGACCACTAGACTCCCCTACGGTCGGCTGAACGACTTCCTCGGGGACATATTCTGGGACCTGCTCCTCAGCCACATCAGGTTCCTCATCAGACTCAGGTAGGGGCAGTACCATCTTTGCTCTGACGAGAAGCTTCTTTTTGGCTCACTTGAAGAATTGACTTTACTTGGCGAGCTTGAAGGTCGTAGACGATGTCCATGTCATACACTTAGAAGAAAAAAAGGGGAATCAGGTCGGAATATAAAAAGCAAAAAAGTAAAAAGAATAAACAAAATGGGTTAAAAAGACCACTTATATTGCCTGCGGTAGCCCGAAATCTGGCTAAAGAAGCCGAGCTCTATCATTTTCGTCTCATTGAAAAGATAAGTCCTGCTCCTCTTCTCTATAGTGCGAACTGCTACCCGAGCAAGTCTGGTCAGCTCAGTAACGCTGAATTCAAGCTTTTTCTTGTTCCATACCTCGGGGGAACAGAAAAAGCGGGAAACTTTCAACACTGTCCGAGTTTCCCCAGCCGAAAGAGTGACTTCGAGTCCGAGATTCCCTCGGGTGAAAAACTAACTTTTCTTCCAGAACTTGTTGGATGATGGGAACCCCCATACAAAACCCCTTTTTTAGGGTCATCAGAGGTATCGACTCCCCGATTCACCTTTGTCCCCTCAGGGACCCAACAATCTGACGGATAAGACATGAGGAAATAGGTCCCTGTCTTACCAGACTGCCTCAACGTGAGGAAGTACCTGATTTCACTAGGGGAAGGCGGTGACAAGTTCCATCGGCTTCACATGTGCCACATGCACATCAAGATCATGTAGCTAATCGGGGCCAGTTAAGCCGGAGCGATCCCTGCTTCAGCTGGAAACCAGGCAATGAACGGCTGAAGAGAAAGAGTAACACCGCAGCAGAGCATGAATCCATAGATTGTCAACATGCCTGGGGAAGGATTCCACGCAGCTCTATAACCCGTAGGAATCAAAGTAATCGAATTATCCAGGTCGAATCGGGCACGATATTTCCCGATCTCATTTGCCTCTACCACATTCGGTTCGGCATCGAACCCACTTGGCTGATCAGCAGAGAAAGAGAGACGAGATACTCTTAATGCCTCTTCAACATCGTTCTCGTCAAAAGTCTGCTCCCTGATCCGAACGCTGCCCGAGTTGTGCTTATGGACTTCACTTCTACTTTGATGTTTTCCCATCATTGATCGAAGTGGTGCCCTGTGATTAGAAATGACAGATTCAAAACTAGATGTATCAGAATCAGAAATGGAAACAGAACTAAAACAGACGTTAAGGTGAAGCCTAGAAACGTCGACTTCTAAAAAATGGGGTTCTTCAGGGGGGATTTCCTCCAATAATCTTCAAATGTAGGAAACCAGTTAAAAATCCACACAATCGAGCGCTTCAAGAGCTATAGTACAGAGTTGTAGATAGGAAGTTGGATCCATTAAAACTAACCTTGAATGAAGAAAACTGATGGAAAATCTTCAACGGAGAATGGCAACTTTCTACGTAAAGAAATCTGGGCTAGGAAAATTTTATGGTGTGAGTTTTTGAGAATGAACCAGCCCAACCCCTCAGTGAAGAATTTAAAGGGGTAATAGCATGAAACCCTAGGATCACGAGGCGGGAAAAATTAATGACAAGATTTGATGACGTATGCGGCGTACTGAGAGACGCGTAGGTTGTTTCTCGTAAATGGTATTGAAAAATGAAGCGGCAAAAGACACGTGTTAAGAAAAGAACTGGCTTTCACCGTCAAAACTCCAAAACGTCACCATCATTGAGATCTCGCGTGAGGGGGCAAATCAAATTTACAGTGTCACCATTAAGACACGCCATTATGACAAGATATTTACCCTAGCATTAAAGAGATGTAAAAATTAAAGAATTGATTAAAATACTTTTTCTTGAAGTGAAACCTTGTTCGGTAAAAATATTTTAAGGGGGTATTGTCGTATGTCAATTTTATCAGACGTACAAGTCATCGACAAAGAGGATAAAATTGCTAGGTGGACGTCCGAATAGGCATTCAGAAAATATCCTGCAAGACATCACCACAAAAGAGAAAGCCCGAGTAAACAAGTATTGAACAAAGTCTACTCGGGGTCAATTAAAGATACTCTGGGCTAGTTGATGACATTTTCTACTCGGGATCAGATGACGTCACTCGGGACCAACTGATATAGTGTTCTACTCGGGACGAACATGAAGAAAACTGAATAAAAAGCCCAGCACGTAGCTCACACGAATCGAGTCATTAAAATACGTGAAGATATCCATATCAAAGAGGAATTCCAAGAACAGAATATCAAGCAGAAAGGGTTCCTTTTTCAGGCAACAATTTTATATCTTCAAAAAAATTGCACTGTTATAAGGAAATAAGTCCTAACTGGGCTACATTACTAGAGTCTCATTCGATCTCAATACAAGTCTCCAAAATGGGAAAGAAAACAAACTACTTCGAACAAGTAAACAATCATAATTAAATACAAAGATCTTTTATTACTTGTATAAAGAGGATTAGGGTTCTATGGACATATAAATAGACCCTTATCACATAAATTCTCTACTACATAACTACTTGGTTGGTTTATAAGAGAATCATTCTTTATTACACCAAAATTGTTATATATTTTGGCCCTTATATCCTTATCCTTTGTCTTTCTGGTGTTTTTATATGTGTCTTATGGCTCTTTCATTGCAAATGCAGGCAGTAGGTGAAAATCATGAATTGGGATTAAAGGGGGCCAATTGGTGCAAAAAGGATGAAATTAAAGGCCATAGTGTGTAGGTACTACTCGGGTAGCATACCCGCACACTACCCGCACACAGGGAGCAAAAACTTGAAGATTGTCTATTACATGGGTACTTACTCGTGCACTACCCGCACACAGCCCGTACACAGCCCGTACACCGAAGGATGGATTTCAGACTAAAGCTCAGTGCATAGGTATTACATGGGTACCTATCTATGCACAACCCATGCACATGCCAAACCAGAGAGTAGACAAGAAAGAAGATCAACCTGAAAAAAGGTGATTGCATGGATACTTTACGGGTAGCAAACCGTGCACTACGTGCCCAGATTTTACCACAACAACATTTTCAGACCTAATTTTAGAAACCCTAAATATACATCCTTCTCTGATTTCAAGAAGGACTCTTAACTCTTCTACCCACGAAACTAATCGGTATATCTCTCTTTTCCCTCCTTTACATCACTAACCACTAACCCTATATCTAGGAATCATTTTCTCACAAAATCTAACCATCATCTTCATCATCTACACAACAAAGGACACTTGGAGATTGGATTGAAGCCTGAAGTGTTGGGGTTTATGCCCTAAAGACGTAATTTGTAAATGGATTTATGAAAGAAATAAAAGGAAAAATTCAATCCATTCATGTTGTGTTGTTTATTTTATAACTTGTGCATATATTTAACATCCAAGATTGCCGGATGTAATCTCGATCTGTGTATATGAGTGTCATATATAGATGGATACAGTAAGAGATGTGCAATCTAAAGAGTCCACAGATAACAAATAAAGCCGGGTACTTTATTTGTGGTTAATCTATAGTTACGGTCCATTCCGTAATGTACGATGATTCTACCCTGAATCATTCATATGAGATATGGGAATAGAGGCACCTTGTATGATGTGATCATAGGTCATGATCTATATGAATCTCTTACCAAGATCCGTTTACCGATGAGATTTATATATATCAACTAATGATGGCTATATGTGGGTGATCTTAAGCCTGAGTGTCTTATCGACTCCTTCAGGTTAGATCGTGGTCTTTGATATACCATGGGTGAGGTCGGACTGGGAAGGTTTGTACACAATAGTAGAATCCACTCCTTCTTATAAGAAGTAGACGATAGTTCTCTTAAGGGTTGATTCAGGGCTTGGACAATATGAGCGCTCTCCTAATTCCGTGAGGAAATAGGATTTATTATCTATTAGAGAATCAATGGTACTTAAAGGATATATGTAATTAGAGGGGTATAACGGATATTATGACCCAACTCTAATTATGAACTATTGTGGATGATCACATCATGTGTAATAGTTATTTCGATAGACACCAAGTTGTATCGGTCTCTGTATAAGCGGCTACAGTTGAGAGAGTGAGGCTTCGGGTTTTTAGTGGAATAACACCGGAGTTAATAATCTAGGAATATTAATTTAAGAGTTTAATTAATGATTCCGAGGATTATTGGAGCTCAAAATATCGTGGGCCCATTAGGTCCCCTTGCTAGCCCGATTGATTTTGGTAACTGTAGGGAAAAAACTACGCGCAGCAGAAGTGTGAGAAAATTTAATTAAAATTAGGTTTTGTGTATAAATAAAAAATTTCCCTTTTAATAACAAGAACTTTAACCCTAGATTAATTGATGTATATAAAAAGTATCGTACATTTTTTTCGTGACGATTGAACTAGCGTCGAATTGAATCCGCAAGATCTTCCAATCCAATCACGAACGTGAATCACCTAGGAGTGTGAGCTCCATTTCTTTAAATTGTATACCTGAGGATAAAAACAAACAAAATCTTCTTATTTGTTAGTCACAATAATCCTCCAAGAGAAAAAACCAAGAATGTCCGTCACTTGTGAATTATCAATCAATTTGATTGAAACTCGCGTGAACCTTGATTCAATGTTGTACACAAAACCCTTTTGATGCAAAGGACACTAGTGTACTATCGAAAACAAAAATGTTCCCTCTTTCTCTATGCTTGGCCGAATTCTTCACAAAATGAGTTGGACGAAGTCTTATTTTATAACAATAAAAAACAAATAAAAAACAACTTCTCACACCAAAAATTTATGCTAGGTTGAAATTTACAAGTATATATATATAGGAGACCAAATCCTCTCCCAAGAAGGATTTACTTGGTGGGTAAGAATCCTTTCCTTAGGTGGACTTACTTGGTGGTTAAGAATTCTTTTCTAATAGGAATTTAATCCTACACCAAGACTCCTAATCCAACTCAATAGTGTATTTGTAACCATATTAAAGACTTCATAATTTGATTAGATAAATAATTCCTTTCATTTATCTACTTATTAAATATAGTCTTTAATATTAATTATACTACCAACAATAGTATAATATTTGGAGACCATTTCATAAAAGAAAAAGATTTTGACTTTTAATTAAATAAATAAATAATTAATAAATTAATTAATTTCCATTAATTAAATAATAAAATAAAAATAATATAATTAAGCTATTCTAAATAGCCTTGCAGCCCAACACATATATATGGGACATATATTATTTTTCTCATTTTATTAAATCCATTGGACCTTAATAAAAAGTCCACATGTGAACTAGACATATTCTTACAAGAAGAAACAAGTCCATATGCCTTAATACAATTCTAGATGGACCCCTAAATTGGTCTGATAGAATATATCAAGTGATCCATGCAAGTTCGTGTGGATTGGGGATCTTGGTGGGCTATCTAAATTTAAGCTCCAATAGACACAACCCAATCACAATCAACAAATGATTCACTTAGGTCCGATCTATTTAATTTTAGTTCATTCAGCTAAAGAGCTAAAATTGAACTCTTAAATAAAGATAGTATAAGTTGATGTTACTCTTTCATACCCTAGACAACCTTATTGGAGAAAGTGTATCCTCGTGAAGAATACTAGTAATCGCCAAGAGCTCATAGACCGTCTATAGCTCTTCAAGTTACCATATTTACTCATATGACCACATTTTGAACTTGGATATTTTGACTTGTCCAGAAACCATGTTTCAATAGACCCTATTGAAAACTAAACGTTAAGATTTAATATCCAATACCTCAAAACATCCGTATGATGATATTCTACTCTCATTTAATAAATGGAGCCTCGATGTCCATATCTATAAATGAAGTCCTCCATCGATTAACAAATGAATACCACAAAACTATCGAGGATAGACTATGCTATATAATCGTACTCATTGATAGCTCAAATGATAACACTTGCAACCATAAGTCAATCATTTATCTCAGGATTGAGATAGACTCTCTGATTGTCTTCAAATGAAATTTTTTATCCATTGACGATTCTAGATAAAGTATTTCATTGTGATCCAATTCAATGCACCCATCGCACAAGATTCTTTTTCCCAAAGACACCACACTTTAATGATTTTAGACTCATCATAACACATTTGACCCCACTCAAATGCTAGCAAAAGAATCTACAACTTTAACATGATAAAGACGCCCAACCTTTTATCTTAAGTTGTGAATATTATTCAAGACTAACTAAAGAATTATGTCTACCTGATACATATCTAGATGTATGAACAATTCTTCTTTTCTCATAGTCTTTTGACCTTATGATTACTTACTTTTGACAATTATATCAATTATACTATAAATGCTATAAGATTTGTTAAACTAGAAATCACTTTATTATTATGAAAGATTGTCAAATACATTATTACACTCTTGTTATCGAGCATAATCCCAACAGTAACAAGGGTCATGGTCAACTAATTGGATTATCCAATTAGTTGTGTTACGAAAGTGACACGTGTTTATTCGGGAATTAATTGAATAATGAGATTATTTAATTAATGAATGATAATAGTTAAATTAATTAAATAATTAGATTATTTAATTATATTGATAATTATGAATTATTAATTAACTATTAATTGGAGGGTGTTAGTTGAAATATGGATTTAAATGAAGATAAAATAACAGGATTTTTTTTTATTAAATCATTTATCTAAGTATTTGAATTTAAGTTTAAATTTAAAATACTTATTATCACTTTTAACATATTACATATATTTGAAAAGGATAATTAAAAGATATATATCAATTATAACACAAGAGACTACATTGGATACAAATTGGTGTGTGCACATATAAGTTTTTGTATAGGATACAAACTAGGATATATATATATATATATAAAGGGTTTTGAAAGAAATATATATATAGGTTGTTCTTCGTGCGAAAAAAAAAGATATATATCAAAAAGCAAGCTATTGCATGGTATAAGAAAAAAAAACCCACCAGGTGTGCGTGAGATATCAAAAAAGAAAAGAGAGAAAAGTAAGGCGCAATATATATATATATATATATATATATATATATATATATATATGTATATCTTGTTTCATGTTTTGTGTGTTTTTTTGAAACACATAGAAAAAAGAGTTTCTTCAATTCTCTATACGTCCTCCATTTAAGTCCCTGGGACCGTGACGCTCCCACACACAATTACCAGATTCGTGAGATAGATGAAGAAGATCGAGTGGTTCAGATAGGAACACATTGTAAAGTGAAGGAGCTTCCAAACGTTGGTAAGATTGGTTTAGACAGGAGCATATCGAAAAGTGAAGGAGCCTCCAAACGTTGGTAAGATTTTCTTCTTGATTATATCGATTTCAATTTCCTATGTTTACATAATGTATTTATTAGTTTCGAAAAATAATTACGATCCCAAGTTCACTGGTCCCATATACAGATTATGATCTGTATAAAAATTTTAAAATCTAGTTCTGCTACGTAACCGGTGAACGGGTTTCCAACAGTTAGTAACAGAGCCAATTTATTTTTTGGAACATGAAATTGTTTTTGATGCTCCTGTATGTATGAATGTGTAGGCACCGTCTTTATGATTGTTTGAATGTTTATAATTAAATTGTTTAATTTAAACATGGTTGACCGTAAATTTTTATAGTATTGTAGATTTAGGGTTTATGAGCTGTATAAATTTTTTTATTATTACATTTTTATTTTACTGTTATTGTATTGTAAAAAAAAAATTATAACCTGTAAACGAAGAACTGAAAACACACGTGACGACTGTACTGTTCACGGGGAACTGTTCACTGGGGGTACTATTCACGCAGTACTGTTCACTGGGGGTACTGTTAACGGTTACTATTCATATGGTACTATTCATATCTTGTATGGTTCCATTGGCTAGTGTTGCCTAGTGCGTTCCGTGCAGATTTTTCATTTCGGATTCATGAGATGAATCAGAGTGACCTGAAGAGACTGTAAGATATCTGAAGTTACTAGAAGACCAAGGAATGCCTTAGGAAATTGTTTGTAATTTTAGATTCCAATTTTTTAGGTTAAATAATCCACAATACTCGGTCAATTCATGTATGCTTTATATTATGTGATGATAAAAGTATTGTCATGTATATGTATGTCATTTAGATTAGATGTGCCTATACAAATATATTTGATATGTCATACATGCATCATAGCCTGATATTTCATGTATTTTTTTTAATGTGATTAAAATGGGCAATATACATAAATGGTTATGAATAATGAGATTAGTTTTTTAATGGTTAGAAAACTTAGTAATTCTCATTAATATTAATCTAGTTATTAAAGAGTTTAATAAGTTAGATTAATAGGGTCATTTATTGTAATTACGATTAATATGTTTAATTACCTAATAACAAATGATTTAAATCAAGTGTTAGGGTTTTAATAGTTAAAACTTGGTAAACACTAACATAATAATCTGACCTCAGTAAATAGTTTACAAAGGATTAGATTATTCACTAATAGATTATATTTTTAATTGTTAAAAATCATTAATAATTTATTAGTTAATTACTCTTGGAAGATTCTAGAGACTTCTCCACAATTCCAGCATTGGTCAAGCTTCTGGAAGTCTCTAGCAACCCAACCCTCTCTACACCATTCTTGTATTTAGCTAGATGGTTGTAGAATAATCTAGAACCTTGTAAAGGCATGTAAATACATGTAGAGTATTCTAGCTAGGTGTAGAATATTCTGGAGACTTAATCTCCTTTATTAGACTAGATTAATCTAGAACATTCCTTAAGGAGGTGGCTCACCTATAAATAGCCAACCCCCCCTCATTTGTAAATCATCCTAGAAACTCAAGCATTCTAGTATCCAAGGCATTGTAAAGCTCCCTTCATAGCAATACAATCTTTGTTTTCCATTCAAGCTCTTCTACTCTCTCAAATCTCTCTCTTGTAAGGCTTACTTAGCAACATTCTCATAGAATTTGCCTAAGTGCTGCACGGGTGTGCTGCGCAAACTCTAAGCCCGTGACAGATGGGTCTCATCTGATGAGAAGGCCTAAACATATCTGTTGGCTTCTATGGCAGACGTGCTTGTCACAAAGCATGAAGCAATGAATTCACCATTCAAAATAATGGAATCATTACAAGCTATGTTCGGACAGCCCTCCGAGCAAAAGCAACACGAAGTTGTTCGTTCCGCTATGCTCACTCACATGAAGGAAGATACGTCAGTTCGGGAACATGTCCTGAGCATGATGTCTAATTCGACAAGGCGAAAGTCAATAGCGAGGCCATTGACAAACCCAGTCAAGTGAGCATTATACCGATGACTCTTACGAAGAGTTTCGATCAAATTAAGAGTAACTATGAGATGAACAAGTTAAGGTTCAATCTCACACAGTTGCTCAATGAGCTCACTACATTTGAGTTCTTGACTAAGGACAACAAGGTCAAGACCGGTAAGGCAAATGTTATCGAACCATCTTCCTCCAATGATAAAAAGAGGAAGAGGTCTGCTGGGAAGGCAAAGGATAAGCCCAAACCCAAGAACCTAAAGAAAAAAGAAGTCCAAGAAAGGTAAATATGATTTACTTGTTCTTGAGTCATGTTTAGTGGAAGATGATTCTTCGCCCTGGATAGTTGATTTAAAAGCCACTAACCATGTTTGTTCTTCTTTACAATGGACTGATTCTTGGACACAGCTAGAGGAGCAAGTCTTCTCAATGCGTGTGGGGACAGGGGATGTCATGTCGGTACGAGCAGTGGGCGTAATTAGATTACATTTTTGTAGTAATTATATATTGTTGGACAATGTATTTTATATTCCTGGATTTACACGGAATTTGATTTCCGTTTCTAAGTTGTTAGAATAAAAATATTATGTTTCTTTTAATAATAAGTCTGTTATTATCGGAAAGAATGGTCTGAATATTTGTTTAGGAATTAATGAAAACAGTTTGTATGTGTTAAGACCGTTAATACATACTTCACAGCTAAACACCGAAATGTTTAAGATTGAAAAACCAAAAACTAAACGACATAAGATTTCTCCAGATAATGACACATATCTAAGGAATCTAAGGCTTGGTCATATCAACCTTGATCGGATAGACAGACTAGTAAAAAGTGGACCTTTAAGTGAGTTAAAGGTTGGCACCTTGCCTGTCTACGAATCTTGTCTGGAAGGTAAGATGACTAAGAGACCTTTTACAGAAAAAGTGCTTAGAGCCAAAGAACTACTAGAGCTTATACATACAGACTCTGTGGACCGATGAATGTTAAAGCTAGGGGTGGTTATGAGTATTATGTCATATTTAAAGATGATTACTCAAGATACGGATACGTCTACCTAATACAACGGAAGTCGAAAACATTTGAAATGTTTAAAGAATTTCGAGTTAAAGTTGAGAATCAATGAGGTAGGGCTATCAAGTCACTACGATCGGATTGTGGAGGTGAGTACCTTGACCAAGAGTTTAAAGACTTCATGGCTCAGCATGGGATAGTTTCCCAACTCACAGCTCCCGGTACACCTCAACAAAATGGTGTAGCGGAGAGGAGAAATAGAACTCTAATGGAAATGGTGAGATCCATGATAAGTTTCTCATCATTACCAAATTCCTTCTAGGGATATGCGTTACAAAAAGTTGCATACATTTTGAATGTAGTGCCATCCAAATATGTTCCTAAGATTCTCCTAGAGTACGGAATGGTCGTAAAGCTAGTTTGCGACATTTCTACATATAAGGGTGTCAACACACTTGTTGAAAAACAGAACTGGAAAGCTAGACTCCAAGTCTGTTGTCTGCCTGTTTGTAGTATACTTCAAGGAGACCAGAGGTGGACACTTTTATAGTCTTGAAGACAAAAAAGTATTTGTATCGATAAATGCAACGTTTCATGAGGACAATTACATTAGCGATCTTAAACCTCGTTCCAAGATTGTATTAAATAAGTTGGAGCCTGGTGAGACTAGTGATTCATTAACCAGTGTTGTTGATCCATAAACATTTGAGAGTAAGATGGTTCCTAATTAGGATACACTACCACCTAGATGTAGTGAGAGGGCCATGAGACAACCTGAACGCTATTTAGATATATGTGAGGGATAAGATGTTGTCTCTGCTGATAGTGTGGATGATCCATTTACATTTAAGAATGCAATAGAAGATTCTGATAAAGAGGAATGACTTAAAGCCATGAATCTTGAGATGGAGTCAATGTACTCTAACTCAGTCTATGATCTTATAGACTTACCGGATGGGGTAAAACCCATAGGGTGTAAGTGGATCTACAATAGAAAGAGAGGAGTAGACGGGAACGTAGAGACTTTCAAGGCAAGGATAGTGGTCAAGGGTTATACCCAGAAAGAGGGGGTCGATTATGAAGAGACCTTCTCGCTAGTAGCCATGTTTAAGCCTATTAGGATTATCTTATCCATTGCTGCCTATTTCGATTATAAAATTTGGCAAATTGATGTCAAGACTGTATTCTTGAATGGCAATCCTGATAAGAACATCTATATGATACAACTAGAGGGATTCGAGTCTCCAGATCAAGAGCAAAAGGTTTGCAAGCTGCAGAGGTCCATCGATGGACTTAAGCGAGCATCTAGATCTTGGAACATTAGGTTTGATGATGTGATCAAAACCTATGGCTTCGAGCAGAACATTGATGAGCCTTGTGTCTACAAGCGCATCATTGATAAGAAAGTAGTTTTCTTGGTTCTATACATAGATGATATCCTACCCATTGGGAAAGATGTGGGAGTGTTGTCTGAAGTAAAGGGCTGGCTGGCTAGCTAATTCCAAATGAAAGATTTGGGAGAGGCGAGTTATGTTCTAGGGATCCAACTTATAAGGGATCGTAAGAACAAACTCATAGCACTGTATCAGGCATCTTATATCGACAAGATTCTTGTGCGATTTTCAATGCAAAACTTCAAGAAAGGTTATTTACCTTATAGGTATGGAGTTCACTTGTCTAAGGAAAAGTGTGCTAAGACACCTCAATAAGTTAAGGATGTGAGACGTGTACCCTATACATCGGCAATAGGTAGTCTCATGTATATTATGTTATGCACGAGACCGAGCATCTGCTATGCAGTGGAAGTAGTCAAGAAATTCCATTCCAACCCAGGATTGGATTATTTTGTTGCTGTTAAGACAATTCTCAAGTATCTTTGGAGAACGAGAGACTATATGCTAATGTATTCCAGACAGGATTTGATCCTGTTAGGATACACAGATTCTGATTTTTAGTCAAACAGGGATTCTAGGAAATCCACGTCTGGATCAGTATTCACCTCAGGTTTTAGAGCCATTGTATGAAGAAGTATCAAGCAATCTTGCATTGTTGACTCCACCATGGAAGCCGAATATGTAGCCGCTTGTGAAGCTGCTAAAGAGGCTGTTTGGCTCGGTAAGTTCTTGAGTGATTTGGAAGTTGTTCCAGATCTGGATAGGCCTATAACACTTTATTGTAATAACAATGGTGTTGTTGCTAATTCTAAAGAACCAAGAAGTCACAAGAGAGGGAAGCATATAGAGAGAAAGTATCATCTCTTTATAGAGATGGTACAGAGAGAAGATGTGATCATTATTACCAAGATAGCCTCACAAGACAATCATGCTGATCCATTTACGAAGACCTTACCGGCTAAAGTGTTTTTAGGTCACTTAGATGGTCTATAGTTACGAGACATGCCTCACATGCTTTTGTGCAAGTGGGAGATTGTTAGGGTTTATGCTCTAAAGATGTAATTTGTAAATGGATTTATGAAATAAATAAAAGGAAAAGTTCAATTCATTCATGTTGTGTTGTCTATTTTATAACTTGTGCATATATTTAACATCCAAGATTGCCGGATTTAATCTCAAACTGTGTATATAAGTGTCATATACATATGGATACAGTAAGAGACGTGCAATCTAAAGAGTCCATAGATAGCAAATAAAGCTGGGTACTTTATTTGTGGTTAATCTATAGCTGTGGTCCATTTCGTAATGTACGATGATTCTATCCTGAATCATGCATATGAGATATTTGAATGAAGGCACCTTGTATGATGTGATAATATAGGACTGGGCCATGATCTATATGAATCTCTCATCAAGATCCGTTTACCGATAAGATTCATATATATCAACTAATGATGGCTATATGTGGGTGATCTTAATCCTGAGTGTCTTATCGACTTCTTTAGGTTAGATCGTGGTTTTTGATATACCATGGGTGAGGTCGGATGCAGTTCCCGATCAATATTCTCCGTATGTTAGGATTACGGTTTGGCTTGTGACTGGGAAGGTTTGTACACAATAGTGGAATCCACTCCTTGAGAGAAGTAGACGATAGTTCCCTTAAGGGTTGATTCGGGGCTTGGACAATATGAGCGCTCTCCTAATTCCGTGAGGAAATAGGATTTATTGTCCATAAGAGAATCAATGGTACTTAAAGGATATATGTAATTAGAGGGGCATAACGGACATTATTACCCATCTCTAATTATGAACTATTGTGGAGGATCACACAATGTGTAATAGCTATATCGATGGACACTAAGTTGTATCGGTCTGTGTAAAAGCGTCTACAGTTGATAGAGTGTAGCTTCGGGTTTTTAGTGGAATAACACCGGAGTTAATAATCAAGGAATATTAATTAAAGAGTTTAATTAATGATTCTGAGGATTATTGGAGCTCAAAATACTGTGGGTCCATTAGGTCCCCTTGCTATCCCGATTGATTTAGGTAACAAGGGTCACGGTTAACTAATTGGATTGTCCAATTAGTTCTGTTACGAAAGTGACACGTGTTTATTCGGGAATTAATTGAATAATGAGATTATTTAATTAATGAATGTTAATAGTCAAACTAGTTAAATAATTAGATTATTTAATTATACTGATAATTATGAATTATTGATTAACTATTAGTTGGAGAGTGTTAGTTGATATATGGATTTAGGTGAATATAAAATAATAGAATTATTTTATTTTTACTAAATCATTTATCTAAGTAGTTGAATTTAAGTTTAAATTTAAAATACTTATTATCACTTTTAATATATTAGATATATTTGAAAAGGATAATTAAAAGATATATATCAATTATAACATAAGAGATTGCATTGGATGCAAATTGGTGTGTATACATATATAAGTGTTTGTATTGGATACAAACAAGGATATATATATATATATATATATATAAAGGGTTTTGAAAGAAATATATATAGGTTGTTCTTCATGCGAAAAAAAAAGATATATATCAAAAGCAAGCTATTGCGTTGTATAAGAAAAAAAAACCCACTAGGTGTGCGTGAGATATCAAAAAGAAAAGAGAGAAAAGTTAGGCGCAATATATATATATATATATATATATATATATATATATGTGTGTGTGTGTATGTGTGTGTGTGTGTGTGTGTGTATCTTGTTTCATGTTTTGTGTGTTTTTTTGAAACACAAAAAAAAACCGTTTCTTCAATTCTCTCTACATTCTCCATTTAAGTTTCTGAGACTGTGATGCGCCCACACGCAGTTACAAGATCCGGGAGATAGTGAGGAAGATCGAGTGGTTCAGACAGGAACACATCGTAAAGTGAAGGAGCTTTCAAACATTGGCAAGATTGGTTCAGATAGGAGCATATCGAAAAGTGAAGGAGCTTCTAAACATTGGTAAGATTTTCTTCTTGATTATATCGATTTCAATTTCCTTTGTTTACATATTGTATGTATTAGTTTTGAAAAATAATTACTATCACACATATTATGATCTGTATAAAAATTTTAATACCTAGTTTCGCTGTGTAACCGGTGAACGGGTTTCCAACATGAATAAAGGAAAATCTCTATATGGGTATTCTCTATCACTCTTCTCCTTGTTATTTGTTTGTATTTGTCATGAGTAGCTAAACTCTTTTGTGGGAGTTGATGTAGTAATTCATGTGTAAGGACCTTGATTTTAAGATTGGCTTATTTCATGATAAACCACACCACATTGGGGACAATTGTGCATTGGGTAGCTTAGGTCCTCATTGGCAAGCTTCCAAGAATCTCCATGACTTTAAGAGCAAAGGGTATTTTCACTTGTCTTTGCCTCTTGAAGAGTTTAGGTGCACACACACACACCTTATGCATGCTTTGTTGATCTTGCATTTGGGTTGATATTGTTTATATGTGTGCATCTCTTCACAATCACACATGCACTTCATTTATAGATTTAAGTGTGGTATTGTGTTGTGTTCGCGCTTGCACAATGGTGTGCTTGTTTTAGCGCATTGAGTGTTCATATGAGAAGGTCTCATTCTTCTATTGGTTTGGTTATATGGAGTAAGGCGTCTAGTTTCAACAGAGTGTATTTCAATGATTTAAATATTTTTAAAACCGACCTCTGTATGGTCTTGTAACCATATCTTTTTATACAATAATCAAATATGAGTTTTGAAAATTTCTTTACAAACTAGACACCCTACCTTTCCAACGGTATATTATTCGTAATATTTCATGACTGTTTAGATTGATTTTGAAATCTCCAAAGTAACCATAAAAACAGGGCAACTCTGTTGTTGTCCGTTTCTGACGTTTAGTCATAACATTTTCTACCGATATCCAATCATGTTTTGTAAATTGGAGTAGAAAGTAGACTTCCACACCTTCCCAACGGTATATTATACAAAAGGTTTAGATGTCGTTTGGTCATGTTTTGGGTCGATCAAAGATCAAGTTGTTAAGCTGTCAGGCGTGTACCGTGGTCTATACTGCTTTTGGTGCACATGCCTAGCCAGCGACCTAGGTAGCGGTCTTGTCCAGCCATGCCATGCTGGATAGACCACGGCCTGGACACTTGTGTAGGCGATGGTACGCACATCAGTCGTGACGGGACTTTGTTTCCCAAGTCTAAAATGATGCCGTTTTCTCTAAGTTTTTGTATATATGTTCTCTTCTTCCTTGCTTCTTAAGAGCTCAAAGAACACATTTTAAGAGTGAGAGAACCTCCATTAGAGACAGAAAGCTTCAAGCTTTGTGTTTGACTCTCCAAACCCTAACCCATCTTCATCTTGCATCTTTAGCATCATTCAAAGCATGGGTTTTCTTTGATTGGTAAGTAGAACCTCCATTAAAATTCATTTATTGTTCTACCTTACCAAGTCATGTCATTTATTGCTTAGATTAACATTTTTTCATATTAATTGCATATTCATTGAAGTTATGACATGTTTGGGGTTTGTATTGTGATAGCTAGCATTTAGGTCATATTTACCCTCTAGCTAATTAGGTCATGTTGATTGCACTTGATGATTGCATTTATTGACCATGCCATGTTTATTGACAACTTGTGTTGAAGTGGCTTTGTTTGATAGCTAGATTGTAATATTGCATATCCATATCTAGTTAACTCTTTATGCATTGCATTTAGACATTATTGTTTATACCTCATTGATTGCATTTACTGATTACAAAATTGCCCTTGATTATTTGTTGTGACAACTTGTGTTGGTTGGACTTTTATTGACAATTAGGTTGTTAGATTTTATCTACATCTTATTGAGTCCTTATTTGTGGGCATATAGGAATTGTTGATAACTAGGATGTTATATTGGATTATCTATATCTAGTTAAGCATTTTGTGTTTGGTCCTACATATAATCGCAATTGAGCATAGTGTCATATATATACTTAGACCATATACTCTTCATTGAGTCAAAGTCTTGTGGCTTCGGTGAGAAGTTGCACAAGCAAGTGAAGTCTTGCAACCAAGGGTGGGTTGGCAAGCAATTGGTCGTGAAATTCCCTAGAAAGTGTTTATCTATAACCTAGAAGGGGGGGGGGGGGGTGAATAGGTTTTAATTCGATAGATTACCAATTTTGCGAATTAATCAATATTAACAATTCTACTCCATTCTACTTAAATGCTCAATTAAATGACAACAAACATAAAACAATAACAACACGGAAAATATATGTGGAAACCCTCCAAATGGGAAAAACCACGGGCTATTTAGAGCGCCATCCTTGATCCTCAAAATCCACTATTGAGTAAAAGTTTACAACCTAGGTTGACCTCCCGTCTAACCCTCCAGTTACTAACCCTTTCACTCTACCCAACGGGCCTTAATAGCGATTTTGGATCACTAGCCTTGTGCACTAACCACTTAGCCACAAGCTAAAACACAAATGAAGAGACAATGATAACCTAAGTGAATATGCAAGAATATTCAATATGCAGAAATGCTAGGTCAATACATTCATGCTTATCTAGGATTAATAATGACAATTAAAGCAAATCCTAGATATCAATGTTCTAAATGCAAAGGCAAGAAGAACTAGCTAGAAGGGCAAAATCGTCTTAAATGCTAGCTATCACAAATTAATGCATTTCAACCAACAATCAAAACACAAGCATGTCATAAAAGCAATTAAACACACAAGCAAGCAATTAATGTGCAATAAAAACTAAAACCCTAGGTATACATGTCTTAGTAATGAAAACATAGAGATTAGAACATGTAGAGAATACCTAGTCATGAACAAACAAGAAACCCATGCTTGAAAGATGCTTGATACTTTAGATTTTAAGGATGGTTGTGTAAAAATGCCTTCTTGTAGCTTCTCTCTCTAAAGAACCTTATCTCACTCTCAAAATTAGGTTTTGAAGCTCACAAAACGAGTTGGGGAGAAGATGGTTTATTTATATGAAGGCTAAAGTGAAACTGCGTCGTTTTTGGCAAAACGCAACCAAAACGTGTTAGGACTGCTAGCTGTACCGCGGTCCAGGCAAGTGTCCAAACCGTGGCACAGAGAGCGGTGTATCGTCTTGACAACACCGCTCTGTAGGCCGTTGTGCATGCAGTGTGCACAGACCGCGGTCTAGACAGAGTGCATCCTCTGTGAAACTACGCTTGGGAGACCGCGACGTAGGCAACAAGCACAGACCGCCGTAGACATCGCGCATATCCTCTTCCAAACACCGCTGTGCAGGCCGCGGTTTGGGCACTACACAGATAGCGGTCTAGACCGCTGTATAGAGGAAAAAATCCTCTCTTTAAGGCACAAACATACATTCAACACTCAAATAAAAATAGGACACACAAGGCGCATAAAATGGCAAATAAACATGCAAGCAAAATAATTAAAATATAATGCATGTGTGAGTGTGTGCACTAAATCTCTTCAATGACGTTAAGCAAGTGATTTTACCTTTGATGCTTGAGCTTGGTTACGAACAATGAAGCCCTAAACTACCTTTACATATTGATCCCAAAATGTGGTTGTCAATGAAATAAGCCAATAAAAAACCGAGGAACTTACAATCTCCCCCTTTGGCTATTTCGTGACAAAACCACTCACTCACAAGGTATCCTCACAACAAACAACAAGAAGCAACAAGAGGTCAACAAACAACCATTCTACGTTACAAGAGATACCTAAAGCTAAATCTTCAAATCTTTCATCTCTTGTAGCATGATCATCCTTACAAAACAAAGAACTACACTTTCCAAGACAAGTGTATGAGAGGGATCAAGAAAAATAGAAACAAAGTGCAATTTACATGAAATAGAAACATGTAACATGCAATCAACAATGCATAAAGAAAATGCTCCCCCTAAATAGGTCAACTCCCTCACAATAGGTCAATCTCCCCTTAAAACATACCAATATCAACTCCCCCTAAATCCAACACTACTCCCCATTTTTGTCATAAGATAGGCAAAGGAGTATTCCCAACCGGGATACTGTAGCAAAGAGAGATATTTGCAATGTAAATGCATAATCATATACACAACTTTATGCAGGTTAATTAAGAGAGGAAGAAATTCATGGAAGTTTTATTGATTGGAACATGTGCGAAAGATTGCCTTGAATGAAGTACATGCAACATCAACTTCCAAAAGCATGGTATTTGGCAAAGGAAAATAACACAAGAGGTTCCAAAAGAAGTCAAACCAATTTGCACCAAATTGACAATGGAAAACAAGATATAGTTCAACAAAAAACATAAGAGCAACTATCAAACTTTACAAGTTGAACAAGACATGAGTGACTATTGCGCCCTATTAGATTTTTTTGGGCAAGATGCCCGTATGATAGTAGCCTTGTTCAATAAGTAAAGAGAGAGACTATTGGATTGTGAAATCCTTGAAATGGATGCAATATCCTTATTGAATAAAGTCTCAAAAGTCACTTGCACACATATTTGCAATCATTTTGTAAGCTTTCAATAAATTCAACATGCATATCACTTTAAGCATGTCAAGATCAAGTTTTCACAAACATGGAGATAAACTTTGGGTCAATCAAATGTACTTTCCAATCAAATTTCCTCTTCAAAAAATACATGTTTGAACACAAATGAGACACATGCATTTCAAATAAGGCAAAAACACACTTATTGAATAAAAAGACATATAATATTATATGCATCCAAGATACTCAAGCAATTAATTAAAGAGCATAAAATTGAACAAATATTTGCTTATTAAAATGCAAGTTCGCTCTCTTTTCTTGAGCTCCCCATATGGGGTCAACCTCCAAAACCCATCAATGCATAAGACAAATCCCAATAGACCTACTAAGATATTTAAACTTAGTTGAATCTAATGGTTTTATAAACAAATCCGCTAGTTGCTCATTTGTGCCCACATGCTGAAGTGCAATGCATTTGCTCTCAACTAGCTCCCTAACGAAATGATGTCTAATGTCAATATGCTTGGTTCTAGAATGTTGGACATGATTTTTTGAAATTTTGATGGCACTCATGTTATCACAATAAATGGTTAGAGTACCTTGCTCAAAGCCATAATCCACAAGCATTTGCTTCATCCAAATGAATTGTGTGCAAGCACTCCCAGCTGCTATATACTCGGCCTCGGCTGTGGATAATGAGATGGAATTTTGCTTCTTGCAAAACCATGACACAAGATTGTTCCCAATGAAGAAACAACCGCCCGATGTACTCTTCCTATAATCATAATTACCTACCCAATCTGCATCACTAAAGCCAACTAAACTAGCATTAGTGTCAAAAGAGTACCATATCCCATAGTTGGATGTCCTATTCACATATCGAATAATTCTCTTCACGGAGGAGAGATGGGATTCCTTGGGATTAGCTTGGTACCTAGCACACACACCAACACTAAAAGCTATATCGGGCATACTAGCAGTTAAGTATAGCAAGCTCCCTATCATGCCACAATATAGACTTTGATCCACACTTTTTCCACTAGCATCCTTGCTAAGTTTCAAAGTGGTACTCATAGGTGTGTAATGCTTGGCATTCTCAAAGCCAAACTTCTGGTTCTTGGCATACTTAGCTTGGGATATGAAGACCCTATCATGCATTTGCTTGATTTGCAAGCCTAGAAAGTAATTGATTTCACCAACCATGGTCATTTCAAACTCATGAGTCATGACATCAACAAATTGTTGAACTTTCAAGTTGTTGGTGGAACCAAAAACAATGTCATCAACATAAATTTGAGCTATGAATAGCTCATCTTTAGTGCACTTGATAAACAAAGTCTTGTTAACACTACCTCTAAAATAGTCATTGTCAACAAGATAAAGAGTGAGACGCTCATACTAAGCCCTCGGTGCTTGTTTCAACCCATATAGCGCCTTCTTGAGGCGATGAACATGATTGGGGTGTTGTGGATCCACAAACCCCTTAGGTTGCTCAACAAATACTTCCTCTTGCAAGAAGCCATTGAGGAAGGCACTCTTAACATCCATTTCATACAATTTAAATTTGTGAACACACGATATAAATAAAAGAAGCCTAATGGACTCTAAACGGGCAACGGGAGCAAAAGTCTCCTCAAAGTCGATACCCTCAATTTGAGAGTATCCTTGTGTAACAATCTAGCTTTGTTCCGTACAATGTTGCCATCCTCATCTGATTTGTTCCTATAGACCCACTTGGTGCCTATTACATTAGTGTTCTTAGGTCTAAGAACTAGAGTCCAAACCTCATTTCTTTCAAATTGGTTTAGCTCTTCTTGCATAGTAATAACCCAAAACTCATCACTTAAAGCTTCATCTACCTTTTTGGGTTCAATTTGAGAGGTGTAGCAAGTGTAACTAATTTGATTTGCTAATTGATGTCTAGTCCTCACACCCTCATTCACATTTCCAAGAATGTCACTCTTGTTGTGGAGATGCCTAACCCAAGGAGCGAGTTCCTTAGAGTCCAAAGTAGGATCTCTATCAAGAGATTGATTGACCTCTTTTTCAAGCTTTGATTTTTCATCACTAGAAATCTCATCATTATTCACCAAGATAGAATCACCAACCACACTAATCTCCTCATCATGATTACTAACCTTAGGCCTACAATCATCTATGAACATATTAGATGATTCCATTCCACTTTGTGTTTTCAAATTAAAAACTCTATAGGCCTTACTATTTAGGGCATAGCCAATGAAAATCCCCTAATCACTCTTAGAATCAAACTTGCCAAGTTGATCACGGTCATTTAGAATGTAGCACTTGCTTCCAAATGAGTGGAAGTAGATAACATTTGGCTACATACCCTTCCACAATTCATAAGAGGTTTGCCTAGTCCCGGGCCTAAGAAAAACCCTATTGCCTATATAACAAGCCGTATTGACAGCTTCAGCCCAAAGGTTCTTAGGCACATTGTTGCTAAGCAACATCACACGTGCCATCTCTTGGAGGACTCTATTCTTCCTCTCTACTACTACCCCATTTTGTTGAGGAGTTCGAGGAGCCGAGTACTAATGGGAGACTCCAAGACTATCATAAAAAATTTCAAAGAAAACATTTTCAAATTCTCTCCCATTATCACTCCCAATTCTTTTAATGCATTTTATGTGAGAATCCTTCTCATTTTGAATTTTAGTGCAAAGCATTTTAAAAGTTTCAAACATTTCAGATTTTTCTCTAAGAAAGTAAGTCCAAGTAAATCTAGAAAAATCATCCACACACACAAAAATGTATCTCTTGCCACCGAGACTCTCCGTTTGCATGGGACCCATAAGGTCCATATGAAGAAACTGTAATGGCTCCTTAGTGGCAAGATACTTACCCTTCTTATGCACACTCTTAGTTTTCTTTCATTGTTGACAAGGTCCACAAGCTCCCTCAATCCTATTTCCAAACTTAGGAAGGCCTCTCACAACTTTCAACCTCTCAATAACTTTCAAGTCTTTGAATTTCATATGACCTAACCTTTGATGCCATAATTCAACTTAATCACAACTAGACCAATTACAAGAGATGTCATTATAATCAAGACAATCACAATTGTCACTTGATCTCTTGCCTTTCAATAGAACATGTCCATCTTCTCTTAAAATAGAGCAATCAACTTTTCCAAACAAAACCGAACGCTCTTCATCACTTAAATGTGATATGCTAATGAGATTGGCTTGCAAGCCATCTACATAGAGAGCATTAGGCAAAGAAGGCAAACCGGGGATGGAAATGTTTCATTTTCCTAGAACCTTCTTACGTGAACCATCACCAAAGGTGACAAATCCACCATCCTCCATCACAAGAGTTTCAAAGAAACTCTTGTTTCTGGTCATGTGCCTAGAACATCCACTATCAAGGTACCAAGTGTTAGAAGCTTTTGCCTTCAATGCCACTTGGGCCACATGGCAAACATACTTATTAGTTCTAGTCCACCTAGTAGCAACATTGTCATTTCTAGGAGTCTTAGGTTTATTGGCTCTAAAATTCCTAGGTGCATGCATTTTGACTATTCTAAGCATATTCTTCTCAATCATGCTTTCAAAACGACACAACTTAATAAATTTAAAACAATTCGGCCTTATGTGGCCTTCAACACCACAATAATGACAAATGAGAGTAAAATAGGAGTTCATACCATATCCTTGTGCAAGCATGGAAGACTCCCCTCTCATTTGAGTTGTCCTTTGGTGTTGAGCCGAATCTCTTTTTTGAAACATCCTTTGTGGTTGAGCCAAATTAGCTTCTCTTATTGGTTGTGGATAAAAACTCCTTTGTTGACTTTGAGAGCTCCTTGGAGGTTGAGATCTTGTTTGATGAGCTCTAGATTTTGGTGGATGAGCTTTAGCTTGAGGATTTGTTTGAGTCTTCAATTTAGCTTGCTTCAATGATTTTCTAACTTCATGTGAACCTTGAGTCTCTTTATCCTCTTGACTCTTGACAAAGATGGTCTTCTTTAAAGCAATTGCCTCCTTGCCTTGCACATATCCTAGTCCCGTTTTATCACTAGGACTCTTCCCACATGATAGTATCTTGTCAAGTCTCTCGGTTCCGGATGTCATCTTGGCTATCAATTCTTTCACTTCTTTAAGCTCAGTCTCCAAGTTTTCTTCACTCTTCTTAGTGATCACGAGCTCCAACTTTAAACTCTCTTCTAACTCTTTTCCACTCTTTACCTTCTCACTCAAGTTGGTAATCTTGAAAGTCAACTCTAGATTCTTCTTTTTCAACTCTTGAACCTCCTTCTTATTTTTCAATCTATACTTTTGAAAAAACTTCATGCAATCTACATAGCCCATTTCCTTATCAATCTCAAAACCTAGAGTTAGAAGAGATACCCTTATCACTACAGTCATCTACTTCTTCCTTGTCACTCACAAATTCCTTGCCATTATAAGATGTTGTGAAGGCAATAAAGTTTACAACTCTATCTTCATCATCTGAAGATTTTTCTTCCTCTTCTAAGTTTTCACTATCAATCCAAGTGGCCGCCATTGCCTTCCCCTTTTTCTTTTTCTTCAAATTTGCACATTCTGGAGCAATGTGACCAAAGCCACTGCATTCATAGCATTGAATGCCCTTCTTGGAGTCACTTTCTTGAAACTTTTCAATCTTCTTAAAGGGATTTTTCTTTTTCACTTCCTTTCCCTTTGACCCAAAACCTTTCCTCTCAAACTTCATAAATTTCTTGAATCTTCTGACCATGAGGGTCATTTCTTCATTTGAGTCCCTCATCCTTTTCTTCAACCTTAGTGGTCTTCAAGGCGATGCTCTTTTGCTTCTTCGGAGGTGTGGGTGAGGTGTTCCATCTTGACTCATATGCTTCAAGTCTTCCAATGATTTCACTTGGCTTTATATTCTTGTACTCACTATTCTCTTCAAGTGCCTTCACCTTTGATTCGAACCTTGACGGAAGTGACCTCATAATTTTTTGCTTGACTCTCCTATCCGAATATGGGTCACCAAGTTGATGGCTTTGGTTGACAATATCCATCAACGTCACTTGGAAGTCATTAAAGCATTTATGCTACTCTATCCTAATCATCTCAAATTGCATTTGGAGGACTTGGAGCTTTGAGTCCTTCACTACCTCGGTTCCCTCATGTGCCGTTTGAAGAATATCCCAATCCTCCTTTGCAATCCTTGTGTTTTGGACCAACTTGTACTGATTATCGTCCACGGCACAAAGGATTGCATGCATAGCCTTGTTGTTCCACTTGGATGGTTCAAACTCTTGAGTACTCCAACTAGACTTGGGCTTAGGAGCTTCTACACCATCATCGGTGGTCATTGTTGAAGGAGTATAACCGTCTTCAGTAGCCATCCAAGCTCGGTCATCTATTTGGCAAAGATAGGCTTCCATCTTGCCCTTCCAAGTAGCATAATTCACCCCATTGAGCAAATGGGTCTTATGCTTGAGGCTCCCTCATAACTATTTCGGTTTCCACTCATAGTGTTTGGGGGTAACGAATGATATGAAAAAGAAAATGTAATGCAACACACAAAATGCAAACAACCAAAATGCACAAGGTAAGACACACCCAATGCATAGATCACCTAAGTATATCTAGGCACTGGCTTCGATACCAATTGAAATTCCCTAGAAAATGTGTATCTATAACATATAGGGGGGGGGGGGGGTGAATAGGTTTTAATTCGATAGATTACCAATTTTGTGAATTAATCAATATTAACAATTCTACCCCATTCTACTTAAAAGATAACAAACATAAAACAATAACAACACGGAAAATATACGTGGAAACCCTCAAAATGGGAAAAACCACGGGCTGTTTAGAGTGCGACCCTCGATCCTCAAAATCCACTATTGAGTAAAATTTACAACCTAGGTTGACCTCCCGTCTAACCCTCCAGTTACTAACCCTTTTACTCTGCCCAATGGACCTTAATAGCAATTTTGGATCACTAGTTTTGTGCACTAACAACTTAGCCACAAGCTAAAACAACAATGAAGAGATAATGGCAACCTAAGTGAGTATGCAAGAATATTCAATATGCAAAAATGCTAGGTCAATACATTCAAGCTTATCTAGGATTAATAATGACAATTAAAGCAAATCCTAGATATCGATGTTTTAAATGCAAAGGCAAGAAGAATTAGCTAGAAGGGCAAAATAGTCCTAAATGCTAGCTATCATAAATTAATGCATCTCAATCAACAATCAAAACACAAGCATGCCATAAAAGCAATTAAACACACAAGCCAACAATTAATGTGCAATAAAGACTAAAACCCTAGGTATACATGTCTTAGTAATGAAAACATAGAGATTAGAACATGTAGAGAATACCTAGTCATGAACAAACAAGAAACCCATGCTTGAAAGATGCTTGATGCTTTGGATTTTACGGATGGTTGAGTAACTTGGAATCTTGCATGGAAAACCTAGACAAGATTTTATCTATGTATGAAGCTTGGGATAATGCAATCGTTCTATTCTTTCTATCCCTTATGACTTTGATACCAAGAATATAACTTTCTTCTCCTAACTCCTTCATATAAAATTGTTTTGCTAACCATTTTTTTATTGATGTCAATACACCTACATCGTTTCTGATGGGTATTATATCATCAACGTAAAGAACTAGGAAAACCAACTTATTGCGTCAAGGTTTTGAATAAATCCAAAACTTTTCACGGCTTAATCGAACCTTATGTTCCATGATATGGATGCTTTCTTCAATCCATATATGGATCTTTGCAACTTGCATACCCTTTCCTTTTGGCATTTTTCAATGAATCCTTCCGGTTGCACCATGTAGATGCTTTCGTCCAGACTTCCATTATGGAAAGCTGTCTTGACATCCATTTGCCAAATCTCTAGGTCTAGAGATGATGCAATGGATAAGAGTATCCTATTGGATTTAAGCATGGCCACATGAGAGATGGTTTATTCATAAGCGATACCTTCATTCTGTGTATAACCTTTAGCTAACAATCTAGCTTTAAAGGTTTCCACCTTTCCATCAATTTCTCTTTTCCTCTTGTATACCCACTTGCACCCAATGGGTTTTATCCCTTAAGGCAAGTCTACCAGAAACCAGTGAAAATACAATCACGGTTAAATGCTCAAGGCTAACCTAAAGGGGGTGAATAGGTTAGACACATTTTTCGACTTCCTTAGAAACAAACAGAAGTTTGTCCCTCTATATTGCTTCTTTCACAATATATATATATTAATTAAAGACAATTAATCAATATATAAACACAAGTAAAGTGTGATACAAACAAGTAATTGTAACACATACACAATCAATTTTATAGAAAGGAAGTCAACATACATAGAGAGTTCTATTCACAATACAAGTATTAGAGAGATAGGGATAGAGAAAATTGACACAAGATATAACGTGGTAAACCTTCGAAGAGGAAACATCCATGGGGCTAGCAGCCAACCGCAAACAAAATCCACTAGTAGATAAGACAAGTACAGTCTCTCAAGTGACCTTTTCACCTAGAAACTACCCTCCTATCCTTCTCTAGAAGTTGCCACCCTGTGCTCAACAATCTGAGGCTTCACACTGCTTGTCAAGACTTTCTTGCTCACCTTATCTAGATCCTCACCACCCAAGGCAAGATTTCTTGCTCAACTAAGTCCTCACGACTCTAGTCAAGACTTCCTTGCTCACCTATCATAGTTCTCCCAACTCTAGGCAAGACTTCTTGCTCGACTATCCAGATCCTCCCAACCCTAGCTAAGACTTCCTTGCTCGACAATCCATGGCTTCACACCTCTTGCCAAGACTTCTTGCTCAACACCAAAGGTTTCACACCTATTGTCAAGACTTCCTTCTCACAAGGCATCTAGGTGATCATGAATACAAAATGAAAACAAGCACGCAACATAGAATGCTATGATCAACACATCCTATGGAAAATACTAGACATGAGCATGAATGCACAAATCACATATAGTCTAGCTAATCATGCATGTATAAACAATCTAGATCATGTCAGATATGTTCAATAACAATCACAACCTAGATACATGCATACATTTAAACTTGAATCACAAGAAATGTTCAACAAATCACAAGATCAAGTTTAAATCACATAAACCTAAAACATGCTAAAATCATATGACAATGTCAATTAGATTTAAGCTAAAATTCTAGAGCATATTCCTAATCATGGATTCAACAAATCACATGAATAGCTCAAAAGAACATATGCACCTGTATTATGTGAGAATTTCGGCCTAGAGAGCCTAATACATGTGAGGAACTATTTTTCACAAAATTAATCAATCAAATATCATAAAATAGTCCTAGAATCAAAGCTAGCATAATACAATCCCAAACATGTGATAAGATAGGCAAAATCAAAACCTAACTCAACATGTATGATTTCAATTGAAACTCAATCTAGCTTTGAAAGTGTTCAAAACTGAAATCAAAACACTTACAATATACAAATATATGTAGAAGAAGAAAACCCAAGGTAATTGACCTAGTTTTAAAAGAAAACTTTGAGAGAAAATCAATACCTTAGTTGATTTAGGTGCAGTCCCGTTTTTGTATGATTATACACCAAAAAAATCATCAAAACTAACTCAATCCTTCAGAGAAAAGATGGAAGATAAATATATTAACACTATCAACTTTGAATCACTCAAATCAGAGTTCAAATGAAGAAGTTATGGTGTTTGGAAGGTGAGAAAATTTAGAGAGAAAATTTCTACACACTTGTTTGAATTTCTTCTTAGAATGAAATGTGAGAGGGATAGAGTTTATAAAGGAGTGGGAAACTTGGACATGTGAAATGACCAAGAGGGGAAAGATGAAGCCATGCAATCTTGCTGCCCAAGTTGGCGCATGGGCATCTCAAGGTAGCAAGCCTTCTGCACCGAGAAGGCCACTCGCCATCTCGGGAAAAAGACATTGCTTGCTTCTTTCTCCTTCGACCTTCCTTCGCATTCTTCGACCGTTCTCCGGCCTCTAAACTTGGAATTTGAATCCGTTTGCAGATTACAAACCATAACTCTCACACATACATGGAAATATAAGATACTCAACCCAGAAAATAATAATTCGACTCTATATATGAAGACAAAGACAATGTATGAAACATGAGTGATAGTGTGGTATCTTTTGACTTATAACTTTAAATCAATAGTATGAGTAACCGAAATGACTAGAACTCAATCAAGAATGATTTAAGACTAAATCCAAGTTCAATATCCATGTTATACAAAACATATACACACACAAACACAATTGACACTAGAATGCAAACTACATAGAGATAGTCTCCAATCATGCATTTTCCAAAACATGTTATTTTCATACCAATGCATGAGCATTCATCTTTAAGTGTGTGAATGTATTATACATGGTGCACAACGATGCATGGACACATATGAATTAATTGTATGTGTGTGCCTATAATGGTGCACAATGATGCAGGCACACAAATGTATGATATGTGTGTATGTGTGTGCCTATAAAGGTGAACAACGATGCAGGGACAAAAATGTATGATATGTGTGTGTGTGCCTAAGCCTTGTAAGAGAAAGATAAGATCTTAGTATACCTTTGTAGAACCATATTGCATCCTTTCTCTTGAAGACTTAGAACTTGCTTTGACTTGTTGTTTCTTCTTCCTTGAAGCTTGAATCATCAAGAGTCTAAACAATTAAATCATTACAAGTAAACATCATTTTGAAATGGAATTAATGCCAACACAAACTAAAACCTAACAACCAGACTTTGTTTTTTAACATAGATTCAATTTCGGATTGCATTGCCTTTTGCCAATGGCGACAATCAACATCTTCCATTGCTTCCTTGTAGTATAGGGATCATCGTCATTCGACAGATTCTCTACAGATTCTCCTAGGCCGATGTATCTCTCGGGTTGTCTACTAACCCTTCAACTACGACGAGGTATAGTAGATTGTTGATCTTGTGTTGGTACAGAACTTACAATTGGGCTTGGTTTTGAAACCTCTTGTGGAATTGTAACTCCTGAAAGCTCTTTCAGGACAACTCTACTTTTAGGTACAAAATTATTCATATAGTCTTCTTCCAGAAATATTGCATTTGTTGAAAAAAATACTTTAAGATCTGAAGGACTATAAAAATAATATCCTTTTGTTTCTTTTGGATACCCTACAAATATGCATGTATCTGAACGGGACTCCATCTTTTGTCTTTCCTTTTAACACGTGTGCAAGGCATCCAAATATCATTAAGTGTTGTAAACTAGGCTTTCGCCCGGTCCACAACTCATGCGGTGCTTTAGGAACTGACTTAGATGGTTCATCGTTTAGAATATACATGGCAGTTTGTCAAGCATATCCCCAAAAAGAATTATGAAGCGTTGAATAACTCAACATAGACCTTACCATGTCCAAAAGAGTTCTATTTTTTCTTTCTGCCATCCCATTTTGTTGAGGTGTGCCTAGTGCAGAAAACTAAGAAATTATCCTATTATCAATAAGATATTGCTGAAACTCACCAGATAGGTATTCTCCACCACGATCAGACCTCAAGATTTTTATGCGTTTCTCAAGCTGATTTTCAACCTCAGCTTTAAATACTTTGAACATGTCAAAAGCATTTGACTTATGTCTCATGAGAAACACATAGCCAAATCTTGAGTGATCATCCGTGAAAGTGATGAAGTACTTATATCCACCTCTAGCTTGAATGCTCATAGGTACACACATCAGTGTGTATCAATCCTAAACATTCTATGGCTCTTGTGCCTTTGGTTGTGAACGACCTTTTGGTCATTTTACCTTCCCAACAAGATTCACAAGTTGGTAGATCATCAACCTTTAAGTCACTTAGAGGTCCGTCATTTTCCAATCTTTTAATCCTATTAAGGTTAATATGAACTAGGCATAAATGCCATAGGTAGGTTTCATCTTTTGATAATTTTACTCTTTTATGATTAAGTTCCGTTGATTCCATGTCTAACAAGTGAGAAATATTTCCATAAAAATTGAATAAACCATTTTCCGATGTACCTTTGCAATTAATTTTGTCATTCTTACTAATAATAAAAGATTTATTAAAAGTAACCGAATAACCAAATTTATTTAAACAATAAACTGAAATTAAATTCCTCTTGAATTGAGGTACATAATAAACGTATATTAAATCTAAATGCCTATAAGAATCTAAACTAATTCTAATATCTCCCACTGAACTAGCAGACACCAACACTTCATTGCCTAAACGGAAGTTGAATTCGTTCTCATTAAGCATTCTCCTTTCCTTGAACCCCTGTAAGGAAAAACAAACATGATTAGTGGCTCCAGATTCTATGATCCAAGAATCCATATAATCCTCCAAAAAACATGTTTCAAGATAATTAATATTACCTTCTTCCTTTTTATCTAGAGATTTTGGGCAATTACTTTTCCAATGTCCCTTTTCACCAAAAAGGAAACACTTCCCTTTGATCTTGGTTACTTTCTTTGCCTCCTTCTTAGTAGGTCCTAGTTGTTTTTTCTTTTGTTGTCTTGACCTTCTTACGGGTTTTTAACAGTAGCAATATACCAAGCATATGAATCTCTTGACCCTTGCCTTTCACAAGGATTTTCTTGGTGCTTTGAACTTCTTACATCAGCCCTTGCAAGGTGTATTCCTTATTGTTCAAGGTGTAGTCCAACTTCAACTGATTAAAGGAATCTGACAGTGAGTTGACGATCATGTCAATTTTCGTCTCGTCATCTATCTCAGCACCATTCAGTTCGGCAATGTTGAGATGTGCTATGACTTTCATCATGTGATCTTTCACAGCCTGTCCAGGTTTCATCCTAAGATTCATGAAAGCAGTCACTGCCTATCTCTTAGTCCTCATATACCTCATAGCTAACATCTCCTATAGAGACATCATTATATCGGTAGCAGTCTCCATTCCTTCATGTTGCTGTTACAACACATCGGAGATGATGGTCATAATGTAACGTATATTTAGCCATCTCATCTGGAGACTTCCACTACTGATACTCATCTCTTTGCTTCTAAGTAGATTCATTATTTTGGTGGTTAAGGAATAGACATAACAAATTTATGTTTATTCAACTTGCAACAACAACCCAAATTTCCTTTTCCATGTGACGTAATTATCATCAGTTAAAGTATTATCTTTTAGGATATTGATTAGGGATGGGGTCATGATTTCTTTTTAATAACAAAAATTATATAAGTAAATAATCATGATAAAGAACTTTCGAATATTTATCTTGAATTATATATAAAATAATTCAATCGTAAATTTCGACGGTGATCCAACACCCATAAATGTCACGCCTCTTTTGGGAGTTCATACCATTACTAGTTGGACTAGGTCCCACCTAATTGTTAACATAACAACTAGCGTTTCCAATTTTAACCTTGCAATTTTACAAACAAGAACTCTTGGGAGGATGTTAATAAAATTACATTGAGTGTGTTACCAAGTTATCGACCATCAATATAATCCCTCACGAATATCCCTCCATTGGGAGTAGATATCGTTTGGGCTAATTGTCTAGTCTATCCTTGTAAGGAAGTGTCTTGCTAAATTCCGTTCAAGATTACCTCTTGGTAGGTTATTAAACGAAACATAAAGCTCAACTAAACTTGGAGGCCGTAGGTGTTCCAAAACACCTTCTCCCACTCAATTATTTAAGCTGTGTAATCGAATTCCAAAATGATTTACCAAGTTATCAAGATGCCAATTTAGATACCTAAACCATTCAATGCATGTTCATACCAAAAGAGATATATGAGTGGCACTTCTATTCTATATGACATGTAATCAAATAATGACAAACATTGCAGTATTTATAAAAATTTAAATAGCTACAATTTTGGTCAATCCCAGAAAATCATGTAAATTACATATGTTTTGGAATGCAAAAACTCCTTTCTTGGCGAACAAGTCTTCACGTGACCTTCGTCGTCTGGTCTCTCTCGGCTATCTCCCGTGGGCTTGCACACCCTTAGCCTGTACCCATGGGCATGCGCATGCCACAACCCTATAAAGAGCTGCCATGCACAACCTATGACTTCTGTAGGGCTGTCGTGCCAAGCCCATGCCACAACAAACGTGGCCGCGTGCTCTTCGTACGCACTTTTGTTGCTGCGGCTCGCACAATCCTTTTTCCGATTGCTCCTAAATCTTTAATCCTTCGATTCTTTGATACTTTAATGTATTACAGAAGAATTTAAATAAAAAAATACTGTAGCTTTTTTTTTATTACAACATAGTGCAGTTTTTTTTTACAACAACAAAATAAAAAAACACTTAACAACTACCAAGAAGGAAATTATGGCGATGATAGACCACCCTTCTTGTTACAGCCCCAAAACAAAAATACATTGAAATTCTAGGACCAAAATTGAGCAATAGCATGTTGGGGATTATGCCTTAAAGATGTAGTTTGTAAATGGATTTATGAAATAAATAAAAGGAAAAGTTTAATTCATTCTTGTTGTGTTGTTTATTTTATAATTTGTGCATAAATATAACATTCAAGATTGTCGGATGTAATCTCGAATTGTGTGTATGAGTGTCATATACGGATGGATACATTAAGAGACGTGCAATCTAAAGAGTCCATAGATAGCAAATAAAGCTGAGTGCTTTATTTGTGGTTAATATAGTTGCGGTCCATTCTGTAATGTACGATGATTCTATCCTGAATCATTCATATGAGATATGGGTTTGGAGGCACCTTGTATGATGTGATCATATGGGACTGGGCCATGATCAATATGAATCTCTCACAAAGATCCATTTACCGATGAGATTCATATATATGAACTAACGATGGCTATATGTGTGTGATCTTAATCTTGAGTGTCTTATTGACTCCTTCAGGTTAGATCGTGGTCTTTGATATACCATGGGTAAGGTCAGATGCTATTCCTGATCAATATACTGCGTATGTTGAGAATGCGGTTTTTGCTTGTGGCTGGGAAGGTTTGTACACAATAGTGGAATCCACTCCTTCTTGTGAGAAATAGATGGTAGTTCCCTGAATGGTGGATTCGGGGCTTGAACAATATGAGCGGTCTCCTAATTCCGTAAGGAAATAGGATTTATTGTCCATTAGGGAATCAATGGTACTTAAAGGATATAAGTAATTAGAGGGGTATAACGGATATTATGATCCAACTCTAGCTATGAACTACTGTGGAGGATCACACCATATGTAATAGCTATATCGATGGACACCGAGTTGTATCAATCTATGTAAAAGCGTCTACAGTTGAGAGAGTGCAACTTCGGAGTTTTAGTGGAATAACACCAGAGTTAATAATCAAGGAAAATTAATTAAAGAGTTTAATTAAAGAATCTGAGGATTATTAGAGCTCAAAATATTGTGGGTTCATTAGGTCCCCTTGTTAGCCAGATCGATTTAGATAACAAGGGTCACAGTTAACTAATTGGATTGTCCAATTAGTTGTGTTACGAAAGTGACACGTGTTTATTCAGGAATTAATTGAATAATTATATTATTTAATTAATGAATGTTATTAGTTAAATTAATTAAACAATTAGATTCTTTAATTATATTGATAATTATGAATTATTAATTAACTATTAAATGGAGGGTGTTAGTTGATATATGGATTTAGGTAAAGATAAAATAATAGGATTATTTTATTTTTACTAAATCATTTATATAAGTATTTGAATTTACGTTTTAATTTAAAATACTTATTATCACTTTTAATAAATTAAATATATTTAAAAAGGATAATTAAAAGATATATATCAATTAGTAACACAAGAGATTGCATTAGATGTAAATTGGTATGTTCACATGAAACATTAGTCAAAAGAAGATTTGCATATGATGCAAATACTTGATACACATATTATTAATATATATATATATATATATATATATATATAACGCAAGTGTGTGGGTAATAAAAAGAGTTTTCTTAAAAAGAAAAACTGAGCAAAAGTTGCACACTGAAACTTATATATATATATATATATATATATTTATTTGTTTATTTATGAAAAAGCAAAAGCGAGGTGAGTGAGTCTAACATATATATATATATATATAAATATATATATATATATATTTGTGAAAAAAGGAAGCAGGCATGATATAGATATATACTGTTTCATGTTTTGTGTGTTTTGGAAACACATAGAAGAAAGAGTTTCTTCAATTCTCTCTACATCCTCCATTCAAGTTTCTAAGACCATGACGCGCCCACATGCAGTTATAAATCCCAGGAGATATCAAGGAAGATCGAGTGGTTCAGATAGGAGCACATCGTAAAGTGAAGGAGCTTCCAAACATTGGTAAGATTTTCTTTTTGATTATATCGATTTCAATTTCCTGTGTTTACATATTGTATGTATTAGTTTCCAAAAATAATTATGATCCCAAGTTCACTGGTCCCAGATACAGATTATGATCTGTATAAAAATTTTAAAACCTAATTCCGCTGCGTAACTAGTGAACGGGGTTCCAACATTTTGCATCAGAGCCAATTTTATTTTCGGAGTACGAAATTTTTTTCGTTGCTCTTGTATGTATGATTGTCTAGGCACGATTTAAATTGACTGTATGATGTTTTTATATGTATATAAATTTTTTAATTTACAAAAACATGATTGATTGTTAATTATATGGTACTGTGGATTTGAGGTTTATGGGTTGTATCATCATTATTATTATTTTTTGGTTTATTTTTTTACTGTTATTGTATTGTAAAAAAAATGTAACCTATATTGAAGAATTGGAAAATTTGCGAAGACGGATTCATGAGATGAATCGGAGTGACCTGAAGAGACTAGAAGGTATTTGTAGTTACTAGAAGACCAAGGAATGCCTTAGGAATTTTTTTAAAATTTTAGATTCCAATTTTTTAGGTTAAATAATCCACAGTACTCGGTCAATTCATGTATGCTTTATATTATGTGATGATAAAAGCATTGTCTCGCATACGTATGTCATTTAGATTAGATGTGCCGACACAAATATATTTTATATGTCATACATGCATCATAACCTGATATTTTAATTATTTTTTTAATGTGATTAAAATGGGCAATACATAATTGGCTATGAATAATGAGATTAGGTTTTAATGGTTAGAAAACTTGGTAACTCTCATTAATAGTAATCTAGTTATTAAAGAGTTTAATAAAATAGATAGGGTCATTTGTTGTAATTAGGATTAATATGATTAATTACCTAATAATAAATTAACCAAATAAAGTGTTAGAATTTTATATTATATATATTATTATAATATATAAAAAAAATATAATATATATATATATATATATAAATCATATATATTTGTGTTGTAATATATAAATAATAATAATAATAAAAATAATAATAATATTAATAATGTTTAATATATCATATATATATATACTATATTATATTATTATATTTAGTAATATAATATAATATATAATATTATATATAATTATAATATATAATTTATTAGACATGATTGTAATTATTTGAAAATTTAAAGGGTAAATTGGTCTTTTGACACTTATCCCATGTCATTGGACAAGTTGTCCTAAGGTCTTGGATGGGACAAGTTTGTATGATTTTTGTCCCACCTTGTCCCGTCATGTCCCATGCTAAGGACGCACCAAACGTGGGACAAAAACAAACTGTCCCACGTTGTCCTGTACTGTCCTACGTACAAAACGTACCCTAAGTGTTGTAAACTAGGTTTTTTCCCAGTTAATAACTCATGTGGTTTTTTAGGAATCGACTTAGATGGTACATCGTTTAGAATGTACATAGCAAATTGTAATGCACATCCCTAAAAAGAGTTAAAAAGCGTTGAATAACTCAACATAGACCTAACCATGTCTAAAAGAGTTATATTTCTCCTTTCTACCACCCCATTTTGTTGATGAATACCTAGCGTAGAAAATTGATAAATTATCCCATTATCAATAAGATATTGTTGAAACTCACCAAATAGATATTCTCTACCACAATCAGACCTCAAGATATTTATGTGTTTCTCAAGCTGATTTTCTACTTCAGCTTTAAATGCGTTGAATATGTAAAAAGCATCTGATTTATGTCTCATTAGATACACATAGCCAAATCTTGAATAATCATCCATGAAAGCGATGAAATACTTATATCCACCCCTAGCTTGAATGCTCATAAGACCACATACATCAGTGTGTATTAATTCTAAACATTCAGTGGCTCTTATGCCCTTGGTCGTGAATGGCTTTTTGGTCATCTTACCTTCCAAACAAGATTCAAAAGTTGGTAGATCATCAACCTTCAAATCACTTAAAGGTACATCACTAAAAAATCTTTTGATTCTATCAAGGTTAATATGACCTATGCGCAAATGCCATAGGTAGATTTCGTCTTTTGATAATTTTACTCTTTTATGATAAGATTCCATTGATTCCGTGTCTGACAAGTGAGAGATATTGCTATATAAATAGATTAAATATTTTCCAATGTCCATTTGCAAACAAATTTGTTATTCCTACTAATAATAAAACATTAATTAAAAGTATCTGAATATACAAATTAATTTAAAAGTGGAATTGAAATTAAATTCCACTTGAATTTAGGTACATAATAAACATCTATTAGATCTAAATGCCTATAAGAATCTAAATTATTTCTAATATCTACTACTGCACTGGCAAACACTAACACTCAGTTGCCTAAACGTAAGTTGAATTCATTCTCATTTAGCCTTTTCTTTTCGTTGAACCCCTATAAGGAATAACAAACATGATTAGTGGCTCCAGAGTCTATGATCCAAGAATCCATAGAATCTACTAGAAAACATGTTTCAAGATAATTAATATTATCTTCTTGCTTATTGCCCAAAGACTTTGGGAAATTTCTTTTCCAATGTCCCTTTTTCACCATAAAGGATACACTTCCCTTTGATCATGATTACTTTCTTGGTAGGTCCTAAGTGCTTTTTCTTCTATTGTTCCTTGACCTTCTTACGGGTCTTGAAAGTAGCAACTTAACCTACCGTATGAATCTCTTGACCCTTGCCTTTCATAAGGATTTTATCGAAGCTTTGAACATCTTGCATTAGGCCTTGAAAGGTGTATTCCTTATTGTTCAAGGTGTAGTCTAACTTGAACTGATCAAAGGAATACAACAACAAGTTAACTATCATGTCAAATTTTGTCCCACCATCTATCCCAACACCATTGAGTTCAGCAATGTTGAGATGTGCTATGAATTTCATCATATGATCTTTCACAGCCTGTCCAGGTTTTATCTTAATATTCATGAAAGCAATCATTGCCTCTCTCTTAGTCATCCTAGTCTTCATATCAAACATCTCCTCTAGAGACATCATTATCAGCAACAGTTTCCATTTGTTCATGTCTGTTGTAACACGTCGGAGATAGTGGCAATAATGTAAAATTTGGCCATCTCATCTAAAGTTTTCCACTACTGATACTCATCTCTTTACTACTTAGAATATTCATTAGTAGGAGTTGGTGGTTTAAGGGTACACATAACAAACTTATACTTCTTAGCTTGCAGCAACAACCCAATTTTCCATTTCTGTGTGAAATAATTACCACTAGTTAAAGTATTATCTTTTATGGTATTGAATAGGGATTAGGTCATGATTTTTGAGTAAAAAATAATAATAAATAAGTAAACAATCATGATAAAGCACTTTCAAATATTTAGCTTGAATTTAATTAAATAATTCAATCATAAAATTCAATGGTGATCCAACATCCATAAATGTCATGCCTCCTTTGGGAATTCGCACCATCTACAAGTTGGACTAGGTCCTACCTAATTGTTAACATAACAACCAGCATTTTCAATTTTAGCCTTGCAATTTTATTGACAAGAACACTTTGGAGGATTTCAATAAAATCACATTGAGTGTGTTACCAAGTTATCGACCTTAAATATTTTCCCTCACGAAAATCCCTCCTTTGAGAGTATATCGTTTGAGTAAATTGTCTAGTCTATCCTTGTAAGGAAGCATCTTGCTAAATTCCATTCATGAATACCCCTTGGGGGGTTATTACATGAAATATAAAGCTGAACTAAACTTGGAGGCCATAGGCATTCCAAACACCTTCTCCCACTCAATTGTTTAATGCATGTGATCGAATTCCATAGAAAGTCAAGTTATCTAGATGCCAATTAGATACCTAAACCATTCAATGCATGTTCATACCAAAATAGATGCACTCCTATTCTATATGACATGTTGTACATTACAATATTTATGAGAAAGTAAATAGCCACAATTTTGGTCCGACCTAGAAAAATAAGTAAATTACATTTATTTGAAATATGAAACCCTAAACCTAACTTGGTGAACAAGTCATCTAGTGGCCGGAGTCCAATGGTCCTGTGACCCGGCACTTGCGCACCCGAAGCCTTGTACGGCTACCCCGGGTTACTTCGTTGACACTTTCTCTGCTTCAAATTCTTCAATTCTTTGATTCTTCGAAACTTGAATATATTACAACAAAATATTTTTTTAATACAACAACAAAAAAAAAACTTAGGAACTACCAAGAAGGAAATTATGGCAATGTTTGTCATTGTTTGATAACATGTCATATAGAATAGAGTGCCAATCATATATCTCTTTGGTATATGTATGCATTGAGTGGTTTAGATATCTAATTAGCATTTAAATAACTTGGTAAATTATTCTAAGAAATTTGATCACACGACTTAAACAATTGAGTGGGAGAATTTGTTTGGAACGCCTATGGCCTCCAAGTTTCATTAATCTTTAAGTTTCATGTAATAACCTAGAAGCGGTATCCGTGATTGGAATTTAACAAGATACTTCCTAACAAGGATAGACCAGACAATTGACTCAAACGATATATACTCTCAAAGGAGGGATATTTGTGACGGAATATATTGAATGACGATAACATGGTAACACACTCAATGTGGTTATATTAATATCCTCCCAAGAGTTCTTGTTAATAAAATCACAATGCTAAAATTGAAAATGTTGGTTGTTATATTAACAATTAGGTGGGACCTAGTCCAACTAGTAGATGGTGCAAACACCCAAATGAAGCGTGACATTTATGGGTGTTGGATCACCGTTCAATTTTACGATTGAATTATTTTATTTTATTCAAGAATTTTTTTTTACAATGCTTTATCATGATTGTTTTTCTTATATAATTTTTGTTATTATTCAAAAATAATGGCCCCATTCCTAATCAACATAAAAAAATATAATACTTTAACTGGTGATAATTATGTAACATGGATAAAGAAAATTGGGTTGTTACTGCAAGTTGAAAGCATAATTTTGTTCTGTGTACCCCTAAACCACTAACTTCTACTAATGAATTTACTGAGGAGCAAAGAGACAAGTATCCGCGGTGGAAGACTTCAGATGAGATGACTAAATGTTACATTTTGGCCACCATCTCTGACGTGTTGCAATAGCAATATGAAGGAATGGTGATTGCTACTGATATAATGATGTCTCTAGAAGTGATGTTCGCTATTAAGTCCATGACAACTAAGAGAGAGGTAGTGACTGCTTTCATGAATCTTAGGATGAATCCTGGACAGGTTGTGAAAGATCACATGATGAAAGTCATAGCACATCATAACATTGCTAAACTCAATGGTGTTGAGATAGATGGTGAGATAAAAATTGACATGATATTCAACTCACTGTCAGATTCCTTTGATCAGTTCAGGTTGGACTACACCTTAGACAATATGGAATACATATTGCAGAGCCTGATGCATCATGTTTAATACACTGCGAAAGTCCTTATGAAAGGTAAGGGTCAAGAGATTCACACAGTATGTAAAATTACTACTGTTAAGACCTCTAAAAGGGCCAAGAAACAACAGAAGAAAAGGCAACTTGGGCCTACCAAGAAGACCAAGAAAGTAACCAAGATCAAAGGAAAGTGTTTCCTCTGTGTTGAAAAGGGACATTGGAAAATAAATTGCCTAAACTCACAGGACAAGAAGGAAGAAGAAAATATTTATTATAGTGAAACATGTTTTCTGGCAGATTCTATAGATTATTGGATCATTGACTCTATATCCACTAATGATGTTTGTTATTTCTTACAGGGGTTCGAGGAAAAGAAAAGGCTTAATGAGAATGTATTCTACTTGTGTTTAGGCAACAAAGCGTTGGTGCCTGCTAGGGAAGTAAGAGATATTAGAATTAATTTGTATTCTTATAGGCATTTAGATCTAATAGACGTTTATTATGTTCTAGAGGAATTTAATTTCAGTTTCTTGTTTAAATAAATTTGGACATTCGGTTACTATTAATAAAGGTTATTATCAGTAAGAATAACAAATTTGTTTGCAAAGGTACATTGGAAAATGGACTATTCTATTTGCATAGCAATATCTCTCACTTGTTAGACAAGGAATCAACCGAATCTAACCATACAAGAGTAAAATTATCAAATGATGAAACCTACCTATGGCATTTAAACCTAGGTTATATTAAACCTTGATAGGATGAAAAGATTTGTTAGTGATGGACCTTTAAGTGACATAAAGGATGATGATCTACCAAATTGTGAATCTTGTTTGAAAGGTAAGATGACAAAAAGGTAATTAAATTATGAATCTTGTTTGAAAGGTAAGATGACCAAAAGGTCATTCATGACCAAAGGCACAAGAACCACTGAATGTTTAGGATTAATACACACTGATGTGAGATGTGTGTGGTCCAATGAGCATTCAAGCTAGAGGTGGATATACGTACTTCATCACTTTGATGATTACTTGAGATTTGGCTATTTGTATCTCGTGAGACATAAGTTGGATGCTTTTGACATGTTTAAAGCATTTAAAGCTGAAGTAGAAAATCAGCTTGAGAAACATATAAAAATCGTGAGGTCTGATCATGGTGTAGAGTATATATTTGTAGAGTTTCAACAATATCTTATTGGTAATGGGATAATTTCTTAGTTTTCTACGCTAGGTACACCTCAACAAAATGGGGTGGCAGAAAAGCAAAATTTAACTCTTTTGGACATGGTTAGGTCTATGTTAAGTTATTCAATGCTTCATAAAACAATTTGGGGATATGCTTTACAAACTGCTATGTATATTATAAACGATGTACCATCTAAGTCGGTTCCTAAAACACCGCATGAGTTGTGGACTGGGTAAAGGCCAAGATTTCTTTCCTCTTGTAAGGCCCATGCACACATATATATATAGCATTCATATGTGTCCCTATATTGTTGTGCAAAACTTGGTATAACACATACATACACTTATTCATGTATGAACTTGCATTAGATTTAAAGTTGTCATCTTTTGGATCTAGGACTATGTCTAAGAAATTTCATACAAGTGTGTTCTTTTGTTGATTTTATTGTATTTGAATGACATTGAACTTGAATTTTTGCTTCCATTATCCCTTATTGAGTTCCTGTCATTTCATTTACTCATTCATTAAGTTTCGAGTTCAATTATGAAGTTGAGAAACTTTTCGTGTCTTTAGTGTACATGGTTTTCACCTCTGATTTTCAAATCGAATTCCCTATTTTTTGTGCACATTTTCTTGAAGTCCTTGTGAAAGACATAGTCCTAGTTTTTTATTCTAAAACGGATTCAAAATCAGAGTTTGGAGGATAGAGAAATGGTCGAGGAACGAAAAAGAGTCGAAGGAGGAAAGGAGGGGCCAACACCCCTTTCCAGTGGAGGAATTCATCGGAACGATTTATACACCTATTTGGGGTCCCTATTACCTAACTTTTGTCCTTGTTTTTTAGTATATTTTGGTATTTGATGTGTTTGTGAGCCATGTGTAGGGACATGTTCCCTACGAAAGGTATTTGAGCTTAAGGTTTTTATGGAGGTTAAAGGACATAATTTGGAATAGCTTGTGCAGACACCACAACTTCAGAAGGACATATCTCCCTCCTCCAATAAAACAATATTTTCCATAGCCATATTTTGAAAATCCCCAGAAGTCTACATTCCATCGTACTTTACAGATCACAATTCTTGAGGAAGTTATGGCTGTTTTAGTAACGGTGTGCCGATATGCACGGTACGCAACCGCTTGAGACCAAGTGGTGTACTGCATTTTCTACGACACTTAAGGGCAGAAAGCTCCAAAAAGTGATGAATGGTACGCTTATTGATTCGTACCGCGTGACATACTGTATTTCTGGGCATAAATGCGATTTTTAGCTACTTTTTTAGGGGTATTCTTGTAATTTCACCCCAATATCTTACCCTAACTTCCAAGCCTATAAATACCCCCCTTTTATTTCCTCTAACAAGACCACTCTTTCCCTATTTTACCTTTTTCACACCACTTCTCTTCTCTCTTTTATTTTCTTCTATTTTCTTCATCTTCTCCTTAAATAAGGAGAGATTTTGCTTCCACGGAGGTTTTTCCTCCATGGAAGCTCACCATACACCTCCACCACACCATTTTACACTTTATCCATCCATCTTATAGTAGATTGCAAGGAATTAGGAGCCAGATTTAACCTAGGAAGGCTAGGAGCATCTTTGAAGGACTTGTCTTCAAGGGTTTGCTCTTATTTGCTCATTTCTTTGTATTTCTTGTTGTCTTTGATGTGTAACCCCAATTTGGGAATATTTTAAGCCTTTCACATATGCTATATATGTATTTTTGTACTTAAATTCATTTGGGTTTTGTTTTTCTCTTTGATGTATGTGTTTTTATACTCTTAATATGATATGCATGTGTATGAATTGTTAGAAATCAGTATGTGTCCATGATAGGGTTTAGGAGTAGTTGTAATTTAGAGTAACAATTAGATGCCAAGGATTGTTGATTGATTGATAGATGACTTGAAATGCCATGTATTGAGTAATTTGAGTGTTAGGGATTTTAGCCCTAAAGAGTAGAAAAGGTTTCAGTTCAGACTTTTAGTTGCTAAATTAACCTTGGTTCATATCCTTATGCATAACAGGTCTTTGTATTAAGAAAAGATTATCCATCCTTGACCGGATTGGGTGATGAATTGATTGTGGGAAAGCCCCCAAATCAAGAGGATGAACCTTTAATCTAAATTGAATGTTCTTAATGATATAACAGTCACATTGTTGCATGTAGTTGTTAGGTAAACTTGTTTCCCATGTTTAACCATCCTAAGGAGTTGACTAAACCGAATCCTGACCTAAAAGTAAAGACCACCGACATTTTTCTTATGCTTGTGTTGTTATATGGCTGTTTTGAATGCTTCAAGCCTTTACTTCCTTGATCACTTTGTAATTGATCTATGGTTGAACGCTGTAACCGAGAGTTGATGTATTTGACAATTCTTATATAATTTCACTATACTTGACTAGAAAGTGCTAAAACCACTAGGCTAGCGTGTAGGGTTCTATTTAGTATTCTAAAACCTTAATGGATTCATGTATATGGTCTAGATTGCTCGAGAAAGATTTTGGGTATATATGGATGCAATCTCTAAGACATCGAGAGAGATTAGAGATTACTTGAAAAGATACATTCCTATGATATACTTGCACATTTGAGAGACTAGGTGAGTCTAGCACGTAATTAGAAGGATTGTCACGGTTGAGTCATTTCCCTATTGCAACCATATTTCAAGCATATCTCCATTCCATCTATCATTGTATATATTATTTATGTAATTTATTTAGTTATATTGTTATTCACTTTTCTACACACGCGACACACGAGTCTTGTCGGCGTGTTATAATAATAGCTGGAACTAGTGACGGTCGGTGAATCCTACCTCCCTATGAATCGATCCCTTGCTCCCTTCTATGTTAGTCTTTATGACTTACGCCCTTGCGAGACCGGGCTTAAATGTTCGTATTTGACAACACCGCAACGACGTGTCCATCGAATTGGCTCCATTGCCGGGGAGGTAGCGCATTCATTGATTGTTGATAGTTTTAGCTTCCATTTTTCTGCTTTTTATTGCTTTACGGAGTAGATTGTTATGTTGAAAATAAGCATCTCTTTTACTCATGTCTTTCATTGTGTGAACGACAATATTTATGCTTGGTTTGGGAGTTGTTAGCCGTGTTTTGTTATTTTATTTATAGCATATGCATTTGATTGCTTTTTGAGTTGTGCTTGTGCAAGGAACAGAAACTATCATGTTGGAAAGACTACACGACTCTTGAGAGCCAGGTGTGCATCTATTGCACCGTAACAACTCTCCAAGTGAAACGACAACGCCACAAAGGCCATGTGACTGCAGCCACAAAAGGTATCCTCTAAATTTTGAGCTTTAATTTGTGTGCTTATAGAGTAGTTGTCGACTTGGGTGGGAATCATCCATGGGCTTAATGTTAGGAATGCTTTGCTTTTTTTTTTTAATTTCATTTTTGTTTAGATCAAATAGTGGATTTGTGTTGTGTTTTGATCTTAAGGTTTTTGTTTTAGAAAAATTTCAAATCTCTGTAAAAAGTGTCATGTTTTGAATATTTTTATGGCAAATATTTCTTTAAAATTGTACTAGTCGGTGATGAAATTATTTTTTCCGCCTGCTTTACGTTCATTGATTTTTCGTTACGATTCTGAATATATAAAGAACTCAAAATTCTGGACAGCGGTTTAAAAGTTATGATAATTTCTTCGACCAAAGGTCAAGAGCGATGCCCTGTTTTTCGAAACTGAACGTACACTGTTTTTACAATCCATTTTCAAATTTTTTCAATTCAAATTTTGAAGTATTTTCTAAATTAAAAGTGTGTATTTATATGTCTACTTGATGGTGTTAAAATTTTGTTAAATTAGTTAAATTTCTTTTAAGATATACACCAAAGAGTGGACATTGGACGAACTTGAATTTCGACAGTTTTTGAAATTTTTGGCCACCATGTTGAGTTTGTTTTCTTTGTGTGCCTGTAGAGACATGCATTGTATGCTTTTAGCTCCGTGCATCACTTAAATTTGCTTGTACAGTGCCAATTTTTTGATGTTGAGGTGGATTGAACTCTTTGCTTGTTTAGTTTAGGAAAATAGTGGAGACTACCCGTGCATTACAATTAGCCTATAAAAATGAAAAAATTATGGGTTTTGTTCTACTCTTTAAACACTTTCCGATTTTGTTCTTAACTCTGATCTGATTGTACTTCAAGTTTGCATTGATTGCCATAGAACTTTATCATGTGGATTGCTTGTTGAGATTTATATTCCCTTGTTAAATGGACTTTTAGAAATGAATTTTGACTTGAGTGTGTTCTTAATCTCCATAAATAGCCCAAACACTCCCATGTCCTTATGTGTACTTACAATGTAAAAATTTGAGGCCACACACTAAACCTACATACACCTTCCAACCCAAACACAAGTCATACCCCTAGTTATTGATCATGTTAAAGTGTATAGCTTTATAGAAGTTATAGTTTGCACTAAATTATGTAAATGTGCACTTAGGCAATTATGTGTAAATGTTCAAAGGCAAGGGCTTAAAAAAAATAAAGAAAAAGAAAATAAGTGTGAATTATAAACTCTTAAGCCTTCAAGTTCTTCAAATGTAAAGTTACTCACCAATTATTACAAGTGTAGCACAAATGTGCAATGTAAAGTTTAGTGCCTAGTCAATTGTGATGTAATATGTTTTAGAGCTAACTAAAGTATTGTAATGTGTATAAACCCCTTAGCATGATTAGTAACTTTATCCTTCGCATTCCCACCATATTTTTCATCCCAAACACCACCACAAATCACCTTGGTCCTAATACAAGTGAGGGAAAGTTCGATTGATCTCTTAGAAAGTCTATATTTGAAATATGAGTCAGTGCATGCTCTTTCCACGTTCATGGAATTTCAATTCCTTTCATGAGATCTATCACTAGAAAATGTTCTTCAATGGTAATATTCATATACGATACATATTTGATTCCATGAACCAAACTTCCAAATCGCATATGTTTGCTAGAGAGTGATTGCCTAGGTTCTGAGTGAAAAAAATCTGACTGAAATGCGGTGAGGATTAGAGTTGAGACAAATTTTATCTTAAGCATTCGAGCAGAGTTGTTTTGTAACTGAAAGCATCCTAAGTATTGGCATACTTGCATTGTGCAAAGTATTGTTATTGATTGGTATATTTGAGATACTAGCATGCATGTGTTGTTTTAATGTGGTATGTTTGGATTGCATCTCAACTTTCGTCTAAAGTAATACGTTTGTGGTGTTCGTATCTGTAAGCCCTCAGATGATAAAATTTCTCCATCTAGGGATCGCCTAGTGGTTGAAAGGCTTATGCCATGTCATCATGTTTCCTATGAAAGTGGACTAGACTAGCTTAGTTTTTAATTATGTTTATTTTGTTTGAGTGTTTTTCGTTCTAGTTTTGCTTGAGGACTAGCAAAAGATAGGTTTGGGAGTATTGATCGGAATGATTTATACACCTATTTGAGGTCCCTACTACCTATCTTTTGTTCTTGTTTTCAAGTATATTTTGGTATTTGATGTGTTTGTGAGCCATGTGTAGGGATATGTTCCCTACGAAAGGTGTTTGAGCTTAAGTGAAGAATTTTGGAGGTTAAAGGACATAATTTGGAATAGCTTGTACAGACACCACAACTTTGGAAGGTCATATCTCCCTCCTCTGATCAAACTATATTTTTCATAGCCACTTTTCGGAAAGCCCCAGAAGTCAACATTCCAGCGCACTTTACAGATCACAATTATGAGGTTTCTTGAGGAAGTTATGGCCATTTTAGTAACGGTGTGTAGATTTATACTATACCCAACCGCATGAGACCAAGTGGTGTACCATATTTCGTACCACACTTAGAGGTAAAAAGATCCAAAGAGTGATGTACGGTACACCTGTTGATTCGTACCGCGTGACATATAACACTTCTTGGCAGAAATGCGATATTTGGCCATTTTTTAGGGATATTCTTATCATTTCACCTTAATATCTTACCCTAAATTCCAAGCCTATAATTACCCCAATTCTCTCCTCTAACCAGACCACTATTCCCCTCTTTTCCCTTTTTCCTTCATGGGAGCTCACCATACACCTCTATCATACCATTTTACACTTTCTCCATCCATCATAGAGTAGATTGCAAGGAATTATGAGCCAAATTTGAGCTAGGAAGGCTAGGAGCATCTTTGGAGGACTTGACTTCAAAGGTTTCCTCTTGTTTGCTCATTTCTTTGAATATGTTGTTGTCTTTGATGTGTAACCCCGATTTGGGAATATTATAAACCTTTCACATGTGCTATATGTATTTTTGTACCTAAATTCATTTGGGTTTTGTTTTTCTCTTTGATGTATGTGTTTTTATGCTCTTAATATGATATGTATATGTATGAATTGTGAGAAATCAATATATGTCCATGATTGGGTTTAGAAGTAGTTGTAATTTAGAGTAAGAATTAGATGCCCAAGATTGTTGATTGATTGATAGATGACTTGAAATGCCTTGTATTGAGTAATTTGAGTGTTAGAGATTTTAGCCCCAAAGAGTAGAACAAGGTTTTACTTCAGACTTTTAGTTGCTAAATTTGCCTTGGTTCATATCCTTGTGCTTAACGGGTCTTTGTATTAAGAAACGATTATCCATCCTTGACCGGATGGGGTGATGAATTGATTGTGGAAAAGTTCCCAAATCAAAAGGATAAACCTTTAACCTAAATTGAATGTTCTTAACGATATAACATTCACATTGTTGCATGTAGTTGTTAGGTAAACTTGTTTCCCATGTTTAGGCATCCTAAGGAGTTGACTAAATCGAATCCTTGACCTAACAGTAAAGACCACCGACATTTTTCTTGTGCTTGTGTTGTGTTGTTATATGGCTGTTTTGAGTGCTTCAAGCCTTTACTTTCTTGATCACTTTGTAATTGATCTATGGTTGAATGCCGTGAACCGAGAGGTGATGTATTTGGCAATTCTTAGATAAACATTCACTATGCTTGACTAGAAAGTGCTAAAACCACTAGGCTAGCATATAGGGTTCCATTTAGTATTCCAAAAGCATAATGGATTCATGTATATGGTCCGGATTGCTCGAGAGAGATTTCGGGTATATATGGATGCTGTCTCTAAGACATCGAGAGAGATTAGAGATTCCTTAAGGGGATAAGATCTTATGATATACTTGCACATTTGAGAGACTAGGTGTGTCTAGCACGTAATTAGGAGGATTTTCACGGTTGAGTCATTTCCCTAGTGTAACCACATTTCATGCATATCTCAATTCCATCTATCATTGTATATATTATTTATGTAATTTATTTAGTTATATTATTATTCACTTTTATACACACGCAACACATGAGTCTGATCGGTGTGTTGCAATAGTAGCTAGAACTAGAGACGGTCGGTGAATCCCATCTCCCTATGAATCGATCCCTTGCTTCCTGTTGTGTTAGTCTCTGTGACTTACGCCCTTGCGAGACTAGGCTTAAATGTTCATATTTGATGACACCGCAATGACGTGTCCATCAGGCACATGTAGCCTCACAAGAAATGATGCCTCTTTGCCCATGTGGAGGCTCATGGACCTCCACGGGAAGGCAGATGTGGGCCTCTCCCATTAGTTGTTGTTTCCCTCTTCTTTCTCCTTTAAATATCTTCTTTATCTCTCTCTTTCATGATAAGAAGAAAAACTTGAAAACGAAGGTGCATAATTGTTTCTCTCCAATTTTCCTATCTCTCAAACACAATAAATTTCTCATCCAGAGTCTAAATCAACTTATTCGAATTAGAGAATTCTCAACTACTAGTCCTGTATATTTTCCACAAGAGTTTGGAGTCATTTGATTGAGTTTTCTGGTAGCTTCACTTATAAAAACTGGAATGTACAATTTTCACTTGAGGTATTGATTTCTCTCTTGATTTTTTAAGCTTCAAGTTTTCAATCACCTTAGGTTTTCTTCTTCAATACATGTATTTATATTGTATAAAGTTTGATTAGAGTTTTTGATTATATTAAAGCTAGACTGAACTTGATTGAATTTTACATGTTTAGTCAGGTTTTTGTTAAAGCCTATGTTTTCGCATGCTTGTGTTTTGTATTGTCCTAGCTTTTTATCTAGGAATGTTTTGGAGTTTGATTGCTTGATTTTGATGAATAATAGTCTCTGGCAAGCTTTCGCTTTGTATTTTGAAAATAGCTTGTCAAAAAAAAGCTATAAACCAAAACTGCACTCAAAATTGATAAACAACATAGTGGCAAGTAGTGTATCGTCCACAGGGAAAGGGAAATTAAATGGAAGAAACTAGTTAACTAATATTAAAATAAAACAAAACATGAAAAGTAAATATCAATGATTTGGTATAAAATGTTAATTACTACAATAAAACTAAAGTTAGGCTAGTTAATCTAACATGCAATTAGTGTTAATAAAAATGTGTGTTAAAAGATGATAGTTAAGACTAGGGAGTTGATGAATCCAACAAGCAAACAGTGGGCGTATTGGTAATTATCATACATGCACATTAATCTATTGTAAACAATCTAGAGGGTATAGATTTGGTTTTATATCAATTATGGGTTTCCAATCTTGAGGGTACTATATTGGCTACCCATAAGTGATTGTTCGTGAATGAACATCTACCAAAATAAGGGACTAACCTCTTTATAAATTCATCAACCTAGAAGGTATATAATTGATGCTTAATCTCTCACAAGCAACCAACCTAGAGGTTATATAATTAGTCACTCATTTGAGATTAGATAGAGATTGAGAGTAAAATGTTTGGATTTCATTCGAGGAGGGTACTCTCGTTCAATCCTTCCATTCAAATAAGCTTAAGAGAATCGAATAGAGGGTGTTAGCTAAAAAATATCTTAAGGTGAGAAATATCGATTAACTCCATCAACCTGCTACCTGGGTAGGCTGTAGGGGGTAGGTACCTCGTACCTAGGAGATTTGAGAGAGAAAAGAGAAGGTGGAGGGAATAGTGTGAGTACTAACGGTGAACCATTTTATTGAGCATATAGGTAATATGATTACAAAGGAGTATAATGATCATAGTAGTAATAATACATTAGTCTCACTACGTTGTCTCTCACTCTCTCTCACTCGAAACATTACAAGAGATGGTGAATTCGTTTGTGTCGATAAGTGGCTAATTCCTATCTCAAATGGTGAAAACCCTCAGTTTGTGGCCTTTCTCTAGGTTTGGATGTTGTATTTATACCCTCCCATTCCCACTTATCAAATCCTCATAATTTAGACTGATCGATTAGATGTGTTATCAGGATTCATTGGCATTGATGGAAGATATCAATTTATGTAGGAATTACTCCCGTTGATTATGTCATGTTTCTGTTTGAGTTTAAATTTTTGGCTAATCTATTGACCTATTTTGGTCTCATTATGGTGCTTTAATGGTGAAAAGGTCAACCCTATTACTTGGAGGAAAATTCTGACTTCCATTTCTGGTTGTGTGGTACCCTAAGGTACTGGTCTGCGGGCGTGGCACTTGTTCTTCCTTGCTGGCACTTTTCCAGGGGTATTCTTCTTTCTGGGCAAGCTGGATACACACCATAGAGGGGTTATGAGTCTGTATGGAGGTACTTGGGTACCATTCCAGCACCCTGGTGTTAAGGTGCTAGGTAGAAGGAACCACGGTGCTTGCCTAATTGGGTACCTTGCACTCTCTATAGATGTTGATTTTCCTAGGTGGCAGTATCAAGGTATCTTAGCAGCGAAGGGACCAGCTTCGACGCTGACCCTACAAGGTAAGCCTTACAAGGATTTCCTACCAGGTATCAGGTGGTGTATCTTACTAGGTACCAGGTAGGGAGGAAATTCCATTTTGGTCCTTCGACAAAATGACCCATTAACAAAAGGTATACCCAATTCTCAACTCTAAAAAATTTAAACACAAGTTGCAAGGAAAAAAGGGTACAATCTAAAACAAACTATTCTTGAAATCAATTAAAATAATGAATGAAACATAATTGATAGATTTAATAAAGTAAGTAAAGTTCAATACAACCCAAGGTTCACAAATGAATCGCATAAATCCTTTAGTGGAATGATTAGCTACTCATGACAATTACAAAAAAATAACAAGAAGAAAAGAGATAGAGAAGACCCAAGTAGAAAAACTCCTCCTTCCTTGAAGCTTGATTCCAATCCTCCAAGTGTCCTTGACTAGATGAAGATGAAGGATGGTTAGATTTGGGTAATGAACGATTCCTAAATCTAAGTTAGTAAAAATGGGACAAAATTAGTAAGAGAGAGTTTATGTAAGTGTGGATTATTCCCCTTTCGAAATAAGAATAGAATATATTTACAGGGTCTCAAGATTAGGTTGAAAAATGTTGATGTGGCAGTCTTGACGTGCCAAATGCAAGGGTAGTACACGGGTAGGGACCCGCGTAGTGCCCTGATTCTGCACTTTTTTCTTCGATATTTATGGCAAGTACACGAGTTCTGCATGGGTATGGACCTGTACAGTAACATGATTAGGCACTGATCTGTTTCTTGCTTTTCTCCTGTTACACGGCCTTTGCACTGGTTGTGCGCCGGTTTGGGCCCACGCAGTGACCTGCACACTGAAGCCTTTTCTTCATTGATTTGGCCTGTTTTTGCCTAATCTTTATGTTTTTCAACCTATCTTCCAAAATATACCTAATTGCTTACAAACATACCAAAAGAGCCATAAGACACATAAAAAATGCATGTAAATGAGACAAGGAACATGGAATTGAGGGCCAAAATATATGGCAATTTTGGCATGATCAAATACCCCCAAACCAAACCTTTGCTCGTCCTTGAGCAAACTCTAAAACCAAACAATTAAAAATGACTCAATCTAAAATTTCCTAGATCCAAAACGTTTGCCACAGCACCAATTAGTTGAGAAACAAATAAGAGAGAGTGGAGGTGAGGAATAAGTTCATGTGAAATGTTTTAAATAACTCCAAGGCACCACAAGGGGAAATTTGCACAACACGAATCCCACACTTAAAATGTCTTTACCTTGGAAACTACTCACTCTCACACCTCAAGCATAATTCGTTTCGATTCTAGGTCCTCACAAGGAATCTCTTTTCTTTTTCCTCTATGAACCTAGGTTTACACTCATGCAGTATGTATGCAAATGAAGTAATGTAATGGAATCAAATTAATTGCATACATTTACAATAGAATGAAAGCTTTTTAGTGAGTAAGTCTTATGAAAGAATCAAGTGTCATGAAAGTGTAATGTGCATGCATCGATAAGTATTTCCAATCTAGACTTCCCTTAAGATCAATTAGGTCTTTCCCTTGGGTTGTAATAGGGCAATGGGGTTAATTACGGTGAATAAAGAAATAGGACACTTTTGAGTTCAAATATCACCAATCAAGTCTGAACATACTCGATCACACACCCACTACAGAGCTTTATTACACATTAGTTACACTTCAACAATTAGGCATTTCCTTACTTGCATATTTATGCTTCACAATTGAACTCTTCTTTGTAAGTATTTAACATTAATTTCATAAGGCTCTTTCTTTTCTTTTCATTTTTATTGCCATTTTCTTTATTTTTGCTTCATCTTTTTCTTTTCTTTGCTTTTCTTTGCACAACCTCATATATCATATTACACTTTGGCTCTTAAGTGCAATTTTGGGCCATTTACATTTTTGAGTCATTTCATGCACAATTACATTGTTGCCTACATACATGATATTCCATATTAGAGCTCACACCTTTCAACCACACTCAACACACACACAACCTACATGATTGGCAATTTATGGGTTTGTTTACGTTTGGTTTATGGCTATATGGTTTAATATGGTTCCAAGTGGAAGGTAATTGTTTGGCAGTAAAATTGGCTTTGGAGGACACAACGGGTCATAGGCATGTGTTTGGGATTTTTAAATAATTAATACCCACACATTGCCTAAAATCACTTCAAAGGTTCTATCTATCAAGGGAATAAAAGTTTTCATCAAGCATTCCACATATACGATGCTTGTTCTGTGACACATGATGATTGTTGATGTAATGAGACTATGCATGGTGTTTGAATAGTGTTTAAGGATTTGAAAAAAAAATCCCTCAAATATATACACCTTTGGATTATGCTTGTGATCTCACGAGGGTATCTCCACTATTAGAACAAGGCACTTGAGCACCGAGTCCCCTCAACTTAGACACTTAAAGATGGGACTAATCCATGAAGTGCAAGTGGGGAAAAAGCTATAAACAAGCACACCAAGCATCCACAAATTTTCCATAAACACTACGCTCAAGGTATCTCACCAAGATAAATTAAGCTCAAAAATTTCGTCAAAGCAGCAAATTTTAAAAAATTGACACAAAAATGACTCAAAGACGCAAAAACAAAAAGACTACTAACAAAGGTGTCTACACTCCCAAACCAAAACTCAACATTTTCCTCAGTGTTAAAGACTAGCGAGTCCGGCCTACTTGCATGCACCTTACTTGACTAAAAACAATCTAGGCACTAATCATGCATAATCAATGCCTAACAAAAATAAAAAAACTCAAAAGGCCCATCGTAAATTATGGCAATCAAGATACAGTACATCTTTGAAGCACATGCAATCAAGATAAGAAATCATAACCGACATCAAGAATTATCATTTGAAACTGATGGAATGGGGATGAAACAACCCATAAACAAATTTTCTACTATATGCTCATCTCTGTAAAAATATGTGTATATGTACTACCCCCAAACTAAATGGGGCTATATATATTCAATATGCACGTGTACACTAACATATGTATTGATAAGAGCCTTCGACTCTTCATATAAAAAATGAAATAATCAATCAATGCAAAACTTGGAAACCAAAATTGTACGCATTCACAAACGTATCCTTTCATCAATCATTATCCACAACTAAAACCCAAAATTATGTTCAATAAGCATATTCACATTCAAAACTCAACCAAAATATCTATAAACAAAAATAGAGAGATAGAGATTGAGATGAAGAGATAAAACTGAGGTGGTTGTCTCTCAAATATGATTACGTTCCTAACCATTTTATGAGCATTCTTGGCTTGCTCGTCTCTCCAAGACTTGGAAGTGGTCGGTGTGTCCATTCCAAGAGATAAAGAGCCTATCCTTAAAGAATAAATTCTAACTAAAAAGAAGGTTAATAACCACACAAATTTATATCTCAAATCAAATATCTAACAAGATAAATCTCTCTTAAGAACATCAAAACTAAGCAATAACACTAAAGGTTCTTAAAATATTGAAAATAAAAGTAAATTAAAGTGCAGAAAAATAACTAAACAAAATAACTAAACAAAAAAATAGTTCAATAATCTAAAAGAAATGGCTAATGACGGTAAAGTGTCCTCTGTTTCACTCATCATCTGATAACTACATCTACTCTTCACCCATTAGCCCCTTCCCTTTCGGGTCTCACTCTGCTCGAAGCCTCTCCTCATGCTCTCACCTGGATATCACAATAACTGTCTAATACTTGGGGTTAATGGTAGGGCCTACCTCTCTAGAATGAGGTAGGTTGTCGCTTATTTCTTCGAGTGTATAGGACTACCTTCAATTCCCTTCTTAAATTTGTAACGTTGTCCCACACCTCTATAGGGATTATGCTTAGTAGCAAGAGTGTAATAATATACTTGACAATCTTTTCAAATTAATAAAGTGATTTCTAGTTTAACAAATCTTATTGGATTTATAGTTTAATTAATATAATTGTCAAAAGTAAATAATCATAAGGTCAAACACTTTGAGAAATGAAGAATTCTTCATACATCTGAACATGTATGATGTAAACACAATTCTTTAGTTAGTCTTGAACAATATTCATAACTAAAGATAAAGGTTGGGTGCCTTTACCTTGTTAAAGTTGTAGATTCTTTTGCTATCATTTGAGTGAGATCAAATATGTTATGATGAGTCTAAAATCATCAAAGTGTGGTGTCGTTGGGCAAAATAATCTAGTGCACTAGGTGGATTGAATAGGATCACAGTGAGACACTTTATCCAGAACCGTTAGTAGATAAAAGTTTTCACTTGAATAAAATCAAAGAGTCTATCTCAATCCTGAGAAAAATGAAGAACTTAAGGTTACAAGTGTTATCATCTGAGTCATCAACGAGTACGATTATATATCATAATCTGTTATCGATGGTTTGGTGGTATTCATTTGTTAATCAATAGATGACTTTATTTATTGATATGGACGTTGTGGCTCCATTTATTAAATGTGAGTAGAATACCATCATATGGATATTTTGGGTATTGGATATTAAATCTTAACGTTAAGTGTTCAATAGTGTCTATTGAAATATGGCTTTTTGACAAGTCAAAATATCCAATATCAAAATGTGGTCATACGAGTAAATATGGTAACTAGGAGAGCTATAAGCAGTCTATTAGCTTTTGGCGATTACTGGTACTCTTCACGACGATACACTATCTCCATTAAGATTGTGTAGGGTACGAATGAAAAACATTAACTTATTATATCTTCATTTAAGAGTTCGATTTTTGTTCTTTAGTGGAATGAACTAAAATTAATGGATCAGACCTAAGTGAATCATTTTATTGATCATGATTAGGTTAAGTCTGTTAGAGGTTAAACTTAGATAGCCCACCAAGATCCCCAAACCACATGAATTTTCATGTATCACTGCTAGGATTATGCTCATTAAAAAAAGAGTGTAATAATGTTTTTGACAATCGTTTCATAATAATAACGTGATTTCTAGTTTAACAAATATTATAGCATTTATAGTTTAATTATTATAATTGTCAAAAGTAAAAAATCATAACATCAAAAGACTATGAAAAAAGAAGAATTGTTCATGCATCTGGATATGTATAAGGTAGACACAATTCTTTAGTTAGTCTTGAACAATATTCAAAACTTAAGATAAAGGTTGGGTGCATATATCTTGTTAAAGTTGTAGATTCTTTTGCTAGCATTTGAGTGGGATCGAATGTGTTATGATGAGTCTAAAATCATCAAAGTGTGGTGTCTTGGACAAAAGAATCTAGTGCACTGGGTGCATTGAATTGGATCAAAGTGAAATACTTTATCTGGAACCGTCAATGGATAAAAGTTTTCACTCGAAGACAATCAGAGAGTCTATCTCAATCCTGAGATAAATGATGGACTTTTGGTTGCAAGTGTTATCATTTGAGCTATCAATGAGTACGATTATATAGTATAGTATATCCTCAATAGTTTGGTGGTATTCATTTGATAATCGATAGAGGACTTCATTTATAGATATGGACATCGTAGCTCTATTTATTAAATGAGAATAGAATATCATCATATGGTTGTTTTGAGGTATTGGATATTAAATCTTAACTTTAAGTTTTCAATAGTGTCTATTGAAACATTGCATCTGAACAAGTCAAAATATCCAAGTTCAAAATGTGGTCATATTAGTAAATATGGTAACTTGGAGAGCTATAGGTGGTCTTTGAGCTATTGGCGATTACCGATATTCTTCACGAGGATACAATTTCTCCATTAAGATTGTCTAGGGTACGAGTGAGAAATATTAACATATTATATCTTTATTTAAGAGTTCAATTTTAGTTCTTTAGTGGAATGAACCAAAATTAATAGATCGGACCTAAGTGAATCATTTGTTGATTGTGATTGGGTTGTGTTTATTGGAGCTTAAATTTAGATAGCCCGCCAAGATTCCCAATGTTATGATTACGCTCGATAGCAAGAGTGTAATAATGTAATTGACAATCTTTTCATATTAATAAAGTGATTTCTAGTTTAACAAATCTTATAGCATTTATAGTTTAATTATTATAATTGTCAAAAGTAAATAATCATAAGGTCAAAAGACTATGAGAAAAGAAGTATTGTTCATACATCTAGATATGTATGAGGAAGACACAATTCTGTAGCTAGTCTTGAATAATATTTACAACTTAAGGTAAAAGGTTGGGCGCTTTTATCTTGTAGAAGCTATAGATTCTTTTGCTAGCATTAGAGTGTGATCAAATGTGTTATGATGAGTCTAAAATCATCAAAGTGTGGGGTCTTTGGGCAACAGAATCTAGTGCACTGGGAGTATCGAATTGGATCACAATGAAATACTTTATCTAGAACCGTCAATTAATAAAAGTTTTTATTTGAAGACAATCGGAGAGTCTATCTAAATCCTGAGATCAATGATGGACTTATGGTTGCAAGTGTTATCATTTGAGCTGTCAATGAGTACAATTATATAGCATAGTCTATCCTCGATAGTTTGGTGGCATTCATTTGTTAATCGATAGAGGACTTCATTTATAGATATGGACATCGTGGCTCTATTTATTGAATGAGAGTAGAATACCATCATATAAATATTTCGAGGTATTGGATATTAAATCTTAATGTTAAGTTTTCAATAGTGTTTATTGAAACATGGCTTCTGGACAAGTCAAAATATCCAAGTTCAAATTGTGGTCATATGAGTAAATTTGGTAGTTTAGAGAGCTATAGGCGGTCTATGAGCTCTTGGCGATTACTGGTATTCTTCACGAGGATACAATTTTTCCAATAAGGTTGTCAAGGGTATGAGTGAGTAACATCAACTTATTCTATCTTTATTTAAGAGTTCAATTTTTGTTCTTTAGTGGAATGAACTAAAATTAAATAGTCCGGACCTAAGTGAATCATTTGTTGATTGTTATTGGGTTGTGTCTATTGAAGCTTAAATTTAGATAGCCCGCCAAGATCCCCAATCCAAACGAACTTGCATGGATCATTTGATATATTCTACCGGACCAATTTAGGGGTCCATCTAGAATTGTATTAAGGCATGTGAACTTATTTCTTTTTGTAAGAATGGGCCTAGTTCACATGTGGAATTTTATTAAGGTCCAATGGATTTAATAAAATAAGAAAAATAATATATGGCCCATATACATGTGTTGGGCGGCAAGGCTAATAAGAATAGCTTAAATTATATTATTTTTATTTTATTATTCAATTAAAAGGAAATTAATTAATTTGTTGATTAATTATTTATTTAATGAAAAGTCAAAATCCTTTTCCTAGTAGGTGTTAGTCTCCTAAAATTATACTACTATTGGTAGTATAATTAATATTAAAGACTATATTTGATAAGTAGATAAATAAAAGGAATTATTTATCTAATCAAATTAGGAAGTCCTTAATATAGTTACAAACACACTATTGAGTTGGATTAGCAGTCTTGGTGGAGGATAGAATTCCTTTGTGAAAAGTATTCTAAACCGCCAAGTAATTCTACCTAAGGAAAGAATTCTTAACAACCAAGTAAATCCTAATTTGAAAAAGAATTAAGTTTCCTAATACATATCCTTTGAATTTTGGCCAGCTTTGTATATATAAGAGGAGGATAGAATTCCTTTTAGATAAGGATTCTTCACTACCAAATAAATTCACTTAAAGAAAGGATTATTGCCAACCAAGTAAATCCTTCTTAGGAGAGGATTAATCATCCTATATATATGTGTTTAGAATTTGGCCAACCCATAATTAATTGTAAGAATTAATTTTGGCCAAGCTTGGGACTTTCTAAAGAGGGATTTCGGCCAAGCAACAGGGAATTTTGAGGGAGAAAAAGTTTGGTTTTTACTCTAGACAAAACTCGATCAACTCAAAGCAAAAGTGTGTGAATTCGGCCAAGAAGAGAAAAAAAGGGAACGTTTTTGTTTTCGATAGTATACTAGTATCCTTTACATCAAAAGGGTTTTGTGTACAACATCTAATCAAGGTTCATGCAAGTTTCAATCAAATTGATTGATAATGCACAAGTGACCGGACGTTCTTGTTTTTTTTCTCTTGAAGGTTATTTGTAATTAATAAAGAAAAGATTTTGTTTGTCTCCATCCTCAGGTATACAATTTAAAGAAAGGGAGCCCATACTCCTAGGTGATTCACTTTCGTGATTGGATTGGAAGATCTTGTGGAATCAATTCAGCGCTTGTTCAATCGTCACGAGAAAAAGGTACAATACTTTTATATACTTCAATTAATCTAGGGTTAAGGTTCTTGTTATTAAAAGGGAAATTTTTTATTTATACGCAAACCCTAATTTTTTCGTTTTTATCACGCTTCTGTTGCGTTTTGAACCATTTTTTCCCTTCAACTGGTATCAGAGTCCGGTTGTACCCTAGATTGATAGATGTATGTGTTCATGAATCTTTTTCTTTTTATTGCGTATATGCATGTTTTAGAAAGAGATGACACTCGTGGTATTCACATATATATTTACATTGGAATGTATGGATATATATATATATATATATATGTTTTATATGTGGTTTGTTATTGCTCAATTTCGGTCCTAGAATTTCAGTGTATTTTGTTTTGGGATTGTAAAAAGAAGAGTGGTCTATCATCGCCATAATTTCCTTCTTAGTAGTTGATAAGTTTTTTTATTAAAGTTTTTATTTTATTTTTGTTGTTGTAATAAAAAAACTGCAGTATTTTATTATTTAAATTCTTCTGTAATACATTCAAGTATCGAAAACTTGAAGGTTTGAAGAATTAGAAGCAACCGGAACAAGTTTGGGACCGTGCGAGCCGTAACAACGAACGTCCGTGCGAAGAGCACGCAACCACGTTTGTTGTGGCATGGGCTGCGCACGGCAGCCCTATGGAAGCCATGGGCTACGCATGGTAGCATTCATGGGTTTGTGGCATGCGTACGCCAATGGGTAGGGGCCAAGGGTGCGCACGCCCATGGAAGGTAGCTGAGAGAGTCCGGACGATGAAGGTCGCTTGAAGACTTGTTCGCCAAGAAATGAGTTTTTGTATTCCAAGACATATGTAATTTACTTGTTTTTCTAGGATGGACCAAAATTGTAGCTATTTATATGTTTGTAGATATTGTAATGTTTGTCATTGTTTTATAACTTGTCATATAGATTAGGAGTTCCACTCATATATCTCTTTTGGTATGAACATGCATTGAATGGTTTAAGAATCAAAATTGGCATCTAGATAACCTGGTAAATCATTCTTTGTAATTCGATCACACGCCTTAAACAATTGAGTGGGAGAAGGTGTTTTGGAACACCTACGGCCTCCAAGTTTAGTTGAGCTTTATGTTTCGTGAATAACCTCTCAAGGGGTATTCATGAATGGAATTTAGCAAGATACTTCCTTACAAGGATAGACTAGACAATTAGCCCAAACGATATCTACTCCCAAAGGAGGGATAATCGTGAGGGATTATATTGAAGGTCGATAACTTGGTATTACACTCAATGTAATTTTATTATTATCCTCCCAAGAGTTATTGTTAATAAAAATTACAAGGCTAAAAATTGAAAACGTTGGTTGTTATATTAACAATTAGGTGGGACCTAGTCCAACTAGTAAATGTTACGAACTCATAAAGAAGGCGTGATATTTATGGGTGTTGGATCACCATTGAATTTTAACGATTGAATTATTTTAATTAATTCAAGATAAATATTCAAAAGTGCTATATCATGATTATTTACTTATATAATTTTTTTTAATATAAAGAAATCATGACCCCATCCATAATCAAATTCCAAAAAGATAATACTTTAACTGATGATAATTATGTCACATGAAAAAGGAAAATTGGGTTGTTAATGCAAATTGAAAAACATAAAATTCGTTATGTTTATTCCTTAACAACCAAACTAATGAATCTACTCAGGAGCAAGGAGATGAGTATCAGCAGTGGGAGTCTTCTGATAAGATGGCTAAATGTTACATTATGGCCACCATCTCCGATTTGTTGCAACAACAACATGAAGGAATGAAGATTGCTGCCGATATAATGATGTCTCTAGAGGAGATGTTTGCTATGAGGTCTAGGACGACTAACAGAGAGGCAGTGGCTGCTTTTATGAATCTTAGGATGAAACCTGGACAGGTTGTGAAAGATTACATGATGAAAGCCATAGCACATCACAAGATGGCTGAACTGAATGGTGCTGAGATAGATGGTGAGACAAAAATTGACATGATCGTCAACTCACTGTCAGATTCCTTTGATCAGTTTAAGTTGGACTACACCTTAAAAAACATGGAATACATCTTGCAAGGCCAGCTGCAAGATGTTCAAAGCACCAAGAAAATCCTTATGAAAGGCAAGAGTCAAGAAATTCATATGCTAGGTAAAGTTGCTACTGTTAAGATCTGTCAGAAGGTCAAGTAATAACAAAAGAAAAAACAACTTGGGCCTTCTTAGAAGGAGACCAAGAAGTAACCAAGATCAAAGGGAAGTGTTTCCTTTGTGGTGAAACAGGTCAAAGAAATAAACTGAATAAGAATGAATTCAACTTGCATTTAGGCAATGGAGCGTTGGTGTCTACTAGTGTAGTGGGAAATATTAGAATCAATTTAGATTCTAATAGGCATTAAATTTGTATAAACGTTTATTATTTACCACAATTCAAGAGAAATTTAATTTCGGTCTCTTGTCTAAATAAATTTAGATATTCGGTTACTTTTAATAAAGGTTTTACTATTAGTAAGAATAACAAATTTGTTTGCAAAGGTACATTGGAAAACAGTTTATTCTATTTGCATGGAAATATCTCTCACTTGTTAGACACGGAATCAACGGAACCTAATCATAAAAGAGTAAAATTATCAAAAGATGAAACCTACCTATGGCATTTTTGCCTAGGTCATATTAAGCTAAATAGGATTAAGAGATTGGTTAGTGACGGACCTCTAAGTGACTTAAAGGTTGATGATCTACCAACTTGTGAATCTTGTTTGGAAGGTAAAATGACCAAAAGGTCATTTATGACCAAAGGCACAAGTGTCATCGAATGTTTAGGTTTGATACACACTGATGTGTGTGGACCTATGAGCATTCAAGCTAGAGGTGGATATGAGTACTTCATCACTTTCACGGATGATCACTCAAGATTTGGCTATGTGTATCTCATGAGACATAATTCGGATGCTTTTGATATGTTCAAAGCATTTAAAGTTGAAGTAAAAAATCAGCTTGAGAAATGCATAAAAATCACTAAGTTCGATCGTGGTGGAGAATATCTATCTGGTGAGTTTCAGCAATATCTCATTGATAATAGAAATATTTCTCAGTTTTTTGCACCAGGCACACTTCAACAAAATGGAGTGGAAGAAAAGAGATATAGAACTCTTTTGGATATGGTTAGGTCTATGTTGAGTTATTCAACGTTCCCTAATTATTTTTAGGGATATGCTTAACAAATCGCAATGTATATTCTAAACGATGTACCATCTAAGTCGGCTCCTAAAACACCGTATGAGTTGTGGACCGGGCGAAAGCCTAGTTTATAACACTTAAGGATATTTGGATGTCCTGTGCACCTGTTAAAAGGAAAGATAGAAAAGATGGCGTCCCATTCAGAAACAAGAATATTAGTAGGGTATACAAAGGGAACAAAAGGATATTATTTTTATAGTCCTTCAGATCTTAAAGTATTTGTTTCGACAAATGCTAAATTTCTGGAAAAAGACTATATGAATATTTTTGTGCCTTAAAGTAGAATTGTCCTGAATGAGCTTTTAGAAGATACAATTCCACAAGATATTTTGCAACCAAGCCCAATTGTAAGCTTCATACCAACACAAGATCAATAATATACCATACCTCGTCGTAGTGGGAGGGCTGTTAGACAACCCGAGAGATACATCGGTCTAGGAGAATCTGTAGAGAATCTTCCGGAAGACGATGATCCCTTTACGTACAAGGAAGTAATGAAAGATGTTGATTATCGTTATTGGCAAAAGGCAATGCAATCCGAAATTGAATTTATTTTGAAAAACAAAGTCTAGTCACTTGTAGACTTGCCTAGAGGGATAAAATCCATCGAGTGCAAGTGGGTATACAAGAGGAAAAGAGGAATGGATGGAAATATGGAAACCTTTAAAGCTAGATTGGTAGCTAAAGGTTATACACAGAAAGAAGGTATTGATTATGAAGAAACCTTCTCTCCTATGGACATGCTTAAATCCATTAGGATACTCTTATCCATTGCGACATCTCTAGACCTAGAGATTTGACAAATGGATGTCAAAACAGCTTTCCTAAATGGAAGTCTTGACTAAAGCATCTACATGATGCAACCATAAGGATTCATTGAAAAGGGCCAAGAGGAAAGGGTATACAAGTCGCAAAGATCCATATATGGATTGAAGCAACCATCCAGGTCCAGGAACATAAGGTTCGATCAAACCGTGAAAAATTTTAGATTTATTCAAAACCCCTGATAAACCTTGTGTATACAAAAGAATTAAAGGCAACAAGTTGGTTTTCCTAGTTCTTTACGCTGATGATATACTACTCATCGGAAACGATATAGGTGTATTGACATCAATAAAAGAATGGTTAGCCAAACAATTTTATATGAAGGACTTAGGAGAAGCAAGTTATATTCTTGGTATCCAAGTCATAAAGGATAGAAAGAGTAGAACAATTGCATTATCCCAAGCTTCATACATAGATAAAATCTTGTCTAGGTTTTCCATGCAAGATTCCAAGAAAGGTATGTTACCTTTCAAACATGGAATCAAACTTTCTAAGGAAGAAGTTCATAAGAATGAGCATGAAGAGCAATTCATGAATAGGGTTCCATACGTATCAACAGTTTAAAGTCTCATGTATGCAATGCTCTGCACTAGACCGGATATTTGTTTTGTTGTGGGCATAGTTAGTAGGTTTCAATCTAAACTGGGTCCTGATCACTGGACGACAGTCAAGCATATTTTCATTTATCGTAGAAGAACGAGAGATTATATGTTTGTATACTCTAGAGGGGATTTAATTCCCGTTGGTTACACAGATTCTGATTTTCAGTAAGATTCTGACTCCAGGAGATCAACATCAGGATCTGTGTTTACTATTGGAGGAGGGGCAGTCATATGGAGGAGTGTCAAGCTATCTTGTATTGTTGATTCCACCACAGAAGCAGAGTATGTTGCAGCATGCGAGGCTGCTAAAGAGGCTGTCTGGCTCCGCCAATTCTTGATTGACTTGGAAGTGGTTTCTGATGCGAATAAGTAGATCAGTATCTATTGTGACAATAGTGGAGCAGTGGCTAATTCGAGAGAACCAAGAAGTCATAAGAGAAGAAAACACATTGAAAGAAAGTATCACCTTCTAATAGAAATTGTGCATAGGAGTGATGTGACGATTACCAAGATCGCGTCAGCAAAAAATCTAGCTGATCCCTTTACAAAGGCTCTTCCATAAAAGAGTTTTGATGGGCATTTAAAGAACATAGGGATGAGAGATATGACACATTTCCTATAGAGCAAGTGGGAGAATGTTAGGATTATGCTCGATAGCAAGAGTGTTATAATGTAATTGACAAACGTTTCATATTAATAAAGTGATTTCTAGTTTAACAAATCTTATAGCATTTATAGTTTAATTATTTTAATTGTCAAAAGTAAATAATCATAAGGTCAAAAGACTAAGAGAAAGGAAGTATTGTTCATACATCTAGATATGTATGAGGTAGATACAATTCTTTAGTTAGTCTTTAATAATATTCATAACTTAAGATAATAGGTTAGGCGTCTTTATCTTGTCAAAGTTGTAGATTCTTTTGCTAGCGTTTGAGTGGGATCAAATGTGTTATGATGAGTCTAAAATCATCAAAGTGTTGTGTCTTTGGGCAAAAGAATCTAGTGCACTGGGTGCATTGAATAGGATCAAAATGAAATATTTTATCTGGAACCGTCAATGGATAAAAGTTTTCATTTGAAGATAATCGGAGAGTCTATCTCAATCCTGAGATAAATGATGGACTTATGGTTGCAAGAGTTATCATTTGAGCTATCAATGAGTATGATTATATAGCTTAGTCTATCCTCGATAGTTTGATGGTATTCATTTGTTAATCGATAAAGAACTTCATTTATATAAATGGACATCGTGGCTACATTTATTGAATGAGAGTAGAATACCATCATATGGATGTTTTGAGGTATTGTATATTAAATCTTAACATTAAGTTTTCAATAGTGTCTGTTGAAACATGGTTTCTGGACAAGTCAAAATATCCAAGTTCAAAATGTGGTCATATGTGTAAATATGGTAACTTTGGAGAGGTATAGACGGTCTATGAGCTCTTGACGATTACTGGTATTCTTCACGATGTTACACTTTCTCCAATAAGGTTGTCAAGGGTATGAATGAGTAAAATCAACTTATTCTATCTTTATTTAAGAGTTCAATTTTAGATCTTTAGTGGAATGAACTAAAATTAAATAGATCGGACCTTAGTGAATCATTTGTTGATTGTGATTGGGTTGTGTTTATTGGAGCTTAAATTTAGATAGCCCGCCAAGATCCCTAATCCATACGAACTTGCATGGAACACTTGATATATTCTACCTGACCAATTTAGGGGTCCATCTAGAATTGTATTATGGCATCTGAACTTGTTTATTTTTGTAAGAATAGGTCTAGATCACATGTGGTCTTTTTTTTTAAAGTCAAAGGATTTAATAAAATAAGAAAAATAATATATGGCCCATATACATGTGTTGGGCGGCAATGTAGGGAAAAAAAGGTTCGAAACACAACGGATGCATGATAAAAACAAAATTAGGGCTTTCGTATAAATAAAAAATTTCCCTTTTAATAACAAGAACCTTAACCCTAAATTAATTGATGTATATAAAAAGTATCGTACCTTTTTTTTTTCGTGACGATTGAACTAGCGTCGAATTGAATCCGCAAGATCTTCCAATCCAAGCACGAACATGAATCACCTAGGAGTGTGGGCTCCCTTTCTTTAAATTGTATACCTGATGACGGAAACAAACAAAATCTTCTTCTTTGTTAGTCACAATAATCCTCCAAGAGAAAAACAAACAAAGTCCGGTCACTTTTGAATTATCAATCAATTAAACTGAAACTCGCGTAAACCTTGATTCGATGTTGTACACAAAACCCTTTTAATGCAAAGGATACTAGTGTACTATCAAAAACAAAAACGTTCCCTATTTTCTCTTCTTGGCCGAATTCACACTATCTCTATGAGTTAGTCAAATTTTGTCCAGAGTAAAAAAACAAATTTTTCTCCCTCAAAATTCTCTCTTGCTAGGCCAAATTCTCTTCTTGAATATTGCTTAGCATTGCCAAAATTCATCTCATAGAAAAACTTAGGCTGGCCGAAATTAACATACGTATATATATAAGATCATAAATCCTCTCATAAGAAGGATTTACTTGGCTAGCAAGAATCCTTTCCCTAGGTGGATTTATTTGGTAGTTAAGAATCCTTATCTAAAAGGAATTCTATCCTATTATATACATATATGGGCTGACCGAAATTTCATTGGATATATATTAGGATCACAAATCCTTTCCTAAGAAGGATTTACTTGGTAGTTAAGAATCTTTTCCATAGGTAGATTAACTTGGTGGTTAAGAATCCTTTTCTAAATGAATTCTATCCTACACCAAGACTCCTAATCCAACTCAATATTGTATTTGTAACCATATTAAAGACTTCCTAATTTGATTAGATAAATAATTCATTTTATTTATCTACTTATCAAATATAGTCTTTAATATTAATTATACTACCAACAATAGTATAATTTTAGGAGACCAACTCCTATTAGGAAAAAGATTTTGACTTTAAAAAAAATAATTAATAAATCAACAAATTAATTAATTTCCATTTAATTAAATAATAAAATAAAAAATAATTTAATTTAAGCTATTCTTAATAGCCTTGCCGCCCAACACATGTATATAGGCCATATATTATTTTTGTTATTTTATTAAATCCATTTGACCTTAATAAAAAAGTCCACATGTGAACTAGACCAATTCTTACAAAAAGAAACAAGTTCACATGCCTTAATACAATTCTAGATGGACCCCTAAATTGGTCCGGTAGAATATATCAAGTGATCCATACAAGTTCATGTGGATTGGGGATCTTGGCGGGCTATCTAAATTTAAGCTCCAATAGATACAACCCAATCACAATCAACAAATGATTCACTTAGATCCAATCTATTTAATTTTAGTTCATTCCACTAAAGAACTAAAATTGAACTCTTAAATAAAGAGAGAATAAGTTGATGTTACTCATTCATACCCTAGACAACCTTATTGGAGAAAGTGTATCCTCGTAAAGAATACCAGCAGTCACCAAGAGCTCATAGACCGCCTATAGCTCTTCATGTTACCATATTTACTCGTATGACCACATTTTGAACATGGATATTTTGACTTATCCAGAAGCTATGTTTCAATAGACACTATTGAAAACTTAATGCTAAGATTTAATATCCAGTACCTCAAAGCATCCATATGATGATATTATACTCTCATTCAATAAATAGAGCCACGATGTCCATATCTATAAATGAAATCCTCTATCGATTAACAAATGAATACCACCAAACTATCGAGGATAGACTAAGCAGGATAATCATACTCATTGATAGCTCCAATGATAAAACTTGCAACCATAAGTCCATCATTTATCTCAGGATTGAGATAGACTCTCCGATTTTCTTCAAATGAATTTTTTTATCCATTGACAGTTCTAGCTAAAGTATTTCATTTTGATCCTAATCAATGCACCCAGTGCACTAGATTCTTTTACCCAAGGACACCACACTTTGTCCAAAACAGTTATATTTCTCCTTTTTGCCACCCATTTTTTTGAGGTGTGCTTGGTGCAGAAAACTGAGAAATTATCGCATTATCAATAAGATATTGCTAGAACTCACCAGATAGATATTCTCTACCATGATCAGACCTCAAGATTTTTATGCGTTTCTCAAGTTGATTTTCAACTTCAGCTTTAAATGTTTTGAAAATGTCAAAAGCATCCGACTTATGTCTCATGAGATACACATAGCCAAATCTTGAGTGATCATCCGTGAAAGTGATTAAGTACTCATATCCACCTCTAGCCTGAATGCTCATAGGTCCACACACATCAGTGTGTATCAAACCTAAACATTCAATAGCTCTTGTATCTTTGGTCGTAAACGACCTTTTGGTCATTTTACCTTCCAAACAAGATTCACAAGTTGGTAGATCGTCAACCTTTAAGTCATTTAGAGGTCCATCACATACTAATCTTTAAATCCTATTAAGGTTAATATGACCTAGGCGCAAATGCCATAGGTAGGTTTCATCTTTTGATAATTTTACTCTCTTATGATTAGCTTCCGTTGATTCCATGTCCAACAAGTGAGAGATATTTCCATGCAAATAGAATAAAACATTTTCCAATGTACCTTTACAAATAATTTTGTCATTCTTACTAATAATAAAAGCTTTATTAAAAGTAACCGAATAACCAAATTTATTTAAACAAGAAACTGAAATTAAATTCCTCTTAAATTGTGGTACATAATAAACGTTTATTAAAACTAAATGCCTATAAGAATCTTAATTGATTCTAATATCTCCCACTACACTAGTAGACACCAACGCTCCATTGCCTAAATGCAAGTTGAATTCATTATTATACAGTCTATTTGCTTTGACTCATTTCACCACAAAGGAAACACTTCCCTTTGATCTTGGTTACTTTCTTGGTCTCCTTCTAAGAAGGCCCAAGTTACTTTTTCCTCTGTTGTTTCTTGACCTTCTAACCGGTCTTAACAGTAGCAACTTTACCAGCCATATGAACCCCTGTCTAGAGACATCATCATATCGGTAGCAGTCTCCATTCCTTCATGTTGTTGTTGTAACACGTTGGAGATGATGGCCATAATGTAACGTACATTTAGCCATCTCATCTAAAGACTTCCACTACTGATACTCATCTATTTGTTCATGAGTAGATTCATTAGTTTGGTGGTTAAGGAATATACAGAATGAACTTATACCTTTCAGCTTGCATCAACAACCCAATATTCTTTTTCCATGTGACATAATTATCATAAGTTAAAGTATTATCTTTTAGGATATTGATTAGAGATGGGGTCATGATTTCTTTTTAATAACAAAAATTATATAAGTAAACAATCATGATATAGCACTTTTGAGTATTTATCGTGAATTAAATAAAATAATTCAATCGTAAAAATTCAACGGTGATCCAACACCCATAAATGTCATGCCTCATTTGGGAGTTCGCAACATTTACTAGTTGGACTAGGTCCCATCTAATTGTTAACATAACATCCAACATTTTCAATTTTAGCCTTGTAATTTTTATTAACAAGAACTCTTGGGAGAATATTAATAAAATTACATTGAGTGTAATACCAAGTTATCGACCTTCAATATAATCCCTCACGAATATCCCTCCTTTGGGAATAGATATCATTTGGGCTAATTGTCTAGTCTATCCTTGTAAGGAAGTATCTTGCTAAATTCCATTCATGAATACCCCTTGGGGGGTTATTCACGAAACATAAAGCTCAACTAAACTTGGAGACCGTAGGTGTTCCAAAACACATTCTCCCACACAATTGTTTAAGGCATGTGATTGAATTCCAAAGAATGATTTACCAAGTTATCTAGATGCCAATTTAGATACTTAAACCATTCAATGCATGTTCATACCAAAAGAAATATACGAGTGGCACTCATATTCTATATGACATGTTATCAAACAATTACAAACATTGCAATATTTGCGAAAATATAAATAGCTACAATTATTGTCCATCCTAGAAAAACGAGTAAATTACATATGTCTTGGAATACAAAACCTCCTTTCTTGGCGAACAAGTCTTCACGCGACCTTCATTATCCGGACTCTCTCAGCTACCTCCCATGGACGTGCGCACCCTTGACCCCTACCCGTGGGCGTGCACATGCCACAAACCAATAAAGGGCTGCCATGCGCAGCCCATGGCTACTAAAGGGCTGCCGTGTGGAGCCCATGGCTACCAAAGGGCTGCCGTGCACAGCCATGCCACAACAAACAGGGTTGTGCGCTCTTCGCACGCACAATCATTGTTACAGCTTTACGGTCCCAAACTTGTTCCGGTTGCTCCTAATTCTTCAAACCTTCAAGTCTTCAAAACTTGAATGTATTACAGAAGAATTTAAATAATAAAATACTGCAGTTTTTATTATTATTATTACAACAAAAAATAAAACTTAGCAACTACCAAGAAGGAAATTATGGCGATGATAGACCACCCTTCTTGTTACAATCCCTAAACAAAATACATTGAAATTCTAGGACCAAAATTGAGCAATAACAAACCACATATAAAACATATATATATATATATATATTTATATATATCCATACATTCCAATGTAAATATATATGTGAACAACTAGAGTGTCATCTCTTTCTAAAACATGCATAAATACAAAAAAAAATAAAAAGATTCACGAACACATACATCAATTAATCAAGGGTACAACCTGGCTCTGATACCAATTGTAGGGAAAAAACTATTCAAAACTCAATGGAAGCGTAATAAAAACAAAATTAGGGATTTCATATAAATAAAAATTTTCCCTTTTAATAGCAAGAATCTTAACCATAGATTAATTGATGTATATAAAAAGTATCGTACCTTTTTTTTTTCGTGATGATTGAACTAGCATCGAGTTGAATATGTAAGATCTTCCAATCCAATCATGAACATGAATCACCTAGGAGTGTGGACTCCCTTTCTTTAAATTGTATACTTGAGGATAGAAATAAACAAAATCTTCTTTGTTAGTCACAATAATCCTCCAAGAGAAAAACTAAGAACATTCGGTCACTTTTGAATTATCAATTAATCTAATTGAAACTTGCTTGAACCTTGATTCGATGTTGTACACAAAACCCTTTTAATGCAAAGGATACTAGTGTACTATCGAAAACAAAAACGTTCCCCTTTTTCCTTTCTTGGCCGAATTCACACTATCTTTATGAGTTGGTCGAATTTTGTCCAGAGTAAAAAAACAAAATTTTCTCCCTCAAAATTCTCTCTTGCTAGGCCAAATTCTCTTCTTGAAAACTGCATAGCATGGCCGAAATTCATCTCATAGAAATACTGAGGCTGGCCAAAACTAACATACTAATAAATATAGGATCAAACATCCACTCCTAAGAAGGATTTACTTGGTTGGGAAGAATCCTTTCCTTAGGTGGATTTATTTGGTAGTTAAGAACCCTTATCTAAAAGGAATTCTATCCTCCTCTTATATATACAAAGCTAGCCAAAATTCATAGGATTTGTAGTAGGAAACTTAATTCTTTTCCTAATTAGGATTTACTTGGTTGTTAAGAATCCTTTCCTCAGGTAGAATTACTTGGCGGTTAAGAATTCTTTTCTAAATAAATTCTATCCTACACCAAGACTCTTAATCCAACTCAATAGTGTATTTGTAACCATATTAAAGACTTCCTAATTTGATTAGATAAATAATTCATTTTATTTATCTACTTATCAAATTTAGTCTTTAATATTCATTATACTACCAACCATAGTAAAATTTTAGGAGATCAAATCCTATTAGGAAAAAGATTTTGACTTTTAATTAAATAATTAATTAATAAACAAATTAATTAATTTCTATTTAATAAAATAATAAAATAATAAAATAAAAATATTATAATTTAAGCTATACTTAATAGCCTTGCCGCCCAACACATGTATATAGGTCATATATTATTTTTTTTATTAAATCCATTGGACCTTAATAAAAAAGTCTACAAGTGAACTAGACCCATTTTTACAAAACAGAAACAAGTTCACATGCCTTAATACAATTCTGGATGGACCCCTAAACTGGTCTGGTAGAATATGTGAAGTGATCCATGCAAGTTCGTGTGGATTGGGGATCTTGGCGTGCTATCTAAATTTAAGCTCCAATAGACACAACCCAATCACAATCAAAAAATAATTCACTTAGGTCCGATCTATTTAATTTTAGTTCATTCAACTAAAGAACTAAAATTGAACTCTTAAATAAAGATAGAACAAGTTGATGTTACCCATTCATACCCAGCCAACCTTATTGGAGAAATTGTATCGTCGTAAAGAATACCAATAATCGCCAAGAGCTCACAGACCGCCTATAGCTCTCCAAGTTACCATATTTACTCATATGACCACATTTTGAACTTGGATATTTTGACTTATCCAGAAGCCATGTTTCAATAGACACTATTGAAAACTTAACGTTAAAATTTAATATCCAATACCTCAAAACATCCATGTGATGGTATTCTACTCTCATTCAATAAATGGAGCCACGATGTCCATATCTATAAGTGAAGTCCTCTATCGATTAATAAATGAATACCACCAAACTATCAAGGATAGACTATGCTATCTAATCGTACTCATTGATAGTACAAATGATAACACTTGCAACCATACGTCCATCATTTATCTTAGGATTGAGATAGACTCTTCGATTGTCTTCAAATGAAAACTTTTATCCATTGACGATTCTAGATAAAGTATTTCATTTTAATCCTATTCAGTGCACCCAGTGCACTAGATTCTTTTGCTCAAGGACACCACACTTTGATGATTTTAGACTCATCATAACACATTTGATCCCACTCAAATGCTTGCAAAAGAATCTACAACTTTGACAAGATAAAGGTGCCCAACCTCTTATCTTAAGTTGTGAATGTTATTCAAGACTAACTAAAGAATTGTGTCTACCACATACATATCTGGATGTATGAACAATTCTTCTTTTCTCATAGCCTTTTGACGTTGTGATTATTTACTTTTGACAATTATAATAATTAAACTATAAATGCTATAAGATTTGTTAAAATAGAAATCACTTTATTAATTTGAAAAGGTTGTCAAATATAGTATTATACTCTTGCCTTCGAGCATAATCCTAACAGACAAGACTATTAAGAATAGCTCAAATTATATTATTTTTATTTTATCACTTAATTAAATGGAAATTAATTAATTTGTTGATTGATTGATTATTTAATTAAAAGTCAAAATCTTTTTCCTTTTAGGAGTTAGTCTCCTAAAATTATACTATTCTTGGCAGTATCTTTAATATTAAAGACTATATTTGATATGTAGGTAAATAAAATGAGTTATTTATCTAATCAAATTAGGAAGCCTTTAATATGGTTACAAACGCACTGTTGAGTTGGATTAGGAGTCTTGGTGTAGGATAGAATTCTTTTTGAAAAGGATTCTTAACCGCCAAGTAATTCTACCTAAGGAAAGGATTCTTAACAACCAAGTAAATCCTAATTAGGAAAAGAATTAAGTTTCCTAATACATATCCTATGAATTTTGGCCTGCTATGTATATATAAGAGTAGGATAGAATTCCTTTTAGATAAGGATTCTTAACTACCAAGTAAATCCTTCTTAGGAGAGGATTAATCATCCTATATATATATATATCTGTGTGTGTGTGTGTGTGTGTTTGAAATTCGGCCATCCCATAATTAATTGCAAGAATTAATTTCGGCCAAGCTTAGGACTTTCTAAACAGAGATTTCGGCCAAGCAAGAGAGAATTTTGAGGGAGAAAAAATTTGGTTTTTACTCTAGACAAAATTCGATCAACTCTAAGCAATAATGTGTGAATTCGGCCAAGAATAGAAAAAAAGGGAACATTTTTGTCTTCAATAGTATACTAGTATCCTTTCATCAAAAGGGTTTTGTGTACAACATCGAATCAAGGTTCACACGAGTTTTAATCAAATTGATTGATAATGCACAGGTGACCGGAAGTTCTTGGTTTTTTCTCTTGGAGGATATTTGTAACTAACAAAGAAAATATTTTTTTTGTCTCCATCCTCAGGTATACTTATTAAAGAAAGGGAGCACACACTCCTAGGTGATTCACGTTCGTGATTGGATTGGAAGATCTTACGGAATCAATTCGGCGCATGTTCAATCGTCACGAGAAAAAGGTACGATACTTTTATTTACGTCAATTAATCTAGGGTTAAGGTTCTTGTTATTAAAAGGGGAATTTTTTTATTTATACGTAAACCCTAATTTTTCCATTTTTATCACGCTTCCGTTGCGTTTTGAACCGTTTTTTCCCTTCACCCAATCCATACGAACTTGCATGGATCAATTGATATATTCTACCAGACTAATTTAGGGGTCCATCTAGAATTGTATTGAGGCATGTGAACTTGTTTCTTTTTATAAGAATGGGTCTAGTTTACATGTGGAATTTTTATTAAGGTCCAATGGATTTAATAAAATAGAAAAAAAAAAAAAATGGTCCATATATTGTGTTGGGCGGCAAGGCTATATAAAATAGCTTAATATATTATTTTTTATTTTATTATTTAATTAAATGGAAATTAATTAATTTGTTGATTAATTAATTATTTAATTAAAATTCGAAATCTTTTTCCTAGTAGGAGTTGGTCTCCTAATATTATACTTTTGTTGGTAGTATAATTAATATTAAAGACTATATTTGATAAGTAGATAAATAAAATGAATTATTTATCTTGTCAAATTAGGAAATTTTTAATATGGTTACAAATACACTATTGAGTTGGATTAGGAGTCTTGGTGTGGAGTAGAATTCTTCTTTGAAAAGGATTCTTAACCACCATGTAAATCCACCTAAGGAAAGGATTTGAAATCCTAATATATTTCCTACAGAAATTCGGCCAGCCGTATATATATATATATATATATATATATATATATATATATATATATATAGGTAAAATTACGGCCATCCATAATAATTGTTTTTTGGAGAGAAATTTCGACTTGCCCTAGTATTTTTGAGAGAAGATTTCGGCTAACATAGATTTTTGAGTTAGAAAAATCTGTTTTTGCTCTAGCCCGAATTCGATCAACTCTAAGAAATAGTGTGAGATTCGGTAAAGAAGAAAAGAAAGAAAGAACATATAGTTTTCGATAGTACACTAGTAGCCTTCACAATAAAAGGCTTTGTGTACAACATCGAAACAAGGTTCACGCGAGTTTTAATCAAATTGATTGATAATTAACAAGTGACCTAACGTTCTTGGTTTTCTTCTTGGAGGTTTATTGTAACTATCAAAGAGAAAGAATTTGTTTTTTCCATCCTCAGGTATACAATTAAAAGAGAGAGAGCCCACACTTCTAGGTGATTCACGTTTGTGATTGGATTGGAGGATCTTGTGGATTTAATTCGGCACTAGTTCAATCATCACGAGAAAAAGGTACAACACTTTATATATACATCAATTAATCTAGGGTTAAGGTTCTTGTTATTATAAAGGGAAAATTTTTATTTATACCAAAACCCTAAATTTAATTCTAAGTTTTCACGCTTCCGTTGTGCGATTTTCCCTACATTAGGTTAGGATCGCAGTGAATTTATTTATCCACAACCGTCAATGGATAAAAGTTTTCACTTGAGGACAATCAGAGAGTCTATATAAATCCTGAGATAAACGATGGACTTATGGTTACAAGTGTTATCATTTGAGATATCAATGAGTACGATTAAATAACACTCCAAGTTACCATATTTACTCATATGACCACATTTTGAACTTGGATATTTTGACTTGTCCAGAAGCCATGTTTTAATAGACAATATTGAAAACTTAACGTTAAGATTGAATATCCAATACCTCAAAACATCCATATGATGATATTCTACTCTCATTCAATAAATGGAGCCACAATGTCCATATCTATAAATGAAGTCCTTTATCGATTAACAAATGAATACCACCAAACTATCGAGGATAGACTATGCTATATAATCGTACTCATTGATAGCTCAAATGACAACACTTGCAACCATAAGTCCATCATTTATCTCAGGATTGAGATAGACTCTCCAATTGTCATCAAATGAAAATTTTTATCCATTCACGGTTCTAGATAAAGTATTTAATTTTGATCCTATTCAATGCACCCAGTGCACTAGATTCTTTTGCCCAAGGACACCACACTTTGATGATTTTAGACTCATCATAACACATTTGATCCCACTCAAATGCTAGAAAAAGAATCTACAACTTTAACAAGATAAAGGCACCCAACCTTCTATCTTAAGTTGTGAATATTATTCAAGACTAACTAAAGAATTGTGTCTACCTCATACATATCTAGATGTATGAACAACTCTTCTTTTCTCATAGTCTTTTGACCCTATGATTATTTACTTTTGACAATTATAATAATGAAACTATAAATGATATAAGATTTGTTAAACTAGAAATCACTTTATGCATATGAAAAAGATTGTTAATTACACTATTACACTCTTGCTATCGAGCATAATCCTAATAGACGGTTCTAGATAAAGTTTTTCATTTTGATCCTATTCAATGCACCCAATGCACTAGATTATTTTACCCAAAGACACCACACTTTGATGATTTTAGACTCATCATAACACATTTGATCTCACTCAAATGCTAGCAAAAGAATCTACAACTTTGATAAGATAAAGGCGCCCAACCTTTTATCTTAAGTTGTGAATGTTATTCAAGACTAACTAAAGAATTGTGTCTACCTCATACATATCTAGATGTATGGACAATTCTTGTTTTCTCAAAGTCTTTTGACCTTATGATTATTTACTTTTGACAATTATAATAATTAAACTATAAATGCTATAAGATTTGTTAAACTAGAAATCACTTTATTCATATGAAAATATTGTTCATTACAATATTACACTCTTACTATCGAGTGTAATCCTAATAAAAACTTAGTTTTTAAAAATTGCATTTTGCTTCTCTGGATGTCTTGTTGAGTAAGTTTAGTTTGCTAATATGTAAGTTATGGATACACCCTGAAGTTTTTTTACTAGTATATTTAAGATGACCTATGGTTAGTATTCATTTTGCTTTGGCAACTACATAGAACTTAATGAGCACCTTCATGAAATGGGATACACATTTTGGTTGTGAAGCCACCTAATGTAGGAAAGGGCTACACCATTGTGATGAGTGAAATCTGTCATGAAGAGTATATGTTTTTGTTATAAAAAAAATCAAAGAAGTTTTGAAAAGAACCAATAAAAAAAATCATTAATTCCAAGCACACAAAGAAAAGGAAAAATGGTTAAAGGAGTTTAGTTGAAAATCAAAAGTGCTTAAGTTGAAAAATAGAAATGGGATGGCGAGCCACATGCACATACCTGCTCAATTGTTGAGTTCTATTCTTTTAAAAACAAAAATTATAGATGATAATCAGTTTAATCTTTTATGGAAAAGCTTAAGATGAATAGATGTGGATATGATTTATAGGTTGATTATTAAATTACTCCTTTACATATATTTGAAGCAAAATTCACACACACACTTTTGTTTATAAGTATTTTGATACTCTAGCAATTAAAGAAGAATTACGAGAGAGATTCAAAATCTTGGTGTATCTCTCATAGTTTGTGGGGCTTATTTTATTGGATTTCTTTAAAATTGCTTGAATGTGTGATTGTGTGGATTTCATTGTGAAAATTATCTTATCTTGATCTTAGATAGAACACTTATCAAGGGGGAGCATAATGTGCTAGACATTGTTCTCTTTTATAATATGTTCACATGTTTTGAGTTGATATTTGTTGGCATGTTCTTTGGTTGATATAATGAATCTTGTAGATGCTATAGGGAAAAATCGAATCAAAATTCGGCGGAAGTCTAAAATTAGGGTTTGGTATATTTAAAAAAAATTCCCTTTAAAAAGAAAGAACCTTAACCCTCGATTAATTGACATATATTAAAAGTATCGTACCTTTTTTCTCGTAGCGATTGAACTAGCGTCGAATTGAATCCGTAAGATCTTCCAATCCAATCACAAATGTGAATCACCTAGGAGTGTGGGATCCCTTTCTTAAAATTGTAGACCTTAGGATGGAAAAAAAAAAACTTTTTCTTTTGTTAGTCATAATAATCCTCCAAGAGAAAAAACAAAGAACATAAGGTCACTTGTGAATTATCAATCAATTTGATTGAAACTCGAACCTTGATTCGATGTTGTACAAAAAACCTTTTGATGTAAAGGCTACTAGTGCACTATCGAAAACAAAATGTTCTTCCTTTTCCTTTTTACCAAATTTTCACAGACCAAATCTATGAGTTGACCGAATTTTATCTAGAGCGAAACTAAATTTTTTCTCTGTCGAAATTCTCTCTCTAGGCCGATATCTTTTTCATAAAGAAAACTAGAGCTCTGGCCGAATTCTACAATATTATATATATAGTGGCCGAATTCTACATGCTTTTAATTTAGGAGACCAAATCCTTTTCTAAACAGGAGTTACTTGGTGGGCAAGAATCCTCTCATAAAGAGGATTTACTTGGTGGCAAAGAATCCTTTTCAAAGAATATTTCTTTAATCCAACTCAAATAGTGTATTTATTCAATAACCAATTATTGAATACAAATTAAATTGTGAGTAAATCAAAACTTCCTAATTTTACCAATTGTCAATTAGAGTTTTGATAGAAATCAAATACTTCCTAATTTGACTGGAAAAATAAATTCCTTTTATTTGTCTACTTATCAAATATAGTATTTGATACTTATCATATTACCAACAATAATATGACACTTGGAGAACTTCTCTAACTAGGAAAAAGATTTTGACTTTTAACGAAACAATTAATTAATTAATTAATTAATTAATTTCCATTTAATTAAATAAAAAAATAAAAAACAATATAGTAAGCTATTTTGTAAAGCCTTGCCGCCCAAGTCCATACATGAGACTTTATACTCTTTTTCTTATTTTATTAAATCCATTGGTTCTTAATAAAAGGTCCACATGTGAAATAGACCAGTTCTTACTAAAAAAACAAGTCCACATGCCTTACTACAATTCTAAATGTACCCATAAATTGGTTCGGTAGAATATATCAAGTGATCCATGGAAGTTCATGTAGATTGGGGATCTTGGCGGGCTATCTAAATTTAAGCTCCAATAGACATAACCCAATCACAATCAATAAATGATTCACTTAGGTTTGATCTATTAATTTTAGTTCATTCCACTAAAGAACTAAAATTGAACTCTTAAATAAAGATAGAATAAGTTAATAATCCTCATTCATACCCTAGACAAAGATAAAAGATAAAGGAATTTTTGGGGAAAGCTCCAGTACTGTCCAAACTCCTTGAAGGAGAAGTACTCTACTTATACGTATCAGTAACGGCCGTGGTAACAGGGTCAGTGTTAGTCAGGCTGGATGAAGGGGTTCAGAAACCGGTGTATTATACCAGTAAAGAATTATTACTAGAGGTAACAAGGTACTCTCTGGCGGAGCAAATGGCGTTGGCCCTGGTCATTGCAGCTAGGACGCTAAGGCTGTATTTCCAAGCACATAGGATTGAAGTCTACATAGATTGCCCCCTGAAGCAAATTCAGTCCAAATTTGAGGTATCCGAAAGATTGACAAAATGGGTTGTGATATTGAGCAAATTTGAGATAGCATACATTCCGAGGGCTACAATAAAGGGGAAAGATGTGGCTGATCTAATCATAGAATTTACCGAGCCAAATAACAAGGTAATAAGGATGCTGAAAAAGAAAAACAAATTTGCATGGAAGCTACATATTTATGGGTCGTCAAAGATGCACGGCAGCGGGCTGGGATAGTTATATCTACCCCAGAAGGAGACCAAGTAGAGTGTACCTTATGCTTCGACTTCAAACTGACAAACAACATGGTGAAATATGGCTGTTTTGGAAGGACTCGGAGTTTGCACCGCCCTTGGAGCAGATGAGCTAGAAATATTCAGTGACTCACAGGTGGTTGTGAAAAAGATATTAGATGAATATCAAGTAAAATATGGCAACATGGCTGCATATTTGTGGATAGCCAAACCACTACTAGGGAGATTCAAGAAATACAGAATCACCCTGATCCCTAGGGAGAGGAATGAAAAAGTAGACGCTCTATCAAAATTGGCATCAGCCATCGTCGGTGTATAGTCAAAGATCATCCCAGTAGCTCACCTTAAATGACCGAGCATAGAGGAACAAGAAGAGGTGTCGGAAGTAGAGGGGGTTGAAGGAGCCCAAGTCATATGGATGACCCCGATTAGGGAATACCTAGAAGAAGGAACGCTTCTAACAGAAGAAACGAAAGTGAAACGTCTCGAGTACAAAGCTATAATATATTCAACGGTCGGGGGGGGGGGGGGGGGGTGGAATTATACAGAAGAGGATTTTTGATAGCCTTGCATAGATGTGTTTCCCCAGGGAAGGCCGATGGATATTAGAAAGCATCCATGTGGGAGTGTGTGGAAATCACTCAGGAGGAAGAAGATTAACACACAAAACTATCAGGCAAGACTTCTATTGGCTAGCCCTATTTCAAGACGCTCAAGTTTTCGTTGAACAAAGTAGGAGTTGTCAAAGAATAGCCAAAGACATAAAGAAGCCTCCCGAACAGTTAAGGAGCTTATCGTCACACTGGTCGTTTGCTATGTGTGGGTTGGATCTGATCGGCCCATTGCCAACTGCAACTAAAGGAGGAGCGAAGCACGAGATCGTGGTGGTAGATTACTTCACCAAATGGGTTAAGGAAGAGGCACTGGTACATATAACCGATGCCAATACAACAAATTTTGTTAAGAAGAACATTATCTACCGGTTTGGAATCCCAGACACGATAATTACAGATACTGGAACCCAATTTGACAGTGATAATTTTAGAAATATGTGTCATGACTTCGGCATAAGGAATTATTATGCAACACCAGCCCACCCACAGACCAACGGTCATAATGAACCAGTGAACAAAATATCCAATCACACTCTGAAGGTGAAACTAGATGCCAAAAAAGGAAGTTGGGAGTACAAGTTGTATGAAGTTTTGTGGGCATATCATACCATATAAAGGACCTCAACAAGGGAGACCCTTTATTCATTGGCGTTCGGGGCAGAGGCAGTAATCCCGGTTGAGGTCGTCCATAACTCGCCCAGGGTATATCTCTACCACCTCGAATCGAACGCTAAGATGATGAAATAGAACCTATACGAGTTGGAAGAAAATAGAGACATGTCGAGAATCTGGACCGTAACCTACCAACAAAACGTCGCTAGATACTATAACTCACATGTCCGAGTTAGGAGATTCCAACTTGGAGACCTAGTTCTAAAATTTGTGTCACCCAACACAAGAGATAAGTCAGCTGGATCCCTGACAGACAAATGGGATGCCACATACAAATTGGTAAGGTTGGCAGGGCACGAGACGTACTGGCTTGCCTGATTATAAGGAAACGATTTGCCCAGACCGTGCAATGCTCAATATTTAAAATTGGTTTACCCTTAAGGGTTCCTCAGTCCTTCTTATTTTCTCTTATTTCTTTAGAAATTAGTTTTATTCTGCTTGATTACCTTATGTTCCTTTTCAGTGTTTAATAAAAACCCCTTTGAGGGAATAGTTTAGTAGGTCAAGAACAGTGTTTAGAATATTTTGATTTCGAATCCAAAAGGAATCTCGGGGCACTTAGAAATTGCTTAATGATAGGTAAGAGCACCCAAGAGGCCCAGTGAAGGGGCCAAAAGCATATGTCGCAAAGGCAACACACACTCATCGAAACTAACTGGGTGCAATAAAGCACTGTTATGGCACCTTCAGGATATAAGCCCTGATGGGATGCGCCATGAGTTGAACAAGGGATGAATATTCTTACTTTAAAAAGCAAGTACGGTCCGAGCACCTGCTGGGTTGCTAAGATATGAGATGCCCTGTTGTAATGAATCTTGATCAACAGACTATTGAGAGACGTCCCAACGACCTAGTTGACAGATAAAAGACAAGAGTCTATAAACTAGATACCATGTAAATGGGTTACAAAGAACACTTTTTGATGCAGCAACAACATGATAGCAAAGGATCGGACATCCGATGGGTAAACCCGAGCAACACACCTAGAGGTGCGTGGTTAAAGTTAGGATAACAAACTCAGTGTCAGTTAGGTTGATAAAGCATCCTAGTCAGGATTGAAGGGATGGCAGAAGAGGACATGATCATAACCAGAACGATTAACTTAAATCTGGACCGACTCATATAATTCGAGCTGATAAATAATAACAGTTGTTATTAATAAAATCTAAAGAATAATAAGTCAACATAACTACCCAAAGATACGGGAGTTGGAGATGCCACTCCACCAAGAGTCATCCTTTCTGAACCTACCTAAGCTGACCAAAGATGGTTTCATAACACCCGGTCGGGGCTATCGAGATGGTCAGGTCAAAGCCACCGGTCGGGATTTAATCATTGGTCGGAGAGAACAAGGCTTGGTCGGGTTTTGGCAGATGATCGGTTGATCGACATGTGGATACTTTCAAATACATGTAGAATGAGTCATAATCCAATAAAGTGTCTCGAAGCACACTTTGATAAGGAATCGAATTTCCCTATCGATGTTAGAGTCCAAATTAGGCAAGAGACCTAATGCATGAAGAACGCGAAACAGGAAAAAAGAATAAAATGACTCAAACACATCAACTTCATTTACTTGTATAGCACAAATTAAGATTCTATGCATGTATAAATAAGCCCTATTAACACCCATGAAAGAGTTGAAGATAAATTAAGATTCCAGAGACCACGAGAGACTGAGTGTGTAATCGATTATTCATAGTAAACTTCTTTCCTCATCGGTTTTTTGCAACCGTGGACGTTTCCCCGTTCTTGGGGTTTTACCATGTAAAATCCTTGTTTTTATTTTGCTTTCTTAACTATTTGTAATTAGCAATTGTGTGATTTCATATACATTTTGTTCGACGGGTGATCTATCCAAAAATCACCGTCAACAACTGGCACTAGAAGGAGAGGCGTGAACCTTCGACGTTATAATTGGCCAGAGATTTAGTCATATAAAGTAAAATCCTGGTTTCTAGCACTGACAGAGATTTTTTCCACACGCAACGTTGATGTCTCATGAGAGGCGAATGTCGGGATAGCAAGACATGGAGCATATCGCTTTTCCCGACCTAAGGGGACTGAGCTGCCTAGGCCATGCAATGCGTAATATTTAAAGATTTTCTACCCATGTGGAGATTCTTGCCTTTGTTTTCTTCTATTTCCATAGCTTAAGCTTTGAATTGTTATTAGCTAATTGTTTTTTTTCCTGAGAAATCAATAAAAACTCCCAGGGAAGCTGTTATAAATAATCCAACACAGTGTTCAAAACCAAGTGTTTGCTCATAAGAGCGTTCACAGGATACTTTAACATATCGGTCAATGTTGATAAGGGATCCCCAGTAGCCCATTTATGGAGCCAAAAGCATATGTCACCAAGATAATGCATACTCACTGAAACTAACTGGGTGCGTATGAAGAACCGTTAGAGCACCTTCGGGCATAATCATCTGATGGGATGCACCAAAAGTTGGATAAGGCATAAATCCTGCCTATAAGATAAGGCAAGTAAGACCATAGATGTTTATAAAGTTGGTAGGACAAGTTACGCCTTATCGAAGTGAATCTTGACCAATATACTTTTGGGAGACGTCCTAATAACCTAGTTGATAGATAAAAGACAAGAGTCTATACATAAAAACCGCACAATTGGTTTATAAATGAACACTGCCCAACAGAAAGATAGATAAGAAAACGAACAGGAAAAACAGCCCGAACATCAAAACACAAAGGGTTTACCCGAGGTGGACCCAAGATCATTATAGAGTATGGTCCAATCCTCCAAGGGCATTTAACCACCAAAAGTGAGGCAATTAGGCAATAATTACGTGGCTACACGACCTTAAGTGGTTTATCTAGCCGATATGATCAGGATATAAGTGGTTTTGCTTAGCCTAACTCATAACGATCAACCTGGCATGGGTCAGCATGCATAGCTCAGGTTACAGTTAAAATATAAGTAAACGCAAGCATAAGAAACCACACACACAAAATCAAACATATCCCGAAAACAAGTAATAAGGGAAAGACATACATTGACTGTCATAGTATGTCAAAAATTACAAAATTAAATACATATGAAATAGCTACAAAAGTAGAGATGCATCAGTTGTTCCCAGCAGCTAAGGAACCCTCAGAGCCGGAAGGAGAGACATCATCTTATTGGCATTCACCAAAGTCTCCAAAATATGGCCAGGAGATATAGTCATCAAGATCAATAGACAAAAAGGGAGAGTAATCTACATCGATTGAAGGACCAACATTTGCCCTTTTGGTCAGAGCGCCACTATCCTAACCAGTATAGAAGGACACAAGAGATACCTACGAATAGAGTTCAAGATACAGAGGGTAGGGATATTTTTCGATGGATGTATAATAGGCCTTCCACCTGATCCGTTGGTTCTTGATCGCTTCCAGGGACTCTATCTGATGCTTAGATATTGTCTGGTCCCACTTCAAGCGAGCCTCTTTGGAAGACCTCTCCTTTGCACAGAAGAACATCCTGGCAGTTGCCAGCCCCTTTCAAACTCCCTCAGAAGCCTAGTATCGAAAGTAGGGGACCTTTTGTACCGATCAACATTTTGAACCTCGAGATCTGACCTGCCCTATTTGGAAAGAACTTCCATACTGATCTGTTACTACTCTAAGTCTTTGGTGAAGTGCTCAAAGTGAAGTCGAGCCTCCTCAGTCGCTTGTTACGCCTCCGAGTCTTTGTTTTGCAAGAAGCAAAATTCGATTTCTTTGTCCACGGCTGAGGCCGAATACATAGATGTCAGGAGTGGATGCACACAACTCCTTTGGATGAAGCAAATGCAAGTCGACTATGGATTCAATCAAGGTACTCTTACTCTCTTTTGTGATAACATGAATGCAATTAATATTTCCAAGAAACCGGTCCAGCATTCTAGAACTAAGCATATTGGCATCCGTCATCATTTCATTTAAGATCTAGTTAAGAGTAATTGCATAGTACTTAAGCATATAGGTACTAATGATCAACTAACGGATCTATTAACTAAACCCTTAGATGCTACTCGATTCAAAACTCTTAGTAGATCTATTGGGATTTGTTTAATGGAGTGATGAGTTGTGGTCTTTGACCCCATAAGGAGAACTCAAGTAAAGAGAGCTATTGTATACTTGTTGCATCCAATTTTTTTTTTTAAAATGTTTATGCTCCTTTATTGATTGTTTGAGTAGCTTGGTTGCACTTATACTATAGTATATTGTTTTTTCTTCAATAAGTGTGAACTTTGCTTTGATTACAATCCATGTCATATTTATGTTCAAACATGCATTTTTGGACTAGGAGATATTGAATGACTTATAATTATCTCCATGACATGCTAATGAAAAATGAAAAATCATGAATTGATGATTGTAATTGTTGAATGCAAAATGTTGTGTGAAAAAGCTAGTGAGACTAAAATGGTTCATCAATATCTCTGTTTCTTTATTAGTTGGGCATGGCTACTATCATACGGGTTTCCTACCCGAAAAAATCAAATAGCTTGCAAATTTGCTCATGCCATGTTTCGCTTATAAAGTTGGATATAGTGCCATTAAAATTTGATTTCTATAAAAACTCTATATCCTTGCTTCTCTCATGACAAATGGTGAAATTGGTTTGAATTATATTGGAAACCTTTGTCAATTCTTTGCCAAATATCATTGTCTTTGGACTTGAATGCAACATGTCTTGTATGCAAAGCAATTTTGATTCATACATTTTCTTCAAATAAATCACCTTGTTTCTCTCCTATTAATTGAGTTGCATAAATGTGGCTTATATAATTATGCAAATATCTTGTATGCTCCTTTCTTTCTTTGCCTTGAGTGACCCTGTTGTAGACTTCTCCTTTGCCTATATCATGACAAAAATGGGGAGTAGCATGTGGTAGCATGTGTTGACTTTAAGGGGAGTAGTACTTGTTTTTGGGGAGATTACATTTAGGGGGAGTAACATGTGTTGACTTTAAGGGGAGTAGTATTTGTTTTTGGGGAGATTACATTTAGGGGGAGTAACCCTTTGAGGGGAAGCATTGCATGATGTGGTGCATTACTTATATTCTTTTATGCAAATGCCTTTGTTTTCTATCCACTTGATCATCTCACATGCGCTTGGTTTGGAAAGTGTGCTTGTTGTTTATTTTTTGTGTAGGGTTGATGATTCTACAAGAGATCGAAGATTTGAAGTTTTTTTATGTATATCTCTTTGTAATGTAGAATATCTTCTCGGTGTTTTATTTTGTTTTGTGATGATCAATGTGAGTGGTGGTTTTGTCACGAAATAGCCAAAAGGGGAGATTGTAAAGTCCTCATTTATTGATTGGCTTATTTCGTGAATAAATCACATTTTTGGGGTGCTATGTAAGGGTAGCTTAGGCTCTCAAGACCTCAAGAGGAGAAGCACCAAAGGTAAAATTCTTGTGCTTATTTGCTTTGAAGAGATAGTTGCACACACTCACAAATTCATGCATAACTTTTATTCATATATGTTGTGTGTTTATACTTGTGTGCATTTTGGTTTAAATGACTCTTGTTGATAAATTTGCATCTTGTAATTAAAGTTTTATGTCATGTTAGGAATTAGTATAAGATGCATCTTCATCACTCTAGGACTTGTTGAAAATGTTTGTTTGAGTGTTGAAAAAGTGGGCAGTGCGCTGGTGGTTCGCAACTCGACTAGCGTAGCCTCACCAGCGCAACATTCCAGTGGATCACCGCTTATCATGCGCCACTAAGCTGGGCCATTGCACCCGCACAATGTTGAAAAAGTGGGCAGTGCGCTGGTGGTGCGCTACTCGACTAGCGCAGCCTCACCAACGCAACATTCCAGTGGATTGTCGCACGTTATGCGCCACTGAGCTATGCCACTCAACCAGCGCATATTGAAAATATTAGGTTGTGCGCTGGTGAAGTGCTACTTGACCAGTGCACCTTACCAAAGCACATAGCAGAAGCTGGAATGTTTTTTCTAAAACGACCTCACTTTGGTTGAAACTCATATATATATAACTCTTTGTGTTCAGGTCAAAATAGAGTTCAGAACATCATATCTTTTCCTTATAACACATTTCAAAAGAAAAACTCTTCCAAGAACTCATCTTTAAACACTCAAAGCATTCCCATGTGTATAAAAACTTCATCTTGCATCATCTAAAGTCATTTAGAGTGCATCTATGGGTAGTTTTGCATCATCACATCTTGCTTGGTAAGTTTCTCACTATCTTCTTACAAGCTAAGTGTTTTTCTTGCTAAGCCATCTCTTTAATCATTTGTATGCTCTTAAAATACATTCAAGTTACAAATTAGAGATTGTTGTGATGACATGATTGAGTGTTGTATTGTGATAGCTTCATAGGATTTTTTGATCTATGTTTAGCTAAGCTTTTTGAATATGTCATTTAGCTTTTGATATCTAGGATTGCATTAATTGTCATCTCATCATCCTAGATAAGCATATAAGGTTTCCTAGCCTTGTTTGTTCTTTGAATATCATAATATATTCACATAGGACATTTTATCTCTTCATTGAGAAGTAAGACTTGTGTTGCTTCCAGGAGTAGTTAGCTTAAATCGCAAGCAAGATGGACTATGTTCACTTATACCAGGATTAGGTAGTGGTGGTGGATTTTAAACAGGGATTAGGTTGTAATTCCTTTGCCATTAGGGGATTCGAGGTTCTAGTGTGGCGCACTTATCAGCCCACGGTTTTTTCCATTTGGAGAGTTTCCATGTAAATCTCAAGTGTCTTTAATATTTTTGCACTTTTTACACTTGTGATTTTATTGTAACTAGCTAGGGATATTTTTATCAACTTGACCATTAACGAAAATTTGGTAAAATTGTTTTAAAATCTATTCACCCCCCTCTAGATTAATATTAAACACACAATAATATTTGTTTCAATTGGTATCAGAGTAGGTTCCTAGACATACATAGGTGATCCTTGGTCATTTTGGTATGTGTTGCATATTATGTGTGTGTGTTGATCATTCATACACTTGCATTCATATCATTCATTCATTAAACACAATGAGTGGAAACGGTGGCAACAAGGGAGGTTCTAGCACTAGACCTCCACTTCTCACCGGATTGAATTATGCCTCTTGGAAAGGCAAGATGGAGTCGTATATTTGCCAAATTCATGACAGGGAATGGATGGCGGTTGAAGATGGCTATAATCCACCCATGATGAGTCCTACAGATGGAGGAGATGATGTACTCAAGCCAAAGGCACAGTGGAATGCACAAGAGTTTGAGGCATCAAAGTGGAATAGGAAGGCAATGCATGCCATCCTATGTGCAATGGATGAGAACTAATACAAGTTGGTTCAAAATACTAGGATAGCTAAGGAGGCATGGGATATCCTAGAAATTGCACATGAGGGAACCGATGTGGTTAAAGAATCGAAGCTTCAAGTTCTCCAAACACAATTTGAATTGCTCAAGATGGATGAGAACGAGTGCTTCAATGACTTTGAAGTGAGGTTGATGGACATTGTGAACCAAAGTCATCAACTTGGTGATCCTTATTCGGATAGGAAGATCAAGCAGAAGATTATGATCTCTCTACCCGATAGATTTGAGTCTAAGGTGACGGCTTTAGAAGAGAATAGTGGTTTTAAGGATATGAAGCCAAGTGAAGTGATTGAGAGGCTTTTAGCTTATGAATCTAGGAAATGTCCTAACCCCACACCATCGAAAAAGCAAAAGGATATTGCTTTCAAAGCCTCTAAAGTTGAGAAAGAGGAAAGTGATGACCTGGATGAAGAAATAGCCTTGCTAATGAGAAAGTTCAAGAAGTTCTACAAGTCCGAGAGGAAAGGTTTCGGATCCAAGGGTCAAGACTTGAAGAAAAAGGCTCCTTTCGAAAAGATTAAGCCTAGGCAAGAAAGATCGAGAAGAAAGAAGTCCAATGCTATGAATGTGGTGAAATAGGTCACTTTGCCCCTGAATGTGTAAATCACAATGCCAAGAAAAAGGGAAAAGTGACGGCTGCCACATAGAGTGAAAGTGATAACTCAAATGAAAGAGATGAGCCTTCGGATAATGAAGAACTCATGGCTAACTTCATAGCCTTTACGTCCTCATGTGATGATGGATCTTCCTCACAATCCACAAATAGAAGTGTAGATAGGATGGATCTCAATGACTATATGACTATGTTTGAGAGTTCATGGTTAAAGAACAAGAATGAAATTAAGAGATTAAAAGACGAAAACCTAGAGCTCTCAACTCAAGTTGACCAACTAAACGAAGAGTTGGTGAGATCTAAGAGGGATGAAGAAGGGTTGAAGAAAGAGCTTGAAGATGCAAGAGAGTTGTTGGCCAAGATGAACTCTAGCACCAAAAAACTTGACCACTTGTTAGATATTGGAAAGAGGCCAAGTGACAAGAAGGGGCTTTGGTTTGAAGATGACAAGATGTCCTCCACTCTTAGCAAGACCATTTTTGTAAGAAGCATGAATTTCAATGAGTCCTCTTCTCATCAATTCCCTAGAAAGAAACTTGACCTATGAGAGTGTTCAAGTAGTGCTCAAGTGAAGGTGGCATCAATAAGCCTACCTCAAGTTCATCCTACCAGGGCTTCTCAAGTTAACTTCCTTCAACCGAAAGCTCATAAAGGGAAGATACCTATCATGCAAGCTCAACCAAGGAAACAATCAAGTCTTGCTCAACAACAAAGAAGGAAAGCTCCTCAACAACAATCAAGACAACCATAAAGACATGAGAATGCTCCAATGCATCCTCAAGGATATGGTATGATTCCTAACTTTATCCCTACATGTCATTTTTGTGGTATTGATGGTCACATTAGACCAAATTGCTTTAGATATATTAAATTATGTAGAATTGAAAGCATGATAGAGAAGAAAAAGGCTAAAGCCATGATACATGTCACTAGGAAAAATGGAATACCTTTGCATGATCCTAGGACATTTAGAGCCCATGTACCATTGACCACTAGGAAAGAAAATATTGCACCTAGGTGGATTAGAAAGGATGAACACTTTTGCCATGTTGCACAAATTGCCTTGAAAGCTCATTCTTCTGATTTTTGGTATTTTGATAGTGGGTGCTCTAGGCACATGACTGGAAATAAGAGTTTTTTTGAGACTCTTATGATTGAGGATGGAGGAAATGTGACCTTTGGTGATGGATCCAAAAATATAGTTAAAAGAAAGGGAACTATTTCCATTCACGGATTACCCTCCTTGTCCAATGCTTTGTATGTTGATGGTCTAAAAGCTAATTTGATAAGCATTTCACATCTTAATGATGAAGGACTTTCCATCTTGTTTAGGAAGAATGATTGTTCTATCATATTGCCAAATGGACAAACCTTGTTAAAAGGAATGAGATCTAGCAACAATTGTTATTGTCTTGAAGCTAGAGGTGTCTCTTGCAATGTGTCCAAGGATGAACAAATTGAGTTGCGGCATGAAAGACTTGGTCACATGAACTATTGGGATTTATGAATCTTAAATAAATTCAATGTTATGTGAGGCCTTCCCAAGCTTGGGAAAAAGGCAAATGGTGTTTGTGGACCTTGACAACAACGGAAGCAAACCAAAAGTATGCATAAAAAGGACAAGTTTTTATCCACCAAGGAACCTCTAGAGCTTCTCCACATGGATCTTATGGGTCCCATGCAAACCGAGAGTTTAGACGAAAAGAGGTACATTTTTGTTAGATGACTTCCCTAGGTACACTTGGACTTATTTTCTTAGAGAAAAATCTGAAACCTTTGACAAGTTGAAAATTTTTTGTTCCAAAATTCAAAATGAAATGAACTTCAAGATTAAAACCATTAAACGGATTATGAGTGACCATCGGAAGGAATTTGAGAATGCTCATTTTGAAAACTACTGCAATAGTCTAGGAATTTCTCATGAGTTTTCGGCTCCTAGGACACCTCAACAAAATGGAGTTGTTGAGAGGAAAAATAGGGTTCTTCAAGAGATGGCCCGTGTGATGTTGCTTAGCAACAATGTCCCTAGGAACCTATGGGCCGAAGCCATCAATATGACGTGCTATATAGGAAATAGAGTCTTTCTATGGCCCCATACTAGGCAAACCTCCTATGAGTTATGAAAGGTAGAAAGCCAAATGTTAGCTATTTCCACACCTTTGGAAGCAAATGCTACATTTTGAATGACCGTGATCAACTTGGTAAATTTGATGCTATGAGTGATGAGGATATCTTCATTGGCTATGCCTTGAATAGTAGAGCCTATAGAGTTTTCAATTTAAAAACTAGGATCGTAATGGAATCATCTAATGTTGTCATTGATGATACTAGGCTCAAATCTAATGACCATGAGGAGGAGGTAGATCTAGTTGATGACTCCCCTTTGGAAAAGGTTATTGATATTCCTAATGTTGAAAAGACTAATCTTGATGATGACATAACACAACCTATTGATAGGATTCCTCTCTTGAACTCAAAATAACTTGCTCCATGGGTTAAGAAACTCCATGACAAAGATGACATCATTGAAGAGGTTAATGAGGGTGTTAGGACTAGGTGTCAAATGGCTAATCTAATTAGCTACACTTGCTACACTTCTCAAATATAACCCAAGAAGGTTGATGAAGCCTTAAAGGATGAATCTTGGGTTCTTGTCATGCAAGAAAAGCTTAACCAATTTGAAAGGAATGAGGTTTGGACTCTAGTTCCTAGGCCTAAGAACACCAATGTGATAGGCCCCAAGTGGGTATATAGGAACAAATTCGATGAGGATGGCAACATTGTGCGAAACAAGGCTAGGCTTGTAGCACAAGGGTACTCTCAAATTGAGGGTATTGACTTTGAAAAGACATTTGCTCCCTTTTCTAGGATTGAGTCCATTAGGCTTCTTTTATCCATTTCTTGTTTGCACAAGTTCAAAATGTATCAAATAGATGTTAAGAGTGCCTTCCTCATCGGTTTCTTACAAGAGGAAGTGTTTGTTGAGTAACCCAAAGGGTTTGTGGATCCTCACCACCCTAATCATGTTTATCATCTCAATATAGCTTTATGTAGGTTGAAACAAGCACCAAGGGCTTGGTATCAGTGCCTCCCTCAATTTTTTATAGACAATGGCTACACTAGAGGTAGTGTTGACAAGACTTTATTCATCAAGAAAGACAAAGATGAGCTTTTCATAGCTCAAATCTATGTTGATGATATTGTTTTTGACTCCACTAATAACACCAAAGTCCAACAATTTGTTAATGTCATGTCTCATGAGTTTGAAATGAGCCTTGCTGGTGAGCTAAGTTACTTTCTAGGTTTACAAATTAAGCAAATGGATTATGGGATTTTCATATCTCAAGCTAAGTATGCCAAAAGCCTAGTTAAGAAATTTGGCCTTGAAAGTGCCAAACATTGTGATACACCCATGAGTACCACTTTGAAGCTAAGCAAGGATGCTAGTGGTAAAAGTGTGGACCAAACTTTGTATCGTGGCATGATTGGTAGCTTGCTCTACTTGACCGTAAGTAGGCCTGATATCTCTTTTAGTGTGGGTGTGTATGCTAGGTACCAATCGGATCCTAAAGAGTCTCATCTCTCTTCCGTTAAAAGAATCATTCTCTATGTGAATGGGACATCTAACTATGGAATTTGGTACTCTTTTGACACTAATTCTGGTCTTGTAGACTTTAGTGATGCAGATGGGCAGGAAATTGTGATAATAGGAAAAGTACATCGGGCGGTTGCTTTTTCCTTAGGAACAACCTTGTCTCTTGGTTTTCCAAGAAGCGAAATTCGATTTCTTTTTCCACGGCTGAGGCCGAATACATAGCTGTTGGGAGTGGATGCACACAACTCCTTTGGATGAAGTAAATACTAGTCGACTATGGATTCAATCAAGGTACTCTTACTCTCTTTTGTGATAACATAAGTGCAATTAATATTTCCAAGAATCCGGTTCAGCATTCTAGAACTAAACATATTGACATCCGTCACCATTTCCTTAAAGAACTAGTTAAGAGCAAATGCATAGTACTTGAGCATGTAGGTACTAATGATCAACTAGCGGATCTATTTACTAAACCCTTTGATGCTACTCGATTCAAAACTCTTAGTAAATCTATTGGGATTTGTTTAATGGAGTGATGAATTTTTGTCTTTGACCCCATACGGGGAACTCAAGCAAAGAGAGCTATTGTATACTTGTTGCATTCAAAATTAGTAAATGTTTATGCTTCTTTGTTGATTGCTTTAGTAGTTTGGTTGCACTTATACTATAGTATATTGTAATTTTCTTCAATATGTGTGAACTTTGCTTTGATTACAATCCATGTCATATTTATGTTGAAACATGCATTTTTGGACTAGGAGATCTACATAGGAAGTACATATTGAATGACCTATAGTTATCTCCATGACATGATGATTCTTTAATGACATGCTAATGAAAAATGATAAAGCATGAATTGATGATTGCAAATGTTGAATGCAAAAAATTGTGTGAAAAAAACTAGTGAGACTAAAATGTTTTATCAATGTCTCTCTTTCTTTATTAGTTGAACATGGCTACTATCATATGGGTTTCCTACCCGGAAAAATCAAATAGGGTGCAAAGTTGCACATGCCATGTTTCGCTTATAAAGTTGGATATAGTGCCATTAAAATTTGATTTCTATAAAAACTCGATATCCTTGCTTCTCTCATGACAAATGGTGAAATTGGTTTGAATTATATTGAAAACCTTTGTCATTTGCTTTGCCAAATATCATTGTTTTTGGACTTGAATGCAACATGTCTTGTATGCAATTCATTTTTTATTCACACATTTTCTTCAAATAAATCTCCTTGTTTCTCTCCTATTAATTGAGTTGCATAAATGTGGCTTATATAATTATGCAAATATCTTGTATGCTCCTTTCTTTCTTTTCCTTGAGTGACCTGGTTGGGGACTTCACCTTTGCCTATATCATGACAAAAATGGGGAGTAGCATGTGGTAGAATGTGTTGGCTTTAAGGGGAGTAGTACTTGTTTTTGGGGAGATTATATTTAGGGGGAGTAACATGTGTTGGCTTTAAGGGGAGTAGTACTTGTTTTTTGGGAGATTAAATTTAGGGGGAGTAACCCTTTGAGGGGAAGCATTGTTAGGATTATGCTCGATAGCAGGAGTGTAATATTGTAATTAACAATCTTTTCATATAAAATAAAGTGATTTATAGTTTAACAAATCTTATAGCATTTATAATTTAATTATTATAATTGTCAAAAGTAAATAATCATTAGGTTAAAAGACTATGAGAAAATAAGAATTGTTCATGCATCTAGATATGTATGAGGTAGACAAAATTCTTTAGTTAGTCTTGAATAATATTCACAACTTAAGATAGAACGTTGGGCGCCTTTATCTTGTCAAAGTTGTAGATTCTTTTGCTAGGATTTGAGTGGGATCAAATGTGTTATGATGAGTCTAAAATCATCAAAGTGTGGTGTCTTTGGGCAAAAGAATCTAGTGCAGTGGGTGCATTGAATAGGATCAAAATGAAATACTTTATCTAGAACCGTCAATGGATAAAAGTTTTCATTTGAAGACAATCGGAGAGTCTATCTTAATCCAGAGATAAATGATGGACTTATGGTTACAAGGGTTATCATTTGAGGTATCAAAGAGTACGATTATATAGTATAGTCTATCCTCGATAGTTTGGTGGTATTCATTTGTTAATTGATAGAGGACTTCATTTATAGATATGGACATCATGGCTCCATTTATTGAATGAGAGTAGAATACCATCATATGGATTTTTTGAGGTATTGGATATTAAATCTTAACGTTAAGTTTTCAATAGTGTCTATTGAAACATGGCTTCTGGACAAGTCAAAATATCCAAGTTCAAAATGTGGTCATATGAGTAAATATGGTAACTTGGAGAGCTATAGGCGGTGTATGAGCTCTTGGCGATTACTGGTATTCTTTATGAGGATACACTTTCTCCAATAAGGTTGTTTAGGGTATGAATAAGTAACATAAACTTATTCTATCTTTATTTAAGAGTTTAATTTTAGTTCTTTAGTGGAATGAACTAAAATTAAATAGATCGGACCTAAGTGAATCATTTGTTGATTGTGATTGGGTTGTGCCTATTAGAGCTTAAATTTAGATAGTTCGCCAAGATCTCCAATCCACACAAATTTGCATGGATCACTTGATATATTCTACCCGACCAATAGGGGTCCATCAAGAATTGTAATAAGGCATGTGAACTTGTTTTTTTTTTTGTAAGAATAGGTCTAGTTCACATGTGGACTTTTTATTAAGGGCAAATGGATTTAATAAAATAAGAAAAATATATGGCCCTTACATATATGGGATGGGCGGCAAAGGCTATTAAGAATAGCATGAATATATTATTTTTATTTTATTTTATTATTATTTAATTAAATGGAAATTAATTAATTTGTTAATTAATTATTTATTTAAATAAAAGTTAAAATCTTTTTCCTAGTAGGAGATGGTCTCCTAAAACTATACTATTGTTGGTAGTATAGTTAATGTTAAAGACTATATTTGATAAGTAGATAAATAAAATGAATTATTTATCTAATCAAATTAGGAAGTCTTTAATATGGTTACAAATACATTATTGAGTTGGATTAGGAGTCTTGGTGTAGGAAAGAATTCTTATTGGAAAAGGATTCTTGGTAACCAAGTAAAACTACTTAGTGGTAGAATTCTTCTTTGAAAAGGATTCATAACCACCAAGTTAATCTACCTAAGGATAGGATTCTCGTCCATCAAGTAATCCTTTTTAGGAAAGAGTAAACTCTCCTAATCTAAATCAAAGAGTAAAATTTGGCCAACAACATATGGTTATAGGAGAAGTTAGATTTCTTTTAGATAAGGACTCTTAACTACCAAATAAATCCACCTAAGGAAAGGATTCTTGACAACCAAGCAAATCCTTCTTAGGAAAGGATTTATCATCCTATATATATGTGCAAGAGAATTTCGGTCATGACTAAGGCAACTTGAGGTGAATTTCGGCCAAGCAAATTTTTCTAAGAGAAGAATTTGGTCATCAAAGGAATTTTAAAGGAGAAAAATCTGATTTTACTCTAGACAAAATTCGATCATCTCTAAGCATTAGTGTGGGAATTCGGCCAACTAGAGAAAAAAAGGGAATGTTTTTGTATTCGATAGAATACTAATATCCTTTACATCAAAAGGGTTTTGTGTACAACATCGAATCAAGGTTCACGCGAGTTTCAATCAAATTGATTGATAATTCACAAGTGACCGGACGTTCTTGGATTTTTTCTCTTGGAGGATATTTGTAACTAACAAAGAAAAGATTTTTGCTTTGTCTTCATCCTTAGGAATAACGTTCTTGGATTTTTCTCTTGGAAGATTTTTGTAACTAACAAAGAAAAGATTTTTGCTTTGTCTCCATCCTTCGGAATACAATTTAAAGAAAGGGAGCCTACACTCCAAGGTGATTCACGTTCGTGATTGGATTGGAAGATCTTGCGGAATAAATTCGGCACTTGTTCAATCGTCACGAATAATATGTATGATACTTTTATATATGTCAATTAATCTAGGGTTAAGGTTCTCGTTGCGTAAAGGGAATTTTTTTTATATAAGCAAACCCTTATTTCATTTTTATCATGCTTCCGTTGCATTTTGAACTCGTTTTTCCCTACAATCGGTATCAGAGCCTGGTTATACCCTTGATTAATTGATGTATTTGTTCGTGAATCTTTTTCTTTTTTGTATATATGCATGTTTTAGAAAGAGATGACACTCTAGGTATTCGCATATATATTTACATTGGAATGTATGGATATATATATATATATATATATGTTTTATATGTGGTTTGTTATTGCTCAATTTTGGTCCTAGAATTTCATTTTAATTTTGTTTTGGGATTGTAACAAGAAGGGTGGTCTATTATCGCCACAATTTCCTTCTTGGAAGTTGCTAAGTTTTTTTTTTTATTTTGTTGTTGTAATAATAATAAAAAAAAACTGCAATATTTTGTTATGTAAATTCTTCTGTAATACATTCAAGTTTCAAAGACTCAAAGGTTTGAAGAATTAGGAGTAACCAGAACAAATTTGGGACCGTACGAGCCATAACAACGAACGTGCGTGCGAAGAGCGTGCAGCCACGTTTGTTGTGGCATGGTCTGTGCACGACGGCCCCTTTGGTAGCCATGGGATGCGCATGGCAGCCCTTTATAGGTTTGTGGCATGCTCACTCCCATGGGTAAGGGCGAGAGGTGCACACACCCATGGGAGGAAGCCAAGGGAGTCCGAACGATGAAGGTCGAGTGAAGACTTGTTCGCCAAGAAAGGAGTTCCTGTATTCCAAGATTTATGTAATTTACTTGTTTTTCTAGGATGGACCAAAATTGTTGCTATTTATATATTTTTTTTGTAAATATTGCAATGTTTGTCATTGTTTGATAACATGTCATATAGAATAGGAGTGCCACTCATATATCTCTTTTGGTATAAACATGCATTGAATGGTTTAAGTATCTAAATAGGCATCTAGATAACTTGGTAAATCATTGTTTGGAATTCGATCACACGCCTTAAACAATTGAGTGGGAGAAGGTGTTTTTGAACTCCTACGGCCTCCAAGTTTAGTTGGGCTTTATGCTTCGTGAATAACCTCCCAAGAGGTATTAATGAATGGAATTTAGCAAGATACTTCCTTACAAGGATAGACTAGACAATTTGCTCAAACGATATCTACTCCCAAAGGAGGGATATTCGTGGTGGACTATATTAAAGGTCGATAACTTGGTAACACACTCAATGTGAGTTTATTAATATCCTCCCAAGAGTTCTTGTTAATAAAATCACAAGGCTAAAATTGAAAACGTTGGTTGTTATGTTGACAATTAGGTGGGACCTAGTCCAACTAGTAAATATTGCGAACTCTCAAAGGAGGCTTGACATTTATGGGTGTTGGATCACCGTTGAATTTTTACGATTGAATTATTTCATTTAATTCAAGTTAAATATTCAAAAGTGATTAATCATGATTATTCACTTATATAATTTTTGTTATTGTTCAGAAATCATGACCCCATCCCTAATCAACAATCTTAAAGACAATATTTTAACTGATGATAATTATGTCACATGGAAAAGGAAAATTGGGCTTCGATTGCAATCCAAAAAGTATAAGTTCGTTCTGTGCACTCCTAAACCACCTACTCTTACTAATGAATCTACTTAGGCGCAAAGAGATGAGTATCAGCAGTGGGAGTCTTCTGATGAGATGGCTAAATGTTACTTTATGGCTACCATCTCCGACGTGTTGCAACAGTAACATGAAGGAATGGAGACTGTTGCTGATATAATGATGTCTCTAGAGAAGATGTTTGCTATGAGGTCTAGGACGACTAAGAGGGAGGCAGTGACTACTTTTATGAATCCTAGGATGATACCTGGACAAGCTGTGAAAGATCACATGGTAAAAGTCATAGCACATCTCAACATTGTTGAACTGAATGGTGTTGAGATAGAAGGTGAGAGCAAGATTGACATGATTGTCAACTCACTGTCAGATTTTTTTGATCAATTTAAGTTGGACTACACCTTGAATAATAAGGAATACACCTTGCAAGGCCTGATGCAAGATGTTCAAAGTGCAAAAAAGGTCCTTGTGAAAGGCAAGGGTCAAGAGATTCATACCGTAGGTAAAGTTGCTACTATTAAGACCCGTAAGAAGGTCAAGAAACAACAGAATAAAAAGCAACAAGGACCTACAAAGAAGGAGACAAAGGTAGTAACCAAGATCAAAGGAAAGTGTTTCCTTTGTGGTGAAAAGGGACATTGGAAAAGAAATTGCCAAAAGTCTCAAGACAAAAAGGAAAAAGGTAATATTAATTATCTTGAAACATGTTTTTTGGCGGATTCTATGGATTCTTGGATCATAGACTCCAGAGCCACTAATCATGTTTGTTTTTCCTTACAGGGGTTCAAGGAAAGGAGAAGGCTTAATAAGAACGAATTCAACTTGCATTTAGGCAATGGAGCGTTGGTGTCTGCTAGTCAATGGGAGATATTAGAATTAGTTTAGATTCTTATCGGCATTTAGATTTAATAGACGTTTACTATGTACCTCAATTCAAGAGGAATTTAATTTCAGTTTCTTGTTTAAGTAGATTTGGTTATTCGGTTACTTTTAATAAAACTTTTATTATTAGTAAGAATGACAAAATTATTTACAAAGGTACATTGGAAAACGGTTTATTCTATTTGCATTGAAATATCTCTCAATTGGTAGACACGGAATCAACAGAACCTAATCATAGAAGAGTAAAATTATTAAAAGATGAAACCTACGTATGGCATTTACGCTTAGGTCACATCAACCTTAATAGGATTAAAAGATTGGAATGTGACGGACCTCTAAGTGACTTAAAGGTTGATGATCTACCTACTTGTGAATCTTGTTTGGAAGGTAAAATGACCAAATGGTCATTTACGACCAAATGCGCAAGAGCCATCGAATGTTTAGGATTGATACACATTGATGTGTGTGGACCTATGAGCATTCAAGCTAGAGGTGGATATGAGTACTTCATCACTTTCATGGATAATCACTAAAGATTTGGCTATGTTTATCTCATGAGACATAAGTCGGATGCTTTTGATATGTTCAAAGCATTTAAAGCTGGAGTAGAAAATCAACTTAAAAAACGCATAAATTTCTTGAGGTTTGATCGTGGTGGAGAATATCTATCTGGTGAGTTTCAGCAATATCTTATTGATAATGGAATAATTTCTCAGTTTTTTGCACCAGGCACACCTCAACAAAATGGAGTGGCAGAAAGAAGAAATAGAACTCTTTTGGAAATGGTTAGGTCTATGTTGAGTTATTCAACGCTTCCTAGTTCTTTTTGGGGATATGCTTTACAAACTTCCATGTATATTCTAAACGATGTACCATCTAAGTCGATTCTTAAAACACCGCATGAGTTGTGGACTAGGCGAAAGCCTAGTTTACAACACTTAAGGATATTTGGATGTCCTGCGCACGTGTTAAAAAGAAAGACAGATAAGATTGAGTCCCGTTCAGAAACATGCATATTTGTAGTGTATCCAAAAGGAACAAAATAATATTAATTTTATAGTCCTTCAAATCTTAAAGTATTTGTCTTGACAAATGCCAAATTTCTAGAAGATGACTATATGAATAATTTTGTACCTAAAAGTAGAATTGTCCTAAATGAGCTTTTTGGAGATATAATTCCACAAGAGGTTTCGCAACCAAGCCCAATTGTAAATTCCGTACCAACACAAGATCAACAATCTACCATACCTCGTCGTAGTGGGAGGGTTGTTAGACAACCAGAAAGATACATCGGTCTAGGAGAATCTATAGAGAATCTTTCAGACAACGATGATCCCTATACGTACAAGGAAGCAATGAAAGATGTTGATTGTCGCCAATGGCAAAAGGCAACGCAATCCGAAATTGAATTTATGTTAAAAAAAAAGTCTGGTCTCTTGTAGACTTGCCTAAAGGGATAAAACCCATCGGGTGCAAATGGGTATACAAGAGGAAAAGAGGAATGGATGGAAAGGTGGAAACCTTTAAAGGTAGATTGGTAGCTAAAGGTTATACACAGAAGGAAGGTATCGATTCTGATGAAACCTTCTCTCTTGTGGCCATGCTTAAATCCATTAGGATAATTTTATCCATTGCGACATCTCTAGACCTAGAGATTCACGGATGTCAAGATAGCTTTACTTAATGGAAGTCTTGACGAAAGAATCTACATGATGCAACCAGAAGGATTCATTGAAAAGGGCCAAGAGGAAAGGGTATGCAAATTGCAAAGATCCATATATGAATTGAAGCAAGCATCCAAATCCTGGAACATAACGTTCGATCAAGCCGTGAAAAGTTTTGGATTTATTCAAAACCTTGACGAACCTTGTGTATACAAAAGGATAAAAGGCGACAAGTTGGTTTTCCTAGTTCTTTATGTTGATGATATACTACTCATCGAAAATGATGTTGGTATATTGACCTCAATAAAAGAATGGTTAGCCAAACAATTTGATATGAAGGACTTAGGAGAAGCAAGTTATATTCTTGGTATCCAAGTCAAAAGGGATAGAAAGAATAGAACGATTGCATTATCCCAAGCTTCATACATAGACAAAATCTTGTCTAGGTTTTCCATGCAAGATTCCAAGAAAGGTATGTTACCTTTCAGGCATGGAATCAAACTTTCTAAGGAACATGTTCCTAAGAATGAGCATGAAGAGCAATTCATAAGAAGGATTCCGTATGCATCGGCAGTTGGAAGTCTCATGTATGCAATTCTCTGTACTATACCAGATATTTGTTTTGTTGTGGGCATAGTTAGCAGGTTTCAATCAAAGCCTGGTCCTGATCACTAAACGACAGTCAAGCATATTTTCAAGTATCTTAGGAGAACGAGAGATTATATGCTTGTATACTCTGGAGGGGATTTAATTCTCGTTGGGTATACATAAAATTTTGATTTTCAGTTAGATTCAAACTCCAGGAGATCGACATCAGGATCTGTCTTTACTATTGAAGGAGAGGCAGTCATATGGAGGAGTATCAAACAATCTTGTATTGCGAATTCCACCATGGAAGCCGAGTATGTTGCCGCATGGGAGGCTGTAAAAGAGGTTGTCTGGCTCCGTCAATTTTTGATTAACTTGGAAGTGGTTCCTAAAGCGAATAACCAGATCACTATCTATTGTGACAATAGTGGAGCAGTGACTAATTCAAGAGAACTAAGAATTCATAAGAGAGGGAAACACATTGAAAGAAAGTATCGCCTTCTAAGGGAAATTGTGCATAGGGGTGACGTGAGGATTACCAAGATCGCAAAAGCAGAAAATCTAGCGAATCCCTTTATAAAGGTTCTTCCTCAAAAGAGTTTTGATGGACATTTAGAGAACATGGGGATGAGAGATATGAAACATTTGCTATAGAGAAAGTGGGAGATTGTTAGGATTATGCTCGTTAGCAAGAGTACAATATTGTAATTAACATTCTTTTCATATAAAATAAAGTGATTTCTAGTTTAACAAATCTTATAGCATTTATAGTTTAATTATTATAATTGTCAAAAGTAAATAATCATAAGGTCAAAAGACTATGAGAAAAGAAGAATTGTTCATACATCTAGATATGTATGAGGTAGACACAATTCTTTAGTTAGCCTTGAATAATATTCACAATTTAAGATAGAAGGTTGGGCACCTTTATCTTGTCAAAGTTGTAGATTCTTCTTCTATGATTTGAGTGGGATCAAATGTGTTATGATGAGTCTAAAATCATCAAAGTGTGGTGTCTTTGGGCAAATAAACCTAGTGCACTGGGTGCATTGAATAGGATCAAAATGAAATACTTTATCTAGAACCGTCAATGGATAAAAGTTTTCATTTGAAGACAATCAGAGAGTCTATCTTAATCCAGAGATAAATGATGGATTTATGGTTACAAGTGTTATCATTTGAGCTATCAATGAGTACGATTATATAGTATAGTCTATCCTCGATAGTTTGGTGATATTCATTTGTTATTTGATAGAGGACTTAATTTATAGATATGGACATCGTGGCTCCATTTATTGAATGAGAGTAGAATACCATCATATGGATGTTTTGAGGTATTGGATATTAAATCTTAACGTTAAGTTTTCAATAGTGTCTATTGAAACATGGCTTCTAGACAAGTCAAAATATCCAAGTTCAAAATGTGGTCATATGAGTAAATATGGTAACTCGGAGAGCTATAGGCGGTCTATGAGCTCTTGGCGATTACTGGTATTCTTCATGAGGATACACTTTCTCAAATAAGGTTGTATAGGGTACGAAAGAGTAACATCAACTTATTCTATCTTTATTTAAGAGTTCAATTTTAGTTCTTTAGTGGAAAGAACTAAAATTAAATAGATCGGACCTAAGTAAATCATTTGTTGATTGTGATTGGGTTGTGTCTATTAGAGCTTAAATTTAGATAGCCCGCCAAGATCTCCAATCCACATGAACTTGCATGGGTCACATGATATATTCTACCGGACCAATAGGGGTCCTCTAGAATTGTAATAAGGCATGTGAACTTGTTTCATTTTGTAAGAATAGATCTAGTTCACATGTGGACTTTTTATTAAGGGCCAATGGATTTAATAAAATAAGAAAATTAATATATGGCCCTTACATAAATTGTATGGGCGGCAAAGGCTGTTAAGAATAGCATAAATATATTATTTTTATTTTATTATTATTATTATTTAGTTAAATGGAAATTAATTAATTTGTTAATTAATAAATTATTTAAATAAAATTCAAAAAAAAAATTCCTAGTAGAAGATGGTCTCCTAAATTTATACTATTGTTGGTAGTGTATTAATGTTAAAGACTATATTTGATAAGTAGATAAATAAAAGGAATTATTTATCTAATCAAATTAGGAAGTCTTTAATATGGTTACAAATACATTATTGAGTTGGATTAGGAGTTCGTGTGTAGGAAAGAATTCTTATCGGAAAAGGATTCTTGGTCACTAAGTAAAACTACTTAGTGGTAGAATCCTTCTTTGAAAAGGATTCATAACCACCAAGTTAATCTACCTAAGGATAGGATTCTTGTCCATCAAGTAATCCTTCTAAGGAAATAATAAACTCTCCTAATCTAAATCAAGGGGTAAAATTCGGCCAACAACATATGGTTATAGGAGAAGTTAGATTTCCATTTAGATAAGGACTCTTAACTACCAAATAAATCCACCTAAGGAAAGGATTCTTGACAACCAAGCAAATCCTTTTTAGGAAAGGATTTATATCCTATATATATGTGCAAGAGAATTTCGGTCTTGACTAAGGCAACTAGGGGTGTATTTCGGCCAAGCTAATTTTTCTAAGAGAAGAATTTGGTCATCATAGGAATTTTGAGAGAGAAAAATCTGATTTTACTCTAGCCAAAATTCGATCATCTCTAAGCATTAGTGTGGGAATTCGGCCAAGTAGAGAAAATAGGGGAACGTTTTTGTAGTTTAAGTATACTAATATCCTTTACATCAAAAGGGTTTTGTGTATAAGATCGAATCAAGGTTCACACGAGTTTCAATCAAATTGATTGATAATTCACAAGTGACCAGACGTTCTTGGATTTTTTCTCTTGGAGGATATTTGTAACTAACAATGAAAAGATTTTTGCTTTGTCTCCATCCTTAGGAATACAATTTAAAGAAAGGGAGCCCACACTTCAAGGTGATTCACGTTCGTAATTGGATTGGAAGATCTTGCGGAATAAATTCCGCACTTCTTCAATTGTCACGAATAATAGGTACAATACTTTTATATATGTCAATTAATCTAGGGTTAAGGTTCTCGTTGCATAAAGGGAATTTTTTTTATATATACACAAACCCTAATTTCGTTTTTATCACGCTTCCTTTGCGTTTTGAACCTATTTTTTCCCTACAATTGGTATCAGAGCCTGGTTATACCCTTGATTAATTGATATATTTGTTCGTGAATCTTTTTCTTTTTTGTATATATGCATGTTTTAGAAAGATATGACACTCTAGGTATTCGCATATATATTTACATTGGAATGTACGGATATATATATATATATGTGTTTTATATGTGGTTTGTTATTGCTCAATTTTGGTCCTAGAATTTGATTGTAATTTTGTTTTGGGGTTGTTACAAGAAGGGTGGTCTATTATCGCCATAATTTCCTTCTTGGTAGTTACTAAGTTTTTTTTTATTTTGTTGTTGTAATAATAATAAAAAACTGCAGTATTTTGCTATGTAAATTCATCTATAATACATTCAAGTTTTGAAGACTCGAAGGTTTGAAGAATTAGGAGTATCCGGAACAAGTTTGGGATAGTACGAGCCGTAACAAAGAACGTGCGTGCGAAGAGTGCGCAACCATGTTTGTTGTGACATGGGTTGCGCAAGGCAGCCCCTTTGGTAGCCATGGGCTGCGCATAGTAGCCCTTTATAGGTTTGTGGCATGCGCACGCCCATGGGAAAAGGGCGAGGGGTGCGCACGCCCATAGGAGGTAACCGAGGTTGTCCGAACAATGAAGGTCGCGTGAAGACATGTTCACCAAGAAAGGAGTTCTTGTATTCCAAGATATATGTAATTTACTTGTTTTTCTAGGATGGACCAAAATTGTAGCTATTTATATTTTTTTTTGTAAATATTTCAATGTTTGTTATTGTTTGATAACATGTCATATAGAATAGGAGTGCCACTCATATATATCTTTTGGTATAAAAATGCATTGAATGGTTTAAGTATCTAAATTGGCATATAGATAACTTGGTAAATCATTCTTTGGAATTCGATCACACACATTAAACAATTGAGTGGGAGAAGGTGTTTTTGAACACCTATGGCCACCAAGTTTAGTTGGGCTTTATGTTTCGTGAATAACCTCCCAAGAGGTATTCATGAATGGAATTTAGCAAGATACTTCCTTATAAGGATAGACTAGACAATTAGCCCAAACGATATCTACTCCCAAAGGAGGGATATTCGTGAGGGACTATATTGAAGGTCGATAACTTGGTAACACACTCAATGTGAGTTTATTAATATCCTCCCAAGAGTTCTTGTTAATAAAATCACAAGGCTAAAATTGAAAACGTTGGTTGTTATGTTGACAATTAGGTAGGACCTAGTCCAACTAGTAAATATTGCGAACTCCTAAAGGAGGTGTGACATTTTTGGGTGTTGGATCACCGTTGAATTTTTACGATTGAATTATTTCATTTAATTCAAGTTATATATTCAAAAGTGCTTAATCAAGATTATTCACTTATATAATTTTTTTTATTGTTAAAAAATCATGACCTCATCCCTAATCAACTACCTTAAAGACAATACTTTAACTGGTGATAATTATGTCACATGGAAAAGGAAAATTAGGCTTCTATTGCAATCCAAAAAGTATATGTTCGTTTTGTGCACTACTAAACCACCCACTCCTACTAATGAATCTACTTAGGAGCAAAGAGTTGAGTATCAGTAGTGGGAGTCTTTTGATGAGATAGATAAATGTTACATTATGGCCACCATCTCCGACATGTTGCAAAGACAACATGAAGGAATGGAGACTGCTGCCGATATAATGATGTTTCTAGGGGAGATGTTTGCTATGAGGTCTAGGACGACTAAGAGTGAGCAGTGACTACTTTTATGAATCTTAGGATGAAACCTGGACAAGCTGTGAAAGATCACATGATGAAAGTCATAGCACATCTCAACATTGCTAAACTGAATGGTGCTGAGATAGATGGTGAGACCAAAATTGACATGATTGTCAAATCACTGTCGGATTCCTTTGATCAATTCAAGTTGGACTACACCTTGAATAATAAGGAATACACCTTGCAGGGCCGGATGCAAGATGTTCAAAGCATGAAAAAGATCCTTATGAAAGGCAAGGGTCAAGAGATTCATACTATAGGTAAAGTTGCTACTGTTAAGACCCGTAAGAAGGTCAAGAAACAACAAAAGAAAAAACAACTAGGACCTACAAAGAAGGAGACAAAGAAAGTAACCAAGATCAAAGGAAAGTTTTCCTTTATGGGGAAAAGGAACATTGGAAAAGAAATTTCCTGAAGTCTTAAGACAAAAAGGAAGAAGGTAATATTAATTATCTTGAAACATGTTTTTTGGTGGATTCTATGGATTCTTGGATCATAGACTACGGAGCCATTAATCATGTTTGTTTTTTCTTACAGGGGTTCAAGGAAAGGAGAAGGCTTAATAAGAACGAATTCAACTTGCATTTAGGCAATGGAGCGTTGGTGTCTGCTAGTTCTATGGGAGATATTAGAATTAGTTTAGATTCTTATAGGCATTTAGATTTAATAGATGTTTACTATGTACCTTAATTCAAGAGGAATTTAATTTCAGTTTCTTGTTTTAGTAGATTTGGTTATTCGGTTACTTTTAAGAAAACTTTATTATTTGTAAGAATGACAAAATTATTTGCAAAAGTACATTGGAAAACGGTTTATTCTATTTGCATGGAAATATCTTTCACTTGTTAGATACGGAATCAACGGAACCTAATCATAAAAGAGTAAAATTATCAAAAGATGAAACATACTTACGGCATTTGCGCTTAGGTCATATCAACCTTAATAGGATTAAAAGATTGGTATGTGACGGACCTCTAAATGACTTAAAGGTTGATGATCTACCAACTTCTGAATCTTGTTTGGAAGGTAAAATGACCAAAAGGTCGTTTACGACCAAAGGCGCAAGAGTCATCGAATGTTTATGATTGATACACATTGATGTGTGTGGACCTATGAGCATTCAAGCTAGAGGTGGGTATGAGCACTTCATCACTTTCACGGATGATCACTCAAGATTTGGCTATGTGTATCTCATGAGACATAAGTCGGATGCTTTTTATATGTTCAAAGCATTTAAATCTGACGTAGAAAATCAGCTGAGAAACACATAAAAATCTGAAGGTCTAATTGTGGTGGAGAATATCTATCTGGTGAGTTTCAGCAATATCTTATTGATAATGGAATAATTTCTCAGTTTTCTACACCAGGCACACCTCAACAAAATGGAGTGGCAAAATGAAGAAATAGAACTCTTTTGAATATGGTTAGGTCTATGTTGAGTTATTCAACGCTCCATAGTTCTTTTTAGGGATATGCTTTACAAACTGCCATGTATATTCAAAACGATGTACCAACTAAGTCGATTCCTAAAACACCGCATGAGTTGTGGACTGGGCGAAAGCCTAGTTTACAACACTTAAGGATATTTGGATGTCTTGCACACGTGTTAAAAGGAAAAACAGATAAAATGGAGTCCCATTCAGAAACATGCATATTTGTAGGGTATCAAAAAGGAACAAAAGGATATTATTTTTATAGTCCTTCAAATCTTTAAGTATTTGTTTCGACAAATGCCAAATTTCTAGAAGATGACTATATGAATAATTTTGTGCCTAAAAGTAAAATTGTCCTAAAAGAGCTTTTAAGAGATACAATTCCACAAGAGGTTTCGCAACCAGGCCCAATTGTAAATTCCGTACCAATACAAAATCAATAATCTACCATTCCTCGTCGTAGTGGGATGGTTGTTAGACAACCCGAAAGATACATCGGTCTAGGAGAATCTATAGAGAATCTTCTAGACGACGATGATCCCTATATGTATAAGGAAGCAATGGAAGATGTTGATTGTCGCCATTGGCAAAAGGCAACGCAATCCAAAATTGAATTTATGTTAAAAAAAAAGTCTGGTCTCTTGTAGACTTTCCTAAAGGGATAAAACCCATCGCGTGCAAGTGGGTATACAAGAGGAAAAGAGGAATGGATGGAAAGGTGGAAACCTTTAAGGCTAGATTGGTAGCTAAAGGTTATACTTAGAAGGAAGGTATCGATTATGAAGAAACCTCCTCTCCTATGGCCATGCTTAAATCCATTAGGATACTCTTATCCATTGCGGCATCTCTAGACCTAGAGATTTGGAAAATGGATGTCAAGACAGCTTTCCTTAATGGAAGTCTTAACGAAAGCATCTATATGATGCAACCAGAAGGATTTATTGAAAAGGGCCAAGAGGAAAGGGTAAACAAGTTGTAAAGATCCATATATAGATTGAAGCAAGCATCCAGATCCTGGAACATAAGGTTCGATCAAGCCGTGAAAAGTTTTGGATTTATTCAAAACCTTGATAAACCTTGTGTATACAAAAGGATTAAAGGCGACATGTTGGTTTTCCTAGTTCTTTACGTTGATGATATACTACTCATAAAAAATGATATCAATAAAAGAATGGTTAGCAAAATAATTTGATATGAAGGACTTAGGAGAAGCAAGTTATATTCTTGGTATCCAAGTCATAAGAGATAGAAATAATAGAACGATTACATTATCACAAGCTTCATACATAGATAAAATCTAGTCTAGGTTTACCATGCAAGATTCCAAGAAAGGTATGTTACCTTTCAGGCGTGGAATCAAACTTTCTAAGGAACATGTTCCTAAGAATGAGCATGAAGAGCAATTCATGAGAAGGATTCTGTATGCATCATCAGTTGGAAGTCTCATGTATGCAATGCTCTGTACTAGACCAGATATTTGTTTTGTTGTGGGCATAGTTAGCAGGTTTCAATCGAAGCCTAGTCCTGATCACTGGATGGTAGTCAAGCATATTTTCAAGTATCTTAGGAGAACGAGAGATTATATGCTTGTATACTCTGTGGGGATTTAATTCCTGTTGGGTATACAGATTCTGATTTTCTGTTAGATTCTAACTCCAGGAGATCGACATCAGGATCTGTGTTTACTAGTGGATGAGGGGCAGTCATATGGAGGAGTATCAAGAAATCTTGTATTGCTGAATACTCCCACTGCATAGCAGATGTCCGATCTCATGCATAACATAACATACATGAGACTACCTACTACCGATGCTGTAGGGAAAAAACGGTTCAAAATCGCAACGAAAGCTTGAGAAAACAAAAATTAGGGTTTGCGTATAAATAAAAAAATTTCCCTTTTATGCAACGAGAACCTTAACTCTATTTTAACTGACGTATATAAAAGTATCGTACCTTTTTCTAGTGACGATTGAAAAAGTGCCGAATTGATTCCGTAAGATCTTCCAATCCAACCACGAATGTGAATCACCTAGGAGTGTGGGCTCCCTTTCTTTAAATTGTATACCTGAGGATGGAGACAAAAAAAAATATTTTCTTTATTAGTTACAAATATCCTCCAAGAGAAAAAATCTAAGAACGTCCGGTCACTTGTGAATTATCAATCAACTTAATTGAAACTCGCGTGAACCTTGATTCAATGTTGTACACAAAACCCTTATGATGTAAAGGATACTAGTGTACTATTAAAAACAAAAATGTTCCCCTTTTTCTCTTCTTGGCCGAATTCACACACTATTGTTTAGAGATGATCGAATTTTGTCTAGAGTAAACTCAGACTTTTCTCCCTCAAAATTTCTATGATGGCCGAATTCTTCTCTTAGAAAAATAGGGCTGGCCGAAATTCTCCTCTCAATTACCTTAGGGCTGGCTGAATTTCTTATACACATATATATATGATCATAAATCCTCTCCTAAGAAGAATTTACTTGGTTGGCAGAATTCTTTCCTTAGCTGGATTTATTGGGTAGTTAAGAATCCTTATCTAAAAGGAAATCTATCCTCTCCTATATACACATAGGCTGGCCGAATTTCTCTTTGATATAAATTAGGAGAGTTTATTCTTTCCTAAGAAGGATTTACTTGATGGACAATAATCCTATCCTTAGGTAGATTTGCTTGGTGGTTAAGAATCCTTTTCAAAGAAGAATTCTATTATTAATTAGTTTTACTTGGTGACAAAGAATCCTTTTCCAAAAGGAATTCTTTCCTACACCAAGAATCATAACCCAACTCAATAGTGTATTTATAGCCATATTAAAGACTTCCTAATTTGAATAGATAAATAATTCATTTTATTTATCTACTTATCAAATATAGTCTTTAACATTAACTATACTACCAACAATAGTATAGTTTTAGGAGACCATCTCCTACTAGGAAAAAGATTTTGACTTTTAATTAAATAATTAATTAATAAAATAAAAATAATATATTTAAGCTTTTCTTAATAGCCTTGCCGCCCATACCATATATATGGGCAATATATTATTTTTCTTATTAAATCTATTGGACCTTAATAAAAAGCCCACATGTGAACTAGACCTATTCTTACAAAAAGAAACAAGTTCTCATGCCTTAATAAAATTCTAGATGGACCCCTAAATTGGTCCGGTAGAATATATCAAGTGATCCATGAAAGTTTGTGTGGATTGGGGATCTTGGCGGGCTATCTAAATTTAAGCTCCAATAGACACAACCCAATCACAATCAAAAAATTATTCACTTAGGTCCGATCTATTTAATTTTAGTTCATTCCACTAAAGAACTAAAATTGAACTCTTAAATAAAGAGATAATAAGATGATGTTACTCAATCATACCCTAGACAACCTTGTTGGAGAAAGTGTATCCTCGTGAAGAATACCAGTAATTGCCAAGAGCTCATAGACCGCCTATAGCTCTTCAAGTTACCATATTTACTCATATGACCACATTTTGAACTTGGAACTTTTCACTTGTCCAGAAGCCATGTTTCAATAGACACTATTGAAAACTTAATGTTAAGATTTAATATCCAATACCTCAAAACATCCATATGATGATATTCTACTCTCATTCAATAAATGGAGCCACGATGTTCATATCTATAAATGAAGTCCTGTATCGATTAACAAATGAATGCCACAAAACTATCGAGGATAAACTATGCTATATATTCGTACTCATTGATAGCTCAAATGATAACAGTTGTAACCATACGTCCATCATTTATCTCAGGATTGAGATAGACTCTCTTATTGTTTTCAAATGAAAACTTTTATCCATTGATAGTTCTAGATAAACTATTTCATTTTGATCATATTCAATGCACCTAGTGCACTAGATTCTTTTGCCCAAAGACACCATACTTTGATGATTTTAGACTCATCATAACACATTTGATCCCACTCAAATGCTAGCAAAAGAATCTACAACTTTGACAAGATAAAGGCGCCTAACCTTTTATCTTAAGTTGTGTATTATTCAAGACTAACTAAAGAATTGTGTCTACCTTATACATATCTAGATGTTTGAACAATTCTTCTTTAATCATAGTCTTTTGACCTTATGATTAATTACTGTTAATAGCAAAATTTTGCTATGGACCAAAGAAGAATTTTCCACTTTCTAGCCTTCCCGCAAGGGTCTAAATTCGGGCTTATATGATGGGGTATCAAGGTCCCTGAGGTCGAGCTACCAAGCGATCCTACATGAGCAACGCGAGGCCGCCCATACTATCTGAGCATCTCAAACGTGTCCAAGCTTACCAAATAAAGCCCGACGAGACCGCGTCAAACTTCTAATACCAGGATAAAGCCTGAAGCTAGGTCGACGTGAAAGGACCTGGGTCCCCCGACATCAAGGTATCTCGTGACATTCTCCTAGAGCTTGCAACTATCTCTACTTTCACTATGAGACTTTCAAGGTGCCAAACTTGTCTTGCAAAGGCCCTCCTGCCTCGTCAAGGTATAATCTCGACCTGCCCAAGCATTAAAGGAAGAAGCCCGTAAAGCCTCATCATCACCAAAAGCACCAAGATCCACTGTAGATCCTGTCATGGTTAAATCAAGTAGCAAGAGCAGTACTCGAGCGTACCTCTCCACTCTTCCAGAAGTGAGCCAAGGTCGCCTGTTTATGGAAAACACCTTGCCAGGGCCTATTGGCCAGGCCCGCTACCCCACTAGGAAGCCTGTATAATTAGGTCAAGCTCCATGATAAAGCTCGGCGTAGCTAAACCAAGCTCCCAATTATAAGGTTGGAACCCAATGGGATATTTCACCTCTAAAATGGTTAGCACAAGCTCCATGGAAAGACCAGCATCTAGCTCCGTAACAATCGAGAGGTCCCCGGGGGACCCAGCCAGTATACTGGATCCTAGGGTACCCCGCCCTCAAGGAATATCAAATGTCACCTCGGGTAACCTCCACGAAGTACCTCTCGAAAGTGACATGCAAAACTAGAGCTCTCCTCTCGTCAACGTAGGAACAGAGGATTGACTTCCATGACATTTAAAGTACCATTAATAAGGTCAACCGCATTAATGGAGGTAGACAACCCAGTTAATGACATGATCAACACCATTAATAAGAGAATATTCAACTCTTTAATGGCCATCATTAGTGAAAGAGCCTAAAGAGGAAACAAATACCTTTTCCTCCAAGATATCCTCCACAACCGATTATTGGGGGTCAACTATAACAGAAAATCCCGCCTATCAAGGAAGGAAGAGTCTGAAGAGGAAAGAATCATATCTTCTCCGAGATAATAGCTACAAGTCGATCAACTACATAAAAGGAAGAATCGTATTCGATAAGGAAATGAAGACTAATTGAAGAGTCCTGGACTTGCACGCCAAGGTAGTCACCATGTATAAATATGCCTGTAAAAGGCATAGTGATGGGTCTCCAATCAATGACAGAAGACACATGCTTCGTTAAAATTTATCTCTACATCATCATTGAATGTGTACCCTGACCAGGAAAATATCGGTCTACATTTGACCACCATTGTAAGCTCTACGGAGCAACTACGTTATATAACTTTACCATCCTTGTAAGGTCCCAAGAGCATTCTTTGATATATACGTAAGGAAGGGTATTCCTCTTTCCTCCGGATACTGTCTAGGGGTTTTTCAGCATGTGATCACTCGTGAAGCTTTTTCCCCCCTTGGTCAGTCCACCTCCATCTACATAAGATTTGTGTTTTTCCAATTATCTACTATATTACGCATGTATGTATACGGGCTAGGTACCGACCCCATTGGTCTTAGATCTCTAATCTTTCTTAAATGAGATCGGGAAACAACAACGAAGACCCCTAAGGAACCGAATCTAGATTCCTACCCCGCTGGACCTAACGCTCTTATCCTCTCATCTACACGCCAAAATCGCATATCAAGATGAAGAGAAACCGCCCAGACCAGTTCGAAGGGAGTCAAGGAGCTCTCCCGTACCCTCTCTATGGAAGAAATCAAGCTCTCCGACACTGGAGCTAGATAAGCCCCCCTTCTTACTTGCTATCGAGGTCAGGGTATTACAGGAAGCAATCGGGCTCCAGAACCAGGCTCTGAGTACCAGGACGGGCTCCGACCCCGACCAAGGAATAAGGTCCAAGATTACCCCCTTCACACCAGCAAGAGAACCTCGAGCTCCCCAGATCTACTTCATAAGCACGAAGCCCGACGGGCATGATGACTTGTCTCCTTGAGCTCCCCAGATCTACTTCATAAGCACGAAACCCGACGGGAAGGATGGTTTATCTCCTACCTCCTATTTTATCCTCCTTCTATTTTATCCTCCTTCATATTCATACAAGATCAGGTCAGGTATCAACGATACCAACCCTAGCCACCATCTCTGTGGTAATGGTCTCGAGGGTGTTAATGTGGATTTCTCATCCTAAGCAAATTTCCCGTTAACATTTACTTTTGACAATTATAATAATTAAACTATAAATACTATAAGATTTGTTAAACTAGAAATCACTTTATTCATATGATAAGATTGTTAATTACAATATTACACTCTTACTATCGGGCATAATCCTAACACATGCATAGACTACATATCTCATATCCTCATTTTCTTGAGGTGTCTTAGGACACTGTTTCTTAGACAAGTGAACTCCATGTCTGTAAGGTAAATTACCTTTCTTAGAGATCTGCATGTAAAATCACAGAAGAATCTTGTCGATATACGATTCCTGAGATAGTGCTATGAGTTTGTTCTTACGATCCCTTATAAGTTGGATCCTTAGAACATAACTTGCCTCTCCTAAATCTTTAATTTGGAATTGGCTAGCCAGCCAGCCAGTCCTTTACATCAGACAACACTCCCACATCATTCCCAATGAGTAGGATATCATTTACGTATAAGACCATGAAAACTACTTTCTTGTCAATGATCCGCTTGTAAACACAAGGCTCATCAATGTTCTGCTCAAAGCTATAGGTTTTGATCACATCATCAAACATGATGTTCCAAGATCTAGATGCTTGCTTAAGTCCATAGATGGACCTTTGTAACTTGCAAACTTTTTGCTCTTGATCTGTATAATCGAATCCCTCTGGTTGCATCATATAGATGCTCTTATCTAGATTGCCATTCAAGAATGCAATATTGACATCCATTTGCCAAATTTCATAATCGAAAAAGGCAGCAATGGATATGAGAATCTGAATAGACTTAAACATGGCTACTAGCAAGAATGTCTCTTCATAATTGACCCCCTTTTTCTGGGTATAACCCTTGGCCACTAGCCTTGCCTTGAAGGTCTCTACCTTTCCGTCTACTCCTCTTTTTCTCTTGTAGATCCACTTACAACCTATGGGTTTTACCCTATCCGGTAAGTCTACAAGATCCCAGACTGATTTAGAGTACATGGACTCCATCTCGTGATTCATGGATTTAAGTCATTCCTCTTTATCAGGATCTTCCATTGCATTCATAAATGTCAATGGATCATCTGCACTATCAACAGACACAAAACCTTGTCCCTCACCTATACCTAAATAACATTCATGTTGTCTTACAACCCTCTCACTACGTCTAGGTGGTAGTGTTCCTGATTAGGAACTATCTGACTCTCAGATGTTTGTGGATCAATAACTCTTGTTGATGAAGCACCGGTCTAACCAAGCTCCAACTCATTCAATACAATCTTAGAATGTGGTTTTTGCTCACTAATATAATTGTCCTTAAGAAACATTACATTTGTCGATACAAATACTTTGTAATCTTTGGGACTATAAAAGTGTCCACCTCTAGTCTCCTTAGAGTATCCTACAAACAGGCAGATCACAGGCTTGGAGTCTAGCTTTCCATTTCTGTTCTTCAGCACATGTGCTGGACACCCCTATATGCGGAAATGTCATAAACTAGCTTTAAGACCATTCCACAACTCTAGGGGTGTCTTAGAAACAGACTTGGATGACACTACATTCAAATTGTATGCCGCTGTTTGTAACGTATATCCCCAGAAGGAATTTGGTAATGATGAGAAATTAATCATAGATCTCACCATTTCCATCAGGGTTCTATTTCTCCTGTCCGCTACACCATTTTGCTGAGGTGAACCGGGAGTTGTGAGTTGGGAAACTATCCCATTCTCGACCATGATGTCTTCAAACTCTTGGTCAAGGTACTTACCTCCACGATCCGATCGTAGTGACTTGATAGTCCTACTAAATTGATTCTCAACTTCGACTTGAAATTCTTTGAACTTTTCAAATGTTTTCGACTTCCATTGTAATAGGTGGAGTATCCATATCTTGAGTAGTCATCTATAAAGTGTTAGAATTATGCTTGATAGCATAAGTATAATAATGTATTTGACAATAATTACATATTAATAAAGTGATTTTTAGTTTAACAAATCTTATAACATTTATAGTTTAATTATTATAATTGTCAAAAGTAAATAATCATAAGGTCAAAAGACTATGAGAAAGGAAGAATTTTTCATACATCTAGATATGTATGAGGTAGACACAATTCTTTAGTTAGTCTTGAATAATATTCATAACTTAATATTAAGGTTGGGCGCCTTTATCTTGTTAAAGTTGTAGATTCTTTTGCTAGCATTTGAGTGGGATCAAATGTGTTATGATGGGTCTAAAATCATTAATGTGTGGTGTCTTTGGGCAAAAGATCTAGTGCACAAGGTGCATTGAATTGGATCACAATGAAATACTTTATCTAGAACCGTCAATAGATAAAAAAATTTATTTAAAGACAATCGGAGAGTCTATCTCAATCCTGAGATAAATGATGGACTTATGGTTGCAAGTGTTATCATTTGAGCTATCAATGAGTACGATTATATAGGATAGTCTTTCCTCGATAGTTTGGTGGTATTCATTTGTTAATCGATAGAGGACTTCATTTACAGATATGGACATCGTGGCTCCATTTATTAAATGAGAGAGAATATCATCATATTGTTGTTTTGAGGTATTGGATATTAAATCTTAACGTTTAGTTTTCAATAGTGACTATTGAAACATGGCTTATGGACAAGTCAAAATATCCAAGTTCAAAATGTGGTCATATGAGTAAATATGGTAACTTGGAGAGCTATAGGTGGTCTATGAGCTCTTGGCGATTACTGATATTCTTCACGAGGATACACTTTCTCCAATAAGGTTGTCTTGGGTATGAATGAGTAACATCAACATATTCTATCTTTATTTAAGAGTTCAATTTTAGTTCTTTAGTGGAATGAACTAAAATTAAATAGATCGGACCTAAGTTAATCATTTGTTGATTGTGATTGGGTTGTGTCTATTTGAGCTTAAATTTAAATAACCCGCCAAGATCCCCAATGCACACGAACTTGCATGGATCACTTGATATATTATACCGGACCAATTTAGGGGTCCATCTAGAATTGTATTTAGGCATGTGAACTTGTTTCTTTTTGTAAGAATAGGTCTAGTTCACATGTGGACATTTTATTAAGGTCCAATGGATTTAATAAATTAAGAAAAATAATACATGGCCCATATATATGGTATAGGCGGCAAGGCTATTTAGAATAGCTTAATTATATTAATTTTTATTTTATTATTTAATTAAATGAAAATTAATTAATTTGTTGATTAATTAATTATTTAATTAAAAGTCAAAATCTTTTTCCTAAAATTATACTATTGTTGGTAGTATAATTAATATTTAAGACTATATTTGATAAGTAGATAAATAAAATGAATTATTTATCTAATCAAATTAGGAAGTCTTTAATAAGGTTACAAATACACTATTGTGTTGGATCAGGAGTCTTGGTGTAGGTCAGAATTCATTTAGAAAAAAGATTCTTAACCACCAAGTAAATCCACCTAAATAAAGGATTCTTAACAACCAAGTAAATACTTCTTAAGAAAGGATTTGTGACCCTAATATATATTCTTGTGAATTTCAGCCAGCTCATATATATATATATGTATATATATATGTATATATATATATATATAAGATGATAGAATTCCTTCAAGAAAAGGATTCTTAACTATCAAATAAATCCACATAAGGAAAGGATTCTTGTCAACCAAGTAAATCCTACTTGGGAAAGGATTTGTGATCCTATATATATATATACCCTTGTGAATTTCGTCCAGGCAAATGATTTTTAGAGTGAAAATTTCAGCAAACCTATGGTTTTTCTATGAGAGCATTTTGCTTGGCAAAAGAGAATTTTGAGAGAGAAAAATTTAGTATTTTACTCTAGACAAAATTCAATCAACTCTAAGTTATAGGGTGTGGAATTCGGCCAAGGAGAAAAGAGAAAAAGAGAACGTTTTTGTTCTCGATAGTACACTGGTATCCTTTACATGAAAAGGGTTTTGTGTACAACATCGAATCAAGGTTCACGCGAGTTTCAATCAAATTGATTGATAATTCACAAGTGGCCGGACGTTCTTGATTTTTCTCTTGGAGGATATTTGTAACTAACAAACAAATAGATTTTGTTTGTTTCCATCCTCAGGTATACAATTTAAAGAAAGGGAGCCCACACTCCTAGCTGATTCATGTTCGTGATCGGATTCGAAGATCTTACGGAATCAATTCGGTGCTAGTTCAATCGTCACGAAAAAAGAGGTACGATATTTTTTATATGCATCAAATTAATCTTGGGTTAAAGTTCTTGTTATTAAAAGGGAACATTTTTATTTATATGCAAACCATAATTTTATTAAATTTTCTCACATTTCCATTACGTTTTGAACCGTATTTTTCCCTTCATAAAGGTGACATAATACTCATAACCACCCTTAGCTTTAACATTCATCGGTCTCAGACGTCTGTATATATAAGCTCTAGCGGTTCTTTAGCTCTAAGCCCTTTTCCAGTAAAAGGACTCTTAGTCCTCTTACCTTCAAGACAAGATTCCCAGTCAGGTAAGATGCCAACCTTTAACCTACTTAAAGGTCTACTTTTTACTAGTCTGTCTATCCAATCAAGGTTGATATGACCAAACCATAGATGACAGAGATACGTGTCATTATCTGGAGAAATCTCATGTCGTTTAGTTTTTGGTTTTTCAACCTTAAACATTTCGGTGTTGAGCAGTGTAGTATGTATTAACGGTCTTAACACATACAAATTGTTTTCATTAATTCCTGAACAAATATTCAGACCATTCTTTTCAGTACTAACAAACTTATTATTGTAAGAAATAAAATAATTTTGTTCCAACAACTTAGAAATGGAAATCAAATTCCGTGTAAATCCAGGAACATAAAATACATTGTCCAACAATATATAATTATTACAAAATTGCAATCTTATTGCTCCCACTGCTATGGCCGATACGACATCCCCCGACCCCACACTTATTGAGAAGGCTCCCTCCTCTAACTGTTTGCAAGAATCAGTCCACTGCAGAGAAGTACAAACATTGTTAGTGGCCCCCGAATCAACTATCTATGGTGAAGAATCATCATCCATTAAACAAGATTCAAGAACAAGTAAATCATATTTACCTTTCAAATTTTTGTTCTTGGCTACCTCTTCCAGGTATTGCGGATAGTTCCTCTTATAGTTCCTGACCTTGTTGCAATGTAAACATTTTCGTTTGTCTTGGTCGGTAGAGGTGCCCTTCTTTTTGCTTTGGGCTTTCTTGTGTTTTGGCTCACCCTTTTCCTTCTCAGCGGACATTTTCCTCTTCTTCTTATTAAAGGAAGATGATTCGGCAACATTTGTATCACCGGTCTTGCCTTTGTTGTCCTTAATGAGGGACTCAAATGAAAGATTTGGGAAAGGCAAGTTATGTTCTAGGGATCTAACTTATAAGAGATTGTAAGAACAAACTCATAGCACTGTCTCAGGCATCATATATTGACAACACTCCTACATCATTCCCAATGAGTAGAATATCATCTACGTATAGGATAAAGAAAACTACTTTCTTGTCAATGATCCGCTTGTAGACACAAGGTTCGTCAGCATTTTCTCAAAGCCATAGGTTTTGATCACATCATCAAACCTGATGTTCCAATATCTAGTTGCTTGCTTAAGTCCATAGATAGACCTTTACAGCTTGCAAACTGTTTGCTCTTGATCTGGAGACACGAATCCCTCTAGTTGCATCATGTAGATGCTCTCATAAAGTTTGCCATTAAAAAATGCAGTATTGATATCCATTCGCCAAATTTCATAATCGAAAAAGGCAGCAATGGATAAGAGAGTCCGAATAGACTTGAACATGGCTACTGGCGAGAATGTCTCTTCATAATCGACTCCCTCTTTCTAGGTATAACCCTTGGCCACTAGTCTTTCCTTGAAGGTCTCTACCTTTCTGTCAACTCCTCTCTTTCTCTTGTAGACCCACTTACAACCTATGGGTTTTACCCCATCTAGTAAGTCTACAAGATCCCAGACTAAGTTAGAGTACAAGGACTCCATCTCGAGATTCATGGCTTTAAGCCATTCTTTGTTATCAGGATCTTCCAGTGCATTCATAAATGTCAATGGATCATCCACACTATCAGCAGAGACAACACTATTAAATAATCTTATTATCTTATCATTACAATAAATAACAATTAAAACCCTCCAGTCATGACTAATTACACAATTAAATAATCTTATTATTTAATTGTCATAATTGTCAAATAAAACAATTGAATAATCGAATTACTCAATCAACTCCTAACACGTGTCACTTTCGTAACACAATTAATTGGGTAAGCCAATTAATTAACCTTGACCCTTGTTACCTAAATCGATCAGGCTAGCAAGGGGACCTAATGGACCTATAGTATTTTGAGCTCCAAAAATCCTCCAAATCATTAATTAAACTCTTTAATTAATATTCCTTGATTATTAAATCCGGTGTTATTCCACTAAAAATCTGAAGTTGTACTCTCTCAACTACGGATGTTTTTACACAGACCAATACAGATCAGTGTCCATCGATATAGCTATTACACATGGTGTGATCCTCCACAGTAGTTCATAATTAGAGTTGGGTCATAATGTTCGTTATACCCCTCTAATTACATATTTCCTTTAAGTACCATTGATTATCTAATGGACAATAAATCCTATTTCCTCACGGAATTATGAGAGCGCTCATATTGTCCAAGCCCTAAATCAACCCTTAAGGGAACTACCATCTACTTCTCTCACAAGGAGTGGATTCCACTATTGTGTACAAATACTCCCAGCCACAAGCCAAACCGTAATCCCAACAAACTGAGTTTATTGATCAGGAAATGCATCTGACCTCAACATGGTATATCAAATACCACGATCTAACCTGAAAGAGTCGATAAGACACTCAGGATTAAGATCACCCACATATAGCAATCATTAATTTATATATATGAATCTCATCGGTAAACGGATCTTAGTGTGAGATTCGTATAGATCATGGCTCAGTCCTATATGATCACATCATACAAGGTGCCTCCATTCCCATATCTCGTATGAATGATTCAGAATAGAATCACTGTACATTACGGAATGGACCATAGCTATAGATTTATCACAAATAAAGTACCCAACTTTATTTGCTATCTATGGACCCTTTAGATTGCACGTCTCTTACTATATCCGTCCGTATATGACACTCATATACACATTTCGAGATTACATTCGGTAATCCAGGATGTTAATATGTGTTCAAGTTTAGAAAATAAATAGCATAACAAGAATGAATTGAACCTTTCTTTTTATTTACTTTATAAATTCATTTAAAAATTACATGTTTGGGCATAAACCCCAACATTTGGAAGATACAAAAAGTATAAAAAAAAGAGGAGGAAACACTAGAAGAGCTATAGGTTGTCTATAAGCTCTTGGCGATTACTATTATTTTTCAAAAGGATACACTATCTCCAATTAAATTGTCTAGGATATGAATGAGAAACATTTACTTATTCTATCTTTATTTAAGAGTTCAATTCTAGTTCTTAAGTGGAAAGTGGTAAAGAACTAGAATTAATAGATCGAACCTAAGTGAATCATTTGTTGATTGTGATTAGGTTATATCTATTGAAGCTTAAATTTAGATAGCCTGCCAAGATCTCCAATCCATAAGAACTTGCATGGGTCCATCTAGAATTGTTTTTGGATTTCGAAATCCAAAAGTTTTGGAGAGGTGCGGTCATGAGTGATTAAGACACGCTGTAACTCTTCAAATACATGGAATGGGCGACCAAGGATGTAGGAGTTCTTGGGAGGCTCAAATAGGGTGCGATTAACATTCCATTAATACATAAAGAATATAATTTGTACATTTTAATTAAATGAGTTGTTAAATTAGATTAATGTATTAATTTGAGTGACTTGTTTCTTTTTTTAGTAAGAATGAGTCTAGTTCACGTGTGGGTTTAATAAAATAGAAAAAAAAAACATATTGTATATACTATAGGCTTGGGCGACAAGGCTAAGGATATTAGCCTAATTTATTATTTTATTTTATTCTTTAATTAAATGGAAATTAATTAATTTTTTAATTATCTAAATATTTGATTAAAAGTCAAAAAAAAAAAATCTAACTAGGAGAATGTCTCTTAGTGTCATACTATTATTGGTAATATGATAAGTATCAAAAACTTTATTCGATAAGTAGATAACTAAAAAGAATTTATTTATCTAGTCAAATTAGTAAGTCTTTGATATCTATCAAAACTCTAATTGACAATTGGTCAAATTAGGAAGTTTTTGATAAAGTCGCAATTTAATAGATATTCAATAACTTATTATGGGATAATACACTTATAAGTTGGAAGAGGATTGAATTTGAAAATTGATAGGAGCTATGGTGAAATAGAAATCCTCCTTGTGTGAGGGTTTTCGGCTACCTATATAAATCCATCGGTAGAATTCGGCAAACCCTAGTGTCTTGGTGAGAAGTTTTTTTTATTTGCATTAAAAAAATTCATCCAATTCAAGGAAACAATGTGGGAATTCGTCCAAGAGAAGAAGAAGAAAGAGAGCATTTTATTTTCGATAGTGTACTAGTAGCTTTTATATCAAAAGGCTTTGTGTACAACACCGAATTGGGTTCACGTGAGTTTTCGATCAAAATATTGAGAATTCAAAAGTGACCAAACATTCTTTGTTTTTCTCTAGGAGGGTTATGTGACTAACAAAAGAAAAATTTTTAGTTTTCCATCCTCAGGTACAAAATTCAAAGAAAGGGAACCCACACTCCTAGGTGATTCAAGTTCGTGACTGGATTGGAAGACCTTGTAGTTTTAATTCGACGCATCTTCAATCGTCACGAGAAATATGTACAATATTTTTAATTATATAGTAATTAAAGTAACTTTTTTGAAATATACCAATATATTTTTCGCTTTCATCATACGTTTTCCATAAAAATCTTGGTCCGGGCATAGAATTACCCCTTTGGACCGGGGGAGTTGGTAGCAATCTGGAAGATAAACCTCAACTGATCCAGCCCCAGTTCCTTTATGATCTTGTCCATCTCGCACTGCTATTTCCATAGCACAAAGAACCCAACCAGTTGCCTCTAAAACCCTAGTGTCAGCTGTAGAGGGCGAGCTGCAAGGCATTTAGCACGTTGCATTGAGTAGGGTAGAGAGGTAGCCTCACTCCATAACCGAAGGCCGTCATGTGGATCAGTAGCTTGCTAGAAAGGGGTAAAATACTCCGTAATCCAGATATGGTATGGTGACGGTGATGTCAGAAGAGATTGAGAAGTTCCTCCTCAAGTGCCAAATTGTATCAACGGTGCATGTAGAGTCAGGAATGCACCAATAATCATAAGGAAGGGAGAGCATGCCTTCTATCAAGGATGCAACATTCTTAGCTAAGTCTCCATCTTCCCTAGCTTCGATAGATTCCTCACTTAATTCCCAACCAACATCGATTGGGGTATCGAGGTTGTTAGTAAAACCTGTCCTTATAGTAGTGTTTCTATGGACCAACGACATTGAGGAGTAGCAACATCGTCTCTATCGTCGCCATCTTTATGTGTCCTCTTTCTGTGGGCAAGGTTCCCACTGGCAGCAGCATCACTAGTGAATAATTTCTCGATGCTAACACTATCAAAAGAAAACAAGGTAACAAGTTTTTTTATGAAGATTTCTTGAAGATTGGAAAGTTTGAAGATTGAAGAAGATGAAGAGGGTAGAGATTCAAGAAAGCTAGGTGTTAATAGACATTTTTAATGATGGACCAAAGTGGAATTTTCCACCTACTCGAGACCTGGTATGGTACATCGCCTGATACCTGGTGGGGTATTCCAGGTAAATCTTACCTTGTAGAATCAGTATCGAGATCAGTCTCTTTACTACCTGGGTACCTCGATACTGCTACTTGGCAAAATGTTCAGCGTTACTTCTCCAATACTCCTGAACTTTAAGTAGGGCCAGCTCCAAGGTACTCTCTACCGGAAGCTTATGTACTAGAATACCTGTTTGGAACCTAAATATCTCGACACCAGTCTGTGACCCATCTAGGGTATACCTTATAGCTGGTACCTTGACACTAGGATGTTTTACTGGTACCCGAGTACCTCGATGCTATCTCATAACCCTTTCAAGGTATATATCTAGCATGCCAAGCAATAAGAATACCATCGGGAAAGCACTAGCAAGGAAGAATAAATGCCACACCTGCAGACAGCTAAATCAGGGTACCACGCCGCTAGAAAAGGAAGCTAGAATTCTCCTCCAAGCAACGTGGGTTAAAATGGTTGACCATTTTCACCATTAAAATGCCAAAATGAGACCAAATAAGTCAACAAATTTACCATTTATTCATATTCATAAACAAACGGAAACATGACGTAACCAATGGGAACAATTCCTGCATAAATTGACATCCCCCATCAATGCTAATCAATTTTGGTAACACGACCAATCAATCAGTCTAAATTACGGGGAATTGATCGGCTGGAAAAAGAGGATATAAATACAACGTCCAAATTTAAAGAAAGGATTGAAAAACCAGATATCAAGAAAAGAACATTTTCACTATTCAAAAGAGTATTTTTGCCATACAGGAGTCAGCTACTTATCGACATGAACGAATTCGCTATCGCCAGTTGTGTTTTGAAAGAGAGAGATTGAGAGAAAATATAGTGAGATAAGAATAATATCACCATTTTCATAATTTTCCTAACTCACATAGATCACCTTTCTCATCTCTCCTTAACTCTCTAATCACTTAGATACGAGATACCTACCCTGACCGCGATCCACCGGGTAGTGGTATTGAGGGTGTTAATTGAGATTCCTCACCTTGAGCAAATTTTCAATCAACACTAGGTTTTCCTTTTCTTTGAGAAACAAATAAAAAGGCGTGAAGAATGTGAAGAGGTCTCGGGTATAAATAGAGAGGAGAGATGGTTATCGGTAACAAAAACGAGATCTAAAAGACGATACATTCGGGCAACGGGAAAGACAATTTTGATAAACGTGTGATGTCGAAATCCTTTCATTTTTCAAACGGCTAACCTTTCCTTGCCTGATGTATTTAATGTGAGATTTCCTCTTAGATCTTGGTAACCATTCGAAGAAGGAAAACTCCTCAAACAATTTAGGAAACCTGACTCCAATCCTAAACAGCCACCAATGTTCAAGTCAGGGGGACTTCTGTTAACAGTCTTTTTTGATGAGGCACCAAGGAAAATTTTTCCATCTACCTGGTACTAGGTAGAGCCTACTTGGTAGGACCAAAATCGAGACCGGTTCCCATACTCTAGTAACACTCAATACCATTTGTTAAAGAGAAATTAGCTCAAGACGAGAAATTCCAACTAATACCCTCGAGACTAATACCACGGAGGTGGTGGCCGGAGTCAGTAACTTAGATATCTGACAATCTCTCTAGGGCATAGAAAGGAGGTAACCTCATACTAGTTGAATAGTAGAAACAATGGCGGCCGTGTTCTGATTACATAATTTAGGCTTTCTTCCTTCTCCTTTTCTTTTTTCTTTCCATAGGAATGCTGGGGCATATTTATACATGGCCAAAATAATTTGAACGGGTGTATCTCCCACCATGATTCTCTAAACCAAATCCCTCCTTATCCTGCGGGATCCTCTATTTAAAAGTCATTGACTTCGAGTGAATAACGGACACAGGATTATAGTTGGTGGAGATAAGTTTGTTTCCTCTTTGGAAAAAATTATTGTCTAACACGTATGCAGAATTTAATATTTGTTATAATGCAGATATGATCTTGTGTATATTCATGGCATGATTCTTCAAAGAGGTCATCGAGTTAGCTACTCGTTGTTTTGTAGAGCGAGGTAGATCCATGCTTTAGTTATGGTCTCAAAAGCTTAAGACGACCTTGTGGGCAATTACTGAAGGTATTGTAGATTAGGCGAGATTCTTTTTTCATGTTTAGGTAGGTTATAGGCATCCCTTAGCAAATTAGTGAATCTAATACACTTAGAGGCTCTCTCTTAGTATCTGATAGGGACAGCGGGCTTCTGGAGAGGTAGTTAGGCTTCTGGCTTAGGCTGCGAATTAAATCTGACCTCGGGAAGCCTTAGTCTAGAATGAGCTCACTCTTGTTTGTGTCAGGATTAACTTTGAGTGCTTTTTGATCTCGGTGATCCTTCATCTCTTTCACAGGGTGGTTTTGGAGCTCGACCCTAGGAATAGAGGTTCCGGGATTGGTGATCTCGAGAAGCTCAAATTCTAGTGTTCGCGTGTGGGCTCGACCTGGTTGTGCCTAGCTTCATTCCTGATAATTCTGAAGCCCGATGATCCCTCCCTGCTTCTGTGGGGTAGCTTTATGGTTCTACCATGTCGAAGATCAGTCATGACTCCGTTGACTTCCTCGTTGAAGGAATAGAGGTTTCAAGCCTTGCCCAAGGAAAGCGGGATCAAAGAGACCTAGATGGGAATGACTAACCTCCGTCCCCGCATCGTCGTCGATCGAATCGGAACGTAGCAATTGGGACTGGGTTTATAACCAACCAGAAAATCCTCTGAACTTGGTTGATGAGGATTTCAGTGAAAATAATAGGGTCGACATCGTTGGAAGGGACCAAGTCATGGTTTTTTATCCTTCCCTAGAGAGGCATCTTCCATATAACTTTAGAGTTATTCCAGACTCTTCTGTTTACCCAAAGTCAATCAGCCGACTGAGGTCCAAATATGGCATTCCTAACAACGTCTCCCTAACAGTCCCTCATATAAATTACGATGTCTTTAACCCACCTAAAGGCATGCTCCCCATTCACGTTGCGGCCTTCGAGAGCGGAGTAAGGGTCTCTTTTCATCCTACCTTTCGGTGGGCTCTCAACCCAGTTAGTTCACATCCAGTTGTCACCCGACTTTTAGAGGCACCTAGTTGGCTTCTTTGTGCTGTAGAGTGAGCAGTGCGAACTAAGAAAGATAACTAGGGAGCCCAGAGAAAATGATCTTGCTTTCCTCTTTCAAATTGGGAGCCTGATCGAGGTCCCCCGAGGTCAGTTTTACGTCAAAGCCAAGAACAAGTTTAATTTCATCATCCCTGGAGCTTCAAGGAAGGACCCAGCCTAGAAAGAGGAATGGATATTGGCTGGTGATGAATGGGGAAGCTCTATCTTTATAGGTGGGTACGAGTTTACGATCCCCATGGCTTTCAACGATAAGCCCTCTTGGAGCTGAGATACCTTGTCTGTCGAGTATGAGGTGGTGCTGAAAGCCATCCTTGTCATGAACTACTTGAACATGAAGTTCCAAAAGGTTGACCCTTTTGATCCTCGTCGGGTAAACCGCTATCTACGAGTATCAGATACTACTCCCGTAAGTACTTAAAAAAATCAAGTTTTGTATTGTGAATGGTTCAGTTCTGATGGATTTACACTTTTTTAACAGTTTTTGTTGTTGCTCCAACTTCCCGTGAAGCCCAGCAAGCTCGTACTCCTCCCCCTTCTGCCAAGTTTAGTCGGGAAAACCCTCTGGTTTTCCTGAATAAAGAAGGGCTACCCGTCCCAGCTAGGGTTCCGTCTGCTCCTATTCCATCCTCTTCCCAACACAGGTCAAAGTTATCACTCCTCGCATCTCGGGCTACCAAGGTACGGGGTCAAAGGGGCTTTCGTTTCTTAAGCCGTTGATGCAGTAATGTCATCTCCTACTTTATCTACACTTCTAGTCCCCTAGGCTTCATAGGACCAGAAGCTGGTGTAGAAGGGGTTTCTCTTGAGTGCCTGCCTGATCAAACTGGCTCTGCATTTCAAGATGAGGCTATAGGGCAATTTGTTGCTTTCTGCCCCGGGGGCAGTCTTTCTATGATGGCTTCAAAGCCCATAGATATTCTGGTTACCAAGGGTTCTGCCCTCTTGGCCGAGGTAGTCATCTTCTTTTTATTTTCTCAGGTAATAGCTTAATTTGACGTTTCCTAACTTGAAATCCCTTTGCATGCCTTCAAATTTCAAGTAGCCATGGGTCACTAGGAAGCTTCTCTCCGCGACCAGGTAGTCAGGGCTGAAGCTGAAGAGATGACCTCTAGCTAGAGGGGGATGGAAGTACAACTGGCTAAACTTCATTATGACCATGAAAGGTTGAAGTGGTATTTCGATCAAGAAACCCTTATGTCTCAGCGTCGAGCCAGTCAACGGGATAATTGGAAGGAAAAAACGAAAGCACTGGATGTTGAGAACCACGATTTATAAGCCTAGGTTGCCAAGCTTCAGACTGAGGTGGATTCCTTCTTCAACGAGGGATACTTCTATGACTCCTACCAGGTTGCTGAAGCCCTCTCCTCCCCCTTCAACCGTTCAATTATTGCCAACTGGGATAGGGAGGAGATATTGGCCAAGGTCGTAGATATGTCTTATCCCATGGGTGATGAATTGGATCCCACTAATATGGCTGAACCCGGGAAGTAACCAGCTATGTCAGAGCTTCACCCGCCTCCTCTAGTCTTCCTAATGTCAGGTCCCAGAGAATCCTCGAGGGGGGGTTCTACCCACAGAGCGAGAATGAGGCCTTACAGAACCCAGAGACCCCTCTAAAGTGCCTTCAGAGGGAGAACCAGCAGTGAGAGAGAGCATGCCAGAGTCAATGGCCAACTTTCTTGATGCAACAATACCAACTGAGGTCATGGCAGTGGTCAATAAGGTCTTGGAGGAGGACCCAACTGAGCAACATGCAATCGAGGGGCATCCTCAGGAAGAGGTGGCAGAGGCGGCTAACCAGAATGAGCGACCACCAGAAAGAGGGGCGGAAGGTGAAGGCCGCCCTGAGGGAGGGGAAGCTGGAGGAGATCAGGTGGATACAGAGGTTTCAATCTGTCTACTAAAGACTTGTTCTGAACACCCAAAAAATATGTGTGGGTTCCCAGCTATACTCAAGCCAGACTATCATCATCCTTCATATTTTTTTTTATAGCCTGGAACCAAGAGTAAGGCTTCCTGCTTGATTGTTGTAGCCTTACTAAGGGATAGGCTCCCCATTCCATTAATGAAAACTGACTTTAGGTCTTGTTCACATTTCCTTCATTGAATTTTGAATTGATTGGCATGTACTTGCTTCATTTCTGATCTCGATCTAGGTGCAGCCTCTAAAATAACTTGACTTAACTCAACTTGGGAAAAGTAACAAGATAGAAAAACTGCTTAAGTGTGAATGTAGACAACTAGCTCGAGCTTTCAACTCTCAACAGAAACTTGTAGTTTGGTGATTTTAGTAAATAGTCCCCTTGCGTGATTGCAGGCTAGTTCACACCTATCACAATAAGCAACCACATATACATGGAGAATTAGCGACCAGTAATAACTAGGATATTGGAGTTTTAAGTAAAAGAACTTTCGATTCTCAAGCCCCTCTAGGGGGTTATAGCCCGAGTGAGGTATCAAGAGGGCTATCTAGCCATCTCCTAGCCTTGAGATTGGGATGGCAATCGTACTCTTAAACTCGAGTCCTTCTATGGGGTGGTAGCCCGACCATGGTATCAAGAGGGCTATCTAGCTATATCTTGGTCTTGAGATCTGGTTGGAAACTATGCTCTTATACTCAAATCTTTCCTCAAGGTTGTAGCCCGACCAAGGCATCATGAGGGCTATCTAGCTATTTCCTTGTCTTAAGATCTGGATGGCAACTATGCAGTTACACTCAGATCCTTCTTAGAGGTTATAGCCTGACCAAGGCATCAGAAAGGCTATATAGCTATTTCCTGGTCTTGAGATCTGGTTGGTAACTATGCTCTTACACTCAGATCTTTCTTGAGGGTTGTAGCCCGACCAAGGCATCAGGAGGGCTATCTAGCTATTTTCTGGTCTTGAGATCTAGATGGCAACTATGCTCTTGGCGGGGGGTAGTGTCCAGCCCAGTGGCTGGCTGGTCTGGGACTTGGTTACGGTGCCAAGATTTTATTCCTTTCTTCGGGACCTTTCATGTCGACACAACTGAAGGTTGTCACGATGCGTCTGGCTGTCCTTGGGAGGAGCGAAGCTTTATGATTACTGTTAAACAACAAACTTGTGAATATAAGAATGGTGGTGTGTAAAGTTCCCCACAGACAAGGCCAGAAAGTGTTAACGGAAAATTTGTTCAAGATGAGAAAGTCCAACTAACACCCTCAAGACCATTGCCATGGAGGTGGTGGCCAGGTCAGTACCTCAGATATCTTACAATCTCTCTAGGGCATAAAAGAGCGGCAACCTCATGCTAGTCGAATAGTAGAAACAATGGCGGCCGTGTTCTGATTATAGAATTTAGGCCCTCTTCCTTCTCCTTTTCTTTTTTCTTTTTGTGGGAATGCTTGGGCATATTTATACATGGCCGAAATAATTTGAACGGGTGTATACCCCACCCTGATTCTCTGAACCTGTTCCCTCCATATCGGGCGGGATCCTCTATTTAAAATTCATTGACTTCGAGTGAATAACGGACTCAAGATTATCATAGGTGGACATAAGTTTGTTTCCTCTTTGGAAACAAATTCTTATCTTACACGTATGCAGAATATAATGTTCGTTATAACGTAGATATGATCTGGTGTGTATTCATGACATGATTCTTCATGGAGGTCATCGAGTTAGCTACACGTTGTTTCGTAGAGCGAGGTAGATCCATGCTTTAGTTCTGGTCTCAGAAGCTTTGGGCCTTGTGGGCACTTACTTGTTGTAGTGTAGATTAGACGAGATTCTTCTTTTATGTTTATATAGGTTATAGGTGTCCTTTAGCAAATTAGCGAATCTGATCCACTTAAAGGCTCTCTCTTCGTATCTAACAGGGTCATCGGGCTTGTGGAGAGGTAGTTAAGCTTCTTGAGAGGTAGGTAGGCTTCTGGCTTAGACTGCGAGTTAAATCTGACCTCGGGAAGCCTTGGTCAGTTAGGAGCTCACTCATGTTTGTGTCGGGCTTCACTTCGAGTGCTTCTTAAGCTTGGTGATCCTTCCTCGCTTTCACGGGGTGGTTTTGGAGCCCTACCCCAGGAACAGAGGTTCCGGGATAGGTGATCTCGAGAAGCTCATATGCCAGTATTCATATGAGGGCACGACCTGGTCGTGCCTAGCTTCATCCCTGATAAATTCGAAGCTCGATGATCCTTCGCTGCTTTTGCAGGGTAGCTTTATGGTTCGCCCGGGGCCCCATGAATGGCGAATTCGGGCTTTGATTTATGTTAGGATAGTGAAAAATTTCTCTTTGATCCTCTAGTCAAATTTTACTATTAACACCATTATCTGACAGGAGGTCAACGTCACTGAAGGGAAAACCGCGCAACGGAAGTGTGAAAAATTGACAAATAAGGGTTTCGGTAAAAATAAAAAAATTTCCTTTCAAGAACCTTAACCCTAGATTAATTGATGTATATAAAAAAAGTCGTACATTTTTCTCGTGACGATTGAATAACCGCCAAATTAAATCTGTAAGATCTTCCAATCCTATCACGAACGTGAATAACCTAAAAGTGTGGGCTCCCTTTCTTTAATTGTATACCTGAGGATGGAAACAAACAAAATCTTCTTCTTTGTTAGTCACAATAATCCTCCAAGAAGAAAACAAAGAATGGTAGGTCACTTGTGAATTATCAATCAGTTTGATTGAAACTCGCGTGAACCTTGATTCGATGTTGTACACAAAACCTTTTAATGTAAAGGGCACTAGTGCACTAACGAAAACTAAACGTTCTTTTTTCCTTTTCTTCTTTGCCGAATCTCACACTATTTCTTTAGAGTTGATCGAATTTTATCTACAGCAAAAACAAAATTTTCTTCCAAAATTCTATGGTATCCGAATTCTTTCAAAAAATCCTTAGCCTTAGCCGAAATTATGTAAGCCATATATATATATATATATGACCGAATTCCTAGCCCTAAATCATATAAGGTTGGCCGAATTCAACTTATATTTGATTTATGAGACTTAATTCTTTCCTAAAAATGATTTACTTGATGGGCAAGAATCCTATCCTTCGGTGGATTTACCTGGTAACCAAGAATAATTTTCCAAAAAGAATTATTTCCTACAGCAAGACTCCTAATCCAACTCAAATAGTGTATTTGTAACTATATTAAAGATTTCCTAATTTGACTAGATAAATAATTCTTTTTATTTATGTATTTATCAAATATAATCTTTAATATTAATTATACTACCAACAATAGTATAATTTTAGGAGACCTTCTCCTACTAGAAAAAGACTTTGACTTTTAATTAAATAATTAATTAATTACCAAATTAATTAATTTCCATTTAATTAAATAATAAAATAAAAATAATATAATTAAGCTATACTATATAGCTTTGCCACCCAACACCATATATGGGCCATTATATTATTTTTTCTATTTTATTAAATTCATTTGACCTTAATAAAAGGTCCACATATGAACTAGACCCATTATTACAAAAAGAAACAAGTCCACATGCCTCAATACAATTCTAGATGGACCCCTAAATTGGTCAGGTAGAATATATGAAGTGATCCATGCAAGTTCGTGTGGATTGGGGATCTTGGCGGGCAATCTAAATTTAAGTTCTAATAGACACAACCCAATCACAATCAACAAATGATTCACTAATGTGTGATCTATTAATTTTAGTTCATTCCACTAAAGAACTAAAACTGCACTCTTAAATAAAGATATAATAAGTAAATTTTCCTCATTCATACACTAGACATTCATACACCCAGTGCACTAGATTTTTTTGAACAAAGACACCACAATTTGACAATTTTAGACTCATCATAACACATTTGGTCCCACTCAAATGCTAGCAAAAGAATCTACAACTTTAACAAGATAAAGGTGCCCAACCTTTATCTTAAGTTATGAATATTATTCAAGACTAACTAAAGAATTGTGTCTACCTCATACATATCTAGATGTATGAACAATTCTTCTTTTCTCATAGACTTTTGACCTTATTATTATTTACTTTTGACAATTATAATAATTAAACTATAAATGTTATAAGATTTGTTAAACTATAAATCACTTTATTAATATGAAAAGATTGTCAAATACATTATTATACTCTTGCTATCAATCATAATCCCAACAGTCACTTCTCCTATGTTACCAAATATCAAGCAGATTTAGTGTTGCGTTACCTTCTACCTAGTACCTTGATACCAAGATATCTGCCTGGTACACGAGTACCGCGATACCAGTTCGGGAACCATCTGGGTATGTATTTTACATGCCTAAGCAAGGAGAATGTTACTAGGAAGATACCGACATGTTAGAACAAGTGCCATGCCAACGAGAGTAGACCGGTACATTGGGGTAGTGTACCATTAGGGTACAATGCTAGAGCTCTCCTCCAAGCAATGTAGGAGAAAATGTTGAGCCTTTCACCAAGAAAGTGCCATAATGAGACCAAAAGGGCTAACTGATTCGTATTTAAACTCAAATGGAAACATCATAATCAACAAGAGCAATTCCTACATAAATTGACATCCTCCATCAATGCCAATCAATTCCAAGAACACTGCCAATCAACTGATCTAAATTATAAGGATTTGATTAGGAAGGGAGGAGAAGTTAAATACAATGACCAAAATCATAGAAAGGGAACGAACTTTCATCGGAGTTCTAGGACCTGATAGCCAGAAATCGACTAACAGTGAGCTTACCATTATAGAGATTTTTTCGCCATAGAGGAACTATCCACTTATCGACATATACGAGGTCACCATCACCAATTGTGATAGAGAGAGAGGGAAAAAATCACCATTGTTGTACCTATAGAGTTTTGTTGTCAGTAGAACACTTCATTCATACTTCAATATATATACACCTATCTTTTCTCCTCTTATTGCATTCATCCCAGTTTTTAATCACTAAGGTACTAGGTACCTACCCCCCATAGTCTACCTGGTAGCGGGTTGAGGGTATTAATTGAAATTTCTCATCTAGAGAGAATTTTTGGTTAACAGAAAGTACACCAGAAAATTCATCCACTACACCCTAACGTAAAAAACCAAGATGAGATCCTATCTGTGGTCAAGAAGAAAGAACTTGTGCAGTGGCCTTCACCGCTACCTAGAAATGCTTGAAAAGACACCACCTGATACTGCATGTTTCATAAATACCATGGCCCTGATACCTCTAAGTGCTACCAACTCAAGGCTCATAACAAGAGCTTGATCAAGGAGGGGCACCTTAAAGAGCATGTGCTCAAGCGAGAAAAAGAATGGCATATGGATAATCATGTAGACAAGTAGATATAGAGAGACAACCTAGAAAGAACCAAACAGAACATAGGAAGATCGCGTGATAACACCATCAATACAATTCACAGGGCCCTCAACAGGCACCAAAAACAGGGACATGAGAACTGAGATTTGTGATCTACCTTTCTTGAAGCTCTTTAGGATCTCGGAAGCTTGTTGATGAAAAATCACGATTGGAGACTTAAGCTACCCATTACATAATAATCCCCGATGTGGTTTGTCATATAATACGCCAATCATAAAATAGTGGTCCTTATAGTTGCCACACCTTACGAACATGCCAAGGAACCTACTTAAAGCGAGAAGAGAGCAATTGAACAAATAAGAAGAATCACTCTCAAGCCAGACCCGATGCCACCCATTTCCAAGAAAAATTAATGGCCATAGAAGCCGTAAGAAGTTTATCCTTGAACAAAAACACATGCCCAAGAGGGATATCAAAACAACCCTTCACAAAATGTTTGACAATTACGAAAGACTCCGCCATAACCTCTAACTCCTGGAGAACTCAAGGTGGCACCATCCATATTGACTTTGATCCAACCAGGAATCAGGGACCAAATCACACTTTTAATTGTTTTAAAATATTTAAAATAATAAATATTGTATTAATAATAATATATATGGTATATTTATAATTATTTTAATCCTTTAATAGCTATACTTGAAAGTAGTATTGTAATTTTAAAAATAGTATTAATATGGGGTACGTGCACATACATGTTTTGAATGGTGCAAGTTATGCGACTCTTTATCTTGAGACTTTCTTATTTCAAGAAGAACGACCTACTCGGTTGCTCCCATAACATTTGACATCTTATATCCTCAAGTGACATTTGATATTTCCTGGATAATCTGTCTTTCTCAATTACCAAAATTAAATTTTACTCATTTAAGTCCAATCAAATACATAGGTTGAAATGATAAAAAAAAAAAGTCTTGTTTAAATTATTGACAAACGACATTATAATTTTGGATTGTGGGTTAAATATAAATATATAAGGGGTAATTATCCTAGTGACCATAAACTTATGTCACCACTATCAAAATGACCACCAAATGGAAAATTAGTTTCAAAATGACCATTTTTAGCAAACACTGTTACACTAATGGCCATTCTATCCAATTCTATCCAATTCCATCAAATGAGTGGCATTTTGGTAAACAAGGGGATGACATAAATTTATTTTATATGTATTTTGGATATCTTTTTTTTTTTAAACAAATAATTATATTTAGTGTGTGTATATATGTATAGCATATCTCTCTCTCTCTCTCTCTCATATATGTGTGTGTATATATTTCTTTTGGAGAAGATTATGGGTATAAAAGCAAAAGTTCTAAAAAATATATTTGAAATAAGTTGGAAAGAAATATATATATATATATGTTGTTGATGGTGATATTTGGATTACATAAGATTAATCACACGTCTAACAAGTTATTGTAAATTGACAACCATGTTATGAGAAAGATAGGAAAAAGTAGAGTATGCAAACACAAGTTTACGTGGTAAAACCCCAAGACAGGGAAACATCCACGGTTGCCGACAAAATTGAGAAAAATAAACTATGATGAAATCGTTACACACTTTGTTCTTTTCTTTTTTGGAGTATCTCTCTTTCTTTTTCTTGTATACTTTTGTCTCTCTGTCTATATCTTTATATATATATATATATATCTATTTTCTACAATGAGATTATGGGTCTATTTATATGTGCATAAAGCTCTAATCCTAGTTATACAGAAAAGGAAAGGTGATGGTGTTTAATTTTGATTTTCTATTATTGAAGTCGTCTTTGTCTTCTTTCCTGTTTCGTAGATCTTGTGCATTGAATTATAATCTTCATAGGATTCCTGTAGATAGTCCATTTACGACCTATTTCCTAATTGGTGTGCAATCTTCTAGAAGAACTGAGTAATTGGTTGATCTAGACTCTCTGATTATAGGGAAAATTTGATTCAAAACATGGCAGAAGCGTAAAATTAGGGTTTTGTATATTTTAAAAATTTTCCATTTAAAAGAATGAAAGATTAATCAATGTATTTTAAAAGTATCATATCTTTTTCTCGTGACAATTGAACTAGTGTCGAATTGAATCCGTAAGATCTTTCAATCCTATTATGAACGTGAGTCACCAAGGAGTGTGAGCACCCTTTCTTTAAATTGTATACCTGAGGATGCAAACAAACAAATTCCTTTTCTTTTGTTAGTCATAATAATCCTCCAAAATAAAAAACAAAGAACAATAGGTCACTAGTGAATTATCAATCAATTTGATTGAAACTCGTGTGAACCTTGATTCGATGTTGTTCACAAAACCTTTTGATGTAAAGGCTACTAGTGCACTATTGAAAACAAAACGTTCTTTCTTCCTTTTCCTCTTTACTGAATTTTCACACAACTATCTTTAGAGCTGGAAGAATTTATCAAGAGCAAGAACCATATTCTTTGCACTCGGAATTCTCTCTTGGCTGAATTTTACACTTAGAAAAGTTGGCTTGGCCGAATTTTCTCTAGTAAAATAATAATTTGGCTGAATTCAACCTAGAGATATATATTGTAGGGAAAAGAACGGTTCAAAATGCAACGGAAGAGTGAGAAAATCAAAATTAGGGTTTGCGTATAAGTAAAAAAAATTCCCTTTTATTAACAAGAACCTTAACCCTAGATTAATTGATGTATATAAAAGTATCATACCTTTTTCACTTGATGATTGAACAAGCGCCGAATTGATTCCAAAAGATCTTCCAATCCAATCACGAACGTGAGTCACCTAGGAGTGTGGGCTCCCTTTCCTTAAATTGTATTCCTGAGGATGGAGACAAAGCAAAAATCTTTTCTTTGTTAGTTACAAATATCCTTCAAGAGAAAAATCCAAGAACGTCCGATCACTTATGAATTATCAATCAATTTGATTGAAACTCGCGTGAACCTTGATTCAATGTTGTACACAAAACCCTTTTAATGTAAAGGATATTAGTATACTATCGAATACAAAAACGTTTCCTTTTTTTCTCTACTTGGTCGAATTCCCACACTAATGCTTAGAGATTATCGAATTTTGTCTAGAGTAAAATCAGTTTTTTCTCCCTCAAAATTCCGATGATGACCAAATTCTTCTCTTAGAAAAATTAGCTTGGCCAAAATTCACCTCTAGTTGCCTTAGTAATCACCGAAATTCACCATGCACATATATATAGGATCATAAATCCTTTCCTAAGAAGGATTTACTTGGTTGTCAAGTATCCTTTCCTTAGGTGGATTTATTTGGTAGTCAAGAGTCCTTATCTAAAAGGAAATCTAACTTCTCCTATAACCATATGTTGTTGGCCAAATTTTATATCTTTGTTATAGATTAAGAGAGTTCAATCTTTCCTAAGAAGGATTACTTGATGCACAAGAATCATATCCTTAAGTAGATTAACTTGGTGGTTATGAATCCTTTTCAAATAAGAATTCTACCACTAAGTAGTTTTACTTGGTGACCAAGAATCCTTTTTCCAAAAAGAATTCTTTCCTACACCAAGACTTCTAATCCAACTCAATAGTGTATTTGTAACCATATTAAAGACTTCCTAATTTGATTAGATAAATAACTCCTTTTATTTATCTACTTATCAAATATAGTCTTTAACATTAACTATACTACCAACAATAGTATAGTTTTAGGAGATCATCTCCTACTAGGAAAAGATTTTGACTTTTAAATAAATAATTAATTAATCAACAAATTAATTATTTCATATTTCATTAAATAATAAAATGAAAAATAATATATTAAAGCTATTATTAATAGCCTTTGCTGGCCATACCTTAATATAAAGGCCATATATTATTTTTCTTATTTTATTATATCCATTGGATCTTAATTTAAAAGTCAACATGTAAACTAGACCTATTCTTACAAAAAGAAACAAGTTCACATTCCCTAATACAATTCTAGATGGACCCCTAAATTGGTCCGGTAGAATATATCAAGTGATCCATGCAAGTTCGTGTGGATTGGGGATCTTGGCGGGCTATTTAAATTTAAGCTCCAATAGACACAACCCAATCACAATCAACAAATGATTCACTTAGGTCCGATCTATTTAATTTTAGTTCATTCCACTAAAGAACTAAAATTGAACTCTTAAATAAAGATAGATTAAGTTTATGTTACTCATTCGTACCCTAGACAACCTTATTGGAGAAAGTGTATCCTCGAGAAGAATACCAGTAATCACCAAGAGCTCATAGACCGCCTATAGCTCTCCAAGTTACCACATTTACTCATATGACCATATTTTGAACTTGGATATTTTGACTTGTTTAGAAGCCATGTTTCAGTAGACACCATTGAAAACTTAACGTTAAGATTTAATATTCAATACCTCAAAACATCCATATGATGGTATTCTATTCTCATTCAATAAATGGAGCCACGATGTCCATATCTATAAATGAAGTCCTCTATCGATTAACAAATGAATACCACCAAACTATCGAGGATAGACTATGCTATATAATCGTACTCATTAATAGCTCAAATGATAACACTTGCAACCATAAGTCCATCATTTATCTTAGGATTGAGATAGACTCTCCGATTGACTTCAAATGAAAAACTTTTATCTATTGACGGTTCTAGATTAAGTATTTCATTGTGATCCTATTCAAAGCACCCAGTGCACTAGATTCTTTTACCCAAAGACACCACACTTTAATGATTTTAGACTCATCATAACACAGTTGATCCCACTCAAATGCTAGCAAAAGAATCTACAACTTTGACAAGATAAAGACGCCCAACGTTTTATCTTAAGTTGTGAATATTATTCAAGACTAACTACAGAATTGTGTCTACCTCATACGTATCAAGATGTATGAACAGTTCCTCTTTTCAAATAGTCTTTTGACCTTATGCTTATTTACTTTAGACAATATAATAATTAAACTATAAATGCTATGAGATTTGTTAAACTAGAAATCAATTTATTCATAAGAAAAGATTGTTAATTACAATATTACACTCTTGCTATCGAGCATAATCCTAACAATCTCCCACTTGCTCTATATCAAATGTGTCATATCTCTCATCCCCATGTTATCTAGATGCCCATTAAAACTCGTTTCAGGAAGAGACTTTGTAAAGGGATTTGCAAGATTTTCTACTGACGCGATCTTGGTAATCGTCACGTCACCCCTATGCACAATTTCCCCTAAATAGATAGTGATCTGCTTATTCGCATCAGGAACCACTTCTAAGTCAATCAAGAATTGGCGAAGCCAGACTACCTTTTTAGCAGGCTCGCATGCGGCAACATACTAGGTTTCCATGGTGGAATCAACAATACAAGATTGCTTGATACTTCTCCATATGACTGCCCCTCATCCAATGGTAAACACAAATCCTGATGTCGATCTCCTGGAGTCAGAATCTGATTGAAAATCATAATCTGTATACCCAACAGGAATTAAATCCCCTCTAAAGTATACAAGCATATAATCTCTCGTTCTCCTAAGATACTTGAAAATATGCTTGACTGCCGTCTAGTGATCAGGACCAGGCTTCGATTGAAACCTGCTAACTATGCCTACAGCAAAACAAATATCTGGTCTAGTGCAGAGCATTGCATACATGAGACTTCCAACTATCGATGCATATGGAACCCTACTCATGAATTGCTCTTCATGCTCATTCTTAGGAACTTGTTCCTTAGAAAGTTTGATTTCACGCCTGAAAGGTAACATACCTTTCTTGGAACCTTGCATGGAAAACCTAGACAAGATTTTATCTATGTATGAAGCTTGGGATAATGCAATCGTTCTATTCTTTCTATCCATTATGACTTGGATACCAAGAATATAACTTGCTTCTCCCAAGTCCTTCATATCAAATTATTTTGCTAACCATTCTTTTATTGATGTCAATACACCTACATCGTTTCCGATGAGTAGTATATCATCAACGAAAAGAACTAGGAAAACCAACTTGTCGCCATTAATCCTTTTGTATACACAAGGTTCATCAAGGTTTTGAATAAATCCAAAACCTTTAATGGCTTGATCGAACCTTATGTTCCAGGATCTAGATGCTTGCTTCAATCCATATATGGATCTTTACAACTTGCATACCCTTTTCTCTTGGCCCTTTTAATGAATCCTTCTGGTTACATCATATAGATGCTTTCGTCAAGACTTCCATTAAGGAAAGTTGTCTTGACTTCCATTTGCCAAATCTCTAGGTCTAGAGATGCCGCAATGGATAAGAGTATCCTAATGGATTTAAGCATGGCCACAAGAGAGAAGGTTTCTTCATAATCGATACCTTTCTTCTGTGTATAAACTTTAGCTACCAATCTAGCCTTAAAGGTTTCCACATTTCCATCCATTCCTCTTTTCCTCTTGTATACCCACTTGCACCCGATGGGTTTTATCTCTTTAGGCAAGTCTACAAGAGACCAGACTTTATTTTTGAACATATATTCAATTTCGGATTGCATTGCCTTTTTCCAATGGCTACAATCAACATCTTCTATTGCTTCCTTGTAAGTATAGGGATCATCGTCATCCGAAAGATTCTCTATAGATTCTCCTAGACCGATATATCTCTCGGGTTGTCTAACAACCCTCTCACTACGACGAGGTATGGTAGATTGTTGATCTTGTATTGGTACGGAACTTACAATTGGGCTTGGTTGCGAAACCTCTTGTGGAATTGTATCTCCTAGAAGCTCATTTAGGACAATTCTACTTTTAGGCACAAAATTATTCATATAGTTATCTTCTAGAAATTTTGCATTTGTCGAAACAAATACTTAAAGATCTGAAGGACTATAAAAATAATATCCTTTTGTTCCTTTTTGATACCCTACAAATATGTATGTTTCTGAACGGGACTCCATCTTATCTGTCTTTCCTTTTAACATGTGCGTAGGACATCCAAATATCCTTAAGTGTTGTAAACTAGGCTTTCGCCCAGTCCATAACTCATGCGGTGTTTTAGGAACCGATTTAGATGGTACTTCGTTTAGAATATACATGGCAGTTTGTAAAGCATATCCCCAAAAAGAACTAGGGAGCGTTGAATAACTCAACATAGACCTAACCATATCCAAAAGAGTTCTATTTCTCCTTTCTGCCACCCATTTTGTTGAGGTGTGCCTGGTGTAGAAAACGAAGAAATTATTCCATTATCAATAGATATTATTGAAACTTACCAGATAGATATTCTCCACCACGATCGGATCTCAAGATTTTTATACATTTCTCAAGCTGATTTTCTACTTCAACGTTAAATGCTTTGAACATATCAAAAACATCCGACTTATGTCTCATGAGATACACATAGCCAAATCTTGAGTGATCATCCGTGAAAGTGATGAGGTACTCATATCCACCTCTTGCTTGAATGCTCATAGGTCCACACACATCAGTGTGTATCAATCCTAAATATTCGATGACTCTTGCGCCTTTGGTCGTAAACGACCTTTTGGTCATTTTACCTTCCAAACAAGATTCACAAGTTGGTAGATCATCAACCTTTAAGTCACTTAGAGGTCCGTCACATACCAATCTTTTAATCCTATTAAGGTTAATATGACCTAGGCGCAAATGCTATAGTTAGGTTTCATCTTTTGATAATTTTACTCTTTTATGATTGGGTTCCGTTGATTCTGTGTCAAACAATTGAGAGATATTTCTATGCAAATAGAATAAACCATTTTCCAATATACCTTTGCAAATAATTTTGTCATTCTTACTAATAATAAACGCTTTATTAAAAGTAACCGAATAACCAAATTTATTTAAACAAGAAACTGCAATTAAATCCTTCTTGAATTGAGGTACATAATAAACGTTTATTAAATCTAAATGCCTACTAGAATCTAAATTGATTCTAATATCTCCTACTACTCTAGTAGACACCAACGCTCTATTGCCAAATGCAAGTTGAATTCATTCTTATTCAGTCTATTCTTTAACCCTTTTAACCATAAAAGAAACAATTCCCTTTGATCTTGGTTACTTTGTTGGTCTCCTTCTAAGAAGGCCCAAGTTGTTTTTTCCTTTGTTGTTTCTTGACCTTCTAACGAGCCATAACAGTAGCAACTTTACCAACCATATGAATCCTTGTCTAGAGACATCATAATATCGGCAACAGTCTCCATTCCTTCATGTTGCTGTTGCAACACGTTGGAGATGATGGCCATAATGTAACGTACATTTAGCCATCTCTTCTAAAGACTTCCACTACTGATACTCATCTCTTTGCTCCTGAGTAGATTTATTAGTTTGGTGGTTAAGGAATATGCAGAATGAACTTATACTTGTCAACTTGCAACAACAACCCAATATTCCTTTTTCAATGTGACATAATTATCATCAGTTAAAGTATTATCTTTTAGGATAATGATTAGGGATAGGTTCATGATTTCTTTTTAATAACAAAAATTATATAAGTAAACAATCATGATTAAGCACTTTTGAATATTTATCTTGAATTAAATAATTCAATCGTAAAAATTCAACGGTGATCCAACACCCATAAATGTCACGCCTCTTTTGGGAGTTCACAATATTTACTAGTTGGACTAGGTCCCACATAATTGTTAACATAACAACCAACGTTTTCAATTTTAGCCTTGTGATTTTATTAACGAGAACTCTTGGGAGTAGTGGTGGCAAAACGGGCCGGCCTGACTCGTTAGGCCCGGGCCCGTTAAGCCCGTTGGCTTAATGGGCCAAGCCAGGCCTGGCATGTTAGGGAGACAGGCTGAGCCGGGCCGGCCTGTTTGACGAAAGGGTAGGCCCTGCCCGCCCCCGCGGCCTGTTTCGCGGTGGGCCTGGTGGGGCCCGAATCTGGCTCTAACGGGCCTGTTAAGGGTTTAATGGTCAGGCCCATTAAGGGTTTAACGAGCCGGTCCGTTAAGACCTTAACGAGCCCTTAACGGGCTTCAATTTTTTTAATATATATATATATATATATATTAACGTTTTATTTATACAATATTATTTTTTATACATTGTTATAATTTTGTGTAATTATTAATGTAATATTTTTAATATGAAATACATTTTTCATTAAATGTATTTCATACGACAGTTAATTAGTTTTCAATGAATAATATTTTTGTAATTTTTTATTAAATTTGTGGTGAAAAATATAAATTACAAATTATGATTGCCTCGTTAAAAACCTTATCAAGAAAAACCCAATGAGATAAAAACTTGGTAAGGGAAAAAGAGTACAATCGAAAAAATAAATAAATTATGTATTTACAATTACATTAGTTCGCCAGTTGGTTGCTACTGGAACTCTCATCGATGGTCAAGCTGGAGAAGTCATCCATGAGTTCGTCGTTGACCAGTTGATGTTGTCGTCTTATCTTGCATTTTCCCAATCCTTAAGGCATGTTAAAGCTTCCACCGCATCAGAAGCGAATGAACATCTTCTATCTTCTATTATTCGTCCGGCAGTGCTGAACACTTGCTCTGATGAAACTGGGATAGCTAGGACGTCACATACTAATCTGGATAGAATGGGGACGGTGTTTCTCTTGTTCTGCCACCATTTCAGAAGATCGTTAATTGTGAAATCATCATTGTCCGTGATGGAATACTCCGTACTAAGATATTTGTTGAGCTCCACGTGTTGACTTTGACTTTGACTCGAACTTCCTGAAGCACGAGAAGTTGTGGTCTTGTTCAAGAAAATCCTCATGAGCTTCGATTGTTGTTGAGATTGTTGCTGATGAGGCGTCGGTCTCGTTGTGTCATCATTGTGCCTATACCTATTCTCATAAATAGAAAAAACTTCAAAATTTTAGGATTTCAGTGTACCAAGATGTTCAGCAACATCTGTTTCACTTAATCCCAGAGCCTCACCCAAAGTAGTGGAAAAAACTTTTAATGCTTTAAATCGAAACCTTGGATCTACAACAATACCAAAGGCATATAAAAGAGGAATTTTCCCCCAATATTTTATGTATTTTTGTTGCATAGCAACAACAGCGGGAGCTACCAATTCTATTTCCCTATCGACTTGCCCATGGGAAGCCATACAATTGAGTTTATGTCTTCTAAGATGACTAGTTCCCCTACTTGAACTACTAAGTATAGATTTACAAAACTTACAGCAGGCATGTTCAACTTGACGACCATCTGCCATCGTTTGCATTACAGGGTTAAAACAATTCCACACGATCGATTTCTTCTTCCTTTTCTTATTTGATCCTGGTGTCGAGTAAGAAGGTCCTGCACCTGTAGTACTAGCGGGACCTTCTTCTTTGAACTCACCGTATAATCGATTGATGTTCTCGTCCGGCAAATAGTCGTCCGGGTTCAAGTTCAAGTGTTCAGGATTCATTTTCCTAAGATTATAATTAAATAAATGATTAAATGTCATAGATACAATCATACAAATACAATGATACAATTAAACATTTATACAAATAATAAATAAATAAAAACAATTACTTTTTCTAATTTTTATTTTCTTTATATTTCTTAAACTACAAAATGAACATAATCATTCTAATATATAAAATTAACATAATTATTCATTCATTCTAATATTTTATTAATTTAAAAAACAATTTGGATTAAATTTATCCATTTTCTTTCTTCTTTAACTCTACCAAATAAAACATAATCTTTCTAATATAATAATAATTTTGAAAATTATGAAAAAATATTAGAAATTATTTTTTAAAAATTTATTATTTTGTTGTCAATCTCATAAAAATACATAAAATTAACATAATCATTCTAATATATTATTAATTTCAAAAAAATCGGATTAAATTTCTCTAAATTACCATTTTCTTATTAAACTCTACAAAATAAAAAATAATCTTTCTAATATAATAATAATTTCGAAAATCAAGAAAAAATTGAGAATTAATTTTATTATTTTATTATTTTGTTGTACAACTCACAAAAATACATAAAATTAACATAATCATTCTAATATATTATTAATTTCAAAAAAATTGGATTAAATTTCTCTATATTACCATTTTCTTTTTAAACTATACAAAATAAATCATAATCTTTCTAATATAATAATAATTTCAAAAATTATGAAAATATAAATTAATTTTTTAAAATTATTATTTTGTTGACAATCTCAAAAACATACAAAAAATTAACATATTACTAAGTAGTAAGTACAAACTCTCTAACAACAATATTAATTACACAAATAACACATTAACACATGCTAATCACTAAATACTAAATAATAATAATTACTATATAAAAAAAATTAATAACAAAAGTAAAGAAGTAGACATACTAACCTTATATTCGAGGCTTGAGAGTTGAGAGTGTTGAATTAATTAGTCAATTGGATACCTAACAACATAACAAATAATAAAATTAGTTATAAACAGATTAAAAATAAATATAGTTAATAACTAAATAACAAATGAAAGTATTTTTTTTAAATAAGACAATACCTTAGAGTAAGTGCCTTAGAATATGTAGAGACTATAATAGAATATAGTATATAACTATATAATATATAATGTATAGTGTATAGTATATAATAATATAATATATTAAATAAATAAAATAAATTACAAAATAGTTGAAAGAGTGAGTGAGAGATGTTGGAGATTGTAGAGAATAGAGAGAATTAGAGAGTAGGGAAGTAGAGAAAATGTAGAGAATGAGGTGAGGGTGATGATGGTATTTATAGGAAAATGTTAGATTAGGGTATAATTGGAAAAAAAAAATGTAAAAGATTTACAATAACATAATTTTTAAAAGGTTTGGGTATTTTTGTCAGCCACCAACGGTCAATAACGGCTACTGAATAATTACAAAGGCCACCCTTCAATTCAAAATTGAAAATTTAAATTTAAAAAAAAATTTGAAATTTGAAATCTGATGGGCAGCCCGTTAAGGCCCATCATATTGTTTTTTTCATTTTTTTTAAAAATCCACTGGCCTAACAGGCCGGCCCAGGCCGCCCGTGGGCCTCAAATCCTAGGCCCAGCCCGGCCCGTCAGTTTAACGGGCTTGGGCCTGACCCGTTTAGCATTCGGGTCGGGCCGGCCCGGGCTCGCGACCTAACCGGGCAGGGCAGGGCGGCCCGCCGTGGCCCGGCCCATTTTTCCACCTCTATTTAGGGGGATATTAATAAACTCACATTGAGTGTGTTACCAAGTTTTCGACTTTCAATATAATCCCTCACGAATATCCCTCCTTTGGGAGTAGATATCCTTTGGGCTAATTGTCTAGTCTATCCTTGTAAGGAAGTATCTTGCTAAATTCCATTCATGAATACCTCTTGGGAGGTTATTCACGAAACATAAAGCTCAACTAAACTTGGAGGCCGTAGGTGTCCCAAAACACCTTCTCCCACTCAATTGTTTAAGGCGTGTGATCGAAATCGAAAGAATGATTTACCAAGTTATCTAGATGCCAATTTAGATACTTAAACCATTCAATGCATGTTCATACCAAAAGAGATATATGAGTGGCACTCCTATTCTATATGACATGTTATCAAACAATGACAAACATTGCAATATTTACAAAAATATAAATAGCTACAATTTTGGTCCATCCTAGAAAAACAAGTAAATTACATATATCTTGGAATACAAGAACTCCTTTCTTGGCGAACAAGTCTTAATGCGACCTTCGTCGTTCGGACTCCCTCGGCTACCTCCCATTGGAGTGCGCACCCCTCGCCCATACCCATGGGCGTGCGCATGCCAAAAACCCATAAAGTGCTGCCATGTGCAGCCCATGACTACCAAAAGGGCTGCCTTGCGCAGTCCATGCCACAACAAACGTGGCTGCGCGCTCTTCGCACGCACGTCGTTGTTACGGCTCGCACGGTCCCAAACTTGTTCTTGTTACTCCTAATTCTTCAAAACTTTGAGTCTTCGAAACTTGAATATATTACAGAAGAATTTAAATAATAAAAATACTACAGTTTTTTTTTATTACAACAAGTGCAGTTTTTTTTATTACAACGAGAAAATAAAAAAAAAACTTAGCAACTACCAAGAAGGAAATTATGGCGATGATAGACCACCCTTCTTGTTACAATCCCAAAACAAAATAAATTGAAATTCTAAGACCAAAATTGAGCAATAACAAACCACATATAAAACATATATATATATATATATATATATCCATACATTTCAATGTAAATATATATACGAATACCTAGAGTGCCATCTCTTTCTAAAACATGCATATATACAATAAAAAGAAAAAGATTCATGAACACATACATCAATTAATCAAGGGTACAACCTGGCTCTGATACAAATTGTAGGGAAACGAATGGTTCAAAACGCAATGGAAGTGTGAGAAAATCGAAATTAGGGTTTGCGTATAAATAAAAAAAATTCCCTTTTATTAACAAGAACCTTAACCCTAGATTAATTGATGTATATAAAAGTATCATACCTTTTTCGCATGATGATTGAACAAGCGCCGAATTGATTCCGCAAATCTTCCAATCCAATCACGAACGTTAATCACCTAGGAGTGTGGGCTCCCTTTCTTGAAATTGTATTCCTGAGGATAGAGACAAAGCAAAAATCTTTTCTTTGTTAGTTACAAATATCCTCCAAGAGAAAAATCCAAGAACGTCCGGTCACTTGTGAATTATTAATCAATTTGATTGAAACTCGCGTGAACCTTGATTCGATGTTGACAAAACCCTTTTAATGTAAAGGATATTAGTATACTATTGAATACAAAAACGTTCCCTTTTTTTCTCTACTTGGCCGAATTCCCACACTAATGCTTAGAGATGATCGAATTTTGTCTAGAGTAAAATCAGTTTTTTCTCCCTCAAAATTCCTATGGTGACCAAATTCTTCTCTTAGAAAAATTAGCTTGGACGAAATTCACCTCTAGTTGCCTTAGTAATCACCGAAATTCACCATGCACATATATATAGGATCATAAATCCTTTCCTAAGAAGGATTTACTTGGTTGTCAAGTATCCTTTCCTTAGGTTGATTTATTTGGTAGTTAAGAGTCCTTATCTAAAAAGAAATCTAACTTCTCCTATAACCATATGTTGTTGGCCGAATTTTATGTCTTTGTTATAGATTAGGAGAGTTCAATCTTTCCTAAGAAGGATTACTTGATGGACAAGAGTCCTATCCTTAGGTAGATTAACTTGGTGGTTATGAATCCTTTTCAAATAAGAATTCTACCACTAAGTAGTTTTACTTGGTGACCAAGAATCATTTTTCCAAAAAGAATTATTTCCTACACCAAAACTCCTAATCCAACTCAATAGTGTATTTGTAACCATATTAAAGACTTCCTAATTTGATTAGATAAATAACTCATTTTATTTATCTACTTATCAAATATAGTCTTTAACATTAACTATACTACCAACAATAGTATAGTTGTAGGAGACCATCTAGGAAAAGATTTTGACTTTTAATTAAATAATTAATTAATCAACAAATTAATTAATTCATATTTAATTAAATAATAAAATAAAAATAATATATTAAAGCTATTATTATTATCCTTTGCCGCCCATACCTTAATATAAAGGCCATATATTATTTTTTTTATTTTATTAAATCCATTGGACCTTAATTAAAAAGTCCACATGTGAACTAGACCTATTCTTACAAAAAGTAATAAGTTCACATGCCTTAATAATACAATTCTAGATGGACCCCTAAATTGGTCTAGTAGAATATATCAAGTGATCCATGCAAGTTTGTGTGGATTGGGGATCTTGGCGGGCTATCTAAATTTAAGCTCCAATAGACACAACCCAATCACAATCAACAAATGATTCACTTAGGTCAATCTATTTAATTTTAGTTCATTCCACTAAAGAACTAAAATTGAACTCTTAAATAAAGATAGAATAAGTTTACGTTACTCATTCGTACCCTAGACAACCTTATTGGAGAAAGTGTATCCTCGTGAAAAATACCAGTAATCGCCAAGAGCTCATAGAGCGCCTATAGCTCTCCAAGTTACCATATTTACTCATATGACCATATTTACTCATATGACCATATTTTGAACTTGGATATTTTGCCTTGTCTAGAAGCCACGTTTCAATAGACACTATTGAAAATTTAACTTTAAGATTTAATATCCTATACCTCAAAACATCCAGATGATGGTATTCTACTCTCATTCAATAAATATAGCCACGATGTCCATATCTATAAATGAAGTCCTCTATCGATTAACAAATGAATACCACCAAACTATCGAGGATAGACTATGCTATATAATCGTACTCATTGATAGCTCAAATGATAACACTTGCAACTATAAGTCCATCATTTATCTCTGGATTGAGATTGATTCTCCGATTGTCTTCAAATGAAAAACTTTTATCTATTGACGGTTTTAGATTAAGTATTTCATTGTGATCCTATTCAATGCACCCAGTGCACTAGATTCTTTTTCCCAAAGACACCACACTTTGATGATTTTAGACTCATCATAACACATTTGATCCCACTCAAATTCTAGCAAAAGAATCTACAACTCTGACAAGATAAAGGCGCTCAACCTTCTATCTTAAGTTGTGAATATTATTCAAGACTAACTAAAGAATTGTGTCTACCTCATACATATCTTGATGTATGAACAATTCTTCTTTTCACATAGTCTTTTGACCTTATGATTATTTACTTTAGACAATTATAATAATTAAACTATAAATGCTATAAGATTTGTTAAACTAGAAATCACTTTATTCATATGAAAAATTGTTAATTACAATATTACACTCTTGCTATCGAGCATAATCCTAACATATATAGGTTTCTCAAATCCTCTTCTAAGGAATTTCTTGGTAGGGAAGAATCCTATATCTATGTGGATTTACTTGGTGACAAAGAATCCTTTTTAAAAAAGATTTCTTTTACACGCCAAGACTCCTAATCCAACTCAAATAGTGTATTTATTCAATAACAAATTATTGAATATAATTAAATTGTGACTATATTAAAACTTCCTAATTTGACCAATTGTCAACTACAGTTTTAATAGAAATAAAATACTTCCTAATTTGAAAAGATGAATGAATTCCATTTATTTATATACTTATCAAATATAGTATTTGATACTTATCATATTACCAAAATAATATGACTCTAGGAGACCATCTCCAACTAGAAAAGATTTTGACTTTTAATTAAACAATTAATTAATAAATAAATTAACTAATTTCCATTCAATTAAATAATAAAATAAAAAACAATATATTAAGCTATTTTACAAGCCCTAGCCGCCCAAGCGTATACATGGGCCAATATATTGTTTTACTATTTTACTAAATCCATTGTACTTTAATAAAAAATCCACATATGAACTAGACCCATTCTTACTTAAACGAAACAAGTTCACATGCCTTAATACAATTCTAGAAGGACCCATTAATTGGTCCGGTAGAATATATCAAGTGATCCATGCAAGTTCGTGTGGATTGAGGTTCTTGGCGGGCTACCTAAGTTTAAGCTCCAATAGCCATAACCTAATCACAATCAACAAATGATTCACTTAGATCCGGTCTATTAATTTTAGTTCATTCCACAAAAGAACTAAAATTGAACTCTTAAATAAAGATAAAATAAGTTAATATTTCTCATTTATACCCTACACAATCTTAATGGAGATGTGTATCCTCGTGAAGAATATCAGTAATCGCCAAAAGCTCATAGTCCGCCTATAGCTCTCCAGGTTACCATATTTACTCATATGACCACATTTTGAACTTGGATATTTTGACTTGTCCAGAAGCCATATTCAATAGATACTATTGAAAGCTTAACGTTAAGATTTAACATCCAATACCTCAAAACATTCATATGATGATATTTTACTCACATTTAATAAACAAAGCCACGATGTTCATATCTATAAATGAAGTCCTCTATTGATTAAAAATGAATATCACCAAACTATCGACGATAGACTATGCTATATATTCGTACTCATTGATAGCTCAAATGATAACACTTACAACAATAAGTCCATCATTTATCTCAAGATTGAGATAGACTCTCCGATTATCTTCAAGTGAAAACTTTATCCACCAACGATTCCGGATAAAGTATTTCACTGTTGATATGAACCTCACCAAGAGCAGTGAGACCCGGAACCAATATATGGTAGCAAGGATCGTTTTCTAATCCAAGTTTATAAACAAAGAAAATAAAAAGGACCGCGACCCATTATCTATATGGAGATAAGAACCAACGGTATCAAGAAGGTTGTAGACGCCACACTCAAGAATAAGAAAGAAGGTGAGTGATAAGTCAAGGTTTGAACGCCACAAGGTAGAACCTTGATAAGTTCACAAGTTCTATGAAGAACCAAAGAGAAAATTCTCTCAAATTTATTTCAATTCAAAATCTATCCTCAAATTACATCAATTGGTTCCTTTTATTCTAAAAATATCTAAGATCTAAAAGGGAATAAATATTAGGCAATTAATGCCTTACAATCATGAAAATAAATGCAAACAAATTTAGGAAATAAATAAATACTAAACTAGCAACTATTGACTTGCTTCTTAATTGGAAAGCTAAATCTGGAAACAAATCAGCCCCTTAATTTGGGAAACAAATCAACTATTATTCTTTGGAAATTAAAAGGAAATAAATCAGCCAAAGTTGAATATTCTCCTAGCTTGTACCACATGCCCAAGTCTTCTTTATTTGGCCCAATCCATTGTCTTGATGACATTAATTAAGGCTTGGTCTTCATGTGAGCTGAATTTGGACTTTAACAACTCAGAATCAGCCCATCAATAAATGCTTCTTTGATCCTATTGCTTTCATGAAATTAGCCCAACTGGAATATGCAATGGATCCTTCAGTGACGCTTCTTGATTCTCATCAACTGTGATCCTATTCAATGCACTCAGTGCACTATATTCTTTTGCCCAAAGTCACAAAACATTGATGATTTTTGACTCATTGTAACAGATTTGATCCCACTCAAATGCTAACAAAAGAATCTACAACACTGACAAGATAAAGGCACCTAACCTTTATCTTAAGTTGTGAATATTATTCAAGACTAACTAAAGAATTATGTGTATCTCATACATATCTAGATGTATGAATAATTCTTCTTTTCTCATAGTCTTTTGACCTTATGATTATATACTTTTGACAATTATAATAATTAAACTATAAATGCTATAAGATTTATTAAACTAGAAATCACTTTATTAAAATGAAAAGATTATCAAATACATTATTACACTCTTGCTAACGAGCATAATCCCAACACAACTTTTACTTTTCCATGCATTGTTTTAGTTTAATATTAGTTAAGTAGTTTTAGCCATTTGATTTTCTTTTTCCCTATGGACAACTCCCAACCTGACATTATACTGAGTTTATAAAATTTTGAGGAATTGTTATGGTTCTTTATAAATATTTTTGACATAACAACAAAAATGTACTCGTTAAATGGCACCGTTGCTGGCGAAAGGCATTAATTAGGTGGCTAATCTTGATTATCTAGCTAGTTTCTAAGTTATTTTAGTTTTCTTTTGTTTCTTTTTACTTCTTTGGTCAATTTTGTTTTTTTTTGTTTCAAGTTTTATGGATTACTTCAAGAAAAACATAGGGCCTACGCAAAAGAATATTGATGATCCATATAACCAAAATTGGAGGTCTCACAAATATTCTTCATGGAGCTATAACAATGTCAACATCTATGAGCCGTCTCTCTCATCTTTCCAACCAATGAGCACATCATTTGAAGAAGAAATGAGGAGTATCATGCAATCAACTCAATAGATGATAGAAGATTTCCTAGCCTCGCATCAGGCAAATGGAGAAAAGTTTGACATGGACATCTGGAAGAGCAAACAAAGAACAAATGAGATTAATGATTCCACACATAGGCTTGAGGTTCAAATAAGCTTGTTAGTTAAGGAGTTACAAAGAAGAGATTATTGTGCATTAGATGATTCGAAGCAAGGGAAAACAAGAAACAGTGTATATGCTCTTGTACAAGAAATCGAGAAGGAGGTGAATGTGGATGAAAAGCGCCAAAGGAAATAAGAGAAATCTAAGAAACTTGAAGAAAGTCTATTTACTTCAAGAGAAATTGATAGAATCTTCCTAAGAGAAAGAAGAGATGAGAGAAGACTTTGAGAAGTAGTTACGGCTCATGAAGAAGGAATTTGATGGCAAGAAAGCCTCGGAAAGGGTGAAATTTGATGAGCTTGAACAAGGAAATAAGAATGTCACATTTGAGGTTGAATCGGTCAAGGTGGAGAATGGTACCCTCCAGAAGAAGATAGAAGAAATTTCTCACAAAATTAAGGAGGTAGAAATGCAAATGAATAGCCTTTAATCTAAAAAAAGTAAGCCCTTGAAAGAGTTTGAAGAGACCAATGAGGAATTTTCCAAGTGGATGCGGCTAATGCAAGCTAAAATGAAACAAGAAACAAGGCCTTGGAGATGATGAAGAAGAAGAAACATGACCACCTTGCAGAGCTTTCAAAAGCTAAGCAAGAAATTGAAGCAATGAAGGAAGTGGTTCGAATTCCAAAAGAATAAAACATTGCCATGAGTCAAGAAAATCCTAGTGCTGAGATCAACAAGCCAAATCCTAGCAAACTAAAGAGGAGGAAGGCTAAAAAGAAAATTAAGCATCATTCAATCCCACCTTCAACAAAGACCCACCAAGAAGGTTTCATTCCTAACCCTAATTCCATGTGCCACCATTACTATGAGATAGGACACACTGGACCTCTAGGCCATGCATATGCAAGTCAAAGCACACAAAGTAATTTTAAACATAGAGAGAATTATTGAAAAGTTAGGAAGATATAGGTTGAGATGCCTAGGAATAGGAAGAGATCACCTAGGATCAAGCAAATTTGGGTAAGGAAAGACTCGGCTAACCATGTTAGAAGTAATGCTATGGAAAAGGGGAAATCAACCCAACTTGTTTGGGTTGTGAAAAAGAATCAATTTTTAAACTTAGTGAAGCCTCCTTTAGTTGATGACACCGCTACTACAAGTACATAATGTAGAAACTTCTTTTGTGCATCTTATTTTTATGCTTATGTTGATTTGAAATTGCACAATCTATTTTTCCTTCTTTAATCTATTACTTCTCCTCCCCTTTAAGTGTGAATTTGTGCTTGATAATTAAGAGAAAAGAAAGAAATAGATTTGGGGGTAAAACTTATTTATGGGACTTGTTTAGCCTGTTGGATTGTGTCTTTTCAATAAGAAGTGGTATTGCAAGTTTGGGTTGACAACTACAAGTATTGAGAAAAATCTAGCTTGCCTAAACTTTCTGATATGTTTTATAGTGTGACAGATAACCTATGCTTCTGGAGGAAGAGAAATTTTTGCAACTAGTATCAATGCAATGCTCTTTGTCTCTTGGTCGGAAACAACAACAACCTGTGCATTCGGGAGGGACAAGCAGGTCAAGAGCGCTTATAAAAAGAGTGAGAGCATTATCTTAATAGAAGAAGCTTGCAAAGAGGCATCCTACTTTAGTTTTACTTTATTTAACACAATTTTAAATTTCTGAATTATATTTTTGTCTTTTAGTCTTTACTCGCTTTCATAAAATGATGTTGAGATAGTTTGCGTGGAGAGATAGTTGGATAACATAGGTTGATTTATTTTGTGCATAGTGATCATATTTTTGAATTGAGTCTGGATTTTATTGATTTATCATTTTTGATTGGAGTGATGAGTCGTAGGCTTTTTAGAATATAGGTATGAATGTACAGGTGCTTAACTTACATTTATTGCCCCATTTGGTTTGGGGGTAGTACATATACAAATACTTGTACAGGTTTTGAGGTTATAGTACAAATCCGTTTGGGGGTCGTTATGTCCCCATTTCATCAATTTTGTGAATTGCTTGATGTTGGTTTGTTCCTAAATGTCGATATTGCACTTGATTGCCTTATTTTATATTGAACTAGGTCGAACTCTCTAGTCTTGAACATTGAGGACAATGTTGATTTTTGGTTTGGGGGTGGTAGTGGTTCTTAGGTCCAAGCGCTGTGCTTGGGATATCTTGAGGGGAAATGTCGAACAGTTAGATGGAGAGAACCAGGCTTTGCACTCCAAGGTTACCACTATGGAGGCCGAGGTGGATGCCTCATTTGGAGATGGCTACTTCTACGTAACCCACCAGGTAGCTCATGCCCTACCTCTATCGTTTGACTTGCGTTCCTTAGAGAATTGGAACAAGGTGGAGATAATGAAGAAGGCCAAGAAAATGGTTGTCCCTACTACAAATGAGGCTCGCACCTTTCGGGCTATTGAAGTTAAAGGCGTTGAGGATGATGGTGAAGACTAACGGCCCATTTCCACTGTTCTTCCAAGTATCGAAGCTACTGAATCATATCCTTTCTTAAAGTCCCTTGATGATGCCGCGACCCGATCTATGATAGACTAGGGCCCCTACCCTCGGTTCGTGATAGGTTATAGCTTATATCACTATTTCGGACAGGCCAACAAGCTATCAACCTCGATAGGTAAAATCAGCTCTTGACATACAGCTTAGGGAACCTCGTCAACCGGTCACATCAATAGTCACTGGAAGGAGCATTGATTTACTACGTGTGGAAGCAAAAGAAGTTCCCGAGAGAACCCCCCTTAATAGGAGAACCTGGATGAAATCTTTATAGCATCAAAGGAATCTGGTAATGAGGAGTTTGAGATCGAGTCCAAGAATGCTGGCAGTAAGCTCCCATGGGTCCAAGTAGCTCGAATGGCGAAGGAGATCCATGGATTAATAAAGAGAAAACACTGGGGGAACCGAAAAGATCCCTTAGGCGAAATGAATACCCCTTTTTTTTCTAGGAGGATCGTTAAGGCAATGCTTCCCCCAATATTTAAGATGCTTGCTGACAAGTACTCCGGCACAGAGGATCCTTTGAGCCACCAGGAGAGCTTTGTGCAACAGATGAAGGTCCAGAATGCTACCTGGGATGCCTATTGGGATTATGCTCAATAGCAAGAGTGTAATAATGTATTTGACAATCTTTTCATATTAATAAAGTGATTTCTAGTTTAAAAAATCTTATAACATTTATAATTTAATTACTATAATTGTCGAAAAAAATTGAAATTCCCTTTTAAACGTGTGTCTATAAACCTAGAGAGGGGGGGGGGGTGAATAGGTTTTAACAAAATTAATTACCCAGTTTTTTTGATTAGTCAATATTCAATATTCACCCAATAAAAAAACATGCAACATCAAGTGTAAAGATGCAAAAATATAAATTACACTTGATTTTTACGTGGAAACAATTCAAACGGGAAAAACCACGGGCTATTGTGCTAGCCACACACAATCGTATAAATCCACTATATGAGAAAAATGTTAATCCCTTAAGTGATACTCGAACTCTCACTATTAACAACCTCAGGCTATGGCCACTACCACTTACCACACTTGGTTTAGTCCCTAGTGATATCCCCTAATCCACTACTCTTATCGTGAGCACCTCCCACTTTACCCCTCAGGCCTTTAGCAGTGGCACCTGACCAATTGCTTACCAACCTACCCTTGGTTAGACTCGAATTGCCTGTGTACTACACATCGATAGCCACAAGACTTAATTCTTACTGTAGAGATCAACAACCTATATGAATATGTAAAAATATTCTAAATGAAAATAATGTTAGGCAAAACTCTAAATGCTTATCTAGGAATTTAAGTTTGTCAGTAAGTACAATTTCTAGATATCAATGTCTAAATGAATGATCATAAATACTTAACTAGATATAGTTATGCAACATTATATCCTAGTCATCAAATAAAGCAATTTCAACATATGCTGTCATTAAGCATGTCATGGTCATTAATGCAATCATAAAAATGCAACTAATATGACCTAATTAGCTAGAGACAAATACGGCCTATATGCTAGCTATCATAATACAACAATCTATACTTGCAATAGAAATCCTAATCTAGAGGCATAAAAGTCATAAAAGAGATATATTGTTAAGATAGAACACAAGAATGATGAAAATGGTGTTCTACTTACCAAGTTACATGTGTTGTTGAAGACCCATCCAAAGAAACATCCTAGATTAAGCTAGATGATGTTTGTTTCATGAACGAATGACGGGTATTTGGGTTTTGAAGAGTTAATAAAGCTTGGAAAAGCTTTCTCTCACAAGACTCTTTTTCTTTCTCTAGGGTTACCTTAGGTTCAGGAGAGGTTTCCAAGAAGAGAAGAAAAAGGGTTCTTATCGGGGGTTTCACGAGCTATGTTAAATAAAAAAAATACCATAAAAAATTGCACCGTACGCGGGTAGGGACTAGTACACTCACGAGTGCACCAACTTGCACAGTCTTGAAGATGTGCGCAGGGCCACGCAATTGTCCACACATTGACCTGATGCCGAGACCTGAAACTCACCCACCAAGCCAGTGCACGAGTGCCCTACCTGCGTATTGACCCGCTCAGTAGAGACTACAAAGGTCTTTCTTCACGCTACAAAGAGCACGCCATCATACAAGCACAGATGTATCCGACCAAGCAATGCAATACGAATTAAATGTACACCCAACACACTTAAAACTAAGAATGAAAGGAGTGTGTGTGTTCAATAACAAATGCATGTCAATGTAAATGCGTATAAATGAAATTTGAGTGTGTGCAACTAAATATCTTCACAAAGAAATAAGCACAAGTGAACTAGCTCTTGAAGCTTACCGGGATATTTGACGCTTGCCATTGAAAGCCTAAGCTGCCCATCACACAATGAATCCCAAATGTGATTTTTTCATGAAATAAGCCAATCATAAAATTGAGATTCTTACAGTAAATAATCATAAGGTCAAAGCATAATGAGAAAAGAAGAATTGTTTGTACATTAGAATATGTATGAGGTAGACACAATTCCGTTGTTAGTCTTGAACAATATTCATAACTGAAGATAAAGTTTGGGGGCCTTTACCTTGTTAAAGTTGAAGATTCTTTTGATAGCTTTTGAGTGGGATCAAATGTGTTATGATGAGTCTAAAATCATCAAAGTGTGGTGTCTTTGGGCAAAAGAATCTAGTGCACTAGGTACATTGAATAGGATCACAGTGGAATACTTTATCCAGAACCGTCAATGGAAAAAAAGTTGTCACTTGAGGACAATTGGAGAGTCTATCTCGATCCTGAGATTGATGGAGTTATGGTTACAAGTTTTATCATTTGAGCTATCAATGAGTACTATTATATAGCATAGTCTATCCTTGATAGTTTGGCGGTATACATTTGTTAATCGATAAATGACTTCATTTATAGATATGGACATCATGGCTTCATTTAGTAAATGTGAGCCGAATATCATCACATGGATATTTTGAGATACTGGACATTAAATCTTAACGTTAAGTTTTCAATAGTGTCTAATGAAATATGGATTCTGGACAAGTCAAAATCTCCAAGTTCAAAATGTTGTCATATGATTAAATATGGTAACTAGGAGAGCTATAGGCGGTTTATGAGCTCTTGGCGATTACTAATGTTCTTCATGAGGATACACTATTTCCATTAAGATTGTCTGTGGTACGAATGGGGAACATTAACTTATTCTATCTTTATTTAAGAGTTCAATTTTAGTTCTTTAGTGGAATGAACTCAAATTAATAGATCGAACCTAAGTGAATCATTTGTTGATTGTGATTAGGTTATGTCTATTGGATCTTAAATTTAGATAGCCTACCAAGATCCCCAGTACACATGAACTTGCATGGATCATTTGAAATATTCTACCGGACCAATTTCTATGTCCATCTAGAATTGTTTTTGGATTTTAGAATCCAAAAGTTTTGGAGAGGTGCGGTCTTGTGTGATCAAGACACGCGGAAACTCTTCCAAATACCTGGATTAGGTGACGAAGGATGCGGGAATTCTCGGGCGCCCCTAATGGGGTGCGATTAGCATTTTATTAATACATTAAGAATATAATTTGCTCATTTTTATTAAATGGATTGTTTAATTAAATTAATGTATTAATTTAAGGTTTGTGGACTAGTTACTTTTTTTTAACAAGAATGGGTCTAGTTCACATGTAGACTTTTTATTAAAGTCCAATGAATTTAATTAAATGGGAAAACAATAAATGGCCAATATTTTTGGCCTGGGCACCAAGGGCTAATATAATAGCCTAAAATATTGTTTTTTATTTAATTAAATGGAGTTTAATTAATTAATTAAAAGTCAAAATCTTTTTTCTCGTATGAGAAGGTTTCCTAGAGTCATACTATTGGTGGCAGTATGAGAAGTATCAAATGCTTTATTTGAAGGTCGATAACTTGGTAACACACTCAATATGATTTTATTGATATCCTCTAAAGAGTTCATGTTTGTAAAATCACAAAGCTAAAATTTAAAACGCTGGTTGTTATGATAACAATTAGGTGGGACCTAGTTCAACTAGTAGATGGTGTAAACTCCTAAAGGAGGCGAAACTTTTTATGGATGTTGGATCACCGTTGAATTTTACGATTGAATTATTTTAATTCATTCAAGATAAATATTCGAAAGTGATTTATCAAGATTGTTTACTTATATAATTTTTGTTATTCAGAAATCATGACTCCATCCCTTATCAATATCCCAAATGATAATACTTTAACTGGTGATAATTATATCACATGAAAAAGAAAAATTGGGTTGTTGCTGCAAGTTAAAATGCGTGAGTTTGTTCTAAGTACCCTTAAACCACCAACTCCTACTAATGAATCTACTGAGGAGCAAAGAAACGAGTATCAGAAGCTGAAGGCCTTAGATGAGATAGCTAAATGTTACATTATGGCCACCATCTCCAACATGTTGCAACAGTAACATGAAAGAATGGAGATTTCTACTGACATAATGAAGTCTCTGGATGAGATGTTTGCTATGAAGTTCAAGGCGACTACGAGAGAGGTAGTAACTACTTTAATGAATCTTAGGATGAAACCTGGACAGGTTGTGAAAGATCACATGATGAAGGTTATAGCACATCTCAACATTCCTGAACTCAGTGGTACTGAGATAGATGGTGAGACGAAAGTTGACTTGATTGTCAACTCACTCTCAAATTCCTTTGATCAGTTCAAGTTGGACTACACCTTGAACAATAAGGAATGCACTTTGTAGTGCTTGATGCAAGATGTTCAAAGCTTAGAAAATATTATTTTGTGAGGCAAGGGTCAAGAGATTTTTTTTGTTGGAAAAGTTGCTACTGTTAAGACCTGAAAGAAAGTCAAGAAAAAGCAACTTAGGCCTTCCAAGAATAATGTGACCAAGAAAGTAACAAAGATCAAAAGGAAGTATTTCTTTTATGTTGAAAAGAGACATTGGAAAAGACTGAATAAGAATGAATTCAACCCGCGTTTAGGCAATCAAGCATTGGTGTCTGCAAATGCAATGGGAGATATTAGATTTAGTCTAGGCATTTAGATTTAATAGACGTTTATTATTGTAAGTTCATCGGTTTTTTATTGGCTCATTCATTGACAACCACATTTTGGGTTTAATGTGTAAGGGCAGTTTAAGCCATCATTACTCAAGTCCTAGCTCAAGCTTCAAAGGTAAAATCACTTGTTTAACCTTCATTGAAGAGATTTAGTGCACACACTCACTCTCATGCATGTTTTGATCATTTTACATTTGTGCTTAATTGTCTTGTTGTGTGTCTAATTTTGTTCTCTTTTGCTTGATTAAATTAATTGCATCTTGTGATTAAAATGTCATGTCATGTTAGGCATTAGGATGCATTCCCTTCATGATAAGAATCAAGAAGTCATCAAATGATCCATTGCATGTTCCGGTTGGGCCAATAACAAGGGCAAGAACTAAGAGATTCAAAGAAGCACTAAATGGCCTAATTCAAGACACTTTGGCTGATTTTGAATTGTTGAAGTCCAAGATAAGCACACATGAAGACCAAGGCATAATTAAGGTCATCAAGGCAATTGATTGGGCCGAATAAGGAAGACTTGGGCGTGTGGCACAAGCTAGTCAACTTTGGCTGATTTATTTCCTTTTAATTTCCAAAGAATAATAGTTGATTTGTTTCCCAAATTAAGGGTCTGATTTGTTTCCAGATTTAGCTTTCCAATTAGGAAGCAAGTCAATAGTTGCTAGTTTAGTATTTATTTATTTTCGAAATTTGTTTGCATTTATTTTCATGATTGTAAGGCATTAATTTCCTAATATTTATTCCCTTTTAGGTCTTAGATATTTTTAGTATAAAAGGGACCAATTGATGTAATTTGAGAATAGATTTTGAATTGAAATAAATTTGAGAGAATTTTCTCTTTGGTTCTTCATAGAACTTGTGAACTTATCAAGGTTTTACCTTGTGGCGTTCCAACCTTGACTTATCACTCACCTTCTTTCCTATTCTTGAGTGTGGCGTCTACAATTTTCTTGATACTGTTGGTTCTTACCTCCTTATAGGTAACGGGTCACAGTCCGATAACATTTTTTGTTTGTAAACTTGGTTAGAAAACGATCCTTCATTACCATATATTGGTTCCGGGTCTCACTGCTCTTGGTGAGGTTCATATCAGTATGTAGAATGATGAGAATCAAGAAGTCATCAAATGATCCATTGCATGTTCCGGTTGGGCCAATAATAAGGGCAAGAACTAAGAGATTCAAAGAAGCACTAAATGGCCTAATTCAAGACACTTTGGCTGATTTTGAATTGTTGAAGTCCAAGATAAGCACACATGAAGACCAAGGCGTAATTAAGGTCATCAAGGCAATTGATTGGGCTGAATAAGGAAGACTTGGGCGTGTGGCACAAGCTAGTCAACTTTGGCTGATTTATTTCCTTTTAATTTCCAAAGAATAATAGTTGATTTGTTTCCCAAATTAAGGGTCTGATTTGTTTCCAGATTTAGCTTTCCAATTAGGAAGCAAGTCAATAATTGCTAGTTTAGTATTTATTTATTTTCGAAATTTTTTTGCATTTATTTTCATGATTGTAAGGCATTAATTTCCTAATATTTATTCCCTTTTAGGTCTTTGATATTTTTAGTATAAAATGGACCAATTGATGTAATTTGAGAATAGATTTTGAATTGAAATAAATTTGAGAGAATTTTCTCTTTGGTTCTTCATAGAACTTGTGAACTCATCAAGGTTCTACCTTATGACGTTCCAACCTTGACTTATCTCTAACCTTATTTCCTATTCTTGAGTGTGGCGTCTACAATTTTCTTGATACCATTGGTTCTTACCTCCTTATAGGTAACGGGTCACGGTCCGATAACATTTTTGTTTTTAAACTTGGTTAGAAAACGATCCTTCATTATCATATATTGGTTCCGGGTCTCCCGGGTCTCACTACTCTTGGTGAGGTTCATATCACTTCATCACTTTTCTCTTGCATAATTTGTGTGTGTGTGTTAAGGGAGTAAGCAGTGCCCATACCAGCTCCAACATCAGCGCATCATTTTAGTGGTTTATCGCTGGTGGTGCGCTGGTCGTCATGCTCACCAACACCGACACAGCATTCCAGTGGTTTATCGTTGGTGGTGCGCTGGTCTTCATGCGTGCCAACACCAGTGCAACTTTCCAGTGGTTTATCGCTGTTGGTTCACTGGTCGTCATGTGCACCTCACCAGCGTAACTTGTCCAGTGGTTTGTTGCTGGTCGTAAGCTACTCGACCAGCGCCCACACCAGCGCACAATGCATCTTTTGGACAGTTTTTGTCAAAACGATGTAGTTTCATTTTACGCTTCATATAAATAGACCATCCTCATCCCAACTCATGTTTTAGAGCTTCTAACCTAATTTTTGAGAGAGAGATAAGGTTTTTTAGTGAGTGAAGCTCCAATAAGCCATTTTTTACTCAATCAAACTTTAAAAACATAATCGTGAAGCATCTTTCAAGCATGGGTCTCTTGTTTGTTCATCACTATGTATTCTCTACATGCTCTAAACTTTATGATTTCATTACTAAGACATGTATACCTAGGGTTTTAGTCTCTATTTCATATTGAATGCTTGCTTGAATGTTTAATTACATTTATGACATGCTTGTGTAATGATTGTTGGTTGAGATGCATTAATTTGTGATAGCTAGAATTTAGGACAGTGTTACCCTCCTAACTAATTCTTCTTGCCTTTGAATTTAGAACATTGATATCTACGATTTGCTTTAATTGTCATTATTAGTCCTAGATAAGCATGAATGTCTTGACCTAGCATTTTTGCATATTGAATATTCTTGCCTATTCACTGAGGTTGCCATTATCTCTTCATTATTGATTAAGCTTGTGGCTATGTGATTAGTGTACAGGGTTGGTGATCAAAAATCACTATTAGTGCCCGCTGGTAGAGTGAAAGGGTTAGTAGCTGGAGGGTTAGACGGGAGGTCAACCTAGGTTATAAACTGTCTCTCAGTTGTGGATTTTGAGGATCGAGTGTGGTGCACTGAACAACCCGTGGTTTTTCCCATTTGGAGGGTTTCCACGTATATATTGTGTGTTGTTATTGTTTTATGTTTGTTGTCTTTTATTTGAACACTTAGTTGAATGAGGTAGAATTTATAATATTTATTAATTCGCAAAATTGGTAATCTATTAAACTAAAACCTATTCACCCCTCTTTTAGGTTATAGACACATAATTTCTAAGGAATTTTCAATTAGTATCAGAGCTAGTGCCTAGATATACTTACATGATCCGTGCTCTGTGTGTGTCTTGCTTGGTGTAGTTTGATTTTGTTTATGTGTGACATTGCATTTGCATTACATTTATCACCCTCAAACACTTTGAGTGGAAAATGTAATAGTCATGAGGGAGCCTCAAGCACAAGACCCCCTTTGTTCAATGGGGTGAATTATGCTTCTTGGAAGGGCAAGACGAAGCCTATCTTTGCCAAATAGATGACTGTGATCGGATGGTTATTGAAGATGGGTACACTTCTCCAACAATGACCACTGATGTTGGTGTAGAAGCTCTTAATCCCAAGTCTAGTTGGAGTACTCAAGAGTTTGAAGCATCCAAGTGGAACAACAAGGTTATGCATGCCATCCTTTGAGCTATGGATGATAATCAATACAAGTTGGTCCAAAACACTAGGATTGCAAAGGAGGCTTGGGACATTCTTCAAAAGGAACAGAGGGAACCGAGGTAGTCAAGGACTCAAAGCTCCAAGTCCTCCAAATGCAATTTGAGATGATAAGGATGGAGGAGCATGAATGCTTCAATGACTTCCAAGTGAAGTTGATGGATATTGTCAACCAAAGCCATCAACTTGGTGACCCCTGTTCGGATAAGAGATTCAAGCAAAAAATTATGAGGTCACTTCCATCAAGGTTCGAATCAAAGGTGACGACACTTGAAGATAATAGTAAGTACAAGAATATGATTCCAAGTGAAGTCTTTGGAAGACTTCTAGCTTATGAGTCAAGATGGAACACCTCACCCACACCTCCGAAGAAGCAAAAGATCATTGCCTTGAAGACCACTAAGGTTGAAGAAAAGGATGAGGACTCGGATGAAGAAATGGCCCTCATGGTTTAAAGATTCAAGAAATTCATGAAGTTTGAGAGGAAAGGTTTTGGGTCAAAGGGAAAGGAAGTGAAAAAGAAAACTCCCTTCAAGAAGATTGAAAAGTCTCAAGAAAGTGACTCCAAGAAGGGCGTTCAATGTTATGAATGTAGGTTTTGGTTACATTGCTCTAGAATATGCAAATTTGAAGAAAAAGAAAAAGAAGAAGGCGATGGCGGCTACTTGGAGCAATAGTGAAGACTTAGAAAAGGAAGAAAAATCTTCGGATGATAAAGATAGAGTTGCAAACTTCATTGCCTTCACAACATCATATAATGGCAAGGAAGTTGTGAGTGATAAGGAAGAAGTAGATGACTCTAGTGATGAGAGTACCTCTTCTAACTCTAGGTTTGAGATTGATGAGGAAATGGACTATGTAGACTTCATGAGGTTTTTTTGAAAAGTCTAGATCGAAAAAGAAGAAAGAGATTCAAGAGTTGAAAAAGGAGACTCAAGAGTTGACTTTCAAGATAACTAGCTTGAGTGAGAAAGTGAAGAGTGGAAAAGAGTTAGAAGAGAGCTTGAAATTGAAGCTTGTGATCACTAAGAAGAGTGAAGAGAACTTAAAGATTGAGCTTAGGGAAGCAAAGGAATTGGTTGCCAAGTTGACATCCGGAACCGAGATACTTGACAAGATGCTATCATCTGGAGAGTCCTAGTGATAAAACGGGCTTAGGATATATGGAAGGCAAGGATGCCGCTTCCTTAAAGAAGACCATCTTTGTCAAGAGTCAAGAGGACAAAGAGGTTCAAGAGTCACATCAACAAATGAGATCAAATCAGGTTGGTGAATCATCAAAGCAAGCTCAAACAAAGTCTCAAGCTAAAACACATCCACCAAAAGCTAGAGCTCATCAAACAAGACCTCAACCTCTAAGGAGCTCTCAAAGTCAACAAAGGTTCTTTCACCCACAACCAAGAGGGAGAGTTAATTTGGCTCAATCACAAAGGGTCTTTCAAGGAAGAGATTCGGCTCAACATTAAAAGACAACTCAAAGGAGAGGGAAGTCTTCCATGCTTGCACAAGGATATGGTATGAATTCTTACTTTACTCCTGCTTGTCATTATTGTGGTGTTGAAGGTCACATAAGGCCGAATTGTTTTAAATTTATTAAGTTGTGTCATTTTAAAAGCATGATTGAGAAGAATATGCTTAGAATAGCCAAAATGCATGCACCTAGGAATTTTAGAGAAAATGAACCCACCCATGACTCCTAGAAATAGCAATATTTCATCTAGGTGGACTAGAAAAGATGAATTTTGTTGTCATGTGGCTCAAGTAGCCTTGAAAGCCAAAGCCATCAATAATTCGTACCTTGATAGTGGGTGTTCTAGGCATATGACCGAAAATAAGAGTTTCTTTGAAACTCTTGTGATGGAGGATGGAGGATTTGTCACCTTTGGTGATGGTTCACGGAAGAAGGTTCTAGGAAAATGAAACATTTCCATCCCCGGTTTGCCATCTTTGCCTAATGCTCTTTATGTAGATGGATTGCAAGCCAATCTTATTAGCATATTACATTTAAGTGATGAAGGGCTTTTGGTTATGTTTGGCAAAGTTGATTGCTCTATTCTAAGAGAAGATGGACAAGTTCTATTGAAAGGCAAGAGATCAAGTGACAATTGTTATTGTCTTGATTCCGATGGCATCTCTTGTAATTTGTCTAGTTGTGATCAAGTTGAATTGTGGCATCAAAGGTTAGGTCATATGAATTTCAAAGACTTGAAAGTTTTTGAGAGGTTGAATGTTGTGAGAGGCCTTCCTAAGTTTGGAAATAGGATTGAGAGAGTGTGTGGACCTTGTCAACAAGGAAAGCAAACTAAGAGTGTGCATAAAAAGGATAAGTATCTTGCCACCAAGGAGCCACCAATGAGACACTAACGCTTCTTCATATGGATCTTATGGGTCCCATGCAAACCGAGTCTCAGTGGCAAGAGGTACATCTTTATGTGTGTTGATGGTTTTTCTAGATTTACATGGACATACTCTCTTAGAGAAAATTCTGAAACTTTTGAAATTTTTAAAAAGCTTTTCACTAAAATTCAAAATGAGAAGGATTCTCATATAAAATGCATTAAAAGAATTAGGAGTGACCATGTGAGAGAATTTGAAAATGTTTTCTTTGATTTTTTTTTATAGTTTTGGAATCTCCCATGAGTTCTCGGCTCCTCGAACTCTTTAACAAAATGAAGTTGTAGAGAGGAAGAATAGGGTTCTCCAAGAGATGGCTCGTGTGATATTGCATAGCAACAATGTTCCTAGGAATCTTTGGGCCGAGGCAGTAAATACAACTTGTTATATAAGAAATAGAGTGTTTTTAAGGCCTGGTACTAGTCAAACCTCTTATGACTTATGGAAGGGAATGAAGCCAAATTTAGTTACTTCCACTCATTTAGAAGCATGTGTTACATTCTAAATGACCGTGATCAAATTGGTAAGTTTGATGCTAAAAGTGATGAGGGGATTTGCATTGGCTATGCCCTAAATAGTAAGGCCTATAGAGTTTTTAATTTGAAGACACGAAGTGTTATGGAATCATCCAATGTGATCATAGATGATTGTAGGCCTAAGGTGAGTAACCATGATGAGAAGATTAGTATGGTTGATGACCCTCCCTTGGAGAAGATTGGTGAGACTTCAAGTGATGAAAAGTCAAATCTTGAGAAAGAGGTCTCTCAATTTCTTGATAGAGATTCTACCTTGGACTCAACCTGCTCTTTGGGTAAGACATCTTCATAACAAGAGGGACAACATTGGAGATATGAATGAAGGTGTTAGGACTAGGCATCAATTAGCAAATCAAATTAGCTATACTTGCTACACCTCTAAAATTGAACCCCAAATGGTTGATGAAGCTTGAAGTGATGAGTTTTGGGTTCTTGCTATGCAAGAAGAGCTAAATCAATTTGAAAGAAATGAGGTTTGGACTCTAGTTCCTAGGCCTAAGAATGCTAATGTGATAGACACCAAGTGGGTCTATAGGAATAAATCTGATAAGGATTGCAACATTGTACGGAACAAGGCTAGACTTGTAACATAAGGGTACTCACAAATTGAGGGTATTGACTTTGAAGAGACTTTTGCTCTCGTTGCCCGATTAGAGTCCATTAGGCTTCTATAATCCATATCTAGTATGCACATGTTTAAATTACATCAAGTGGATGTCAAGAGTGCCTTTCTCAATGGCTTCTTACAAGAGGAAGTGTTTGTTGAGCAACTCAAGGGGTTTGTGGATCCATACCACCCCAATCATGTTTATCGTCTCAAAAAGGCTCTATATGGATTGAAACAAGCACCAAGGGCTTGGTATGAGCATCTCACTCTTTATCTTGTTGAAAATGGCTACTCAAGAGGAAATGTTGACAAGACTTTGTTCATCAAGTGTGCTAAAGATGAGCTATTCATAGCTCAAATTTATGTCGATGACATCGTTTTTGGTTCCACAAACAACTTGAAAGTTAAACAATTTGTTGATGTCATGACTCATGAGTTTGAAATGAGCATGGTTGATGAACTCAATTACTTCCTAGGCTCGCAAATCGAGCAAATACATTATGGGATCTTCATATCCCAAGCTAAATATGCCAAGAACCTAGTGAAGAAATTTGGCCTTGAGAATGCCAAGCATTGTGACACACCTATGAGTACCACATTGAAACTTAGCAAGGATGCTAGTGGAAAAAGTGTGGATCAAAGTCTATATCGCGGCATGATAGAGAGCTTGCTATACTTGACTGTTAGTAGGCCCGATATAGCTTTTAGTGTTGGTGTGTGTGCTAGGTATCAAGTAAATCCCAAGGAATCCCATATCTCCTCCGTGAAGAGAATCATTCGATATGTGAATGGGACATCTAACTATGGGATATGGTACTCTTTTGACAGTAATGCTAATTTAGTTGGCATTAGTGATATAGATTGGGCAGGTAATTGTGATGATAGAAAGAGTACATCGGGCAATTGCTTCTTCCTAGGGAATAATCTTGTGTCATGGTTTTGCAAGAAGCAAAATTCCATATCATTATCCACAGCCGAGGCTGAGTATATAGTTGTTGGGAGTGCTTGCACACAACTCCTTTGGATGAAGCAAATGCTTGTGGATTATGGCTTTGAGCAAGGTACTCTAACCCTTTATTGTGATAACATGAGTGCCATTAATATTTCAAAAAATCCTGTCCAACATTCTAGAACCAAGCATATTGACAATAGATATCATTTCAATAGAGAGCTAGTTGAGAGCAAATGCATTGCACTTGAACATGTAGGCACAAATGATTAACTAGCAGACTTGTTCACAAAACCATTAGATTCAACTAAGTTCAAATCTCTTAGTAGGTCTATTGGGATTTGCCATATGCATTGATATGTTTTGGTGTTTGACCCATATGGGGAGCTCAAGCAAAGAGAGGGAACTTGCATTCTAATAAGCAAATAATTGTTCAATTTATGCTCTTTAATTAATTGCTTGAGTATCTTGGATGCATATATTATAATGACTTTTTATTCAATAAGGGTGTCTTTGCCTTATTTGAAATGCAAGTCTCATTTGTGTTCACATATGTATTTTCGGACTAGGAAATTTGATTGGGAAGTGCATTTGATTGACCCAAAGTTTATCTCTATGTTTATGAAAACTTGATCTTGACATGCTTATATTGTTATGCATGATGAATTTATTGAATACTTATATATAAAAATAATTGATTGCAAATTTGTGTGAGAGTGACTTTTGAGACTTCAATCAATAAGGATATTGTATCCATTTCAAGGATTTCAAAATCCAATAGGCTCTCTCTCTTTACTTGTTGAACAAGGCTACTATCATACGGGCATTTCACCTAGAAAAATTTAAATGGGCACAATAGTTGCTCATATCTTGTTTAACTTGTAAAGCTTGATAGTTGCTCTTATCTCTTGTTAAACTATATCTTGTGTTTCAATGACAAATTGGTACAAATTGGTTTGACTTCTCTTGGAACCTCTTGTGCTATTTTCCTTTGCCAAATACCATGCTCTTTGGAAGTTGATGTTACATGTATTTCATTCAAGGCAAATCTTTTCACACATGTTCCAATAAATAAAACTTCCATGAATTTCTCTCTCTCTTAATTAAATTGCATAAAGTTATTGTATATGATTATGCATTTATATTGAAAATATCTCTCTTTGCTAATGCGTCCTGGTTGGGGAATACACCTTTGCCTATCTTGTGACAAAAAGGGGGAGTAATATTGGATTTAGGGGTGGTTGTGTTGCTTTTGCATATAAGGGGAGAATGCCATTTTTTGGGGGAGCTTTTGCATGTGCATTGTTGATTACATGCCACTTGTTTCTATTTCATGAAAATTGCCCCAGCCTTTATTTATATTGATCCCTCTCATACACTTGTCATGGAAAGTGTAGTTATTCTGTTTTCTACGGATGTTGATTCTACTAGAGATTGATGACTTGAAGATCTAGTTTATTAGGCATCTCTTTGTAATGTAGAAAAATTTGTTGACCCCTGTCTTTTGTTTTTTGTTTTTGGTGAGGATGAATTGTGAGCGGTGGTTTTGTCACGAAATAGCCAAATGGGGAGATTGTAAGTTCATCTGTTTTTGATTTTCTCATTTCGTTGACAACCACATTTGGGGTTTAATGTGTAAGGGCGATTTAGGCCATAATTGCTCAAGTCATAGCTCAAGCTTCAAAGGTAAAATCACTTGCTTAACCTTCATTGACGAGATTTAGTGCACACACTCACTTTCATGCATGTTTTGATCACTTTGCATTTGTGCTTAATTGTCTTGTTGTGTGCCTAATTTTGTTCTCTTTTGCTTGTTTAAATTGATTGCATATTGTGATTAAAATGTCAAGTCATGTTAGGCATTAGGATGCATTCCCTTCACCACTTTTCTCTTGCATAATTTGATTATGTGTGTGAAGGTAGTGAGCAGTGCGCCACTCGAGCAGTGCCCTTACCAACGCCAACACCAGCGCATCATTTCAGTTGTTTATCGCTGGTGGTACGCTGGTCGTCATGCACACCAACACCAACGCAGCATTCCAGTGCTTTATCGCTGTTGGTGCGCTGGTCGTCATGCGTGCCAACACCAATGCAACTTTCAAGTGGTTTATCGCTGGTGGTGCACTGGTCGTCATGCGCACCTCACCAGCGTAACTTGTCCAGTGGTTTGTCGTTGGTCGTACGCTACTAGACCAGCGCCCACACCAGGGCACAATGCGTCTTTTGGACAGTTTTTGTCAAAACGCTGTAGTTTCACTTTAGGCTTCATATAAATAGATCATCTTCTTCCCAACTCATGTTTTAGAGCTTCCAACCTAATTTTTGAGAGAGAGATAAGATTTTTTAGTGGGAGAAGCTCCAAGAAGCCATTTTTACTCAATCAAACTTCAAAAACTTAATCATCAAGCATCTTTCAAGCACGGGTCTCTTGTTTGTTCATCACTAGGTATTCTCTACATGCTCTAAACTTTATGGTTTCATTACTAAGACATGTATACCTAAGGTTTTAGTCTCTATTTTATAATCAATGCTTGCTTGAATGTTTAATTGCATTTCTGACATGCTTAGGTATTGATTGTTGGTTGAGATGCATTAATTTGTGATAGCTAGAATTTAGGACGGTTTTACCCTTCTAGCTAAATTTTCTTGCCTTTGCATTTAGAACATTAATATCAAGGATTTGATTTAATTTTCATTATTAATCCTAGATAAGCATGAATGTCTTGACCTATCATTTTTGCATATTGAATATTCTTGCATATTCACTTAGGTTGCCATTATCTCTTCATTGTTGATTAAGCTTGTGGCTATGTGATTAGTGCACAAGGTTGGTGATCCAAAATCACTATTAATGCCCATTGCGTAGAGTGAAAGGCTTAGTGTCTGGAGGGTTAGACGGGAGGTCAACCTAGGTTGTAAACTTTCTCTCAATAGTGGATTTTGAGGATTGAGTGTGGCTCACTGAACATCCCGTGGTTTTTTCCATTTGGAGGGTTTCCATGTATATATTGTGTGTTGTTATTGTTTTATGTTTGTTGCTTTTTATTTGAACACTTAGTTTAATAAGGTAGAATTAATAATACTGATTAATTCGTAAAATTGGTAATCTATCGAACTAAAACCTATTCATCCCCCCTATAGGTTATAGACATGTACTTTCGAGGGAATTTTCAATTATGTACCTCAATTCAAGAGGAATTTAATTTCAGTTTTTTGTTTTAATAAATTTAGAGATTCGGTTACTTTTAATAATGGTTTTATTAATAATAAGAATAACATTTTTTTTTTGCAAAGTTACATTGAAAAATGTATTATTCTATTATCATAGCAATGTTTCTCACTTGTTAGACACAGAATCAACGGAAACTAATCGTAAAAGAGTAAAATTATCAAAAGAAGAAACCTACCTATGGCATTTGTGCCTAGGTCATATTAGCCTTGCTTGATTGGTTAGTGATGGACCTTTAAGTGACTTAAAGGTTGTTCACGACCTAAGGCATAAGAGCCGCTGAATGTTTAAGATTAATACACACTGATGTGTGTGGTCCTATAAGCATTCAAGCTAGAGGTGGATATAAGTACTTCATCATTTTCACAGTTGATTAATAGAGAATTTACTATTTGTATCTCATGAGATATAAGTCAGATGCTTTTGAGATGTACAAAGCATTTAAAGCTGAAGTAAAAAGTCTGTTTGAGAAACACATAAAAATCATGATATCTGATCATCGTGGAGAATATCTATCCGGTGAGTTCGAGCAATATCTTATTGATAATGGGATAATTTCTCAGTTTTCTACGCCAGGTACACCTAAACAAATAGGGTGGCAGAAAAGAGAAACAAAACTCTTTTAGATATGGTTTGTTCTATGTTGAGTTATTCAATGCTTCCTAATTCCTTTTAGGGATATGCTTTTCAACCTGCATTGTACATTCTAAATGATGTACCATCTAAGTCGTTTCCTAAAACACCACATGAGTTGTGGACTTGGTGAAAGCCTAGTTTAAAACCCTTAAGGATATTTGGAAGTCCTGAGCATGTGTTAAAAGGAAAGAAAGAAAAGATGGAGTCTTGTTCAGAAACATGCATATTTGTAGGGTATCCAAAAGAAACAAAATGATATTATTTCTATAGTCCTTCAGATCTTAAAGTATTTGTTTCAACAAATGCTAAATTTTTGGAGAAGAACTATGTGAATAATTTTATGGTTAAAAGTAGAATTGTCCTGAATGAGCTTTTAGGAGGTACAACTCCATAAAAGGTTTCACAACCTAACCCAATTGTAAATTCTACACCAACACAAGATCAACAACCCACCATTCCTTATCGTAGTTGGAGAGTTAGTAGACAACTCAAGAGATACATCGGTCTAGGAGAATCAGTAGAGAATCTCCCGGATGACTAAGATCCCTACATGTACAAGGAAGCAATGGAAGATGTTGATTGTTGCCATTGGCAAAAGGCAATGCAATCTGAAATTGAATCTATGTTCAAAAATAAAGTCTGGTCTCTTGTGGACTTTCATAAAGGGATAAAACCCATTAGGTGCAAGTAGGTATACAAGGGAAAGACATGAATGGATGGAAATGTGGAAATCTTTAGAGCTAGATTGGTAGCTAAACGTTAAATGTAAAGAAATGTATCGATTATGAGGAAACCTTTTCTCCTATATGGCCATGCTTAAATCCATTAAGATACTCCTATCCGTTGTGCCATTTATAGACCTAGAGATTTGGAAAATGGATGTCAAGATAGCATTCCTTAACGGAAGTCTTAAAAAAAACATCTATATGATGCAACTAGAAGGATTCATTGAAAAAGGCTAGCAAGAAAAGGTATGCAAGTTGCAAAGATCCATATATGGATTGAAGCAAGCATCCAGATCCTAGAACATAAGGTTCAATCAAGCTATGAAAAGTTTTGGATTATTCAAAACATTGAGGAAGCCTGTGTATACAAAAGGATCAAAGGTGACAAATTGGTTTTCCTAGTTCTTTACGTTGATGATATACTATTCATCGGAAACGATGTACATGTATTGACATCAGTAAAGAAATGGTTAGCAAAACAATTTGATATGAAGGACTTAAAAGAAACAAGTTATATTCTTTGTATCCAAGTAATTAGGGATAGAATAAATAGAACGATTGCATTATCCCAAGCTTAGTACATAAATAAAATCTTGTATAGGTTCTCCATGCAAGATTCTAAGAAATGTATGTTAGCTTTCAGACATGGAGTCAAACATTCTAATGAACAAGCTCCTACGAATGAACATGTATAGCAATTCAAGATTAGGGTTCCATATGCCCCGGTAGATGGAAGTCTCATGTATGCAATGCTCTGCACTAAACCATATATTAGTTTTGTTGTTGGTACAGTTAGTAGGTTTCAATCAAAACCTGGTCCTGATCACCGGATGGTAGTCAAGCATATTTTCAAGTATCTCAGGAGAACGAGAGATTATATGGTTATGTAATTTGGAGTGGATTTAATTCCCATTGGGTATATAAATTCTGATTTCCAATCGAATTTTGATTGTAAGAGATCAACATCAGATTCTGTGTTTGCTCTTGGAGGAGGCACAATCATATGGAGGTGTATCAAAAAATCCTGCATTACTGATTCCACCATGGAAGCTGAGAATGTTGCCGTATGCAAAGCTGCTAAACAGGTTGTCTAGCTCTACCAATTCTTGATTGAGTTGGAAATGGTTCCTGATGCAAATAAGCAGATCACTATCTACTGTGATAACAGTGAAGCACTGGCTAATTCGAGAGAACCAAGAAGTCATAAGAGAGGGAAACACAATGAAAGAAAGAATAATCTTCTGAGGGAAATTATGCATTGAGTAGATGTGATGATTACCAAGATCGCGTCAGCAGAAAATCTAGTGGATCCTTTCACAAAGGCTTTACCACCAAAGAGTTTTGATAGGGTAACTAGAAAACATGGGAATAAGAGATATGAAACAGTTGCTGTAGCAAGTGGGAGATTGTTAGGATCATACTTAATAGCGAAAGTTTAATAATGAATTTGACAATCTTTTCATAATAACAAAAGTGATTTCTGGTTTAAAAAATCTTATAGCATTTATAGTTTAATTATTATAATCGTCAAAAATAAATAATCATAAAGTCAAAAGACTATGAGAAAAGAAGAATTGTTTATACATCTGGATACGTAAGATGTAGACAGAATTCTTTAGTTAATCTTGAACGATATTCACAACTTAAGATAAAGGTTGGGTGTCATTACCTTGTTAAAGCTGTAGATTCTTTTGCTAGCATTTGACTGGGATCAAATGTGTTATGATGAGTCTAAAATCATTGATGTGTGGTGTCTTTCGGTAAAAGAATCTAAGGCACTAGTTGCATTTAATAGGGTCAATGTGAAATATTTTTCACTTTGGGACAATTAGTGAGTCTATCTCTATCCTGAGATAAATGAGGACTTAAGTTTACAAATATTATCATTTGAGCCATCAATGAGTACGATTATATAGCAAAGCCTGTCCTCAATAGTTTGGTGGTATACATTTGTTACTCGATAGAGGACTTCATTTATAAATGCAAAAATTGTGCCTCCATTTATCAAATGTGAGTAGAATCTCATCATATGGACATTTTGAGTTATTGGATATTAAATCTTAACGTTAAGTTTTCAATAGTGTCTATTGAAATATGGTTTCTGGACAAATCAAAATATCCAAGTTCAAAATGTGGTCATATGAATAAATATTGTAACTAGGAGAGCTATAGGCGGTCTACGAGCTCTTGGCGATTAATGATATTCTTAACGAGGATACACTATCTCCATTAAGATTATCTACGATACGAGTGAGAAACAATAACTTATTCTATTTTCATTTAAGAGTTCAATTTTAGTTATTTAGGGAAATGAACTAAAACTAATATATCAGACCTAAGTGAATCATTTGTTGAGTGTGATTAGGTTATGTCTATTGGATCTTGAATTTAGATTGCCTGCCAAGATACCCAACTCACACGAACATGCATGGATTACTTGATATATTCTACCAGACAAATTTCTAGGTCCATCTAGAATTATTTTTGGATTTCTGAATCCAAAAGTTTTTGAGAGGTGCGGTCATGTGTGATCAATAAATGCGAGAACTCTTCTAAATACCTGGATTAGGTGGCCAAGGATGTGGGAATTCTTGGGCGACTCTAATGGGATGCGGCCAACATTCCATTAAGAAATTACGAATATAGTTTGCACATTTTAATTAAATGGGTTGTTTAACTCTTTTAATGTATTAATTTAAGGCATGTGGACTTGTTTCTTTTTTTAGCAAGAATGGGTCTAGACATGTGGACATTTTATTAAAGTCCGGTGGATTTAATAAAATGGAAAAACAATATATGACTCATGTTTTTGGCTTGGGTGGCAAGGGCTTATATAATAGCCTAATATATTGTTTTTTAGTTTATTATTTTTGTTAACAGAGAATTTGCTCAAGATGAGAAATTCCGGTTAACACTCTCGAGACCACTACCACGTAGGTGGTGACCGGGGTTGGTACCTTGGATACCTAACTTGATTGAATAGAGATGGATGTATGAATATAAGTACAATGGAAATGGGAATGTAATGGTTTATTATCAACTGTGAATATCGTACAAAAAAAACTCTTAAACACTTTTAATCTCTCCGGGATACAGTAGGGTGGCAACCTCATGCCTATTGAATAGTAGACAATAGCGGATGCAATGTTCTGATTATAGAGTTTAGGCCGAAGTCTAAAACTCTCTTTGCCTCTTGTGCTCTCAATTGTCGATTCTCCTATGTCGCACATTTCTCCTTATTTTCCCTTTTTTTTTTCCTTTTGTGTCGATCATACTTGAGCATATTTATACATGGCCCGAATGGTTTAAACTTATGGATCTCCTACCCTGATTCTCTGAATCCCTTCCCTTCTTATCTGGCAAGATCTTTTATTTAGAAACCATTAACTTTAAGTTAACAACGGATTCGAGAATATCTTTGGTGGAGACTAATTCGTTTCCTTTTTGACTCAACCTCTTACCTTACGCGTACGTAGAGTTTTAATGTTCGTTGGAGTGTAGATACGATCTTGTGTGTACCCATGGCATGATTCTTCATGGAGGTCATCGAGTTAGGCATTCGTTTTTTCATAGAGTGAGGTAGACCCTTATCTTAGTTCTGGTCCTAGAAGCTTTGGCCTAACCCACCCTGGTCCTTTAAAGCTCGAGACGGCCTCGTGGGGGGTAATACAGATTAGGCTATCTTCCTCTATCTTTTCCAAACAGGTTCAAGTTTCCCTTAGCTAATTAGAGCATAGCTATAACATGAATCTGATCCCTTTAAAACCCCCATTTTTGTGTCTAGAGAGGATAGCGGGCTTCTGTAAAGGTTGGCGGGCTTTTGGTTAGGCTACGAGTTAATTTCGACCTCAGAAAGCCATGATTTGAAAGAAGCTCAATTTTTTTGAGTCGGGCTTCACCTCAAATGTTTTCCGAGCTTTATGACCTTTCCTTGATTTCACGGGGTGGTTACAAAGCCAGGCCTCAGAGATCGGGGTTCTAGGATAGGTGATCTCGAGAAGCCTGGATAACCGCGTATCGGACTTTGCTCGAATTCCAGTGTTCGCATGAGGGGGACCAACATGGTCAGGTCGAGTTTTATTCTTGGAAGTTCTGGAGCCCGATGACCCTTCCTCACTTTTAAGGGGCAGTTCTATGGCTCGCCCTTTTGGCCCGGGGTCCAATGATTGGCGAGCTCAGGCTTTAACTTAGGTTAGGAGAGTGGAAAATTTCTCTTTGGTCCCCTACCCAAATTTTGCTATTAACAGAAGTCCCCTATGACTTGAACACCGGTGATTGAGTTAGGGTTGAAGTCAGATTCCTTGTTTTGATTGGGAAATTTTTCCTCTTTTACCGTTATAATTATCTCAATGAAAATCCTCACATTTAACGTACGATTGATATGGCGTTCGTAGACTGGTACGTCTTTCAAAATAATCCAGCTATGTTACGGCCATAACCGTGTTTCAAGGTGATCCTACCAAAGATTTTGTTGATGTCACTAGCTCTTCCATGTCTATTTAAACCCGACTTTCTCATCACTTTCCTCACGCTTTCTTTTAAATTTTAAGTTTTTAAAAATCCCTCTCTTTGCAAACTTCTTTAGCTACGCCTTTTTTCTTTCTCTCCCCAAAACACTATTTTATCATGTCGAAGATCAATCATGTCTCTGTTGATTCTCTCGTTGATGGCACAAAGGTTTCCAGCCTTGCCTAAGGAAAGCTGGCTCGACTAGACCTAGACGGGGACGACTTACCTCCGACCCCGTAACGTCGTCGATAGAACATGAACGTGGCTATCAAGACTGGGTTTTCTAATCGACTAGATAATCCCTTAAGCTTGGATATTGAGGATTCCGGTGAGGAAAACAGGGACGGTGTTGCTAAAATTAACCAAATGACAGTTTTTGGTTCTTCTCTGGATAGAATTCTTCCCTATGACTTCAAGGTCATTCCAGACTCCATCGTTGAACCGAAGTCGATCAGTCATATAAGGTCCAAATATAGCATCCCAGATAGCGTCACTCTTACAGTCCCCTACAGAGACTATGACATCTTTAATCCTCCACAAGGCGTGCTTCCTATCCACGTTACGGCTATCAAAAATGGGGTCAGGCCCCCCCTCTTCGTCATATTCTTCGGTGGGCTCTCAATGCCTTACAACTAGCTCCCCGCCAGCTGACACCCGGCTTCTAGAGGCACCGTATCGGCTTCTTTGTAGTGTGGAAGGAACAATACGTGCTAAGAAAAGGTTACCCAGGAGCTAGGAGCTAGCATACCTCTTTCAGAATGGAAGCTTATCCAGGGCTTCTCGAGGTTAGCTCTATGCCATGGCAAAGAACAAACTCAATTTCATCATCCCTGGTGCTTCGAGGAAAGATTATGCTTGGAAGGAGAAGTGGATCCTAGCTTGCAAGGATTAGGGAAGCTCGACCTTCATAGGTAGGCATGAGTTCACAGTTCCCACCGTTTTTGAATGATAAACCCTCGTTGGGCCGTGATTCCTTGCCAGCCAAGCCTGAGATGGTATTGAAAGCCATCCATGCTAGGAACTATTTGAACTTGAAGTTCCTGAGTGTTGATCCTTTCTGTTCTCACCGGGTAAACCGCTATCTATGAATATCCGATGCTACTCCTCGTAAGTACTTTGGACCAACATGCTTTATGTCGTTGAATAGTTCAATTCTGACGGCTCTACCTTCTTTCTCTCTTTCTTTTAATAGTTTTTGTTGTTGCTCCAGTTTCCCACGAAGCCCACCAATAAATGAGAACTTTATAATCTACCCCTTTGGCTATTTCATGACAAAACCACCACTCACATTGATCCTCACAAAACAAAATAAAGCACCGGGAAGATATTCTACATTACAAGGAGATATATAAAAATAAACTTCAAATCTTCAATCTCTTGTAGACCTATCAACCCTACACACAAAACAAAAACAAATACACTTTCCAAACCAAGTGTATGTGAGATGATCAAGTGAATATAAAACATAAGCATTTGATTTAAGAATATGAGTTCAACATCATTCAATGCTCCCCCTCAAAGAGTTACTCCCGCTAAATGTAATCTCTCCAACAAATACTACTCCCCTTTACCAAGTTCCCTTTTCCCTTAAACCATATGTTACTCCCCCTTTTTGTCATGATATAGGCAAGAGTAGTCCCCAACCGGGTCACTCAAGGCAAAGAGAGAAAGGAGCGTACAAGATATGTGCATAATCATATAAGCCATATTTATGCAACTCAGTTAATAGGAGAGAAACAAGGAGATTTATTTTAAGAAAATGTGTGAAACAAATATGCTTTGCAGACAAGACATGTTGCATTCAAGTCCAAAAACAATGGTATTTGGCAAAGTAAATGACAAAGATTTCCAATATAATTCAAATCAATTTCACCATTTATCAAGAGAGAGGCATGGATATAGAGTTTCCATAGATATCAAGTTTGAAGAGTACAATATCTAACTTTATAGGCGAAACATGGCATGAGCGACTTTACCCCCTATTTGATTTTTTCTAGTAAGATACCTGTATGATAGTAACCATGTTCAACTAATAAATAAAGAGAGACATTGATTAAACATTTTAGCCTCATTAGCATTTTCACACAATGTTTTGCATTCAACAATTACAATCACTAAGTCATGCTATTTCAATTTACATTTGCATGTCATTTAAAGAATCATCATGTCATGTAGATAACTAAAGGTTATTCAACATGTACTTCATATGTAGATCTTCTACTCCAAAAATGCATGTTTGAACATAAATATGACATGAATTGTAATTAAAGCATAGTTCACACTTATTGAGAAAAAGAAACATATAACATATCATGATATAAGTGCAACCAAGCTACTTAAGCAATTAATAAAGGAGCATAAACATTTTCAAATTTTTGCATGCAACAAGTATACATTAGCTCTCTTTGCTTGAGTTCCCCATATGGGGTCAAATATAAAAAATCATCACTCCACGAGACAAATCTGAATAGATCTACTAAGAGTTTTGAATCGAGTAGCACCTAAGGGTTTAGTAAATAGATCCGCTAGTTGATCATTAGTACCTATATGTTAAAGTACTATGCATTTATTCTCAACTAGTTCTCTAATGAAATGATGACGGATTTCAATATGCTTAGTTCTAGAATGTTGAACAGGATTCTTGGAAATATTAATTGCACTCAAGTTATCACAAAAGAGAGTAAGAGTACCTTGATTGAATCCATAGTCAACTAGCATTTGCTTCATCCAAAGGAGTTGTGTGCATCCACTCCCAGCAGCTATGTATTCTGCCTCAACCCTTGACAAGGAAATTGAATTTTGCTTCTTGCCAAACCAAGAGACGAGGTTGTTCCCAAGGAAAAAGCAACCGGTACTTTTCCTATAATCATTATTTACTGCCCAATCTGCATCACTAAAGCCTATAAGACTAGCATTAGTGTCAAAAGAGTACCAAATCCCATAGTTAGATGTCCCATTCACATAGTGAATGATTCTCTTAACGGAAGAGAGATGAGACTCCTTAGGGTCCAATTGGTACCTAGCACACACGCCCACACTAAAAGAGATATCGGGCCTACTTGCGGTCAAATAATGCAAGCTACCAATCATGCCACGATACAAAGTTTGGTCCACACTTTTACTGCTAGCATACTTGCTTAGCTTTAAAGTGGTACTCATAGGTGTATCACAATGTTTGGCATTTTCAAGGCCAAAATTCTTTACTAGATTTTTGGCATATTATAGCTTGAGAAATGAAAATCCCATCATCCATTTGCTTAATTTGTAAACCTAGAAAGTAACTTAGCTCACCAATAAGGCTAATTTCAAACTCATGAGACATGACATCAATAAATTGTTGGACTTTTGTGTTATTTGTGGAGCCAAAAACTGTATCATCAACATAGATTTAAGCTATAAAGAGCTCAACTTTGTCTTTCTTAATGAATAGAGTCTTGTCAACACTACCCATAATGTAGCCATTGTCTATAAAAATTTAGTAAGGCACTCATACTAAGCCCTTAATGCTTGTTTCAAACCATATAAAGCCTTATTGAGGTGATAGTGTTGGGGTTTATGCCCTAAAGATGTAATTTGTAAATGGATTTATGAAATGAATAAAAAGAAAAGTTTAATTCATTCTTGTTATGTTATTTATTTTATAAACTTGTGCATATATTTAACATCCAAGATTGCCGGATGTAATCTCGAACTGTGTATATGAGTGTCATATATGGATGGATACAATAAGAGACGTGCAATCTAAAGAGTTCATAGATAGCAAATAAAGATAAGTACTTTATTTGTGGTTAATCTATAGCTACGTTCCATCCTGTAAAGTACGATGATTATATCCTGAATCATTCATTTGAGATATGGAAATGGAGACACCTTGTATGATGTGATCATATAAGACTGGGCCATGATCTATATGAATCTCTCACCAAGATCCGTTTACCGATGAGAATCATATATATCAACTAATGATGGCTATATGTGGGTGATCTTAATCCTAAGTGTCTTATCGACTCTTTCAGGTTAGATCGTGGTCTTTGATATACCATGGGTGAGGTCGGATGCAGTTCCCGATCAATATGCTCCGTATATTGGGATTACGGTTTGGCCTGTGGCTGGGAAGGTTTTTACACAATAGTGGAATCCACTCCTTCTTGTGAGAAGTAGACGGTGGTTCCCTTAAGGGTTGATTCAGGGCTTGGACAATATGAGCGCTCTTCTAGTTCCGTTAGAAATAGGATTTATTATTCATTATAGAATCAATGGTACTTAAAGGATATATGTAATTAGTGGGGTATAACGGATATTATGGCCCAGCTCTGATTATTAACTACTGTGGAGGATCACACCGTATGTAATAGCTATATCGATGGGCAGTAAAGAGAGTGCAGATTCGGGTTTTTAGTGGAATAACACCGGAGTTAATAATCAAGGAATATTAATTAAAGAGTTTAGTTAATGATTCCGAGGATTATTGGAGCTCAAAATATTGTCGGTCCATTAGGTCCCCTTATTAGCCCGATCGATTTAGGTAACAAGGGTCACGATCAATTAATTGGATGGTACAATTAATTGTGTTACGGAAGTGACACGTATATATTTGGGAATTAATTGAATAATGAGATTATTTAATTAATTGATGATAATAGTTAAATTAATTAAATAATTATATTATTTAATTATATTGATAATTATGAACTGTGAATTAACTATTAATATGAAGGGTGTTAGTTGATATATGGATTTAGGTGAAGATAAAATAATAGGATTATTTTATTTTATTAAATCATTTATCTAAGTATTTGAATTTAAGTTTAAATTTAAAATACTAATTATCACTTTTAATATATTTGATATATTAGAAAAGGATAATTAAAATATATATATCAATTAATAACACAAGAGATTACATTGGATGCAAATTGGTGTGTGCACTTGAAACAATAGTCAAAAGAAGAATTGGTATATGATGCAAATATATGATGCATATGATATATATGTATATAATGTAAGAAGAGGCGTGTGTGAGATTGAGATAAAAAAAAAGGAAGCAGAGGCGTGTATATAGATTGATGAAACACAAGGCGTGAGATGCAAATTGCATTCACCAGGTGCATGAATCAAGATATAGATTGAAAAAGTGAGCAACAGTGATATATATATAAACATGTGTGCAAGATATATATATATATATATAAATCGAAAAGGCAGGTGTGGGCAAGATTTCTATATATTTGTGAAAGAAAAAGCGTTATATATATATTGGTGCAGGTATGATATATAGATGTGCAGGCGTATATATATATATTGTTTTTGGAGATACAAAACGACATCTGTCATTATATTTTATGCATGAGATGCAATTCATGTGTGCGTGAAATCTATACACCAAATTGAGAAGAAAGAGTTTCTTCAAGTGTTTCTCTACGTCTTCCATTCAAGTTTCTGGGATCGTGACACGCCGACACGTAGTTACCAGTGCCGGGAGATAGCGAGGAAGATCGAGTGGTTCAGACAAGAGCATAAATTAAAGTGAAGGAGCCTCCAAACGTTGGTATGATTTTCTTTTGATTTTATTGATTACAATTTCCTGTGTTTACATATTGTATGTATTAGTTTTGAAAAATAATTACGATCCCAAGTTCACTGGTCCCAAATATAGATTATGATCTGTACAAAAATTTTAAAACCTAGTTCCGCTCAGTGACCGGTGAACAGGGTTCCAACAATTGGTATCAGAGCAAAGGCAGTGGCGACTGGCCGAGCCCCAGAAACTCTCACGCGTGATCGTATGACGAAGCGTGGCTCTCTGCCCGGGGGCTTTTTAGAGGAGTGCTCTGATAGGTATCTGTGGATGTCACCCCAAAGAGTTGGGAACGGGCCCACACCCATGAGATGGGAATTGGAGTCAACAATTGGTATCAGAGGCAATTTATTTTTCGGAATAGGAAATTGTTTTCGATGCTCTTGTATGTATGAATTGTGTAGGCACAATTTAAATTGACTGAATGATGTTTTTGTATGTATATTAGTTTTTTTAAAATTTACAAAAATATTATTGATCGTTAATTATATGGTACTGTGGATTTAGGGTTTATGGGTTGTATTTTTTTATATATATATTTTTTCTTACTGTTATTGTATTGTAAAAAATAATATAAAAATTGTAACCTATATTAAAGACCTGGAAAAATTGTGAAGATGGATTCAAGAGATGAATCGGAGTGATCTGAAGAGACTGGAAGATATCTAAAGTTACAAGAAGACCAAGGAATGCCTTGGGAAATTTTTGTAATTTTAGATTCCAATTTTTAGGTTAAATAATCCACAATACTCGGTCAATTCATGTATGCTTTATATTATGTGATGATAAAAGCATTGTCATGCATACGTATGTCATTTAGATTAGACGTGCCTACACAAATATATTTGATATGTCATACATGCATCATAGCCTGATATTTTATGTATTTTTTTAATGCGATTAAAATGGGCAATATACATAATTGGCTATGAATAATGTGATTAGTTTTAAATTGTTAGAAAACTTGGTAATTCTAGTTAATATTAATCTAGTTATTAAAGAGTTTAATAAGTTAGATTAATAGGGTCATGATGAGAACAAGGCAGCTGCATCAAATAATCCATTGCATGTTCCGGTTGGGCCAATAACAAGGGCAAGAGCTAAGAGATTCAAAGAAGCACTAAATGGCCTAATTCAAGACACTTGGGCTGATTTTGAATTGTTGAAGTCCAAGATAAGCCCACATGAAGACCAAGGCATAATTAATGTCATCAAGGCAATTGATTGGGCCGAATAAGGAAGACTTGGGTGTGTCGCACAAGCTAGGAGAAGAGTCAACTTTGGCTGATTTATTCCCTTTTAATTTTCAAAGAATAATAGTTGATTTGTTTCCCAAATTAAGGGGCTGATTTGTTTCTAGATTTAGCTTTCCAATTAGGGAGCAAGTCAATAGTTTCTCAAATTAGTTTTCTTCTGATTATAAGGCCTTAATGGCCGAATTATCTTGTTTCCTTTTAGGATGGCTTATAGCCTTTCTTTTCGTTTAGGGTTTTAGTATATAAAGGAACGAATTGGATGTAATTGGACAGACTTGAATTGAATAAAAATTGTGAGAGTTCAACTTTTTTTTTTCTGAAAACTTGACTTATCACTCACATCTTCTTCTTGTTCTTGAGTGTGGCGTCTTCAACTTCTTGATACCGTTGGTTCTTACCTCCTTATAGGTAACGGGTCGCGGTCCGATAATGTTCTTGTTTATAAACTTGGTTAGAAAACGATCCTTCGTTACCATATATTGGTTCCGGGTCTCACTGCTCTTGGTGATGTTCATATCAGTTGGTATCAGAGCTTAGGCTTTTAAATCAGGTTTAATCTATCCTTATTCTTTCTCTTCTCTATATTCATTTGTTTCAAAAAAAAAAAAAAGTACCAAAAGCTTGCTTGTGTCCACTTGATCAAGGTCGGTTAAAAAAAATACGTTTGATCAAATTCGGTACCAAAAAAAAAAAAAAAAGTACCAAAAACTTGCTTCTGCCCACTTAATCAAGGTCGGTAAAAAAAAAAAAAAAAACATTTTTCTTTGGGTCATGTAGTTGAACCTTTATCAACTATTTCTATTCATTATCTTGATTTCGTGCATTGATATTCAAAAAAATAATAATAATAGCTAAAGAATTTCGTCTTCGTTATTCTTGTCCTTTTGCTTAGTTACTTCTATTTTTCTTGCACTTCTTGTGAGTGTCCGTATAAGTCAAAAAAGAATAAGAAGGAAGAACTGAAAGAGTTAACAATGAGTGGAAAAAGGCATGAGTGTGTGAGCTCATTAGAGGATAAAAGCCAAAGAATTGAGTGAAAAAACGAGTGTGAGTGCCACCATCTTTGAGAGTAAACACGTGAGGGAGTGTTTGTGAGGATTACTAATTTCTTTTGCTTTGCAGGTTTCAAATATGTCACGTGATAAAAGTAGAGACTTATCTGATGATGCACCAGAAATGATAGATCTTAATTTTTTTTATAAAGCCATACAAAAAAAACATGGAGCGGATGGAGATTAAGATTGGTGAGATGCATGATAGGATAGATAAGGTGGAGTCTAGTTCACAAAGGGTGCAACCAATTAGGGTTCCTAATGTGGAACGAAGAGAAAGAAACCCACCTAGGGACGATTATGAAGATGATTATGGGAATGACCTAGATGAGGGTGATCGCATGTCCAATATGGGTACAGGTAGATTGAGGCATGAAATAGGAGGTAGAGGAGTTAGGTATGGGAATAGAGAAGATAGGTATGGGTATAGAGGAGATAGGTTTGGAGAGAGGGCTGATAATAATTTGGGTAGTATAAAGGTGAAAATCCCAACGTTCCAAGGTAAAACTGATCCCGAAGCTTATTTAGAGTGGGAGAAAAGAATAGAATTGGTATTTGACTGCCATGACTATTTTGAATTATAGAAGGTAAAGTTGGCTGCCATAGAATTTACTGATTATGCTATCGTTTGGTGGGATCAATTGATTGTGAGTAGAAGACAAAATGGAGAAAGACCTATTGAGACTTGGGAGGAGATGAAAACTGTCATGAGGAAGCGTTTCATTCCGAGTCACTATTATAGGGGTTTGTTTCAAAAATTACAACAAGGGTTTAAGTGTGTTGAAGATTACTACAAGAAGATGGAGATAGCCATGATTCGAGCTGATGTAGAGGAAGACCGAGAGGCTACTATGGCTAGGTTTTTAAGTGGACTAAACCGAGACATAGCAAATGTGGTGGGGTTGCAACATTATGTTGAATTGAGTGACATGGTACACATGGCAATTAAGGTGGAACAACAGTTGAAGAGAAAGAGTTCCACACGGGTTGGGCGAAATTCGGGTTCTTCATCATCATGGAAACCGAATTGGAGCAAGAGGGATGACCAACCTAGTTTCAAGGCCAAGGCCAAACCTTTCAGAGATCATAAAGTCGGAGGCACATTAAAACAAGGTACATCAGATTCTCAACCTTCTAGAAATCATGACATTAAGTGCTTTAAGTGTCTGGGAGCAGGTCATATTGCATCTCAATGCCCAAACAAGAGAGTAATCATTTTGAAGGATGATGGTGAGATCGAATCTGAAGGTGAATCTGATGATGAATCCATGCCACCTTTGGAGGATGCAAGTGATATTGAATATCCGGTGGACGGAGAGCTTTTGGTGGCGAGTAGAGCTCTTAGTGCTCAAGCCAAGGAAGATGATGAGGTACAACGTGACAACATTTTTCATACCCGCTGCCATGTTAATGATAAGGTATGTAGCATGATCATTGATGGGGGGAGTTGTACTAATGTGGCTAGCACTAATTTTGTGGAGAAATTGAATTTAGCCACTTTGAGGCATCCAAAACCATATAAGCTACAGTGGTTAAATGATAGTGGGGAAATCAAGGTGACTAAACAAGTGTTGGTGACATTTTCAATTGGAAAGTACAAAGATGAAGTTCTTTGTGATGTGGTACCAATGAATGCGGGCCATATCCTTTTGGGGAGACCATGGCCGTTCGATAGGCATGTGACCCATGATGGGTATACCAATAGATACTCCTTTGTACTCAATAAAAAATCAATCACTCTTGTACCTTTAACCCCAAAACAAGTGTATGAAGATCAAGAAAGGTTAAGAAAAGAAAGAGATGTAAAAAAAGAAAGTGAGAATGAGAGTGAGAGTTCAAAAGAAAGAGAGAGAAAAGAAAAAGATTCTGAAATAGAAAAAAAAGAAAAAAAAGATGAAAAAGAAAAATGGATGTTGAGAAAAAGAGAGAGAGAAAACAAGTAAGCTTTTATGCAAGGGAGAGTGAGGTCAAAAAGGATCTATTTTCAAATCAGCCAATGATTGTACTTTTGTACAAAGAGGCTTGCTTTAGTACTAATGAACTTAACCCTTCCTTGCCTAGTGTTGTTGTTTCTCTATTGCAGGACTTTGATGAAGTGTTTCCCGAAGAGATGCCTATTGGTTTACCACCAATAAGGGGGATTGAGCACTAAATTGACTTTGTGCCTGGAGCACCCATCCCAAATAGACCAGCATATAGAAGTAATCCTAAAGAGACAAAGGAACTTCAAAGGCAGGTTAGTGAGCTCATGGAAAAAGAGTATGTACGTGAGATCATGAGTCCTTGTGCGGTTCCCGTATTACTTGTGCCAAAGAAGGATGGAACATGGAGGATGTGCATTGATTGTCGTGCCATCAACAATATCACTGTAAAGTATCGACATCCTATTCCTAGATTAGATGATATGCTTGATGAATTACATGGTTCTATTGTTTTTACTAAAATTGATCTTAAAAGTGGATATCATCAAATTAGGATGAAGGAAGGTGATGAGTGGAAAACTGCTTTCAAAACAAAATATGGATTATATGAGTCGTTAGTTATGCCTTTTGGATTAACTAATGCACCAAGTACTTTCATGAGATTAATGAACCATGTTTTGCGTGCTTTTATTGGAAAGTTTGTGGTTGTTTATTTTGATGACATTCTGATTTATAGCAAAAACTTGGATGAGTATGTTGAACATTTAAAACTTGTTTTAGGAGATTTAAGATTAGAAAAGTTGTTTGCTAATCTCAAAAAGTGCACCTTTTTCACCGATAAACTTGTATTTCTGGGCTTTGTTGTTAGTGCTAAGGGAATTGGGGTTGATGAAGAAAAGGTTAAGGCAATTAAGGAGTGGCCGAAACCTACCAATGTGGGACAAGTGAGAAGTTTTCATGGGTTGGCTAGTTTTTATAGGAGGTTTGTGAAAGATTTTAGTAGTGTAGCTGCACCTTTAACCGAAGTTATCAAAAAGAATGTGGGTTTTAAATGGGGTAATGAACAAGAAAAGGCATTTAACTTGATTAAGGAAAAATTAACTAATGCACCTTTACTTGCTTTGCCTGACTTTGCTAATACTTTTGAGATTGAGTGTGATGCTTCAGGAATAGGTATTGGAGCTGTTCTAATGCAAGAAGGTCGTCCCTTTGCATATTTTAGTGAGAAGATAAGTGGAGCAGCCATGAATTATCCTACCTATGACAAAGAGATGTACGCTTTGATTAGAGCATTGGAAACTTGGCAACACTACCTTTGGCTAAAAGAATTTGTGATTCACACAGATCATGAGTCCTTGAAGCATATAAAGGGGCAACACAAGCTAAATAAGCGGCATGCCAAGTGGGTGGAGTTCATTGAAACATTTCCATATGTGATCAAGTACAAAAAGGGTAAGGAAAACGTGGTCGCTGATGCTCTATCAAGAAGGTACGTTATACTTTCTACTTTGGATGCTAAATTGTTTGGTTTTGAATACATTAAACAGTTGTATGTGGAATATTTTAATTTTGGTAATGTGTTCAATGCATGTGAAAAGGCTGCATTTGGTAAATTTTATAGACATGATGGATTTTTGTTTAGAGAAACTAAATTATGTGTGCCTAAGTGTTCTTTGCTTGAATTGCTTGTTAGAGAAGCTCATGGGGGAGGTTTGATGGGCCATTTTGGTGTAGCTAAGACGCTAGATACTTTGCATGAACATTTTTTTTGGCCTCATATAAAACGTGATGTAGAAAGAATCTGTGAGAAATGCATTACTTGTAGACAAGCCAAGTCTAGGATTAAGCCTCATGGATTCTATACTCCTTTGCCTATACCTAGTGGACCTTGGATTGATATTTCTATGGATTTTGTGTTGGGTTTGCCTAGGTCAAAAAGGGGTAGGGACTCTATATATATGGTTGTTGATAGGTTTTCTAAAATGGCACATTTCATTCCTTGTCATAAAACCGATGATGCATCACATATTGCTGATTTGTTTTTCAAAGAAATTGTAAGATTACATGGCATGCCTAAGACCATTGTTTCGGATAAAGATGCTAAGTTCTTAAGCTACTTTTGGAAGACTTTGTGGGGTAAGTTAGGCACTAAACTTTTATTTTCTACTACTTGTCGTCCACAAACTGATGGTCAAAATGAAGTAGTTAATAGGACTTTATCTACCTTGTTGCGTGCTATAATACAAAATAACTTGAAAACATGGGAGGATTGTCTGCCACATGTAGAGTTTGCTTATAATAGGAGCGGGCATTCTGCAACTCATTTTTTTGCCTTTTGAAATTGTGTATGGTTTTAACCCATTGACCCCTTTGGATTTAATTTTTTTACCTGTGAATGAGCATGTTAACTTGGATGGAAAGAAAAAGGCAGATTTTGTTAAGCAAATCCATTAAAAGACTCGGGAAAACGTAGAGAGACGAACTAAACAATATGCCAATCAAGCAAATAAAGGGCGTAAGAAGGTTGTGTTTGAGCCCGGTGATTGGGTGTGGTTGCATATGAGGAAGGAACGATTCCCAGCCCAGCAGAGTTCTAAACTACTTCCAAAGGGAGATGGCCCATTTCAAGTGATTGAAAGAATCAATGACAACGCATACAAGTTGGATCTTCCCGGTGAGTACAATGTTAGTGCAAGCTTTAATGTTTCTGATTTGTCTCCTTTTGATGTAGGCGACGATTTGAGGACAAATCCTTTTCAAGAGGGAGGGAATGGTGAGAACAAGGCAGCTGAATCAAATGATCCATTGCATGTTCCGGTTGGGCCAATAACAAGGGCAAGAGCTAAGAGATTTAAAGAAGCACTAAATGGCCTAATTCAAGACACTTGGGCTGATTTTGAATTGTTGAAGTCCAAGATAAGCCCACATGAAGACCAAGGCATAATTAATGTCATCAAGGCAATTGATTGGGCCGAATAAGGAAGACTTGGGTGTGTCGCACAAGCTAGGAGAAGAGTCAACTTTGGCTGATTTATTCCCTTTTAATTTCCAAAGAATAATAGTTGATTTGTTTCCCAAATTAAGGGGTTGATTTGTTTCTAGATTTAGCTTTCCAATTAGGGAGCAAGTCAATAGTTTCTCAAATTAGTTTTCTTCTGATTATAAGGCCTTAATGGCCGAATTATCTTGTTTCCTTTTAGGATGGCTTAAAACCTTTCTTTTCGTTTAGGGTTTTAGTATATAAAGGAACGAATTGGATTTAATTGGACAGACTTGAATTGAATAAAAATTGTGAGAGTTCATCTCTTTTTTTTTTCTGAAAACTTGACTTATCACTCACATCTTCTTCTTGTTCTTGAGTGTGGCGTCTTCAATTTCTTGATACCGTTGGTTCTTACCTCCTTATAGGTAACGGGTCGCGGTCCGATAACGTTCTTGTTTATAAACTTGGTTAGAAAACGATCCTTTGTTACCATATATTGGTTCCGGGTCTCACTGCTCTTTGTGAGGTTCATATCAGGTCATTTATTGTAATTAGGATTAATATGATTAATTACATAATAATAAATGAACCGAATAAAATGTTAGAGTTTTAATTGTTAAAACTTGGTAAACACTATCATAATAATCTAACCTTAGTAAATAGTTTACTGAATCTTAGATTGTTCACTAATAGATTAAATTTTAAACTGTTAAAAATCATTAATAATTTATTAGTTAATTAGAATTTGGTTCTAATTAGTTAATGCGCTAGATAACTTGATTAAAGTTAGTCGTTTAATCCTGTAGAGTCTAAATGCATTAACGGTTAATAGAAAACACTAACTTTAAAATAATGAGTGGGAGAGGGATATATGACATATATATCCTGCGGTCTCTATCATTAGTCCAACACCGTGCAATCCGAGTTGGGCCTCGTGACGGCTTTGTTTTCTTTCTCCCTAATGAGGGTTTCCATAAAGGTCAATACAAAGGTTGACTTCCTAATAGATAGGATTTCTGAGAGTATTTCGGGATTAACCGACCCTAAGGCGACAATTCTCGAGTTACGCTCGTGAGATCTGAAATAGTGGGTTACGCTCACGAAGGTTTTGATTAAGTTTGTTAATTAAAAACCTGGCTGAATGATATGGAATAAGAGTTATTCTAGAATATCATTTGATTAAGAATGTCTCGGTCTGACATGCAAAGACTTGACCGACCCTAAGGCGGCACTTTTTTGTGGTATGTTGGATTGTCGTGGTATAGTAACTAGTTTTAGGGTAGTTCTAGTTCGTTAAACATGTTCATGCATCATGTTTAAATATATGCCAAAGCACTTGCACTTGTTTTAAATAAATGACTGAATGAAAGTTTTATTTATTTAAGCAGTAATGTCTTCTTCATTACTTCAAATTCTCGCAAACGACAAATTAACTGGTAATAAGTACACTAAGTGGAAACTTAACATCAATGCAATATTGGTCACCAAAGACCTCAAGTTTGTGCTTTCAGAGAAATGTCCTCCAGCACCTGCTGCCAATGCCACACAAACTGTTCATAAGGCATACAAGCGATGGGTCTCATCTAATGAGAAGGCCCAAACATATCTATTGGCTTCTATAACAGACGTGCTTGTCACAAAGCATGAAGCAATGACTTCAGCATTCAAAATCATGGAGTCATTGCAAGCAATGTTCGGGCAGCCCTTCGAGCAAAAGTGATATGAAGCTGTTCGTTCCGCTATGCTCACTCGTATGAAGAACGGTACGTCAGTTCGGGACATGTCCTGTGCATGATGTCCTACTTCAACAAGGCAGAAGTCAATAGCGAGGCCATTGACGAACCCAGTCAAGTGAGCATCATTCTGATAACTCTTTCGAAGAGTTTTGATCAGTTTAAGAACAACTACAGGATGAAAAAGTTAAGGTTCAATCTCACACAGCTAAGGACAACAAGGGTAAGACCAGTGAGGCAAATAATACTGAACCATCATTCTACTCTAATAATAAGAAGAGAAAGAGGTCTACTAGGAAAGCAAACGGTAAGCCCAAACCCAAGAAAGCCCAAAGCAAGAAGAAGTCCAAGAAAAGAAAATATGATTTACTTGTTCTTGGGTCGTGTTTAATAGAAGATGATTCTTCACCGTGGATAGTTGATTCGGGGGCCACTAACCATGTTTGTTCTTCTTTACAATGGACTGATTCTTTGACACAGCTAAAGGATCAAGCCTTCTCAATACGTGTGGGGTTAGGGGATATCGTGTCGGCACGAGCAGTGGGCGTAATTAGATTACGTTTTTGTAATAATTATATATTGTTGGACAATGTATTTTATATTCCTGGATTTACACGGAATTTGATTTCCGTTTCTAAGTTGTTAGAATAAAAATATTCTATTTCTTTTAATAATAAGTTTGTTATTATTGAAAAAAAAATGGTCTGAATATTTGTTCAGGAATTAATGAAAACAATTTATATGTGTTAAGACCATTAATACATACTACACTGCCTAACACCGAAATGTTTAAGGTTGAAAACCAAAAACTAAACGACATAAGATTTCTCCAGATAATGACACGTATCTCTGGCATCTAAGGCTTGGTCATATCTACCTTGACCGGATAGACATACTAGTAAAAAGCAGACCTTTAAATGAGTTAAAAGTTGACACCTTACCTGTCTGCGAATCATGTCTGAAAGGTAAGATGACTAAGTAATCTTTTACTGGAAAAGGGCTTAGAGCTAAAGAAACGCTAGAGCTTATACATACAAACGTCTGCGGACTGATGAATGTTAAAGCTAAGGGTGGTTATGAGTATTATGTCACCTTTATAGAAGCTACTCAAGATACGGATACGTCTACCTAATGCAACGGAAATCGAAAACATTTGAAATGTTCAAAGAATTCCCAGCTGAAGTTGAGAATCAATTAGGTAAGACTATCAAGTCACTACGATCGGATCATGGAGGTGAGTACCTTGACCAAGATTTTGAAGACTTCATGGTAGAGCATGTGATAGTTTCCCAACTCACAGCTCCCGGTACACCTCAGCAAAATGGTGTAACGGAGAGGAGAAATAGAACTCTGATGGAAACGGTGAGATCTATGATTAGTTTCTCATAATTACCAAATTCCTTTTGGGGATATGCGTTACAAACAACAGCATTCATTTTGAATGTAGTGCTATCCAAATCTGTTCCTAATACTCCCCTAGAGTTGTGGAATGGTCGTAAAACTAGTTTACGACAATTTCGCATATGGGGGTGTCCAGTACACGTGCTAAAGAACAGAAGTGGAAAGCTAGACTTCAAGTATGTGGTCTGCCGATTTGTAGGATACTCCAAGGAGACCAGAGGTGGACACTTCTATAGTCCCGAAGATAATAAAGTATTTGTATCGACAAATACAACGTTTCTTGAGGATAGTTATATTAGTGACCATAAACCTCGTTCTAAAATTCTATTGGATGAGTTGGAGCCTGGTGAGACTAGTACTTCTTCAGCAAGAGTTGTTGATCCACAAACGTCTGATAGTCAGATCATTCCCGATCAGGATACATTACCACCTAGTGAGAGGGTTGTGAGGCAACCTGAACACTATTTAGGTATAGGTGAGGGCCAAGGTGTTGTCTTAGCTGATAGTGTTGATGAACCATTGACATTTAAGAATGCAATGGAAGATCTTGATTAAGAGGAATGGCTTAAAGCCATGAATCTTAAGATTGAGTCCATGTACTCTAACTCAGTATGGGATCTTGTAGACTTATCGGATGGGGTAAAACCCATAGGGTGTAAGTGGATCTACAAGAGAAATTGTGGAGTAGACGGGAAGGTAGAGACCTTCAAGGCAAGGCTAGTGGCTAAGGGTCATACCTAGAAAGAGGGGGTCGACTATGATGAGACCTTCTCGCCAGTTGCCATGTTTAAGTCTATTAGGATTCTCTTATCCATTCCTGCCAATTTTGATTATGAAATTTGGCAAATGGACGTCAAGATTGCATTCGTGAATAACAATCTTGATGAGAGCATCTATATGATTCAACAAGAGGGATTCGTGCCTCCAGATCAAAAGTAAAAGGTTTGCAAGCTGCAAATGTCCATCTATGGGCTTAAGCAAGCATCTAGATGTTGGAACATCAGGTTTGATGATGTGATCAAAACCTATGGCTTCGAGCAGAATTTCTATAAGCCTTGTGTCTACAAGCGCATCATTGATAAGAAAGTAGGTTTTTTGGTCCTATACGTAGATGATATCTTACTCATTGGGAATGATGTGGGAGTGTTGTCTGATGTAAAGGGCTGGCTGGCTAGCCAATGTCAAAAGAAAGATTTTGGAGATGCGAGTTATGTTCTTGGGATCCAGCTTATAAGGGATCGTAAGAACAAACTCATAGCACTATCTCAACCATCATATATCGACAAGATTCTTGTGCGATTTTTGATGCAAAACTCCAAGAAAGGTAATTTTCCTTCTAGGCATGGAGTTAACTTGTCTAAGGAATAGTGTCCTGAGACAACTCAAGAAGTTGAGGATATGAGACGTGTACCCTATGCATCGGCAGTAGGTAGTCTCATGTATGTTATGTTATACACGAGATCGAACATTGACTATACAGTGGGAGTAGTCAATAGATACCGGTCCAACCCAAGATTGGATCGTTGGTTTGCTGTCAAGACAATCCTCAAGTATCTTCGGAGAACGAGAGACTATAGGCTAGTGTATTCTTGACAGGATTTGATCCCATTAGGATACACGAATTCTGATTTTCAGTCAGACATGGATTCTAGGAAATCCATATCTGGATCAGTGTTTACCTTGGGTGGTAGAGCCATTGTATGGAGAAGAATCAAGCAATCTTGCATTGCTGACTCCACCATGGAAGCCGAATATGTAGCCGCTTGTGAAGTTGCTAACTGCTTGGCTCCGTAAGTTCTTGTGTGATCTGGAAGTTGTTCCAGATTTGGATATGCCCACCACACTTTATTGTGATAACAATGGTGCTGTGGCTAATTCCAAAGAACCAAGAAGCCACAAAAGAGGGGAGCATATAGAGAGAAAGTATCATCTCTTAAGAGAGATAATGTAGAGAGGAGATGTGATCGTCACAAAGATAGCCTCACAAGACAATCATACTGATCCATTTACAAATACCTTACCTGCTAAAGTGTCTTCGGGTCACCTATATGGTCTAGGGTTACGAGACATGCCTCACATGCTTTAGTGCAAGTGGGAGATTTTGGGGTTTATGCCCTAAAGTTGTAATTTGTAAATGGATTTTTGAAATAAATAAAAAGAAAAGTTCAATTCAATCTTGTTATGTTATTTATTTTATAAACTTGTGAACATCCAAGACTGCCAGATGTAATCTCGAACTGTGTATATGTGTGTCGTATACATATGGATACAGTAAGAGACGTGCAATCTAAAGAGTTCATAGATAGCAAATAAAGCTGGGTACTTTATTTGTGGTTAATCTATAGCTGCAGTATATTCCGTAATGTACGATGATTCTATCCTGAATCATTCATATGAGAAATGGGAATGGAGGTACCTTGTATGATGTGATCATGTAGGACTGGGCCATGATCTTTATGAATCTCTCACCAAGATCCGTTTATTGATGAGATTCATGTATATCAACTAATGATGGCTATTTATGGGTGATCTTAATCCTGAGTGTCTTATCGACTCCTTCAGGTTAGATCGTGGTCTCTGATATACCATGGGTGAGGTCGGATGCATTTCCTGATCAATATGCTCCATATGTTTGGATTATGGTTTGGCTTGTGGTTGGGAAGGTTTGTACACAAATGTGGAATCCAATCCTTCTTGTGAGAAGTAGACGGTAGTTCCCTTAAGGGTTGATTCAGGGCTTGGACAATATGAGCGCTCTCCTAGTGCCGTAAGGAAATATGTAATTAGAGAGGTATAACAGACATTATGGCCCAGCTCTAATCATGAACTACTGTGGAGGATCACACCATATGTAATAGCTATATCGATGGACACCGAGTTGTATCGGTCTGTGTAAAAGCGTCTACAGCTGAGAGAGTGCAGCTTCGGGTTTTTAGTGGAATAACACCGGAGTTGATAATCATGAAATATTAATTAAAGAGTTTAGTTAATGATTCCAAGGATTATCGGAGCTCAAAATAATGTGGGTCCATTAGGTCCCTTTGCTAGCCCGATCGATTTAGGTAACAAGGGTCACGGTTAATTAATTGGATTGTCCAATTAATTGTGTTACGAAAGTGACACGTATATATTCGGGAATTAATTGAATAATGAGATTATTTAATTAATTAATGATAATAGTTAAATTAATAAATAATAATTAGATTATTTAATTATATTGATAATCTGAATTATTAATTAACTATTAATATGGAAGGTGTTAGTTGATATATGGATTTAGGTGAAGATAAAATAATAGGATTATTTATTTTACTAAATCATTTATCTAAGTATTTGAATTTAAGTTTAAATTCAAAATACTAACAATCACTTTTAATATATTTGATATATTAGAAAAGTATAATTAAAAGATATATATCAATTAATAACACAAGAGATTACATTGAATGCAAATTGGTGTGTGCACATGAAACAATAGTCAAAAGAAGAATTTGTATATGATGCAAATACATGATGCATATGATATATATGTATATAACGTAAGAAGAGGCGTGTGTGAGATTGAGATAAAAAAAAAGAAGCAGAGGCGTGAATATAGATTGATGAAACACACAAGGCGTGAGATGCAAATTTTTGTGTGAGATGCAAATTGCATTTATCAGGTGCATGAATCAAGATATAGATTGAAAAAGTGTGCAGTAGTGATATATATATAAACATGTGTTCAAGATATATATATATATATATATATATATATATATATATATATATATCGAAAAGGCAGGCGTGGGCTAGATTTCTATATATTTGTGAAAGAAAAAGCATTATATATATATATGTGCAGGCGTATATATATATATATATATATATATATATATATATATATATATATATATATATATATATATGTGTGTGTGTGTGTGTGTGTGTGTATATATATATATATATATATATGTTTGATATATATTGTTTTTGAAGATCCGAAACCACATCTGTCAATATATTTTTTGCATGAGATGCAATTCATGTGTGCATGAAATCTATTTACAAAATTGAGAAGAAAGTATATCTCTACATCCTCCATTTAAGTTCCTGAGAATGTGACACCCACACGCAGTTACCAGTGCCGGGAGATAGCGAGAAAGATCGAGTGGTTCAGACAGGAGCATAAATGAAAGTGAAGGAGCCTCCAAACGTTGGTATGATTTTCTTCTGATTTTATTGATTAAAATTTCCTGTGTTATCATATTGTATGTACTAGTTTCGAAAAATAATTACGATCCCAAGATCATTGGTCCCAAATACAGATTATGATCTGTATAAAAGTTTTAAAACCTATTTCTGCTGCGTGACCGGTGAACATGGTTCCAACAGATAGACATGATTGGGGTTGTGAGGATCTAAAAACCCTTTGAGTTCCTCAACAAACACTTCCTCTTGCAAGAAACCATTGAGGAAGGCATTCTTAACATCCATTTGATACAATTTGAACTTGTGCAAACAAGAGATGGATAAAAGAAGCCTGATGGACTCTATCCTAGTAACGAGAGCAAATATTTCCTCAAAGTCAATACCCTCAATTTCAGAGTATCCTTGTGCTACAAGCGTAGCCTTGTTTCGCACAATGTTGCCATCCTCAACAGATTTGTTCCTATAGACCCACTTGATGCCTATCACATTGGTGTTCTTGGGCCTATGAACTAAAGTCCAAACCTCATTCCTTTCAAATTGGTTAAGCTCTTCTTACATGGCAAGAACCCAAAATTCATCCTTTAAGGCTTCATCAACCTTTTTGGGTTCTATTTGAGAAGTGTAGCAAGTGTAGCTAATTAGATTATCCATTTGTCGCCTAGTCTTAACACCCTTATTAACCTCACCAATGATGTCACCTTTATCATGAAGTTTCCTAACCCATGGAGCAGGTTTTTTTGAGTTCAAGAGAGGATTTCTATCAATAGGTTGGATGATATCATCATCAAGAATATTCTTTTCAACATTTGGAGTATCCATAACCTTTTCCAAGGGAGAGTCATCAACTATAGCCATCTCCTACTTATGGTCATTAGATTTGAGCCTTGTATCATCAATAACAACATTTGACGATTCCATGACAGTTCTAGTTTTTAAATTGAAAACTCTATAGGCTCTACTATTCAAGGCATTGCCAATAAAGATACCCTCATCACTCTTAGCATTAAATTTTCCAATGTTATCATAGTCATTAAAAATTAGCATTTGTTTCCAAAAGTGTGGAAATAGCTAACATTTGGCTTTTTACCTTTCCATAACTCGTAGGAGGTTTGCCTAGTGTATGGCCTTAGAAAGACTTTATTTCCTATATAGCATGCCGTATTTACGGCTTCGGCCCATAGATTCCTAGGGACATTGTTGCTAAGAAACATCACGTGGGCCATCTCTTGAAGGACCCTATTTTTCCTCTCAACAACTCCATTTTGTTGAGGTGTCCTAGGAGCCGAAAAGTCATGAGAAATGCCTAGATTATTGCAGGAGTTTTCAAAGTGTGCATTCTCAAACTCCTTCCTATGGTCACTCATAATCCTTTTAATGCTTTTAATCTTAGAGTTCATTTCATTTTGAATTTTGATACAAGGCATCTTAAACTTGTCAAAGGTTTCAGATTTTTATCTAAGAAAATAAGTCCAAATGTACATAGAGAAGTCATCTACATACATAAAAATGTATCTCTTTCCAACTAAACTCTCGGTTTGCATGGGACCCATAAGATCCATGTGGAGAAGCTCTAGAGGTTCCTTGGTGGATAAATACTCGCCCTTTTTGTGCATGCTTTTGGTTTGCTTCCTTTGTTGGCAAGGTCCACAAACACCATTTGCCTTTTTCCCAAGCTTGGGAAGACCTCGCACAACATTGAACTTATCTAAGATTCGTAAATCCCGATAGTTCATGTGACCAAGTCTTTCGTGCCACAACTCAATTTGCTCATCCTTGGTCACATTGCAAGAGACAACTCTAGCTTGAAGACAATAGCAATTATCGCTAGATCTCATACCTTTTAACAAGGTTTGTTCGTTTGGCAATAGGATAGAATAATCATTTTTCCTAAACAAGACGAAAAGTCCTTCATCACTAAGATGTGAAATGCTTATCAAATTTGCTTTTAGGCTATCAACGTACAAAGCATTGGACAAGGAGGGTAATCTGGAAATGGAAATATTTCCCTTTCCTTTAACTTTCTTCTTGGATCCATCTCCAAAGGTTACATTTCCTCCCTCCTCCATCACAAGGGTCTCAAAGAAACTCTTATCTCCAGTCATGTACCTAGAACACCCACTATCCAAATACCAAAAATTAGAAGAATGAGCTTTCAAGATAATTTGTGCAACATGGCAAAAGTGTTCATCTCTTCTAATCCACCTAGGTGAAACATTTTCCTTCCTAGCGTTCAATGGTACATGGGCTCTAAATGTCCTAGGATCATGCAAAAGTGTTCCATTTTTCCAAGTGACTTGCATCACGGCTTTAGCCTTTTTCTTCTCTATCATACTTTCAATTCTACACAGTTTAATATATCTAAAGCAATTTGGTCTAATATGACTATCAATACCACAAAAATGACATGTAGGAATGAAGTTAAGAATCATACCATAATCTTGAAGATGCATTGAAGCCTTCCCTTGTCTTTGTGGTTGTCATGATTGTTGTTAAAGAACTTTCCTTCTTTGTTGTTGAGGAACTTTCCTTCTTTGTTTTTGAGCAAGACTTGATTGCTTCCTTGGTTGAGCTTGCATGATAGGTTTCTTCCCTTTATGAGCTTCAAGTTGAGGGAAGTTAACTCGAGGAGTCCTTGTAAGATAAGCTTGAGGTAGACTTCTTGGTGCCATCTTTACTTGAGCACTACTTGAACATTCTCCTAGGTCTAGTTTCTTCCTAGGTGATTGATGAGAAGATGACCCATGAGATTGATGCTTCTCACAAAAATGGTCTTGCTTGGAGTGGAGGGCATCTTGTAATCTTCAAACCCAAGTCCCTTCTTGTCACTCGGCCTCTTTCTAACATCTAAAATGTGGTCAAGTTTTTTATTGCTAGAATTCATCTTGGCCATAAACTCTCTAGCATCTTCAAGCTCTTTCTTCAACCCGTCTTCAATTCTCTTAGATAAGTCTAATTCCTTTCTTAGCTTATCTTCACTATTCATGGTTCTCACAAACTCTTCATTTAGTTGATCCACTTGAGTTGAGGGCTCTAGGTTTTCTTCTTTTAATCTCTTAATTTCATTCTTGTTCTTTAACCTTGAACTCTCAAACCTAGCCATATAGTCCTTGAGATCCATCCTATCCATATTTCCATTTGTGGATTGTGATGAAGATCCATCATCACTTGAGTAGTTTTCCTCATGACTCTCATTTTCTTCTTCACTAGCATCTTTGCTCCTATGAGAGGGCATAAAGGCTATGAAGTTAGCCATGAGTTCTTCATCATCCAAAGACTCGTCTCCTTCATTAGAGTTATCACTTTCACTCCATATTGCGGCCATCACTTTTCCCTTTTTCTTGACTTTGTGATTCACACATTCAGGGGTAAAGTGACCTATCCCACCACATTCATAGCATTAGAGTCCTTTCTTTTCGGTCTTTTCTTGCCTAGGCTCAACCTTTTTAAAGGGAGCCTTTTTTCAAGTCTTGACCCTTGGATCCGAAACCTTTCCTCTCGGACTTATAGAATTTCTTGAACTTTCTCATTAGCAAAGCCATTTCGTCATCCTAGTCAACACTTTCCTCCTTCTCAGCTTTGGAGGCTTTCAAAGCAATATCCTTTTTCTTTTTCGGTGGTGTGGGATTAGGACATTTCCTTGATTCATAAGCTAGAAGCCTTCCGATCACTTCACTCCGCTTCATATCCTTGTAAGCACTGTTCTCTTCTAAAGCAGTTACTTTGGACTCAAATCTATCGAGCAGAGATCGTCATAATCTTCTACTTGATCTTCCTATCCGAATAAGGATCACCAAGTTGATGACTTTGGTTCACAATGTCCATCAACCTCACTTCAAAGTCATTGAAGCACTCGTTCTCATCCATCTTGAGCAATTCAAATTGCGTTTGGAGAACTTGAAGCTTCGATTCCTTAATTACATCGGTTCCCTCATGAGTAACTTCTAAGATATCCCATGCCTCCTTAGCTATCCTAGTGTTTTGAACCAACTTCTACTGATTCTCATCCATTGCACATAGGATGACATGCATTGCCTTTCTATTCCACTTTGATTCCTCAAACTCTTATGTGTTCCACTGTGCCTTTGGCTTGAGTACATCATCTCCTCCATCAGTAGGAGTCATCATAGGTGGAGTGTAGCCGTCTTCAACAGCCAACCATGCCCTATCATGAATTTGGCAAATATATGAATCCATCTTGCCTTTCCAAGAGGTATAATTCAACCCAGTGAGAAGTGGAGGTCTAGTGTTAGAAGCTCCCTCGTTGCCACCGTTTCCACTCATTGTGTTTATGAATTAATGATATGAATGCAAGTGTATACAAACACACAAAATGCAACACACACCAAAATGAGCAAGAATCACTTGTGTATGTCTAGGAACCTCCTCTGATACCAATTGAAACAAATATTATGGTATTTTAAGATTAATTTAGAGGGGGGTGAATAGATTTTAATCAAATTTTACCCAACTTTAGTTAATGGTCAATTAGACGAAAATACCCCTAACTAGTCACAATAATATACAAGTGTAATAAGTGCGGAAATAATAAAGACACTTGAGATATACGTGGAAACCCTCCAAATGGGAAAAACCACGGGTTGTTAAGTGTGCCACACTTGAACCTCGAATCCACTAATGGTGAAGGAATTACAACCTAATCCCGGTTTATAATCCACCACCACTACCTAATCTCTGTAAAACTAAACCTAGTCCATCTTGCTTGAGATTTAAGCTACCTAATCCCGAAAGCAACACAAGTCTTACTTCTTAATGAATAGATAAAATGACCTATGTGGATATATGATGATATTCAAACTACAAACAAGGCTAGGGTACCTTATATGCTTATCTAGGATTATGAGGTGATAATAAATGTAATCCTAGATATCAAGAGCTAAATGACATGTTCATAAAGCTAAGTTAAACATAGATCAAACTATCCTATGAAGCTATCACAATGCAACACTCAATCATGTCATCATAACAATCTCTATTTTGTAGCTAGATTATATTCTAAGAGCATACAAATGATAAAAGAGATGGCTTAACAAGAAAAACACTTGACTTGTAAGAAGATAGTGAGAAACTTACCAAATAAGATGTGATGATGCAAAACTATCCATTGATGCAATCTAAATGACCATAGATGATGCACGATGATGTTTTTATGCACAAGGAAATAATTTGAGTGTTTAAAGATGAGTTCTTGCAAGATTTTTCCTTTTAAAATATGTTCTAAGGAAAATATATGATATTCTGAACTCTTACACGACTTGAATACAAAGAGTTATATATATACGAGTTTCAACCAAAGTGAGGTCATTTTGAAAAAAACGTTCCAGCTTCCGCTATGTGCGCTGGTGAGTGGCACTAGTCAAGTAGCGCACCACCAATGCATAACCTAAATTTTCAATAGGTGATGGTGGAGTGGTGCAGCTAAGTGGAGCATGATAAACGACGATCCACTGGAATGTTACGCTGGTGAGTCTACTCTAGTCGAGTAGCGTACCACCAACGTAAAACCTACTTTCTCAATATTACGCGTTTGAAGTGGTACAGCGGTGCAGCTCAGTAGTGCATGACAAGCGACGATCCACTGGAATGTTGTGCTGGTGAGGCTGCGCTAGTCGAGTATCACACCACCAGCGCACATCCTACTTTCTCCACACTCAAACACACATTTTGAATAAGTACTGGAGTGATGAAGATGCATCCTATACTAATGCCTAACATGACATGGTACTTTAATCACAAGATGCAAATAAATTAAGAAGAGTTATTCAATCATGAATGCACAAAAGTATAAACACACAACATATATAAAAAAGAGTTCTGCATGAATTTGTGAGTGTGTGCAACTATTTATTCAAAGCAAGTAAGCATATGAATTTTACCTTTGGTGCTTCTTCACTTGAGGTCTTGAGAGCCTAAGCTACCCTTACATAAAACCCCAATATGTGGTTTGTTCACGAAATAAGCCAATCAATAAAAAAGGACTTTACACACCCCAAAGATTTGGGAACGGGCCCACACATATGAGATGGGAATTGGTATCAACAATTGGTATCAAAGCCAATTTATTTTTCGAAACAGGGAATTATTTTCGATGCTTCTATATGTATGATTGTGTAGGCACCATCTTTATGATTGTATGGATGTTTATAGTTAAATAGTTTAATTTTAACATGGTTGATCGTAATTTTTTATGGTACTGTGGATTTAGGGTTTATGTGTTGTATAGTTTTTATTTTATTTAATTTTACTGTTATTGCATTGTAAATAAAAAATTGTATCATGTAAACGAAGAACTGGAAACGCAAGCAACGGAGGTACTGTTCATGGAGGGGGAAATTGTTCATAGACACTGTTCACCGTAGGGGTACTCTTCATGGACACTATTCACCAAGGGTACTGTTCATAGACACTGTTTTTGAGGGTACTATTCATCGGACACTGTTCATATGGTACTATTCACATCTTGCACTGTTTATAGATTTCTCGTTACGGATTCATGAGATGAATCAGAGTGACCTAGAGAGCCTGGAAGATTTCTGAAGTTACAAGATGACCGAGGAATGCCTTGGGGATTTTTTGTAATTTTAGATTCCAATTTTCTTAGGTTAAATAATCCACAGTACTCGGTCAATTCATGTATGCTTTATATTATGTGATGATAAAAGCATTGTCATGCATACGTATGTGATTTATATTAGATGTACCTACACAAATATATTTGATATGTCATACATGTATCATAGCCTGATATTTTATGTATTTTTAATGTGATTAAAACGGGCAATATACATAAATGGCTATGAATAATGAGACTAGTTTTTTAATGGTTAGAAAACTTGGTAATTCGCATTAATATTAATCTAGTTATTATAGAGTTTAATAAGTTAGATTAATAGGGTCATTTATTATAATTAGGATTAATATGATTGATAACCTAATAATAAATGAACTTAATAGAGTGTTAGAGTTTTAATAGTTAAAACTAGGTGAACACTATCACAATAATCTGACCTTAGTAAAAAGTTTATAAAGGCTTAAATTATACACTAATAGATTAGATTTTTAATTGTTAAAAATCATTAATAATTTATTAGTTAAATAGAATTTGTTTCTAATTAGTTAATGCGCTAGATAACTTGATTAAAGTTAGTCGTTTAATCATGTAGAGTCTAGGTGCATTAACGGTTTATAGAAAACCCTAATTTTAAAATAGTGAGTGGGAGATTAGTTATATGACATATATATCCCACGGTCTCCGTCATTAATTCAACACTGTGATATCCAAGTAGGGCCTCATGACAGAATTGCTTTCGTCCTCCCTAAGGAGGGTTTGCACAAAGGTCAATACCAAGGTTGACTTCCTAACAGATAGGATTTCTTGGGGTATTTTGGGATTGACCGAGCCTAAGGCGTTAATTCTCGAGTTAAGCTTTTGAGATCTGAAATTGTGGGTTACACTCACGAAGGTTTTGATTAAGTTTGTTAATTAAAAACCTGACTGAATAAAATATGGTAGAATAATATGGAATAAGAGTTAATCTAGAATATCATTTGATTGAGAATTTGTCGGTCAAACATGTAAAGACTTGACCGACCTTAAGGCGGCACTTCTTTGTGGTATGTTGGATTGTCGTGGTATAGTAACTAGATTTAGGGTAGTTCTAGTTCGTTAAACATATTCATGCATCATGTTTAAATTATACCAAAGCACTCACACTTGCTTTAAATAAAAGACTGAATGAATGTTTTATTCATTTCAGCAATATCGTCTTCTGCATTACTTCAAATTCTAACAAACGACAAATTAACTGGTGATAACTACACTAAGTGGAAACTTAACATTAATGCAATATTGGTCACCAAAGACCTCAAGTTTGTCCTTACGGAGGAATGTCCTCCAACGCTACTGCCAATGCCACACGATCTGTTCATGAGGCATAAGAGCGATGGGTCTCATCTGATGAAAAGGCCGGAACATATTTGTCAGCTTCAATGACAGACGTGTTATAACAAAGCACGAAGCAATGACTTCAGCATTCAAAATCGCGGAGTCATTGCAACCAATGTTCAGGCAGCCCTTCGAGCAAAAGTGAAACGAGCAGCTTTATGAAGCTGTTTGTAAGGCTATGCTCGCTCGCATGAAGGAAGGTACATCAATTCAGGAACATAACCTGAGCACGATGTCATATTTCAACACGGCAGAAGTCAATGGCGGGGCCATTGACGAACCAAGTAAGCATCATACTGATGACTATTCCAAAGAGTTTCAATCAGTTTAAAAGAAACTACGAGATGAACAAGTTAAAGTTCAGTCTCACATAATTGCTGAATGAGCTCACTACATTTGAGTCCTTGACCAAGGATAACAAGAGCAAGACAGGTGGGTCAAGTGTTGTCAAACCATCTTTCTCCAATAATAAGAAGAGAAAGAGGTCTGCTGGGAAGGCGAAGGGTAAGCCCAAACCCAAGAAATCCCAAAACAAGAAGAAGTCCAAGAAAGGTAAATATGATTTACTTATTCTTGAGTCATGTTTAGTGGAAGATGATTCTTCACCCTGAATAGTTGATTCGGGGGCCACTAACCTTGTTTGTTCTTCTTTACAATGGACTGATTCTTGGACACAACTAGAGGAGGGAGCCATCTCTATGCTGTGGGGTCAGGGGATGTTATGTCGACATGAGCAATGAGCTATACATTGTTCGACAATGTATTTTATATTCCTCGATTAACACATAATTTGATTTCAGTTTCTAATAAATAGAACAAAAATATTCTATTTCTTTTAATAATAAGTCTGTTATTATTGGAAAGAATGGTTTGAATATTTGTTCAGGAATTAATGAAAACAATTTGTTTGTGTTAAGACTGTTAATACATACTACATATCTCAAAACCAAAATGTTTAAAGTTGAAAAACCAATAGCTAAACAACATAAGATTTCTCTAGATAATGACACGTATCTCTGATATCTAAGGCTTGGTCATATCAACCTTGACCCGATAGGCAGACTAGTAAAAAGTGGACTTTTAAGTGAGTTAAAGGTTGGCACCTTACCTGTCTGCGAATCTTGTTTGGAAGGTAAGATGACTAAGAGACCTTTTACTGGAAAAAGACTTAGAGCTAAAGAACCGCTAGAGCTTATACATGCAAACGTCTGAAGACCAATGAATGTTAAAGCTTGGGGTGGTTATGAGTATTATGTAACCTTTATACTCATGCAACAAAAGTCAGAAACATTTGAAATGTTCAAAGAATTTTGAGCTGAAGTTGTGAATCAATTAGGTAGGACTATCAAGTCACTATGATCAGATCATGGAAGTGAGTACCTTGACCAAGAGTTTGAAGACTTCAAGGTCGAGCATGGGATTGTTTCCCAACTCACAGCTCCCGGTACATCTCAGCAAAATGGTGTAGCAGAGAGGAGAAATAGAACCCTTATGGAAATGATGAGATCTATGATTAGTTTCTCACCATTACCAAATTCCATCTTAGGTTATGCGTTACAAACAGTGGCATACATTTTGAATGTAGTGCCATCTAACTCTATTCCTAAGACTCCTCTAGAGTTGTGGAATGGTCGTAAAGCTAGTTTGTGACATTTCCGCATATGGAGGTGTCCAACACACGTGCTAAAGAACATAAGTGGAAAGTTAGACTCCAAGTTTGTGGTCTACCTATTTGTAGGATACTCCAAGGAGACCAGAGATGGACACTTCTATAGTCCCGAAATAAAAAAGTATTTGTATCGACAAATGCAACGTTTATTGAGGACAATTGTATTAGTGACAAAAAACCTTGTTTTAAGATTATATTAAATGAGTTAGAGCCTGGTGAGACTAGTGCTTCATCAACAAGAGTTGTTGATCCACAAACATCTGATAGTCAGATGGTTTCTGATCAGGATACATTACCACATAGACGTAGTGAGAGGGTTGTAAGACAACCTGAACACTATTTAGGTATTTGTGAGGGATAAAGTGCTGTCTCTGCTGATAGTGTGGATGATCCATTAATATTTAAGAATGCAATGGAAGATCGTGATGAAGAGGAATGGCTTAAAGCTATGAATCTTGAGATGGAGTCCATGTACTCTAACTCAGTCTGGGATCTTATAGACTTACCGAATTGGGTAAAACCTATAGGGTGTAAGTGGATCTACAAGAGAAAGAGAAGAGTAGACGGAAAGGTAGAGATCTTAAAAGCAAGACTATTGGCCAAGGGTTATACCTAGAAAGAGGGGGTCGATTATAAAGAGACCTTCTCGCCAGTAGCCATGTTTAAGTCTATTAGGATTCTTTTATCCATTGCTGCATATTTCGAATATGAAATTTGGAAAATAGATGTCAAGACTGCATTCTTGAATGGCAATCTTCATGGGAGAATTTATATGATGCAACCAGAGGGATTCGTGTCTCCAAAAGAAGAGTAAAAGGTTTTCAAGATACAAAGGTCCATCTATGGACTTAAGCGAGCATCTAGATCATGGAACATTAGGTTTGATGATGTGATCAAAACCTATGGATTCGAGCAGAACATTGATAAGCCTTGTGTCTATAAGAGCATCATTGACAAGAAAGTAGTTTTCTTGGTCCAATACGTAGATGATATTCTACTCATTAGGAATGATGTGGGAATGTTGTCTGATGTAAAGGGTTGACTGTTGAAATGAAAGATTTGGGAGAGGCGAGTTACTTTTCAGGGATCCAACTTATGAGGGATCATAAGAACAAACTCATAACACTATCTCAACCATCATATGTCGATAAGATTCTTGTGCGATTTTTGATGCAAATCTTTGAGAAAGGTAATTTACCTTCCAAGCATGGAGTTAACTTATCTAAGGAATAGTGTCGTAAGACACCTCAAGAATTTGAGGATTTGAGACATGTACCCTATGCATCGGTAGTAGGTAGTCTCATGTATGCTACGTTATGCACGAGACTAGACATCTGTTATACAATGGGAGTAGTCAGCAGATACCAGTCCAACTCATGATTGGATTATTGGGTTACTGTCAAGACAATTCTCAAGTATCTTCGGAGAACGAGAGACTATATGCTAGTGTATTCCGGGTAGGATTTAATCCTGTTAGGATACACGGATTTTGATTTTTAGTCAGATAAAGATTCTAGGAAATCCACGTCTGAATCAGTATTCACCCTGGTTGTAGAGCCATTGTGTGGAGAAGTATCAATCAATCTTGCATTGTTGACTCCACCATGAAAGCCGAATATGTAACCGTTTGTGAAGCTCCTAAAGAGGTTGTTTGGTTCTATAAGTTCTTGAGTTATCTGGAAGTTGTTCCAAATCTGGATAAGCCCATCACACTTTATCGTGATAACAGTAGTGCTGTGGCTATTCAAAAAAAAACAAGAAGCCACAAGAAAGGGAAGCATATAGAGAGAAAATATCATCTCATTAGAGAGATAGTGCAGAGAGGAGATCTGATCGTCATAAAGATAGCCTCAAAGATAATCTTGTTGATCCATTTACAAAGACCATATCGGGTAAAGTGTTTTCGGGTCATCTAGATGGCCTAGGGTTACGAGACATGCCTCACATGCTTTAGTGCAAGTAGGAGACTGTTGGGGTTTATGCTCTAAGGATGTAATTTGTAAATGGATTTATGAAATAAATTAATGGAAAAGTTCAATTCATTCTTGTTGTATTATTTATTTTGTATCTTGTGCATATATTTAACATCCAAGATTGTCGGATGTAATCTTGAACTTTGTAGATGGGTGTCATATACAGATGGATACAGTAAGAGACGTGTAATCTAAAGAGTCCATAGATAGCAAATAAAGTTGGGTACTTTATTTGTGATAATCTATAGTTGTGGTCCATTCCGTAATGTACGGTGATTCTATCCTGAATCATTCGTATGAGATATGGGAATGGAGGCACCTTGTATGATGTGATCATATAGGACTAGGCCATGATCTATATGAATCTCTTACCAAGATGCGTTTACCGATTAGATTCAAATATATCAACTAATGATGGCTATATGTGGGTGATCTTAATCCTGAGTGTTTTATCGACTCCTTAAGGTTAAATCGTGGTCTTTGATATACCATGGATGAGGTTAGATGCATTTCCTGATCAATATACTTTGTATGTTGGGATTGTGGTTTGGCTTGTGGATGGGAAGGTTTTTTCAAAATATTGGAATCCACTCTTTTTTGTGAGAAGTAGATGGTAGTTCCCTTAAGGGTTAATTCGGGGCATGGACAATATAAGATCTCTCCTAGTTCTGTGAGGAAATAGGATTTATTGTTCATTATAGAATCAACGGTACTTAAAAGGCAGATGTAATTAGAGGGGTATAACGGATAATATAACCCAACTCTAATTATAAACTACTGTGGAGGATCACACCATATGTATTAGCTTTATCGATGGACACCGAATTGTATCAGTCTGTGTAAAAGCATCTACAGTAGAGAGAGTGCAGCTTTGGGTTTTTAGTAGAATAACACTGGAGTTAATAATCAAGGAATATTAATTATAAAGTTTAGTTAATGATTCCGAGGATTATTGGAGCTCAAAATACTGTCCGATTTAGGTAACAAGGGTCACGGTAAATTAATTGAATTGTCCAATTAATTGTGTTACGAAAGTGACACATATTTATTCTGGAATTAATTGAATAATGAGATTAGTTAATTAATGAATGATAATGATTATGTTAATTAAATAGATATCAGGGAAAACATGCAAGTGTTGTGTACTGATATTGAAGAAAGAGTTTCAACAAGGTTTCTCTTTACATCCTCCATTTAAGTTCCTGAGACCTTGACGCGCCCACATGCAGTTACCAGTTCCGGGAGATAGCCAGGAAGATCGAGTGGTTCAGATAGGAGCTCATCGTAAAGTGAAGGAGCCTCTAAGCATTTGTAAGATTGGTTCAGACAGAAGCATATCGTAAATTGAAGGAGCCTCCAAACGTTAGTAAGATTTTCTTCTTATGATTATATTGATTACAATTTCTTGTGTATACATATTGTATGTAAAAAATAATTACGATCTTAAGTTCTCTGGTCCCAGATACAGATTATGATCTATATTAAAAAATTTAAAACCTTACTTCCGTTGCGCGACCGGTGAACGGGGTTCCAACATATCAAGTGTCACCTCAGGTAATCTCCATGAAGTACCTCTCCAAGTGACATACACAACCAGAGCTCTCCTCCAAACAGTGTAGGAAGAGAGGGTTGACCTTCATGACACTTACGATACCATTAATGAGGTCAAACCGTATTTATAGAGGTAGTCAACCATATTAATAGAGGTAGTCAACCCTATTAATGAGGTCAACCGTATTAATGGAGGCAATCAGCCCTATTAATGATATAGTCAATGCCATTAATGAGAGAATATTCAACTCTTTAATGACCACCGTTAGTGAAAGAATCCAAAGAGGAAACAATAACATCTTCTCCAAGATATTAGGTATAAGCCGATTCTTTAGGGTCAACTACATTAAATAAAGAATCGTATTCAATAAAGAAAGGGGACTAATTCAAGGATCCTCATCTTTCACGTTAAGTTAATTACACCATGTATAAATAGACCTCAACACGCACGTTGAGGGGGATCGGAGATTTAACCAAGTAATCGCCTACGAGGCAAAATTATACGCTCCAATCAATTCCAGAAGAGGCCAAAATACATTCTCCAATATACATCTCAGATCTCATCTCGCCTCTAATGGATAAATCAATCAGCCCAAGGCAAGTCAACATACTTCGTCTAAATTCTCTGTATATCACCATCGTAGTATTATCTCAACGATATGTATTACCTCTCCCAAGAATATATCGGGATTGGTTAACTTTCTATTACCATTGTAAGCACTCCGAAGCATATACGTTGTACTACTCCACCACTTTTGTAAGCTCCCAAGAGCACTTCTTGACATATATATATATATATATATATATATATATATATATATATATAAACAAGAAATGGCCTTCCTACCTTCTACTTGATAGTGCCTTGGGGTTTTTCAGCATGTGATCATTCGTGATACTTTTTCCCCTTTGGTTAGTCCACCTCCCTCTACAAAAGAATTGTGTTTCTCTTATTTGTATCCTGTATTATGCATGTATATATATGTGCAAGCTAGATTCCTACCTCAATAGACCTAACATTCTTATCCTCCCATCTACATGCCAAAGTTGACATCAAGATGGGGAGAAACCACCCAGACCAGCTTGAAGGGAGTCGATGAGCTCTCCTGTATCCTCTCTATGGAAGAAATCGAGTTCTCCGACACTAGAGCTAGATAAGCTCCCCTCCTTACTTGCTATATAGGTCAAGGAACTACAAGAAGGAATCAGTCTTCAAAACCGGGCTTTGGGTACCAGGACAGGCTCCGACCCAACCAGGATCAAGATCAGGGAACAAATACAAAGAATAACCCCTTCATACAAGCAAGGGAACCTCGAGCTCCCATCATCTCCTACCCATCATGAAGCCCGAGCAGTGGGATGAATCGTCTCCTACCTACAACGAAGCCCGACAGATGGGTTGATTTGTCTCCTACCTACCATGAAGCCTGATGAGTGGGATGACTCATCTCCTACCTACCTCGAAGCTCGACGGATGGGATGAATCGCCTCCTACCAACCATGAAGAAAGACAGATGGGTTGACTCATCTCCTACCTACCACGAAGCCCGACAGATGGGATGACTCGTCTCCTACTTACCACGAAGCCTGACAGGTGGGACGACTCCTCTCCTACCTACTGCAAAGCCCGACGAGTAGGATAAGTCCTCTCTTATCTACTGCTCTATACTCTATATTCATAAAAGATCTCTCCAAGGTATAAGGTACCAACTCCGGCCATAACCTCCGTGGTAATGGTCTTAAGGGGTGTTAGCTGTAATTCCTCTCTCTGAATGAATTTTCGGTTGACAATCATTATAAGAGAATTTAGGCAAGTAGAATTTTTTGGTCCTAGAGAGAAAATTTGGTCAAGATATAAGTCTTGCGAGAGAATTCGGCCAAACCCTAGAATTTTTTAAGAGATTAAATTTGGTTCTTGCTCTATAAACTTTATCCAACTCAAAGATAGGTGTGTGAGAATTTGGCCAAGCATAGAAAAAAGAAAGGAATGTTTTTGTTTTTGATACTGCACTAATAGCCTTTACATCAAAAGATTTTATACACAATATCGAATCAGGTTCACTCGAGTTTCAATAAAAAAGATTGATAATTCACAAGTGACTAAACGTTATTTTTTTTAGCTAGGAGGATTATTGTGACTAAAAATGAAAAAGATTCTGTTTGTTTTCCATCCTCAGGTATACATTTCAAAGAAAGGGAGCTCGCACACTTAGGTGTTTCACATTCGTGATTGGATTGAAAGATCTTGAGGATTCAATTCAGTGCAACTTCAATCATCACGACAAAATGGTACGATACTTTTATTATATGTTAACTTATCAAGGGTCAAGGTCCATTCTTTTAACAATTTTTTTTTGAATATACCAATCTATATTTTCACTTCCACTGCGTGTTTTCTCCTACAATACCTCAGTGAAAGTAGGAGAACCCATCTTCCTTGCCTTCTTCAGTATCTCCTCCCTATCCTGTTTTTCAACAATGCTAAGGTCTAAAGAAAGAGGTAGAGCCAGTGCTACATGGTAGGACACGTAGAATTATCCCTCTCCAAATAAGGCATCCACCCTTGGATTCTAGGCCAGTCAAGCTAGTGTGCAAAGCTCGGTATTCTTTTTCTAGCTCTTTGATCTTTTCCTTTTGGACATCCCTTTCGAGTGCTCGGTGCTTCCACCTAAAAACTTCCCGGTCGTAGGAGTGCTTCATCCACCAATAGTCACACTAGGCCTCATCGAGTTTTTTTTAGTCTACTCCAAGTCCCTAATCAGAGCTTACATGAATTTTTACACATTGGTAAGCCCCACCCTAACTGCTTCAAGCTTTGTTTTAGCAATGTCAACTCGTTCCCGAAAGGAATCCACCTGCTGACTGATCAGTTCAAAATTGCCATATATTTTGGCCCTCAATTCCATTACCTTTGTCTTGTTTTCGAGTGTTTTTGCTTGTCTTATGACTCGTTTGTTATGTTTGCAGGCAACTAGGTACATGTAGGAAGAACGGATGAAAAGCTAAAGATCGGGCAAAAACAGGATAAAATCACTGAAGAAGGGCTTCAGTGTGCAGATCACTTCAAGGGTTTCAACCCACGAACAACCCGCTCATTTGTCCATGCATTTTCCAAAACCCGAGAGATGGAAATCAGCAGTAAGGTCATTACGCAGTTCCAAACCCGTAAACTACCTGTGCATTTGGCTTGTTAGACAACATATCAACAATTTTCAGACCTAATCTTAGGACCCTATAAATATATCTTGTTCTTATCATCTCGTGGGGAGGGGGGGATTCTGGATTCTAAGAATCATTTCTTCTCTCTTCCAAACACTTTCTCTCATCTCTAATTACTAACCTAGGTTTAGGAATCAATTCCCACCAAATCTAACTATCATCCATCCTCATCTACTCAAGGACACTTAGGGATTGGATCAAAGCTTCAAAAAAGGAGGAGTCTACACATGGGTCTTCTCTATCTTTGTTCTCCTTGATATTTTACTTTAATTGTCATGAGTAGCTAAATCCCTTTGTGGGCGTTGATGCAATAATTCTTGGATTATGGGTTTTCCACCATATTATTAGTATTTGATTATTTAGTTTCATTCAATGGTTTTTAATGCAATTGATTATCTCTTGAATTAGGCAGATATGCCTCTCTTGATTCTTATTGATTATCAATTTATTTTGAGTTTTAAATTGGAATATATATGTTCTTGGATTAGGTAGATATGCCCTCTCTCAAGCCAAGTTAGATACACACTTTTAGGTGATTAAAACTAGCTAAATTGAATGGAATGGATGTGTGGTGAATATGCCATTCCTATGCATTTAGGCTTCAATGGAAAAGAGGTGGATTATGAATAAGCCTTTCCAATGCATCCTTAACCATTATAATCTATCTAGTCTTAAAAAGTGATTCTCTCATATACCAACCAAGTTGTTGTGTAGTAGAGAATTTATGTGATAAGAGTCTCTATCTTTCAAATTCGACCAAGTAGTTGTGAGTGAGAGTTATTGACTCTATGTCACCTTTAAAGCTTGATTATCGCATAATATTCAAATCGGCTCTTAAAGAACGGATTGCCCACTATTCATGTCTGAATTACGTCAGCTCTTGCGATCTCATCACATACCATATCTCACCATTTTCATTCAAACTAACACTAAGTGCATGTTAGATTAATTAACATAAATGTAGTTTGCATTTTAGGCAATTAACCTTTCAAAACTCCAACCATTTATCTTTACGTTTACATGCTTAGCTTTAGTTTACTATTAGTTAACTAGTTGTAGCCATTCTATTTCCCTTTCCCTATGGACGGAACCCGACTTGACATTGTACTTGTTTTGTAAACATTTGATGCATTGTTGTGGTTTTTATAAATATTGTTTGATGAGCATTTTTTAACGACTAAAAATCTCTACGATCGCTAGCTCATAGCCACATTAAACTCGAAGGCTTGACAGGTAAGACATAAGAATTAACGATCTCATAGGCACTTGAAAGGTACAAAGTAAGGAAAAGAATGGGTAAAGAGGTATTTACCTCAGCCAGGAGAGCAAAGCCTTTGATGATCAAGTTATCCACAAGCATGGAAGTCTTGGCTATTAACCCTCTACCAGGGTAAGAAGCTGCTAAACGATCCAAGACCTCATCTTAACTACTACTCCTTGACAGGGACCGAGTTTGATTTCATGAAGCAATGGCAGTAGCAGCAGGGACAGGGTTAAGATACCTTCTACCCCATTAGATGTCTCAATTGTAGCAACAAGAAAGGGACTGGGAACAGAAGCAATAGCAGCAGTAGCGAAAGCAATAGCAGTGCTAGGAACACTAGCAGTGGCAGGAATACTAGCAGGAAAGCAGGAGAGTCTTGACTTCTCACACTAGCCAATCTGGTTACATATTCTTTAATTTGGGACCTAGGTGCAAAAGATGGAGGTAATGGCGCATGAGGCACCTCAGTAGGAACTGGTACCCACCTATCGTGCATTGCTGACGTAGGAAGGGAAAGAGTTTTATCAGTTATAGTAGTAGTATGAAGCCAAGAGGAAGAAGATCTGGATGGTGAAACATGGAGAGAAAAGGTCAAGTCTTATGTCTGATCAACCAGCAAGGGGACTGCAGAAACTTTAACAACAAAGGAAAGGTTAGTGTCTATAAAAAAATGATAAAGTAATACTGGAAAAAAAGAGTCAGAAATTGGGCCTATCTGAGGCAGCGAGAGAGATGTGGTGGTAGAAATTTACCCTCTCAGCATCGAAAGCATCCGAGGTAGGGTATTTGAGATTGACATAGGACCGATTGATGATAGCTTTCAAAATTTTCTGACTAAACAGAGAGGCTACCCTTCTCTTAGAAAGGCTTACCACTGAATCTGGTAGGACCTCAAACTCAGCTCCCCCAATGTGGACCGAGCAACACCAGTCACCTCTAACCATGACCCACTCCTCCCTCCAAAAGAAATCTTTCTCCATGGCCTCCAGTACCATGAACTTCAGGCTGTTCTTCGTTCATATGCTGGCAACCCGGAAGATGAACATCAGTGCATTCGATCCTGGTTCTATTGAGAGGCCATCTTTCTTGTATTGCTCCTTCCACAATATAAAAAAGCCAACCAGCGGTCTCCAAAACCTTGGTCTTAGTTGAAGGGGGAGAGCTATAAGTCGCGTAGTGCCAAAAGAAGGGTAAGGTGGAGCCTAACTTCACCATCAAAAGTAGCATTGTGTACTGGGAGCCCACTAGGAAAGAGAGTGTATACATCGTACCCCCAATGCGCAATGGTGATGGTGATGTCAGTGGGGAGGGAAAAGTCTTGCTTCAAGTGTTGTATTGTATCAGCGATGGCAGTAAAGTCAGGAATTATACTAAAGTCTTAATGAAAAGTAAGCACCCCTCCTAGTAAGCCTGAATCAACTCTGGCTTGGTCTCTACCCACTGTGGCATCGTTGGATTCCTCACTTGAATCTCCCTTAATTATCTCTAGTGAGGTATCGAGACTATTGAGAAGTTAGCCCTAATGGCAATATTCTGGTTGGAAAGGCAACGTTGAGGAGAATGGTCGTCACTCCCACCACTTTCATCTTTGGGGGGCTCTCTTTCTATTAGCTAAATTTGTAGAGTCACCATAAAAAATATTTTCCAAGTTTTCAGAGGAAAACATGGTAGCAATGGAGAGGTAGAAGAGGATTGAAAGATGGGAAATTGAAGAAGAAAAAAGAAGTAGAGAATTGGAGCAAGTTAGGGTTTTTGAAATTTTGAAAAAGAAGAGGAAGGCAATGAGGTGTGAAGAATACGAAGGGGTCATGGGTTTAAATTGAAGGAATGCAATAGTAACTGGTAATGGAAGCGTGATCTATGAGGTAAGATTTTTGGCCTGTAGAAGAAGCAACTTCGAGATACGCACGACTCCAAAACCATTTTGTTTTTCAAAACAGATAAATGAATCCTAGCTCAACTCGTTTACCATGCATTTAATGTGGAGATATCCTCCCAGATTTAGGTAACCAGTTAAAGGTGGAAAATTCACCAAAATTTTTAGGAAACCTGACTCCAACCCAAACCATTCACCGGTGTTAAATTCAGGGGAAACTTCTGTTAATATACATATTTGACAAAAAACAAAAGTGGAATTTTCCACCTGGTTGATACCTGGTAGAACACACTTTCTGATACCTAGTAAGAGGTTCTTGGTGAACCTTATTTGGTAGAAACAACACCAAGCCTGATCCCTCTCGCTACATGGGTACTAAGACACCGCTACCTAAAAAAAAATTAGAATTTGCAAAGACTGCCATGTGCCAAGTCAAGCAAGCACAGTTGTACCTTCTACTTGGTACCTTCACACCAGAATATCCGACTTATACCTAAGTACCTTGAAGCTATCTCATAACTTCCCGTGGTACGTGTCCAGCCTACTAAAGCAGAAAAAGCACTAATGGGAAAGTGCCTACAAGGGAGAACAAGCACCACGGCAGTAGATCAGTATGTCAGGGTACCACGCTACCAGAAAAAGGAACCAAAAATCCCTATAAAGCAACAAGTTTGGCCTTTTCACCATAAAAGCGCAATAATATAACCAAACAGGTCAACAGATTCGCAATTAATTCATATTTAAACATAAATAGAAACGTGATGTAATCAACGGGAGCAATTCATACGTAAATTAATATCTTCCATCAACACCAATCAATCCCTATAACACGACCAATCAATTAGTCTAAATTATAGGGATTCGATCGGTATGAAATGGAGGGTATAAATACAATGTCACAGTTCAGGGAAATGCATCGAAAAATTGAGAGGGAAAGAATAGAGAGTTTTCACCATTTGAAAGGATATTTTTCCACAAAGGAATTAGCCACTGATCGACACGCACAAGTTTGACATCTCCAACTGTGTATGTGAAAAAGAGAGGTTGAGAGTAAATTTGTGAGACCAATATCATTACTATTGTTCCTTTTGTAAAAATATTGTTCAAGTTTCTAATAAAATAGCTTTTCAGTATTACCCACATATATCACATTTCTCACCTCTCCACTACCCCTCTCATCACCTAGATACGATGTACCTACGCTAACAGTGACCTATCGGGTAGCAGCCTTGAGGGTGTTAACTGGGATTCCTCACCATAAGCGAATTCCCAGTCAATATAGGTTCTAAATGTTTTGCGAGAAATGCATTTTTGAATATTTTTAACTGATTCTAGCATTTTTACTTCATTAAACATAATCTAGATTCTTATGTGTATTTAGGTTTTTCGCATACTCTAGATTGATTGTTCATATATTTAGATCTAGATAAAATTACTTTGAACGTTTATTGATAAAAGTCTAGTTCTTAATGATTTGTGTCAAATCTAAACATTTCATATGTACATGGATCATTTGTTTGATTGTATTATTTTTAGGATTGCGAACTAGAATACATTTGATATGTTCTCATTGATTCATTTCCAATTTCCATAGGATAAATTTCATCATTTGCATTCACTTATATCTTATGCCTTGTGAAAAGGTTGGAAGTCTCATTTTGGAGAGTGGTTCTTCAACTTGAGTGTGGAAGTCTTGGTTGGGATCGAGGTGATCTGGATAGCTAAGCATGGAAGTCATGGCTTGAGTCATGAGACTTCGATAGCAAAGCGTGGAAGTCTTGGCTAGAGTGTCATGAGGACTTTGATAGCTAAGCATGGAAGTCTGGACTAGGATTCTGGTGATCCAGATAGTTAAGTAAGGTGGCATCTCTTTCATTATGTAGGGTTGAAGGGTAGATCTCTAGATGAAACGGTCACTTGAGTGATTGTATATTTTTATCTTACTAGTGAAAGGTGTTTGCCAATGGTTGTGGAATTAATCCGTGGATGTTTCCTCTTCGGAGGTTTTATCACATAAAAATCACATGTTAACTTTCTCTATCCTATCCCTATCTTTTGATATCTGTATATGTGTTGGTATATATCTTGTTTGGTATTGATATATATCTTGTTAGATATACATTTATTTCATATCCACGTTATACCAAGTTTTGTATATGTTAAAGGCTTGTGTTTAATAGCCTAATGTACAAAATGAGTTTGTATCACATGCAAGTTATAGTCTACATTTACTTTGTTTGACCAAGCATATATGTATTGAATAAATTGTGCTTGTCTTTGTTTATAAAATTGTGATACAAGCTATATAGAAGGACAAACTTGTGTTTGTTTAAAAGGAATGAAAAATGGTGTAATAACGTATTCACCTCTCCCCTCTTTAGGTTAGCTTAATGCAAATTAACCATGATTGTATTTTCATAGGAATGGTCAATGAGGCGACCGTTTATGTCTTCCAGCTTGTAAGCCCCTTTTATGAGCTACCACCTTTTTCAGGTAGGGTATTTCCCAATTTGGGGCTAGTACATCATCAAAACTTTTATGGGTATTCTAGGTATCCTTTCTGAGAACTGAGTCCCCTTCTTTAAAGATTCAAACTTTGACTCTTCTATTAAAGTATCAGGTGATCCTTCTTTGATAGATCGTAACTGTTTCTACAACTTTGTGTTGCTTCTCTTCAATGAGGTCCTAGTTGGCTCTTAGTATGGCGTTGTTACGTCCAGGTCAAAGTGTTGGACTATTAAGAAAGTCAGCTTCTGTTTAAGGGTAGGACCGCCTCTACTTTGAAAGTCAGTTAGTAAGAGGTTTCTCTAGTATTGGTCCTATTCGTGGTTCCATAAGCCCATAACACATCAGAGAGCTCTTAAGCCCACTTTCCCTTCTTCTATTAAAGCTTATTCTCTAGGAGCTTCTTAATGGTTTTATTAGTTGCTTCTATCAGCCCGTTCTTCTAATGTTGTGACACTGAAGCAAAGTGGACCTAAATGCCTTAGTTCTAACAAAAGTCTCTGAATCGGGTATTGTTAAACTGCTTTCTCAAATCGGTAAATATAGTCATAGAAGTGTTGAACCAGTAAATATCATAATTCTTTATGAAGATTATGGTATTTGTAGGAAAAACACACGGCGGAAGCGAAAAATTTGATTTGTATTGATTGGCTCATTTCGTGAACAAACCACTTTTTGGATTTTAATGTAAGGGTAGTTTAGGCTCTCAAGACTTCAGGAGAAGAAACAACAAAGGTAAATTTCTATGTGCTTACTTGCTTTGAAGAGATACAGTTGCACACACTCACAACTCATATATATTGCTTATTCGTATATGTTGTGTGTCTATATTAGTATGCATTCATGTTTTGATAGCTCTTCTTGTATGTTTATATTGATCACATCTTTGAATTTGTATTGACATGCATTATGTGTTGCTCACACACAAACAGTTACTTGCATTTGATTTGTTAATGTAGGTGAGCTCTATTTGTGTCTTCATGCACTTCATTCTTATTTCTAAGTGTGGTTTTATGTGTTGTTAGTACTTGCACGATGGTGTGCTTATCTTAGCACATTGAGTGACCATTTCAGAAGGTCTCATTCTTCTTTTGGTTTTGGTCTTTGGTCACATGGTTGTTTCCTCTGATCTTTGATCACTCATTTGATTATAACTTTCTCTAAAGTCATACAAATCATGTTTTATTAATTGGAGTAGAAAGAAGACTTCCATACTTTTCCAACGGTAAACTATACAAAAGATTCTGACATCGTTCGGTCATGTTTTGAGCCTTTTAAACACGTAGTTGGGATGTTGAATTCCCAGTGTGCGGGTTATGCACGGGTCCAATCTACGCAATCACCCACACAATCACCTGACAGGTCTTTTTTGACTCTTTGTGTGTAGACATTTGCACAGTTTAGCGTTGGTATGCGTGGGTCATTGTGTGGGTCTGGATAGCGTACAGACCCGCGCACTACGTTTTTCTAGGTAAAAATTTATCAAAATGATATCGTTTTGCTTATACCTATATATATGTTATCTTCTTACCTAGTTAGGCCTAGAACACAAAAATTCCAAATCTTAGTAAGAGAAAGAGTTCCCCTAGTGAGAGAAAGCACCAAGCTTGCTTCTTTAACTCTCCAAACCCATAACCCATCTCCCACTTGCATCATTCATCATCATATGAGCATGGGTGTTCATGGTTTCTTGACTAGGTAAGTAAGAACTTCATTAAACATCATTTATTGTTCTTCTTACTCTAGATTAGGTATTTATTGCTTGATAAAATACGTAGACTCTACTTTATTGTATATATTTATGAGTCTTGATAACATGATTGGGGTTGTTTGTTGATAGCTAGCATATAGGTCATTATTGCCGTCTAGCTAATCAGGCCATGTCGATTGCATTTGATAATTGCATTTATTGACCATGTCGTGCTTAATGACAACATGTGTTGAAATGGCTTATTTGTAATAGCTTCATAGGAAATGTTTTAGCTAAGATTTATGACATGTCATTTAGCTCTTGATATCTAGAATTGTTTTATATGTCATCTCATCATTCTTGATAAGCATCTACTGTTCCCTAGCCTTGTTTGTTCTTTGATTATCATCATATATTCACATAGTTCATTTTATTTCTTCAATGAGAAGTAAGACTTATGTTGCTTCCAGGATTAGGTAGATTAAATCGCAAGCAAGTTGAACTAGGTTCACTCATACCAGAATTAGGTAGTGGTGGTGGATTATATATCGAGATTAGGTTGTAATTCCTTTACCATTAGTGGATTCGGGGTTCAAGTGTGGCATACTTAACAGCCTGTTTGTTTTTCCATTTGGAGGTTTCCACGTAAAGATCAAGTGTTCATTTAAATTCTGTATTGATTACACTTGTTTTATTATTGTGACTAGTTAGTAGTATTGTTGTCTAATTGTCCATTAACAGAAATTAGGTAAAATTTATTAAAATCTATTCACCCCTAGATTGATATTAAACACATCATATTTTGTTTCAATTGGAATCAGAGCAGATTCCTAGATATACTTAGGTGATCCTTGCTTATTTTGGTGTGTTTTTTATTTTGTGTGATTCTTTGATCATTCATACATTTGAATTCATTTTATTCATTCATAAACACTATGAGTGGAAATGGTGGCAACGATGGCGCTTCTAGCACTAGACCTCCCCTACTCACCGGGTTGAATTATGCCTCATGGTAAGGTAAAATGGAGTCTTATATTTGCTAAATAGTTGACCGTGCATGGATGGAGATTGAAGATAGGTACACTCTTTCGAAGATGACCAATGATGATGGAGATGAAGTCCTCAAGCCTAAGTCTCAATGGAGCACACAAGAATTTAAAGCTTTCAAGTGGAACGACAAGGTAATGTATGCCATCTTGTGTGTCGTGGACGACATTAAATACAAGTTGGATCAAAACACCATAATTGCAAAAGAGGCTTAGGAGATTTTACAATTGGCTCATGAAGGAACCGAAGTGGTCAAGGACTCCAAGCTTCAAGTCCTCCAAACATAATTTGAGATGATTAGGATGGAAGAGGAAGAGTGCTATACTGACTTCCAAATGAAGTTCATGGATATAGTAAATCAAAGCCATTAACTAGGTGACCCATATTCGGATAGAGGGATCAAGCAAAAGATCATAAGGTCACTTCCTCTTAGATTCAAATCCAAGGTAACGACGTTAGGGGAGAATAGTGCTTACAAGGATATGAAGTCGAGTGAGGTGATTGGCAAGCTTCTAGCTTACAAATCTAGGAAGGGTCCTACCTCCATACCTCCTAAAAGGAAAAAGATAATTGCTTTGAAAGTCTTCAAGGATGAGAAAAAGAAAAGTGATGACTCGGATGAAGAAATAGACTTGTTGATGAGAAAGTTCAAGAAATTCTACAAGTCCGAGAAGAAAGGTTCGGATGCAAGAGCAAAGACATGAAGAAAAATACTCCCTTCAAGAAGTTAAAGTCTAGTCAAGAAAAGACCGAAAGAAAAGGGGTCTGATGCTATAAATTTGGTGGGATAGGTCACTTTGTACCCAAATGTGCTAATTCAAAAAAGAAGAAGAAAGGAAAGGCGGTGGCTACCTCATCAATTGATAGTGGAAGTGAAGATGATTCTTCTAGTGATAAAGAGATTGTTCTTAACTACACGACTTGTGTAGCCTTATTTATGGAAGATGTAGAAAAAGCAAACAAGGCTTTAGTTTGCTATCTTGAAGATGGATGTCATGAACAAGTAGCTAAGAGAGTGATTAATGAAGCTACTTAGGTTGATGGTGTCAATATGGCAACATGTGACACTAGTGATGACTCAAGTAATGAGAGTTCCTCATCCCACTCTACAATGGAAATGTAGAGAGCATGAACCTTGAAGGGCTCATTAAGCATTTTCAAAGTCCAAGGTTAAAGGAAGAGAATCTCAAGCTATCAGCCGAGGTGACTCACTTGAGTGAGAAAGTGAAGAATGGAAGAGAGGTAGAAGAAAGCTTCAAGGAAAAGCTTAGAGAAGATAGAGAGTTGATTGCTAAGATGACTTCAAGTATGGAGAAGCTTGACCACATGTTGAGAGTTGGCAAGAAGCCAAATGACAAGAGAGGTCTAGGGTTTGAAAAACACAAGGAGACCTCAATTCCAACAAAGAAGGTATTTGTCAAGATCACGGACCTCAAAGAGTTCCCTCATCCACTACATCCTAGAAGGAAAATTGATCTTGGAGAGACGTCGAAGAATGTCCAATTGAAGGTGCCAATAAAGAATGGAGCTAAACTTCAATAATCAAGAGCTTCACTTTTAAGCCTTCCTCAACCAAGAAGGCATTATCAACCGGCTTATCCACCTCAACAGGCTAGGCCATAAAGATTTCACCAATCAGCTCAAGTTCCAAGAAGAAGCCAATTGATGCATCATCAAAGACAACGTCATCAACTTGGCAATGCCTCGATGAGATCATAATGCAATGGTATAAATTCTTAGTTTGTACCTTCTTGTCATTTTTGTGGTATGATTGGTCATTTAAGACCAAATTGCTTTAAATACATTAAGAGGTGTAGATTAATGAGCATGAAAGAAAAATGGTTGAAAAATTGGGCAAGTATGCATAAACCTAGGATTTTTAGAAATATATGTATGACCACTAGAAATGGAAAAGTGGAACCTAGGTGGGTTAGAAAGAATGAACCTGCTTGCCTTAGTGCCCATGAGATACTCGTAGATACAACTAGGTCTTTTGGACTTGGTAAGTCTATAGAAGCTCATGTCTCCAAATGACTTGGTTGGATTTGACCCCAGATGGGGAACTGAAGCAAAGAGAGTTATTGCATATTTGTCGCATGCAAAAAATTTGGATATTTTTATGCTTATTTATTGATTGCTTGAGTAGCTTGGTTGCGCATATGATATATAATAATTTCTTAATAAGTGTGAACTTTGCTTTGATTGCAATTCATGTCATATTTATGTTCCAACATTCATTTTTGGACTAGGAGATCTACATAGGATGTATATGTTGAATGACCTATAATTATCTCCATGACATGTTGATTCTTTAATGACATGCTAATGAAAAATGATAAAGCATGAATTGATGATTGCAATTGTTTAATGCAAAACTATGTGTGAAAATGCTAGTGATACTCAAATGTTTGATCAATGTCTCTCTTTCTTTATTAGTTGAACATGGATACTATCATATGGGTATCTTACCCGGAAAATCAAGTAGGGTGCAAAGTCGATCATGCCATGTTTCGCTTATAAAGTTGGATATAGTGCTCTTAAAACTTGACATCTATAAAAACTCTATATCCTTGCTTCTCTCATGACAAATGGTGAAATTGGTTTGAATTCTATTGGAAACCTTTGTCATTTGCTTTGCCAAATACCATTGTTTTTGGACTTGAATGCATCATGTCTTGTACGCAAAGCATTTTTGATTCACACATTTTCTTAAAATTAATCTCCTTGTTTCTCTCCTATTAACTGAATTGCATAAATGTTGCTTATAAGATTATACAAATATCTCGTATGCTCTTTTCTCCCTTGAGTGACCCGGTTGGGGACTACTTTTTTGCCTATATCATGACAAAAAAGGGGAGTAGTATATGGTAAGGGGGAGTTGGCATGTTGGGGAGATTGCATATTAAGGAGGAGTAACCCTTTTAGGGGGTGCATTGGGAGCATTGCATTCATATACATTGCATGATGTTGTTTTTATATTCTTAAATGCAAATTCTTTTGTTTTATTTTCACTTGATCACCTCACATACACTTGATTTGGAAAGTGTAGTTGTTTTTGTTTTGAATGGTTGATAGTTCTACATGAGATTGAAGATTGAAGATCTGAACTTATATATATATATATATATATACATATATATATACATATATATATATCTTTATACTGTAGAATATCTTCTCAGTGATTCAGTTTTCTATTTTTGTGAGGATTAATGTGAGTGGTGGTTTTGTCATGAAATAGGAAAATGGGGAGATTGCAAAGTCCTCATTTATTGATTGACTAATTACATGAACAAACCACTTTTTGGGGTTTGATGTAAGGGTAGTTTAGGCTCTCAAGACCTCAACAGAAGAAGCACCAAAGGTAAATTTCTATGTGCTTACTTGCTTTGAAGAATTATAGTTGCACACACTCACAACTTATACATATCGCTTATTCGTATATGTTGTATGTCTATATGAGTGTCCATCCATGTTTGATAACTCTTCTTGCATGTTTATATTGATCACATCTTTGCATTTGTATTGACATGCATTATGTGTTGCTCACACACACACGCACACACACACTTACTTGCATTTGATTTGTTAATGCATGTGCGCTCTATTTGTGTCTTCATACACTTCATTCTTAGTTCTAAGTGAGGTTTTTGTGTGTTGCTCACGCTTGCATGATGGTGTGCTTGTCTTAGCGTATTGAGTGACAATTTGAGAAGGTCTCATTCTTCTCTTGGTTTTGGTCTTTGGTCACACGGTTGTTTCCATGAGTTTGGGAACTCTTGTTGTTGTCCAAATCTAACCTTTGGTCACTCATTTGACCTTAACTGTTTATATAGTCATCCAAATCATGTTTTATTAATTGGAGTAGAAAGTAGACTTCCATACGTTTCCAACAATATACTATACGAAAATTTTAGATTTTGTTAGGTCATGTTTTGAGCCTCTTGAACAAGGGGCTGGGATGCTGAATTCCTATTGCGCGGGTTATGTTCCTGCGCAATCACCTGAATGGAGTTTTTTTGAGTCCCTGTGCATAGACATTTGATCAGTTTAGCACGGGTATGAACGGGTCACTGCGCTGGCCAGGACCCGTAAACTATGTGGTTTTTGGTAGAAATTTATCAAAACGATGCCATTTTGCTTGTGCATATATATATATATATATGTTATTGATCGAGCCACTATAGCACTTGATTTTGGGTCCCCTTTCATACGCTTTTTGCTCAATTCTCGGGTAAAATAAAGTGTTTGATGGCTCGATTGAGTGTTTTGAAGGTTTTATTACAAGGGGCATAATGGTGAGAAAAGAATTGAAGTTGGAATCCAAAACGATTCAAAAAAGAAAGCTGAAGTTAGAAGAGCGCACTATCGCGATGAGGTTTGTCACCAGGTAAAACGCGACTAAGCAAGCGGCAATATTTCTCGCCTCATAAGTGTAGCTGATGTCGCGTGAAGGAAAGAGAGCGGATTTGAATGCGGACAGTCACATCGATGGTTGTTGCCTAGACAAAAAATATGGTGCAAGCGACAACAACTCTCACGTAATAAGTGTTGCTCAAACTATTACTTAATCAACATACCGATGCAAGAGGAATGAAATGTCACGCCAATGTATCGCTCGGGCAACAACGACACTCAACGACGTGACAAAATGATGGCACATGTCTCTATGTTGATTTCTTGCCCTATTTAGATCCCATATAAATACTCTTATTATAATTATGGCCAGGGGACAACATTGGTCACACAAGAATATCCACCCATCAGCCTTTTCACATTCCCAACACCACCATTACCTACCTACACACTCATACAACTACCACCCATCTTTGGAGCTTGAGAGGCAAGAAGAGGAAACTTACAAGACAAGAAGCCTTAAATAGCCAACTTTGGTTTCTTCTTTATCTCTTCTACATTTTCTTTGACCTTTTTGATGTGTAACTATGTATGGAAAAAAAAAAAAGGTTCAAAACGGAACTGAAGCGTGGTAAAAACGAAAATTAGGGTTTGCGTATATAAAAAAAATTCCCTTTTAATAACAAGAACCTTAACCCTAGAATAATTGATGTATTTAAAAAGTATCATACCTTTTTTTTCATGTCGATTGAACTAGCGTCGAATTAAATCCGCAAGATCTTTCAATCCAATCACGAATGTGAATCACCTAGGAGTGTGGGCTCCCTTTCTAAAAATTGTATATCTGAGGATGGAAACAAACAAAATGTTCTTCTTTGTTAGTCACAATAATCCTCCAAGAGAAAAACCAAGAACGTCCGGTCACTTTTGAAATATCAATCAATTTGATTGAAACTCCCGTGAACCTTGATTCAATGTTGTACACAAAACCCTTTTGATGCAAAGGATACTAGTGTACTATAGAAAATAAAAACGTTCCCTCTTTTCTCTATGCTTAGCCGAATTCTTCACACAATGAGTTGGACGAAGTTTTTTTTTATAACAAAAAAAAAACAAATAAAAAACAACTTCTCACACTAAAAGCTAAGGCTTGGTCGAAATTTACAAGTAGTATATATAGGAGACCAAATCCTCTCCTAAGAAGGATTTACTTAGTGGTTAAGAATCCTTTCCTTAGGTAGATTTACTTGGTGGTTAAGAATCCTCAATAGTGTATTTGTAACCATATTAAAGACTTTCTAATTTGATTAGATAAATAATTCCTTTTATTTATCTACTTATCAAATATAGTCTTTAATATTAATTATACTACCAACAATAGTATAATATTAGGAGACCATCTTCTTATAGAAAAAGATTTAGATTTTTAATTAAATAATTAATTAATCACCAAATTAATTAATTTCCACTTAATTAAATAATAAAATATAATAATATAATTAAGTTATTCTAAATAGCCTTCCCGCCCAACACATATATATGGGCCAATATATTATTTTCTTATTTTATTAAATCTATTTGACCTTTATAAAAAGTCCACATGTGAACTAGACCCATTCTTACAAAAAGAAACAAGTCCACATACCTCAATACAACTCTAGATGGACCCCTAAATTGGTCCGATAGAATATCAAGTGATCCATACAAGTTCGTGTGGATTGGGAATCTTGGCAGACTATCTAAATTTAAGCTCCAATAGACACAACCCAATCACAATTAACAAATGATTCACTTAGGTCCGATCTATTTAATTTTAGTTCATTCCACTAAAGAACTAAAATTGAACTCTTAAACAAAGATAGAATAAGTTGATGTTACTCATTCGTACCCTAGACAACCTTATTGGAGAAAGTGTATCCTCGTGAAGAATACCAGTAATCGCCAAGAGCTCATAGACCGCCTAGAGCTCATAGACCGCCTATAGCTCTCCAAGTTACCATATTTACTCATATGACCACATTTTGAACTTGGATATTTTGACTTGTCCAGAAGCCATGTTTCAATAGACACTATTGAAAACTTAACGTTAAGATTTAATATCCAATACCTCAAAACATCCATATGATGGTATTCTACTCTCATTCAATAAATGGAGCCACGTTGTCCATATCTATAAATGAAGTCCTCTACCGATTAACAAATGAATACCACCAAACTATCGAGGATAGACTATGTTATATAACACTGGAAACCATAAGTCCATCATTTATCTCAGGATTGAGATAGACTCTCCGTTTGTCTTCAAATGAAAACTTTTATCCATTGACGGTTCTAGATAAAGTATTTCATTTTGATCATATTCAATGCACCCAGTACACTCGATTCTTTTTCCCAAAGACACCACACTTTTATGATTTTAGACTCATCATAACACATTTGATCCCACTCAAATGCTAGCAAAAAAATCTACAACTTTGACAAGATAAAGGCGCCCAACCTTTTATCTTAAGTTGTGAATATTATTCAAGACTAACTAAATAATTATGTCTATCTTATACATATATGGATGTAGGAACAATTCTTCTTTTTTCATAGTCTTTTGACCTTATGATTATTTACTTTTGACAGTTATAATAATTAAACTATAAATGCTATAAGATTTGTTAAACTATAAATCACTTTATATATATGAAAAGATTGTCAATTATAATATTACACTCTTGCTATCGAGCATAATCCTAGCAAACTAAACTCCTAAGCTAGGGGGTTGATGTGACGAATTGAACAACTTATGTAATCCTTAGTCTAATATTTTATTCAATTCACTATTAGTCTCTTTTATTGAAATATTCGCTCTAATTCCTTACCTCATATTCACTTGTGACCTCACTGAATTTGTGTGTTGGGTTTAGTTTATACATGAGGTTGATGATTAAATGTTGGTGACCATCCCATTTAAGCCTTAGCCATAAGCTTAATAATTGAGATAATTTTCATGCAAGACCTTGCTATGTTTAATTAGGCTTAGAGTTTTAATTAAATTTGGTTCTAACCTTTCCTCATTACATGACCTTGTGTGAGTTTAAGGAAGGACAAAGTACTTTATATGCTATCCTCAGCAAGCACTAATAGTTGGATTAAAGAGCCTAATGAGATTTATGGATTAGATTGAATGGTTCAAGTAGGTCACATTGATTCCCTAGCGTTTCTCTCATCATTCATCTCTCGTGTGTACTTTTATGGTAATTTAGCTTATCACTTTTGCAAAAGTTAGTCAATTAATCGTCTTTTTCAAACAAGCATTATGACATTTAGTTTTCACGCACTTAGATTAGGATTCAATTAGATTAATCAGTGTTCAACTAGTAGAATAACCAATCCAAGTGAACGAACTTTTCTTTTAAAGTGAACAAAAGTAAAATACTGCAATCAGTTATCTTCTCGCCCATTTAGACCTAGAACTCCGAATTTCCAGATCTTAGTGAGAGAGAGTGTTCCCCTAGTAAGAGAAAGCACCAAGTTTGCTTTTTTAACTATCCAAACTCATAACCCATCTCCATTTCGCATCATTTTCCATCATATGAGCATGGGTGTTCCTGGTTTCATGACTAAGTAAGTAATAACTTCATTGAACATCATTTATTGTTCTTCTTACTCTAGATTATGTATTTATTGCTTGATTAAATACCAAGACTCTACTTTATTGCATATATTTATGAGTCTTGATAACATGATTGGGTCCGTTTATTGTTTCGGATCCAAATTGTTATTAGGATTATGCTCGATAGCAACAGTGTAATAATGTATTTGACAATATTTTCATATTAATAAAGTGGTTTATAGTTTAACAAATCTTATAGCATTTATAGTTTAATTATTATAATTATAAAAAGTAATTAATCATAAGGTCAAAACGATATGAGAAAAGAATAATTGTTCATACATCTAGATATATATGAGGTATACACAATTTTTTAGTTAGTCTTGAATAACATTCAAAACTTAAGATAAAAAGGCATTTATCTTGTCAAAGTTGTAAATTCTTTTGCTAGCATTTGAGTGGGATCAAATGTGTTATGAATAGTTTAAAATCATCAAAGTGTAGTGTGTTTGGGCAAAAGAATCTAGTGCACTGGGTGCACTGTATTATCACAATGAAATACTTTGTCTAGAACCGTCAATGGATAAAAAATTTCATTTGAAGACAATTAGAGAGTCTATCTCAATCCTGAGATAAATGATGGACTTATGGTTGCAAGTGTTATCATTTGAGCTATCAATGAGTACGATTTTATAGCATAGTCTATCCTCGATAGTTTGGTGGTATTCTTTTGATAATGGATAGAGGACTTCATTTATAGATATGAACATCGTGTCTCTATTTATTAAATGAGAGTAGAGTACAATCATATGGATGTTTTGAGGTATTGGAAATTAAATCTTTACGTTAAGTTTTCAATAGTATCTATTGAAACATGGTTCTAGACAAGTCAAAATATCCAAGTTCAAAATTTGGTCATATGAGTAAATATGGTAACTTGGAGAGCTATATGCGGTCTATGAGCTCTTGGCGCTTACTGGTTTTCTTCACGAGGATACACTTTGTCCAATAAGGTTGTCTAGGGTACGAATGAGTAACATCAACTTATTCTATCATTATTTAAGAGTTCAGTTTTAGTTCTTTAGTGGAATGAACTAAAATTAAATTGATCAGACCTAAGTGAATCATTTGTTGATTGTGACTGGGTTGTGTCTATTGGAGCTTAAATCTAGATAGCCCGCCAAGATCCCCAATCCAAACGAACTTGCATGGGTCACTTGATATATTCTACCGGACCAATTTAGGGGTCCATCTAGAATTGTATTGAGGCATGTGGACTTGTTTCTTTTTGTTAGAATGAGTCAAGTTCACTTATGGACATTTTATAAAGGTCAAATGGATTTAATAAAAAAAGAAAATAATATAATGGCCCATATATATTTGTTGGGCGACAAGGCTATTTAGAATAGCTTAATTATATTATATTTTTTTATTATTTAATTAAATGGAATTAAATAATTTGGTGATTAATTAATTATTTAATTAAAGTCAAAGTCTTTTTCCTAGTAGGAGATGGTCTCCTAAAATTATACTATTGTTGGAAGTATAATTATTATTAAAGACTATATTTGTTAAGTAGATAAATAAACGGAATTATTTATCTAATAAAATTAGGAAGTCTTTAATATGGTTCTATTGAGTTGGATTAGGAGTCTTGGTGTAGGATAGAATTGCTTTTTGAAAGGGATTCTTAACCACTAAGTAAATCTACCTAAGAAAAGGATTCTTAACTACCAAGTAAATCCTTCATTGGAAAATATTAGGTCTCCTAATTGAATTCTATGAAGAATTCGACCAGCTATATGTATATATATATATATATATATATATAAGTGGATAGAAATCCTCTTAGAAAATGATTCTTAACTACCAAATAAATCCACCTAAAGAAAGGATTCTTGCCAACCAAACAAATCCTTCTTAGAGAGGATTTATGATCCTATATATATATATATATATATATATATATATATATTGGGAAATTCGGCCATCCCTTAGAAATTGCAAGAGTGATTTTCGGTTAGCCCTAGTTTTTCCAAGAGAAGAATTCGGCCACCATAGAATTTTGAGTGAGAAAAATATAGTTTTTGCTATGGACAAAATTCAACCAACTCAAAGAAATAGTGTGTGATTCGGGAAAAAAGAAAAGGAAGAAAGTACGTTTAGTTTTTGATAGTACACTAGTACCCTTTATATCAAAAGGTTTTGTGTACAACATAGAATCAAGGTTCATGAGAGTTTCAATAAAATTGATTGATAATTCACAAGTGACCTAACGTTTTTTGTTTTCTTCTTGTAGGATTATTGTAACTAAAAAAGAAGAAGATTTTGTTTGTTTCCATCCTCATGTATACAATTAAAGGAGAGGGAGCCCACACTCCTCGATGATTCATGTTCGTGATTGGATTGAAAGATCTTGTGGAATCAATTCGTCGCTTGTTCAATCATCACGAGAAAAAGGTACGAAACTTTTTTATACCTCAATTAATCTAGGGTTAATGTTCTTGTTATTTACAAGGGAATTTTTTTTATTTATAGCAAACCCTATTTTGTTTTTCTTTCTCACGCTTCCGCTGTGTGGGTTTTTCCCTATAATTGTAAGCATCACTGAGGAAGACGATGAGCCTTTTCATTAGGCTTTTGGAAGATATAGGTAACTTTTGGAACAAATTCCTCCTGACAGGGTGACCGATGAGTACAAGGTCCGCGCATTCTACGATGGGTTGACAACCTTCACACAAGCTTCGATGGATAATGAATATGGGGGTTTGATCCGTAGTAAATCGACCACTAAGATTTCTGAATTATATGAGACATTGGCTCTTAATTCCCAACATAGAAGTTCCACTTTAAGAAGAGGAGGAAAGAATGGAGTTAGTTAAGATGTGGATATGACAATCCAAATGGCAAGGCTAACCAAGCAAGTGGAGGTAATAGCACGAAATATGGGTCAACAACAAAGTGGGGCAAACTTGTTGTTTGTTGTAGACCTTCAATTAAGAGAGATGGTGCTATATGAGACACAGGATGTCCAAACCCTAAACTATCAAAGAGGAAGATATGACCCATATTCCAACTCTTACAGCTCGGGGTGGTGCAACCATCCCAATTTCTCATCGTCTGACCAAAACAACACTTTGAACAACCAAGCTTAGAACTACCAAGGCCAAGGGTCTAGTAGGAAAAAGTGGAACAACTCGGGTAATCGAGATGTGACTTCATATCAGCCTAGGAAGAGTCTTTTAGAGGACATTGTGACTACCCTTGCTCAGAGTTCACAACAGACAGACCAAAACCTGAGCAAATTCATTCAACCATGTGGGCAAAGGTCCACCAACTTAGAGGTATCTATAAAGAAGTTGGAGACACAGTTAGGAAAAGTGGTCGACACAATGCACAAGAACGAGTCAGGTAGGTTTTCGAGTTAGTTAGAGCAAGCTTAGGTAGTGACAGTTTTGAGAAGTGGTCAAGTGTTAGACACCGAAGATAAAAGTGGACAACCTAAGAGGAAAACGGCTAAAGAATTGAAAGAAGAAATTGAGGAGTAGGCTTTGGTAGAGTAAGAGGAAGTAGTAGTAGAGAAGATTCCTAAAAAGATTTCTCTTTTACATATGTCACCCGATCCCTACATTCCACCGGTTCCATTTTCGAGTAGGATGTGGGTACACTTCAATCAAAAGACTATTCTATGAATCCAATTGAGTATTTAAATAAAATCCTAATGCTTTTTGAGGATAAGGGTGAGGAAGACATGTATGAAGAAGAAACATGTAAGAAAGATGCATCCGTAGAGATCGATGGGCTTAAGAGAGACAATATCTACTAAATAAAGGAAGTGGAAACCCTTAGGAAAGAAAAGGATGAAGCAATCAAAAGGGCAGAAGAGCTTGCAAGACTAGTAGTAGAGCAAGAAGAAAACCTTGCCCGAAGCACTAGAAAATTGAAATGGTAAATTGAACAAAAGGACAAGGAAATCAATGTCGTCAAGGAGGAGTTGAGCAGAAAAGAAATTGCTTTAACGGTAGCAAGGGTCAAGGAATGTGACTGCTTAGTTGAGTTTGAAGGATCTGAATAAACAATTAAAACCTGGACTAAGGACAGAAGCATAGGTGAAACAACTCCACAACTCCATATCATCGAGAGAGATACAAACCATCCAAGGGCAACAATTAAGAAGACCAGAGGTAGTTCTTCATATTTTCCTTTCAAATGTCATTTTTGTCACACTAGTGGTCATAAAAAGGCTCAACGTGTTGAATTCATGAAAGTGTGCAAAAAGAGATGAAGCATGCCTAAAGGGAAGTCAAGGAAAATTTGACAAGTTTAGGTCTAAAAAGATGAACTTGACAAAGCAAGAGACGTTATCATTGATGGGAAAAAATCACTAGATAAAGAAGAATGCCTAAAACTCTTAGACATGAATGGTGGTAGCATTAGTGAGAAAGTCATTCGGTGGAAGGAACAAGAGCTCTAAGAGCCATAGTGCACTCACAACATCTTGCCTAGACATTAAATAGTTCACTTGGTAGGAGGCAACCCACCTAGGTATCTTTCATTTCAATAACTTTTAATTTTGCATAATAATTATGAACGGTAGTGAATCTAATTGACTTCCAAGTCTATGTTGATCCACACCTTAATTATTAGAAACGAATTGTGATTATAGTGCAAGGTATGGAAAAGGATAGATGTTAGGGGTGATTTTCATTTTATTTGCAAGTCTAGTGACTACCAAACTCAATATTTTCAAGCAAATACCCTGGATGTGTATTATTTTGAAGATGTGTACAGATAAGACTCATAAGACAGGATAATAGCCTTTAAAAGAACAATTTCCAAGTGTGTCGTAAGTGGGGTCACCTGAACATGCGCGACATTTGAGATGGATTATTGTCGCCTGTGTGTCGCTCATAGTGTCGCTTAGGGAGCTGTCTGTGATAAGGCAACGTGAACTAAGATGGAATGTCGCATCATGGTTTTTGCCTGGAAGGATGCGACACTTTATATGCAGAAGTTATTATCCCTAGGATGTCCCTTGATGTGTCACTTTCCCAATCAAGCTCGACACATGAATGTTTCAAATTTGACGATATCGTTTTTGTTGACGTGTCACTGATTCGCATGGCCATACGTGACACATCGAGACGCGACAATTGGGACCTATAAATACGATAGTTCGTGTAGGGCATACCTTCACCAAAACTTCAAACTCTGAACGTGATAATTATCCCTCCATACGAATTCGAAGACTTCTAGCCCACGTAATCCGTAATTTCTTCATCTTTTCACTTACTTTAAACCACTGTTGATTCCAAATCCCTAGTTCTCCCTTCATTTATATATTCTAGGGTTAATTTGGGGGTTTGCAAAATCTTTATGGGTGAAGCACTTTCTGTGCATATTTTGTGTGAATTGAAGTGTGGATTTTGGTTTGTGAAGTTTATTGAAGCTTCTATTATATTGATTTCGTAATTTTTGGAGTAGTTGTAAGTGAAATTGGTTGTGTTTAGTGGATATAGGGCACATTTGGGGGTAATTTTTGGATTAATTTATAATTTGGTGATTGGTAGTATTATTTTACATGTTTTGTGATTGTGGTCGTTGTTTGTGGTATCCGTGGTGTATCAGATTGCCGGCATTGTGTGATTTGTATCGAAGTGTTGCCCAAATGGTTTTTCATATTGAAGCGACACAGTTTTCTGGGTGTTGTAATGGCTAGAACTAAGCATACAACTAAGGAAAAAGAAACGGGGAACTTGAGCCAGATGGGAGGCCGAGAAGGACCCAAGACAGAGGAAGGAGACATGTACCTCCATGTGTCGAAAACTAAGATTGCCCAACCAGGATAGCCAAGTTCAGCTGAAAGAAGATCATTACTGAAAGGGGTCTTTCTGTGAGTGAATTGACAATAACACCTATTCCTGGGATGGTTGAGAATGGAGGTTAGGGATTGTATGTATAGTGGCCTCCCAAATTTTGTCCCTATATTGTTAGGGAATTTTATACAGGGATAATAGAGAAGAATTATAATTTGGGGAGCCCCGTGTTGGCCAGAGGAAGAGAGGTACGGATTAATGCAGCAGAAATCAACAGGTACTTCAAAACTACACTGCTGAAATAGGGACCAGGTAATAGGCATGATTTGTTCAATGGGGTGCTAGAACTCGAGGTTTTCCATCATAGGTTGGACATTAATTTAGCTAACAACTTGGTGGCCCAACCGATGCCATTTTGGAATTCTAGGTCTAGCCCTCTAAAGTAAAACCGGCTACATATAGAGCTTGCCTTTTGGCACATCTTCATTTCCTACTCTTTGAGGTCGTGCAGACATTGCACCACTATGGCCTATGATGTGGCTACACTGATCTATTGCTTACACAACAAGTAGCCCATCGACATGGGAGTGATTGTGAAGATGGGAATTCATAAGTCTACTACAGATATGTCAGGGAAGAAGGCTATGTTTTTTCTAGGCTTGATCACCCTGTTATGTCAGGTAGTAGGGTTGACATGTCAATAGATAAGTAGATGGACACTGGTCCAGAATTTAGGGTTCGGTCTCTACCTATCCCGAGGATTGAGGAGAACTAATACAGAAGAGGGCTCTAGCTAATTAAAGAAGAAAATGGGGAGAGTTAAGGAAGAAGAAGACGAAGATGAGGATGCCAATGTACAAGCTGATCAGGGAGACCATGAAGAGGATGGTTTAGATGAGGACCCGGACTACAGTCGAAATGATGAGAACCTTCCTAGGGAGACCCATGATCCAATACTGCAACATATGCAGTAGTTGGAGTAGAGGTTGATGACCAAAATATATATGGTCAAGGCAGGAATCCAACATGATATTATGCAAGGAGCTCAGCTTCCAGCCATATGAGAGAAAGATGAAACAGGTTCCATACCCATGGAACCTATATCCAGCTCTAGGTTATCGACCCCCACATCCATTTCCAAATTATAGACCTCCATACTTATGTACCTAGAGTACAGGTTCGTCTTCAAGATCAACGTTCGGATACACATATCTAGTTTCAGAATACCAGCCCCCATTTCCAGACCGCCTATAGCTCTCTAAGTTACCATATTTACTCATATGACCACATTTTGAACTTAGATATTTTGACTTGTCCAAAAGCCATGTTTTAATAGACACTATTGAAAACTTAACGTTAAGATTTAATATCCAATACCTCAAAACATCCATATGATGGTATTCTACTCTCATTTAATAAATAGAGCCACGATGTCCATAGCTATAAATGAAGTACTCTATCGATTAACAAATTAATACCACCAAACTATCGAGGATAGACTATGCTATATAATCGCACTCATTGATAGCTTAAATGATAACACGTGCAACCATAAGTCCATCCTTTATCTTAGGATTGAGATAGACTCTCCGATTGTCTTCAAATGAAAAATTTTATTCATTGACGGTTCCAGATAAAGTATTTCATTTTGATCATATTCAATGCACCTAGTGCACTAGATTATTTTGCCCAAACACACCACACTTTGATGATTTTAGACTCATCATAACACATTTGATCCCACTCAAATGCTAGCAAAAAAATATATAACTTTGACAAGATAAAGGCGCCCAACCTTTTATCTTAAGTTGTGACTGTTATTCAAGACTAACTAAAGAATTGTGTCTACCTCATACATATCTAGATGTATGAAAAATTCTTATTTTCACATAGTCGTTTGACCTTATGATTATTTACTTTTGACAGTTATAATAACTAAACTATAAATGCTATATGATTTGTTAAAATAGAAATCACTTTATTAATATGAAAAGATTGTCAAATACATTATTATACTATTGCTATCGAGCATAATCCTAACAATCTCCCACTTGCTCTATAGTAAATGTGCCATATCTCTCATCCCCATGTTCTCTAGATGCCCATCAAAACTCTTTTGTGGAAGGACCTTTTTAATGGGTTCCGCTAGCTTTTCTGCTGACGCTCTACTGGTAATCATCACGTCACCCCTATGCACAATTTCCCTTAAAAGGTGATACTTTTTTTCAATGCGTTTCCCGCTCTTATGACATCTTAGTTCTCCTGAATTAGCCACTGCTCCATTATTGTCACAATAGATAGTGATCTGCTTATTCGCATTAGGAACCACTTCCAAGTCAATAAAGAATTGGCGGAACCAGACAACCTCTTTAGCAGCCTCGCATGCGGCAACGTACTTGGCTTTCATGGTGGAATTGGCAATACAAGATTGCTTGATACTTTTCCATATGACTGCCCCTCATCTAATAGTAAACACAGATCCTGATGTTAATCTCCTAGAGTCAGAATCTAAGTGAAAATCAGAATCTGTATACCCAACGGGAATTAAATCCCCTACTGGGTATACAAGCATATAATCTCTCGTTCTCGTAAGATACTTGAAAATATGCTTGAATGTCGTCCAGTGATCAGGACCAGGTTTCAATTGAAACCTACTAACTATGCCCACATCAAGATAAAAATCTGGTATAGCGCAGAGCATTGCATACATGAGACTTCCAACTGCCAATGCATATGGAACTCTACTCATCAATTGCTCTTCATGCTCATTCTTTGGAACTTGTTCCTTAAAAAGTTTGATTCCACGTCTGAAAGGTAACATACCTTTCTTGGAATCTTGCATGGAAAACCTAGACAAGATTTTATCTATGTATAAAGCTTGGGATAATGCAATCGTTCTATTCTTTCTATCCCTTATGACTTATGTCTCATGAGATACACATAACCAAATCTTGAATGATCATCCGTGAAAGTAAAGAAGTACTCATATCCACCTCTAGCTTGAATGCTCATAGGTCCACACACAACAGCGTGTATCAATCCTAAACATTCGATGGCTCTTGTGCCTTCGGTCATAAACGATCTTTTGGAAATTTTACATTCTAAACAAGATTCACAAGTTGGTAGATCATCAACCTTTAAGTCACTTAGAGGTCCGTCACTTTGCAATCTTTTAATCCTATTAAGGTTAATATAACCTAGGACACAAATGCCAAAGGTAGGTTTCATCTTTTGATAATTTTACTCTTTAATTATTAGGTTCCGTTGATTCCGTGTCTAACACGTGACAGATATTTCCATACAAATAGAATAAACCGTTTTCCAATATACCTTTGCAAATAATTTTGTCATTCTTACTAATATTAAAAGCTTTATTAAAACTAACCGAATAACCAAATTTTTTTAAACAAAAAACTGAAATTAAATTCCTCTTAAATTGAGGTACATAATAAACGTCTATTAAATCTAAATGCCTATAAGAATCTAAATTGATTCTAATATCTCCCACAACACTAGTCGACACAAACGCTCCAATGCCTAAATGCAAGTTGAATTCATTCTTATTCAGTCTATTCCTTTGACCTATTTCATCACAAAGGAAACACTTCCCTTTGATCTTGGTTACTTTCTTGATCTCCTTCTAAGAAGGCTAAAGTTACTTTTACTTTTGTTGTCTCTTGGCCTTCCTATGAGTCCTAACAGAAGCAACTTTACTAACCGTATGAATCTCTTAACCCTTACCTTACACAAGGATTTTCTTGATACTTTAATCATCTTGTATCAAGACTTGCAAGATGTTTTCCTTATTGTTCAAGGTATAGTCCAACTTGAACTAATCAAAGGAATCTGATAGTGAGTTGACAATCATGTCAATTTTCGTTTCACCATCTATCTCAGCACCATTCAGTTCAGTAATGTTGAGATGTGCTATGACTTTCATCATGTGATCTTTCACACCCTATCCAGGTTTCATCCTAAGATTCATAAAAGCAGTCACTGCCTCTCTCTTAGTCATCCTAGACCTCATAACAAACATCTCCTCTAGAGACATCATTATATTGGCAGTAGTCTCCATTCCTTCATGTTGCTGTTGCAACACGTCAGAGATGGTGGCCATAATGTAACGTACATTTAGCCATCTCTTGAAGACTTCCACTACTGATACTCATCTCTTTGCTCTTGAGTAAATTCATTAGTCTGGTGGTTAAGGAATAGACATAATGAATTTATATTTTTCAGCTTGCAATAACAACCCAATTTTTAATTTTCCATGTGATATAATTATCATCAGTTAATGTATTATCTTTTAAGATGTTGATGAGGGATGGGGTTATGATTTTGTTTTTATAACAAAAATTATATAAGTAAATAATCATGATAAAGCACTTCTGAATATTTATCTTAAATTAAAAAAAAAACTCAATCATAAAAAATTCAACGATGATCCAACACCCATAAATGTCACGCCTCTTTTGGGAGTACGTACTATTTACTAGTTGGACTAGGTCCCACCTAATTGTTAACATAACAATCAATGTTTTCTATTTTAGCATTGCAATTTCATTAACAAGAACTCTTGGGAGGATATTAATAAAATTACATTGAGTGTGTTACCAAGTTATCGACCTTCAATATAATCCCTCACGAATATCCCTCCTTTGGGAGTAGATATCGTTTGGGCTAATTGTCTAGTCTATCCTTGTTAATAAGTATCTTGCTAAATTCCATTCATGAATACCTCTTGGGAGGTTATTCACAAAACATAAAGCTCAACTAAACTTGGAGGCCGTAGGTGTTCCAAAACACCTTCTCCCACTCAATTGTTTAAGGCGTGTGATCGAATTCCAAAGTATGATTTACCAAGTTATCTAGATGCCAATTTAGATACTTAAACCATTCAATGCATGTTCATACCAAAGAGATATATGAGTGACACTCCTATTCTATATGACAAGTTATCAAACAATGACAAACATTGCAATATTTATAAAAATATAAATAGCTACAATTTTGGTCGATCCTAGAAAAACAAGTAAATAACATATATTTTGGAATACTAAAACTCCTTTCTTGGCAAACAAGTCTTCACGCGACCTTCATCACCTGGACTATCTCGGCTACCTCTCATGGGCGTTCGCACCCTTCGCTCTTACCCATGGGCGTGCGCTTACCACAAACCCGGAAAGGGCTGCCATGCGCAGCCCATGGCTTCCGTAGGGCTGCCGTGTGCAGCATATGCAACAACAAACGTGGCTTCATACACTTCGCACGCACGTTCGTTGTTACGGCTCGCACAGTCCTAAACTTGTTCCGGTTGCTCCTAATTCTTCAAACCTTCGAGTCTTTGATACTTGAATGTATTACAGAAGAATTTAAAAAAAAATGCAATTTTTTTTTATTACAACAAAAAAAAAAAAAAACTTAGCAACTACCAAGAAGAAAATTATGGCGATGAAAGGCCACTCTTCTTGTTACAGTCCCAAAGCAAAATACATTGAAATTCTAGGACCAAAATTGAGCAATAACAAACCACATATACAACATATATATATATATATATATATCCATACATACCAATGTAAATATATATACGAATACCTAGAGTTCCATCTCTTTCTAAAACATGCATATATACAATAAAAAGAAAAAGATTCACGAACACATACATCAATTAATCAAGGGTACAACCAGACTCTGATACTAGTTGTAGGGAAAAAACCACGTGCAAAGGAAGCATGAAAAATCAAATAAAAATTAGGGTTTACGTACAAATAAAAATTTTCCCTCTTAATAACAAGAATCTTTACCCTACATTAATTGACATATATAAAAGTATCCTACCTTTTTCTCATGACGATTGAACAAGCGTCGAATTGATTCTGTAAGATCTTCCAATCCAATCACGAATATGAATCACCTAGAAGTGCGGGGCCCCTTTATTTAAATTGTATACCTGAGGATGGAGACAAATAAAATCTTTTCTTTGTTAGTTACAAATATCCTCCAAGAGAAAAATCCAAGAACGTCCGGTCACTTATGAATTATCAATCTACTTGATTGAAACTCGAGTGAACCCCATTTGATTTCGTACACAAAACCCTTTTGATGTAAAGGATACTAGTATACTATCAAAAACAGAAACGTTCTCCTTTTCTCTTTTCTCCTTGGCTGAATTCCACACCCTATATTTTAGAGTTGATTGAATTTTATCTAGAGTAAAATACTAAAATTTCTCTCTCAAAATTCTCTCTTGCCAAGCAAAATTCTCACTTAGAAAACACTTAGGTTGGCCAAAATTTTCACTCTAAAAATCATTGGGCTGGCCGAAATTCACAAGGGTATATATATAGGATCACAAATCCTTTCCTTAGAAGGATTTAATTGGTTGGCAAGAATCCTTTCCTTAGATGGATTTATTTGGTAGTTAAGAATCCTTTTCTAAAAGAAATTCTATCCTCTTATATATATATATACATTTACGAGCTGGCCAAAATTCACAAGAATATATATTAGGATCACAAATCCTTTTATAAGAAGGATTTACTTGGTTAATAAGAATCCTTTCCTTAGGTGGACTTACTTGGTGGTTAAGAATCCTTTTCTAAAAGGAACTCTATCCTCCACCAAGACTCCTAATCCAACTCAATAATGTATTTCTAACCATATTAAAGACTTCCTAATTTGATTAAATAAATAATTCATTTTATTTATCTACCTATCAAATATAGTCTTTAATATTAATTATACTACCAACAATAGAATAATTTTAGGAGACCATCTCCTATTAGGAAAAATATTTTGACTTTTAATTAAATAATTAATTAATCACCAAAATAATTAATTTCCATTTAATAAAATAATAAAATAATATAATATAATTAAGCTATTCTAAATAGCCTTGCCGTCCAAACCATATATATGGGCCAATATATTATTTTCTTATTTTATTAAATCTATTTGACCTTCATAAAAATTTCACATGTGAACTAACCCATTCTTACAAAAAGAAACAAGTCCACATGCCTCAATACAATTCTAGATGGATCCAAAAATTTGTCCGGTAGAATATATCAAGTGATCCATGCAAGTTCGTGTGGATTGGGGATCTTTGCGGGCTATTTAAATTTAACCTCCAATAGACACAACCCAATCACAATCAACAAATGATTCACTTAGGTCCGATGTATTTAATTTTAGTTCATTCCACTAAAGAACTTAAATTGAACTCTTAAATAAAGATAAAATAAGTTGATGTTACTTATTCAAACCCTAGGCAACCTTATTGGAGAAAGTGTATTCTCGTGAAGAATACCAGTAATTGCCCAAAGCTCATAGACCGCCTATAGCTCTCCAAGTTACCATATTTACTCATATGACCACATTTTCAACTTGGATATTTTAACTTGTCCAGAAGCCATGTTTCAATAGACACTATTGAAACTTAACGTTAAGATTTAATATCCAATACATCAAAATATTCATATGATGATATATACTCTCATTTAATAAATGGAGCCACGATGTCCATATCTATAAATGAAGTCCTCTATCGATTAAAAAATGAATATCACCAAACAATCAATGATTGACTATGTTATATAATCGTACTTATTGATGGCTCAAACGATAACACTTTTAACCATAAGCCTATCATTTTTCTCAAGACTAAAATAGACTCTCCGATTGTCTTCAAGTGTAAACACATTTGATCCCACTCAAATGCTAGCAAAATATTCAACAACTTTAACAAGTTAAAGGTGTCCAACCTTTATCTTTAGTTGTGATTATTGTTCAAGACTAACTAAAGAACTGTGTCTACCTCATACATATATATATACGAAAAATTCTTCATTTCTCATAGTCTTTTGACCTTGTGATTCTTTGCTTTTGATAATTATAATAATTAAACTATAAATTATATAAGATTTTTTAAACTATAAATCAATTTATAAATATGAAAAGAATGTCAAATACATTTTTACACTCTTGATCGTGTGCTTAATCCCAATAGTGTTCTCTTCAGTTATCCGGCTGAGGGACTCGACTTCAACCCATCGTGTAAAGTAGTAAATAGCAACTATTGTCTTCTTAGCTTGGTCGGACGTGATCGAGAGCGGCTTGTTGAGATATACTCCTCAAATGGTGAATAGGTGAGGCAAACCAATGGAAGAAAGCCATTCCGGGTGTAGGTGTCTAAGATTCACTATTTTATAATAGTATCCACAGGATCCTGCAATCTGCCTTACATCTTGGTGTAAGGTAGGCCAATATTAACCCATCCAGGGCACCTGGTATGCCAGGGTTTCACCTCCAACGTGGCTCTAGTAGTCCCGTTGAGTTCAACTTCTTATGTAGCCATCTCGCATCATCTGGGTGCAACCATCTCAATTGTGGAACAGATTTTCCCATATGGTATAGGTATCCATCGACAAAACAGTATCGGCCAGCAATTATTTTGAGCCTGCGTGCCTGATCTGGATCTTCTGGGAGCCTTTCATTCTAGTTGTAATCAACAATAAGATCCATCCTTTAGGGGAGTCAGTCTACTGGGCTTACCTCATCACCTATAGCTATGCTAGACCCAGGAATCAATTGGAGAGGTAGTCTCTTTGGTAGCACTTGTCCTTGGGTCAAGGAGATTTTGGCTAGGACATCAGCCCCGTGGTTCTGCTCTCTGGGTACCTACTCCATTTTTACTAATTTAAAGCCTGCCATTGTTTCTTGCACCTTTCCAAGGTAAGCCGACATGTTCTCACCCTTAGCCTAGTAATGTCAGGTTAATTGGTTGCCTACAAATAGTGAGCAACTTCTAACAAGAAGGAATTTTGCACTAAGTTCCTTGGCCACCTTCATTCCTACTAATAAAGCTTTATACTCCTCTTCGTTGTTGGTGGTGCTAAATTCGATCGTAAAGCAGTGGGAGCATTCAAATCCATCAGGATCGGTCAATGAAATCCTCACTCCACTGCCCATTTGGCTCGATGTTCCATCTATATAGATTATCTGGATTTCGTGATTGGTGGCCACTCGCGGTGGCATCCAGATTAGATGCAATACTGAATTCTGCCATAAAATTAGCCAAGGCTTGAGCTTTGATGGCGGTTCTTTCCTTGTATTTGATGTCGTATCAGGTGATCTCTAAGTCCTACATGACCAATCTGCCTGATACATCAGGTCTTTGTTGGAACAGTCTCAAAGGTTGATCGATGACCACCACGATTATGTATGCCTGGAAATAAGGCTGAAACTTCCTACAGTGGTCACTAGCATACTCTACATCAGTAGCATCTTCTAAATGTGGCATGTCATCTTCATCCTCTCTCTCGCTTTCTGATTCAACCGTCCCGTCCCTCATGATCATTGCCCTTTTATTAGGACATTCATGTGCCACATGACCATGTCCAAGGCACTTAAAACACTTAATGCCTCTAGTTTGATTAGGTTGTTTCTCACCTCTACCCTTGCTGCCTATTTCATTTTTGCTTTAAGTTTCATCAATTTTAGGCTTAACAATGGGTTTATCATCCTTTTTACTTCAATTCGGTTTCCAAGAAGAAGAAGAACCTGAATAAGGTTTTGAATCATACCTGATGCCTTTTCTTTTGAGTTGCCTTTTAATCTTCATGGCCACACCCACCATGTCCTCAATCTCCATATAATGTTGCAAATCCAGAAGATCAGCAATGTTCTTGTTTAACCCACTCAAAAACCGAGCCATGGAGGCCTCACGATCCTCCTCCACATTAGCCCTTATCATGGCTATCTCCATTTCCTTGTGATATTCTTCTACACTCATGGAACCTTGTGTCAAAGTTTGTAACCGTTGATGCAAATCCCTATAGTAATTGCTAGGGACAAATCTCCTCCTCATGATTTGTTTCATCTCCAACCACGTCTCTACGGGTCTTTCACCATTTCTACGCCCGCCTTTACACAATTGATTCTACCAAACAATAGCATAATCACAAAATTCAGCAGCAGATAGTTTTACCTTTTTCTCTTCGGAGTAGATATGACATTCAAAGATCAACTCCATTTTTCGTTCCCATTCCAAATAGGCATCCAGATTGTTCTTCCCTTGAAAATGAGGAATTTTCATTTTGATGCTGCCTATGTTTCGGTCCACACCATCAAAACGTCCTCTCCTAGCATGTCTTCTAGGATTAACGTCTAGACTAATTATGGTAGCTTGGCCATCATCTGTGTCTTCTCAACCATCATATACATTATCGACAAAGGCTGGTTTTCTTCCACATCGTGGTTCTCTTTGCAATCTGGTAATTGCTTCATCTTGTCTTTCTAGATGATCTCGTACATCTCCTATCACTTTGAACATACGTTCAAATTGTTGCTGCATTGCTTGAATCACTTGATCATTTGAGGAAGAACTCACTTCTTTATCTTTGTTAGACATGTTTAAAACCTGGAAAAAAAAAATTAGAACAACCTCACAATCACTCCCTTACGTGTTTCTCTCAAAGAATTGATTCACACCACTCGTGTTTCACACAATTATTTGGCTTTTCTCGATTCTAATCTCACCACTCATGCCTTTTAACTCTCTTGTTTTGTTCTTTGGGTTCTTAGATTAACTAAGGTCCTTTTAAACAAACAATTCAGATTATGGCAAATTCAACGGAGTGAAATTGGGTAGGTGTAAAAAAAACAAACAAAAGGTAGGCCATATAAAGTAAACAAAGATTAGAACTGAAATATCAATTTCTATCCCAACAAGAATTTTGTTTGTTTTTGTTAAGAAGACAATATTTAAATATTTCCCAAACCGAAACAAGAATGATATGAACAAAGAAAGATTTTTGGAAATTTCCAAGAATTCTTTGAATCCGCAATACTTTTTTTTTGTTGTTTTTTTTATGTTTTTTTTTTCCTTTTTTTTTTTGCAGAAAACAAAGAAGAATGATAATAACCTCAAGAAGCACAACAATTAAGATGAATTATAGATATGGTGCTATAAGATGAAGAAGAAAAGAAAGTGATAAAAAAAAAACTAAAAGAACAACAAATAATTGGATATGCAAACCTCAAACTTGAGCCAAGCTCTGATACCAAAATGATGGAAATCATTAACTTAGCAACCATACACCTCAATAGCTAAAGAGCTATGATACATATGGAATGCAATTTAACACCCTTTAACTAATTGAAACAAACTCGATCGTTCAAGATTGAAGTAAGAGAAACTATTCTAATCACTTTATCAATAGAATGATGATAAAAGCTAATTAGAACAGCACTTTGATTTCCACAAAACGCCACAAACTATGAAGTTTAATAAGTTTAAAGGCAAAACAAAGATTTAGAGGTTGTTGAATGCCACAAACTGAATAAGCTTGATAAGTTCCAAAGTTCATGCAAGAACTTAAAAACAAAACACTTACAAAGTGCTCAAATAAGTTTATATTACTCAAATCTCTGCCCTTACATAGAAAAAACTGCCTTGTTTATATAGAACAAAGGCAAAGGACAATACAACACAAATATAACTGCCCATTAAATGTGTAACCTCCCACTAAATGACATTTAGACCATGAATAATGGCCATAAAGTATTCAGCCTTTGTAACTCCTTATTCCTAATCAAAGAACACATGAACTCACACCTAACAAAATAAAACCCAACACAAAAACCCAAACTATTCATAAAATAAGCCCATAAAACCTAACACAATTAAAACCCAAACTAATCAGAAAATAAGCCCACAAAACCCAACATAATTAAACCCAAACTAATTATAAAATAGGCCCACAAAACCCAACATGGCTGAATGGCCTTTTATTCTTCAAGATAGGCTAGAATACTTCATTCTAACAAGGCTAGACTCTTGTCTTCGGGATTTGGACTTTGTTTGAAACATGTTAACCATTTTATACTCTTCTTGCATCCTTAGAACCTTGACCAAATCTTGACTAGCTTGCTCCTTCAAAATGCTTTCCATTAAACAAGTTAAGGCTTCTTTCATCCTTTTAGCTTTAGCTCTTGTCATTGGTCCTCTATGAATGGTTAAAGGATCTGGATCTTTTCCAACCTTAGCCGAATTGTGATCAACTGGCTGGTCCTCATCATAAACACTAACATAATAATCTGACCTTAGTAAATCTGACCTTAGTAAATAGTTTACAAAGGCTTAGATTATTCACTAATATATTAGATTTTTAATTGTTAAAAATCATTAATAATTTATCAGTTAATTAGATTTTTTTTCTAATTAGTTAATGCGCTAGATAACTTGATTAATGTTAGTTGTTTAATCCTATAGAGTCTAGGTGCATTAACGATTAATAGAAAACCCTATTTTTAAAATAGTGAGTGGGAGAAGGACATATGACATATATATCCCGCAGTCTCCATCATTAGTTCAACACCATGAGAACCGAGTGGGGCCTCGTGACGGCTTTGCTTTCATCCTCCCTAATATGCGTTTCCACAAAGGTCAATACCAAGGTTGACTTCCTAACGGATAGAATTTCTGAGGGTATTTCGGGATTGACCGACACTAAGGTGGCAATTCTCGAGTTAAGCTCGTGACATCTGAAATGGTGGGTTACACTCACGATGGCTTTGATTAAGTTTGTTAATTAAAAACCTGACTGAATGAATGATGGTTGAATGATATAGAGTAAGAGTTATTCTAGAATATCATTTGATTGAGAATATCTCGGTCCAACGAGCAAAGACTTGATAGACCCTAAGACGGTACTTCTTTATGGTATGTTGGATTGTAGTGGTATAGCAACTAGTTTTAGGGTAGTTCTAGTTAATTAAATATGTTCATGCATCATGTTTTAAATTTATGCCAAAGCACTCGCACTTGTTTCAAATAAATGGCTGAATGAATGTTTTATTTATTGCAGCAATAATGTCTTCTACATTACTTCACGTTCTTGCAAACAACAAAATTAACTGGTGATAACTACATTAAGTGGAAACTTAACATTAATGAAATATTGGTCACCAAAGACCTCAAGTTTGTGCTTACGAAGGAATGTTCTCTAGTGCCTACTGCCAATTCCACACGAACTATTCATGAGGCATACGAGCGATGGGTCTCATCTGATGAGAAGGCCCGAACATATCTGTTGGCTTCTATAACAGACGTACATGTCACAAAGCACTAAGCAATGACTTCAGCATTCAAAATCATGGAGTCATTGCAAGCTATGTTTTGGAAAACCTCTAAGCAAAAGAGACATGAAGTTGTTCATTCCGCTATGCTCACTCACATGAAGGAAGGTACGTCAATTCGAGAACATGTCCTTAGCATGATGTCCTCCTTCAACACGGTAGAAGTCAATGGCAGGGCCATTGATGAACCCAGTCAAGTGAGCATCATACTGATGACTCTTCCGAAGAGTTTTGATCAGTTTAAGAGTAACTATGAGATGAACAAATTAAGGTTTAGTCTCACATAGTTGCTCAATGAGCTCACTACCTTTGAGTCCTTAACTAAGGACTGCAAGGGTAAAATAGGTGAGGTAAATGTTGTCGAACCATCTTTCTCCAACAATAAGAAGAGGAAGAAGTCTACTGGGAAAGCGAAGGGTAAGCCCAAGCCCAAGAAAGCCTAAAACAAATAGGAGTCCAAGAAAAGTAAATATGATGTACTTGTTCTTGAGTCGTGTTTAGTGGAAGATGATTCTTCACCCTGGATAGTTGATTCAAGGGTCACTAACCATGTTTTTTTTCTTAACAATGGACTGCTTCTTGGACACAACTAGAGGAGCAAGGCTTCTCAATGCGTGTGGGTTTAGGGGATATCGTGTCGGCATGAGCAGTGGGCATAATTAGATTCTATTTTTGTAATAATTATATATTGTTGGACAATGTATTTTATATTCCTAGATTTACACGGAATTTGATTTCCTATTCTAAGTTGTTAGAACAAAAATATTCTATTTCTTTTAATAATAAGTCTGTTATTATTGGAAATAGTGCTCTGAATATTTGTTCAAGAATTAATGAAAACAATTTGTATGTGTTAAGACCGTTAATACATACTACACTGCTCAACACCGAAATGTTTAAGGTTGAAAAAACAAAAACTAAATGACATAAGATTTCTCTAGATAATGACACATATCTCTGGCATCTAAGGCTTGGTCATATCAACCTTGACCGGGTAGACAGACTAGTAAAAAGTGGTCCTTAAAGTGAGTTAAAGGATGGCACCTTACCTGTCTACGAATCTTGTCTGGAAGGCAAGATGACTAAGAGACCTTTTACTGGAAAAAAGATTAATGCTAAAAAAACCGCTAGAGCTTATACATACAGATGTCTGCGGATCGATGAATGTTAAAGTTATAGGTGGTTTTAAGTAAGATGTCAACTTTATAGATGACTACTCAATATACGGATACGTCTACCTAATGCAATGGAAGTCATAAACATTTGAAATTTACAAAGAATTTTGAGCTGAAGTTGAAAATAAATTATGTAGGACTATCAAGTCTTGAATCGTGGAGGTAAGTACCTTGACCAAGAGTTTGAAGACTTTATGGTCGAGCATGGGATAATTTCCCAACTCATAGCTCCCGGCACACCTTAGCAAAATGGTGTAGCGGAGAGGAGAAGTAGAACCCTAATGGAAATGGTGAGATCTATGATTAGTTTCTCATCATTACCAAATTCCTTCTTGGGATATGTGTTACAAACAGCGGCATACATTTTGAATGTGGTGCCAACCAACTCTATTCCTAAGACTCCCCTAGAGTTGTGGAATGGTCGTAAAGCTAGTTTGCTATATTTTCGCATATAGGGGTGTCCAACACACGTGCTAAAGAATAGAAGTGGAAAACTAGACTCCAAGACTGTGGTCTGCCTGCTTGTAGGATACTCCAAGGAGACCAGAAATGGACACATCTATAGTCCCAAAGATAACAAAGTATTTGTATCGACAAATGCAACGTTTCTTAAGGAAAATTATATTAGTGATAAAAAACCTTGTTCTAAAATTGTATTAAATGAGTTAGAGCCTCATGAGACTAGTGCTTCATCAACAAGAATTGTTGCTACATAAACATCTGATAGTCAGATGGTTCATGATCAGGATACACTACCACCTAGGCGTAGTGAGAGGGTTGTAAGACAACCTGAATGCTATTTAGGTATAGGTGATGGACAATGTGTTGTCTCTGCTGATAGTGTGGATGATCCATTGACATTTAAGAATACAATGGAAGATCCTGATAAAGAGGAATAACTTAAAGCCATGAATCTCGAGATGGAGTCCATGTACTCTAACTCAGTCTGGGATCTTATAGACTTACCTGATGCGGTAAAACCCATAGGGTGTAAGTGGATCTACAAGAGAAAAAGAGGAGTAGATAGGAAAGTAGAGACATTCAAAGCAACGCTTATGGTCAAGGGTTATACCTAGAAAGAGGGGGTCGATTACGAAAAGACCTTCTCGCTAGTAGCCATGTTTATGTCTATTAGAATTCTTTTATCTATTGCTGCCTATTTCGATTATAAAATTTGGCAAATGGATGTCAAGACTGCATTCTTAAATGGCAATCTTGATAAGAGCATTTATATGATGCAACTAGAGGGATTCGTGTCTCCAAATCAAGATCAAAAGGTTTGCAAGCTGCAAAGGTCCATCTATGGACTTAAGCAAGCATCTAGATCTTGGAACATAAGGTTTGATGATGTGATCAAAACCTACAGCTTTGAGCAAAACGTCGATGAGCCTTGTGTCTATAGGCACATCATTGACAAGAAAGTAGTTTTCTTTATCCTATACGTAGATGATATCCTACTCATTGGGAATGATGTGGAAGTGTTGTTTGATGTAAAGGGTTGGCTAGCTAGCCAACTCCAAATGAAATATTTTGGAGAGGGGAATTATGTTCTAGGGATCCAACATATAAGGGATCGTAAGAGCAAACTCATAGCACTGTCTCAGGTATCATATATCGGCAAGATTCTTTTATGATTTTCTATGTAAAACTCCAAGAAAGCTAATTTACCTTCCAGGCATGGAGTTCACTTGTCTAAAGAATAGTGTCCTAAGACACCTCAAGAAGTTGAGGATATGAGACATGTACCCTATGCATCGACCATAGGTAGTCTCATGTATGCTATGTTATGCACGAGACCAGGCATCTGCTATGCTGTGGGAGTAGTCAGCAGATACCAATCCAACCCATGATTAGATCATTGGGTTACTGTCAAAACAATTCTTAAGTATCTTCAGAGAACAAGAGACTATATGCTAACGTATTTCGGGTAGGATTTGATCCCGTTAAGATACACGGATTTTGATTTTTAGCCAAACAGGGATTCTAGGAAATCCATGTATGGATCAGTATTCACCCTGAGTGGTGAAGCCATTGTGTGGAGAAGTATCAAGCAATCTTACATTGCTGACTCCACCATGGAAGCTAATTATGTAGCCGCTTGTGAAGCTTCTAAAGAGGCTGTTTTGCTCCGTAAGTTCTTGAGTGATCTAGAAGTTGTTCTAGACCTAGATAAGCCCATCATACTTTATTGTGATAACAGTGGTTCTGTGGCTAATTCCAAAGAACCAAGAAGCCACAAGAGAGGGAAGCATATAGAGAGAAAGTATCATCTCATTAGAGAGATAATGTAGAGAGGAGACGTGACCGTCACAAAGATATCCTCACATGACAATCATGCTGATCCATTTACAAAGTCCTTACCGGCTAAAGTGTTTTCGGGTCACATAGATGGTCTAGGGTTATGAGACATGCCTCACATGCTTTAGTGCAAGTGGGACATTGTTGGGTTTATGCCCTAAAGATGTAATTTGTAAATGGATTTATGAAATCAATAAATGGAAAAGTTCAATTTATTCTTGTTCTGTTGTTTATTGTATAACTTATGCATATATTTAATATCCAAGATTGTCGGATGTAATCTCGAACTGTGTATATGAGTGTCATATACGGATGGATACAGTAAGAGACGTGCAATCTAAAGAGTCCATAGATAGCAAATAAAGTTGGCATTTTATTTTTCGTTAATCTATAGTTGCGGTCCATTCCGTAATGTATGGTGATTCTATCATAAATCATTCATAAGAAGAAATGAGAATGAAGGCACCTTGTATCATGTGATCATTTAGGACTGGGCTATGATCTATATGAATCTCTCACCAAGATCCGTTTACCGATGATATTTCTATATATCAACTAATGATGGCTATATATGGGTGATTTCAATCTTGAGTGTCTTATCGACTCCTTTAGGTTAAATCGTGGTTTTTTTTATACCATGGGTGGGGTTAGATGCATTTCCTGATCAATATACTCTGTATGTTAGGATTACAGTTTGGCTTGTGGCTGGGAAGGTTTGTACACAATAGTGGAATCCACTCCTTCTTGATAGAAGTAGATGGTAGTTCCCTTAAGGGTTGATTCGGGGCTTAGACAATATGAGCGCTCTCCTAATTCCTTGAGAAAATAGGATTTATTGTCCATTAGAGAATCAATGGTACTTAAAGGATATATGTAATTAGAGGGTTTATAAAAGACATTATGTCCCAACTCTTATTATGAACTACTGTGGAGGATCACACCATATGTAATAACTATATCGATGGACACAGAGTTGTATCGGTCTGTGTAAAAACGTCTACAGTTGAGAGAGTGCAGCGTCGGGTTTTTAGTGGAATAACACCGAAGTTAATAATCAAGGAATATTAATTAAAGAGTTTAATTATTGATTCCAAGGATTATTGGAGCTCAAAATATTGTGGGTCCATTAGGTCCCTTGGCTAGCTCGATCGATTTAGGTAACATGGGTCACGGTTAATTAATTGGATTGTCCAATTAATTGTGTTACAAAAGTGACACGTGTTTATTCGGGACTTAATTGAATAATAAGATTATTTAATTAATGACTGTTAATAGTTAAATTAATTAAATAATTAGATTATTTAATTATATTGATAATTACTAATTATTAATTAACTATTAATTGGAGAGTGTTAGTTGATATATGGATTTAGGTGAAGATAAAATAATAGGATTATTTTATTTTACTAAATCATTTATCAAAGTATTTGAATTTAATTTTAAATTTAAAATACTTATTATCATTTTTAATATATTAGATATATTTGAAAAGGATAATTAAAAGATATATATCAATTAATAACATAAGAGATTGCATTTGATGCAAATCAGTGTGTGCACATGAAACATTAGTCAAAAGAATAATTTGCACAGGATACAAATACTTTATATATATATATATACGGAATTGCAGAGGTGTGTGATATATATATAAACGAAGTAGAGGCATGATATAAAAAGATACGTATATATATATGAAGCAGGTGTGTAATATATATATATATATATATATATATATATATATATATATATATATATATATATAATACAAGTGCATGTGTCAGGAAGAGAGTTTTTGTTTTAAAAAAAATTGACTTTTTTTTGTTGGTGTGTGTACCTGCTACACACGAAAGAAAAAAAAAAGGTATAAATTTTGCATAAGATGCAATTTATGTGTGTATGAAATAAATATACCAAATTGAGAAGAAAGAGTTTCTTCAAGTATTTAACTACATCCTCCATTCAAGTTCCTGAGACCGTGATGCACCCACACACAGTTACTCGTCCCGGGAAATAGCGATGAAGATCGAGTGGTTCAGACAGGAGCACATGGTAAAGTGAAAGAGTCTCCAAACGTTGGTAAGATTGGTTCAGACATAAGCATATCATAAAGTGAAGGAGTCTCCAAATGTTGGTAAGATTTTCTTCTTCTGATTATATTGATTACAATTTCCTGTGTTTACATATTGTATGTATTAGTTCCGAAAAATAATTACGATCCCAAGTTCATTGGTTTTCCAACTTACAACAACAACCCAATTTTCCTTTTTCCATGTGACATAATTATCATAAGTTACAGTATTATCCTTTAGGATTTTGATTTGGGATGAGGTCATGATTTATGAACAAAAATTATTTAAGTAAATAATCCTGATAAAACACTTTTGAATATTTATCTTGAATTAAATGAAATAATTCAATCGTAAAACTTCAACGGTGATCCAACACCCATAAATATCACGCCTCCTTTGGGAGTTCGCAACATTTACTAGTTAGACTAGGTCCTACCTAATTGTTAACATAACAACCAACATTTTCAATTTTAGCCTTGTGATTTTACTAACAAGAACTCTTGGGAGGATATTAATAAACTCACATAGAGTGTGTTACCAAGTTATCGACCTTCAACATAATCCCTCACGAATATCCCTCAGTTGGGAGTAGATATCGTTTGGGCTAAATGTCTAGTCTATCCTTGTAAGGAAGTATCTTGCTAAATTCCATTTATGAATACCTCTTGGGTGGTTATTACACGAAACATAAGGATCAACTAAACTTGGTGGTCGTAGGTGTTCCAAAACACATTCTCCCACTCAACTGTTTAAGGCGTGTGATCGAATTCCAATGAATGATTTACCAAGTAATCTAGATGCCAATTTAGATGCCTAAATCATTCTATGCATGTTCATACCAAAAGATATATATGAGTGACACTCCTATTCTATATGACATGTTATCAAACAATGATAAACATTGCAATATTTACAAAAAATATAAATAGCTACAATTTTGGTCCGTCCTAGAAAAGCAAGTAATTTACATGTCTTGGAATACAAAAAAAAAAACTCCTTTCTTGGCGAACAAGTCTTCACGTGACCTTCGTCAATTGGAGTCCCTCGGCTGCCTCTCATGGGCATGCGCACCCTTGGCCCCTACCCATGGGCGTGCGCATGCAGCAACCCTATTCTTGCAAACCAAGTAAATCTTTCTTAGGAGAGGATTTATGATCCTATATATATATATGTATGTATGTTAATTTCGGCTAGCCTAAGGTAATTTCATAGAGAATTTCCCCTGATACCAATTCCTGCCAACCAAGTAAATCCTTCTTAGAAGATGATTTGTTGTCAAATATATATATATATATATATATATATATATATATGTGTGTGTGTGTGTGTGTGTGTGTGTGTGTGTGTGTTGATTTCGGCTAGCCTAAGGTAATTTCATAGAGAATTTTGGCCAGCCATATTTTTCTAAGAGAAGAATTCAGCCATCATAGGAATTTAGAGGGAGAAAAATCTGAGTTTACTCTAGACAAAATTCAGTCAACTCTAACAAATAGTGTGTGATTCGAGAAAAGACGAAATAGGAAAAAGAACGTTTAGTTTTCGATAGTACAATAGTAGCCTTTACATCAAAAGGTTTTGTGTATAACATCGAAACAAGGTTCACGCGAGTTTCAATCAAATTGATTTTATACGCGAACCCTAATTTTATTATTTCTCACGCTTCCTTTGCGTCTTGAACCATTTTTTTCCCTAAACTGGGTTTATCAATGGCCCCACTATTGACTTCTATCGTGTTGAAGTAAGACATCATGCTCAGGATATGTTCCCGAACTGATGTACCATCCTTTATATGAGTGAGCATAGCATAATGAACAGTTCCGTATAGCTTTTTCTCGGAGGGCTACCCGAACATAGCTTGTAATTCGAATGCTGAAGTCATTGCTTTGTGCTTTGTGACAAGCACGTCTGTCATAGAAGCCAAAAGATATGTTAGGGCCTTCTCATCAGATGAAACACATTGCTCATGTGCCTCACGAACAGTTCGTGCAACATTGGCATCAGACGCTGTAGGATATTCCTCCGTAAGCACAAACTTAAGGTCTTTGGTGACCAATATTGCATTAATGTGAAGTTTCCACTTAGTGTAGTTATCACCAGTTAATTTGTCATTTGTGACAATTTGTAGTAATGCAGAAGACATAATTGCTGAAATAAATAAAAAATTCATTCAGTCTTTTATTTAAAAACAAGTGTGAGTGCTTTGACATAAATTTAAACATGATGTATGAACTTGTTTAACAAACTAGAACTACTCTAAAACTAGTTTCTATGCCACGACAATCCAATATACCACAAAGAAGTGCCGCCTTAAGGTCGGTCAAGTCTTTGCATGTTGAACTGAGACATTCTCAATCAAATGATATTCTATAATAACTCTTACTCTATATCGTTCAATTATCGTTTATTCAGTCAGGTTTTTAATTAACAAAACTTAATAAAAACCTTCGTGAGGGTGACCCACCATTTAAGATCTCACGAGCTTAACTCGAGAATTGCCGCCTTAGGGTCGGTCAATCCTGAAATACCCTCAGAGAATCCTATATGTTAGGAAGTCAACCATGATATTGACCTTTGTGGAAACTTCCTTAGGGAGGACGAAAGCAAAACAGTCACAAGGCCCCGCTTGGATCTCACAGTGTTGAACTAATGATGGAGACTGTGGGATATAAAAGTCATATATCCCTCTCCCACTCACTATTTTATTAGTAGGGTTTTCTATTATCCATTAATGCACCTAGACTCTACAAGTTTTCTAATATAAAACATGTTTCAAGAATCTAGTGCACTGGGTGCATTGAATAGGATCACAATGAAATACTTTATCTAGAACCGTCAATGGATAAAAGTTTTCTTTGAAGACAATCCTGAGATAAATGGTTGACTTATGGTTGCAAGTGTTATCATTTGAGCTATCAATGAGTACGATTATATAGCATATTCTATCCTCGATAGTTTAGTGGTATTCATTTGTTAATCGATAGAGGACTTTATTTATAGACATGGACATCGTGGCTCTATTTACTAAATGAGAGTAGAATATCATCATATGGATGTTTTGAGGTATTAGATATTAAATCTTAACGTTAAGTTTTCAATAGTGTCTATTGAAACATGGCTTCTGGACAAGTCAAAATATCCAAGTTCATAATGTGGTCATATGAGTAAATATGGTAACTTGGAGAGCTATAGGCGGTCTATGAGCTCTTGGCGATTACTGGTATTCTTCACGAGGATACACTTTCTCCAATAAGGTTGTCTAGGGTATAAATGAGTAACATCAACTTATTCTATCTTTATTTAAGAGTTCAATTTTAGTTCTTTATTGGAATGGACTAAAATTAAATAGTTCGAACCTAAGTGAGTCATTTGTTGATTGTGATTGAGTTGTGTCGATTGGAGCTTAAATCTAGATAGCCCGCCAAGATCCCCAATCCACACGAACTTGCATGGATCACTTGATATATTCTACCAGACCAATTTAGGGTCCATCTAGACTTGTATTGAGGCATGTGGACTTGTTTCTTTTTGTGAGAATGGGTCTAGTTCACATGTGGACTTTTTATAAAGGTCAAATAGATTAAATAAAATAAGAAAATAATATATTTCCCCATATATATGTGTTGGGCGACAAGACTATTTAGAAAAGCTTAATTATATTATATTATTTTATTATTTAGTTGAATGGAAATTAATTAATTTGGTGATTGATTAATTATTTAATTAAAAGTCAAAGTCTTTTTCCTATTAGGAGATGGTCTTTTAAAATTATACTGTTGTTGGTAGTATAATTAATATTAAAGACTATATTTGATAAGTAGATAAATATTTTTTCCTAGTAGGAGATGGTCTCCTAAAATTATACTATTGTTAGTAGTATAATTAATAATAAAGACTATATTTGATAAGTAGATAAATAAAAGGAATTATTTATCTAATCAAATTAGGAAGTCTTTAATATGATTACAAATACACTATTGAGTTGGATTAGGAGTCTTGGTGTAGGATATAATTCCTTTTTGAAAAGGGTTCTTAACCACCAAGTATATCCACATATGGAAAAGATTCTTAACTACCAAGTAAATCCTTCTTAGAAAAAGATTTAGTCTCCTAATTGAATTCTATGAAGAATTCCACCAGCTACACACACACACACGCACACACACACACACACACACACACACACACACACACATATATATATATATATAAGAGGATAGAATTCCTTTTAGAAAAAGATTCTTAACTACCAAATAAATCCACCTAAGGAAAGGATTCTTGTGAACCATGTAAATCCTTCCTAGGAGAGGATTTATGATCCTAGGAAGGATTTATGATCCTATATATATGTTTGGAAATTCGGCTAGCCCTTAGAAATTGCAAGAGTGATTTTTGGCCAACCCTAGTTTTTCCAAGAGAAGAATTCAGCCACCATAGAATTTTGAGGGATAAAATTTTAGTTTTTGCTCTGGACAAAAATTTAACCAACTCAAAGAAATAGTGTGTGATTCAGGAAAGAAGAAAAGGAAGAAAGAACATTTAGTTTTCGGTAGTACACTATTAGCCTTTGAATCAAAAGGTTTTGTGTACAACATTGAATCAAGGTTCATGCGAGTTTCAATCAAATTGATTGATAATTCACAAGTGACCTAACGTTCTTTGTTTTCTTCTTGGAGGATTATTGTAAATAACAAAAGGAAAGATTTTATTTGTTTCCATCCTTAGGTATACAATTAAAAGAAGAGGGAGCCCACACTCCTAGATGATTCACTTTCGTGATTGGATTGGAAGATCTTGAGGAATCAATTCGATGCTTGTTCAATCGTCACAAGAAAAAGGTACGACAGTTTTATATACATCAATTAATCTAGGGTTAAGGTTCTTATTATTTAGAAGGGAATTTTTTTTATTTATACGCAAACCCTAATTTTATAAATTTCAATTTTTACGCTTCCACTACACGTGGTTTTTCCCTACAGCTACCACGATGCCTTGGTCGAGCATGACCCTCCACCAAGAAGAGTATAAGCATAAGAGCATAGTTGCTTGCTAGATCTCGAAACTAGGATGGCCACCTTGATTTTATGGTCGGAAAGCTCTCCCCACCAAGAAGTGTTAATCGTAAGAGTATAGTTTCCCGCTAGAGGCAAAGATGATCATCCTGATGCCCATGGTCGGGCGACCCACTAGGAAGGGTTTGAGCGTAAGCGCATAGCTGCTAGCCAGATCACAAGACTAGGACTGCCGAACGACCTTCCTGATGCCTTGGTCTAGTTACCACCCCATGAAGGGCCTGAGCATAAGCGCATAGTTTCTAGCCAGATCACAGGACCAGGATAGCCAAAATACCATCCTAAAACCTTGTTCGGGCTACCACCCCATAATAGGTCTGAGCATAAGTGTATAGTTGCCAGCCAGATCACAAGACTAGGATAGTCGAACGACATTTCTGATGCCTTGGTTGGGAAACCACCCCTAAAAAGGATCAGAGACGTAAGTGCATAGTTGCTTGTCCTGATCACGCTTGACCGGATAACAGATTTTCCCTCAAACAAGGATGCTAGGTACATCAATTGTCCTATAAAGGTTAATCAACTTAGATATATTCCTAGCGGGATCATTTCTAGAATCCCAAAAACCTTGTGTTGATCACTTACCGCACGATTTATCTCTTTACCAGTTTGTTAATTTCCTTGTGTTGACAGGAGTACACATAGGACTAGATACAGAGGTTGATGATATTGTGCTCACAGAACCTTCTAGATACCAGGGTACCACGCATGTCTAGGTACCAAGGTTTGTTGAATTGGGTTTTTCACCAGAGTACCAAAGCTTTCCTGACTTGGACGCTTAGTACCATGATCCTCTTAAAAAGGATGATCAGTGTTGATAGCTTTCCTTGGAGGAATTTTATAAGATTAACTTTGACTAAGTATCTCGATCGTAGTCATCTGACACAACTTATTCTTTATACTTGATTGGTTTTAAGTTTTCCACTGGTTACCAGATATTTGTTAAAGTCAGGTATGTGCAGGAGATTGCTCCCCAGATTAAGCTTTATTCAGGTTTAGAGTCAAGCAAACTTGACTAGAATGGAAGACAATCTGATAAAGAAAAAAAGGACTGCTTCGTTAATCCGACAGGGAGCCTATCCCCCAATATCGAGCTATATACTTGTAAAAGGAAAAAAAAAGAGGTAGATAGATGAAATGTCTTGATTGATTCTTTCGTGATTGAGCAAGGCGCCCACCCCTTTTCCCAGGCAATAAGATACAAAGCATATGACATTGGATCATGGATGAATCTCCTCTTGGTTCTCCTCTCTTCCATATCCCTCTCCGACCAACAGACCCTCAACCCTCTCAGCATGCTTGAAACCACCACTTGGCTCACCAACTAGTTTGTCAGTCACTTTCTTGACAGCCCATTCCACCACTTCTTCAATGGTAGCTTACTCTTCAACCACCCCCTCTGAAGGAGGGTGATTCTTTTTTTGTTTTCGCATGTCAGGTTAGAATAGTAGGCAGGACCGAGACTCTCCCCTCAACCTGAGATGCAATTTCTAACTTCAAGAAAGGATCTGCATCGATAGCACCCATTCCTTGTAGGAGGGATGAGATAGGTTATTGGTCATCATCATCATCTTCGCCATTGTCTTCACCTACATCAGCCTTAGTAACCAGGGAGGTGCTAGTTGAAAATACAAACACGGTTAAATGCTCAAGGCTATCCTAAGGGGGTGAATAAATTAGACACCTTTTTTTGACTCCCTTGAAACAAACAAAAGTTTATCCCTATAGATTGCTTGTATCACAATATATATATATATATATATATATAGTTTATAGACAATCAATCAATATATAAAACATGTAAAGTGTGATACAAACAAACATCCATAAGACATACACAACTGATATTATAGTAAGGAAGTCAATTTACATAAAATATTATATCCTCAAGATTCCAATAACATATACAAATATAAGAGAAAAAGGGATATAGAAAATTGACAAAAGGTTTTTATGTGGTAAACCTCCGAAGAGGAAACATCCATGGCCTAACAACCACCGGCAAACGTAATCCACTAGTAGATAAGGCAAGTATAATCTCTCAAGTGAGCCCTTCACTTAGAAACTACCCTTATATCATACTAATGAACATGTCACCACCTTACTTAACATTCTGAGACCTCACACCTCTTGTCAATACTTTCTTTCTCAACATTTTGAGGTCTCCCACCTCTTGTCGAGACTTCATTGCACAACATTCTGAGGTCTCCCACCTTTTGTCGAGACTTCTACTTACTTAGCTATTCGATTCCTCCCAACTCTAACTAAGACTTCCTTGCTCAACAAATCATTGGCCTCGCACCTATTGTCAAGACTTACTTCTCACAAGGCATCTAAGTGATCATGAATGCAAAATGCATATAAACATGCAACATAGAAAAAGATGATCAATAAATTCTACGGAAAATACTAGACATATGCATTAATGCACATAACAAATGTAGTATAGTCAATTATGCATGATTAATCCATCTAGATCATGTAAAAGATGTTCAACATTAATTACGTACATTAATAGATCTAAAACTTGAAAAATAAGATATGTTCAATTAATACATGATCAAGTTTGGATCACATATATAAAACATGTTCTAGAGCATATTATATTCATAAAAGCAATAAAGCACTTGAATAGCTCAAAGAACAACTCAACATGTATTATATAGAGATGTCGGCCAAAGAGAGCCTAATACATGTAAGGAACTATTTTTCACAAAATCAATCAATCATTCAATCAAAGATCATTAAATAGTCCTAGATTCGAAACAAGCACAATACAATCCCAAACATGTGAAACATAGGCAAATCAAAACCTAACTCAACACGTGAGATTTCAATTGAAACTTAATCTAACTTTAAATGAGTCAAAAACTCAAATCAAAACAATCACAAGAAATATATATATATATATATATATATATATAAATATTTATATAAGAAGAAAACCAAAGGCAATTGACCAAGTTTTAAAAGAAAACTTTGAGAGAAAATCAATACCTTAGTATATTAGGTGTAGTCCATTTTTTTTGAGGATAGACTCCAAAAACAACAATAAAATTAACTCAAACCTTCAGAGAAAAGATGGAGGATGAATAGACAAACACTTTCAACTTTGAATCGCTCAGATTAGAGTTCAAATGAATAAGTTATAGTGTTTGGAAGGTGAGAAAATTTGGGAGAAAATTCTACACTCAAATTTTGAATCTCTTTTTAGAATGAAAAGTGAGAGGGAAGAGATATATAAAGGAGAGAGAAAAGAATAAGAGTGAAATGACTAAAGAGGGCATGAAGGCACCAAGCACACTTTCTGCCTGAGATGGTGCATGTGAATCTTGGGGTAGAAAGCATTCTGGCCCGAGATGGCCACGCGTCATCTCGGGAAAGAGAGCTTGGTTGCACTTCTTCTCCTCAAGCCCTCCCTTCGCGTTCTTCGACAGTTCTCCGGCCTCTGAACTCAGAATTCGAATCCGTTGTAGATTACAAACCATAACTCTCTCACGAACATAGAAATATAAGATAATCAACCCAAAAATTAAGAATTCGACCGGATATATAAAAACTAATACAATGTACGCAACATGACTGGAAAATATCATATCTTTTGACTTAGTACTTGAAATATGAGTATGAGTAACCAAAGTGTTTGGAACTCAATCAAGAATGATTTAAGACTAAAATCAAGTTCAATATCCACGTATTACAAACATATACTCATAAAAACACAATTCACACTAGAATGCAAACTACATAGACACAGTCTCCAATCATGCATTTTCCAAAACAAGTTATTTTCATACCAATACATGAGAATTCATCTTTGTTAGGATTATTCTCGATAGCATGAGTATAATAATGTATTTGACAATCTTTTCATATTAATAAAGTGATTTCTAGTTTAACAAATCTTATAGCATTTATAGTTTAATTATTATAATTGTCAAAAGTAAATAATTATAAGGTCAAAAGACTACGAGAAAAGAAAAATTGTTCATACATCTAGATATGCAAGAGGTAGACACAATTCTTTAGTTAGTCTTGAATATTATTCACAACTTAAGATAAAGGTTTGGCACCTTTATCTTGTTAAAGTTGTAGATTCTTTTGCTAGCATTTGAGTGGGATCAAATGTGTTATGATGAGTCTAAAATCTTCAAAGTGTGGTGTCTTTGGGCAAAAGAATCTAGTGCACTGGGTGCATTAAATTGGATCACAATGAAATACTTTATCTAGAGCCGTCAATGGATAAAAGTTTTCATTTGAAGACAATTGGAGAGTCTATCTCAATCCTGAGATAAATGATGGACTTACGGTGGCAAGTGATATCATTTGAGCTATCAATTCTATCCTCGATAGTTTAGTGGTATTCATTTGTTAATCGATAGAGGACTTCATTTATAGATATAGACATCGTGGCTCCATTTACTAAATGAGAGTAGAATATTATCATATGGATGTTTTGAGGTATTAGATATTAAATCTTAACATTAAGTTTTCAATAGTGTCTACTGAAACATGGCTTCTGGACAAGTCAAAATATCCAAGTTCCTAATGTGGTCATATGACTAATTATGGTAACTTAGAGAGCTATAGGCGGTCTATGAGCTCTTAGCGATTACTTTACTCTTCACGAAGATACGCTTTCTCCAATAAGGTTGTCTAGGGTATGAATGAGTAACATCAACTTATTCTATATTTATTTAAGAGTTAAACTTTAGTTCTTTAGTGGAATGAACTAAAATTAAATAGATTGGACCTAAGTGAATCATTTGTTAATTGTGATTGGGTTGTGTCTATTGGTGCTTAAATCTAGATAGCTCGCCAAGATCCCCAATCCACACGAACTTACATGAATCACTTGATATATTCTACCGGACCAATTTATGGGTCCAACTAGAATTGTATTGTGGCTTGTGGACTTGTTTCTTTTTGTAAGAATGGGTCTAGTTCACATGTGGACTTTTTATAAAGATCATATGGATGTAATAAAATAAGAAAATAATATATTGCCCCATATATATGGTTTGGGCAGCAAGGATATTTAGAATAGCTTAATTATATTATATTATTTAATTATTTAATTAAATGGAAATTAATTGATTTATTAATTAATTAATTATTTAATTAAAAGTCAAAATCGTTTTCCTAGTAGGAGATGGTCTCCTAAAATTATATTATTGTTAGCAGTATAATTAATATTAAAGACTATATTTGATAAGTAGATAAATAAAAGAATTTTTTTTTCTAATCCAATTAGGAAGTCTTTAATATGGTTACAAGTACACAATTGAGTTGGATTTGGAGTCTTGGTGTAGGATAGAATTCGTTTTAGAAAAGGATTCTTAACCAACAAGTAAATCTACCTAAGGATAGGATTCTTGCCAATCAACTAAATCCTTCTTAGGAAAGAATTTAGTCTCCTAAATCAAATATAAGTGGATTTCGGCCAGCCCTTATAAATATAAGTGAAGAATTTGGGCCAGCCCTAATTTAATTTTAAGAGCATATTTCGGCTAGCCTAGGCAATTATTTGTGGAGAGAAATTCGGCCACCATGGAATTTTGAGGGAGAAAAATCTGATTTTACCCTAGACAAAATCCGATCAACTCTAAGAAATAGTGTGTGATTCGGGAAAGAAGAAATAGGAAGAAAGAACGTTTAGATTTCGATAGTACACTAGTAGCCTTTACATCAAAAAGTTTTGTGTACAACATCGAAACAAGGTTCACGCGAGTTTCAACCAAATTAATTGATAATTCACAAGTGACCAAACGTTCTTTGTTTTCTTCTTTGAGGATTATTGTAACTAACAAAAAAGAAGATTTTGTTTATTTCCATCCTCAGGTATACGATTAAATGAAAGGGAGTCCACAGTCCTAGGTGATTTATGTTCGTGATTGGATTGGAAGATCTTGTGGAATCAATTTGGTGGTTGTTCAATCATCACGAGAAAAATGTACGACACTTTTGTATATATCAATTATTCTAGGGTTAAGGTTCTTGTTAGTCAAAGGGAAAATTTTTATTTATACGCAAACCCTAATTTTATTAAATTTTCTCGCTTCCGCTACGTGGGGTGATTTTCCCTACAGTTGGTATCAGAGTCTGGTTGTACCCTTGATTTATTGATATATGTGTTCATGAATCTTTTTCTTTTTACTGTATATATGCATTTTTTAGAAAGAGATGGCACTCTACGTATTCACATATATATTTACATTGGAATGTATGGATATTTATATGTTTTATATGTGGTTTGTTATTGCTCAATTTTGGTCTAAGAATTTCAATGTAATTTTGTTTTGGGACTGTAACAAGAAGGGTGATCTATAATCACCATAATTTCCTTCTTGGTAGTTGCTAAGTTTTTTTTTATTTTGTTGTTGTAAAAAAAACTGCAGTATTTTTATTTATAATTCTTCTGTAATACACTCAAGTTTCGAAGATTCGAAGGTTTAAAGAATTAGGAGAAACCGAAACAAGTTTGGGACCGTGCGAGCCGTAGCAATGAATGTGTGTGCAAAGCGCACACAGCCACGTTTGTTGTGGCATGGGCTGTGCACGGCAGCCCTATGGAAGCCATGGGCTGCGCATGGCAGCCCTTTAGGGGTTTGTGGCATGAGCACACCCATTAGTAAGGGCAAATGGTGCGCGCACCAATGGGTGGCAGCCGAGAGAGTCTGGACGACGAAGGTCGCGTAAGGAATTGTCCACCAAGAAATGAGTTTTTTGTATTCCAAGACATGTAATTTACTTGCTTTTCTAGGATGAATCAAAATTGAAGCTATTTATATATGTTGTAAATATTGCAATTTTTGTCATTGTTAGATTACATGTCATATCGAATATGAGTGCCACTCATTTATCTTATTTGGTATGAAAATGAGTTGAATGGTTTAAGTATCTAAATTGGCATATAGATAACTTGGTAAATCATTCTTTGGAATTCGATTACACGCCTTAAACAATTGAGTGGGAGAAGGTGTTTTGGAACACCTACGGCCACAAAGTTTAGTTTAGCTTTATATTTCGTGAATAACCCCCAAGGGGTATTCATGAATGGAATTGAGCAAGATACTTCCTTACAATGATAGACTAGACAATTAGCCCAAACGATATCTACTCCCAAAGGAGGGATATTCGTGAGGGATTATATTGAAGGTCGATAACTTGGTATTACACTCAATCTAATTTTATTAATATCCTCCTAAGAGTTCTTGTTAATAAAACTTACAAGGCTAAAATTGAAAACGTTGGTTGTTTTGTTAACAACTAGGTGGGACCTAGTCCAACTAGTGAATGTTACGAACTCCCAAAGGAGGTGTGACATTTATGGGTGTTGGATCACCGTTGAATTTTTACGATTGAATTATTTTATTTAATTCAAGAAAAATATTCGAAAGTGCTTTATCATGATTATTTACTTATATATTTTTTGTTATTGTTCATAAATAGTGACCCCATCCCTAATCAACATCCATAAAGACAATACTTAGGTGATAATTATGTCATATGGAAAAGGAAAATTGTGCTTTTATTGCAATCCGAAAAGCATAAGTTTGTTATGTGCACTCCTAAACCACCTACTCTTACTAATGAATCTAATCAGTAGCAAAGTGATGAGTATCAGCAATGGGAGTCTTCTGATGAGGTGGCTAAATGTTGCATTATGGCCACCATCTCCGACGTGTTGCAACAGCAATATGAAGGAATGGAGACTGTTGCCGATATAATGATGTCTCTAGAGGAGATGTTTGCTATGAGGTCTAGAAATACTAAGAGAGAGGCAGTGACTGCTTTTATAAATCTTAGGTTGAAACCAAGACAGGTTGTGAAAGATCAGTTGATGAAAGTCATAGCACATCTCAACATTGCTGAACTGAATGGTGCTGAGATAGATGGTGAGACCAAAATTAAAATGATTGTCAACTCACTGTCGGATTCCTTTGATTAATGCAAGTTGGAATACACCTTCCAAGGCCTGATACAAGATTTTCAAAGCGTGGAAAAAATCCTTGTAAAAGGGTCAAGAGATTCATACCGTTGGTTAAGTTACTACTGTTAGGACCCGTAAGAAGGTCAAGAAACAATAGAAGAAAAAGCAACTAGGACCTACTAAGAAAGGAGACAAAGAAAGTAACCAAGATCAAAGGGAAGTGTTTCCTTTATGGTGAAAAGGCATATTGGAAAAGAAATTTCCCAAAGTCTAAAGACAAAAAGGAAGAAGGTAATATTAATTATCTTGAAACACGTTTTTTAGCAGATTCTATGGATTCTTGGATCATAGACTCCTGAGCCACTAATCATGTTTGTTTTCCCTTATAGGGGTTCAAGGAAAGGAGAAAGCTTAATGAGAATGAATTCAACTTGCATTTAGGCAATGGAGCGTTGGTGTCTGCTAGTTCAGTGGGAGATATTAGAATTAGTTTAGATTCTTATAGGCATTTAGATTTTATAGACGTTTATTATGTACCTCAATTCAAGAGGACTTTAATTTCAGTTTCTTGATTAAATAAATTTGGTTATTCAGTTACTTTTAATAAAGCTTTTATTATTAATAAGAATGACAAAATTATTTTCAAAGGTACATTGGAAAATTTATTATTCTATTTGTATGGAAATATCTCTCACTTGTTAGACACGGAATCAATAGAAACTATTCATAAAAGAGTAAAATTATCAAAATATGAAACCTACCTATGGCATTTAAGCCTAGGTCATATTAACCTAAATAGGATTAAAAGATTGGTTAGTGACGGACCTCTAAGTGACTTAAAGGTTGAAGATCTACCAACTTGTGAATCTTGTTTGGAAGGTAAAATGACCAAAAGGTCGTTCATGACCAAAGATGCAAGAGCCATCGAATGTTTAGGATTGATACATACTAAAGTGTGTGGACCTATGAGCATTCAAGCTAGAGGTGGATAAAAGTACTTCATCACTTTCATGGATGATCACTCAAGATTTGGGTGTGTGTATCTCATGATGAAGGGAAAATACAGGTTCAAAATGCAACGGAAGCATGAGAAAAAAAGAAATTAGGGTTTGAGTATAAATAAAACATTTCCCCTTTTATTAACAAGAACCTTAACCCTAGATAAATTGATGTATATAAAAGCATCATACCTTTTTCGCGTGATGATTAAACAAGCGCCGAATTGATTTCGCAACATCTTTCAAACCAATCTCGAACGTGAAAAACCTAGGCGTGTGGGCTCCCTTTCTTTAAATTGTATTCCTGAGGATGGAGACAAAGCAAAAATCTTTTCTTTGTTAGTTACAAATATCTTCCAAGAGAAAAATCCAAGAACGTTTGGTCACTTGTGAAATATCAATCAATTTGATTGAAACTCGCGTGAACCTTGATTCGATGTTGTACACAAAACCCTTTTAATGTAAAGGATATTAGTATACTATCAAATACAAAAATGTTCCCATTTTTTCTCTACTTGGCCGAATTCCCACACTAATGCTTAGAGATTATTGAATTTTGTCTAGAGTAAAATCATATTTTTCTCCCTCAAAATTCCTATGATGACAAAATTCTTCTCCTAGAAAAATTAGCTTGGCCGAAATTCACCTCTAGTTGTCTTAGTGATGACCAAAATTCAACATGCACATATATATAGGATCATAAATCCTTTCCTAAGAAGGATTTACTTGGTTGTCAAGTATCCTTTCTTTTGGTGGATTTATTTGGTAGTTAAGAGTCCTTATCTAAAAGGAAATCTAACTTCTCCTATAACAATATGTTGTTGGCCGAATTTTATGTCTTTGTTATAGATTAGGAGATTTCAATCTTTCCTAAGAAGGATTACTTGATGGACAAGAATCCTATCCTTAGGTAGATTAACTTGGTGGTTATGAATCCTTTTCAAATAAGAATTCTACCACTAAGTAGTTTTACTTGGTGACCAAGAATCCTTTTCCAAAAAGAGTTCTTTCCTACACCAAGACTCCTAATCCATCTCAATAGTGTATTTGTAACCATATTAAAGACTTCATAATTTGATTAGATAAATAACTCCTTTTATTTATCTACTTATCAAATATAGTCTTTAACATTAACTATACTACCAACAATAGTATAGTTTTAGGAGACCATCTCCTATTAGGAAAAGATTTTGACTTTTAATTAAATAATTAATTAATTAACAAATTAATTAATTCCTATTTAATTAAATAATAAAATAAAAAATAATATATTAAAGCTATTATTAATAGCCTTTACCGCCCATACCTTAATATAAAGGCCATATATTATTTTTCTTATTTTATTAAATCCATTGGACCTTAATTAAAAAGTCAACATGTGAACTAGATCTATTCTTACAAAAAGAAACAAGTTCACATGCCTTAATACAATTCTAGATGGACCCCTTAATTGGTCTGGTAGAATATATCAAGTGATCCATGCAAGTTCATGTGGATTGGGGATATGGGCGGGCTATCTAAATTTAAGCTCCAATAGACACAACCCAATCACAATCAACAAATGATTCACTTAGGTCCAATCTATTTAATTTTAGTTCATTCCACTAAAGAACTAAAATTGAACTCTGTTGATATTACTCATTCATACCCTAGACAACCTTATTGGAGAAAGTGTATCCTCGTGAAGAATACTAGTTATCGCCAAGAGCTCATAGAACGCCTATAGCTCTCCAAGTTACAATATTTACTCATATGACCACATTTTGAACTTGGATATTTTGACTAGTCCAGAAACCATGTTTCAAGAGACACTATTGAAAACTTAACATTAAGATTTAATATCCAATACCTTAAAACATCCATATGATGGTATTCTACTCTCATTCTATAAATGGAGCCACGATGTCCATATCTATAAATGAAGTCCTCTATCGATTAACAAATGAATACCACTAAACTATCAAGGATAGACTATGCTATATAATCGTACTCATTGATAGCTCAAATGATAACACTTGCAACCATAAGTCCATCATTTATCTCAGGATTGAGATAGACTCTCCGATTGTCTAAAAATGAAAACTTTTAACAATTGACGGTTCTAGATAAAGTATTTCATTTAGATCCTATTCAATGCACCCAGTGCACTAGATTTTTTTACCCAAAGGCACCACACTTTGATGATTTTAGACTCATCATAACACATTTGATCCAACTCAAATGCTAGCAAAAGAATCTACAACTTTGACAAGATAAAGGTTCCTAACCTTTTATCTTAAGTTGTGAATATTATTCAAGACTAACTAAAGAATTGTGTCTACCTCATACATATCTAGATGTATGAACAATTCTTCTTTTCTCATAGTATTTTGACTTTATGATTATTTACTTTTGACAATTATAATAATTAAACTATAAATGTTATAAGATTTGTTAAACTAGAAATCACTTTATTCATATGAAAAGATTGTTAATTACAATATAACACTCTTGCTATCGAGCATAATCCTAACAATCTCCCACTTGCTCTATAGAAAATGTGTCATGTCTCTCATCCCCATGTTCTCTAGATGCCCATCAAAACTCTTTTGAGGAAGAGCCTTTGTAAAGGGATCCGCTCGATTTTCTGCTGACGCGAACTTGGTAATCGTCACGTCACCCCTAAGCACAATTTCCCTTAGAAGGTGATACTTTCTTTCAATGTGTTTCCCTCTCTTACGACTTCTTGGTTCTCTCGAATTAGCCACTGCTCCACTATTGTCAAAATAAATAGTGATCTGCTTATTCACTTCAGGAACCACTTCCAAGTCAATCAAGAATTGGCGGAGCTAGACAGCGTCTTTAGCAGCCTTGCATGCTGCAACATACTCGGCTTCCATGGTGGAATCAGTAATACAAGATTGCTTGATACTCCTCTATATGACTGCCCCTCCTCCAATGGTAAACATAGTTCCTAATGTCGATCTCCTAGAGTCAGAATCTAACTAAAAATCAGAATCTTTATACCCAACGGGAATTAAATCCCCTCCAGAGTATACAAGCTTATAATCTCTCAATCTCCTAAGATACTTGAAAATATGCTTGACTGTCATCCAGTGATCTGGACCAGGCTTCGATTGAAACCTGCTAACTATGCTTACAGCAAAACAATTATCTGGTCTTGTTTAGAGCATTGCATACATGAGACTTCCAACTGCCGTTGCATATGGAACCCTACTCATGAATTGCTCTTCATGCTCATTTTTAGGAACTTGTTCCTTAGAAAGTTTGATTCCATGCCTGAAAGGTAACATACCTTTCTTGGAATCTTGCATGGAAAACCTAGACAAGATTTTATCTACGTATGAAGCTTGGGATAAAGCAATCCTTCTATTCTTTCTACCCCTTATGACTAAGATACCATGAATATAACTTGCTTCTCCCAAATCCTTCATATCAAATTGTTTTGCTAACCGTTCTTTTATTGATGTCAATACACCTACATCATTTTCGATGAGTAGTATATCATCAATGTAAAGAACTAGGAAAACCAACTTGTCGCCTTTAATCCTTTTCTAGACACAAGGTTCATCAAGGTTTTGAATAATTCCAAAACCTTTAAAAGCTTGATCGAACCTTATGTTCCAAGATCTGGATGCTTGCTTCAATCCAGATATGGATCTTTGCAACTTGCTACTTAATTTTGGTCATAGAATTTCAATGTATTTTGTTTTGGGATTGTATAATGAAGGGTGGTCTATCATCGCCATAATTTCTTTCTTGGTAGTTGCTAAGGTTTTTATTTATTTTGTTGTTGTAATAAAAAAATTTACAGTAATTTACCCAAAAAAAAAACTGCAGTATTTTTATTTCTGATTCTTCTGTAATACACTCAAGTATCGAAGACTCGAAGGTTTGAAGAATTGGAATCAACCGGAACAAGGTTGAAACCGTGCGTGCGAAGAGCACGTGGCCACCTCTGTTATGGCATGGGCTGCACGTGGTAGCCTTTTATGCGGTTGTGCCATGTGCATGCCCATGGGTAGGGGGCCAAGAGTGCGCATGACCATGGGAGGCAGCCGAGGGAGTCCAAACAACGAAGGTCGCGTGAAGACTTCTTCGCCAAGAAAAGAGTTTTTTGTATTCCAAGATATGTAATTTACTTGCTTTTCTAGGATGGACCAAAATTGTAGGTATTTATATTTTTGTAAATAGTGCAATGTTTGTCGTTGTTTGATAAAATGTCATATAGAATAGGAGTGTCACTCATATATCTCTTTTGGTATGAACATGCATAGAATGATTTAGGTATCTAAATTGGTATCTAGATAAATTGTTAAATCATTTTTTAGAATTCGATCACACTCATTAAACAATTGAGTGGGAGAGGTGTTTTGGAACTACTACGGCCTTCAAGTTTAGTTGAGCTTTATGTTTCGTGTAATAACCTCCCAATAGGTATTCATGAATGGAATTTAGCAAAATACTTCCTTACAAGGATAGACTAGACAATTAGCCCAAACGATATCTACTCCCAAATGAGGATTATTCGTGAGGAATAATATTGAAGGTAGGTAACTTTGTAACACACTCAGTGTAATTTTATTCATATCCTCCCAAGAGTTCTTGTTAATAAAAATACAAGACTAAAATTGAAAACGTTGGTTGTTAGGTTAACAATTAGGTGGGACCTAGTCCAACTGGTAAATGGTGTGAACTCCCAAAGGAGACGTGACATTTATGGGTGTTGGATCACCGTTGAATTTTACGATAGAATTATTTTATATATAATTCAAGATAAATATTCAAAAATGCTATATCATGATTATTTACTTATATAATTTCTGTTAATATAAAAAAATCATGACCTCATCCCTAATCAAAATCCTAAAAGATAGTACTTTAACTAATGATAATTATGTCACATAGAAAAAGGAAAACTGGGTTGTTGTTGTAAGTTGAAAAACCATAAGTTTGTTCTTTCTATTCCTAAACCACTAAATCTAATGAATCTACTTAGGAGCAAAAAGATGAGTATCAGTGGTGGAAGTCTTCAGACGAGATGGCTAAATGTACGTTACATTATGGCCATCATCTCCGACCGGTTACAACAGTAACATGAAGGAATGGAGACTGCTGCAGATATAATCAAGTCTCTAGAGAAGATGTTTGCTCTGAGGTCTTGGATGATTAAGAGAGAGGCAGTGACTGCTTTCGTGAATCTTAGGATGAAACCTGGACAAGCTGTTAAAGATCTTATGATGAAAGTTATAGCACATCTCAACATTGCTGAACTGAATGGTGCTGAGATAGATGGTGAGACCAAAATTCCTTTGATCAATTCAAGTTAGACTACACCTGGAAAAATAAGGAATACAACTGCAAGGCTTGATGCAAGATGTTCAAAGCGTCGAGAAAATCCTTGTTAAAGGCAAGGGTCAAGAGATTCATACAGTAGGTAAAGTTGCTACTGTTAAGACCCGTAAGAAGGTTAAGAGACAATAGAAGAAAAAGCAACTTGGGTCTTCTTATAAGGAGACCAAGAAAGTAACCAAGATCAAAGGGAAGTGTTTCCTTTGTGGTGAAAAGGGTGAAAAGAATAGACTGAATAAGAATGAATTCAACTTGCATTAAGGCAATGGAGCGTTGGTGTATACTAGTGTAGTGGGAGATATTAGAATAAATTTAGATTCTAGTAAGCATTTAGATTAAATAGACGTTTATTACGTACCTCAATTCAAGAGAAATTTAATTTCAGTTTCTTGTTTAAATAAATTTGGTTATTCCTTTACTTTTAATAAAGCTTTTATTATTAGTAAGAATGACAAAATTATTTGCAAAGGTACATTGGAAAACTGTTTTTTCTATTTGCATGGAAATATCTCTCACTTGTTAGACACATAATCAACAAAACCTAATCATAAAAGAGTAAAATTATCTGAAACAAATATTATGGTGTGTATAATATTAATCTAGAGAGAGGGGGGGGGGGGGGGGGGGGTGAATAGATTTTAAACAATTTTACCCAATTTTCGTTAAAGGTCAAGTTGGTGAAAATGCCCCTAGTTAGTTACAAAAATATCACAAGTGTAAAAAGTGCGGAATTAATAAAAACCCTCCAAATTGGAAAAACCACAAGCTGATATGTGCGCCACACTCGAACCTTTAATCCACTAATGGAAAAGGAATTACAACCTAATCCCGGTTTAAATCCACCACCACTACCTAATCCCGGTATAAGTGAACCTAGTCCATCCTGCTTGCGATTTAAGCTACCTACTCCATGAAGCAACACAAGTCTTACTTCTCAATGAAGAGATAAAATGTCCTATGTGAATATATGATGATATTCAAAGAACAAACAAGGCTAGGAAACCTTATATGCTTATCTAGGATAATGAGATGACAATCAATGCAATCCTAGATATCATGAGCTAAATGACATGTTCAAAAAACTTAGCTAAACATAGATCAAACAATCCTATGAAGCTATCACAATACAACACTCAATCATGTCATCACAACAATCTCTAATTTGTACCTAGAATATGTTCTAAGAGTATACAAATAATTAAAGAGATGGCTTAGCAAGAAAAACACTTAACTTGTAAGAATATAGTGAAGAACTTACCAAACAAGATGTGATAAAGAAAAACTATCCATAGATGCACTCTAAATGGCTTTAGATGATACAAGATGAAGTTTTTATGGACATGGAAATGCTTTGAGTGTTTAAAGATGAGTTCTTAGAAGAGTTTTTCCTTTGAAATGTGTTCTAAGGAAAAGACATGATGTTTTGAACTCAATTTTGACCTGAACACAAAGAGTTATATATATATATATGTGTGTGTTTCAACCAAAGTGAGGTAGTTTTGAAAAAAAACGTTCCAGCTTCCTCTATGTGCGCTGGTGATGGGCGCTGGTCGAGTAGTGCACCACCAGCGCACAACCTAATTTTTCAATAGGTGCTGGACGAGTGGCACAACTTAATGGCGCATCACATGCAACAATCCACTGGAATGTTGCGCTGGTGAGGTTGCGCTAGTCGAGTAGCGTACCACCAGCGCACTGCCCACTTTTTATAACATTGCACGACTGTAGTGGCACAGCTTAGTGGCGCATGACAAGCGGCGATCCACTAGAATGTTGCACTGGTGAGGCTGAGCAAGTCGAGTAGAGCACCACCAGTGCACTGCCCACTTTTTCAACACTCAAACACACAAAATCAACAAGTCCTAGAGAGATGAAGATGCATCCTATACTAATGCCTAACATGACATGAAACTTTAATTACAAGATGCAAATATATCAATCAAGAGTCATTTAAACCAAAATGCACACAAATATAAACACACAACATATATGAATAAGAGTTATGCATGAATTTGTAAGTGTGTGCAACTATCTCTTCAAAGAAAGTAAGCACAAGAATTTTATCTTTGGTGTTTCTCCTCTTGAGGTCTTGAGAGCCTAAGCTACCCTTACATAACACCTCAAAAATCTGATTTGTTCATGAAATAAGCCAATCAATAAATGAGGACTTTACAGTCTTCCCCTTTGACTATTTAGTGACAAAACCACCACTCACATTGATCCTCACAAAACAAAATAAAGCATTGGGAAGATATTCTACATTACAAAGAGATATACATGAAAAAGAAACTTCAAATCTTCAATCTCTTGTAGAATCATCAACCCTACACACAAAACAAACAACAAGTACACTTTCCAAACCAAGTGCATGTGAGATGATCAAGTGGATAGAAAACAAAAGCATTTGCATATAAGAATATGAGTAATGCACCACTTCATGCAATGCTCCCCCTCAAAGGGTTACTCCCCCTAAATGTAACTAAGTGCATGTGAGATGATCAAGTGGATAGAAAACAAAAGCATTTGCATATAAGAATATGAGTAATGCACAACATCAAGCAAAGCTCCCCCTCAAAGGGTTACTCCCCCTAAATGTAATCTCCCCAAAAAACAAGTACTACTTCCCTCAAAGCCAACACATGCTACCACATGCTACTCCCCTAACACCACAATGCTAGGTCAATGCTACTCCCCCTTTTTGTCATGATATAGGTAAAGGAGAAGTCCCCAACCAGGTCACTCAAGGCAAAGAAAGAAAGGAGCATACAAGATTGTTGCATAATTATATAAACCATATTTATGCAACTCAATTAATAGGAGAGAAACAAGGAGATTTAATTGAAGAAAATGTGTGAATCAAAAATGCTTTGCATACAAGACATGTTGCATTCAAGTCCATAAGCAATGGTATTTGGAAAAGCAAATGACAAAGGATTCCAATATAATTCAAACTAATTTCACCATTTGTCATGAGAGAAGCAAGGATATAAAGTTTTTATAGATATTAAATTTTAATGGCACTATATCCAACTTTATAAGCGAAACATGGAATGAGCAACTTTGCACTCTATTTGATTTTTTCGAGTAGGAAACTCGTATGATAATAGCCATGTTAAACTAATAAAGAAAGAGAGACATTGATGAACCATTTTAGTCTCACTAGCTTTTTCACACAACATTTTGCATTCAACAATTGCAATCATCAATTCATGCTTTATCATTTTTCATTAGCATGTCATTAAAGAATCATCATGTCATGGAGATAATTATAGGTCGTTCAATATGTACTTCCTATGTAGATCTCCTAGTCCAAAAATGCATGTTTGAACATAAATATGACATGGATTGTAATCAAAGCAAAGTTCAAACTTATTGAAGAAAATACAATATACTATAGTATAAGTGCAACCAAGCTACTCAAGTAATCAATAAAGGAGCATAAACATTTTAAAAAAAATTGGTTGCAACAAGTTTACAATAGCTCTCTTTGCTTGAGTTCCCCTTATGGGGTCAAAGACCACAACTCATCACTCCATTAAACAAATCCCAATAGATCTACTAAGAGTTATGAATCGAGTAGCATCTAAGGGTTTAGTAAATAGATCTGCTAGTTGATCATTAGTATCGACATGCTCAAGTACTATGCATTTGCTCTCAACTAGTTCTCTAATGAAGGATTTCAATATGCTTAGTTCTAGAATGCTGAACCGGATTCTTGGAAATATTAATGGCACTCTTGTTATCACAAAAGAGAGTAAGAGTATATTGATTGAGTAAATAGTCGACTAGCATTTGCTTTATCCAAAGGAGCTGTGTGCATCCACTCCCAGCAGCTATGTATTCGGTCTCAGCCTTGGGCAAAGAAATCGAATTTTGCTTCTTGCAAAATGAAGAGACAAGGTTGTTCCCAAGGAAAAAGCAACCGCTCAATGTATTTTTCCTATCATCACAATTTCCTGCCCAATCTGCATCACTAAAGCCTACAGGACTAGAATTAGTGTCAAAAGAGTACCAAATTCCATAGTTAGATGTCTCATTCACATATCGAATGATTCTCTTAACGGAAGAGAGATGGGACTCCTTAGGATCCGATTGGTACCAAGCACACACACCTACACTAAAAGAGATATCGGGCCTACTTACGGTCAAATAGAGGAAGCTACCAACAAGACTCATTTAAACTCATGAGACATGACATCAACAAATTGTTGGACATTGATGTTATTAGTGGAGCCAAAAACTATATCATCAACATAGATTTGAGCTATAAAGAGCTAATTTTTGTCTTTCTTGATGAATAGATTTTTGTCAACACTACCCCTAGTGTAGCCATTGTCTATAAGAAATTGTGTGAGACGCTCATACCAAGCCTTGGTGCTGGTTTCAACCCATATAAAGCTTTCTTGAGATGATATACATTATTAGGGTGGTGAGGATCCACAAACCCTTTGGGTTGCTCAACAAACATTTCCTCTTGCAAGAAACCATTGAGGAAGGCACTCTTAACATCCATTTGATATAATTTGAACTTGTGCAAACAAGAAATGGATAAAAGAAGCCTAATGGAGTCAATCCGAGCAACGGGAGCAAATGTCTCCTCAAATTAAATACCCTAAATTTGAGAGTACCCTTGTGCAACAAGACTAGCCTTGTTTCACACAATGTTGCCATCCTCATCAGATTTATTCCTATATACCCACTTGGTACCTATCACATTGGTGTTCTTGGGCCTAGGAACTAGAGTCCAAACCTCATTCCTTTCAAATTGGTGCATAGCAAGAACCCAAAATTCATCCTTTAAGGCCTCATCAACCTTCTTGGGTTCTATTTGAGAGGTGTAGCAAGTGTAGCTAATTAAATTAGCCATTTGTCGTCTAGTCCTAATACCCTCTCTAACCACTCCAATGATGTCATCCTTGTCATGGAGTTTCCTAACCCTTGGAGCAGGTTCTTTTGAGTCCAAGTGAGAAATCCTATCAATAGGTTGTGTTATGTCATCATCAAGATTAGTCTTTTCAATATTAGAAATATCAACAACATTCTCCAAAGGGGAGTCATCAACTAGATCTACCTCCTCCTCATGGTCATTAGATTTGAGACTAGTATCATCAATGACAACATTAGATGATTCCATTCCGGTCCTAGTTTTTAGATTGAAAACTCTATAGGCTCTACTATTCAAGGCATAGCCAATGAAGATACCCTCATCACTCATAGCATCAAATTTGAAAAGTTGATCACGGTCATTCAAAATGTAGCATTTTCTTCCAAAGGTGTGGAAATAGCTAACATTTGGCTTTCTACCTTTCCATAACTCATAGGAGGTTTGCCTAGTGTAGGGCCTTAGAAAGACTCTATTTTCTATGTAGCGCGCCGTATTGATATCTTCGGTCCAAAGATTCCTAGGGACATTGTTGCTCCGCAACATCACACAGGCCATTTCTTGAAGAACTCTATTTTTCCTCTTAACAATTCCATTTTGTTGAAAACTCATGAGAGATGCCTAGACTATTGCAATAGTTTTCAAAATGAGCATTCTCAAATTCCTTCCCATGGTCACTCCTAATCCTCTTAATGCTTTTAATCTTGAAGTTCATTTCATTTTGAATTTTGGAACAAAGCATTTTAAACTTGTCAAAGGTTTCAGATTTTTCTATAAGAAAATAAGTCCAAGTGTACCTAGAGAAGCCATATACATACACACTAATGTATCTCTTTCCACCTAAACTCTCGGTTTGCATGGGACCCATAAGATCCATGTGGAGAAGCTTTAGAGGTTCCTTGGTGGATAAATACTTGCCCTTTTTGTGCATACTTTTGGTTTGCTTCCCTTGTTGGCAAGGTCCACAAACACCATTCACCTTTTTCCCAAGCTTGGGAAGGCCTCACACAACATTGAACTTATATAAGATTCCTAAATCCCTATAGTTTATGTGACCAAGTCTTTCGTGCCACAACTCAATTTGTTCATCCTTGGAAACATTGTAAGAGACACCTCTAGCCTCAAGACAATAGCAATTGTCGCTAGATCTCATACCTTTTAACAAGGTTTGTCCATTTGGCAATAGGATAGAACAATCATTTTTCCTAAACAAGACGGAAAGTCCTTCATCACTGAGATGCGAAATGCTTATCAAATTAGCTTTTAAACCATCAACATACAAAGCATTGAACAATGAGGGTAATCTGGGAATGGAAATGGTTCCCTTTCCTTTAACCTTTTTTTTGGATCCATCACCAAAGGTGACATTTCCTCCCTCCTCTATCACAAGAGTCTTAAAGAAACTTTTATTTCCAGTCATGTGTCTAGAGCACCCACTATCCAAATTTTAAAAATCACAAGAATGAGCTTTCAAGGCAATTTGTGCAACATGGCAAAAGTGTTCATCCTTTCTAATCCACCTAGGTGGAATATTTTTCTTCCTAGTGGTCAATGGTACATGGGATCTAAGTGTCCTAGGATCATGCAAAGGTGTTCCATTTTTCCTTGTGACATGCATCATGGCTTTAGTCTTTTTCTTCTCTATCATGCTTTCAATTCTACACAGTTTAATATATCTAAAGCAATTTGGTCTAATGTGACCATCAATACCATAAAAAATGACATGTAAGAATGAAGTTAGGAATCATACCAAAACCTTGAGGATGCATTAGAGCCTTCCCATGTCTTTGTGGTTGTCTTGATTATTGTTAAGGAGCTTTCCTTATTTGTTGTTAAGAAAGACTTGATTGCTTCCTTAGTTGAGCTTGCATGATAGGTATCTTCCCTTTATGAGCTTTCGGTTGAGGGAAGTTAACTTGAGAAGCCCTTGTAGGATGGGCTTGAGGTAGGATTCTTGGTGCCACCTTCACTGGAGTACTACTTGAACACTCTCCTAGGTCAAGTTTCTTCCTAGGCGATTGATGAGAAGAGGACCCATTGAAGTTCATGCTTTTTATAAAAATGGTCTTGCTAAGAGTGGAGGACATCTTGTCATCTTCAAACCCAAGCCCCTTCTTGTCACTTGGCCTCTTTCTAACATCTAGCATGTGGTCAAGTTTTTTAGTGCTAGAGTTCATCTTGGCCAACAACTCTCTAGCATCTTCAAGCTCTTTCTTTAACCCTTCTTCACTCCTCTTAGATCTCACAAACTCTTCATTTAGTTGGTCAACTTGAGTTGAGAGGTCTAGGTTTCCTTAATTTAATCTCTTAATTTCATTCTTGTTTTTTTACCCTGAACTCTCAAACTTAGTAATATAGTCCTTGAGATCCATCCTATCCACACTTCCATTTGTGGATTATGATGAAGATCCATCATCACTTGAGTAGTTTTCCTCTTGACTCTCATTTTCTTCTTAACTAGCATCTTTGCTCCTAAGAGAGGATGTAAAGGCTATAAAGTTGGCCATGAGTTCTTTGTCATCCGAATATTCATCACCTTTATTAGAGTTATCACTTTCACTCCGTGTGGTAGCCATCACTTTTCCCTTTTTCTTGACCTTGTTATTTACACATTTAGGGCAAAGTGACCTATCCCACCACATTCATAGCATTGGACTCCTTTCTTCTCGGTCTTTTCTTGCTTAGGCTCAATCTTTTTAAAGGGAGCCTTTTTCTTGAAGTCTGGACCCTTGGATCCAAAACCTTTCATCTCGAACTTATAGAATTTCTTGAACTTCCTCATTAGCAAGGCCATTTCTTCATCCGAGTAATCACTTTCCTCCTTTTCAACTTTGGTGGCTTTCAAAGCAATATCCTTTTGCTTTTTCGATGGTGTGGGGGTTAGGAAATTTTCTAGATTCATAAGCTAGAAGCCTCCCAATCACTTCAATTGGCTTCATATCCTTATAACCACTATTCTTTTCTAAAGCCGTCACCTTAGACTCAAATCTATTGGGTAGATATCTCATAATCATCTGCGTGATTTCCTATCAGAATAAGGATCACCAAATTGATGACTTTGGTTCACAATGTCCATCAACCTCACTTCAAAGTCATTAAAGCACTTATTCTCATCCATCTTGAGCAATTCATATTGTGTTTGGAGAACTTGAAGCTTCGATTCCTTAACCACATTGGTTCCCTCATGTGAAACTTCTAGGATATCCCATGCCTCCTTATCTGTCCTAGTATTTTGAACCAACCTGTACTGGTTCTCATCCATTGCACATAGGATGGCATGCATTGCCTTCCTATTCCACTTCGATGCCTCAAACTCTTGTGCGTTGCACTGTGCCTTTGGCTTGAGTATATCATCTCCTCCATCTGTAGGAGTCATCATGGGTGGAGTGTAGAAATCTTCAACCGCCATCCAATCCCTGTCATGAATTTGGCAAATATACGACTCCATCTTGCCTTTCCAAGATGTATAAATCAATCCGGTAAGAAGTGGAGGTCTAGTGCTAGAAGCTCTCTCGTTGCCACCGTTTCCACTCATTGTGTTTAATGAATGAATGATATGAATGCAAGTGTATGAATGATCAATACACACAAAATGTAACACACACCAAAATGAGCAAGGATCACCTATGTATATCTAGGAACCTGCTTTGATACCAATTGAAACAAATATTACGGTGTGTATAATATTAATCTAGAGGGAGGGTGAATAGATTTTAAACAATTTTACCCAATTTTCGTTAAAGGTTAAGTTGACAAAAATGCCCCTAGCTAGTTAGAAAAATATCGCAGGTGTAAAAAGTACGGAATTAATAAAGACACTTGAGATTTACGTGGAAACCCTCCAATGGGAAAAACCACTGGCTGATATGTTCGCCACACTCGAACCTAGAATCCACTAATGGCAAAGGAATTACAACCTAATCCTGGTATAAATCCACCACCACTACCTAATCCCGGTATAAGTGAACCTAGTTCATCTTGCTTGCGATTTTAGCTACCTACTCCCGAATGCAACACAAGTCTTACTTCTCAATGAAGAGATAAAATGTCCTATGTGAATATATGATGATATTCAAAGAACAAACAAGGCTAGGAAACCTTATATGCTTATCTAGGATAATGGGATGACAATTAATGCAATCGTAGATATCATGAGCCAATTGACATGTTCAAAAAGCTTAGATAAACATAGATCAAACAATCCTATGAAGCTATCACAATACAACACTCAATCATGTCGTCACAACAGTCTCTTATTTGTACCTATAATATGTTCTAAAAGCATACAAATAATTAAAGAGATTGCTTAGCGAGGAAAACACTTAACTTGTAAGGAGAGAGTGAAGAACTTACCAAACAAGATGTAATGAAGCAAAACTATCCATAGATGAACTCTTAATGGCTTTAGATGATGCAAGATGAAGTTTTTATGGACATGGGAATGCTTTGAGCATTTAAAGATGAGCTCTTGGAAGAGTTTTTCCTTTGAAATGTGTTCTAAGGAAAAGATATGATGTTTTAAACTCTATTTTGACCTGAACAAAAAGAGTTATATATAGATGTGTGTGTGTGTGTTTCAACCAAAGTGAGGCCATTTTGAAAAATATGTTTCAGCTTCCTCTATATACGCTGGTGACGTGCGCTGGTGATATGTGCTAGTCAAGTAGCGAACCATCAACGCACAACCTAATTTTTCAATAGGCGCTGGATTAGTGGCGCAGCTCAGTGGCGCATCACATGTGACAATCCACTGGAATGTTGCGCTGGCGAGGCTGTGCTAGTCGAGTAGCGCACCACCAACGCACTGCCCACTTTTTCAACACTTAAACACACAAAATCAACAAGCCCTAGAGTGATGAAGATGCATCCTATACTAATGCCTAACATGACATGAAACTTTAATTACAAGATGCAAATATATCAATCAAGAGTCATTTAAACCAAAATGCACACAAGTATAAACACACAACAAATATGAATAAGAGTTATGCATGAATTTGTGAGTGTGTGCAACTATCTTCTCAAAGCATGTAAGCACAAGAATTTTACCTTTTGTGCTTCTCCTCTTGAGTTCTTGAGAGCCTAAGCTACCCTTACATAACACCCCAAAAATGTGATTTGTTAACGAAATAAGCCAATCATTAAATGAGGACCTTACATTACCAAAAGATGAAACCTACCTATGGCATTTGCGCCTAGGTCATATTAATCTTAAAAGGATTAAAAGATTGGTAAGTGAAGAACCTCTAAGTGACTTAAAGGTTGATGATCTACCAACTTATGAATCTTGTTTGGAAGGTAAAATGACCAAAAGGTCGTTTACGACCAAAGACATAAGAGCCATCGGATGTTTAGGATTGATAACCACTGATGTGTATGGACCTATGAGCATTTAAACCAGAGGTGGATATGAGTACTTTAAAACTTTCAGGGATGATTACTCAAGATTTGGCTATGTGTATCTTATGAGACAAAAGTCGGATGCTTTTGACTTGTTCAAAGCATTTAAAGCTGAAGTAGAAAATCAGCTTGGGAAACGTATAAAACTCTTGAGATCTGATCGTGGTGGAGAATATCTATCTGATGAGTTTTGGCAATATCTTATTGATAACGGGAAAATTTCTCAGTTTTCTGTACCAGGTACACCTCAACAAAATGGGTGGCAGAAAGGAGAAATAGAACTCTTCTAGACATGGTTAGGTCTATGTTGAGTTATTTAACGCTTCCTAATTCTTTTTTGGGGTTATGCATTACAAACTGCCGTATATATTCTAAAAGATGTACCATCTAAGTCAGTTCCTAAAAACACCGCATGAGTTATGGACCGGGCAAAACCCTAGTTTACAACACTTAAGGATATTTGGATGTCCTGCACATGTGTTAAAAGAAAAGACAAAAGATGGAGTCCCATTCAGAAACATGCTTATTTGTAAGGTATCCAAAAGGAACAAAAGAATATTATTTTTATAGTCCTTCAGATCTTAAAGTATTTGATTCGACAAATGCTAAATTTCTTGAAGAGGACTATATGAATAATTTTGTGCCTAAAAGTAGAATTGTCATGAATTACCTTTTATGAGATACAATTCAACAAGAGGTTTCACAACCAAGCCCAATTATAAGTTCCGTAGCAACACAAGATTAACAATCTACCATACCTCGTCGTAGTGGGAGGGTTAGTAGGCAACCCGAAAGATACATCAGTCTAGGAGAAACTGTAGAGAATCTTTCGGACGACGATGATCCCTACACATACAAGGAAGCAATGGAAGATGTTAAGTATCGCCGTTGGCAAGAGGCAATGCAATCCGAAATTGAATCTATGTTAAGAAAAAAAGTTTGGACTCTTGTAGACTTGCCAAAAGGGATAAAATCCATTAGGTGCAAGTGGGTATACAAAAGGAAAAGAGGAATGAATGGAAAGGTGGAAACCTTTAAAGCTAGATTGGTAGCTAAAGGTTATACACAAAAAGAAGGTATCGATTATAAAAAAACCTTCTCTTCTATGGCCATGCTTAAATCAATTAGGATACTTTTATCTAATGCGGCTTCTCTAGACCTAGAGATTACGCAAATGGACGTCACGACAACTTTCCTTAATGGAAGTCTTGACGAAAGCATCTACATGATGTAACCAGAAGGATTCATTAAAAAAGGCCAAGAGGAAAGGGTATGCAAGTTGCAAAGATCCATATATGGTTTAAAGCAAGCATTCAGATCTAGAAACATAAGGTTCAATCAAGCCGTGAAAAGTTTTGCATTTATTCAAAACCTTGATGAACCTTGTGTATACAAATGGATTCAAGGTGACATGTTTGTTTTCCTAGTTCTTTACGTTGATAATATACTACTCATCAGAAACGATGTAGGTGTATTGACATCAATAAAAGAATGGTTAGCAAAACAATTTGATATGTAGGACTTAGGAGAAGTAAGTTATATTCTTGGTATCCAAGCCATAAAGGACAGAAAGAATAGAACGATTGCATTATCCCAAGCTTCATACAAAGATAAAATCTCGTTTAGGTTTTTCATAAAAGATTGCAAGAATGGTATGTTACCTTTCAGACATGGAATCAAACTTTCTAAGGAACAAGTTCCTAAGAATGAGCATGAAGAGCAATTCATGAGTATGGTTCCATATGCATTGGCAGTTGGAAGTCTCATGTATGCAATGCTTTATATTATACCATATATTTGTTTTCCTATGGGCATGGTTAGCAGGTTTCAATCGAAGCCTGGTCTTGATCACTGGACGACAGTCAAGCATATTTTCAAGCATCTTAGGAGAACAAGAGATTATATTCTTGTATACTCTGAAGGGGATTTAATTCCTGTTGGGTATACAGATTTTGATTTTCCCTCAGATTCTTACTTCAAGAGATCAATATCAGGATCTGTGTTTACTGTTAGAGGATGAGCATTCATATGAAAGAGTATCGAGCAATCTTGTATTGTCAATTCCACCATGGAAGCTGAGTATGTTGCTGCATTCGAGGCTGCTAAAGAGGCTGACTGGCTTCGCCAATTCTTGATTGACTTGGAAGTGGTTCCTGATGCGAATAAGCAGATCATTATCTATTGTGACAATAGTGGAGCATATGCTAATTCGAGAGAACCAAGAAGTTATAAGAGAGGGAAACACTTTGAAAGAAAGTATCACCTTTTGAGGGAAATTGTGCATATGGGTAACGTGACTGTTACCAAGATTGTGTCAGTAGATAATCTAGTGGATCCCTTTACAAAGGGTCTTCCACAAAAGAGTTTGGATGGGCATTTAGAGAACATGGGGATAAGAGATATGACACAATTGCTATAGAGCAAGTGGGAGTATAATAATGTATTTGACAATCTTTTCATATTAATAAAGTGATTTCTAGTTTATCAAATCTTATAGCATTTATAGTTTGATTGTTATAATTGTCAAAAGTAAATAATCATACGGTCAAAATACTATGAGATAAAAAAAATTGTTCATACATCTGGATAACTAAAATTAATAGATCCGACCTAAGTGAATCTTTTGTTAATTGTGATTGGGTTGTGTCTGTTGGAGCTTAAATTTAAATAGCCAGCCAAGATCCCCAATCCACGCGAACTTGCATGGATAACTTGATATAATTTACCGGACCAATTTATGAATCTATCTAGAATTGTATTAAGGCTTGTGGACTTGTTTCTTTTTGTAAGAATGGGTCTAGTTCACATGTGGACTTTTTATTAAGGACCAATGGATTTAATAAAATAAGAAAAATAATATATTGGCCCATGTATATTTGTTGGGTGGCAAGGCTATATAAAATAGCTTAATATATTGTTTTTTATTTTTTATTTAATTAAATGAAAATTAATTGATTAGGTAATTAATTAATTATTTAATTAAAAGTCAAAATCTTTTCCCCAGTAGGAGATGGTCTCCTAATATTATACTATTGTTGGTAGGATAATTAATATTGAAGACTTTATTTGATAAGTAGATAAATAAAAGGAATTATTTATCTAGTCAAATTAGGAAATCTTTAATATGGTCACAAAAGCACTAATGAGTTGGATTAGGAGTCTTGGTGTAGGAAAGAATTTCTTTCGGAAAAGGATTTTTGGTCACCAAGTAAATCCACCTAAGGATAGGATTCTTGCCTACAAAGTAAATCCTTCTTAGGAAAGGTTTGTATGCCTATTTATGCTACCTCTAAATTTCGACTAAGAAGAGATTTGAAGCTCCAAATTTCATGCAAGCCAAAAAGAATTTAGAGAGAGGAAAAATTCGGCCATTAGATATTTCTAAGAAGAATTCGGCCAAGCCCTAATTTTTCTAGAAGAGTTTTCGGCCACCATAAAATTTTGAGTGTGGAGAATTCGGTTCTTGATCTAGAAAAATTCATCCAACTCTAATGATTGGTGTGTGAAAATTTGGCAAAGAAGAAAACGAAGAAAGAACGTTTTGTATTCAATAATACACTAGTAGCCACATTAAAAGGTTTTGTGTACAACATTGAATATAGGTTCACGTGATTTTCAGTCAAATTGATTGATAATTCATAAGTGATCTAACATTCTTTGTTTTTCTCTTAAAGGATTATTGTGACTAAAATAGAGAAAGATTTTTTTTGTTTCCATCATCAGGTATACAGTTTAAAGAAAGGGAGCCCACGCTCCTAGGTGATTCACATTTGTGATTGGATTGGAAGATCTTGCGGATTCAATTCAGCACTAGTTCAATAATCACGAGAAAAATGTACGACACTTTTTATATACATCAATTAATCTTGTTATGATAAAGGGATTTTTTTTAAATATATCAAACCCTAATTTCTACGCTTCCGCTGCGCGATTTTCCCTGCACCTTAATATTTTCAACACAAGCTTTGTCAAGTTGAACACGATTAACTTTCTTTTTACTCCATAACTTATTTTCATGCTTATCAAATCATCATGTTTCTCAATTTTCAAAGCCTTGGCATGTTCAAGTTGAACTTTATTCTCCTTATCTCTAGATTCATTTCCTAATTTGCATTTTTCAATAAAATTATAACACCTTGGCTTAATGTGACCTATTGTGTTACAATAATGGCAAATTGGAATGAAAGATGAGATTGTACCTTTTGGAGTTTAACTAAATTCACTAAAAGTTTGCAAAGATACCTTGTTTGCCTACTTCTTTTTGGCTTTTGATCTGTTCTTCTTGTGTAGTTTCTTGTCAATCATGACTTCATCCAAGTGAGTAGAAAGTGGTGCTTTCAAGAGCTTCAACTACCAAGTCGTTTGCACCACTATGAGTGTTAACAAGATTCCTAACACTAGACATAGTTACCGAATCATTCACTAAGTCCTTAATGGCTTTTTTAGCCGTGTCTATCTCTTCCATTAATTCTTGTTCTCTTTTCTTCTAAGAAGAAATCACATTATCCTTCTCAAGGTTTATCTTTTCAAGATCTCTAAAATTTTTCATAATATCACCTTTCTCACCAAAAAGTTTATGAGTAACAATCACAAACTCATCTAGTTGTTTCTTGATCAAATCATCCTTCTCAACAACTTCTCTTTGAGAAGTATCTCTGGCTTTTTCAAGCTTCTATATCTTGGCCAACAACTCAAGATTGGTTGGAATGGAACTAGTGCTTCCATGATAATTTGCATCAAATTACTTGTTCAAAGATATTGTACCATCAACATCTAATGGAGAATGTGAAGTCGTTAGAGCTACAAAGTTGCTTACCAACTCTTCATCACCTGAAGACTCACTACTAGGGCTCTCATCATCACTAGAGTCATCACCATTCCAAGTACCCGCCAACACTTTGTCCTTCTTGTCTTTCTTTGATGGCTTCATGGTGCACTCACTAGCAAAGTGACCGAAACCATGACAATTGAAGCATTGAACACCTTTCTTGTTCATGGCTTGACTATTCTTCTCATTCCTTAGAGATTATGGTTTCTTAACTCTCTTTTTCTTAGAAGGCTTGGCATTTTTCTTTACAAAATTCTTAAACTTTCTAACTAAAAGATCCATCTCTTCATTTTCATCATCACTCTCCTGCTCGATAGCATTGAAAGCTGTTATATATGTTATTCGTCAGCATGGCACATCATCGAAGTTTACGGGTAATGTGGGAATATAGCGATTCCACATCATCAAAAGTCAACCAGTCAAGAGAGGGACATTGGCCAATGACATGTCATCAAGAAAATTAATATGGAAGCTAGAAACGTATGTGCCAAGTAAAGCCATCCAGTAAAATGAGTCTTAATGAGCGAAGATATCTACTCAACGAGATATACTCAGCCAAAACAGGAAATATGACCTTATCAAGACACATCGTATCAATCGAAGATTCACTCAGATACTAAATCTAAGAATCATAATCCAGTATGGGAATATTTCTATTTCCTCTTTGGTATTATAGAATTCTAATCAGGAAGAAACTCATAGCTTTCAGAAGGATAAACACCAAACGGGAAATAAGTCTTAAATGGACTACATTACTAGAATCCTACAAAGATTCTAATTAATGAATCCACCACCTGTATGACAATAACTAGGGCAACCCTAGATCGAACCATATAAATACAGCCATATACTCATTATAACATAACAAGGTCATCATCAACAAGTTATGCTTAGATAAGAAGGATGAGCAATCATATGAGAGAAAACCGAGTAATGGGTGTCATAATTATTCTATTCATAGTGGATCTCTTCTCACCGTCGCCGGCACCGTAGATGTTTACCCCTCTTAAGGTTTTACAAAGTAAAACAGGTGTTGTGTTTGATTTATTATTTATTTCCTACTCTTCTACATAATTATTCTCAAATACGAACAAATTGTATAGCATCCACATGGAAAATGAGGCTTTGATTATTCAACCCTTGACTGATCAAAGCTTTGATATGCCTACGTATTAATGTTTGGCAGTTGACTTTTAAACGATCCAAAACAAAAGCGATTCTCTTACTCTTGGTCTTTGGCTTTAGGCACATCTCATATGTTTGGAGAGACCCAAGCAACTCATCAATGTTCATGCTATCCACATCCTTGCTTTCCTCAATGGCCGTCACCTTTGATTTAAATCTCTTAGGAAGAGACCTAAGGATTTTCCAATTTAAACACTCTAGTGAGATAGGTACTCCAAGTGCTTGACATTGGTTAGCAATGTTAAGAAGTTGGAATTGGAAGTCTTCAAACTTTTCTTCTTCACCCATACTTGAACCTTTAAATTGTGATGCCAACATTTGAAGCCTTTACTTCTTCACCGCTAAGGTTCCTTCATTAGTGACTTGGAGAGTATCCCAAGCCTCCTTTGTAGATTCAAGATTTTGAATGTAGGAGAATTGATGCCCATCAACTCCTTTAAATATGGCATTCATAGCATGGTGGTGCCATTTAGCAACCTCAAACTCATACGTTGTCCATTTACTCCTTGGCTTGAGTATATTGGTTCCATCCTCTTGAACCTTGGTAGGAGGTTTATAACCTTCTTCCACGACCATCCGCTCCCTCTCATCAATAGAGTGAATGTAGGCCTTCATCCTAAACTTCCAATACCCATAGTTAGTGCCTCCAAGTATTGGTGGCCTGGTATTTGAGTGCCTTTTCTCGACGTGCTGGAGTTAAATTTCATCTCGACGCGCTTAAAGGTTTCAATAAATAAGAAACCATATAACCTTGGTGACTCAATATGAGATGGAAGAATAGCATTGCTAAAGATTCTACTCTCTATCAAATATGTTATGCTTTATACAAATAGGAACTCGTTTATCTTTTATTACCTGAGCAAGCGTATCTTATTATTTATACTCCATAACCGTAAATGGAGCTCGACGGATTTAAAAAAAAAAGAATCTTAGTAAGGGTCACTTCGTTTTTTGACTAACAATTTTGCTGAGAATTTTTATAGTGAAAGGTTTGAGGTTTGACTCAAAATAGGTTGCTTTCAGAAAGCATCTTGATCAAACATGTCGGGAAAAATCCAAACAGTAATCACATTCATCAATTACTGGGTGGCACGACGTACACTAGGCCAAAGAACCTGTTCGAAAAAATATGGTAGGTTAAAGTTCCAGGTCAGCTAAAGATAAAATCTATTCGACTAAAACTATGGTCAGTCAAAGATAGAATCTAGTCGGCAAATGATAGAATCTAGTCGGCAAAAGGATAGAATCTGTTCGGCCAAAATTATGGCCAACCAAAGGTAGAGTCTGGTCGATTAAAGTTTTTATTCAGTCAAAGATTTGATTTGTCAAAAATTCCATCCAAAATTAATTGTTGAATATCAACCCGAGTAAAGGGTCGGGACACCAACCAAATCATTTACAGAGAGAGGATCAGAGCGTTAATAAGATTGACTGAAAGTTGGATCCAAGCAAAGCTGAGCAAAGATCCGAGCGTTAGTAAGATCAGCTCATAGTGGGATCCGAGCAAAGTCGAGAGATAGGATCCGAGCGTTAGTAAGATCCACTCAAACTAGGATCTGAGCAGAGCCAAGAGATAGGATCCGAGCGTTTGTAAGAACCGCTCAAAGAATAAAGGATCCGATCACAGCCAAGAGATAGGATTTGAGTGCTAGTAAGGATCCGCTCAAAGTGAGATCCGAGCAAAGCTGAGAGATAGGATCCGAGCGTTAGTCAGATCCGCTCAAACTAGGATCTGACCAGAGCCGAGAGGTAGGATATGAGCATTAGTAAGAACCGCTCAAAGATTAAAGGATCCGATCACGGCCAAGAGATAGGATTCGAGCGCTAGTAAGAACCGCTCAAAGATTAAAAGATCTAACCACAACCGAGAGATAGGATTCAATTGTTAGTATGAACCGCTCAAAGATAAAAGGATCCGAGCAAAGCTAAACAACGTTAAAATGGGTCTTAGATTCACCAGAATAGGCGAGAAGATCCAGGCACAAAAAAATAGGTCTTGGTCTATGAAAAAGATCAGTCGAGTAGAGAAGTCGAAGATTAGCTTAAGGGATTCATTACAATGGGTCACATCCATATAAATCAAGAGCATCTCATCGACTGTAGCATAAAAATATGAAACACTCGAGACGCTCTAGCAAGTCTGAACTAAAAAAAACTAGGAATGGGATGATAGGGGGTTGGTTTTGTTGTATCATCACCAAGAGATGCGCAAGCAAGCAAAAAGAATTAGTAAATACAGTTCGGTAAAAGAAAGCGAGATGCACTTGAAAAAAAAATGTTAACCTCAAATGAGGATTGTCACCAGCTAAATTCGAATAAGCTCAGTTATTAGGTAAACCGATAACCGAAGAAGTTACAAGTTAAGCAACTAGACTTTGAAGTCATGAAAGATTGATCAGATTCAAGTCGGAAAAGTGTTTTCTAAAGGTTTTCCGGATTTAACATATCAATGAAGAATCCAAACTGTCACATCAATAAAATCATCAACTAAACGGTGAGCCCTCGACCATCAGAAGCTTAAATGGTTTTACAAAAACCCTGGACTTTAGACCGCTAATATAGTCAGTCGATCAAAACCACGTGTGGTAACCAAAAGATGATTGTATCACTTCTGCCTCCCCATTACGTTTATTCGGAAAAAAACTCTGCTATAAACATTTGGCGAATAAAGCAGTCAAATCTGTGTGCGATCCTATTTGGCTCGCCGTAGCTACTCAATTTGGTGGAACCACTCAGCTTATCACAACTGTTCGGTTTACCATAAATTTTCAACTATTCTAGATATTTCAAGTCACTGCTCTATTAGATACCAAGATCGGCTACTTAGCAAAGCATCCAAAAAAAATAAAAAAAATGATGCGATGTTAAAAGCACTATGTTCGAATAAAACTACTTAAACTGTTTGGGGGCTAGGGGGTAGCATATACAACAAATGAGAAAACGACGTGATAAAAAAAAGATCACACTTGCAAAGCAGTTGTAGGAAAGTCGTATCTCCATCAACTGATGTGCATATACTTCAAAAAAAAAAGATGAGCTAGAATGGAAGTCGGAGTATAAGACAAAAGCATGTGGATCAATCACAACTTCTCAGCACATGCAAAATGTCGAATAACATCAGACCAATAAAGTCTTGGTGGTTTGATCAAAAGGTGGTTTGATTAAAAGATTGCTCGTAACCATCATTTCTTACAAAAAAAAAGGAATTAGATGGATCGTTGCAATTCGCGGAAGGTCTTTATGGATTGTTTGACGATATTCGGAGCATCACAACTCTACATCAAAGATAGAAACACCCACCAACATAGTTAAAGGTAAAATCTAGTTTATTGTCTAATTATTTGATGTCTAGCGGATGCGTTAGAATACTCTAGACTACACGGCCAAATAACAATAACGTTGAGGTAAGGGATTGTGAAACACTTTATTCACCCTTATTTATCAAGATTTCTTGTTATGCTTTCAACATAGTATGCAACACATACAACTTTTGCATGTTTCTCCTAATATTAGACCATGCATGCATATGCTGTCATAGTATGATTATTTATGACATAATAGATATCTTACGCACAAAATGCATACCCTGTGGTTTTTATACAAAGCACCATTCATGAAGAATTCATGAGTACAATATCCCGAAAAACTGTCCTCACTAATAACATGCATTGATCCAACTATTTTTGTTCGGCATTATTAAAGCATATAGTTGTGCAAATGTTACTCACATGTTTAACAAAGATGATGAAACTTTTAGCACAGAAATCGATCTTAGTCTTAATACGCACAAAAAGAGTTTTATCTCGGTGCATAGACAGAAGCTCCTCAACAAGCGTCTATAGTAAAAAAAAAGAAAAAAAAAACATCGTCTATGAAAGACCAGCACTATAAAAAAATGGCAGAAGAAATCTTCGCAAGGGCAATGAACTCGAAGACGACTGTCCACAGCGACACAGCAAAATAAAAGCCAAAGGGGCCAAAATCTTCACCAACAAAGACCTCCGAAAAAGGTTAGCATCTGATAATAAGAATCATTTGATAATGACATAAAAATAAGAACATGTCAATAAGAACTCGGGCGTCGTGAAACCGCGAAGGTCGGATGGAAAGTTTTCGAAAGGGGCTAAGAAGCTAAAGTAGCATGCCTGCCGAGTCAATTACGTGCAAATACACCTATTGGCTAAAAAAGACAAACCCGAGGCATCAGGTTACCTAGAAAATTGCTCGGGGAACCGTTGAGGATAAACTCTAGTGAGATGCACAGTTGTGTTGGTTGGTATACACTACCCCAACGATTCGACAAACCCCTATAACAGACAAAACCGGGAGACGTCCTCGGTGACTTGTGCAGGGACCTAGGTGTATGATCGTGGTGAGCCTCGGGTAAAAAATAATCAGTTTAATAAGATACTTGATCAGTCTAAAGATCAGTTCAATAAGATACTTGACCATTCTTGAAGCAAAGATGACCAGTTTAATAAGACACTTGATCAGTTTAAAGATGATCAATTTAATGAGATACTTGATCATTCTCAAGACCATCATTCTTGAAGCCAAACTGATCATTTTAATAATATACTTGATCTAAGGTATACAAAATTGATTAGAAAGATCGGCCAGATAGCACTATTTGACAAAACTACATATACATATATATATATATATATATATATATATATATTAAACTATACCGGTCGAAATCTAGATGAAGAACCAACTCTGGCTAAATGCATTGGATTTCCTAAAAAAATGACCAATCTATACGAAAGATCGGCCAATAAGAAAATATGAGTGAGTGCAAACAAAGCATTGTCAGCTCAAGAGTTGGCAGGGTACGAAAGCACTATCAGCGATTCTGCCTTTTAGAAAAAGAAAAGGGGTAAATACTTCTTTAAAATTATTTTTCTATTGAGTTAAAAATATGCAGGTACAAAGCTTCAATGGGCAAGTGCATGTAGAAGCAGTAAGGAAACTTTCAAATGCTAGATCAGAGCCACTTGGGCCGAACACTTAGAGATTGGCTTGGTTCCCTAAAAATCAAGTAAAAACCCGAAAGAGGGTATAAACTTAAATACGGTCAGGATCCCTGAGGTATGAAATAAACACTCAGGTTTCCTTGAGCTAGAGCCTACTTCATTTTGTTAGCCGAGCGAGCCTCTGGAGCAATTTGCAACCAGTACAAAAGCTAGAGAGCAATTGCAAAAAGAACCAATAATGGTTAAAATCAAATACAAAAAGATCAATCAAAAAGATTTACAGGAAAGATTAGCCAAAATGAAGATCGATCCATAAGAGAATCGGCCAAAAAGAAGACACGAGCATAAGAAAGATCTGTCAAAAGAAAGAATCTAACTTATGAGAAAAATATCAGGGAGATCTAAGGCAAACACTTAGAGTGCTTTGTCTAAGAAAAATAAGACGGGGTCGAAGCGTGGCGAGCAAAAAAAAAATGACGCTTAAATGACTGAGTGAAGTATTAAAAAGTTGGGACCTCATCGGAATAAAGAGACTTAAAAGCTACCTAGCATAAATTCTTAAGTGACAATCTATTCAGCTCGTTGTGGCAGTTCAACTCACCATATCTATTCAGCTTGGGGAATAGCTTAACACGCCGTTGCTATTCCATTCGGCTCGTTGACTCTTTACCTCTTAAAAAAATGTCAAGCTTTTCTCAATGCATGGCTAGTTAAAAAAAATTCTCAAAAATCAAGGCTCATGGAGACAACAGTTTGAAACAAATATTATGGTGTATATAATATTAATCTAGAGGGGGTGAATATGTTTTAAACAATTTTACATAATTTTTGTTAAAGGTCAAGTTGAAAAAAATGCCCCTAGCTAGTTACAACAAAATCACAAGTGTAAATATTGGGGAAATATTAAAGACACTTTAGATATACGTGGAAACCCTCCAGATGGGAAAAACCACAGGCTGATAAGTGCACCACACTAGAACCTTAAATTCACTAACGGCAAAGGAATTACAACCTAATCCCAGTTTAAATCCACCACCACTACCTAATCCCGGTATAAGTGAACCTAGTTCAGCTTGCTTGCGATTTAAGCTACCTACTCCCAGAAGCAACACAAGTCTTACTTATCAATGAAGAGATAAAATTTCCTATGTGAATATATGATGATATTCAAAAAACAAACAAGGCTAGGAAACCCTATATGCTTATCTAGGATAATGAGATGATAATTAATGCAATCCTAGATATCATGAGCTAAATGACAAGTTCAAAAAGATTAGCTAAACATAGATCAAACAATCCTATGAAGCAATCACAATACAACACTCAATATGTCATCACAACAAACTCTAATTTGTATCTAGAATAAGTTCTAAGAGCATACAAATAATTACCAAACAAGATGCGATGAAGCAAACCTATCTATAGATGCACTTTATGCACATGGGAATGCTTTGAGTGTTTAAAGATGAGTTCTTAGAAGAGTTTTTCCTTTGAAATGTGTTCTAAGGAAAATATATGATGTTCTGAACTCTTGCACGACCTTAAAGCAAAGAGTTATATATATATGAGATCCAAGCTGACGCAGTGAAAACGTAACTAGAAATAGACCGACGTCTAAATTCTTTTGAAAAACTGGAATCCACTAGAATAAACTTAAAACCTTAGAAATTTTATTGAATAATAAGCTATTTGAGCCTTTCGGCTTACAAGGCTATTTAAAGAAAAATACCCTAACCCGAATCCTTGTTGGACAAGAAACGGGATTACATATCAAAAGCTGCCATAAATAGCGAAACTGCCAAAAATAGCGAAATCACAAAAGTTACGGAAATAAAATATACTAACGACCATAAACAAGCCAAAATTAACGGTAGACGATTCTGGCTTGTCAAAGTCAACTTATGACAAAAAATGGAAATTTCCCAAAAAGGAAAGAATTGCGATTTCAGGGCCTAAATAATGGAATTTGGCCGAAAATGGACGTGCCTCAACACCAAAGGTTTTGATTTCTGAAGATCTCGCCGATTCCCTTCAATTAAGATCATTTAATCTTAGATTTAGGATGGTCCCACCAAGCCATGAAGAACTCAGCCACTTATTCTACATCAGTCCCTCTACTTGCAAAGAACTCGACCTCGAGTCAGGCTCAGGATAAAAAGGCTCTTCTGCATGATACTGGAACAAATCAGCAACATTGAAGGTATTGGAAATTCCCATGGTCTCAGGTAGGTCGATCACATATGCATTATCATTGATCTTTTTCAGAATCTGATATGGACCACACTTCTTGGGCTTCAGTTTGTTATAAGTCCCAACTGGGAACCTCTTTTTGTAAAAGAAAACCATTACTGAGTTGCCATCCTCAAACACCTTCCGACGCCTATGCTTGTCTGCAGCTGCCTTGTATTTCACATTGGTTTCTTCCAATTTCTTTCTCACCTCCGCTTGCACAGCTTGAGCCTAAGTAGCCATATTTTCTGCAGCAACACTAACTTTCGTACCCTTTGGTAAATGAATTAAATCCACAGTGTGCTTCGATGGTGACACATATGTCACAGCAAAAGGAGATTTTCCCGTGGCACTATGTACAGCACTATTGTAGGCAAACTCAACTTGAGGCAATGCATGATCCCACTGTTTCGGCTTATCTCCATAAACGCAATGGACCAGATTTCCTAAGGTTCTATTCGTCACTTTCGTTTGTCCATCAGTTTGTAGGTGAGCAGTAGTATATCGTTTCAGAGATGTATTGAACATTTTCCATAAGGTCAGCCAAAAGTGGCTAAGGAATTTCGTGTCACGATCAGAGGTAATTGACTGCGGTACCCCATGTAGTCGGACCACTTCTCTGAAAAATAGTCGGGCTATGTGCAAAGCATTAGAGGTCTTCCGGCAAGGGATAAAGTGAGTCATTTTTGAAAACCTGTCAACCACCACGAAAACCGAATCTACTCCTCGCTGGGTACAGGGTAGTCTTAACACAAAATCCATAGACAAGTCCTCCTAGATATTGTTAGGAACAGGTAAAGGCATATAAAGACCAGTATTTTGTGACTGACCTTTAGACACTTGACAAATGTAACATCTCTGCACAAAATTCCCAACATCTCGTTTCAGTTGTGGCCAGAAATACCGTTCCTCCAAGCTAGCCACCGTTTTATCTCGTCCCAAGTGTCCACTCAATCCACCACCGTGCAAGTCTCTGATTAACTTCTCCTGTAGAGATGTTCTGGGAATACATAAATGATTGCCACGAAACAGATACCCATCATTTTCATGAAAATCACTGATAGGCTGTTTTTCAATACACTTACACCAGATTTCCTTGAAATCCTCATCCTCTTCATACAACTCCTTCAGAGAATCAAACCCAACATCTCATGAGCTAGGGTAACGAACAGGGTGGCACGGCGGCTCAATGCATCAGATTGATGGTCGGTGTACAATCAGAACCCCTGATTTGTGCTTGATAATAAAAGGAAATTTCTAAAGGAAAGTGGCTCACCTGACATGCATGTTGTCCAAGTTCTTCTGACTGTTGATAAACTTCAAAGCTTGATGGTCGGTGTACAATACAAACTCCCTCTGTACTAGGTAATGTTCCTAGTGCTCCAAGGCTCAGACCACTGCGTAGAACTCCTCATCATAGGTACTCCACTTCTGGCGAGCTTCACTTAATATCTCGCTAAAGAAAGCTACTGGTCGGTTTTCTTGGGACAACACAGCTCTAATTCCCACCCCACTAGCATCGCACTCCACTTAAAAAATCTTCTCAAAACTGGGTAGAGCCAGTACTGGTGCAGTACATAATTTCTCCTTGATTAACGCAAAACTCAACTCTGCTTCTTCTCCCCACTGAAATCTACCCTTCTTCATGCATTCTGTTATCGGTGCCATGACAATGCTGAAATTTTAAATAAACCGGCGATAGAAAGTAGCTAAGCCATGAAAGCTACGAACTTCACTTACGGTTTTCAGCGCAGGCCATTCTCGAATTGCTCGTACCTTCTCTTTGTCCACATGAATTCCTTCTGAACTCACCACCTAACTCAAAAATAACAAGCTGTTGGTCATAAAACGCATTTCTTCAGATTAAGAAACAGTTGATTTTTTTGTAAAACTTTTAATACCTCTCGCAACTGCTCAACATGATCTTCTTTAGTCTTACTTAAAATAAGAATGTCTTCGAAATAAACCACAACAAACTTTCCCACAAAAGGCCTCAATACCTGATTCATCACTCGTATGAAAGTACTGGGTGCATTTGATAAATCGAAGGGCATGACCAACCATTCATACAAACCATCCTTGCTTTTGAACGCCATTTTCCATTCATCCCCAGGTCTTACCCGAATTTGGTGATAGCCACTACGTAGATCAATCTTTAAAAACAACTTTGAACCCTCCAGTTGATCCAACATGTCATCTAAGCGGGGAATCGGGAATCGGTACTTGACGGTTATCTTGTTGATAGCTCGACTGTCCACGCACATATGCCAACTCCCATCCTTCTTTGGTGTCAGCAATACAGGAACTTTACACGGGCTCATGCTTTCGCGTATGAAACCCTTCTGCAATAATTCTTTTATTTTCTCCTGTAGAATCTCATTCTCTTTTGGACTCATCTGGTAATGTGGCAGATTGGGCAAACTCGCCCTAGATATAAGATCTATATGATGTCGAATGTCTCTTAATGGCGGTAAGTTGTTTGGCAAATCTTCTGAAGTAATTTCCATGAATTGTTCTAGCAACGAATGTATTTTCTCAAGAACAGTTACAGCCGATGTTTCTTTCTCTTCTACCTCCAGAGCTTTAACCATTAAAGCATAGATCTCCTGTGCATTCTTAACATCTGTCATGAATTCTGTGTCGGATCCGATCACAGTTAGAAAAGACTGCTTCTCCACTACAGAGGGCTTGTTAGGCATTGTCTGACGTTTGGAAGGAGCCATAACAATTTCATATGACCCCAAAGTAAATAAATAAGTGTTATCCCGACCCTTATAAGTAATATCAACATCATACTGCCATGGCCGACCCAACAATACATGGCTAGCATCCATATCAATCACAATACAAACTACATCCTCCTTATATATCTTACCAATAGAAATAGGAACACGACAAATATCAGTTACCTTTGTTGTCGGTCCCTTCTTGATCTAGCCAATTGTATATAGATTGGGATGTTTCTCGGTTGGTAACTTCAGATGTTCCACCAACCTCTTTGAGACAAAGTTCTCACAACTTCCACTGTCCACGATCAGGTCACAGACTTTCTGACTGATTGTGCAGCAAGATAGAAATATATTGTTACGCTGACTGAGGTCCTCTTGTTTTGGTGAGTACAACACTCGTTGCACCACACAATTAACCCGCTCACCATCTTCTTCAGTGAATTCTGCTCCCTCATACAAGTCACCTTCTTCTTCATAGTCTGGAACATATGGATCTTATTCACATCCTTCTACCCAATTTACTGGTCGACGATCAGGACAGGCATTCGAATGATGACCATGTTTTCTACATCTGTAACAAGTTCCTGGTGTAGGCATAGCATACAAATTTGGATTCAGATTTCTAGGCACGTTTCTGTTGTCTGGCGTTGTTGTTTGACTGCTACTATTACCCTCTTCTCCATTAACTCCTTTTGGTTAGTTCACTGGAACAGATGATTGAACACCCTTGTCTTTGTTATGGAATGATGACTCGGGATTGTTCCTCCGAAAACCAGGGTTTCCAACTTTACGTTCCATCAATTCGGCCTTTAGTACCATATTGTGAGCTTCATCCACAGTCCACAACACTTGTAGTCCGATCTTATCTCGAAGTGAGGGCTTTAACCCGTTGAGATATCTGGCTACCCGTTGCCTCTCTGTTTCACTCGGGTTATTTAGCTCTGAAAGCCTAGAAAATTCTGTTGTGTAATCAAACACCGACTTGGTCCCCACTGCGAGCAATTTTAAAGCAACTAGAATAAATATTGCTTATAGTCTGGTGGCAGAAACCTACCCATCATTAGCCGTTTCATTCTACGCTAGGTTCTTACAATCGCCTTTCCTTGTCGCTGACGGTTCTTCTGCAATTGATCCCACCAAACTGCAGCCCCTCATTTCAGCCTAAAGGCGACAAATCTGACCATCTTCTCTTCTGGAATCTCCATCATCTCGAAGAACCGCTCTACTTTGGTGATCCAGTCAAGAAAATCTTCTATTCCCAGATTTCCATTAAAGCTTGGAAGATCCGCCTTCAACTGGTAGTCGTCATGTTCTCTGGATCGTCTCACTGGTTGAATAACACCATATCTTCTATCTCCTTCATCTTCAGAGTCATCCTCGCTATCAGGTTAATGACGAGGGGGACGTCCTCTGCTAACAGGTTGGCCTTAGGTAAATCCCTCAGCTCACACTCTGTTATCCGGTTACGGCTGCCTGTTGTTAGCGTTGAGGTTCATCCCGACAAGCAGTTCACGAATCTCCCTTAACTGTTGTCGTTGTTCCTCCACCACTGTCCACAAGGCCTCCACCCCTAGATCACCGTCAGTAGGGTTTCTGTCTCCTGCTCCGTTAGTTGACATCGAGATTGGAAAATCTGCGCGTTGATACCAATTGACGCACTGAAAACGTAACTAGAATTAGACCGACGTCTAAACTCTTTTAAAAAACTAGAATCCACCAGAATAAAGTTAAAACCTTAGAAATTTTATTGAATAATAAGCTATTTGAGCCTTTCGGCTTACAAGGCTATTTAAAGTTAAAGACCCTAACCCAAATCCTTGTTGGACAAGAAACAGAATTACATATCAAAAGCTGCCATAAATAACGAAACTGCCAAAAATAGCGAAATCACAAAAGTTACGGAAATAAAATATACTAATGACCATAAACAAGCCGGAATTAACGGTAGACGATTCTGGCTTGTCAAAGTAAACTTATGACAAAAAATGGAAATTTCCCAAAAAAGAAAGAATTGCGATTTCGGGGCCTAAATGATGGAATTTGGCTGAAAATGGACGTTTCTCAATACCAAAGGTTTTGACTTCTGAAGATCTCACCTATTCCTTTCAATTAAGATCATTTAATCTTAGATTTAGGATGGTCCTACCAAGCCATATAGGACTCAACCACTTGTTCTACATCAGTCCCCTCTACTTGCAAAGAACTTAACCTCGAGTTAGGCTCAGGATAAAAAGGATCTTCTGCTTGATACTGGAACAAATCAGCAACATTGAAGGTATTGGAAATTCCCATGGTCTCAGGTAGATCGATCACATGAGGTCATTTTGGAAAAAAAAATCAAGCTTCCTCTATAAGAACTGGTGACGTGTGCTGGTCGAGTAGCGCACCACCAGCGCACTGCCTAATTTTACAATAGGCGCTGGACGAGTGGTGCATCCCAGTGGCACAACACACGTGACAATCCATTGGAAAGTTGCACTGGTGAGGCTGCGCTAGTCGAGTAGCGCACCACCAACGCACTACCCATTTTTCCAACTATACGCAGGTGCAGTGGCACAACTCAACGGCACAACACATGCCATGATCCACTGGAAAGTTACGCTGGTGAGGTGAGTTGGTCGAGTAGCACACCACCAGCGTAAAGCCTATTCTTTCAACACTCAAACACACAAAATTAGCAAGTTTAAGAGTGATGAAGGTGCATCCTATTCTAATGCCTAGCGTGACATAAAACTTTAATTACAAGATGTAAATAAATCAACAAGAGTCATTTAAATCAAAATTCACACAAGTACAAACACTCAACATATATGAATAAGAGTTATGCATGAACATGTGAGTGTGTGCAACTATCTCTTCAAAGCAAGTAAGCATAAGAATTTTACCTTTGGTGCTTCTCCTCTTGAGGTCTTGAGAGCCTAAGCTACCCTTACATAAACCCCATAAATGTGGTTTGTTAACGAAATAATCCAATCAACAAATGAGGACTTTACAATCTCCCCCTTTGGCTATTTCGTGACTAAACCACCACTCACATTGATCCTCACAAAACAAAATAAAGCACCGGGAAGATATTCTACATTACAAAGAGATAAACATAAAAGAAACTTCAAATCTTCAATCTCTTGTAGAATCATCAACCCTACACACAAACAATCAACAAGTACACTTTCCACACCAAGTGCATATGAGATGATCAAGTGGATAGAAAACAAAAGCATTTGCATATAAGAATATGAGTAATGCACCACATCATGCAATGCTCCCCCTCAAAGGGTTACTCCCCATAAATGTAATCTCCCTAAAAACAAGTACTACTCCCTTTGAAGCCAACACATGCATCACATGTTACTCCCCTAATACCACAATGCTAGGTCAATGCTACTCCCCATTTTTTTCATGATATAGGTAAAAGAGAAGTCCGCAACCGGGTCACTCAAGGCAAAGAAAGAAAGGAGCATACAAGATTGTTGCATAATTATATAAGCCATATTTATGCAACTTTATTAATAGGAGAGAAACAAGGAGATTTATTTGAAGAAAATGTGTGAATTAAAAATGCTTTGCATACAAGACATGTTGCATTCAAGTCCAAAAACAATGGTATTTGATAAAGCAAATGACAAAGGTTTCCAATATAATTCAAACCAATTTCACCATTTGTCATGGGAGAATCAAGGATATAGAGTTTTTATAGATATCAAATTTTAATGGCACTATATCCAACTTTATAAGCAAAACATGGCATGAGCAACTTTGCACCCTATTTGATTTTTCCTAGTAGGATACCCGTATGATAGTAGCCATGTTTAACTAATAAAGAAAGAGACATTGATGGAACATTTTAGTCTCACTAGCTTTTTCACACAATATTTTGCATTCAACAATTGCAATCATCAATTCATGCTTTTTCATTTTTCATTAGCATGTCAGTAAAGAATCATCATGTCATTCAGATAATTATAGGTCATTCAATATGTACTTCCTATGTAGATCTCTTAGTCCAAAAATGCATGTTTGAACAAAAATATGACATAGACTGTAATTAAAGCAAAGTTCACACTTATTGAAGAAAATATGATATACTATATTATAAGTGCAACCAAGCTACTCAAGCAATCAATAAAGGAGCATAAACCATTTTTTTAAAAAAAAATTGCATGCAATAAGTATACAATAGCTCTCTTTGCTTGAGTTCCCCTTATGGGGTAAAAGACCACAACACATCACTCCGTTAAACAATTCCCAATAGATCTACTAAGAGTCTTAAATCGAGTAGCATCTAAGGGTTTAGTAAATAGATCCGCTAGTTATTCATTAGTACCTACATGCTCAAGTACAATGCATTTGCTCTCAACTAGTTCTCTAATGAAATTATGATGGATGTCAATATGCTTAGTTCTAGAATGCTGAACCGGATTCTTGGAAATATTAATTGCACTCATGTTATCACAAAAGAGAGTGAGAGTACCTTGATTGAATCCATAGTCGACTGTCATTTGCTTCATACAAAGGAGTTATGTGCATCCAATCCCAGCAGCTATGTATTCGGCCTCAGTAGTGGACAAAGAAATCAAATTTGCTTCTTGTAAAACCAAGAGACAAGGTTGTTCCCAAGGAAAAAGTAACCGCTCGATGTACTTTTCCTATCATCACAATTTCTTGCCCAATCTGCATCGTTAAAGCCTACAAGACTAGCATTAGTGTCAAAAGAGTACCAAATTCCATAGTTACATGTCCCATTCACATGTTGAATGAATATCTTAACGGAAGAGAGATGGGACTTCTTAGGATCCAATTGGTACCTAGCACACATACCCACACTAAAAGAGATATCGGGCCTACTTGTGGTCAAATAGAGCAAGCTACCAATCATGCCACGAACTAAGGTTTGGTCCACACTTTTACAACTAGCATCCTTGCTTAGCTTCAAATATCACAATGTTTGGCACTATCAAGGCTACATTTCTTCACTAGGTTTTTGACATACTTAGCTTGGGATAGTAAAATCCCAACATCCATTTGCTTAATTTGTAAACCTAGAAAGTTACTTAGCTCACCAACAATACTCATCTCAAACTCATGAGACATGACATCAACAAATTGTTGGACTTTGGTGTTATTAGTGGAGCCAAAAACTATATCATCAACATAGATTAGAGCAATAAAAAGCTCATCTTTGTCTTTCTTGATGAATGAAGTCTTGTCAAAACTACCCCTAATGTAGCCATTATCTATAAGGAATTGGGTAAGACGCCCATACCAAGCCCTTGGTTCTTGTTTCAACCCATATAAAGCTTTATTTAGGTGATAGACATGATTAGGGTGGTGAGGATACACAAACCCTTTGGGTTGCTCAACAAACACTTCCTCTTGCAAGAAACCATTGATAAAGGCACTCTTAACATCCATTTGATATAATTTGAACTCGTGCAAACAAGAAATGGATAAAAGAAGCCTAATGGATTCAATCCTAGCAACGGGAGCAAATGTCTCCTCAAAGTCAATACCCTCAATTTGAGAGTACCCTTGTGCTACAAACCTAGCGTTGTTTCACACAATGTTGCCATCCTTATCGGATTTGTTCCTATATACCCACTTGGTGCCAATCATATTGGTGTTCTTGGGCCTAGGAACTAGAGTCCAAGCCTCATTCCTTTCAAATTGTTTTTTTTTTCGTAAATAAATAGTATCATAGAAAGAAGGAAGGAATGTACAAATACAAAGTGCATACCCCATGAAGAAAGGGACACAAAGCCCAGAAACAATGTTCAAACAACAAACTCTCTAATAAGAGCTAAACCAAAGGCTTTACAAAGAGCACTGAGCACAACACAAGCCCACACCACCTAGGGATAACTAGAGATGAGAGGCTAATTCTTCAACTTGAGAGAAGAGAGCCGACAATGAATAGTATCTGTAATGATCTGGGCAACCTCTCGACTAGACTTTCGAGAGCTTTTAAAAATATGACAATTTCGCTCTCTCCAAATAAAATAGATGGCAACCACAAGATAAAGTTTTTTTGTCACGACGGAGGGGGAGCTCCCCTTCCAATGAATGGACATCCAATCAATAAGATTATTCCAGCTAAGATGAATCCCAAGACAACCGTATTTATTTAAAATTTGTGTCCATATGGCTTTGCTATAAAAACACTCAAAGAAAAGGTGAGCATGAATCTCGGCTTGAGAGTTACAAAGGACACACGTAGTAACAACTTGAGGGTCGTAGCGCTGAACACGATCCAAGGTAGAAAGCTTACCTTTAATAGCCAACCAAATGATGAAACCCATCCTCAGGATATTCTGCGCGAACCACACAAATTTATACCAAGAAACCATAGGATGAGGGGTTCTAAGAGACTTCATAGCAGACGCAGCTGAATAAATGCCATTAGAAGAAGGAAGCCATAGAATTCTATCATCCAAAGTTGAACCTTTCAAATTGGTTAAGCTCTTCTTGCATAGCAAGAACCCAAAATTCATCCTTTAAGGCTTCATTAACTTTCTTGGGTTCTATTTGATAGGTGTAGCAAGTGTAGCTAATTAGATTAGCCATTTGACACCTAGTCCTAAAACCCTCACTAACCTCCCCAATGATATTATCCTTGTCATGGAGTTTCCTAACACATGGAGCAGGTTCTTTTGAGTCCAAGTGAGGAATCCTATCAATAGGTTGTGTTGTGTCTTTTCAACATTAGAAATACCAACAACCTTCTCCAAAGGGGAGTCATCAACTAGATCCCTCTTCCCTTATGGTCATTAGATTTGAGCCTAGTATCATCAATGACAACATTAGATGATTCCATTACGGTCCTAGTTTTTAGATTGTAAACTTTATAGGCTCTACTATTCAAAGCATAGCCAATGAAGATACCCTCATCACTCTTAGCATCAAATTTTCCAAGTTGATCACGGTCATTCAAAATGTAGCATTTGCTTCCAAAGAAGTGGAAATAGCTAACATTTGGATTTCTACCTTTCCATAACTCATAGGAGGTTTGCCTAGTGTGGGGCCTAAGAAAGACTCTATTTCCTATGTAGCATGCCGTATTGACGGCTTCCGCCCAAAGATTCCTAGGGACATTGTTGCTAAGCAACATCACAAGGGACATTTCTTGAAGAACCTTATTTTTCCTCTCAACAACTCCAATTTGTTGAGGTGTTCTAAGAGCCGAAAACTCATGAGAGATGCCTAGACTATTGCAATAGTTTTCAAAATGAGCATTCTTAAATTCCTTCCCATGGTCACTCCTAATCCTTTTAATGCTTTTAATCTTGGAGTTCATTTCATTTTGAATTTTGGAACAAAGCATTTTAAACTTGTCAAAGGTTTCAGATTTTTCTCTAAGAAAATAAGTCCATGTGTACCTAGAGAAGTCATCTACAAACACAAAAATGTATCTCTTTCCACCTAAACTCTCGGTTTGCATGGGACCCATAAGATCCATATGGAGAAGCTCTAGAGGTTCCTTGGTAGATAAATACTTGCCCTTTGTGTGCATACTTTTGGTTTGTTTCCCTTGTTGGCAAGGTCCACAAACACCATTCACCTTTTTCCCAAGCTTGGGAAGGCCTCACACAACATTGAACTTATTTAAGATTTGTAAATCCCTATAGTTCATGTGACCAAGTCTTTCATGCCACAACTTAATTTGTTCACCCTTGGATATTGCAAGAAACACCTCTAGCCTCAAGACAATAGCAATTGTCGCTATATCTCATACCTTTTAACAAGGTTTGTCCATTTGGCAATTGGATAGAACAAGATAGAAAGTCATTCATCACTAAGATGTTAAATGCTTATTAAATTTGCTTTTAAACCATCAACATACAAAGCATTGGACAAGGAGGGTAATCTGGGAATGGAAATGATTCCCTTTCTTTTAACCTTCTTTTTGGATCCATCTCCATAGGTGACATTTCCTCCCTCCTCCATTGCAAGAGTCTCAAAAAAACTCTTATTTCCAGTCATATGCCTAGAGCACCCACTATCCAAATACCAAAAATCACAAGAATGAGCTTTCAAGGCAATTTATGTAACATGGCAAAAGTGTTCATCCTTTCTAATCCACATAGGTGCAATATTTTTCTTTCTACTGGTCAGTGGTACATGGGCTCTAAATGTCCTAGGATCATGCAAAGTTGTTCCATTTTTCCTAGTGACATGCATCATGACTTAAGTCTTTTTCCTCTCTATCATGCTTTCAATTCTACACAATTAAATATATCTAAAGCAATTTGGTCTAATGTGACCATCAATACCACAAAAATGACATGTAGGAATAAAGTTAGGAATCATACCATAACCTTGAGGATGCATTGGAGCCTTCCCATGTCTTTGTGGTTGTCTTGATTGTTGTTGAGGAGCTTTCCTTCTTTGTTGTTGAGCAAGACTTGATTGCTTCCTTGGTTGAGCTTGCATGATAGGTATCTTCCCTTTATGCGCTTTCGGTTGAGGGAAGTTAACTTGAGGATTCCTTGTAGGATGGGCTTGAGGTAGACTTCTTGGTGCCACCTTCACTTGAGCACTACTTGAATACTCTCCTATGTCAAGTTTCTTCCTAGGCGATTGATGAGAAGAGGACCCATTGAAGTTCATGCTTCTTACACAAATGGTCTTGCTTGGAATGGAGGACACCTTGTTATCTTCAAACCCAAGCCCTTTATTATCACTTGGCCTCTTTCCAACATCTAGCATGTGGTCAAGTTTTTTAGTGCTAAAGTTCATCCTGGCCAACAACTCTTTTGCATCTTCAAGCTCTTTCTTCAACCCTTCTTCACTCCTCTTAGATCTCACCAATTCTTTATTTAGTTGGTCATCTTGAGTTGAGAGGTCTAGGTTTTTTTCTTTCAATCTCTTAATCTCATTCTTGTTTTTTAACCTTGAACTCTCAAACTTAGTCATATATTCCTTGAGATCCATCCTATACACACTTCCATTTATGGATTGTGATGAAGATCCATCATCACTTGAGTAGTTTTCTTCTTCACTAGCATCTTTGCTCCTAAGAGAGAACGTAAAGGCTATGAAGTTAGCCATGAGTTCTTCATCATCAGAAAACTCATCTCCTTCATTGAAGTTATCACTTTCACTCAATGTGGCAGCCATCACTTTTCCCTTTCTCTGGACCTTGTGATTTGTACATTCCGGGGCAAAGTGACCTATCCCACCACATTCATAGCATAAGACTCTTTTCTTCTCGGTCTTTTCTTGCCTAGTCTCAATCTTTTTGAAGGGAGCCTTTTTCTTGAAGTCTTGACCCTTGGATCCAAAACCTTTCCTCTCAGACTTGTAGAATTTCTTGAAATTCCTCATTATTAAGGCCATTTCTTCATCCGAGTCATTACTTTCCTCCTTCTCAACTTTGGAGGCTTTCAAAGCAATACCCTTTTGCTTTTTCAATGGTGTGGGGTTAGGACATTTTCTAGATTAATAAGCTGGAAGCAACCCAATCACTTCACTTGGCTCTATATCCTTATAACAACTATTCTCTTCTAAAGCCATCACCTTAGACTCAAATCTATCAGGTAGAGATCTCATAATCTTCTACTTGGTCTTCCTATCCGAATAAGGATCACCAAGGTGATGACTTTGGTTCACAATGTCTATCAAACCTCTCTTCAAAGTCATTGAAGCACTCGTTCTCATCTATCTTGTGCAATTCAAATTGTGTTTGGAGAAATTGAAACTTCGACTCCTTAACCACATCGGTTCCCTCATGTGCAACTTCTAGGATATCCCATGCCTCCTTAGCTATCCTAGTATTTTGAACCAACTTGTAATGGTTCTCATCTATTGTACATAGGATGGCATGCATTGCCTTCCTATTCCACTTCAATGCCTCAAACTCTTGTGTGTTCCATTGTGCCTCTGGTTTGAGTACATCATCTCCTCCATCTATAGAAGTCATCATGGGTGGAGTGTAGCCATCTTCAACCGCCATCCATGCCCTGTCATGAATTTGGCAAATATACGACTCTATCTTGCCTTTCCAAGAGGCATAATTCAATCTGGTAAGAAGTTGAGGTCTAGTACTAGAAGCTCCCTCATTGCCACCGTTTCCACTCATTGTGTTTATGAATAAATGATATGAATGCAAGTGTATGAATGATCAATACACACACACAAAATGCAACACACACTAAAATTAGCAAGGATCACATATGTATATCTAGGAACCTGCTTTGATACCAATTGAAACAAATATTATGGTGTGTATAATATTAATCTAGAGGGAGTGAATAGATTTTAGACAATTCTACCCAATTTTCGTTAAAGGTCAAGTTAACGAAAATTCCCTTAGCTAGTTACAACAAAATCACAAGTGTAAAGATTGCAGAAATATTAAAGACACTTGAGATATACGTGGAAACCCTCTAAATGGGATAAACCACGGGAAGATGAGTGCGCCTAACTAGAACCTCGAATCCACTAATGGCAAAGGAATAACAACCTAATCCCGGTTTAAATCCACCACCACTACTTAATCTCGGTATAAGTGAACCTAGTTCATCTTGCTTGCGATTTATGCTACCTACTCCCAGAAGCAACACAAGTCTTACTTCTCAATGAAGAGTTAAAATGTCCTATGTGAATATATGATCATATTCAAAAAGCAAACAAGGCTAGGAAACCCTATATGCTTATCTAGGATAATGAGATGACAATTAATGCAATCCTAGATATCATGAGCTAAATGACATGTTCAAAAAGCTTTGCTAAACATAGATCAAAGAATCCTATGAAGCTATCACAATACAACACTTAATCATGTCATCACAACAATCTCTAATTTGTATCTAGAATATGTTCTAAGAGCATACAAATAATTAAAGAGATGGCTTAGCAAGCAAAACACTTAACTTGTAAGAAGATAGTGAAGAACTTACCAAACAAGATGTGATGAAGCAAACCTATCCATAGATGCACGCTAAATGGCTTTAGATGATGCAAGATGATGCAAGATCAATTTTTTATGTACGTGGGAATACTTTAAGTGTTTAAAGATAAGTTCTTGGAAGAGTTTTTCCTTTGAAATGTGTTCTAACGAAAATATATGATGTTCTGAACTCTTGCGCGACCTTCAAGCAAAGAGTTATATATATATATGAGATCCAAACAAAGTGAGGTCTTTTTGGAAAAAACGTTCCAGCTTCCTCTATGTGAGCTGGTGACATACGCTAGCCGAGTAACGCACCACCAATGCACAACCTAATTTTACAATAGACGCTAGACGAGTGGCGCACCACATGCGACAATCCACTGGAATGTTGCGCTGGTGAGGCTGCACTAGTCGAGTAGAGCACCACCAGTGCACTGCTCATTTTTCCAACTATACGCGGGTGCAGTGGCATAACTCAGTGGCACAACTCAGTGGCACAACTCATCGGCGCAACACATGCGATGATCCACTGGAAAGTTGCACTGATGAGGTACGCTGGTTGAGTAGCGCACCACCAGCGCAAAGTCTATTCTTTCAACACTCAAACACACTGAATCAACAAGTTCAAGAGTGATGAAGGTGCATCATATTCTAATGCCTAGCATGACATAAAACTTTAATTACAAGATGCAAATAAATCAACAAGAGTCTTTTAAATCAAAATGCACACAAGTACAAACACTAAACATATATGAATAAGAGTTATGCATGAATATGTGAGTGTGTGCAACTATCTCTTCAAAGCAAGTAAGCACAAGAATTTTACATTTGGTGCTTCTCCTCTTAACGTCTTGAGAGCCTAAGCTACCCTTACATAAACCCCATAAATGTTGTTTATTCACGAAATAAGCCAATCAACAAATGAGGACTTTACAATCTCCCCCTTTGGCTATTTCGTGATAAAACCACCACTCACATTGATCCTCACAAAACAAAATAAAGCACCGGGAAGATATTCTACATTACCAAGAGATAAACATAAAAGAAACTTCAAATCTTCAATCTCTTGTAGAATCATCAACCTTACACATAAAATAATCAACAAGTACTGTTTCCACACCAAGTGCATGTGAGATGATCAAGTGGATAGAAAACAAAAGCATTTATATATAAGCATATGAGTAATGCACCACATCATGAAATGCTTCCCCTCAAAGGGATACTCCGCCTAAATGTAATCTCCCTAAAAACTAGTACTACTCCCCTAGAAGCCAACACATGCATCACATGCTACTCCCCATTTTTATCATGATATAGGCAAATGAGAAGTCCACAACCGGTTCACTCAAGGCAAAGAAAGAATGGAGCATACAAGATTGTTGCATAATTATATAATCCACATTTATGCAACTCTATTAATAGGAGTGAAACAAGGAGATTTATTTGAAGAAAATGTGTGAATCAAAAATGCTTTGCATACAAGACATGTTGCATTCAAGTCCAAAAACAATAGTATTTGCAAAGCAAATGACAAAGGTTTCCAATATAATTCAAACCAATTTCACCATTTGTCATGAGAGAAGCAAGGATATAGAGTTTTTATAGATATAAAATTTTAATGGCACTATATCCAACTTTATAAGAAAAACATGGCATGAGCAACTTTACACCCAATTTTATTTTTTCAGGTAGGATACCCATATGATAGTAGCCATGTTCAACTAATAAAGAAAGAGACATTGATGGAATATTGTAGTCTCACTAGCTTTTTCACATAATATTTTGCATTCAACAATTACAATCATCAATTTATGCTTTATCAATTTTCATTAGCATGTCAGTAAAGAATCATCATGTCATTGAGATAATTATAGGTCATTCAATACGTACTTCCTATGTAGATCTCTTAGTCCAAAAATACATGTTTGAACAAAATATGACATGGATTGTAATTAAAGCAAACTTCACACTTATTGAAGAAAATACAATATACTATAGTATAAGTGCAACCAAGCTACTCAAGCAATCAATAAAGGAGCATAAGCCAATTTTTAAGAAAAAAAATGCATGCAATAAGTATACAATAGCTCTCTTTGCTTGAGTTCCCCTTATGGGGTCAAAGACCACAACACATCACTCCATTAAACAAATCCCAATAGATCTACCAAGAGTCTTAAATAGAATAACATCTAAGGGTTTAGTAAATGGATTCGCTAGGTGATCATTAGTACCTACATGCTCCAGTACAATGCATTTGCTCTCAACTAGTTCTCTAATGAAATGATGACGGATGTCTTTATGCTTAGTTCTAGAATGCTGAACGGGATTCTTGGAAATATTAATTGCACTCATGTTATCATAAAAGAGAGTAAGAGTACATTGATTGAATCCATAGTCGACTGGCATTTGCTTCATCCAAAGGTGTTGTATGCATCCACTACCAACAGCTATGTATTCGGCCTCAGCCATGGACAAAGAAATCAAATTTTACTTCTTGCAAAACCATGATACAAGGTTTTTCCCAAGGAAAAAGCAACCGCCTGATGTACTTTTCCTATCATCACAATTTCCTGCCCAATCTGCATCACTAAAGCATACAAGACTAGCATTAGTGCCAAAAGAGTACCAAATTCCATAGTTAGATGTCCCATTCACATATCGAATGATTCTCTTAACGGAATAGAGATAGGACTCCTTAGGATCTTATTGGTACCTAGCACACACACCCACATTAAAAGAGATATCGGGCCTACTTGCGATCAAATAGAGCAAGCTACCAATCATGCCATTGTCTATAAGAAATTGGTTAAGACGCTCACACCTAGCCCTTGGTGCTTATTTCAACCCATATAAAGCTTTGTTGAGGTGATAGACATGATTTGGGTGGTGAGGATCCACAAACCCTTTGGGTCTCTCAACAAACACTTCCTCTTGCAAGAAACCATTGAGGAAGGCACTATTAACATCTTAATGACCTGATCTATATCCCGACCAGACCAAGTGTAAGTTCCATCTGACAGTAAAGTATCAAAAGGCATCTTAATGACCTGATCTATATCCCGAAGACACTGACAGGATTAAAAATGTATCTCAGCAACATAACCTGTCTTAAAGATTATCAGTTTGCAAGAAAAAAAAAATAGAGAACTTTTTGAATCCCCTTCGTCTAGTTGTCCAAAACTCATCTCGCGCATTTGAGTGGGTATTGTTGTATGTGTTTTTCATCAACATGACACATCATCAAATGTTGCGGGTAATCCAAAAATATTGTGATTCCATGTAATCAAAAGTCAACCAGTCAATAAGAGGGACATTGACCAATGACATGTCATCAAGAAAATTAATATGGAAGTTAGAAGCGTATGCACCAAGTAAATCCATCCAATAAAGGAGTTTTAATGAGTGAAGATCTCTACTCAGCGAGATCTACTCTGCCAAAACAGGAAATAAGACCTTATCAAGACATGTCGTATCAAGCGAAGATTCACTCAGATACTAAATCTAATAATCATAATCCAATAAGGGAATATTTCTTTTCCATTTCAGTATCATAGAACTCTAATCAGGAAGAAACTCATAGCTTCCAGAAGGATAAACACCAAATGGGAAATAAGTCCTTAACGGACTACATTACTAGAATCCTACAAAGATTCTAATTAACGAATCCACCACTCATACGATAATATCTAGGGCAACCCTAGATCAAACCATATAAATACAGCCATGTACTCTTTATAACATAACAAGGCCATCATCAACAATTTACGCTTATATGAGAAAAATGTGCAATCATATGAGAGAAAAGCGAGTATTGAGTGTTGCAATTATTCTATTCATAGTGGATCTCTTCTCGCTGTCAACAGCACCGTGGATGTTTCCCTATCTTGGGTTTTTACCACGTAAAACATGTGTTGTGTTTGATTTATTCTTTATTTCCTACTCTTCTACATTATTATTCTGAAATACGAACAAATCGTATCGCATCCACATGGAGAATGAGGCTTTGATTATTCAACCCTTGACTGATTAAAGCTTTGATCTACCTACGTATTAATGTTTAGCGGTTGACTTTTCAATGATCCAAAAATCACCATCAACAAAAACAATTCCCTTACTCTTGGTCTTTGGCTTTAGGCACATCTCATAAGTTTGGAGAGACCCAGGCAACTAATCAATGTTCATGCTATCCATATCCATGCTTTCTTCATTGGTCGTCACCTTTGATTTAAATCTCTTAGGAAGAGACCTAATGATTTTCCAATTTAAACACTCTCTTGAGATAGGTACTCCAAGTGCTTGACATTGGTTAGCAATGTTAAGAAGTCAGAATTGGAAATCTTCAAACTTTTCTTCTTCACCCATACTTAAACCTTCAAATTGTGATGCTAACATTTGAAGCCTTGACTTCTTCACCGCTAAGGTTCCTTCATCAGTGATTTGGATAGTATCCCAAGCCTCCTATGTGAATTCAAGATTTTGAATGTAGGAGAATTGATGCTCATCAACTCCTCCAAAGATGGCATTCATAGCACGGTGGTGCCATTTAGCAACCTCAAACTCATTCGTTGTCCATTCACTCCTTGACTTGAGTATATTGGTTCCATCCTCTTGAACCTTGGTAGGAGGATTATAACCTTCTTCCACTACTATCTGCGCCCTCTTATCAATTAAGCAGATGTAGGTCTTCATCCTTAACTTCCAATACCTATAGTTAATGCCTCGAAGTAATGGTTGCCTAGTATTTGAGGCTCTTTCTGCCGTTACATCATCTTGTAAACTCATGACTTCAAAAGCTCTACAAATACCGTGAATGTCTCACCCGAATGCTCATTAAGTACAATCTAGTGTCCTTCTCTGATACCAATTGAAAATACAAAAACGGTTTAATGCTTAAGGCTAACCTAGGGGGTGATTAGGTTAAACACATTTTTTTGACTCCCTTGAAAAAAATAAAAGTTTTTCCCTCTAGATTGCTTGTATCACAATATATATTTCAATTAAAGACAATTAATCAATATATTAAACAAATAAAGTGTGATACAAACAAACATCCCTAACACATACACAACCAATATTATAGAAAGGAAGTCAATTTACATAAAATATTATATACACAAGATTCCAATAACATATACAAATATAAGAGAGAAAGAGATTGAGAAAATTGACACAAGGTTTTTACATGGTAAACCTCCGAAGAGGAAAAATCCATGGGTTAGCAACCACCTGCAAACATAAAACACTTGTAGATATGACAAGTAAAATCTCTCAAGTGACCCCTTCACCTAGAAACTAACCTCGTATCCTACCAATGAGCCTGTCACCACCTTGCTTAACATTTCGAGGCCTTACACCTCTAGTCAAGACTTCCTTGCTCAATATTTGGAGGTCTCCCACCTCTTGTCAAGACTTCCCTTCTCAACATTCTGAGGTCTCCCACCTCTTTTCGAGACTTTCACTTGCTTAGCTATCCGAGTCCTCCCGACTTTAGCTAAGATTTCCTATCTCAACAACCCGAGGTCTTCTACCTCTTTTTGAGACTTCCACTTGCTCAACAAATCATAGGCCTCACACCTATTGTCAAGACTTCCTTCTCACAAGGCATATAAATGATCATGAATACAAAATGCAAACAAACACACAACATAGAATATGATGATCAACAAATTCTGTGGAAAATACTTGACATATGCATGAATGCACATAACAAATGTAGTCTAGCCAATTATGCATGATTAACCATCTAGATCATGTAAAAGGTGTTCAACATTAATTACTACCTAGATACATGCATAGATCTAAAATTTGAATCATAAGATATGTTCAATTAATACATGATCAAGTTTTGATCACATATACAAAACATGTTCTAGAGCATATTATATTCATAAAAGCAAGCAAGCACTTGAATAGCTCAAAGAACAACACAACATGTATTATATAGAGAGGTTAGCCAAAGAGAGCCTAATACATGTGAGGAAATATTTTTCACAAAATCAATCAATCAAAGATCAAAAAATAGTCCTAGATTCAAAGCTAGCACAATACAATCCCAAACATATGAAAATATAGGCAAATCAAAACCTAACTTAACACGTGAGATTTCAATTGAAACTTAATATAGCTATAAATGAGTTCAAAATAAAATCAAAACAATCACAATAAACATATATATATTGAAGAAGAAAACCCAAGGCAATCGACCAAGTTTTAAAAGAAAACTTTGAGAGAAAATCAATACCTTAGTTGATTACGTACAATCCATTTTTTTATGAGGATAGACTCCAAAACAGCAGTAAAACTAACTCAAACCTTCAAAGAAAAGATGGAGGATAAATAAATAAACACTCTCAACTTTGAATCTCTTAGGTTGGAGTTCAAATGAAGACGTTATGGTTTTTGGAAGGTCGGGAAATTTCGGAGAAAATTCTACACTCAAATTTTGAATCTCTTCTTAAAATGAAAAATGAGAGGAAAGAGATATATAAAGGAGAGGGAAAAGAATAAGATTGAAATTTCCAAAGAGGGAATGAAGGCACCAAGCACACTTGCTGCCTGAGATGGCGCGTGTGCATATCGGGCCAGCAAGAGTGATTGGTTGCACTTGTTTTCCTCACACGCTCCCTTTGCATTTTTCGACCGTTCTCCAGCCTCCGAACTCAGAATTTGAATCCGTTTATGGATTACAAACCGTGATTATCTCACAGACATGTGCATATAAGATAATCAATCCAAAAAAATATAATTCGACTCGAAATACAAATACAAAGATATGTACTCAACATGCCTGGAAAGTATCATATCTTTTGACTTAGAAAATGAAATTAAGAGTATGAGTAACCAAAGTGTTTGGAACTCATTTAAGAATGATTTAAGACTAAAATCAAGTTTAATATCCATGTATTATAAACATATACACATACAAACACAATTCACACTAGAATGCAAACTACATAGACATAGTCTCCAAGCATGCATTTTCCAAAACAAGTTATTTTCATACCAATGCATGAACATTCATCTTCAAGTGCGTGAATGTGTTGTAAATGGGGCACAACAATGCAGGGACAAATATGAATGAATTTTATGTGTGTGCCTAATCCTTTTAAGTGAAAGATAAGATCTTAATATACCTTTGTAAAACAATATAGCATCCTTTCTCTTTGAAGACTTGAACTTGCTTTGACTAACTGTTATTTCTTCTTTGAAACTTGAATCATCATGAACTAAACAACTAAATCATTATAAGTAAACATAATTTTGATATGGAATTAATTCCAACATAATCTAAAACCTATCACTAGCCTTTCAGTGGTGGGAGCCACCATTTTTCTGATCTTCTCCATGATCCCTGCCTATCCCAGTTCTCGATGATGCCCAGGTCGAATGGATAGGGTAAGGCTCGAGCTACTTGAAAGGTAATATAGAAGTAACCATCACCAAAGAAAAAGTCTACCTCAGACTCCAATCCTGCCACCTTAGCCCGCAGAGCTTGGTTCTCTTCCTCTAGTTCTCGGACCTTCTCTCTTACTGTGGGGAAAAATAGGCTCAAAATGCGACGGAAGCGTAAAATTAGGGTTTGATATATTTATAATTTTTTCCCTTTAATATAAAGAACCCTAACCCTCTATTAGCTGATGTATATTAATTGATGTATATATTGTGTTTGAATCCATAAGATCTTTCAATCCAATCGCGAACGTGAATCACCTAGAGTGTGGGCTCCCTTTTATTTGATTGTATACCTGGGGATGGAAACATATAAAATCTTCTTCTTTGTTAGTCATAATAATCTTCCAAGAGAAAATCCAAGAACGTCTGGTCACTTATAAATTATCAATCTATTTGATTGGAACTCGCTTGAACCTTGATTCGTTGTTGTACACAAAACCTTTTGATGTAAAGGCTACTAGTGCACTATCGAAAACAAAACGTTCCTTTTTTCTTCTCCTTAGCCGAATTCAATACACAATATATATTAGTTGGGCGAAGTTTTTTTTTATAACTATAAAAAAACAAATAAAAACCAACTTCTCACACCAAAATTTAGGTCTTGGTCGAAATTCTATATAGGAGTATATATAGAAAGCCGGAAATCCTCCTAAAAAGAGGATTTCTACTTCACCAGGACTCCTATAAAAATTTGGATTAAATCCTCTTTAAAATAGGAATTTTGCTACACACCAAGGCTCCTAATCAAATTCAAATAGTGTATTTATTCGATGAACAATTATCGAATATAAATTAAATCATGACTAAATCAAAAACTTCCTAATATGACCAATTGTCGATTAGAGTCCTAATAGTAATCAAATACTTCCTAATTTGACTAGATAAATAAATTCTTTTAATTTATCTACTTATCAACTATAGTATTTGATACTTATCATATTACCAACAATAATATGACACTAAGAGACATTCTCTTACTAGGAAAAAGACATTGACTTTTAATTAAATAACTAACAAAATAATTAATTTCCATTTTATTCAATAATTAAATAAAAAACAATATAATAAGCTATTATATATTGCCTTAGCCGCCCAAGCCAATATATATGGGCCAATATTATTATTTTTTCTATTTTTTTTAAATCCATTAGACATAAAAACAAAAGTCCGCATGTGAACTAGACTCAATCTTACTAAAAGAAACAAGTCCACATGCCTTAATACAATTCTAGATGGACCCATAAATTGGCCCGGTATAATATATCAAGTGATCCATGCAAGTTGGTGTGGATTGGGGATCATGGCAGGCTATCTAAATTTAAGCTCCAATAGACATAACCTAATCACAATCAATAAATGATTTACTTAGGTCCGATCTATTAATTTTAGTTTATTCCACGAAAGAACTAAAATTGAACTCTTAAATAAAGATATAATAAGTTAATATTGCTCATTTATGCCCAGACAATCTTAATGGAGATAGTGTATCATCGTGAAGAATACCAGTAATCGCCAAGAGCTCATAGACCGCCTATAGCTCCCTAAGTTACCGTATTTACTCATATGACCATATTTTGAACTTGGATATTTTGACTTGTCTAGAAGCCATATTTCAATAGACACTATTGAAAACTTAACATTAAGATTTAATATCGAATACCTTAAAAAATGTATATGATGATATTCTACTCCCATCTAATAATTGGAGCCACGATATCCATATCTATAAATGAAGTCCTCTATCGATTAACAAATGAATACCACCAAACTATAGAGGATAGACTATGCTATATAATCGTACTCATTGATAGCTCAAATGATAACACTTGCACTCATAAGGCTATCATTTATCTCAGGATTGATATAGACTCTCCGATTATCTTCAAGTGAAAACTTTTATCCATTTACTATTCTGGATAAACTGTTTCACTATGATTCTATTCAATGCACCTAGTGCACTAGATTCCTCTACCTAAAGACACCACACTTTAATGACATTAGACTCATCATAACACATTTGATCCAACTCAAATGCTCGTAAAATAATCTATAACTTTAACAAGATAAAGGGATAAAGGCATCCAACCTTTATCTTATGATGTGAATATTATTCAGGACTAACGAATCATGTCTACCTCATACATATCCAGATGTCTGAACAATTATTTTTTTTTCATCGTCTTTTGACCATATTATTAACTTCTGACAATTATAATAATTAAACTATAAATGCTATAATATTTGTTATACTAGAAATAACTTAATTAATATGAAAAGAATGTCAAACACATTATTACACTATGAGATAGTCCAAACAATCTCCCACTTTCTCTATAACAAATGTGTTATATCTCTTATCCCCATATTTTCCAGGTGTCCATCAAAACTCTTTTGTGGAAGAGCCTTCATGAAAGGATTCACTAGGTTTCTGCTGACGAGATATTGGTTATCGTCACGTCTCCTC